>LR990245.1:5496925-6839008 GCA_905147385.1 Limenitis camilla | reverse complement strand
CTCTTTATTAAGACAATAATATATAATAATTGTTATTTTTGTAGTCGGTGCCAGCAACAGTATAGTATAGTAATAGTAGTAGTTAAATAGATATACCTATTATTATTCTATCTCACTACACGTCTGTTCACCTGGCTGGGACTTCAAAAATAACAATTATTATATATTATTGTCTTAATAAAGAGAGAATAATAAATAACGGACTTATTTCTTACTTTTTAGTGCATTTTTAGTTTGAAGTCGGTTTTTTGAAACGTAGTTTTTTTTTAGTAAATATTTGTAAATTTGCTAAATATTTACATTCCGATAGTAAAATATTTATAATTAAAATTCTGCGATAAAAAGTTGCTAAAACACCCAGATCAATGTGTATCTATTTTAATCAAATAGTGTTAGTGGCAATATTGTCAGAGGCATAAGTTTAGAAGGAAAAATACGGTGATTTATCCAACTAATATTGTGCTAAAACCGTGGTTTTTAATATTTTATTCTTAATTACTTTAAAAAGGTGTCAACTAGGAAAGTTTTATAAAATATCAAAAGCAACTCTTAACGTAAGAGTACTTAAATAGGTAAGTTTAAAGTTACAGCAGTAGCTCACACTTTGTACCACGAGTAAAGAACTTTGGGTACGTTTAATATTTTTTTAAATCTTTTTTAAGAAACTTTGACGATTTGATGGATTTTTTTACTTTAAAAGCAAAGTTAGGCGATATAAAATATTGTATAGTATGATTTTTGCTACCTTTATGCTAAAATAAGCCACAATTTATTTTGCAATTTCAAACGCTATGTATTGTTTTTGACTATCTCTATTATTGATTAGAGCGTCAGCGTCTCAAACTAGATTTTTAAATAAAGTAAGATTATGTCATACGTCGTTTGCTAAAAATGTGCGGAAAATAATCTATAGTCTATTACTACATAGTGACATTACCCACTAAATAGACTAAATATAATAAAAACATGGACTTTAGCCAGGAAGCAGTTTATGGGGATTTAAAATCTGGCGCAAACTTGCGAAGACCCTTTAGATTGCAAAATAATGATTCTATGTTTAATCTGTGAAATCACTGAGTTTATAAATTGTCAAGCTAGTGGGTGTTTTGAAAATAAACCAGTAAAAATTACTCGCCAATCTAGTCAAACTATCTAATTATTTTAGATCTATATTCTGCCTGTTCTCTGCGATTATTTCGGATATTTCAAAAATTGTGTCGATATATGTAATGGCGTAGGAAAATTTTAAAGTCCTTATTATATTATAATAACACATATAAAATATATTCCGGTACGCTAATGGTTCATCTCATTATTCTTTGAGTATCATTCGGAAAGCTCATGCTCGTATTACTCTTCAAGATATTTAATACTCTACAGTCTACCGGATGTCTCAGGTAACTTCACTTTGAATACACTGCTAAAGTACTTTAACATACTCTTACATAATATATTTAAATCAAATTATTATCTATTTTGTATATAACTTGGAGAAAATGCAAGGAGGATATAATGAATAAGACCCCCTCGGTTATTGAAAAACACTACAAGGGGGATTATATTGAATATACTATTAGGTAAACGCAACGTAGAACCGATAGATCACTAAACATTATGATATCTTACAATGACAGGAACATAAGCAGTGCCTTGGACTTGTGACCAAGGTGTAGGCTTGCAAGGCCTTTTAACAGAATTCCAACTAGGTCAAGCTAACCTAAACCTAACTTACGCGCCGAAATATATATGTTTTTAAATCCTATCCGATTCGCAAAAGAAGGAATTATAGGAATCCTAAACACGAGTACGATGGGTTGGGTCTGCAAAGATGTGACATTTTTCAAATGCTAGTATTTGAAATACAAAATGCTAAATAAATATCTATTCCCATTTTGTATTTAAGTGCTTAAAAAAATGGTGTTTTATTTGAAATACCTTTTAATACGTAGTTATGTTTGTTACCTCAGAACTCCGTGATTTATGAACCGAATTGGAAATTTCTTTTTGTATTTCGTAGAGTATGCCTACAGATTGGTCCCATTTTTTCTCTTCTCCTTCTCCTCAAAAGTTATAGGCACACATATAGTGATTTTGATATTTTCAGTAGGGTTTCAAGCATTTGCATTCAGAATTTATCATTTGGTGAAGTGGAACTGATGAGGAAGACCACAGATGACCATAATATGGTTAAGAATGTTAAGCAACTATTACTATGAGAAAATTATCATGTTGATGTTACCAGTAGATTCTTAGACCTTCCGGCTTCATCTACGATTTATGATGACACCGGAAGGTATGTACTGGAACACAGGCATGGGACAACGTAAACTAGTCGTGTTTGGGTTTAATAGAATTGTGTTAAAGTGTACTTTGGCTGTAAGTGATCTTTTAATGGTAATGTTCGTCTGTCTTTTTATATCGTAGCTCCCGAATAATTTTACCAATTTTGATGCGAATTTTTCTGTGTGGAAGTAGTGTACCTACTTGTGTGGTGTGTCTTGGTTCGGGTTCGCGCATCTCACTTTTATGTGGGCAGGGTGCTCTTCTGGGTTCTACCATACAAGTCTGGTAGTTCAGATTGCCGCGGATTATAGCAAGGTAACATTTTGATTCCTTTTAAACCATGAATTTCCGCAAAGTAACGCCTGATTCAATTCAATATTTACATTTTAATGTAAATTATAGTTTATGATTATTTGAAATTTTTTATGATACGTAAGGAATAAACGATATCTATGTGAACGTACTGAAAAATTCAAAATCACCATAAATGTTAAGATTTGAAATCATTATAATTTATAATAAATGGTAAAAATCTAAAATGTTGGTAGGTCCATCATACATTTTGAACTTTTACAGCCTGAAAATAATATTTATCGGTTTTATCAGAGAAATAATAATGTTGAAAAATAAACATGAATTTTTGATATTTGTTTAAGCTGAAAAGTTTTTCAGCCAATCTGTAGCTTAATTTAATCAATAATTTTTATCTTAATCTGAAAGTATTTCCATGTATCAAACACTGATGATAAAAGCCAGATAAACTATTTCTTTTCTATAGATTTCTTGAATTTGAGTTCAGAGAAAACAGTTTATTAGTTTTTTGTATAAAAATAAATTTTCTACATTCAAAACTAAAACTAAGAGCTAGAATATTTCACTCATCAACGACAAGTGTAGTCTCAAGAGACACTTTGTAGACATTCTGGGTCTTATAACAAAATACTTTCTGAAATATTTTGATATTTTTAGATATA
Source organism: Limenitis camilla (assembly GCA_905147385.1). Taxonomy (NCBI): domain Eukaryota; kingdom Metazoa; phylum Arthropoda; class Insecta; order Lepidoptera; family Nymphalidae; genus Limenitis; species Limenitis camilla. Next base: position 6,835,751 of record LR990245.1, on the reverse strand, counting down.
TTTACGTATTAGTTTCAATATAAGTTTAATTTAAATACTTATTTTGTCAATAATTTCTAGTTATAAACGCTTATATTCTTAAACTATGTATCCTCTGACGTGTATTAATAATGTATTTATACTAATATTATAAATGCGAAAGTATGTTAGTATGTTCTATCCATTGGGGTAATCCATATTATACGTATACCATCCAGACTAGATACTAGTTTCCATGCCAGGTTTATTATTTTATGTATGTTTTCCTTCTTACCTATATATGTCGTGATTTCTTCATAGAGAAAGCCTACAAGAGATAGGTACTGAAATTAATCCTACTAATATTATAAACGCGAAAGTTTGTAAGAATGTATGGGTATGTTTGTTATTCTTTCACGCAAAAACTACTGAATGGATTTTGATGAAACTTTACAATAATATAGCATACACATCAGAATAACACATAGGCTATGATTTATAATGATATAGTGTGAATTATCCAAAATGTAGCGGGTAAAACCGCGGGGCGCAGGTAGTATTTTATATATTCAAAATCTTTGAAAAATGTACAGTTCCTGTGGGATAACAAAAATGGGAATATTAAGTTGACAAAAAAATATTTTATTTTACATGCTTATTAGAAAACCAAATGAATGATTTTGCTTCGATATATATAAAAAAGTTTAATAAAACTTAGTTGGATGTCTGTAAAATATGAGCAACACTTATGAGGATTAGCAAAAAAGTAAGCTCGGATAAAGTGGTCTTGAGATATCGCAATCGACATCGAAGATCTCCCTGAGGGGCTCTATAAAATTCGACCCTCATTACAGTCTGACCCTAATAACGTCAATTTGAAACCATTGAACGATGTCTTATAAATAAACATACGGATTACCTAATGAGGCAATTCTATTGGAAATCCAGTTTTAAGATAATTTTGTACCTGGATATTTTCGTCGAAATGAATTTATCGAGAATTAAGCTCATATTTAAAACCTATTATCTAAAGAAAACGTTTTTAAAATAAATAGTCTGAATAGCTTGTATAGCCCGTATAGTACATTTTACTAAAAAAAGATAAATATCTATAATATAGTTTTTAACTGTCCAAGTTAAGTTCTCGGACAAAATATATAATTTGTATACATTTGTATTGATGACGTTTATCAATTCACAGATTCAATTCAAAGGAAGCTAGAGATAGATTGAAAACAAGAATTTGAAAACTACTTGCTCAGTGACGTCACAACGTGTCAATCAATAGTTACGTTAGTTTTGATTTGCTCTGCGAAGATATAGTCAACTATAGCAATAAACACGACGTGTAGTGACGTCACGTGACAGAAAAATACTCATAATCTTTACAAAAAATAATGATACGAAACTATCGTCCATTCGAGTTATTCTTAGTAGACAACTACTTTACTGCAGTTTTAGCACCGGTTTCTATTTGATTCCTGACGAAGCATATTACATATAAATTCTAGATTAAACCGGTTAGCTTTATGTCGCACTTGTTAACTTACTTATTAAGAATATAAAGTAAGTTTGACTAATTAATATAGGGAAAACAAATATACGTGTTGAAAAATAGAATAAACTATTTAAAATAATGAAATTCTGAACACTTCATCTTATTAACAACAATTACTCAGTTATAGAAGCATTGAGAAACTTTTAAGTTATTAAGAGAAAATGTAATTTATTTCTTATTCCTTTTCAAAAACAGAAGTTTCTTTAAAAGTCAAAGTTGAAAAAGTTTATTCATAAATTACTAACAATGCCAAGAAACGACACGTGTGACATTATTTTGGGACTTTAAGTTAAGTTGTTTTGTGTTTATTTAATTGAATATCTTTAAACTGTTAAAACTTTTCATCGAGGGGTGGAATTATTGAAAAGTGTTCTTTGTAATGTTAAGGGTACTTTGGTTATAGTAGTAGTATTCAGTTTAAGTGAGTTTACATGAGCCAAGTTTGTTACATAATTATATTTTTGTTGTAAGGTAACAGTTGAATAGTGAAGATGAGCGTCAGGGCGTATTATAATAGGATCGCTAAAACCTGTACTTTCGGCATCAACACCAGACATTATCTAGCCACCTATCTAAAAACATATACGTTAGTTTATAACTCAAGGTAATGTTAGCAACACTTTGAATTTCTTTGAAAAGTAGTTCTTATAAATTCATTAAAAAATACTCTACTTTCTCAACAATTTAATAGTGTAGTTTTTCGTGTTGGTGTAACTAGTTCGTGTAACATCGGGCACCGAGATTACACCATGTTTGAGGTTTATAACTATGTTTATTCGGATGGAATCTTACAACTTAATTTTGAAGCTGATATCTTCAACGCTTGAGCTGAAATTTGTATATACGTTTACTTTGGACGACAATGAAAGTTTAGCTGTGTGACGTTATTCTCAATCTAACATGGCGGACTATTTTATTTTTAATGAACTCCTAAAATAAGGGTGTCAAATGAAAGGGCTTGCTAAAAATCTACAATATGGTTATCAAAAGGATTTGCCTGTCCAGTGATAGCAAAAAATTAAAAAATAAATTAAAATTTAAAAAATTCTCTAATACAAACTTTTATTTAAATGCGCTAAAAAATAAAAATAAAGTTTTCCTTTTTACCTGTTTAAATAAACAAGATGATTAAATAACTTCATTTGATTGATTTAAATTTTTTTTTTAACCTAAATTAATACGAGTACTGACGTCATAACTTGATATTAAAAATTTGAAGGAAAACTTTTTAATCTTTTTAGCGTATTAAATAAAAGCTTGTATTTAAAGAAATTTTACGTATCGCTCGCTGTACAGAGATAATACCATTCCTTACAGAAATAATAGAGTTGCCAAAGTATTCGCTAACTGTACAAAGTATGAAATGATTTGAGAATGATAACTTTAATTAGTTCTGTATTCGCTTAATGCTAAACCTTGCACTAATTCCAACTCATTAAACTTGATTGCTAAAATTTCATTTCATAGAGATGGCTGGATGCCAGCCCTTGTCTATGGTTTAGAAGTTTTTCATTATCATAAAACAATTAAATGCATATCTATTAGGCATAAAATATTTAGTAGATTTACTTCTATCCCTCGATCCCAAATTGATATTTGAAGTCCTATTTAAGAGTTCGTAACACCGCTGTGATTTCGATGTCGTAATTTTAAGAACGGGTGGTTTGATATTTTCTGTATATTAAAATTAGTTGGGCAGCTGTTGCCATATTTTACATGATTCGATTTCTTGGGCTTGTCTGTGTCCGCCATGTTGCCGGTATTTGCCTGTAAGTACGCACGTCTTGCACATTCGCCAGCTGAGATAAAAGTGATTTATATAGACTGAACTGACTTACGGAACAGACTGACACAAACTGTATAAGTCGTACCATCGACAATCAACTATCTGACACTGTACCTACCTTCTATTAATCTACGACACCATTATAATTATTCCTCCAACATATATTATTGTAATAAAATTAAAATACATGGTCCATAAAACCAAAATATAAAAAAATACCCAAAGGTCATACTAACTTTAGGGTCACTACTTACTTATGTCGAGGTAAACCACTTGATAGCTCTCATGATTACTTCGTAGTAAGCATGATATCATTTACTAATGTAATTAATTAGCTTTGTTATATCATTGAATATTCTTGTTTGTTTCAATACAAAAAGATCAAGTAACTAAGGATTATCGACACTCAGAAATTGGATGGTTGATTTTTGTAATATTATTAATTAAATTTAACAGTTATCCCTTTTTTTATCTATATAATTCTTCCACGCAACGGATTTTGATACAGTTTTTTCAGTAATAAAACTACACAAGGACAAAGATTTAAAAACTATTTTCAGCGAACATTCTAAGCGTAGGTACTCTGAGAAAAAAATTTGGCAAATACTGAAGTTTATTTTCATTAGGAATCGGTTTCGCTAAATTTTAAGTATCTATACTTATATATAAAGCTGAAGAGTTTGTTTATTTGCTTGAACGCGCTAATCTCAGGAACTACTTGTTCTAATTGTAAAATTCTTTAAGTCTTAGATAGCCCATTTATTGAGGAAGGCTATAAGCTATGTAATAAAACCATACGACCCATAGGCGCGGAGCAACACGCGCACAAAGTCACGCGGGTCGGCTAGTTTCTTATAGATTACGCTCATGTGAAACAAAGGAAAATCGTTACTATTGTCTCTAATTTTATAGATGCTTAAGATAATTGGATTTTAAAAGGTAAAGCTTTTTTAATTCCAAATATTCCAATTTACAAGCAGAAAATGGTAACAAGGACATTGTTGGAACAACAGAAATGTTCATAGCGTCAGGTGAAAGCGTAAAAATGGAAGAGCAAATGTCATAGGTTACGCAAGGCTGACAAATAGAAAATCGGCTGAAAAATCGAGAGGTTAATGCAATACTAGGTTTTTAGCTGGACTGGAAATTTTATTCGATGCTTTCGTATTTTTTGTTAGATTGCCAATATAGGTTTAAATTTTTGTAACGTTTTACCAACCCATCTATGTTGTGATCTTTTATGAATGTAGCTTGTCCATTTTTCGATACATGATATTTTATTTCCATTTCCATATTAATGTAATGAAAAAAGGATAAAACTTTAACTTATACGAAAATATATTTAACTATCGACTCGTCCCCGCTTTGCGAAGGAGGTAAGAGTTTTAATCGAAATTGATTTCTCATTTCTCACCTTTTATACCTTATTTGGACAACAATTTCGATACTCAAATTAGCCATTATCGGTCCAGCCATTCTCGAGCGCTTCTAACAAACGTGAAGTCATTTTTATATATAAGAAGATTTTCATGTAGTTTATAAAAAAAAACATCGTTTTTGACTTCTTCCATGGATTTAAAAAAATAGGTTATAAAAGGTTTTATTAACATTTTAAATTACTTTGAATAAATTCTCATTACATTTTATCGAAAGACAAAACAAGGAAACCCTATTTATGTTACCGTAGCAAAGCTCTCGTAAAGTGCGACCACTACATTACCTATATGTAAAAAGCTTTGAGTACCAACATAGTACTAAGTGCAGTTTTGTTTTGTACTTACGTGGTCCATTATAAGATTTACAAGCTGGGTACAAGTTAGCAGTGTTTTGCGGTATAAAAGGCAGTCCCTGGCAGTATGACGACCGACCTTTCTAATCTCGAAAATCACTACATGAGTTTGTATACAATTTTCACTCTAAAGATTGGAGATAAAAGTCACACTGATTACTTTATACAAATTCATACATGAAATAAACACTAATAAATTACTCTGATTACTTTGTAATGTAAGTAGCCGCGATCCAGAGACGTCTGTCGCGCGCCTTTGTATTTATCCAATAAAAAGCGATGCAAAGACAACAAGACCTTCTGGAAGTAATTTTTTAAGCTCCCTAAAAATTCCTGAAAAATACCAGCCAAGTAATAAAGCCAAGGGACAAACTTAAAAGTTGGAAAACTATGTTCCAATACATAGACGTAGATTTTGGTTAGTATATCAATAGCTTTTTTTTTGTGATGAAACTACAATTATGGTTTACCCTTTACTCGTCATATAAGACACTGCTTTTTCTAAATTGTAATATGATTTTAGGTTAAGGGGACTCTAATTACCTTGTAAGGGTAATATTAAAATAATGTTACTTTTAAAGTTCCTAAGGATTTATCAGAACTCAGTATTTGATATTAATTTCAATTTGATACCTCCACGGGTTCTTGAGAAAAAGGAGTTATATAGACGGACAGTGAAGTGGTGCTGTGAGATTTAATTTTTCTTTTTGAAGTACGACGTTTTAGGATTCTAAAAATACATATGCGTGAAACTTATCGAGATATGTATAAAACATATATCGATAAGTTTCACGCCCAATTCAGTTACATCATTTGTTATTGAAAGAAAAGGGTTGGATATTAAAAAAGTTCGAAATCCCTGAGAGGTGCCTGCAAACTTCAAAATAAGGATTTCCAGACTCTTGCAAAGTTTTAATAGTCTCGTGTCCCTAAGGTCTGGATTGACGAAGGTTGTGTGCTTCATTATCAAATAAGTTATTTATAGTATTTATAACAAAGTGGAAGAAAAGATTATATAAAAATTATCACAATTCCAAACATTAATGATTAATAAGAAAACTTTAATATTTAACTGCTAAAGCAGAAGTAAATACGGTGTGAAATTTTCGATAATACGATATCCAATGCTTCTTTTGAACCTTTGTATCTTAAGATGAGGCGTAATGGCTCTAAAGTACTGTTTAACGGCCCTTTTACTAAAGTTTGTCCGTAAGCCAGGTCCCACCTGGCCTGGGTAATGAGTTAATACTTGGAATACTTCTTCACTTTACCAAAATATAGTTATTGAACTTTCGGATTTATTAAAATAATACTGATAATTTATCCCAAAATAATTGCACAATACATATATTATGTTGAATACTAGGTATTACTTTTACGAATAAACAAAATCAAGGAAGCTATAAGGAAAGGGAAATTTAGTACATTGACGTAGCAGGAAAAGTAAATTATTTTTATTACCTTAACGCCATTGTTTCTTCTAACAATCAGATAAGTCTATAGAAGATCCATTTAAGAGATAAACTCGTTTATGCATATTTTGATACGCTCAAAGTAATAGTAGAAGCGATGTTTTTTAGTATTCGTAAAGAACATAATCCGAAAACTGTAACATTACGTCCTTCAAAAATGTTTTTTTGCAGTTTTTCGACGGCAAAGTTAACTTTGTCCCTTAATTTTAATTGTACGGAACCCTGAGCGAGCAAATCTCACTTGCACTTTATCTATATCTATATTATATAAAGAGGAAAGATTTGATTGTTTGTATATTTGTATGTTTGTTTGTTTGTTGCGAATAGGCTCGAAAAGTACTAAACCGATTTTGAAAATTCTTTCACCGATGGGAAGCTACATCCTTTCCGGGTAACATAGGCTATGTGATGTTGAGAGAAAACTACACTATTTGTGAGTGAAAAAAGTGAATTAATGTTGCCATATACATTTTTTAAATAATAGAATATGGCCATTTTGTTGCTAATGATCCGATTTTAAAAATTCTTTCATAGAGAGAAGTCTATAGTCTTTACGTCTTTCTTCCTCTTATAATACTATCATTGTCTCTCATCCTCTCTCTTTTTTGTCTCTTTAATTTTTATTTTTATCTGTTCATAATGATTAGTCTCTTTTCACTTTCTTTCTTTCGATTATCTCTCTCTCTCTTTGTTTCTCTCTCACTTTCTTATTTTCTCTCTCTCTCTTTCTCTCTTCCCTTTACCTATTCAATTTTATTTTTGCTCTGTCCTCCCTCTTCTACTATCTGTCGCTTTTCTTTTATTTTTGTTTCTATCATTTTTCTTTTTATAACTTTTTCTTACTCTCTCTCTTTTTTCAAATAATGAAAAACTACACAATTACAGAGTGACAATTTAAGGACATCAATTATAAATTTTTTTTTAAATACCCGGAGCGAAGCGAGGGCAGGCCGCTAGTTTTAAATAAATGAATTGATTCGGTATAGTATAACGTTGTTGCATTGTAGTTATGTAAGAAAAAAAATTGATTTTGAATCAAAGGTGGAATATGCTAGTCACGAGAGAATTAACGTAGAAAACCAATAAACTTAAATTCGGCAGATGGACATTAAGGGCGTTTCTTAATGCCATCTTAAACTGGTCGGGTAATAAATTTCATTTAATGTTCACGGACGATGCGGCAGCGGCAGAACGGCGACGGAACTGCATTTTACTGATTTTATACCCGATGTACCTTATAATTTGATCATGAATTGATTCAACTCAAACTTGAAATATTTTATTTCAATCAAAAAGTACTTTATTTTAGATTAGTCAAAAATTGGTCAATCACATAGCTCTTCGTCTGACACTACCACCATTCTCTCTTTTAAATTTTTTTTATTAATTTTTGATCGGACTATTTTAGGTAGATAGTATTTTTATAAAATACCTCGATTTTATCATATTATAATTAATATTTAGACGAACTTACCTGTACGTGAATTCCTATCGTAATTACACGAGGGCTTTGTCCTAAGGGATTAGCGTTAGATTACTCTTAGTAGAGATTAGTCTTAATTAGATAAATCACCATACTTTAATATATTTCATTATGAATTTATGAACGTGCCTTTGAGAACGTCGCGTTAAGACAGTCTTGTCTTGATAAGAAAGGATCGTTTAGATACAGACAGTGCTGCCGACCATTTATATTAGTTCGCATATGGCGCCAAAACTTGATAATATTATTTTACAAGTTTTAAAACATGAATAGATGCATAGATTAAAAGTTTATAAAGGTATCTAATGTGTTTAACAAATGTTTTTTAGACCTATTACAGGTTTAGTTTTAATATTTAAAATAATATGTGTTGGCTTTTAATGAAGTACAAATTTTAAAAACAATGAAAATAAGGTCGATTCAGGTAAAAAAATAGCGATAATTGTTATTGGATTGAATCAGGCGTTACTTTGCGGAAATTCATGATTCAAAAGTTCAGATTGCCGCGGATTATACCAAGGTAACCTTTTGATTCCTTTTAAACGATAATTGTTTACAAAATAAAAAGGAAGAAAATAATAATCTCTTGATACAACCGAAATGACGAATACGGGACAGATAAAATAAAATTATTCATAGCATTGGCAGAATTTGCATGCCGTTTGATTTTCCCAGCATAAACAATTTTGTGAGACAAAGTTATTATTTATAGAATTAATGATTCATTTTTAAATTAATTTACTAAAATGACAGGAAAACCGGGATTGTCTCTGAATTTTAAGTATCTTCTAGTATCTTCTATACATTCTTATTGTCCCAAGTTGAGAAAATCTAGTAGTAATTATTTTTTAGGGTTCCGTACCTTAAAAGGAAAAAAGGAACCCTTATAGGATCACTTATTTGTCCGTCTGTCTGTCAAGACCCTTTTTCTTAGGATCGCGTGGAGGTATCAAGTTGAAATTAATAACAAATACTAAAGCCTACGGACCCTTGCGGCTGGCAATCAAACTTCAAATAAAACTTCTAAGTCCACGCATTGAAAAGATAAGACCGTTAATGTGGTCACTAACATAATTATAAGGTACTTTTCAATAACCTAGCGTCGTGAAATTTAGCATGAAGTAAAGCCTCATAGCAAGCAAGTCAAGGATAAAATAAAAAAATTGTATTTTTTTCTACATCACTAGAAAATTAACTTTTTTCGACTGCCACGCAAGACCCTTTTTCTCAGAAAAACGTGGACATGTCAAGTTGAAATTTATATCAAATATTCAAGTTTCTAGTCTCTCAAATATGTAAAAAATATCAAACTTCTAAGTCAATTTAATAAAAAGATTCAGCCATATTTATCTAATGTATTGTAATTTTGATCTGGTCCTTTGACCTAAAAACATGATTTTTGACAAGAAGCAAGGTCTTATAGCACTTGTATTGGGAAAAATCCGAAAAATAGCAATTTATTATTACGTCACGAAAAAAATGATCTTTTATAAATTTAGGTTTTGCCGCATTATTTGAAGAATACGTGAAGCTATCAAGTTGAAATTAATATTAAACCGATAAGTCTATAGTATCTTGTTATGAAAAAATCATATTCCTAAGTGTAAGCAATCAATAAATAGGGCCATTTATACTACAAGTTAACAAACAGTTTTTCTATAGGAATTCTTCATCCACGTGAAAAAAAGTCAATGTTTGTGTTTTTAGTACTATTCGAATTTGTTATATAATATACCTGCCTCGATACATAATATTTTTACCGTTTTAACTCTGGTTAACTAGTTAATTTCATGAAATTGAAATTTAAAAATTGTAAATAAATTTATTCCCGGAAAGGAAGAAATAATTTGTAATGCAAAATTGTATTTAAAAAGATTATTTAGTGAAATATAAATTCTATTAATTAATTTATTAAATTTTTAGACGTGTAATGAAACGTGACGAAGACTTGTAAAATATTGTATTGACCGAAAAAAAGAAATTAATTCTCCCTCTTAATTTGAACTCCCTGGTCCCAGAAATGTCCCAGATTATGTTTTCCTACAATCGGTATGAACCAAACTGAAAACATAATCATTAAGTTTCTGTCTGGCAACCCTAGATTCAGACAAATGAAATGTGGTGTAGTGTTGTCAGAAAAATATAAAAATGAAACTGCGATGATAGTAGAATGAAAATAATACAAAACTTATGTTATCTGATGGGTTAATCTAAATATATATATCCTAATTCATTATCTTTACTTTTATAATTATTTTTAAATACAATATTGTTAAGTTGATATAATTTTCAGAGAATACACGGAAACAAGAGACATCATTGATCAGTAAAAAGATACGAAGGTATTAAATGCCTAAAACAGTTTTCAATTAGGCCATTCAAGCATAATGACAGAGGAACAAAATATACCTACGATTACATAGTAGATTTTATTGCTATTTTTAAGAACAACCATAACTCATTTCCTTTATAAAATTGCATAATATTAATCTCTAATGCATCAATGCAGTTTTATAAAAGACACATTTTAGACTAATGTCACAAAGAAAAGAAAAATCTATCATTAACGAAAATGATTAAAAAGGGATAAACAGCAGCTTGAGTGCCGTTGCCGCTCTATTATCATTCCCTCTTGCTCACTCTTATATCCAAAACAATTTTTCTTATGTTTAAGAAAATAGTATTTGTCACGGCAGTGGCTGCTGTGTGACTAATTAGCTTTCAGACATTGAGAGTTTTCTTTTTTGTTGAGATGTATCTTGTAATTGCAATCTTTTTGAAGATAAGTAAATATTAAAAATTCCCATTTCTATACCAATCCTTGTAACATTTTTCTATTTTGTTTATTTACTTAGTTCCCTAGAGAATAGTTAAGCGAATTTTGAGAAACAAAGGAAATTATAAATAGCGTAGTCGTATATTTCTTGGATCCTCATTTCCGCTGTTCAGCTTACATTTGACACTTTTGATTTGTTTCTTAGTTTCCTACTTCAAGATTCACGATGAATTCCTCAGAGCTTTAAGTTATATTATATTTCAAAGTACTTGAGAATATAATTAATTAATTAGTCAACCATTTTAATGTACGTTTTTTCGTCAAGGCCATAGAGTGGTTACCTACAAATATAATCTAAATTTTTTTTTCGTTTTAACACGTAAAAAATTTAGTACTTAAGTATCACAATTATTGTTATACTTTGCCGACATTTAAAGTGTCTGCAGTGATCTATACAAGTTTCATTAGATTTTGATAGAAATAAACGGTTCACTAACTTATTATAAAATAGGTTATAACAAAAATATAAAAAAATTACATTTTATTAAATAGTTACATATGTTAGAAAATTCAAAATAAGCAAAAGCAATAATAGTTATGTTTATTATCAAATACTCAAACGATATGATTCTTCTAAAACATATATTGTTTAACTTGATATTTAAGACTTTTAAGTTTAATAGCTTCATTTTATTACAAAATGATATTATTTTTTTACAAGGACATGTATCAAGCTACTCGACCATCAAATCAATGGATCGTTAAATACATGAATCGACGATTGAAGTGGAAATAATGGATGCATTTAGTATTAAAATATATATTTTATATTGTATCAAACTGTCATATTATAATTTTATTACTCTGTGAATAAATACTTTAGGTTTTGCATAAGCATGTTCAAATGCAGACACACAAAAAACTAAAAGTGTCTTTAATCGAAATTCAACAACCGATACCTAAATTAATTTTAAAATATATGTCGCGGATTTTAATGATGAGAAGGAAGGAGGAAAAAAGAGAAATATTGGAAAACACTAGCTGAGGTGATGATATTGAATGGACTATAGGGTAAACGCATCGTAGATACTTCTACTGAACCGATAAATAATCAAATATGATCTCTAATAATTACGAGAGAAACCTAAGCAGTGCCTTGGAGTTGAGACCAAGGTTAGGCTCAAAGACGTCTTTTAACAGAATTCCAACGCTCGCCCCCACTGGTCAGGCTCTCTGTTTAAACCAAAGGTTAAACTCACATAAACTAACCTAACACTCGACGTGTCAACTAAATTGTAAGGTGCTCAAGTGACCTTAATCGGACAGCACTAACACAACACTGCACTTAACACTTCACTAGCACTATCTAGAGACTACTTCACTAGTTGAGAGACGGCGCAAAAGTAATACTTCAGACTGACTGCCGAAGGTATATAAAGGGCCGAGACTGTCAAACCGACGGAAGTGACTACTACCCTACTCCAACGCTATAGATAGCGATGACGATTCGATAATCTTTTACTAAATGCTAAAGCCAACAAAAATAAAAGTTCGATCAAGTACGAGTCAGACCAAGTGATCTGTACAGTATAAAATCAGGGAAATCCTTGACTTTGCCGTTGGTAAATTGTTATCTCCGTAGATCGACATAAATTACAGTTACTTTGCCAAATGTAACAAAAATATATTTTTACTTGTGCAATTTTGTGGTTTAAGGTGCTTGTTTTTTTTTTTATTTTGATGTAGAGAATCCTTAATCCGAATCGGTTCATAATCATTGAAGTAATATGTTTATGCAATTGGATTGAAATTTTGCTCCTTTTATTGACCTTGATAAAAAATGAGCACCACAAAATTAAAGAAGTGAGAAGCATTAAAGAAACTTTTTTAATATCCTTCACCTATAAAATACAATTTAGATGCACACTTATCTTCTTACCGATCTGATCTCAATGTGATTAAAGATTGGTTACCGTCACCGTAATTTGTCAGGAAAGATTATATCGTTTATTTACAGTAACGGATTCATGTTTCAGTAATTAATATAAAGGATTTGAATTAATTGGGAAAACGGTTATTCAAGGGATCTATCTGATCTCATCGAGTTTAGCATAATTTTGTTAATTTTATCCATGATACCCAAATTATTTATACAATAAATTAGAGAAGAGTCGTCTTACTAAATAATTGTCACTTTTGAATAATCATTTAAATTTGTTTATAGGGTAATTAGGTTTTAAAGGTAGTCTAAATTTTGAATTGATTACTAAGGAACGTTTATCTTCTTCTTGTAACTTCTACATTAAAAGCTAGTGGTTAGGTAGTAGTTAGTAGTCGGCATGGTGTATTCTTTAGGACTTCAAGATCGTATATATGCAATTTAAACGCCATATACTATCGGTTTGTGGTATTCCACTAATCATTCTATCACTTTACTAACTAATGGTCATGTCATGAACTCAAGGTGGATTGTTGTGTATTAATTTAATTGTTAATTACTTAATAACTACTTCTAAACTTTTTAAGTCAATAATGACTAGTGCGCCTGATCAGGGACGCGTCAAGCATTTTCTGCGCCGTCGAGGTAAATATTAGGGATACCACTAATATTCGGCAATTTTTTTCACTATCACTTATCGCCCGAATATTGGAGACTATTCGGCTGAAAACCGAATAGTAAATCACGATAAATAAAAAAGAATGCAAATATTTCATTCTTTTACACGAATTTGCATAAATATGTTTTATATTATCAATTAATTAACATAATATATTAATACTTAAAATCTACCAGTAGTAAGTTATAAAGAATGAATATAATTTTTTTAGAATTTGTTGATAGCAAACGATAGCGCTTTTCCTCATAAATCATACCTGTTTTCAAATAAAAAAATATATGTCTATGAAAATACATTCCGTATACACTACCACTTATAAGGGTCTGCTGTCCTATCAACAAACAAAAGGCGGCGGCGCTTCAGCCAATAGTTATAAATCACTATTCGTGGCACCTCTAATCAATAATCATGACCGCCCATTTTATTACAATGATTTTTAGAAGACCAAAAAGAACAATTGCTGTCTTATCCCGCCTACAATAATTTGATTGCGCCCCGTCCAGAGGTTTTGTAGAATTATTTTAAGTCACAAATATATAATGAGGTGAGAGCAAACAAAACGGAGATTGGCTTCGTAAAGTATATTTGTTTATTGAGCAGTCGCTTCGCTTGACGCGCTTTTGGACCAACTATTTTTTGAATTATATTATATTTTCATTATGGCGTCTCCTAAAAACTTCACGGCGCCTTTTACACCGCCGTGTTCCCCACGACCTTGTATGTATGGACGGCGCGTCTCTGCGTCTGATCGCCGGAGCCAAAGCACCACACAAAGACGTTAGTTTAGTTTAGATTTTCCTAAAAATAAAGAATAGCTAACACAATATCTATCCAAGTAACCAATGTTTTTGAAGGTATATTAGGTAGATAAGAGCTATCTCTTAGTAGTAGGCATAAAATAAATTTACTACTTTATATCTGAGTTGGTCTCCGTAATAAATAACAATTTCAAAAGGAATTTTCTTGATTACTAGATTTACAAGTTCTCTGATCTTAACTTCAGAAACTTTGTATCTTCTTATATTTCTTGCTTTTACAGACTTTGCGTTTGTCAATAAAACTAATTCTTTGAAGTTGAAAAAAATGTAATGTGCTAAACTAGCTTAATTCACTAATTTTAAAGTCAGATTGTTTCGTATGTTTTTAAATTTGAAAACTTCTATCTACGATAGACAATTTGAAGATAAAGAAGAATCTTAAGATTATTTTTATTTATTCATTACAAGGAATCAAAAAGGTTATCTTGCTAATTCGCGGCAATCTGATCAACCAGACTCGTATGGCACAACCCAGAAGAGCAACCTGCCCAAATAAAAGTGAGACACGCGAACCCGAACCAAGACACACCACACAAGTAGGGAGCTGGACGATCGAAACAACATCGACTTGTACTGCACAATCCAGAAGAGCACACCGTCCACAGAAAAGTGAGTCAATAACTCATGAATTTCCGCAAAGTAACGCCTGATTCAATACAATATTTATTAAATAAATATAAAAACTGAAATCATATTTAAATCAGACCATTATTAATTGTAGTCTCTAGTGAGTCTGTAAGATCTCCAGGTCCCAGAAAAAAAAGGGGAGGGGTCCCAATATTGTCAATACTAACTTTCATTATTTCCAATACTAAGTTTCCACAAAAAAGTTGTGGTATAGTTATCTTCAGGCTGTTGGTAAATTTTTTACTTTTTTCCTAAAATCCTTTTTTTGTCTTTGAGGCGATATAAATTATTTGGTAGTAATAAATGTGAAAGATCAGTGGTTCTAACCTTAACTGAACAACAGGGCTAGTAATCTGTTAATTAAGTTTTAAAAAAATTGTATGAACTTAAACTTGAATCGATAACTAATGACTTAATAAAATAATATGTTTAACAAGCTACCTAAAAACCAAATGATCCATTGGTTCGGACGTAAATTCATTCTATCGCTTTGTTAACATCTTGCTGAACTTGCCTAGTTTTTACTGACTAGCCACTTTTTCCAAAGACCTAGACAGAATAAATTACCCATACAAAACTTACATAGATGAACTCTTATGAGATATTTTGAATTTGCAGTCTATGTAAGATTTATTAAAACCACTTAAACGTAAACTATTTCTTTTTTAGATCCCATAACTTCGTAATTAATGAAAATTCCTAATAATAAAGAAACATTCAATAAAAAAAACTTTAAGGTTGAACTAAACACATTCACCCGAAACATAATAATAATAACATGCACTTTAGACGGGGGTCCGAACAGTACCTGGGTCTTGAAACCCAGGAGCAGCAATACACTAACTTATACAACACTATGATAAGTCGATTAACCGGAACGAAACTTATATCGTCGAGTCCATACAAATAAGTAAAATTTAAGTGTCTGTTTGTAATATTAAAATAACCGCTTTTACTAAGTACATATGGATGTATACACGGTACATATACCAAAACAACATTTTTTACAATTTTTGTCTGTCTGTTTGTTCTGGCTAATCTATGAAATAGCTGGACCGATTTTCACGGGACTTTCAATGGCAGATAGCTGATGTCACAAGGAGTAACTTAGGCTATTTATCATCTCGCTAAGACTCATAGGTGCGGAGCAACACGCGAACGAAGTCGCGCGGGTCGTCTAGTATTTAATATAAACCACAGAAACTTATTAACATTGTTGCTAGCTTTAAAAATATATATTCTCATTATTGCAAAAATTTAACAAAAACAATTGCTATGTCTGGCACCAAGAACAGACGTGCCTACTAATTATTATTTCAAAGGATCTTTTGTTTAACTAGACAGACAAATTGTAATCTATTGGAAATAATGATATCTACTTACTTGAATAACTACGAGTACGCTAATTTAATTAATTTCATTTAAATACTTAACTTACTTAGTAGTAAGTACCTAGTCCTCGTTATTTATGAATAATAGAATTAACATTCATTTTAGATAGGAAGATTTGTAGTGCCTGGGCCTTGTGGCCTACAAACAGATATATAGCGCCCTGATCAGGTTAATCAGACAGACATTATATATTGTTGACACGTGGAATAAAACAAATTATATTGTATGATATAACCTTTGACAATAATATGAATATTTAAAATCTTTCACGTAAATTGAAAAAACCGCAAATTCTTTTACCGACATTTATATAAAAATTAACATACTGCAATTCGCTGGCGGCAATTAAAAAGAAATGAATGTTTTCATATTCCAATGCACCATTATCCTACTAATATTATAAACGCGAAAGTTTGTAATAATGTATGTATGGATATGTGTTTATTTCTCTTTCACGCAAAAATTACTGAATGAATTTTGATGAGATTTCCTCAGTGAAAGAATTTATAAAATCGGATCAGTAGTAACAAAACGGCCATGTTCTATTAATTAAAAAAGTGTTTATGGCAACACTGAATCACCTTTGTCACTCACGAAAAGTATAGTTTTCTATTAGCGAAAGAATTTTTAAAATCTGGTTAGTAACGACAAAATGGCCAAATTTGTTTAACTAAAAAATGTATATGGCAACACTGAATCACCTTTGTCACTCACGAAAAGCATAGTTTTCTATTAGCGAAAGAATTTTTAAAATCGGGTTAGTTACGTCAAAATGTCCAAATTCATGAATTAAAATAAGTATATGGCAACACTGAATCACATTTGTCACTCACAAAAAGCATAGTTTTCTATTAGCGAAAGAATTTTTAAAATCGGGTTAGTTACGTCTAAATGGCCAAATTCGTGAATTAAAATAAGTATATGGCAACACTGAATCACCTTTGTCACTCACGAAAAGCATAGTTTTCTATTAGCGAAAGAATTTTTAAAATCGGGTTAGTTACGTCTAAATGGCCAAATTCGTGAATTAAAATAAGTATATGGCAACACTGAATCACCTTTGTCACTCACGAAAAGCATAGTTTTCTATTAGCAAAAGAATTTTTAAAATCGGGTTAGTTACGTCAAAATGTCTAAATTCGTGAATTAAAAAATGTATATGGCAACACTGAATCATCTTTGTCACTCACGAAAAGTATAGTTTTCTATTAGCGAAAGAATTTTTAAAACCGGGTTAGTTACGACAAAATGGCCAAATTTGTGAATTAAAAAATGCATATGGCAACACTAAATCACCTTTGTCACTCACGAAAAGTGCATTTTTCTATCAGTGAAAAAAAAATTAAAATCGGATTAGTAGTTCCTGAGAAACCCTTCAATTTACAAAATGGCCAACTTATGGCACTTAAATGGCCATATCTTTTTAATTAGAGTATTTATGGCAACACCACATAGCGTATGTTACCCGGAAAGGATGTAGTTTCCTATCGGTGAAAGAATTTTCAGAATCGGTTCAGTACTTTTCGAGCCTATTCGCAACAAACAAACAAACATACAAACAATCAAATCTTTCTTTTTTATATAATAGTATAGATATAGATAATGGAATTTTTTTATTTTTTTTTTTGTAATAGATAAGGTGCAAACGAGCAGTTGGTCCACCTGATGGTAAGTGGCAACCATCGCCCATGGACATCGGAAAAACAAGAAACACTCTCTCGTTTTGTCGATGCGTTGCATCCCCGAAGATAGAGTGGGAAGGGGGAATGAAGAAAAAAAATGATGCGGATTCAGCGGACCCTAGGCAAGAGCCCAGAGTCCACTAGACCTACAGCATTAATGGGATGGGAGAGGGAGGGGGTAAGTCTGCCCCACACGCGGCTCAACCGGAACGCGTCTATGACACTTGGCGATCGGATTCGCATGCTGGTGGTCGCAAGCTTGTCGGGGAACAGATCCCCTACCACCAAGGGGGTGCTGGGTTACACGGCTCTTACGAGATGCTCCCCCAGCGGCAGAGGGGAATAGTATTCTAACCCGTCCCCTCACGGGTCTGAGTCTTGTTACATTAAAGTCCTACAAAAAAGCAAAATATATGTTTACGTGTAAGCCATTATAGCCAAAATAGTGATCCATATAAATACAATAAAAATTGATAATTTATTTCTATCGCACGTTTACAAAGTAACAAATTGATCCTTATATCAAAATAAACACTATCGCATCTGGTATTTAAAGTAGTAAATACATCATTTGGACAAATGTTGAATAGTTATGACGATAAACAACCGAGTGCGCTATATTATGACGCGGTAACGATGATTCATAGTTGCGGTACAGTATGAATGAATAAAGGACTGGGTGTGTGAAAGAGTCACCAGTTAGAAAACTCCTCGGGGAAACGAGAGCGGGTCGGCTATTTCATTGATAGAATTCACTACAGTAACTATATAGATTTATTTTATGAATACCTCGTAGTCCCGCCAAACTTTAACCCTTGTCCTAAAAGATCTGATGCAGTATTACAAGTCTTGCTTAGAGCGGTGGTGTTAGCTCTCATTCTTCCTATCATGTGCGTTGTATCGCAAGTCTCAGACGCTGCTCGCCTTCCCATCCAGTTTCTGTTATAAATATCTGCTGATGCCATGAATTACGCAAATCTCATTCAATAATTTATGACAATAATGATGCAGTTGTTGCGTCAGCCGAGTTTTCTTTCATTTATTATTTATTAATCTCCACGCTCACCCCTCTACTTTTGAGAAATAGTTATAAGAAAAATGTAGATTAAGAAAATATAATTCTAATACCTCACCACGCCAAAAATATAATTTGTTTGATTCTTAACGAAGCCTTTTTGTCTACATACAAACAAAGCATGTCATCTTCTGTCTCAATCTAATTAATACATACTATGTGCTACAAACCAAACTAAATCATTTACCACTTCCAGATAGGTAAGCAACTTCTCTATTTTACAGCAGTATAAAAGCAGAAATATTATGAATACTAAGCATTAATATAGAACAAGAAATAGTATTATATATTAAAACAAAATAAAAAAGACGCTAAAACCACACTAACAACCTTATAAGCAGTGATTGCAACGGTTCCACTATCTACCTTCTTTTTTCATCAGATCAACTTCAATATACCAAATTACGATGTTCTCATACAAATAAGAAATAGTTAAGGTCCAAAAGTTAATATAGGGTTATTTTTTATTTTCTTTGCGTAAATATAAAATCTTGTTTTAAAATTTAAACAGCTTTCATGAGGCATCTAAAAGTGCATTCGATCAATGGACCGGATTCTAATTTTGTCGCTTTGTGGTCGCCGGTATTTCCAAAATAGCCTATTTCAGCTTGTGAAGCACAATGTTGTGAATTGTGATATTTCCAATATGTATTTTTAGAGAATTCACGATATTCAAGTTTCAGTAACGTAATATATATAGTAATTGTTATGATATTAATATATGTAAACTGAGGGTGGATACAAAATGAAATGAATAAAGCAGTTGTTGTCTAGCATTCGACGTGTATCATTGTAATCACTACATGGTGACAGCGGTGGGATACTATAATTGCTTTAAACGGATAGTGTGTGTTTAAGGAACCTGTGTAAAACATTATTTAAGCAAAAATATTAGTTAATACGTTCGAATTACAATGGAGCACGCGCGACCGCCAGCGGAATTAAACATTGACGGCGCCGGTGGGCCGGTGAGCCGAGCCGATGCGTGGCGAAAATGGAGGCAACAATTCATTTTATTCTTAAAGGCATCGGGAGTGAAAACAGAATCGTCTAGTGTTCAAGCTAGCTTATTGGTTAACCTCATAGGGTCAGATGGTTTCGACATTTATCAAACATTTACGTTCGATAAAGAAGATGAACGTGATAATGTCGATATATTATTACAGAAGTTTGACAGTTATTTTGGATCTAAACCAAATTTAACGCTCACGAGGTATAAATTCTTTACGCGTAATCAGGAAGAGGGTGAATCAATTCAACAATACGTCACTGCTTTACGATTATTAAGTAAAAATTGCGAGTTTGCTTCGTTAGAAGAAGATTTAATCAAAGATCGAATTGTGTGTGGCATAAGGCAGGCTACTGTAAGAGACCGTCTACTACGAAGTGAGGATCTCACGCTTAACAAGACAATAAATATTTGTCAAGCTGAGGAGGTGTCTCAAGAAAGTGGACGACAAATGTGTAGTTCTGGTGCAAGTGAATCAATTGTGCATGTTGATAGTGTAGGTATGAGATATCGTAGCGGAGGAGCGGGCGGTAGCGGCCGCGGCCGCGGCGCTCGGGGGCGCGGTCGCTCCGCTGTGCCGCCGGCGCCGGTGCACGTGCCGCGGCAACCGAATCGGCCGATGTGTGACGGGTGCGGCCGGGGGGCTGCTCGCTGCGCAAGCGGCGAATGTTCGGCGCGGTTTGCGACCTGCTTTGTATGTGGTAAAAAAGGACATTTTGCGCGTGTATGTAAGTCCGTTACATTCTCTTATAAATACGGCCAGCGTGGCCAAGTACAACACATTAATGAAGTTGATTATCAATATACAGTTTCAAACACAGATTCCGGAGATAGTGATTCATTTTTTGTTTCAACTATAGATTGTATAAAAAAATATTCTCACGATTGGTGTCAAACACTTTCATGTGAAAATGGTAGTGAAAATTTTAAACTAGATACTGGTGCTGATTGTAATGTTTTATCTTATAGTAGATTTTTAGAATTAGGATTTAATAAAAAAAAAATTAATAAGAAAAATATACCGTTATTGTCTTATACTCATGATGTTATTCCGGTTATAGGGCTATGCATACTGCCATGGGTTTATAAGGATAAAGTTTACAAATTAGAATTTGTTATTGCCGACATGCGTTGTAGTAGTGTGTTAGGAAGAAAATCTTGTGAGGAGCTGGGCTTGGTTAAACGTATGAGTTTAATTGAACTGTCTAATTATAATGATTTATTTAGCGGTGTAGGTTGCCTTCCTGGTAAGTATCACATAGTACTGGATAAATCTATTCCTCCCGTAATATGTGCTTCTAGAAAAATACCACACGGGCAGCGCGATAGACTGGCGAATGAACTTAAAAAAATGGAGCAAATGGGTATTATTAGGAAGGTCAGCTATCCTACACAATGGGTGCATCCATTAGTTTTAGTTGCTAAAAAGAACGATGGTATTAGGGTGTGCCTCGATCCTCGGGAACTAAACCGTGCGATCCAGCGCGCGCACTTTCAACTTCCAACTGTATCGGAGTTGGCTGCTCGTCTTCATGGTGCTAAGTATTTTTCAGTGCTGGATGCTAATTCTGGCTTTTGGACTGTGCAGCTGGACGAAGAAAGCGCAGATCTTTGTACTTTTTCCACTCCTTTTGGACGCTACCAGTTCCTACGTCTACCATTTGGGTTGAATTGCGCTTCTGAAGTTTTTCATGGTAAGTTACATCAATTTCTAGAAGGTCTAGAAGGTGTTGAAAACTATATAGATGATATTATTTGTTGGGGAGAGACAAAAGAGATCCATGATCAAAGATTGAAGCGATTATTAGACAGAGCTAGGGAAATTAATTTAAAGTTTAACAAAGAAAAATGTAAAATTGGTGTGAAGCAGGTTATGTATCTTGGTCATGTATTCGATGCAAAGGGTATGAGGCCTGACTATAATAAAATAAAAGCGATTGTTGAAATTAATTCACCAAAAGATAGAAAAGAGCTTGAAAGGTTTTTGGGGGCAGTCAATTATTTGTCTAAATTTATTCCCAATCATGCAGAAATAGCAAGTCCTTTGACAAGTCTTCTTAAAAAGGATAATGAGTGGCGGTGGGAGGACAGTGAACAAAAGGCATTTGATAGGTTAAAGGAATGTGTAACCGGTGCAGGTGTTCTTGGGTTATATAATCCTGGACGTCCAGTACGGCTTTCAGTTGATGCATCAAGCGTTGCTCTCGGTGCTGTTCTTTTTCAGGATGATAGGCCCATAGAATATGCCTCCAGGACGCTGAACGATACACAAAAGAGATATGCTCAAGTTGAAAAGGAACTTCTTGCTATAGTGTTTGCTTGTGAACGGTTTCATCAATACATTTATGGTCAGCGAGATGTTATTGTTGATTCCGATCATAAACCGTTAGAGAGTATATTTAAAAAACCGCTAATGTCCGTTCCGGCACGACTACAACGCATGATGTTGAGAATTCAATGTTATGATTTGCTTGTAAAATATGTACCAGGCAAGTACATGCATATTCCTGACATGTTGTCGCGCGCGCCCCTTCCTGATCTATATAGTGATGAAGTTAGCACAAATGTTTATTATCAAGTTCAGATGGTCATAAAGAATTTACCTATTTCAAATGATAAATTAACATTAGTAAAACAGGAAACTAAAAAGGACTCAGATTTTGGATTAATTTTGCAATATATAAAGTCAGGGTGGCCATATAACAAATACCAGATAGAAGACAATATAAAAGAGTATTGGTCCATAAAAGACGAGTTATTTGTGGTTGATAATGTAATTTTTAAAAACAATTTAGTAGTTGTTCCAAAAAGTTTACGCGATAAAATGCTGACAATCATCCATGAGGGTCATTTGGGTATAGATCGGTGTAAGCGGCGAGCGAGACAAGTAATGTTCTGGCCCCATATGTCTCGAGATATTGAAATGTATGTTAAGCGCTGTAAAACTTGTCAGGAGTTCTCAAATGCACCACCTAAAGAGCCGTTGTTGCCTACAGAAATCCCCAACTTGCCGTGGTATAAAATCGGATCAGACATTTTTGAATATAAGAAAAAATATTATTTAATAACGGTAGATTATTATTCAAACTATGTAGAAGTTAATAAATTACATAATATAACATCTCGTTTGGTTATTGAAAATTTTAAAGAAATTTTTGCTCGACATGGCATACCAAAGGTTTTGGTCAGCGATAATGGCACACAATATAGTAGTCGCGAGTTTTCTAAATTTGCTAAAGAATGGGGATTTGATCATATAACGTCGTCGCCTAATTATCCCCAATCAAATGGAAAGAGCGAACGTGCAGTTCAAACTGTAAAAAAACTCTTGATAAAATCTTTACAAAGTAATGGGGATTTCAATTTAGCTCTTCTTAATTACCGAAATACTCCCAGGGATGGATTGAGTTCTCCTGCCCAGTTATTGATGGGTCGTAGATTGCGTTGTCAGTTACCAATTAGCTCAGAACTTCTAGAGCCTAGACCTATAGATCCTAGAGAATATAAAACAATGTTAGAAAAACAAAATAAGTCTAAGTTATTGTATGACAGAAACTGTAAGATATTACCAAAATTACATAAGGGTGACAATGTTATATGTGTTGATGGCAAGTATAGAAGTAGAGGTAGAATTGTTGGCCACGCCGACTCCCCTCGTTCTTACATTGTGCAAAATAACCTAGGAAAGAGATACAGACGTAACCGACGTCACCTTATTAAATGTGAGGGTGAGGAGGATTCAGTAAATACTCCGGTTATTAAACACGAGGCAGATGAGGAGGAAGAGTTTAGCGATTCATATGCTGAAAATGATCAGGATGTAGTAACTAATGTTGATTCAACACCCGAATCTCAGAACTCAACTACAGTTCGTAAGGCTAAATTGATAGCTCGAGAGCGGCTTGCTCAATTGTAATAATAGTGTACAAAAAATTAAATACTAGCTAGCAACTTATTAATATTTCTAACTAAAAAATGGGGAAGGAAAAAGGTATCATTATTAAAGGTTTTAAGCAATTAAATATTAAAGTATATATATATAATTCCAAGGTTGGTCCATGTTAAAGTTTTAGAAATTTGATTTTAAAAATATTTTGTTTTGTTGTTATAAACTTATAGAGATTTTTATAATTAAGCCATAGTTTTTTAAGGGGAAGATGTTATGATATTAATATATGTAAACTGAGGGTGGATACAAAATGAAATGAATAAAGCAGTTGTTGTCTAGCATTCGACGTGTATCATTGTAATCACTACAGTAATAATATAGTAATGCAAGAGTTAAGAGAGTATGTTACCTATTATTACAAAGCAATACGTATAAACATCCATTTTAGATAGGAAGCCGACGATAAGTACTATGGCTTGTGACCCAGAAGACTCTTTTTATCAAGATCAAAATACTCGACAATCACTTCTTGACCTTGCTAAGCAACATTAAATAAAAAATAAAAAAAATAAAAATTTAAGTAATTCACGACATTCTCGATAAGGGAAACCTCTACAACGCTAAACTACAACACGTTAACCACTCTAGACAATATTTACTGTGTGAAATCTCTAGTCAGTATAGAAATAATGCAGTATTTCTATCAGGACACACACAAAGTTTCAACAGAGCTACTGACTTTTAAAAGTGATTAAAATATTTTTAGCAGTAATATACTTTTAATTTGTGGTGTTACATTTAACTTATACACCTGCATGTAAGTTTTTCGAGGTCGTGAAGTGTTTCCAATAATATTTCCATATGTAATAATAATAAAACAAATTGATTTAATAGGATACTCATCGTCGTCGTCTGTCATTCCCTTAAGGTAATATGTACAACGATCACAGATTTTACAATTATGGGACCGAATACTAACTAACGAGATAATTATCTTTTATCCTTTCTTTTACAATAATAATAAACGTATACAAAACTTAAAATAATAAAATGATATAAAACGGATAAAAAGTACCAAAGTGTCACGGCCCGCGGGCAAACCGTAATGAAACATCGAAACCCTTTTTGATTAAAATTCGTATATTGAAAGCTTTGAGGGTCACTTGGTCAATTAATTTTAATTCATTTATAATAATTATTTCTATTTATCACAATGTAATTTAAATTCTACCCTATTAATAACTGCCCACGACTTCGTGCGCGACAACTTTTGAATTGGATCCAGGTGATTGAAAAAACACTTAGGTATGCACCAACTCACTCTTACGGATTAAAAAAATATTTTTTCAGTTTTATTTTACTTTCTTCTTCTCAATTTTTTTTTCTTAAGTATGTTTTAATCCAGGTTATAAAGTATTTATGAGCCAAGTTTAATTGAAATCTGTTTTTTTCTAACAATGATGTACAAAGTTATTAAAAATAAAATTCTACAAGAAATAATCAAAAATAAGTGGCTGAGGTGCTTCACTCCTTTGTCCGAATGACGTCGCCAGGTCCTAGCTACTATGAGTTAATTGTAAAGTAATCAATGTATTTGTTTTCAAGTCTTAAAAAATGTCTAACGGCCAAAATTCAACCAATCTCATGCCAAAATCTTCGGAAATGTAGAGAAAATAAATTCCAAATTAAATTTTTCCACGCAGTTTTCAATCTATAATTAAAATAAAATAAAATTTGTGTCTTGTTAAAGATTGCAGTGATTATTGTATGAGATTAGTACTAGAAGGATTGTTTGACTAAAGTTTAATAAGTGTAAATCATTTCATTTCCAGATTGAAATTTTCAGGTCGCTAATTTGTCTAAGTCGTTAACATATATGTTTTCTTATAGTGAGATTTTGCCCAATCATTTATTTAGAACATATAAATTTATTTTATTTAATTTAAAAAAAAAAACAATATTTACATTTTAACCTTTATGCTTTGACGTGGGTGTTCCACTGATGCCGTGTAGATCTATAAATTTTATTTTATTATTTTTAAAATTATATTCCCATTATTTTGCCTTGGTATTAATTTTTCCCAATATTTTGCCTTAGTATTAATTTAACATATTTTAATTTTTTTTGAGAGCTGGCAAATTTATTACTTTCGTCCATATTAACGATAAAGTGAGTAGTTTTTTTTAAATGAAGAAGATAATTATTATGACACTATTATTTGGCACAGCTTTCAAGAGAACAAATTGAAGATGTTTCATATAATCTATATAATAATAGTTACATACCGTAACTATTATTATATAGATTATAGCACCTAAGAATATCCAGTAGCTGAAGGTTAACATAAAAATTCCTGTCATATTCTAATGTACTAGGTAACATGTCGTAAACCGTATGAAATGTATAACCTGTCACTGACCCTTTTTTCTCGCAAAAGGCATAAAAACGCGTTTTTGGAATCCCTTATGACTGCTGAAACTCGCAAAATATTCGCGTGATTTATAAGGGCCTTTATTAAATGTACTTTTCTCGCGTTGTTTCAGTCCAGTTTGAATAATATAAGTATTTCGACACACATTGAATTTGTCAATTTGAAAAATGAATGAGTTCTGCGTGAATTCAGTATGAATTTAATTTTCATTCGTGTTCAAATTTGAAATGATAGGATTAATTTTGGGCATGCGTTAATATGTTCCACTGGGATTAAGATGGCGTATTGCTTTTCAAAGTATTTATTTTCGGGTATGAAAATAGTTTACAAATATTGTCAAAGATAATTAATGACTTTCCGCCCAAGCTTCACTGAGGTAAGACATTTTTAATATTATTTTTTTATATAGTCTATATTTTAAATTCGACCTACAACTGTGAGAATTCATGCAGTAGTTTTTGTGCAATGTTACGCATAAAGATAATAACAGGCAAACAAAATTTTAAATATGATTATTTTGTTCTACATAACTCCCAATCATTTTTATAAAAATATCTTCTATGTACAGATATTCTATGAAGTACATTTTTCTTTATGTATACAAAACGCGTCAGAACATACATACCTATTAGTACATAACATTGTATTTGATCTATGGAATTTACAGATCCATTTGATTGACTGAAAGTCTTATTTATTAAGATAATACAGCATATTCATACTTATTTTTGAAATCTATTCATAGCGTAAAAGTAACCATAGCGTAAAAGTAACCAACCTTGAGTTGTTACAAATATGAAAATAGGTTAGAACTTGGTTTGCATTTGGTACACTCGCAATTTTCTAATATCCGCCTGCAAATAGCTTACCTGCCACGAGGAAGTTGACTTTGCTAATGCGAACATCAACTCGTTTACTAATAATGTTAGAAACCTCTACGTTATAAAGATTACAAAATATTTATTTCAGAAAATGAGAGAAGAATGATACCCATTACTAAACAGCAATACGTATACACATGCAATTTAAACAGAAGTCGGACAGTGCCTTGTACTTGCGACCAAGGAGTTAAAGACATTTTCGTAATTACAAGTAACTAAAATAGATAATTAAGTTAACTTACGTGGACCTCAAAAAGGGTTACCTTAATCACAACCAGAACAATTTCACTACTTCCACGTGCACTGTGCAATAACAGCAAAGAGAGAAATTAATTGCAACAAAGGTTATATATTGGCTACACGCACCCACTTGTAATAAAAGAAAAAAGCTAACCGAGAATACTAATTTATTAACGGTATTGCTAACTTTTATATTGGTATCTACTTGATTTAAGATTAGTAAAATAAATATTATTAACTTTTCTCAAAAAATTTAAAACGTGTTTGGATGTTTGTCACTCAATTCAACTTAAACGGTTGAACGGATTTCAATGAAATTTTGTATATATAGACACTTCACAATCTGAATCATATAAGTTAATTAATCTTAAGTTATTTCTAAAAGTAAGGATCCTGTCAGTTGTTGATACACAAACACTTACGGTTTTAAGCTGCAAATGAGAAAGGTGTAAGTGAGTTTGTTGATAGGAAGATAATTGATTGATTGGTGCATAAGTGATTGTATTCCATACTACTCTGGCCTCGATTCAGAAGTTGTTGAGACAAAGTTTCAGGCAGATACTTGTTCTCATAGATCCGTGCTTGTACTCTCTATATTTACATCAGATATATTTGCAACATGTAAAGGTGAGCCATAATGTCAACTTATTTCTTATAAATGTTACATTCAACATATACAAAACATTTAAGCTCTAGACTAAAAAGGGTTAACATTACATAACCAGATTACTTTGCCCTTTCACTGTCTGTATTTAAATTCAGACATGACTTTATCTTATTGACTTAATAAATAATACGTGGATTGCTTTTGAATATATAAGGCTGTGAATAATTAGGCATATTATATGAATATTTCTTCAATGCTGAATTTACATGCTACAAAATTTCATGAAAATATATCATGAAGGTAAAGAAAAGTGTTTCATATTTAATATGTAGGCATAACTGGATTGAAGACCAATAAAAAACAAGATCGCAGTTTCTAAAGGTATTTACTCATTACGATTCTTATTTAATATGAATATTTTGATTGTTGATAGTTTTAAATTTCCTTAACTTAATAGTGTAATATTAATTTCTTCTTCATCTTTAGCCTAAAATCCAATGACAACAAAGTCTTTCAAATATCTCTTTCGATCTTCAAATCTCCAGTATCAATGAACGGATTTGGATTCTACTTACAATTAAGAGAAAATTGTCTAAAACCCGCATTTATTTCGCTAATTTTCTAGAATTAAATTACTCAAGCCTTAAATTACTCAAGGTTATCTAAACGTCTTTTATACTCATATATCTTGAGTCTTGAAGCCTGTAGACTTAGCTCGCTGGGGAGGCATAAAGGTTTCGTTTCGGCCTCCGAAGGATTATGTACACTCGATTGTCTAGTTTCATTATGCGCATCTATTTCTGTATTATATTGTAACGAAAAATACCCTAGAAGTATAATATGATCCAGTATAATATGAAATATCTGTTATATTAATAGAAAGCCATATTAGTTACACATTGTCGCTCGTAATTTCATCCCCTTTTTATGGATACAAAAATTAGGTTAATCAATATTTTCAAGAGATATCCTTATTCTAAGTTTTGTTACCTTAGCAATGGAAAGATAGTCTAATGAAGGAAAAGGTTAAAAGATATAACATCTCAAATCTCAATCTCAAATTTTAAAACCTATACTCATAGATAGATTATTGATAGACATAGATTTTGTAAAGATTCATGATGTTTCTTATAGGAACTATTTAAACTTATGTAGGTTATATATAGCCAACAATTGTTGACGAGCAAGAAGGGCCTCGTTGGCATCATAGCTGGTTGATAAATTTAGTGTAGTTTAGATAAATATATTATTGAACGAAAATAATTCTTGCGTCAGCTCACAAGGGAGGCATTACGGTTTCCATACGTTCTGCAATGGCGTAATTTCTTAACGATTGCCACTCGGGGACATTTCTATAAATGGCAACATCCTCCAAACATATTTAAAAACTGTTTACAAATTCTACCATCAGAAATAATATTTGACTAAATTGTTGCTCTAATAGCCACTGAAGATTTCTGCTATCTTCCTCTTTGGCTTCAGCACCAAAGACTTAACACCTAATGGATTATTGGACTTATTAAATCGAATCTAGTAGCCATTGACAAGTTTAACTATCCTCTTCCTGCTTCCATCAGTACTCAAGTTTGCTTACTATTTAATGATATATTATATTATATTATATACTTTAATTCCGTATTTGATACTCCAACAATAACTAGGCCCTCCGTGGATAATAGTAACTATAATAATCATAGTGATATATCTACAGGTTTTATAAAATGTACACCTGACGTTGTGGAAAAATATCTAAGGCGCTTGGATATTACCAAAGGATCTGGACCTGTAGGTAGGAGGTATACCACTCCATTATTTTTAAAATAATGTCACAAACAAGCTAGTTAATCTTATTTTCTTACTATTTACCAATTCTTTGCATTCAGGAATTATGCCTTATATTTGGAAACGTATTTACGTGGTACCAGTTTTTAAACCTGAAGATAAATTCAACGTACAAAATTATAGACCTATCTCCAAATTTTATACCACAGCTAAGTTATTCGAGAAAATTATATATGATACTAGCTGACCCAGGAAACGTCGTGTTGCCAACGTGGGCCACCCACCCACTTAGGGGTATAAAAAATAGATGTTGACCGATTCTCAGACCCACCCAATATGCACACAAAATTTCATAAAAATCGGTCGAGCCGTTTCGGAGGAGTATGGTAACTAACATTGTGACACGAGAATTTTATATATAAGATATGATGATGATGATATTATTTTCCCTTATAGGCCTTACCTAATATCACATCAACAATCTAACCTTTTTGAATTGTTACATTACGTGACCACTGCTATGGAAGAGAGACATCAGATGGACGTTTGTATACTGACTACTCCAAAGCCTTCGATAAAATTGTATATAGTATTTTTATACATAAGATTGAGGGAGTCGGTATACATGGCGATCTACTTCGTTGGATTACTTCCTTCAAAATCGTTGTCAGGCAGTTGCTCATTTTTGTTTCAGTTCCCACTGGTGTTCCACAGGGGTCTCATCTTCTATTTAAAATTTTAAATAATTTGCTCAATTCACCAGTCCTAATATTCGTACACGAGATATTTTTTTGTTTCATATTCCTATTCTAAGAACTAATTATGCACAAAAGTCAATAATTTTTCGTACTTGCAATAATTACAATAAATTATTTTAAAACGTAGATTTATCCTGTAAAATTAATCAATTTAAAAAAGAAAATAAGCAAATTTTGGCAGATGCGCTGATTTAGTATTTAAATAAAATGTTTATCATGTTTTATGTCTTTATATTAAGATCATATTATTTACAGAATTAAAATAAAACTTTTTGTCGGAAGTTTAATTTCAACATGTATAATTGTTTAATGTTTAGTTTTTTTTTGTATTAGTCTTTGCTCTGTTATGTATTACTTATTAGTGGAAACTTAAATGGTTTATGATATATTTGGATTCCTTTACCACTGTTTACTGTTTATTTTGTTTCCCAAATAGAAATAAATAAATAAATAAAATAAAATACTTATAAAATAAAATAAAATACTTAAAAACTTAAATTTTATAGATTACCATTTATTTTGTAAGTAATTAAAGTAAATAGTAATAGTATTTCAAATGCCGT
Organism: Limenitis camilla; assembly: GCA_905147385.1. Classification (NCBI taxonomy): domain Eukaryota; kingdom Metazoa; phylum Arthropoda; class Insecta; order Lepidoptera; family Nymphalidae; genus Limenitis; species Limenitis camilla. The sequence goes on along the minus strand of LR990245.1, from coordinate 6,804,556 downwards.
TGACTAATCTTAATTCTGAAAGCAGTCAATGAAACATCTTTTGTTATGCTAAGTCAGGTGGACTTGATGAAATGGAAAAATACGTTTATCGTTCGCTATTCACATAAAATTTGCATTAAAAGATAAGCGTCAGTATTCGCTGGTATAAATACAAACATTGATCTTTCATATTTATTGCTTTTATATATTTATTTAGGATAGCAGTCATAATTTTATGAAAAATTAACATCACATTTTTGATCATTTGACATTTAAAATATGGAATTTCTTTAGCCCACAAAAATTTATTACAAATTTACTACTTTTATTACTTTTAGAATCGTCCTAGGATTACACACAGTAAATAGTACAGGCAGCAAGGTAAGGCAGTGGATATTGAGTATTTTGATCTTGTCAAAGACATCCTTTAACACCTAAGACCATTAGGTGTTAAAACTCTGGCACTACTTGGCTTTCTATCTAGAAATCAAGTTAACACATATTACTTTCATTTGGAAAAACTTTATTGACAATTTTTATGGTCTGTAGTAGATTGTAAACAGTCCTCATAACAATCAACTTTTACATATCACAGTATCATCTCTATTACTTAAAACAATACGAGGTCTGTTATTTACTGCAGACAATAAATTTACTTTTATGATCGACTCGAATCGACTTATTTTTACAAAGAGGAAGCTCCCGAATTGGAAATTCCCGTTTTTAGCCGTACATTCGTCAACGCCAATAAACGGTTTTATTGATGTTTCCCGACGGATAGTGAAGAAAGGGAAAGGTTATTCAAAACTTATTAGTTTAAATACGTAGGTTAACAATCCTACACATATTATGTTGAAATGAGACTTACGTAAGTATTTTGGATTTATTTTTATATTACTTAATAAAAATTTAGTTTGTGGTTAGAATAATCATTAATGAATTTAGTTCCAAGTTAACTTCTTTGTTGTCGAAATACAAACATGTATCTTGTTCTGTTAGTCGTTTACCTGTAGAAGATTACATAATGCGAACATCCTTTTTATTTATACTTCCAGAGAGATAGAGATCGTCATTCCATCTCTTTTATTTATGTGAGGACCAACCGCTTTCTGTTCTCGTCATACTTTTACATATCAATTTATAGTAGAAAACTTGTCAACGGATTGTAGTTTTAAAATAAAAGAAATTGTAATAAATACAATGTAATAAACATTTTAATTTTAATTCTGGAGAAAAGCAGGAACAGTCAGTGCACGATCATACAGAATCTTTATCATAATATGAGATAGGTTAAGCTGTTTTGACTGATGGCTCATTATACGCACCTGTGCATGGACTTTACACTCTTTCCTCATAAAACTCATATTTCAAAACTCATATTTCTCTTAAAAACGATTGTTCAAATGTGTTACATGAAACCTCTACAATACGATGCACGTGATGCCGAAGTGAAGTTAACCACAAATCAAGTGCATAGTTTCGGACTACTGTATATTTTATGACTAGAATTTTCGACTTATTAAATCACTGACTCACATACTTACCTACTAACCTTGACCAAACTCACTAATTCTCTCAAGCACACACATTTATTCAATGAATGACCTTTCGAACGGAAATGCTTTTTTTGGGATCTGAATACCAGAGAAAGCTTATTCCCGGGATAAAAATATCCTATATGTTTTTCGAGCTTATTAAGCACGTGTATGCAATTTTTAAATTAAATCCATTAACCTAACACTGAAAATCCAAAAATCTAAAAATCCAAATATACAAACATTCACATCATAAGATTTTTCTGAGTGAAGATTTGTGTAATGCAAACAACTGGAAAGTTAAAAATATCTGTTACTTGTTATCTTTCCAATAACTAAACTTTTGTAAGGAATGACAACGTGAGCTGAATAGACAATATGTAGATACTTTTTGGTAGATGTTATTTTGTTATTTTCTTCTTAAAAACTTATGTCAATGTGTATCTATCACTGAATTAAAACATTAATCAATAAAAATAACTTGTGAATAGTTCAAGATCACGATTTCGCTTTTTAAGTTTTTCTATAAAACTGTCATTTCTGAAAAAACGTGAGTTTACATTAAAAAAACCCGATTCTTTCTTTCTAAAGTATTAACGATATTAGATGTAAGCCTATAAAAGATAATGTTACTCGGTTACTCAGATATTAATATTTTAAAGTTACAACAAAATTTAATAAAGAACAAATAGAATTAAAAAGCTTCTACGTAAACAAGCTTAATGCGTCTTTTTACAATTTGACCTACAATCTAGTATTAAAACATTCAATAAAGGTTTTAACACCTATTTAAATTCTGACAAGATCTTCAATAAAGTAAGTCTGTGCAAGAAAGACTGAATATATTCATCTTTGTCTCATTAACATAGGCAATTTTCTCTAAACGTCGTTTCTAAATGTAAATGTGTCCTGCGATAGGAATAAATTACTCGATTTAAGAAAACGATTGATATTGAAGTGTATGTTAATTAAACCGGTGTTTTAAATACTGCACTGAGATACTTGTAGTATTGGCGTAGTACTTATAACTGTTATATTCAAACTTTACAAAACCTTTATAAGACTTGAAAAAACGATAATTCATTAAATTAAAAAAATACTGTACCTTATCTTTTAATAAAAATAATAGTTTTAAATGCCGATCAACAATCGTTTGTGTAATATTACTTCGATAAAGTTGTGTGGCATATCTGGCGAAGCTTTGGGGCTAATTTAATAATAAAACAAATAAAAATAAATTTTAAATAGAAATTGACATCTGATCATCCTTGACGCCTCCAATCTCTTACAGATTATTAAAATAAAAACTCTAAACACTTAACTTTTCCTTAAAAACTTTGAGAAAACTCATAATTGGTAATTATTTTGAATTTTCAAATGGATTTACCATTATCATATCACTGAACGTCTATTTGTTGTGTATTCCAATGCGTTCACGTAAATATAACGGAACTTAGTGATATCACAATATTCAAGCCACGAATTTAAAGTGAGCCCACTGAATGTACGAATATATCTCATTCTAAAAACTGCACAGCATAATTGTTAGCGCGACGTTCGTTAAACAATGGCTGCATTTTACAATAGTCAGACGAAATTGATGGAATGGACCACTCTACTCTGATGGAAAACCACGCTAAATCACATATTCATACATCCACAGTCTTTGTTTGGTTTAACGAAGAATATTTTACGATAAATATGTGATAATTTGATATTTTTATAACTTGTATTACCATCAGAGTATCGGGTTTATTGTTCTGCATTCTACTTGAATAATAATTGTTTTTATTCATTCTGTTGTTCCGCTTAGACATTACAGGAATCCATGTAATACTTGGGGCTTGTAAATTAAGAGGTTAACAAAGCTTTTTTATAATGATCAACGACAATACTCGCCTTACACTAGCCGGTTTTCTGATTGACATAATCGTAAATGATATAGTACCTTACTCTAAGCTTTGGTAAATAATAAAACGTCTAGTGCGTACGACCACCTAAGCCAAAATGGAGTTTTTATCAATCTGTTAAAATTCTGTCGTGCTTTCTTTTTATTTAAAAGAGGTGTGCTATATTTATTACTAATCGACCCGCGCGACTTCGTTATTGTGATGCTCCGCTCCTATTTTTTTTTTTAAAGATCACTAGCAGTATGGATTACACACTACTAGTATTCCCTTTACCCCTCCTAGTAAGCTAATAAATAGCTTGTGTCAGGAGTGGGCCACACCAGTAGTGCAATGTCCGGGATTTGAACCCACGACTTGTTGATCGTGAATCCAACGCCCGGACCACTGAGCTACTGACGGTTCTGCTCCGCTCCTATTGGTCATAGAGTGATGATATATTACCTTCCTCGATAAATGGACTATCTAACACTGAAAGAATTTTTCAAATCGGACCAGTAGTTCCTGAAATTAGCGCGTTCAAGCAAACAAACAAACAAACTCTTCAGCTTTATACATTAGTACAGATATAATTTTTTATCGATACCCACACGACTTTGATTTATAAGAATCGATATCAACTTGTATAAGTCGATTTTTTGTATTGTTGAAGACAGAATATGAAAACAGCAGTCAACACAGACTTAACAAGTATTCATAAAATCCCAAAAAAACAAATGATAGATAAAATATATCAAACAAGTAAAACTTTATCATAATCAGTCCGTTATCTTCAGGGCCTTTTTAGCGGGGAGCGCGGGGCGAGAGCAGCGCGTTACACTCGATTGTCTCTTATGCGACGCTTCAGTTCCCGCGCGTCTGCTATTTGTCAAAATAGTAAACGTCTCGGATGGAACTGCCAATACACTACTATACGCAACACGCTCAAAATACGTAACTTTTCCCCACTATTTTCTTCGACCAAAAGTTAGCTACCGGCTATTATACCATCCTACTACTTTATAAAAGAGTACCCATTTTACAACACTTAAGTTACCGTTACCCTCGCTTCTAACACTAACGGAGTGAAGAAAGCAATACGAAAGCATTCGGCATTTCTAATAATACTCGTAGTTAGAGAAATTCCTTACACAGACAGACGGTCGACAGCCGGTTCAAAAGTTTCTGAGAGGTATAAAACTTAGTTTTAAAGGAAGTACAATTTTCTAACTAATCTAGATTCTTTCAATTTTAGTTTAAAATTTTAAGAATTTACTTCCGACAGATTGTGTCTCAAAGCAGTCGGTCACCCTACTCCCAACTCCTTCTTTTCATCATGTAATGCTAATATAGCAGCAACATATAAAATATAGTCAATAATGATATCTTGAACCATATTGACAATCCTTATGGTAAATTACAAAATGGGCCTTTAATATTATTAAGATAATCATTCTGATAATGTGATGATGAGCTATGTAAAGTTGGACTGAGTACAATCAGTTTTGAAGAATATTTCAATTTTTTTGCGGTTTAAATTTTTGATGCTTTTTTATCCTACGTTTATCGTACTAACAATATACAAAGCTTGTATGCTTAGATGTTTGGATGTTTTGTTACTCGATTTATATTTTTTAATCTCTATTAACATTAAGCAGAAAACATCAGAAATCATCAACAGTCCAGAATTTGAAAGAAATTATGTACACGTCTAGTTTGTACACAGTTCCTGTGGATAGAAAATATTAATTTTCATAAAATATTCTCTTCTTTTCTTTACCTTACTCCAAGAACCAATCCTTGAGTTTGCTCGGATAAAGTGAAGTGGACAGGGACTACATATTTATAACATCTTCTTCATACAAAATCACATACAATATGTTCCGTCTTTTTCTCGAATGATATATATTGTAGCATATTATCCTCGTAAATGTCACTGGCCGATTACATTCGGATATAAATTTATAACCAGTAATCGATTGAGGATCAGAAACCAATAGGTATGAGATAATCTTATTTCATACTTACTGACTACTTCAAAGTGTTACGTTACTATTTAATACAAATAAAGTTTTAGTTAATTAGTTTCTTATAATGACTCACTCACTTATTGAAAAAAATCATATTATGTCTACAAAATTTCTTCGTTTTAGATAAAAAGAATTTTATGTGATAATTTACAAATATGTACAAAATTTTATTTAAATACATTTGCCTGTTTTATGTAAAAATATTACTTTATCCCGTATTTATACGTAATATTACTTTATCCCGTATATATACTATTTATAATAGTGTATTATATCTGGGATAAAAAGTACTCTTTATCCTTATAAAAATCTTTGGGTTAAATTTAGATTAAATCTGTTCAACAAAATATAAGATTCAGGCATTAATAAAATAATAAGATTCAGAAACCCTTAGTTCTCTCAGTTTCGTGAAAAGTTTAATTAAAAAGAAAATATTCTTCTATTTCAGTAGTAAAGTTATACTGTATATATTGTGTATATATTTGGCAGTAGATAGTATTGATTAGGAATTAACACTGACGCTATTCGTTCGTAGAATTCATACGAACAGCTGGACAAAGTGCGAATTAATGCAGTTCTTTGTATTGCAAAAGCTGTTTGTAATTTTGTACTCGCTAATTTAAACGAACTTTTAATACGTTTCGAATTGCCGACCGCTTTTTAATTAAATAAAAAACAGAAAGCAATCCTTTTCATCATTGATTCATTTTAAATCTGATATAAAAAAATATTAGGTTTTACTGCATATATGCACAACAGACTGGTATTCTCTAATGACAGATAAAAGCTTGTATATATTTTTTAATTATTACTAACAAATTGATATTAAACTTATAAATTACTACTTATTATTCATCAATTTCAACTCTATTAATCCTAACAGTTAGGTACTAGAAAGTATGCATTAATCATGATAAAAGAAAACATGACGAAAAAAAGCTTAAAAGTTTTACTTGTATCATAAATGTTTTACTGTATATTATACGTTGATGCCCCGTAAAACACATTGTAAGTATAATGTTACACTTTACTTTGATATCTAAGATACAAAACGGCGAAAATATTACATTGGATTGCCAGTAAGAACCTATACAGTTGCAATATTTTCCGATTGTAAAACATCAAAGGGGTTTCCATAGTCGGTGGGAAAAGACTTTGATTTCCGTTACGCAATCTATCAAGAAACTTCTATTACTTTTGTGTTAGAAACAACCGCTGGGGACCATCGATCAAACCTAACTACACTTTTACGAAGCAAATTATAGCCACTTTTGCTTTACTTTTTATTATAATAAAGGTCTACTACAATGTGACTTCAAGGGTTTCTTTCAACATTTTCATAATAGGTATTATGAATTATTTACTCAGTTCTGATTGATGTTTTGATATTTACAGTTTAGCAACACCGTTTTAAGGGTTCCATACCTTAAAAGGAAAAAAAGAACCCTTATAGGATCACTTCGTTGTCCGTCTTTCTGTCTGTCAGGAACTTTTTCTGACGACTCTTTTTCTCAGGATCGCGAGGAGTAAGGTTAAAATTAATATCAAATACTCAAGCCTGCGGTCCCTTGCGGACCAAAATATCAAACTTCTAAGTCCACGGATCAAAAAGATATGACCGTTGATGTGGTCACTCACATAATTATAAGGCACATCCCCATGACCTAGCATCTTAAAATTTAGCATGAAGTAAGGTCTCATAGCACAAGTAAAGGACAAAATTAAAAAACAGTAATTTCTTTCTACATCAGTAGAAAATTAACTTTTTTTTGCTATCACTCAAGACCCTTTTTCTCAGAGAAACGAGAAGATATCAAGTTGAAATTTATATCAAATATTCAAGTCTCTAGTCTCTCAGGGCTGTAAAAAAATCATACAGCTAAGTCAATTTAATTAAAAATAGAACCTCCAACCATTCTAACAAACGCTGCTTTTAACTGATATATTGTTTTATCCCATTTTTTCGGATTTTTTCTCATACTTGTGCTATAAGACCTTGCTTCTTGCCAAAAATCATGTTGTAAAACTGGTGTTGTTTTAATATACTGGGAATCCATTGTAAAGGATTTTGTGTTTGGGGTTATGTTTCTCGAGTTCTATCTAAAGAGCATATTATTATTTTCTTTTAGGTGTTACTGTGCAGTATAGCATATCGACAATATGTTATATTGCTGCATATTTGCTATAATGCATAATCTATAAATTGAAACCGGGCACCGCCTAGGGCTTGTGACTCAAGACATCTTTCAGTTTTCAACAACAAACAAAACTCATATGAAATATTTTAAAATCCTTTTTGTATTTTTTTTTAATTGGCCACTTACCTTTTTACACGAAAGATGCTTAAATATTGTTAAAATAATTTCGATTTAAATATTGCAGTGAAAAAATACTTTTCAGACGCTTTTTACTCTGAGCTCAAGCAGATAAAAGCTGGTGTACCGCAAGGAAGTGTATTAGGCCCGGTCCTTTATTTCCTGTATACTAGGGATATTCCAGAACTGAACAGTGGCATCATTGCGACTTTTGCAGATGATACCACTATTATGGCAGTAGGAAATAATCATGCAGAAGCCGTAGAAAAAGTTTAAGAGGCAACAAATATAGTTTTTAATTGGACCAAGAAATGGAGAATCAAATTAAATGAAACCAAATCAATTCACATTGATTTTACCAACAAAAAGGCTCGGTACCATCCGGTGTACCTTAACAATCAGCAAGTCCCTTATGCTGATACAGCAAAATACCTGAGAATGACCCTTGATGCAAAGCTACGCTGGAAGGCTCACGTCAAGAAGAAAAGAAACGAGCTAGAATTACGCTATTTAAAATTGTGTTGGCTGTTGGGTAAATCATCCCCACTGTCTGAACACAATAAGATATTACTATATAAGCAAGTCCTTATGCCTGTATGGACAATTATGGGGGTGTACCAGCCAAAATAACATCGATATAATCCAACGGTTTCAAAACATAGTACTTCGGGAAATTGTAAACGCTCCCTGGCACGTAAGAAACGATGATCTACACCGGGACCTTAACATTCGTCGTCGTGACAAAAGTAATCAAGAAACGCGCTGAAGCACATGAACGAAGGCTTCACCATCATGTGAACGTCGAGGCCATCCAGCTCCTTGATATCACACAATTAGTGCGAAGACTGCGAAGGACAAAACCTTTCGAGTTAGTGTAGTGACTATTAAAAAAACACCATTCCGTAGTTATACTGAAGTGATAAAAAAATAGTGCAGACACATTAAAAATATTAATCACAATAACAGTGTGACTATACCTTTAGAGACACTAAGAAAATGTTAATAGACGCATTCTTAGCATTACATTAATTTAATAAGTTTAGGTCAAAATAAAATTACTCATTAGTCATTCAAGTTAGGCTAGATTGTAATTAGATTATTATGGAGCTTCATATTAATTTGATGCTTTGTAATACAATAAAAAAAGAAGCTATTTACGAAAAAAAATAATTTTAATACAATTTATTATCTATCTATTGGCATAATGGTACGGGAGCCAGTGACAGATTTTCATGACCAAGTCCCTCCCAACGAAAATTCGTAAAATGCATAAGGAGTTAATATTATGATTACTCGTCACCGTCAGCTGCAATTCTGTGGGTAGGGGCGAGCAGAGGCAGCCTCTAAACAAGTAGAAAAAAAATTTGTCGACTGAATCGACAAATTTTCAAACCTCCCGTTTGAAAATTTATCGGATTATAGTTTACCTAGTATCTTGAAGGAAAAATAAAGTCAGCTGACCATAACGTGGTGGCTGCTTGATAATGTAACATTTTCAAAAATCAAAATTTTTATAGCAAAATCACAGTTACCATTTAAGTAGCTTTTTACATACAGGAGTTTTGTGAGAGAATGAACGGAGTCGAAGTCGAACTGCTCGCCCCACCCACGGAATTGCAGCTGACGGTCACGAATAATCATAATATAAATCCCTTAATGCAGTATACGAATTTTCACTCGAGAGGAAATGATTGACCGAATTTAAATCTGACTCCCGTACCGTAATATCTATTGGCTAAATACTTTATTCATTTAACAAAGTAATATATACAGCAAGTCATCTATATTATGTAAAGGAATGGAGCTGTAACGAGACCATTACAGTATTATTAAGACAATAATCTTAGTAGTAGTAATTCTAGTTTATTATAAGTAATAATATATTAAGGCGTACTAGACATCAATACCTATCTCATGAACGTATTCAAATATACCCAATGAATAGACTATTAACAACTAATATCCACTAAGCATTGCAAATAAACCACAAGCGAATTGTTATACGGAACCTATGGTTAAAGATTCATATTTCCCAGATAAAGCAAAGTTCCATAAGTGGTATATTTATAGTAAGTAAATGAATAAACTAAAAAAAAATTAGAATGATATACAAAACAGATTATTTTCATTTTCATTGTAGATTTGTCCACTTGAGATGCATAAGGCATGTGTAATTTCTGGTATAGATCCACGATTTCGCACGTCCCGCTCATAATTTTGACATATAGAAGACGCGCTATGTGCTATCATGAATTGAACATTCTATACCTTTGTTCATAGTTAAGTTAAAACACAAAATTACAATAACCTAAGCACACCGACCCCACACACCTAGCCAAATCATCATCTTATTATAAACCGTATCTGTTGACGCCGTGTGAATGCTGAACGCTCGAAGGGGATCGGGGACTAAACCGCGCCAGTCTCTACCCCCAATTTACGCAGTGTACTCGCCCCCTTAGTTTTAAGTCACAGTAATGAGAAATGATGTAGAAACTTAAGGCAAAATGTAAATGTTATGAGTTTTCTTCCGCTCCTGACGATTACCAACCACATATATTTAACTAATAACATAATATTTATATAACAAAAGATCTAATTTTTCTATTTGGTAAATTTTAATTAAAATTGAGATCTAGCAATATAATCTATTTTATATTAGTTCCGTCTGTCGTCATGTGAACAAGTTTAACAGAATATTAACTATTCGGTAATAGCCTACAATGTTATTGTTATGCTTATTGATAACATCAAGTACACAGTCGAAGTATATTGACATAATAGTTTAGCAGGATCAGAGTTAAACACTATTCTGAAATTAACTAGACATTCGTCTTAGACTAAAACTTTACTGAAATATCAAACTTTATTATAAACTAAATATATTATATGTTTTATATATTTATTTCCCTAACAGTCTTTAAAAATTGTTGTAAGAGGATGCGATTTCACTTTTACAAACTCTTTTTTCTACTACCTTAGAAGAAAAGTTTCATATCATTTTTGAAGCTATTTCCGAAAATCTAACTTTCTGACCTCGATGCAAAGTTTCTGTGTTGTGTTTGTGACTATAATAACTATTATTTTATAACCTACCCATACTGTCTCATACTCATTGATCTCAGCGTGGACGCCAATTAAAGTGAGAGTCGCGAGACGAGAGCTAACGTCAAAAATATCCGCCATATTATCTCATAATAATTTTACAATTAGACAGCATATTATTGAAAATAAGACGCATAATATGAAAGGCGATTTTGTTTTAATTATGTATTTCATTCAAAAGAAATATCGTTCCTAATGTTACAACCACTCAAGATCAAGAGCTGTAAGAAGAAAATGGTTATGATTCACTAAATTCATATGGCAGCTTGAAATAGAGTATATTCCCAAGCTGCCCTTTAAACTTAACTAAAAACTATCTATTGCCATTTAAACTAAATTGCAAGAGCGTCTTCAAGAGAGCTTCCTTTGTATATCAATTTACTACTCCCAGTTTCGATGCGGCGTTGTACCCAGTAATGTTGAACTTACCAACAACTTACATAATTGTGTTTCATGGTACTTTGTGCTTTTGTATCAAATCCTTTAACAATTTTGTACTCATTTTAGTCAAATTTACTCCTGTACTAATAGATAAGCAAACAAAAAGTTGTGATAACATCATAACAATATTAAAAGCGTCAGTATCTCACTGGCTTGGGCATTGGATTCACGATCGATAGGTCGCGGGTTCAAATCCCATTAATTGGACTACTGAAGCATTTTAGTTGACTTGATTAAGAATACTAGCAGTTTAGATTGCAAACTACTAGTATTCTTAACCCCTCCAAGTGTTATCCCTCAAAAATAAAAATATTTTTACATAAAAATATAAGAGTTTAAAAAATCAAGTACAGTACAGATGTTTTGTACAAATTAAAAGGCATTGTTCGTAAACTGATATCCCCTTACCTCCCTCTCAACGTATGCAGCTTACCAATTCTAAAAGAAGTTGTAACTTCTATAAATTCATGACTTTTAAGTTTTTTTCTTTACTTACGCTATCCTATCCTACTAACTTAATTTCATGGTTACAAGTTAAAGAAATATTACTTACCCTACACCCTCTAAGCCTACTGGTTTAATAAGTTTCTGGGAAATACAACAACAATCCCTTATCAGATATAACCTAATATTCAGTTTTAAATCCCTATATTTATCCCTATCTTTTTATTTTTATTTTACGCTATTTTGTCTTTCTCTTCCTTTTTATTTCTCTTTTTCTTCCTCACACTCTGCCACTTTTTTTTTCAATGTTTGCATCAACATTATTCTAAACAATCATCGAGTGACAATTTAAGGAATATGGATTATGATCTTACTTTATACACCCGAAGCGAAGCGAGAGCGGGCCGCACGTTTAGAATAAAAGTACACTATACTACATAGGCTTTAATTCCCTTGCGAGTGTTCTGATTTGATCTGTATCTTTTAATTGTATTTACTTAGAAGTTTGATTTTTACAGCTCTAAGAGATTGCAGCAGTGATCCTATAATGGTTCCTTTATTTCTTTTTAGGGACGAAATCCAAGTCACAAATCTTATCTAAGAAAAGTTTTTCCTTCGTTTCAAAGAACGACATTCCTTACCAAAGAACTATTTAATTTTTTGTATTTTTATTTATTTACTCTAAATAGTCTTCTATTACATGCCATTCAAAACCTTCAAACTCTGTTCTCAAATACTATAATTTATGAGGCAATCCAAAATTCCTTAAACATTCAAATGGAGCGACACAAAGGGACAGACAAAGAGAAATTTCTGATATAGTTGTTTTGTTAGTTGATAGGTATGGCCAATATATCTTTATTCGTACGAGTGTTTTAAAATTTATTACTGAAGATAATATCAACATAATATCGACGTCTTTTATAACCGTAAACTCTCACCTTCACCGCTCAACCTCGCTACCGAATATTAAAATAATAGATTACATTACTCACATGCTCCTCGACCTCAGCCTAACACCACGCTACCAAACTACAGTACATTATTAGTCTCACTATTTTAATATGGACACAGATACCACTCGATAGACTAACTCAATCATATAAATTATATATTGTATACTCGAAATACTAAACTAAACTACCCGCGAATACTAATTTGTAAGCGGTGTTGCTAACATAAACATTTCCCGCGGACATGATGTAGCTATGTACATATACCTTAATACATTAACATGTTCATAGTTTACTTTAGTTTTATTATCTCAATAAAACATTTAATAATATATATAAATGGTTTTTTAGTACCGTTTACTTATTATATATGAGGTATACTGTACGTAAAAGACAACTTTAGTCAGGTTTAGACTCGTAGTGCTTTGATTTATTAGTCAAAACGCCGCAAATCTATCGTATCAAAACTAATAAGTAATCAGCCAATCATATATTCAAACCACGTTATACCGTAACCGCGGTCTTAACAATGATATCTCGTGTTTGCTTTGTGGTCTAGTCTCTGTTTAAGTAAAGCAAATATGAAATTTTCTAAAACCCTCGTAGGAATAAGCTTCGTAGTTTATGAATCACAATCAGTCATGTCTATGAATCACAGCGAAAGTGACATATTTGTCACTGTCAGCAACAATGGGACCACTTATTAAGGCTTAAAATAAAACCTCAAAGGGTTTTTCAAGTATAAACTGATATAAATAAATTCTGGAGAGAATATTTTAGGTGGTAGTAAGGTTACCTTTGCTATTTCAAAATCAACTAATTAACAAAACCTTAACATATTATACTCCTAAACGTTCCTCATGAATCATTCTGTCTATTGGTGAAAACTGCATGAAATTCCGTTCAGTAGTATTTTATAAAATTTAAATATCGAGGCGCTTATGACATATTTTATTATTATCCTGCTGAAACTATGAAACTTTCTGGGATAAAACGTAGCCATGTAGCAGGTTTCAAAGTAGCTATGTGCTAATTTTTTAATAAAATCCGTTCAGTAGTTTTGTGTAATTGAGTAATAAACATCCAAACATCTAAATATCCAAACATACAAAATCTGGCATTTGTAATATTAGTAAAACATTTTTTTTAAATTAATTGTTACAAAAAATTGGATATCCTTATAGATAAAAACTAACATAACATTTTCGTTAATACAAAGCCTCGAGTTATACGATCTTCTTGATCGTTAGTTGTTATATTTTTGGTAAGGGTTTGACCCTTATTCCTACATTCGGGTAAATTGAAGGCATAAAATTAATGGTAGGAAACTTACTCACATCTATGTTTTATTATCTTTCTGTGCTTCAGTAGTTAGTAGAGCTAACAATGGGGTTAAATTTTGAAATTCACCAAGACTTTTCAGATGAATTTTTTTCTGCCAACCAAATTTAAATGAAATAAAACCTATATTTTAGTCTTGTAAGCAAATGAAAGTAGAAAATTAAATTTATTAGGACATGATAGGTATTTTCTACAACTATTATATAAGAGTTTTACTGCACAGTAACACGTAAAAGACAAATATACATTTTAAACGGAAACCGAGCAACACGTAATCCTTTACAATGGAGAGAATGGAGGAGCATTACGACACCACAACTCTTGCATGTCCACAATTGTCACAAGGCGAGCTCCAATTGACAACTGGCACAAATCCATCGGAACAAACGTTTATATACTGTCTAATTAAAATAAAATAAAGGGAATTAGTCGCGAATACAAAGTTATAAACGGTGTTACTAACATGAATAAAACATACAATATATTATATATAAAGTAGCCATGATATTAAATCTTGGATAATATAATTCGATATGTCGACATGTTAATAAAATATCAACATATTTTTATTTTATGATTATTTCCTTGACAACACGAAGGTCTTTATCATCTATAGTGTAATAGTTTTAGGTAAAAACCCATTTGTTGCTTGAATCACGGTAAAAGATAATTTCGCTGATAAAATAATATTTAACTAGTACTAAATAGAACTTATGATGGCAGCAAGTTTCTTATTGAGATAAGGCAATCGGTGAAACTAGCGCCCATTTAGAAGCCAAGAAATGTCATTTTTACTCAGTACGAAACAATATCTCCGATACATATTAATCGGTATATTATCAGTATTAGTTTCAGAAAAAGTTCTCATTGTTTTTCTCTCAATATAGGAAAATTAACTTTGAATAAGACTAATGTAAAGTAGTTTGTTGGAACCTAATTTCAAGTATATTATGGATATATAACATTAATTGTAATAAAAAAATAATTTGAACATCGGCTAAATTACGTCTAACTCGTTTATAAATACAGTGCGCCCTATTATCCAGAGCATTTATTAATTACATACGCTCGAATCAAAGTTAAGGACACAAAGGACGTAGACGGGTTTGACCCGGGATCTGCCAATCTCGCCCAACCAGGAACGATTAATCACTGAGGAGTTTGTTCTGATTGATAGCACCATCTCTTGGAATTGAGAAAATTCCAACGCCGATATTTTACAGCTTAGCTAAAATGGCTTTCATTTTGTTCTAAAGGTTACGAATTTATTTCCAATTTAAAGCATATATTCAAACTGAAACTTAAAAATTTTTATTTCAAATATATCAATGACACTATTTTATAAGAAAGAAAGTACTTTTGACATGTCAGTAAGTTTGTCTGAAGCTCATCATCAGTTCTGATAACAGTTATCTGTTGAGAAAAGCTGGCAAAAAAATCAACAGTTGCTCGTTTCAAAAAACGCCGTTAGTTACAAATGACCGATTGTGATAAAGTTTTATTTGTTTGAAACGTAATTTAATGAATAGATGGTTCTTAGCAATAATTTGTGAAGATCTGGTCAACATAAAATAATTTATCGATAATTAAGTAGTGCAGTATCTAAGGCTTAAGACCAGGAGCAAGTTTACAAAAACTTTTTATTACATGAGATCTGTCTACACTGCGTGACTAGTTAATTATTATTATCAACAGTGTTGCCAGTATAGAATTCATATTATTAATAATCGATAAAAATATTTAAAAAATCGATTTTCATTTAGATATTTAGTTCTTTCAGCGTCGATTTTATTGTATTTTCCTTTTCAATTAATCAGAATAATCTAGAAAAAATCTAATAGCACATTTAAAAAAGGAGATACGTACCCTATAATATAAAAGAAGTTTAATAACAGGTTTTTTTTAATAAATAAAATAACCAAGGAATTTGAATGCGAATTATTTATTAACTTAGGATAGTAAGGACAGAACTCCAAGAAACAATACTGAACTTTACCCACCAACAGAAAAGTAAACTGAAAGTTTTGACCGAGATTCAACTTCATATTAATGCTAATTAAATTCACTTTTGTCATTCGTTTAAAGCTTTTATTAGCATGAAAACGCTTAAAATTATTCTTATTTATTCCAAATCCAGTAAAATCATTTCATAATGTAAAATTTATGTTGCCAAGATGATTATTAGAAGTTTCTGTAAAGCACTCGTACTGACGGACTGTTTTATTAACGTTTTAAAAGTAATTTTTAAATCTAATCATCTAAAATAGTGTGTTTTTAATTTTATATTTAATTTTTATTTTCATTTATTAAGTTGTCTTGACTTACTTACACTTACTCAAACTCAGAACTTCATCGAAATAATTAAAATCGATCCAATAATCCTAACTTAAACAAATTTGTAATATTTACTATAAAATGTATTAATATTTTTTACATGTTTACATAATATATTCGATTTAACCAAGTTAAGAAAACTTTTAACTTGTTTGCAAGCTTATATGAATCCACTTATTAGTATAATATATTTTACAAATCTCTTCAACTTTTAGACTTCTCAACCCTCTTTAAGCGACTTATAAACTTCAATTTCGGCGTAATTTATTTGAGATATCAAATTATAATATGATATGGATCTTTTTACCAGTATCAGCTATTTATATTTACATAACTTCATCTGTAACATACAAAGTTGCGTTGCGACCCTAAATTTATTTATTTAGCTATATAAAGGCCACATTTTCTAGAGACACTTATACTATTATGAAATTGGTTAAAATAAACAAGTTTATCCCTCAAATCCTTTTGAATTGAATATGAAATCTCTTATAAATCAGAATAAATAAACATTTGCTTAAATATATTAGGGGTCTTCGATACACCAGTCAACATAAATTTTGATAATGGGGAATGTAAGGGGGTTTAGGAGGGAGTCAGGGGAGTATTGAAGTGCCCTCATGTGCACAGGCTGATCACGGCCCATGGAGCACAATTCGTTTGATCTCGCCGCCTGTTCGCTAAGCACTATTTATGTCCCAGCGAACCAAGGACATTTGATGATATAAATGCCAATAAGTAGGTGGTGAGAACATAATTATTTCAAATAAAAAAACTTAACCTTCCACACACACATATCATCTACGTCAAACGTCTCCCAAAATATTTTTAATATACAATTATTTTTGGAAAATCAAATTATCATCATACTAACAGTAAAAAAATCTTCATTGATTTAAAATTTAGGATACATAATTTCAACTGAAAATAAATGAACACCTATTTCAACATTGGACTAATTTAATTTCCAGAGGGAATAAACACGAGTGTTAAAAAGTATTTTATCTCAGCGAAACGAAAAACATGTCATTTTAAAATATTTATTTATACGTTAGAAATTTTCTAAATCTGACTGTGAAGTATTAACTATTACTAATTAATTCCCCTTAGGTAAATTAACAACATCCAGATATTATATATGTGTAGCGTTTATTTATAAATGTTTTTACTTTGTTTCAGGGTGCTGTTACATCGCAGTAAGCAAAAAGAGAATGTCAATGCAATATGTGCCAGATATTAGAAATTGTGAACACAATGCCTGCCAAGAATGTAATTTCCAATTGGCTACGAGCAAAACAAGGGAAACATAAACACTCACCATGGCGCTAGCATGCGAATAACCATCAGGGAAATATGAATACGACCAAACCAGAAATACTGGTGGCAAGAAGCCAAACGGACTTATTGCAAAGAGGACCAGAGTACTTTCTGGAGACGGCAAGGTCACCCTATAACGTCGTTCTAGAGTTTAATGCTACTTTCGACAATAATTCTACTTCCAATATAACAAATGATTTAGGAGAACTTTGGAACGACTACATTAATCTTCTCAGAGACCGCGCTCTACTAGTTACTTTCTTACTCCTTTTCTCTTTAACTACAGTTTTTGGAAATATGCTTGTAATTCTGGCCGTTATAAGGGAGCGATATTTACATACATCTACGAATTATTTTGTGACGTCACTTGCTGTTGCAGATTGCCTCGTAGGCCTCGTGGTAATGCCTTTCTCTGCACTATATGAAGTATTAGAACATACGTGGTTTTTTGGTGTCGACTGGTGTGACGTTTGGCGATCCTTGGATGTTCTCTTTAGCACAGCATCTATATTAAATCTGTGTGTTATATCATTGGACCGGTACTGGGCTATCACTGACCCCATCACATATCCAATGCGGATGAGTGGACGCAAAGCAGCGTTCCTAATCGCAGCAGTATGGGTGTGTTCAGGTGCCATATCGTTTCCTGCTATCGCTTGGTGGCGCGCCGTACGCTTGGAAGAAGTTCCAGACTATAAGTGCCCGTTTACGGAAAATTTAGAGTACATTATATTTTCTTCTACAATATCATTTTACTTGCCTCTATTTGTAATGGTGTTCACATATTACCGAATATATCGTGCGGCTACTATTCAAACGAGATCTTTAAAAATCGGGACAAAACAAGTAATGAGACCCAGTGGAGAGTTAGAATTAACGTTACGAATACACCGAGGCGGGACAGTGCGACAAAGGACAGACGTGTGTCATGGTGCGTGTACTCCGGAAGAGGCTGATCAAGAGCCTCTGACCGCTTTACAAAATAATGGACTATCGCGTTCATCGACTCGCTTAACTAATGTGACGCATAACAAACATTTACCTAAAAACTTTTCTTTATCGCGAAAACTCGCTAAATTTGCTAAAGAAAAAAAGGCGGCTAAAACTCTTGGTATAGTTATGGGTGTGTTTATAGTGTGCTGGTTGCCGTTTTTTGTAGTGAACCTCCTGTCGGGGATATGTTCCTCGTGTATTACTCACGAGGAGATCGTCAATGTGATCGTCACGTGGCTTGGATGGGTTAACTCATCTATGAACCCTGTTATCTACGCCTGTTGGAGCAGAGACTTTAGAAGGTTTGTATACATTACCATAGTACATTCTTGAATTTAATAATAAAACTACATGATTGGCCCTCGTTTCGCTAAAATAAATTCAAACCTTTTACTCACCTACTCATTTAAACATTGATACGTTGCCAACCGCGACAACGAGTATACTATTTCGCCACTACTTTCGTTGAATATGCTATAATGCGTAGTATGTATGCTATAATGCGTAGTATGTTACTGATTTGCAGTGGACACTACCATATAACTAAGTGTCTCCTATCTCACTCACTTTTTCTATTAACCTTGTTCAGACAATAACTAACACAACAACAAAAAAAAACAAAAAAGGATTATCAGATTTGGTGTAGTCGTTCTGAAGTTATGCACTTACATACATAGAGGCAATCCATTTTATTTATATACTAGGGGCCCGTCCCGGCTTCGCACGGGTGGATAATTTTTTTTTAACATTTTGGCTCCCGCATTCTGTCGCTCCTCTATCGGCGCGTTACTCGCTGCGCTGCGAGGCACTCCACACCGCGTCCGCGACCCGTCAGGGATTATTTTTTATTTATCTTGATATTTTTATTTCGTAATATCTTTTGACTGGAATGTCCGATTTTAATAATTCAAAAAGTAATTTACAGGTATTGAAACAGTCTTGAATACGAAATAATTTATTTGGATAAGGATTAATACAAAGTTATAGAAAACATGGTCTGATTTTGATTGGCATTTTTATCAACTTTTAAAATGTAAAAAAGTAGTTATAGTGACATAACTATAATAGTTGGACATATGGTCTCGCGGAGTTTTTTGTAGATATTGATACGTTCTATAATATTGTAGAACATTTCTTTGTTCTATCATCAATACTTTTTGCAGCGCATGCGATGAAAGATATTTTATAGCTAATTTTTTTGCACATTGGGTTGGTTTTAGTGAGATTTCCTGAGGATCTCTAATTTTTTCTTTTAATAAATATAGCCTATGTTGCTCAGGGATAATGTAGCTTTCTAATGGTGAAAGAATTTTTGAAATCGGTCCAGTAGTTTTTATGTTTATTCGTTACATACAAAAATACAAAAATACAAATCTTACTTCTTTATAATATTACTAGAGGCCTGCCCTCGCTTCGCTCCGGGTATTTAAAAAAAATATTATAATTGATGTCCTTAAATTGTCACTCTGTAATTGTGTAGTTTTTCATTATTTGAATAAAGAGAGAGAGTAAGAAAAAGTTATAAAAAAAAAATAATAGAAACAAAAATAAAAGAAAAGAGACAGATGATAAGAGAGGGAGGACAGAGCAAAAATAAAATTGAATAGGTAAAGGAAAGAGAGAAAGAGTGAGAGAGAGAGAAAGTAAGAGAGTGAGAGAAAGAGAGAGAGAAAGTGAAAAGAGACTAATCATTCTGAACAGATAAAAGTAAAAATTAAAGAGAGAAAAAAGAGAGAGGATGACAGACAATGATAGTATTATAAGAGGAAGAGAGACGGAAATACTATAGACTTCTCTCAATGAAAGAATTTTAAAAATCGGATTAGTAACTACAAAATGACCATATTCTATTATTTAAAAAATGTACATGGCAACACTAAATCACCTTTGTCACTCACGAATAGTGTAGTTTTCTCTTAGTGAAAGATTTTTTAAAAATCGGATTAGAAACAACAAAATGGCCATATTCTATTAATTACAAAATGTATATGGCAACACTAATTCACTTTTGTCACTCACGAATAGTATAGTTTTCTATCAGAGAAAAATGTTTTTAAATCGGATTTGTAGTTCCTGAGAAACTCTTCAATTTACAAAATGGCCACGTTATGGCATTTAAATGGCCATATCTTTTTAATTAGAAAATTTATGGCAACACCACATAGCCTATGTTACCCGGAAAGGATGTAGCTTCCCATCGGTGAAAGAATTTTCAAAATCGGTTCAGTACTTTTCGAGCCTATTCGCAACAAACAAACAAACATACAAACATACAAATATACAAACATACAAACAATCAAATCTTTCCTCTTTATATAATAGTATAGATTAGTATAGATATACTACCGGTAGACTTACATCTAGTAACATTTAATTTAGCATCTTTTAATTCTACATAGGTGTGTAAGTGAATACCGTTGCAATAATAGTATAAATGTATATTTAAATTATGAACTCCATCTCGCTAACATATTTTGGTTGAGCTTTAATTCCACTAAAACATTCTGATGTCAGTTCTGACTAAAAGTTTTTGCCAGTGAAATAATATTCAATTTCATTTGTGACATAAAATTGAATTTCAACGAGCTAGCGTTATGACGTTAGGATATAAAAGCGAACAACGAACAAATAAAATGCATGGCCACTCTTTTGAATGAAGCTGGGGAACTTTTTGTAGGTATTCATGCAACTATGTCAGCCACTTCTGACGAAATGCAATATATAGAGTACAGATGGTCTTTTTAATAACGAATAGGATTTTATAAAATAAGCAAGCCTATATCTATCTAAATTGAATATAAAAGGTAATTTAACGCAATATCACAAATGTTGTACTTTTTATATATGTATGTAGTGCTATCTTATCCTGGTCAAGTGGTCAATAGCAAAAGGACTTAACTATAAAGTTATTGAACAGAGGCCTTCAATTGGGCAGAATCCCGTGGCTTACGCGGCTTATCGAATCCTGCCCAACGTCGAATGTCGTAAATCATGTTACGTTTATTATGCTACCTAAAAGCCTCACTAAATCATTTAACGACAAAACGCTGTTTTTACCACCCTACATGAACAAAAGTACGTGTTTATTGTAGAGATTTTGGGACTTCATTTGAAATTTTATTACATTTATATTATACGAGCGGCCTGCCCTCGCTTCGCTCCGGGTATTTAAAGCAATATTATAATTGATGTCCTTAATTTGTCACTTACAGAGTGTAGTCTTTCATTATTTGAAAAGAGAGAGGGAGAGAGAGAGAGAGAGAGAGAGAGAGAGAGAGAGAGAGAGAGAGAGAGAGAGAGAGAGAGAGAGAGATAAAGTCATAAAAAGAAAAATAATAAAAGGAAAAGAAAAGCGACAGATAATAAAAGAGGGAGGACAGTGCAGAAATAAAATTGAATAGGTAAAGGAGAGAAAGAGAAAGAGAGAAATAATCGAAAGAAAGAAAGTGAAAAGAGACTGACCATTCTGAACAGATAAAGATAAAAATTAAAGAGAGAGAAAAGAGAGAGGATGAGAGAGATTGATAGTATTATAAGAGGAAGAGAGATGGAAAGAATTTTTAAAATCGGATCAGTAACAACAAAATGGCCATATTCTATTAATTAAAAAATGTATATGGCCACACTAAATCATCTTTGTCAGTCACAAATAGTGTAGTTTTCTATCAGTAAAAGGATTTTTAAAATAGGATTAGTAGTTCCTTAGAAACTGTTCAATTTACAAAATGGCTACGTTATGGCACTTAAATGGCCATATCTTTTTAATCAGTTAAGTAGTTTTCAAGCCTATTCGCAACAAACAAACATACAAATATACAAACATACAAACAATCAAATCTTTCCTCTTTATATAATAGTGTAGAGTGTAGATGTAGACTAGAGACCCGTTACGATATTTCCTGTATGTGATTTACGATTTAAATCCAACGAATGTACGAGTATACTCGTTGGATACTCGTATATTCGTTGGGTGTAAATCGTAAAAGAATTAATAAAAACTATTTCTTAATAGCTTTTTAATATTATTATATTTTATTCATTATAATTACTTTAAATACACTTTAAAAAAGTCATTTGTTACTTTCAGGGCTTTAAGCTCTCTTGAAAGAGGGACAAAACACTAAACACTCTTTCGTATTTAATACTCGAATACTCTGGAAATAGTATGTTAATTCTAAGATTATATCTGTATAAAGAGTAATGTTAAGAACACTTTTGAGCGAGGGGAGAGAGAATAAATGATTGAGTAAGTTCTTGAATAAGTTAACTTCACTCTAGACTTAATTCAGAAATTTTCGGGTACTAAGTGGCAGGCATATGAATGAACAAAAATAGGAAAACTGTTTTTTTTACTTTTAAATAAGTGAAGTGAGGGAAGGACAGCTGGTTAATGAATAAATAAACCATAATTTGTAAAAATTCGTTTAAAAGTATAATAATTTAAGCTATAATGTGTATTGCACGTAGCACCGTAGATCGCGTAGCACACACTGCCTCTACGCCACGTCTACACGCGTTACGAAGTCACGTAGACACATTAAAATCCGCGTTTGAAGTTATTACAAGGATTATTTATAGCACGTGTCACATTGTTGTTTATCCGGGGGCACGGTAATGTCCCCGTCAAAACGAACCAAGCGAAACGCAAAGGCACTACTACTTTTTCTCGAAGCGCTTCATCGTTTTTTTTTAACAATCGGAACTTGGGTTGGATTATACCAAATAAACAAAATTCTCGGGATATAGTGTTTCGTCTAATGATGATGAATATAATATTTAGGGTACTTCCTTCAAATTTCGATGAAACGATGATCAATACTGGAAAATTAACTCTCTCGAAGACAATACTAATATTTTCAAGAAGCTCTTGTGTTTTGTTAATCAAAGAATATAAAAGAATCGAATGTGATAATCAAAAAAACCTACTGTCACTGAATACACTAGCCAACATTGAAAAAGAGAGAGTTCTATTAATTGTTTTTAGTTAAATTTCACTGCGTTGATCACAAAAATAGCACTACTTTTCCTAGAAACTTGTATTTAAATTGTAGTCATTTTCACAAAACTACGATTTGTTACTTGAAAAGTTACACGTAAAACAAAATTCGGTCAAAAATTAAATTAAAGCTTCTGATATTATATCTAAATTTTGATTCCATGTCAGCAAATATTATAAATAATTCTTTCCTTTATGCTATTCTGAATTTTTATTTATGCTTTCACTTGGATAATTTAGGAATACATTTCTAATAATAAATATGTAATAATAATAATAAACATTAACTTTTCTGGGTCTTAGGAAAAATATAATAATTTTCAAAATGATTAATACAAAACTGAAAATAATAATAAGAGTAGCAATCAACCCTGCCTTTTGACTAACCGTTGGTTCCATTAAGCAAAGAATGATCTATTTTAGGAGGTCATGCGAAGGAGGTCACGCACAAAATGTGGTTATGACTTATGAGCGATTGTATAGAGAATTTATATAGGATTTTATAAAGAATGACTTAGATTTTCATTCTGTATTATATGGAAAGGTGCAATTATTAAGGTCAGAGTGCGTTACCAGTCACACATATTCGTACAAGTGCTTTAACCTTGTTCGTTTTATTTGTGTCGGCAATGGTTTTTATCGGATATGAATATAAAGTCGAGACTAATTCAAAACAGCTGACGGACGGCACTAGGTCTTTTAATTGACTAAGAAGTAATCAATGTAATGTATTTATGTTGGAGTCTGTGTATGTTAAGGTTTGTTGGTATCGCGGTCTCATTGAATTATTACACCTAGGTTAATAATAAGTTACAGCACTTTATAAACTTGTCTGACTGAAATCTGATAACAAAAAGTTTTTGAGTTTAAATTAATCCTTTGTAATACTTGAAAGATTGAGTGAAAGAATAATTTTCTGAACTTGAAATACCATCTGGCTCCTTTTCCTTCCAAATTTGTTTTATTATTCCAGTATAGAAAAAGTAAGCTGTAAAGAAACTGGTGTAAAAAATCTGAATTTGTACGTAGCCATGAATCAATAATACACGTTGTTTCTGACAATGTCAATATTTTTATTTTCTCTATATTTAAATTATTTATTTATTTCTTCAATGAGTTTTAAAACTTATTTTATAACTACAAATTTAATATTTGTTTTTTTTTTATTCCGGTCGCTTTTATTTAACTCTCGTGCGGATGAACTTTATTGGTGTTTTCGTAGCTTATTCAATTAAGGCCGCTTACATTAATCAAGACAGCACGAAGACAGAATTGTTTGTGGGAAAGGTTTTGTGAAATTATGTTAAAACGTTCCGGTTTATTCAATTTATTGCACTATTAACTAATAATTAATCAAGAAAATATAAAAACTTTTTCTACTTATGATAACCTAATATATTAGCCTAAACTCAACTGTTCGTTAGTATTCTTCTCAGAAAATTCTTGATACTTATTAAATACCCATATCATGTGCGTGCACAAAATTAATTAGTGCTATATTTGGACCGTCATTGGATTTAGAATGACGTTACTTCTTAAACCATATTTTGATCTAACCTAAGCAAAACTTCATCTCAATTGATTCAGGATAACTACTTTAAAATTTAGTTGCAAGATTTGACCTGAACATACATCTACAAATAACCTGAATATACAATTATTTCAAGTTTAATGAAAGCTTGCAAAATGATAAATAGAATTTATAAATGTCATTCCATGAGAAATTATGAATTTAAAAAATATATTTGTACGACAGAAGTCTGCCCTCAATAAACTTTGATGAGTTTTATAAAGTTGTTTGAAAGAAAAGAAAATGATTTGCTTTTATACTAAGACAAGATGTTTTTACTAGAACCGAACTTCTAATGGTGTTTTACAAGCTTTAAAGATAATAATAAAATACTCTTTGACTATGCACAGACACTTGTTTCTACTGCTCGAACTTTGTAACTTCTCTCTAAGCTAATAATAAATCAAAGACTTACACGATCCTCAATTAGGGTTTATGTTTACATTATAATTTAATATTTACTTCTAGAAATTACTCGTCATAGCTACGTTGAACTATCAGAACAGAGCTTTTAAGCCTGAGATTATTTTAAAAAAGAAACGGGTGGCCGGTTAACGTGCATTTTTGAGTATTTTGGAATGGATGGTTAGGGATTAATTTCGCACGAATTGCTTTATTTATCAGTATAAAAGTACTATCATTTATGTGGTTAAATACAATATTCATCTATTGCGCTATCGTACACAAATTTAAATTCAGTTTTGTATGAAACGTGCTACCAATTAAGCATGCAAGTGCCGTCTTACGAATTTTCGATCAGGTCATGTGTCCTGACGCAAGTTTAACATTTTTTTACCCATCCAAAAGTGCACAAAAAAACTAATAGTGCCAATAAAACGCTATCTAGCAAGCTTATTATTAACTTGTAATGGTATTTTATAGGTTATCTTGTTCTATAAAAAATTATTTAAATATACTTTCCATGGCAAATACGTAAATACCATTGTAACGTTACTAACATTTATTTTAGTATATTCTTGTTAACTAAAGAAAATACATAGCAATATCTCAACCCACGAAAACGAACCCACGAAATCTAAGGGACAATTAATGGTGTATACTAAATACTCGTAGATGTAAGGATGTTACTAATCATGCTATTACTATTAGAAATGGAAGTTTTGTTTGTATGTTTTCATGTTTAGATGTTTGGATATTTGTTACTCTATCACACAAAAATGTTTAAACCGATTTCAATAAAATTTGACACCCAGATTTTTATCTAGAACAAATGTTCTGCTTCTGCGCCATAATTAAATACTATGTATTTCGTAAGTACCTAAACATTTTATACAGAAATAAACATATTAAAAATTTAAATTTTTATCATCGCGGTTCGCGTACAAAATTAACTTGTCAAACATCATCATATCTATCCGGAGAGAGGTTATATTATATTGCAGAACCAATATTTTTGAAATAAGCCATAAGGAATTACTCGCTGACCTAAACTAGTAACTGTATTGATTTATTACAGTAATCCACCAGCTTGATAATGTATAAGCTCTATTTTTATAAATCTATGCCAGTTTAACGAACACTTACTTAGATTAGATATTGACTAACATAGTTTACATGATATCTTTAAAGATATATAGGGTATATATATATCTCGTAGATTTTATGATGTGAAGGAAGGAGTAGAGGGGCAATATTGAAGAACACTTCAAGGGGTGATAATATTGAATGGACTATTGGGCAAACGCAACCTGAATACTGCTACTGAACCGATAAATAATCAAATATGATCTCTAACAATTACGAGAGAAACCTAAGCAGTACTTGTGACCGAGGCTTACAAGGCGTAACATAATTCCAACACTCGCCTCCACTGCTCAGGCTCTCTGTTTAAACCCAAGGAAAAACTCACATAAACCTAACCTAACATAAGACGTGGCAACTACATTGTAAGTTACTCACGTGACACTCCCAGCACTAACACAATACTAACATTATCTAGAGACTACTTCACTCCTTGAGAGACCGCGCTAGAATAAGACTGCAGTGTGACTGTCGACGGTATATAGAGTCGAGACTGTCAAAACGATAGAAGTGACTACTACCCTACTTCAGCGCCATAGTTGGCGATGGCGATTCGATTATTCGATACTCGTTTACTATTCTCCGACATATATTGTTGTTGAGCTGTGTAAGTATAAAGCTATTACAAAATATAGTTCGATAGAGTTAACACATTCAGAATAATAGATATTGAATGTCTTTGAAGACATTTCGAATACGTGTTATAATTATCTTTCTGATCTACAGTTCAATCATTGGAAATGAATCAATTTTCATAAATCAATATTGTAACATAATGGCAATCGTTTGTTGTAATTATACTTTAGTGTTTTCTGTAAAATATGATACAAATTTAATTTCTATAAAATTCCCTTATTTATTATTATTTGATAGTCAAATGATAATTAATTTGATAGTAATATCAAATGTCCACTTTTTTATAGTTTAGTACACTATATTTATTTTATACCAAAATTTAAAATAAATTATAATGATACTTGTATATTATTTGGAGTTTTTACATGGCTTATGTAGCCTTAAAAGCTCTTTTTCACTATATTTATAATGTTAATGTACAATTATTTTACTCTACTTAATAAGTTTTGTTTTGTGTGTGCTTCAATTACCAGGAGATCGAGAGAGATTTTGTTATTGTTTGTTTACCTTCTAAATTAAAAGACTTTAGGTTCATATTTTTTTTGTGAAAATAATTTATATTTTAGGTATATTACTTATCAATAAGAAAATAGGAGGTAGTTTCTAGCAGAAAGATATTTAAACGATTCTTATCATGTAGATACTAATAAAATTATAAGAATTTGAAATCTGTAACTTAACTGAACTAAAGTATATACAGCTTCACATCAAATTGACCAATGACCATGTTTATTTCGCTTTGCCCTGCACTCTTTTTTTTAAATGCTAAATAAAGTTAATAATTTTAACCGTACCCAAATAGAGTCTTTATTTATACTACTATGCATATTATAAATTCTCGTTATAAATTCGTCTTAAGATGCTATAGAAAGTAATTTTCTCTTTAATTGCGTTAAATAGTAGCTTTGTAGGCAGTAACAGCTCATTAAGAATGGTAATTTGCCTCGGGACTACTTTGAAATAGACTCCCACCGTAACTGTAATGAATCTATTAGTATAGGGTTATCATTTGGGCTAAGTGTTAAGGCAATATCATATTATGTTTCATAATATCAAAATGTATAAAATATATTTGTAATATTTTAGGTTGATATATCAACATTTTGCTGCGTGACAGCTTTTCACCTTACCAGGAAATATATTCTCTAGTACCCTATATATTAATAAAGTTACTCCTTCTTAGTGTAGAATTATTGTACTATACCAGACATGTAAAGTATTGTTTCAAGCACAAAATTTAATAAATTTATCAGTCATTCCACTTTTGAGGTAAGAAATGCAACGTCCATTGGCGGAACTTTGCTTGCATTAAAATATTGGATTTATAGAACAAATCCAGGAAAACTTGGAGAAATGGAACCACTAAATTTGACTCGTCTTCTTCTAGATAAATAGTTTCTAGTATCAAAGAAGATTAATTGAAATTTTGCACAAATATCGTACTTTTTGCACAAAAACACAATTTTATAGTTGATTGTCTAAGAGAGTAAAAAACTATTATAACAAAAAGCAACCATTTTAAGAAATCTAAAAGGTAGTTAAAAACAACATGGTTCTGGGTAAAACTATATCAGATAGCATTGGACAATCTCTGCAATTGTGATTCAGTTGTAAACAAAGATATGATAAAGAATAACAGTTTTCTTAATAAACAGTTACATCGTTTTATTATATACCAGTAATAGCAGTACTTAATAATACTTTTTTATTATCCCGTAGACCGTCTAGCAAAGCTACTATGGCAAAGATTTCATTATAATGCAAATGGACATAACAACTAGATCGCTGGAACAAACTTTTTATAGAGAACCGAATTTTCTTGATCAAAGTTGCTGACAGAGCCTTACACTAATATAAATGAGTTAGTGCTTTTGGGTATGTCTCATCATTTGTTGGATCTATAGATATGCTTTTAATTAGTGATAATTATGCAACTTTCTCATTTTTACATAGCAATAATGTTAAGAACGCTTGCCACCTAAATAACCATAGATTAGTTCTTCAGTTATCTTTCATTGCCATCTATTAGAAACTTACAAATAAAGTTAATTTTCATTTAACAAAATATAGTTTTTCAGTAATAAACGTTATAAAAAAATATTTAAAACATATATTAAATCAAAATTTAAATTATTATATCTTTTTTAAATTTTAAATTATTTTTTTTTTTAAATTTTAAAAATTACAAGTCATTTTATTTTTTTTTTATACTTGGATAGCTATTAAAAGCTGCTATGTATAGTTAAAGGCTTAAGTGAGATAAAAACTGTACCTACTGTCTCTTAAGTTTGGTATGCTTAATTTCATCATTTCAAGTGGATCCTTCCACCGGTATATATAAAGCAATAGATTTCTATATATAAAAGACGAATTCAACTGTAAAACTCGGAGGTTGGAAAAAATAACTTGAACGATAAGAAATTGGAACTTCTAACTTTAACGTAATCCTTTGTCGCCAACAAAACAATGCCGCAGTGACAATATTTTGTTGATAAATTTAACAAGCAAATTCTATTAATCATAATCGAAAGGCCCCAAGCAATTTTCAACGCCTCCGATAATCCATTTAAAGTTGGTCGGTCGATGTTCATCACGATTGCGGGAGGGGCCGACGATGCAAAATTGGATTTAAAGAACGGTTTCAGATAAATATTAAATACCCATTTATGTCTCAAAGATTTATAATATACTACCTTCATTAATTTTATTTGAAATATAGCCTATATTTCAACGGACCTCGCAAGAAATGAAACTTAGATTACAATGAAAGTAAAAGTAGAAACGAAATTCTTTTATATTAAAAGACGGTTGCATTACAACCACATTTTATTGTGATTAAATAAACGATATGGCACTGTATTTTATATAAATGAACAAATTTTGATGCCAATTGCATCTGCACTTAAATATATTTAATTTACTCGACATTATATTGTTAACAATATTGTTGGAATCTTTTAATTAGAGAATGATTACTATTGCTTTATTTTAAAAATGTCTACGGATCCAACAACTTATAAGCTCTTCGCCGATGCTTCGGGGGAAATTTAATAAGTGATATTATAGAGTGAATAATGATTGAAGTAGTAAAGTTAAAAGTTATTGAGATTAACCTTAGTCATTAAAATTGATATTTAATTCAGTTAAATTATCAAGTTAAATCTAGTGCGTGTGCAATCAAAATGAGAGCAATCAAATTGCACATGGGTTATAAGCCCCGGGTAATGCATAAATTCCTTTATCATTTCTGCGTAACAGCACAGTGTAGCTATATTAATGAACTAGTCGACCCGCGCGACTTAGTCCGCGTGATGCTCCGCTCCTATTGGCCTTAGCGGGACGATATATAGCCTATAGCCTTTCTCGATAAATGGGCTATCTAACACTGAAAGAAATTTTCAAATCGGACGAGTAGTTCTTGAATGCTCTATGTTAGTTTATAATTAATACACATAGACATACGTACTCAATATCACAGCCAATTGAGTCTCAATGGTGTAAAAAGAAAACACTTGTACGAGTATCACTTACATCTGGCCTGTAGCTGTAGTATCCGATTAGAAGGGCGCAATTACCAGACCAAGTGGCACGGAAAATTATCTGTATCCCTTGACGTTCTTTCTAAAATTAAAAACTGTTTTTAGGGTCATGATCACGAAAAAGAGAGAATTTTTTGCTATTTATACAAATTGATTGTGGGAATTAGTTTAGTTGGTGATCATGTTGGAATTTATTAAATGAGTAACTTAACAAATATAAGAAATTGACCCCCACCAACTCGACTTAATATAGTTAAGTATGCATTGTTGAAGTGTTATAGTTATTACGAATAACATGAGTCTTTGTCATATTTATTTAGCGAGTTCTCAAACCCCAAGCACTCTTCAGTTCCCCTTCAAAGTGCATGTTATTATTTTTTTAGTGACAAAGGCAAAGCATCTTATAGGTCCTTGCATCATTCTGTTTGATTAGTGATACTCGAATGCTTCTCTTGCATTATTGATCATGATAATGGTATCATTTACTATGAATCATTACTTCTATAGTCATAAAAAGTTTTAAAATGTCTCTTTGATTAATATAATATACACTACTTCTAGATGTGCTGTCTCCTTTAACTGTATATTTGAATGTATAAGTCACCGTAAAATTGTAAACACCGTTATATTATAATATATATCGCGATATTTTAAACTGTCGAAAGAAGGTTTAACTTTGATAAATTATAATCTAACAGTGTTTATAATTTTCCAGTGAGATATTTATAAATAACGATAACGATGTCGACGTCTGATCTACTCATATTTGGTAGGTTGATGATAGATTTTTACAAAAACTATTTATGTGTACAATAAAAAGCATAAATAAACAAATATAAAAAAATCCATTGAGATATAAAAATCAACAGAAATCCTGCCCAGTAATTAATTTCATATATGCCCACTATTTGTACAGATTTTTTCCTATTAGGAAAAGCTATTTCTAATTAGTAAGAATATTGGACTTTTTCCACCCGCTGCTAACTAATTCTTGTTATATACATAATTAGACTAGTAAAATTACTTGTACTTGCGTAGTCGGGAATCTTCATATGTTCAGAAAATCGAAACAGAAGTTTATCGTAACTATAGGAAATCTTCTATATGCTAACAACATTTAAGTACGTGTAAGAGGTACCTATTACAATAAGAGAACACGTATACTCGTGTCTTTTGAATTTGAATCCGAACACTGCCTAGAGCTTGTGGCCGTCGGACTTATCAAGAAAGAGGCTGTATACTGCCGAAACAGAGGGTACTCTTCGAATAAAACAAAAGGAACTTCTTGAGTTATATAAATGTTTTCTTCTTTCTTAATTTTTTTAACGATTTATTTTTTTAACTCAGTGAAAAGAGGGCCGCGGTATAATTAGTATAGTTATATATTCTTATTAAATTAACAAATGTTATTAACTTAAAATATCTTTTCTGACGTTGGACGAATTTATTAGTCACCACGCGTATAAAAAGTATGCTCTTGGCTACTCAGTATAATATTATTATACGTTTAAGTTAAGTAAATTTTTGTAAAAATAATAATAGGAATTATATTACTTAAAAAAACATAGACTACAATATTTTTGTATAAAGTTTTTTATCATCCTTTGTAACGACAGGGCCGGAATTCAGAAAAACCGCCTCAAATGGTATTTTTTGCGTAAACGTTTTAATATAAGAAAAAATAATATAGAATGAATGAAATAATATAAAATGGCTGTTATAATTAGATTTCCGAAAAATCGGACAACGCAGTATTTTTTTGGCTTTTTTATGAGCTATTGATATATTGTAACCAGTACTATACTTGTATATCGTTTGGACCAGGTATTCCCAAATTTATTTAACCCGTAGAGTTTGACAAGCTTCGATGACCTTAAGCATTTTTTATAACAATCGCTTCTTGGCATCCGATTTAAATGAAACATACATAAACATACTATACATTAGACCTGCAGCAATACAATCGTGTATTCACGTGTATTCAATTTGTACAGTAGTCTTTTCGTGATGTGCGATCAAACACAAGAAACAAAAAAAATTAAAAAACTGTTTGGCCTTTATTGGTGCTATGAAGACCCCAAATATTAGATATTCTTAAATATCTTCTATGTGCAGACATTGTAGTTACATATTTATTATATATACAGATGAAGTAGAAGAACAGTCCAAACTGCATTTAGTCAATATGTTTTTACTCCAAGGAAAATTAATCTCAAACAATATCCAACATATAAATACGGTTCAAATGTTATTTTCTAAAATGCACGACAATCCGTTACGAGCATGTGTGTTTTACATAGGAAATTCAAGTAAAGCTGAATCTGAAATTCCATATAGGAGAGCTCTTCGAATGTTTCCGTGAGGTATAAGCCATCTTTTGTCTGTCGAGAGCCGTAGTTCCTAAAAGAACTATGTACCTACCTATTGTTTAGCAAAAGTACTGCTCAGTTCTTTGAATCTTTACAAAGCCAGCTAGACGCTAGACAGGTGTTAAACGTAGACCCTTTGGAAAATTTTATGATGTACTTGTTCTATCAACTCTTCTGCTACAGAGATTTCATTTATTAAACAAGTAACCGAATTTAGAGCTTAGTTTTGTAGAAGTTTGTGTTGTAGTACGTTAAAATCGCAAGTTTAAATAAATTTCAGGAAGTCAGATTTTGGGCATATAATTTTACCACTATCCAATGTCGCTATACGTTACGTTATAAATCATTCAGGGCAAACTTCACCAGTTTCCTATTACACTTCTAATATGTACCTGATAATAACATAGTTGTTCGCAGGGAATAATTTATAGTTTAGCTTCCGAAATTCTATCAGCAAGTGACGAAATTTTCTGTGATAATAGACGATGTACACTACTCCTGTGAGAGGAGTGAAATTTTATTTTACGTAAATTTTATCATTTACTGTTGCAAAAAAAAAATTTTTCTTTTATTTAACTGCATTGCGAAGAGTTCGGTGATGAACTCCCTAGCTTAATTCAACCTGCCCCATTCTACTATCAAACTGCCAGACAAAGACGATCAAAGCGACATCCATATATGGAAATTCTTCGAGTACGTATCAAACGCTTTCATTGCGAATTTTCAGTGCGAATGCACTGCGAAAATGTGGACTGATCTCGTTAGTGTTTTCAAGACCAGAGTAAACAGGTATCTTCTAGATAAGCGTGATACATTCTAAGCCCCGTCGTGCTTCACATCAAGCAGTTTCCTCAACATCTAAACATTTTCTGTTACATTTATCCGAAATCCGAGTTACTGAATCTTCTTCTCCACAGGCGGGTACACATGTTTGGGGCATGCCTCCTGCATGTGGCGTCAATCGTTACTCCTTACCAGGAGTAGGTCCCCTGGGTACCTTTAATATTCCTTAGGCATGGCGAATCAGCCCGACTCGTTTTGCTGACGGGTCGAGTGGTTTTCCGACCAGCCTAACTACTATATTAACACGCAAGTATAGTTTTACATTCGCCATTTTTACTCAGAATAATGGATGAACAAAACGCGTCTATTTATAAGTTTAACGATATTTAAATACAATTAAACATTATCTGATATGCGTTTTAACTTTAAATTATTTACGAAGTCACAAGGCACGACACTGATCGCTGGTTGCAGTTTCACTATCGCTTATGTAAATTAAACATACCGTCACATAAATTTGCAATTTGTCGACCAGTTAAATTTATAGCTTACTATAATTATAATATTAATTTATGTTTGGTATATTTTTATGTGTGGCCGATAGTGAATCAGGATAACATAAAATAATGTTACATATATATTATTAACAAAAAGGTTATTAGAAAACAATTCACGTCTTACTGACACATCCATGATTCTGGGCACATCCACCAAAATATAATAAATCACAATTAGGGGAATTGGTTTTTCTCATTAGATACACGAATTTATTTGATGGCCAAACATTTAAACATAATTCTATATATTAATATTATACTATTGATAATGAATAATTCATGCTTTTCTTAATTAAACTGTATATATAGTTACAATATTGTAAAAAATACAAGTAATAATCAAACATGACAACGCTCTGTCAAAATCAAAAAAATGTTCAGACACTACAGATAGATCTTCAACCTTCATAGAAGTCAATTGTACAATCTATAGCAATCTCCTTACCCAGGGTTCTTTCAGATTTTAATCTTTAAGGTAAGTCTGGCTATTTTACAAATAAAACGTGGCAATCTCGTTAAAGACAAATTTACTCTTAATGTTTCAATACGCCACCCTGTTTTGGAGCAAAGCCCCTTAATCATTATTGCTATTAGTTTGAAGCACATGTTATAAATGGCTGTTTCATGTCATATATCATGTATGTTATGTTAATTTCTTCGTTAACATGTCTATGCATTAATTATACTATGTTAAACTAAACTAAAATTGTGTATTTATTTAGAATGTGTTTAATTATACTTCTAAATGAATCACTCATTACTGTTCTCGTTAATGAATTCGAGTGTTTATCTCCATTACTGTCGACGTCGATCTTTTCGTTATTCCTATATCTTTTTCCTTTATCGCAAAAACGGCAATAAATAAATCTAATTTATAATGCAAATTCCAATTTTATTTACAGTTAACTCCCGATTTTATTATCTCCGTTAGGGTTAAGAGTTACAAACAAATTGTCATCGCTTATTTTACTCCTTTTCTTAATGGATATCTACAGCAATCTATTATTTAATGTCATAGACGCGTTCCGGTTGAGCCGCATGTGGGCCAGACTTACCCTCTCCCTCTCCCATCCCATTAATGCTGCGGGTCTAGAGGACTCTTGCTCAGGTTCCGATGAATCCGCATCATTTTTTTCTTCACTTCCCCTCTATCTCCCTCTATCTTCGGGGATGCAACGCATCGACAAAATGAGAGAGTATCTCTTGTCTTGCCGATGTCCGTGGGCGATGTTAGCCACTTACCATCAGGTGGACCATCTGCTCGTTTGCACCTTATCTATTATAAAAAAAAATAAGTGCAGTGTTGTGTTAGTGCTGGGAGTGCAGTCCGATTAAGGTCACGTGAGTACCATACAATGTAGTTGCCACGTCTTGTGTTAGGTTAGGTTTAAGTTAGTTTAACCTTGGGTTTATACAAAGAGCCTAAGCTGTGGAGGCGAGTGTTGGAATTCTGTTAAAAGACGTCTTTAAGCGTACACCTTGGTGTCAACTCCAAGACACTGCTTAGGTTTCTAATTTTCTCGTAATTGTAAGATATCATATTCGATTATTTATCGGTTCAGTGGCAGTGTCTACGTTGCGTTTACCCAACAGTCAATATTCAATATCCCTCGTCTTCTCCTTCTCATAAAATTTCAGAGATATATAATTTGTGCTCGTATTAGATTAATAGTTACCGTACTTACGATTTTATTACCTAGTTGTAATGACAATTTTATCGAAATTGGGAGGATAATTTAATTCCATCTGGACACTCAAGGGTAACAGGTTTCCTTAGTTCATTACAATCAATTCTGTGTAGGCGACACACTAACAACGATTTCATTATAGCATTGCTACACTAAATATTCTCTAATGATACATATACAAAGATTTAATCTGTTCAAATTTAAGGAACCATCTTCACAATGTTAGTCTTTATCCTAGCCATAACGGATATATCTTGCAGATGATAATAGCGATTATATTTATGCTTCACACAAACGAGGGTTGGTAAGAATTTAAAAAATATAACTCTTTCTTTAGTCATTAAAATTTCGAATAAAAGTGATAAAAGCTTCTGTTTATTAAGATTAAGTGCTCCATGAATATAAATGCTCCATGAATATGTAGTAGTAGCAGGTAGATCATTTAATATTATGTCAAATATACCGACGTGAAGACAGTATATAACCTTTAGTGCGATAGATTAGTCTCAGTCTCTCTGGTGTATTCGCGCAGTGTACATGGAAGTTAGTGTTATAGTTTCGTGGTTAAGGTCACCCTTCTTGAGGTCCACGTAAGTTTACTTTATTATCTATTGTAGTTGGCGAGGTCGAATGGTGGAGGTGAGAGTTAATATATTATGAAAGATCTCTTTAAACCTGCTTCTAGGTCTCAAGCCCCAGGCACCACTCGCCTCAGTCTAAATTGCATGTGTATACGTATTGCTATACAGTAATGGGTATCATTTCTTTCTCATCTATGACATTTTACTATCTAACAATACTTATAAACGTGAACTTTAGATAGGAAACCGAGCAGAACCTGAGACTTGCGCTGTAGTATCTATTCAATATCAAACTAAACTTACCAATAATATTAAAACTGTTGATCCTCGGTGGTAAAAATTTAGTGAGAAGAAATCATTTGTCAGACTACTTAAGATCAATCTGAAAAATGTTGTATGTTGTCAATAGCGATTCTTAAAATTAACCAATAGAAATCACGCGCATTTATTAGTATTTATGATTCAAATAAGACAAAGCCGGTCTAAAAAATACAGTAGGTACATTAAAAACGAGTTTTGATTCATAAAATGCTCGCTAAAAGCCATAAAAGCAAAGTAAAAATGTATTCGACCACAAAACATAAAACATGAATTCCTGTGATGTTCAACAAGGGAGGATAAAGTAATTAATGTCGTATAAATTCCTTTCGCGAAACATATTGTCGCATTTATACAAAAGTTTTTGTTATCCCTTGAAAAGGTCACACACCACCTAATCTAGCAACGTAATTGAAATGACATCATAAATAACATAAATAATGTCACAATTTCAGCTGAACACTATTTTGTACATGAAATGTGCCTTGAATAACTCAGGGTAACTTCAAGTATGACATTAATTATAAAGAATATCTTTAGCTATATACATATTATATAAAAAAGCGGCCAAGTAGGCCAGACTGTCCGATTGTCCATACACCTAAAATTTTTTCTATTTGTTTCTTCACAAAGACAATTGATCCGTATAGGTTTTTATTTCCTATTTAATATTGATTTTAATTCAATATATATAGTATATACATTATTTAGTTATTCTAAATAATTACTTTAGAGGAAGATTTTGAGAAGTTTCCATCTGTAGATGAGTAATTTTTTACCCGTGGACGTGGACCCGGGGACGCTGAGCATCTCGTAAGAGCCGAGCAACCCCTGGTGGTAGGGGATCTGTTCCCCGACTGGCTTGGGACCACCAGTATGCGAATCTGACCGCCAAGTGTCATAGACGCGTTATGGTCTCATCCCATTAATGCTGCGGATCTAGTGGACTCTGGGCTCTTGCTCAGGGTCCGCTGAAACAGCAGCATTTTTTCTTTTCTTCGCTCCCCACTCTATCTTCAAGAACGCTTCGGCAAATCAGTATCTCTTGTTTTGCCGATGTCCATGGTGGCCACTTACCATCAGATGGACCATCTATTCGTTAGCACCTTATCTACCATTAATAAAAAAAAATAATCCATAAAGTAGGAAGATAACAAATCGAACAGATTGGTAGTACTATAAGTTTCAGTACAATATCCTAAATTGACGGAAATCACCTCTTATTTTGCAATCTGAAATACAACCCTTGCGAGTTTTGCTCCGGCTAATGGAGTAGTTCCCGAAAAACGACGTCTTTTTGTCAACCGACAATACCACAAATTGCGCTCCACGCACGCCCTGGCGATATATCAACTGTATTAGTAGGTACAACAGTACGTGTTTACTATTTGTGGGATCTATTTCGATATATCATAACACAATAGATACATTCACAAATGTAACAGTACCGTTACTGTTGTTATATTTATTATTTTTGTTGTGTTAATATTACTTTTATTAAGGTTAACTCGTCTTTCACTTAACACTTTTTATTCTTTAAAAACTTGTTAGTAATGTTATCACCCACACTAACTACTGGCAACACTGTTCATTTTCACTTTTAAATTCAAAAATAATTAGTTTAGATGACATCTATACGTCAAATTGTGAGTTTTTTTATGGTTCTGCGAAACAAAATGGCCAGTATCATTTTGCTATCTACGGCAACTTACAATATTGTCGGACGTATTAAGAATATGAGACCTATACTGACAATATTACCATGCGATCTAGATAAGAGCCGAGCAGTGCCTGGGGCTTGAGAACCAGGAGCAGGTTAAAGACGTCTTCTACGATAATACTATAAACTCTCACCTCCACTACATTAATATAATAAAATATTTTACTTACGTGCTCCTCGATAACGGAAGCCTAGCATCACGCCACCAAAAAACACTACACTAGTAGTCTCAATACTTTAATATTTACTGCGCGACACCACTTGACAAACTGGCTAAATCCTATCAGAACGTTCAGTTATATGTAAAATGTACTACCCGCGAATATTCATTTATAAACGGTGTTGCTAACAGACGCCACTTTGTATATCAGCGACATTACGCACCGGAGCTTAGAACGTAAGCTAATATTGTATGTATGTAATGTAATTTTTTAATCTATGTCAAAATAAACTTTTCGTACATTGAGATTGACAGAAATAGATTCGGGTAAAACTTATTAAACCCATGGTAATGCTAATTAAATTTAAAATGGGATCGGGATTGTAACAAAAAGAGCTTCCAGCGATGGCTCTGTCCCTTTTCATAAGAAAAGTTTATTTATAATCTAAACGAATGGAAGGTCAAAAGTCTCCTGTAACCAAGCCTCAAGCGTTTGTTCTAAATATAGAAAACATTTTGATACTCTTTTAGCGTAATACTCTTTTGTTATGCCGAAAATAAATATTTACCGATAATATTTTCCATAAATATAATCGTAGATGTTTTTGTTGTAATATATTATTGTCGTTTATTATTTGGAAATCATATTTTGTAAACGTTGGTAATATCTTCCAAAAATGTTAATACATATTTTTTTTATAAATTACTCCTTGTCTTACATTACTCCATGAATGACATGGACTAACTTTCTTTCAGTAGTGTCTAGGAGCCTTATGTAAGAACTAGCTTTTACCCGCAACTTCGTCTGCGATATTGACGTATTTAGGTATATTAGAAAAGAGTATATGCACTTCTGTAGACATATTTAATAATTTTATGAGGTAGTTATACTAACTTTGAACCCTCTTTTACCCCCTTAGGGATGATTTTCGAAAAAATATTTTATATATGTTTTATTTTAATAAAGAACCTTCATACTAAATATTCATTCAAATAATTTCAAAACGACAACTTATCTTTGCACTTCCGTTTTACCACCTTAGGGGTTGAATTTTTTAAAACTCCCTTTCTTAGTGCTCCCCTACTTTATAAAAATACAACATTTTTAAAAAGGACGTTTATTAATTAGCAGGTTTATTCTTGTTATCTCCTATCCTACTTTCTACTAATGTTACTAATATGATAGTTTTTAAGTTTAGATGAGTGGATACATATATATATATATATATATATATATATATATATATATATATGTCGGGGATTTTAAATGGTGTGAAAGATAGGAGGTGACGAGAAATATTGGAGAACACTAACAGGAGGGATGGTATTGAATAGAATGTTAGGTAAACGCAACGTAGATTCTTCTACTGAACCGATAAATAATCAAATATGATCTCTAAAACCTAAGCAGTGCCTTGGCACTTGTGACCAAGGCTTAAGGACGTCCTTTAAGTGATACGACACTCGCCTCCACTGCCCAGGCTCTCTGTTTAAACTCAAGGTAACTCGCATAAACCTATCCTTGTAAGGTGCTCACGTGACCTTGATTGGACAGCAATCCTAGCACTAACACTCCACTTCACAACACTGACACTATTCAGAGACTACTTCACTTCTTGAGAGACCGCGCACGACTAAGACTTTAGTCAGACTGTCGATGGCATATAAAGGGTCGAGGGTCGAGACTGTCAAAACAACGGTAGTGACTACTACCCTACTCCAACGCCATAGATACCGATAACGATTCGATTATTCGATATTCTTTTACTATTCTCCGACATATATATTTTTAAATGTGCCTGAGTGAGTAAATCAGTTATTGAAAGAATTAGTAATTAAGCGAGTGTCTCACACACTTTTTAATTCGTTCTTCCAATTCCTAAGAATCCGATGACGAAGTGAAGGCAGACACTAGTTAATATATAAAACTAGGCCCTGATTTCAAGTCAATAGACGCAAAAAATAAAGCGCAATTACAGTACATAAGCCTTGATAGTCAATTTCGTATGTAGGATAAATGAAAGCATTCAGCTGGATTCATTACCCGCGTAACAACTTTGTCGTTACGCCCCATGAGTGTCAAACCATTCTATCGTGAACTGATCAGCGACTACAAAGCTGTAGTAGAGCTGAAATAAAAACATACAATCCCTTTTAAACGTGTTATATTATTTTACTGATATTTAGGTAAGATAAAAGTGTTATGCCTCATCACATACTTTTTCTGGTATAAATTATATTAAGCCTCATAAAATAATTGACCAGTTGAAAAGAATAATATAGATTATTATAGAATTCTATAAATCAAGCTCAATGATACATTAGTGTATTAATTAATAATATAGTTAGATTTATGATTCCTCAAATATGAAGATATAAGTCAAAATATGTAAAATTCTAAAATAATATTTACCGATACCTTTTTAACCCCCGACGCTACAACGACGGGTGTTATATTTTAACGTCTGTATCTGTATGACTGTCTGTGGCATCGTAGCTCCCAAGATAATGGACAAATTCTGATGAAGCTTTATTAGTTTGGAAAGTAATTTAATCGAGATGGTTCTTAGCTATAATTTGTCGACATCTGGTCAGTCGTTTAAAGACTATTTAGCTCACTTCTAACTGCGTGATAATATTAATATATTGACAAATATAACAATCTTGTAGATATAGATATTGAATAAGTACTATAAAACTGCATATTTACGTTTACTGTTGTCAATGTATTTGCTTCATATACTTTATTTTTTTATAGATTGATAAAATTTAGAATTTGTTTCCTTGAAGCATAAATGTCGTTTTTCAATTTATTTAGAAATAGAGCGAGTAATTAATAACTTTGTGAGTAATGATAAATTCCTCATTATCATAATGCCACTCGCAGACACGCTGGAAAATCGTTTTGACAGAGTCATCAGCTTTTCACTATTAATCATCTGCCTCGGAGCCTATAAAAGTGTCCGCATGGCAGAAAAAGATTTATTCATATTAATAGCTGTTACAGTTTTAACCGCCATCAAATAAGAGGTTTCACTTACATAAAGAATTATGTAAGTGACACCTCTTATTTAATTGATTGAAATTCAAACTTCAAAGTTAAACTACGAAATAATTTAATTGGATCTGTGTTTCTTACCAAATTACTTTAGACAGTAGAAAGTCAGCCATTTATATCCAATAAAAATACTGATACTGTTTCGAAGTTGAGATTGAGAGGCTGGACAGATTTGAATGAAATTTCGCACACATTTCTTAAAGAACAGACAGAAGAACAGAAACACCAGAATTAAGTAACTACTAACTAAGCTACTTTTTATCCCGAAAAAAGGCAAAAGTATTGTGGGATGGAAGAAAATTATTTATATAAAAACATAAATGATAATGTCTTGTTTATATAATAGTTTATTCAATAAAAATAAACAATAGACAAACAAACAACATACATATGATAATGTTCATACATTTCCGTCAGGTGAGCTCGGGCGCCGGAACCGACAAGTTGTAGCCCTAAGTTTATATTACGAAGTTTAGTTCATAGCTAGAATAGCTTTGAAACAAAGTTAAATTATTCCTCATCATGTGCTAATGACATGAATATGCATTGTTTATCTAAGCACTCTGATGCATCAGACAAAAATCCCATTTTTATTTCTTCATGGTAAAATAATAGGGGAAATAAAATCAAAATTAAATTTACCTAATTTTTAACTAATAACAAAATGAAATTTAAAAATTAAAAGTAACTATTTTTAAATATGCTCCTAAGAATATTACCTTCAAAATATAAAAAAAAAATCATCAATCATTTTTTTTATTACTAAATGACTAATATTTTTAATAATACTAGGCTAAACCGCACATTTTGTATTAAGGGATTTCGGAGTTGTGTTTGATTCCAAACTCAGCTTCAAACCCCATGTGAATGATATTGTGTCAAAATCATAAAAAATTGCTTGGATTTCGTATTCAAAATTGTGTGTGCCAAGTTTTCACGTAGAATTATACATTATCCTCTAGCCAGGACTAATCTTAAAAAAATTAGTTCCATTGCTAGGTTATGGGATGTACAATTCTGTTAGCGAAAACGTTGATTACATGTTGATTACACATTTAAAAACACGATATTGAGATTATTGAGAGAAGACAGTAATAGTGTTTAATTTACTAGTATACACTAGAAGTGTT
Organism: Limenitis camilla; assembly: GCA_905147385.1. Lineage (NCBI taxonomy): Eukaryota > Metazoa > Arthropoda > Insecta > Lepidoptera > Nymphalidae > Limenitis > Limenitis camilla. Next base: position 6,761,236 of record LR990245.1, on the reverse strand, counting down.
TTAGACTAAAGATTTTTTTGCATTCTGTTAACTACTTAATGCATGTTATGACACCTTCAAAAATTGTGCATTTAAGATATAATGTAACAACTACTGGTTGTCCATAAACAATAAAAATAAAATTAAAGTTCTTCAAAAAATCTATTTTTTTTTAATCAACTTACATCCTATTAACAGATCTATCTATAATCTAGCTTCAAGAGTTCTTTAAGTTATCATAAATCTTTTTATTAAAGGATATATGGAAACTGATTTAAATCCTTTATACTAGCATATCAATGAACAGACAAATTCTTTAGCAGTTTAGTAGATTGAGTGTCATCTTTAAATAGCTTATTTAATTTATATCATCCTAAACACCAAAAACCGTTACGACATTAATTCCTCAAATAACATTAAACGATGATCATTTAGAACTTACAAACTACTGTAATTACAACTTGGTAGACCAAGACCACTAATTTGGCCCTCAAGCTTAATAGATACGCATTATTAAATAAGGTTTTGGTTTCATAAGTCAATGGTAATATTATGAGATAATTTTGTGTAGACTCTCATCTAAAACACTTAAAAATTTGGAAATAATAGGATTAAATATCTTATTTTACTAGTTATGACTTTAAATGGTGAAATTGTATTAAGTCTTTCAAAATATTTCGCTATTGACTTTGTCTTTTAAATACTGTTAACTCTCTATAAACAACTATATATGAATGGCCTTTTTTTAAAAGAACAACAGTTCATTTTCTTGCCAGCTTTTCTCAAAAGCTGTATTCTGACCTGGAGGTTGCTTCGTAAAAACTTACTGACCTATTCGTTACGTCAAAAACAATACTGTAAAAGTTATTAAAATGGTGAAATTTGAGCCAGTTAGTAAACTAAAATAGTATAATTGAATCACATACAATTCCCCTCTGCTGCTAGGATAGCATCTCGTAAAAGGCGAGTAACCCAGCACCCCTTGGTGGTAGGGAAACTGACCCCCGACTGGATTACGACCACCAGCATGCGAATCCGACCGCTAAGTGTTTTTGACAAGTTCCAGTTCCGTCCCATCCCATTAATGCCGGTGAACTCTGAGTTCTTGCTCAGGGTCTACTGAAACCGCAGCATTATTCTCTTCGCTCCCCCTCCTAACTCAACTTTCGAGGCGGCATCGCATCGGGGAACAAGAGATTCTCTCTAGTTTTGCCGACGTCCATCTGCGACAGTGGCCACTTTCCATCAGATGGACCGTCTGCTTGTTTATCTCTTATCTGACATAAAAAAATATCACGAACCTAAAGTTATGATAAGTACTTTTATTATTTATTATTTTATGTATTACTGTAAAGCATAGGCCGTATTGTTGACAAAACTAAAACCAAACATGTTCATAACAATAACGACCTCAGTCGTTATATCTATGTAAAATATACTCACCACGCGTATAAATGTAAAACATATTAGTGCCCTTAATATACAATATTGACTAAAAAGCTAATTTATCAACAGTAATGGCCAATAAAAGGACACGACTTTGGATTTATTTGGTCTAATCTCAACTTCATCGACTGTATAGGGCAGATCTATATTTCTGATACAGAATAAAAAGCTGCATTTTTATTGGTCTTATCTATATGTTTAAGGAAATATCAGACCATGTCCGTTTTTCTTTTTTTGATATTCTGATTTTATCTTTGTCATAGGAAAACTTATTTCCACTTTTTGTTTTGTGTAATTCTGCATACAATTCTGCTGTGTGTTTGAGATTTGAAAGAGTTATACTTATTTTATATTTTTGAACCAGTTATGGAACGCTAATAGAAATTAACCTCGTGGCAGATCTATTTAGTAATTCCTGGTTATGAACAAATTGAATAAAGAATAAAAATAATACTACAGTTATAGAAGATAGGAGCTATGTTCTACATAAAACAGCTAATTTAAAAAAATCTTGTGGCTGTTTACTCTTAAGCTAATCTAAATGAAATTACCAATATGTTTTAGTTTGGTATCTACAAAAATAAATGCAAGTTGAGAAATATTTCCAATAAACCTCTCTGAAGTTACACAACTCACTGTTTTGTTGTCTTAATTTTTAAATAAAAAATTAATAGGTATGTTTTCTATTAAGATATCCATCAAGTAAAAGAGTATCAAATTTAGGAGACTCCGAAACAAGTTACTAGTATACAAATCCCATTTTTTTTTCTCCCATTATTGGTTTTTGTCCAGTACTGATGTGTCTACTATATATTATATTTCGAAATTTCTTACAAGAATTAAGGATAACTCAGATTATGTCGAGGATAAAAATTAGCATATAGAGTGATGATTCGGGATGAGATTGTAGACGATCTCGAGAAGCAAATATCGAATAATGTAATAGGGATCATGAAAAATTGCATATTTAATGGCATGTTCTATAATAAATTACGGCTTAGTTGATAGAGTTATAGTAGCATCGTTGGACAGTAAAAGATAGTAATTTTCAACTAAGTTTGCAGCTTTGCTTTAGTAGTAAACAAGCACTTTGCACGGTTCAAAAAGGTTTCGACAGCGTTTTCGATTAAGGCTCCCAAACTCCAGAAGCCTTGACTAGTTTCAACAAATATCGTCACGTTTCAAGCAATTTACAAAAAATCCTAATTCTAAGGTATATTTCACCGAATAAATATACAATACGAAACAATTTGTTTATTTTCACCCTCGTAGCAATTTTCTCACAAATGGGCGCTAGACAAATTATTCCTTCCACTTTACCGTTCACCTAAGGTCCCGAGAAAACCTTTTATGTCTTATAGAAATAAATGAACTACTTTGAATACTGAGCTATTTTATTTGTTAAATTTATAAAAGTTATTTTTAGAATACCTTTAGGTATCTTGTTTTTATTAAGTCCGTTTGCTCCGTTTTAATTGACTTGAGCTACTCGTAAAATAAACTGAATCTATTCAAGTATAAAGCAATTTAAATAAGTAAGGTAAAGCATTAATTAATTTTATTTTTAAATCTTTTAAAACTACTCTAAATGAACAAAAATATTTAAGGTATTAAATTGGGTTACTTTGTAATAACCTAAATCTTTACATAATATAAAGCTAAGTCGCTTCTTTTCTCCGTACCCTCAGATATTAAATTAAACTACGCAACATATTTTAATGCGGTTTTTTACCTATAAACAGTGATTCTAGAGGAAGGTTCATATACATATATTATATTAAAGAAACCGTGCAAAGCCGGGCCGGTCATTAGTAACAGATCTTTGTATAAAGTAGTATTCTATACGTATACAGAAACTCGAGTTGATTGAAAGAACTAATTAAATTCTAGACGTACGTCAGACTTCGTCTCGAAAAGGTCGTCGAGAAATTAATGAATACTGGATAAGATTATCTCCGGAAGATCCGGGATTATCCCAACATTTCTTACTCTCTCCCTTGTCAACTATTGAAGCTGTTTTGTTCAGATTATCTGAAGTACTCAGTGCCTTAATAAAAGATCACCTATCTTAGACAAAGCATTATTTTGTTATTCTCGTATATTTTATACAATTGTAATATACTTTATACAATTTTATATAGAGTAAAACTGTAATAAATAATTTCTTTTTAAATATAAAATAAATCTAGGGTGGGATAATTTTTATAATCTCTAAAAAACTCTTAGCGTTCACACAATGTAAGAATCAATACATGTTGGTATAATTAATAATCGGAAGGTTTTTTTATACCAGGAATCTTTTTACATATAAATTTATGTGTCGTATATTACTGATGTGTAAGTTGTTTATGTATTAGGTTGTACATTATAAGTATTAGTATATCCTATTGCTTCTTCACCCACTCCAGTTAAACTAAAGAGATGGCTACTTAGCCATAACACCCACCGCCCATTGTATATCACTATAAATCCATGTTTGTGTATTGTTTATATATTTGAGTTATTTGTGGTGTATAATGAAGATTTATAAATAAAATAAATACCAGTACGTAGGACAATTCACAAAACATTCATCAACATTCAAGTACTTTTTATGTGGAAATTTTATTTATAGACATGTATTAAATTCTAGTTGATAAATATGTGATCTTACTACTATTTATTATTGCTAACCCTAATCCTTCTTCGATGAAATATCCCATACTAAGACTCTGCAAGGAAACATTTATCAGGACTAACTGTTAGGTCATCGCAGTCGTTATTTTTTATTAGGTCTGAGAAATTTTGGTAGTTACAGATTTCTCTATATAATTCTTATATAACATAATATTAACTATCGGTAAAGTGCTATAAAATTACTCTTTATTAATTCTACTCTTGCTCTTGTAGAAAATAATTGTTTCAAATTATAAGCTTGTAAATATGTTAACATACAAAACAAATAGCATGTTAGTTTCTTCTAAAAAATATTCGTTAAAGGTTTTCGTTCTTCGTTCTATTGAAATTCATTATTTTGTTTCTCTTTGAGGCTATAAGGGGTATGCGGTTTCATAAAGCTGTTTGAAGCATAGTAATTAAACATTGCGCCTTTGATCCCAAAAAAAATGTTTAATCGGCTGGTTTCTATAATAAAATATCCGACAGAAAAAGGCAAACTAACAGTACTCAAATGACGGTAATTTTTCACCGTTTCCCGTAGACATCACATTAGCAATACAGGAGTGTCGTTTTTGTGTTGTTGATGCATTGGTTGCAAAAAAAGGTTGCCACTTTACCAGCCCCATCCATGGGTAAGCATGGATTGTGAAAACAATGGAAAGAAAAGAAATTACTGTAAGTCTAACTGTTTTATTAAAAATTTAGATAAGTTATTTTTATTTAAAGAAAATATGAGGTTTCACACATGAGTTGTGCGAAAGGAATAAAATCTTTTTTAACCCGATATCTATGCGCTTTCATGCATAAAAGTATATAATTTACTTTTCAAGCTTGTACAATGTCTATTTGCAAAATTAAAATAAAATCCATTTAACTCTAGAATACTAGTAGTAGGAAAATAATTCTGATCAATCATTTCTGCGGGAAAAAAATAAACAACCAAAGCTAGAAATGATTATTGCTATGTACGCTGAATTAATTTCAATATGAGTACTTACCTATCTGATTTTGGGTCGAAATTAGTTTTTAGACCTCGTCTCGCACGATCCAATAAATTGTCCGAATAGTTTTACGAGATAGAGAGATAATTAAATTACATAATGCTACATTACTAGAGGAAAAATAGAAACTAAAAAAAACACTAATTGATGTATAATAATATTTTGAACTATGGTTCTTCATACAAATATCATGAAAATAGTGACCGAATCTCTCTACACCGTTCACTATTAAACCCTAAATCTGATGACTTAAAAGTAGGTACTACATAAGTTACTTATTCTCTAAGTGCAATATTAAGTTTAACGACAGCAGCAAATATTTTGTGTTGTTTCATGTAACTGGTTTTCTAGACAACACTTTAACAAAATATTTTAAAATGATGATGAGATAATCAATATCCTTAAAATATGATACACCATATTTTGTTGTATTCTTTTAAATACAGCATTACATATTCTTTTTACATTTTGGACCTCAGCTATCTCGGGAATTTTCAATAGTTTTAGTTTCACAGGTCAATGCCAAATATATTATTTTAGATTATATCGGGGTAATAAAAGTCTCTCACACTAGGTTTCATTAAATATACTTTCTATTCAGACGTTCGTTGAATGAATGAATGAATGAAAACACTTTATTGCACACTATCAAATATACAATAAACTGGCTTATGAACTAAAATATAAATAAATACTAATGTGTACACAAGAATGTTGCCCACATTCTTAGGCGGTCTTATCGGTATAAGCAATCTCTACCAGACAACCTTTGCTGTGTGAACTTTTGAGATTGGTACTGGGCAGTGCAAAAAGTGTTGTAAAATAATTTATAACAAATATTATAATTAAATATTATCCTATATATAATAATATCTATAGAAATTACTAAATATCAGATATATGTTTATTTATTTATACATACATACTTACATACATACATGCATTCATACATACATACATACATACATATATTACGTACTATATCTACATGCAATACTTTACATATACAACTATATTAATGTTAAGTAGTAGTTTTTTAATCGACACTTGAAAATATTCAGTGATTCTGAATGACGAATATTTTGCGGTAAGTCATTCGTTTGCACAGTAAAAGAGTCGTTGTATAACTTTAATCTTTGGCACCGTAGCGTTTAAGATAATGTATTAATTGTGATGAAGTTTTATTTGTTAGAAAAGTAATTTAGTTGAGATGGTTCTTCGTCGCACCGTTCAGTCGCAGTGATTGCCCAGTAGTTGAGACTTTAATGACTTACTCGGGAGGTCCGAGTTTGATCCTGGGCACAAACCTCTGACTTTTCTGAATTATGAATGTTTAAATAAAAATCACTTTCATTAACGGTGAAGGAAAAGATCAAGAGAAAACCTGCACTCCTGAGAGTTTCCCTAAAAGTTTTCAAAGGTGTGTGAAGTCTGCCAACCCGCACTGGGCCAGCGTGGTGGACTATGGCCTAATACCCTCCTCATTCATTCTGAGCTGAGACCCGGCTCAGCAGTGAGCCATTGACGGGTCGTGATGACATGTGTATAAATTAAATCAGTGTTTTTCCTAAGTAAATTTCGAAATGGTTACCCCAGCGAAGACATTTGCTCCCAACAGTAATAGGAAAAATTACACAGTGCGAGGTTATTTGAGGAAAGAAGATTAGAAATAGGAGTTTTTTATGTTTCTGTTTATAAACACTTGAATTTACTTGTTTTCCTGTCCCTTTTGGTGTTTATATTTTTAGTTAACGAAACAAATTTCTTATGTTATTAGCACTATTGATTTTATTAAAATATAAGGTAGTGGGGTTGAAAAATTATTATTATCTGAATAAACCATATATTAATCCAGCACCCAGGGTTACAAATGGGCTTAATGACTATTATGTGTGTTATTATTGTCATTTATGTTATACCGTGCCTACATACAGTAAATTATCCAAAAATATTTCTGTTTATCATTTATTTATGTTCGTGCTTTTTATTCGTTATGATGGATCTGAAAAAAATAACGCCTGACTATTTTGTTATAGAGGTACCTATAATAATCTTCCTATATATGTTTGCCCTAATTATGAGTATAAGTTAATAAACCGGTACTAATCGGATTTTTTGTAACAGATTTATAAATGATTTTGTCTAGTTCTCCACCAAATAACTCGTATCCCGTATAGCATAGACTTTAGTATATTTACATAACAACACAAGTTGATTACGCGAACTGCAGAGTACTAACATCCTGTTGTTTCAGGCTGCCTCTAAACCAGTTACCGAACTGAGCTCAAATTTATGCTAATTAATGGTTTAATTGTTGCGCGGAGCTTAATAATTGGGTTAATGCAAATTGTCATATTAAAATTTATTGTTTTACTAGCTATTTATTACTTCGAATTTATATAATACTAGAGGCCAACCCCGCACCATTTCTCTACTATAAGTTAAGGTGAGTAGTTCTGGCATTGGATTCACGATCGATAAGTCGTGGGTTCAAAAACGTGGCCTCCTCCTAACTAGCATTTCAGCTTAGTTGGAAAGGTTAAGGAAAACTAGTAGTATGTGACCCATACTTAAAAAAAATAGCCGCATTCAAATCCGTAGAAAAAGATAGGCATCGGATTTTACTATTTTATTATCTTAAATGTGTATTTATAATTACTTATACCTGTAAGAAAATTGTATACAATCGTATCTTCTTCTAAAAAAGAAACAATCTATAGATAAATATTTCTTAAAATAAATCTTTACATAGTATAAAACAAAGTTCCTCTCCGCTGTCTGAAATATGAACAGAATATTTTGATAATTGTTATCTCAGAACTTACATATACTCCCTTTTTATTTTAGTGTCCTAAAATATAAGTTTTCAGTATTTGATAAGTACTATACTTTAAACAACACAAAAAATAATTTTCGAAAATAGTTAAATATACTCATATTTAGAATATTAATTCAAAATGTGTGTATTTTATGTTTAAAAGGCATGAGAGCCTAAGAAATGGTTACGATATGTACTTATCTAAATTAATTTTTAAAAATGTAATTTCTCCTCTATTATAGCAAACAGTTCATATTTACTATTTACCCTTAAGAAAACCATAACAAAAGACTTGTATACAAACAGGTTTGTTTTATTATGCAGTCTCTAAGAACCACAAAATGAAGGTTTAATCGAATTTCCTTTAGCTATTGAAAGGAGGGCAAATTACAATGCTAATGGAGTCGTTGCCACTCGACCCGACTTGAATTTTGCACTTGATAATAATTTTAAATTATCCTAGGAAATTTCGTGTGCATTGTTTTGCTTTGAATTCTCTGATAATGTCATTATTTTTTGTTATGTAATATTGCTCTGTGCTAGTTCATTTGAAACTCTATTATTAGTTATTAATTTCTGTAACTTTTAAAGAAAGGAATAATCCTTACTTACTCATATTTACACCATGAAAGCTTGATTGTTGGCTTCTTGGTGTACTAATTCATCCTTCTTTTTTATACGGTAAAAAGACGATGGTGGTGGTGTTTTAGAGAGGTAGTTTATTGGACTAAAGTTATCGGAAAAATACGTAGTACCTGTGAAATACTGGTTGCACCAGTGCGTAGTTAGATTGAAGGATAACTTATACTTATCTTAAAACTTTATTGTACTTAATTGGACAATTTCTTTAACATAAGTCTACATGTAAAGTCTACTATTAAAATAATCTGGTGTATTAATCTCAAGCCTCAATCAGCTCCAACTTTGCACAAAAGCTTAATTAAACCCTTGAAATACTGAGGTTGTTTAAAATGTTTACCACTTAAATTATATAGACTGTGGCCTTATCAAGTCAGCTCTTTTTTTAATACAATCCTAAAATATATAATTTAGCTGTAGTCATTATAAGGGTTTCATACCTCAAAATGAAAAAAAGGAACCATAATGCGATCGCTTCATTATTCGTCCCTTTATCTATATGGGGCTTTTTCTCAGGAACGCTTTAAAGAATCAAGTTAAAATTGATATCAAATACGCTGGAGCTGCGAAAAATCTCTAAGATTACACAATCAAAAGACACGACCATTTTTACTTATTCATATCATTCAAGGGTATCAAAGCTAATAAGGCCTATCATACCCATTGACATAAAATAATACAATTTGATGAGAAGCAATGTTCTTAGCACTTGTAACAATTGCGTCAGTCGTAAGTTTGTATTTTGCATCATAAAAAAAGAATTTTTGAAATTTTTTTTTTTTTTTTTTTATTTTTATTTAGAACAACAACAGCTTAATAATAATTATAGTATTACATTTGGCACAGTTGATATTTTAGAACAAGCCAATAATAGTTGTTCCCGTGTTGCATTGTTGTATAGTTTAAGTTACAAATTGATTATGACTTAACTTATATTGAGCAAATATAATTTGATATAAGTATTGCAGTTACAGTATCTAAAGAATCATATACACTACGAGAAAAACCATAAACATAGATACATATATAGATACATGCGTGCATACATATATATATACATACATATATACATACATATATACATACATATATACATACTTCCATACTAATTATATATGCTATATACGTAGATAAATAAGAATATTATATGAGTAGATAATTGCCTTACACGTATCTAAAAATTTAGACTCATGTGGTGTAGACTCATCCTTTACGAGTTTAGTAATTTCGATTTTATCTTGTTTTTAAATAAGGCTTTAGATCCTACAAAGGGGTCGATATCATTAAAATTATTGTTATATGTTCGCAAGATTCTCGAGAGTGGTGCGTTAGCGCCATAATTGCAACAATGGAATGGTACATGGAAAAGAGTAGTGTGTCGGGTGCGTTTTATGGGTGCGCGGAGAAATATTTGCTCAGTGAGTGCAGGGCAATCAATTTGTCCACGAACAATATCGAATAATAAGCCCATGTCAAGCATTTGCCTACGTTCAGCTAAAGTGAGAAGACTAAAATTTCTACAACAATCAATATATGATCCAGATAGTTTTTTAAATTTATAATTAAGATGTTTAATAAATTTTTTCTGTACGGCTTCAATGCGGTTTACGTAAATATTGTAACAAGGAGACCAAACCGGACAAGCATATTCCAGAATACTACGCACATACGCGTAGAATACCACTTTTAGACTTTGTATAGACTTAAAAGGCTTACAGGTTCTAATGACAAATCCGAGGCTCCGATATGCTTTCTCTACGACTGTATTAATGTGATTGGATAGAATCATTTTTGAGTCAAAATGAACCCCGAGATCCCTTACCACCTCAGTTCTTTCAATAACGGTATTGTTAAAATGATATGGGTATTTATTGGGTTTTAACTTACGAGAGAAAGTAATGCATTGACACTTAGCTATGCTTACTGAAATTCTGTTATTAGTATAGTATTTAAAAAGATTATTTAGGTCAGCCTGTAATAATTCACAGTCAGCAGGGGAATTTATTTTCATGAATACCTTTTTGTCATCAGCATATAAAATATGATTGGCATTATGTATACATTCATGTATGTCCATAATATAGGCGTTGTAAAAGAGAGGACCGAGATGCGAACCCTGAGGAACACCAGAGGGGATACTTATACAATCTGATTTATATCCCCCAAGTACGACAAACTGAGAACGATTTTTAAGATATGACTGAACCCATCTAAGTAAATCCCCATGAATACCTAGGATTTCAAGCTTATGGAGAAGGATGTCGTGATCCACACGATCGAAAGCTTTTTCAAAATCAGTGTAGATTACGTCAATCTGACCTCCTTTTTCCATATTGCGAAGGACATAATCTGAGAACAAAGTTAGGTTTGAAATAGTGGAGCGACCACGCAGAAATCCATGCTGAGTTTGAGATATTCCTTTTGCGAGGAGAGGATAAATATTTTTGTAGACTAATAGCTCAAATACTTTACATATAGAATTAAGAATAGATATCGGCCGGTAATTTTCTGCACAAGTAAGTGAACCTTTTTTATGTATTGGTATGATCTGAGCTCTTTTCCAGATGGAAGGAAAAACACTTTCTTTTAGTGATCTACGAAATAGAAGAGTAATAGGAGTAGTTAGGCTTTCAGCACAGGAATATAAAAATATAGGTGGAACTCCGTCACAGCCCGAACCTTTATTTATATCTAACGACTGTAGCAAGCTCAGTACAGCTTCCTCAGATACGCTTATTTGAGATAAGAATTCACAAGAATTGTAATTATTTGAAAGTTTAAAATTGCTACAGGAACTTATGTTGGTACTTTTAATGAATACACTTTCGAAGAAATTGCTAAAAGCGCGACATATACTTTGACCATCTGTAAACTGTTCTTGTCCAAGAGTAATTTTTTTTGGATAGTTAGAACCACCTCTCTTGCTCTTAACATATTTCCAAAAGTATTTTGGTGCGCGGCGATTAATAAACTAACTTAAAATATTTTGTTTCAGGGCATTCCTTAGAATCCTGTGTGTGTGCTGCCCAAGAAAATTGAGAAGAAAATATCAACCGCAACTTAGATTCAAACAATCGCAGGTAACTTATATTTTATTTTATACCAATCAAAATTATAGAAATTATCATACTTATTAATATCATAAACTTAGAATGACCAAAAAGACTGCCAGTTTGGTGAATAAGAGAATTGTGAATAAGTGTGTTCTTTAATTTATTCAACATTATGCTTTTTGATTTATTCTAAGGCTAGAAAATATAGATTTTATTTAACTTCTGATAGATTCCATAAAATTTTTGAATAGAAAAATATAATGACACAAGGTATTTAACGAATGATATTTTTCAACGGTAATTTAAGGCAAAGAAGAAAAAAAGTTATCATTAAAATTATAATCAGTATCTTAAATTCTTTTACTTTCAGTGGCGTACGACCCGCCGTTATTACTCGACCGGCGAACTCCAAGCCCTTCGTCAAAACTCCTGTGAACAAACTTACATATAGCGGCTCAACTTCATTATTAGCCTCATTATCTCTTACACTCCTTGCCTTCCAAGTGCCTTCTTTAAAAATATCTTCCTAAAATTTTTGTACTTTTTGTAAAGAGTCAAACAAACTTTTTTTGGACTTCACATTACTCAAGAGTTTTATATATCCATTTAGTACATAATGTTTTAGAGGTACGTCTGATTTTGTAACCACCTGTCACACTTTATCACCGATTTTGCCTTCTTTGGCATGATCAACCTACGCAGTGTTTTTTTATACCTTTGCTCCAATTTGCTTCTCTTCTGCGCCCCTGGATATGCAATATCTTTCAATTGTCCGTCCTTTAATGCATGTTTTGTTACAAAAAATATTATAATGTTTATATCCCATATATTCCTATTTATGTGACTCTAAATATCGTTACTACCCAACTATGTTCGATATTACCCAAGTGTTCACAAGTAGCCCTTAGCATTGCCGATTGGGACTTTTCTTATGAACACTTAATCCAAATTCCGTTATGTTCAGCTCATCTAATGCAAAGTGCACTGCACCCTATTTTCACTTTATTCATTTTTAATATATTTAACTAATGTGCTCTCTCTCCCCTTTACTCTTTGTACTCATAATTCATTTACATGTTCTTCTTATTTTTGGATGAACAATATTGAAACTAGAAATGTCACCTTTGCTCCCTTTAAGACCCTTTTTGACGTAATTGTTAATACGATCCTACATATGGACCATATTATTATTATTTATTTATTTCCTATATTTCAGTATCCAGTGACAACAATGATGTATTCTTCGGTGTCACAGCACGAGATGTGTCGGTTGTGACAACAAGCCCGAGCGGGAACATGTCGGCCTCCTCGAGCGCGATGTTCCTGATGTCGGGATCGTCGTTCCCTGCACACTCGCAGGAGGGACGGCACCAACGACTACCCAATGAGAACCATAGAATCCAACACATTCGACGAACCAATACAATGCCTTGAGCGACATATATGTCCCGATACATCATACTGCCCAGATTCTGAATCAGTAAGTGAAATTAGCTTGGACAGTGAATCTAGGAACCCATCTATAAAACGAAACAGCAAAAAACGTGTCACATACCAAACCAAAGCTGAAGTGATCTCAACTTAGAATTAATGTAGACGATCTAGTCAAGACTTTCACGCTGTGAAAATAAATTCAATCAGGAGCTGTGATTTACTAGCTATGTAAATATTAGTGTCTGTATATAGCACCACGCATTTACGCTTCATGTGGTTTTGATATTGTAAATAAAGAAAGAAGGGAATTAAAACGCTTCATATTATTGTAAATAATTCGTTCAAATCAAATACTCTTAGATATTTTAGATATTTATAAAGTATTAAATTAGATTGTTGTAAGAAATACATACACTTGTAACAACTAATAGTGCTTCATGACAGCTATATGTAAATTAAGTATAATGTATAACTATAGATTTTTCATATTAAATATTTATTATTTATAGAAGTTTTTCAAAACACAAAATCGATGAAATTAACCTTATTATATCTTATTTGCATAATCTTTGATGTAAATGTAAAGAGTTTATTCTAAGCCTCTCTTCTAAATTTTGAAAAACTCTATCTATCCTCGAAATCAATTAATTACCATCCAAAAGATGGATTTATATACAAAATTAGATTATTGGTTAGTAATAAATATGTGTTATATTACATTCTGTATTAAGATACTACATTAACCATACATCAAACATGTAGTACTAAAAGACTTAAAACGTAAAGTGATCTTTTGAAACTACTCTGAAAAATATGAATCAGAACCAATTTCGTAATTTCGCTTTTAAGTAGAAAACAATCACAAAAACCATAACATGAGAAAAATAAAATAAAGTATCGTTGATCAAAAATACTTTCTAAAACGAATATTGATTGTCCGATTATATTGTATATTTGAAACCTTTGAAGACAAACATCTTGTTTTTTAAACGTTAGTTAATTTTAAATTGGTACTACATATTTAATGACATTTCATACAGTTCTGCAATAAATCATCCAATAGTAATGTTAACAGCATAATCAACACCAGTGTGCCTGTCTACCTGTTACTATTGTATATAATATTTTTACGCAATGTTGTATTTATCCAAACCTTTATATGTTAAACTGTTTGAAGTCTACAATACTCCTTGCTATACATAACATAACGATATTGTGAATACGATGTAATTAGTTACTTTATAAAATGGGTTGTCGTATAAATTTATATAAAATATTTTTTCAACGAAATTGTTTTATTTATGAAATTCTTAACCAAATTAATTTATATCATATCAGTATTATAAATGATCTTTCTTTAACTACAAAAAATATAATTTAAAAATATTTATTAATAATTTAGCAGAATGCATTCATTCTTAAAAGAATATATTCATAAATTAATAATATTTATATTATATGCTGTATTATAAATACACATAATATAAATATATACTTGTATAATACACATACATATACCAATATTACATGGTATATGATTTTAGTATAATTATTGCTGTTGAGAAAGAAAATAAGGGGTTTACTTATAAGAAATTTTAATCAATTACTTATTTAAGCAGTGTTTTGTCTCTTTCTTTCAAATATAAATAAAGTTGATATAGATACTAATTAGGCATTGGTTACGTTAATCATAATTATAAGTAAGGGGGTAATTGTTTAAACGATATTTAAAGATAAACAGGGATTTTGAGTGCCTTATTTCTCTAGGTAGTCGTTTCACGGGTTCCCTGATTTCACTTTCATTGAAGAAATTAGTTTGAGATAACGGTTTAAAGCGATTGTCGCTTCGAGATCGCAAATTATGCTGTAGCTCGAGAGCTGACCCGAGAAAACAGAAGTGTTCTTTAAGAGGGAGTAGGAGGATTATAAAGAATAGTATAAAGAAGAGACAGAATGTAAAAGTTGCATCGGTTCATAATTGTAAGTTAAGTTCATTTGAGTTGTCTACGATAGTGAGATATAGGGTCAAATTTACGTAAACCATAAATAAATCTGATTCTGCAGTCTTTTCAGCTTGTTTAATAATGCTTGGAATAAATCGGGGTATCATGAATCAGCATAGTCTAAGACTGGCAGAAGCAGAGAATGAGTTAAAGCGATTTTTGTTTTTATGGGAAGGAAATTCTTCCAACGTTTTAGATAACCCATTGTGGAAAACAATTTACGGATTACCTCTGCTACTTGTGGAGTCCAGGAAAGTGAGTTATCTATGAGTAGAATGAGATTTTTTACTAGAACGCTATGACGTAAATTACAGAATATTTCATATAATATCAATAACATCTTCATATTAGCATTTTGCTAGCTATTGAAGCGTCAGTAGCTCAGTGGTTCGGGCGTTGGATTCACGATGAACAAGTCGTGGGTTCAAATTTCGGACATTGGACTACTGGCGTGGCCCACTCCTAGCACAAGCATTTTAGCTTAGTTAGAGGGGTAAAGGGAATACTAGTAGTATGTGATCCATACTGCTAGTAATCTTTTTAGAAAAAAAAAATAATTTATACTAATCTTAGCTCAATAATAGAATTATCCTGTACCTTCTGTAATTAATTACTCAATCGCTGATTAAAGACAGTATCTTATCCCAGAAAGTGTTAAGATTATTTATTACTCTCGAAGATAAAATTAATATACTCGTTCATACGTAATAAATTTAATTCTAAAGACATTATTCAATATAAAATGTGTTAATAATATTCTAAACTCAACTCTCGAATTTTTACGTCACCATTATTCCGAATATCAAAGCATAATGTAGCAAGAAACAAGAACAATATGAAATTTTAACACTCCCTAATTCTGTATCTCTCGAAATCTTCCTATTAAACTTTGAGATGGAGGCCATTACAACTCGGCTGAAAGGAAACGTATATCTATTGTTATTTGAGATCAAATAATATGCTATTAAACTTTTTGATACATACAATTTACAGAGGAAATCACAAAGAAATTTCTATATTTACATACTTTCATTTTGCGCTTAGTTAAGACCTTTTAGGGTTCATTTTAATTTTTACTACATACCTTTATAATCAGTTATATAATCGTGATCCCATTGGCAAGGTGACACTGGCCACTTTACGCCGCACCAAGCTTCTATAAAAGACCTTAACATTTTGATAAGTGAGTATAATCAAATGCTAAACGAAGCAAAATGATCATCTTGCTTAATTTTATTTTTAAGTTCTGATGTAAATGAATTGTATATTTTTAACTCAGGTTAACTTCCCATTTTTGGACTTTAGTCTTCAGTATCAAATCGCGGCTGACACTTCTGCCTCAAAGATCGTGTTTTTAATATTGACTACTCTTACTTTTATGATTCTATTATGTGAAATTTACTATTTCTGAGAATAAACTCATTTTGAAAAAAAACTTAAATTCCGAGTCCGCAACGCATGGCAAAATAAGAGATACTCTCTAGTTTTGCCAATATCCATGGGCGACGATGGCCACTTTCCAACAGGTGGACATATTTCAAAATTGTTTCCAGAAATATTTCATTTGCTGAATACCCTATGCGGAACTATGAATAAATAGTAATTTCCATATTTATAGCCCTGGCCTTAACCTTTCTCTCGATGCGTAATATTCCCGATTATATACGGTATGCGGAATATTTATCATTATTCATATTTACATAATATTTATATCGTAATAGTCGACCCACCCTAGCTACAACATTTTTAAATAGCAATAACCTTTTCTGAATATTGAATTGAATCAGGCGTTACTTTGCGGAAATTCATGGTTTAAAAGGAATCAAAATGTTACCTTGCTATAATCCGCGGCAATCTGAACTACCAGACTCGTATAGTACAACCTAGAAGAGCACCCTGTCCACACAAAAGTGAGACGCGCGAACCAGAACCCACACAAGTAGGTAGCTTGACGATCTAACAACCAGACTCGTACGGCACAATCCGGAAGAGCACACCGTTGACAGAAAAGTGTAACGCGCGAACCCGAACCAGTACACACCACACAAGTAGATCGCGATCGACAATCGACGTACGTTTCGCTCCGTAACCGAAGCATCTTCAGGACGTGTTGACTCTACAAGCGTCACTTGAAAAAACAGCCTTTTATACCGAATATCAAAACTACGACCCGTTTGACCTATATATTTGGCATTGCAGTCAGAACATTGAAGCTCATATACTCCTGATTTTTGGTTGTTACTCAGTTTATCTTTACCGTTACAAATACGTCTAAGTGAATTATTGGTCTTGAAACCAACATTTACATTATGCGATTTGAGAATTTTCGCTATTCGTTCAGAAGACGGTCCAAAATAAGTTATACTAGATTTGTATTTATTTTGCTTTTCGGGAGGGACTGCATATAATTGTTTATTAATTTATGCTGATTTTTTTATTATTAAAAAGAAACACTTAGCTGCTTTTAGGAACAATAAACCTGAGAAATCCCATTTTGCTAAACATCTCTTAGATAGCGGCCACAATATGGGCCATTCTCAGAAAATACTACATATTTGCGATAAAGGTTTTAAACTTAATTTGTTAGAACAATTAGAAATAAATAAAAATACCAATCAAACATTTGATCTGCTGAACGAACAAATAAACGTGTCTAAATCCACTCTACTCGATATCTTTACTTGTAAGAACAAAACACGAGTACCGAGTTAAGTATCGAGTATTGCGTGTCGAATATCGAGTATTGAGTTAAGGTATAAAAGGCTGTTTTTTTCAACAAAATTGTCACTTAGCAAGTGACGCTTGTAGAGTCAACACGTCCTGAAGATGCTTCGGTTACGGAGCGAAACGTACATCGATTGTCGATCGCGATCTACTTGTGTGGTGTGTACTGGTTCGGGTTCGCGCGTTACACTTTTCTGTCAACGGTGTGCTCTTCCGGATTGTGCCGTACGAGTCTGGTTGTTAGATCGTCAAGCTACCTACTTGTGTGGGTTCTGGTTCGCGCGTCTCACTTTTGTGTGGACAGGGTGCTCTTCTAGGTTGTACTATACGAGTCTGGTAGTTCAGATTGTCGCGGTTTATAGCAAGGTAACATTTTGATTCCTTTTAAACCTTTTCTGAGATTAGATTTAAAAGAAACATATATACTTTTTTTTTTTAGAAAGATTACTAGCAGTGCGGATCTCATACTACTAGTGGGATGTACAAAACCCCATACACACGTAGAAGTTGGCTGGGCCTGGTTTCAGCTTCTTTAAATTAAGGGTTATGATTCTTGTCAGTTAGGTAATAAAGGCACACAGTACCCACAAGTTCTTGATGATCTTGAATCTTCTTTGGGCATGCCCGTCGCATCACGTTTCACACAATAACACAAAATATCACTAAATAGTTCGCACTTACCACCAGTCTGTTTTCGTCAGGGAAGGGTCAAGTAAGTAGGCCTTGGGAAATAGCTCACCGGACACGGGATACTATTAATCAATAAAGGGACTCAAAACAGGGAATGCACTCCGCTCGCGTGCGCCGCTCTCTTCACGACTGTCTCTTCACGACTGTCTCTCCCGGCGGCGTTACAAACACTACTCGCCGCGCGCGCGTTTAAAAATATAGTAAACAACTAGTATTCCCTTTAAAGTACAACTAGTATTCAATTTCGTGCAGTATTTTTTGAGTGTTGCGTGTAAAAAAATACTAATAAACAAAAAAAAATTTTAAGTCCAAGCTTTTTAAATATCTTCTATATAAAAACATTCGAGAAGTTAAATTTTTATTATATGTACAGAAACACTGAAAATTGACAGCGTGTATTGTTAGGGAAATTTGTTAGTATCAATAAAAACAATAAAAGTTACTTACATTACCAAATCTAATTTGGCAATTCTTTTCCGGTTTCCGTTTTCCCCATTCTTCTGTATTTTATATATTTTCTCGGAAACTAAGCGACAAGTTTTTGTAATATTTTGGAATAAATTGCTTATATATTCTGGTTTACAGTCTGATTTACCGTATTATGTTTCAGGACTAAAAAACCCATATCATTTAGAGTTTTACGACAACTTCTACTTACATCAACACTTATCGCGATCCAATTTTCGTCCTGTTTCTGTCTATTATGTATGTTTAATTGAAACACAATAAAAACTCATGTGATGTCTTCATTTAATTTTTTATGTTTACAACTTAGAAAGGTTTAAAATCCCTTGTTAAAGAAGATTTATTTTATCTAAGTGACTCTTAAGAAAGTTTCTAAACGTTTCCTTCTAATCCTGTCTTAGTTTGTTCGCAACTTCTTAAACCTAACTTTATCTCTGGATTTAGTTGCTCTAAATTCTATTACTCGGAGGCTAGATTTGTCAACTAATTGTGACCTTATTATTTTATATATAATGTTATTTTTGCTGTGCACATAAACTAAACCATATACTCAAAAATATGCTGACCACAAAAGGTCAAAATTGTAATATTAGTAAAATACTGTTACATTTAAATACTTGATAAATCACAGGTCACTTTAAAATGCTATACTCAGAATCACTCGGTATGAAAATTCCAAATATGTTAAATTAACAGACTTAATTTAAACTGTACGTAAAACTAATACAAATTCCTTTACAGTTTTCAGCGCCTTCAAATAACTTTAAATTTCGTTTATTTTCAACGTGAGGCTACATACACAGAAATAACACAATTAAGTGCATTTATACTTCCATTTACAGACTATAAAATTAAGTAATCTATATTTTTTTTTAACATTAACTGCACCTAAAAACTGTAGAAAAGTTTAATAATTAGAGTAGAGAAAAAATAGAAAAAAAAGTGAATAGAACGTAAATGTTAGCGCTTCAAGCTATAATACCGTAACTTAACGCAAAAAAATACAAATATACCCCGTATATGTAGGTATACGTAATTAAACATTTTTGAAAACCGATTTAAAATTACTTCAAAAACACTGAGTGACGTCACGTCGTGTGGAACAATTGTCTCTTTTCTCTAGTAGAACTATCAAAAAATGGCCTACATCGTGTGTAACGTCTTGTTTGAGTAAAGTTCATTGTTTGAATAAAAATCAGTTATTATTTTGATTTATTCTCACCCACACGCTACTTTTGCAATAAATTAGCCTAACAAATCCTGTGTAAAATCTCTCTAATGTACTTCCTTAACTTAAATTGTGGCTTAAATTCAGTTTTGTTGAGTCAGTTTTAGAGTACATAATTAACACTCGTAAATCACAGGTGGATAAACCTAGAGTTATTTGTTTCATTCCTTTGCATTACATTAACCATTCTTCCGTCTTCTACTGTTATATATAAACATTAATTCTACAGTTATATAAATTATTACAAAATTATATTTTATATAAATAGAATGTTAAAAATCGTAAGACGAATCGTAAACATTTTCTATATATTCACTGAGTCCTAAACTAGCATAACATTCATGATCTTACACAGTATAAAACAAAGTCCGTTCCCGTTGTCCGTACGCTTGAATTTCTAAAGTACACTACGGATTGTAATGCGGTTTTCATCAATAGATAGAGTGATTCATTATATTATATATATAACGCGAATGCATGCGGAGCCGGGGCAGATCGCTAGATGCTTAACTTAAACTTCCAAAACAAATAATGGCGTTATAGAAACACTCTATATTAAGTTTACTTAAATATCTTCTGTTTATAGACATTGGCCCGTCCTTGCTTCGCGATGATACGTTAGGCTACAGGTAAAAGTTTACCAAAATAGTTTTAGCACTTTATATCTTTTAAACCATCCAAGTACTTCTACAAATATTTCATAAACAAATTAGCCGTATCGGTTCAGTCGTTCTGGAGTATTAGCGAGACTAACAAACGTCAATTCATTTTTGTAATAAGATGTTTAGATTAGCTGCTATTTATTTGTAACAAACCTGGAAACTCAGTAAAAACTAAACAAATCTTCAAGCAGTGGTTGAAAAAAAATACAAGAAAGCATTAGAAGAAATAACATTCCGTGATTTATTACTCTTGAACTCTATAGTTCACGTATTCTGTAGAGTAAAGAAAGGTTCAGTAAAAACAAACCGCAAAAAGCGGTCTTTAATAAGTCTTTAGAAACCTTTGAAATGTGTACATTCGGACTTTCGTCACCTTCGATTTGTTTATTTGAGATTTTCGCTGATTCTTTCTCTGTTTGAGTTTAAAAATTTTACTTATTCTTTCGATTTTAGAGCAAAGCCAACATTGTTATATGAAACAAGAACCAACCCTAGCTTCGCACGTTTTGCAATTTACAACGAAATTAATTCAATATATCATCATCACGACCCGTCTATGGCCCACTGCTGAGCCGGGTCTTCTCCTCAGAATGAGGAGGGTATTACGCCATAGTCCACCACGCTGGCCCATTGCGGGTTGGCAGACTACACACACCTTTGGATCTTTTAGGGAACACTCAAAAGTGTAGGTTTCCTCACGATGTTTTCCTTCACCGTTAAAGCAAGTGATATTTAATTGCTTAAAACACACATAACTCAGAGTCAGAGTATAGTATGCATTATCCAAAATATAGCGAGTGAAACCGCAGGGTGCAGCTAGTATAAAATAATTGTACAGGACAGAAAACTACTTAGAACTTACCTAAGGAGGTGGAAAATAAACGAAATATAGGAAAAAAAAGGATGCCTTTCATCCTTTTACTATATTTCGTTTATTTTCCATGATATACATTCATATCCAAAAATGCTCCAACTTGTTCAACAGTAGTATAGTAGAATATACTATTACTTCACAAGAATTATGTATTTTTATGCAATATATATGGGTGGTAAATCGCTAAAAGACAAAACAACAAACAGGACTACGCAGTTTTCACATAATAGATGATAGATTTTATTAAACTCTAATACTGTGTGTACAGTAAGTACTTAATTAGTCCAAAAGATTTTCACCGATTTTCCACCCATAATGTTTAACTAAAACTATTCCTTGTTTGAGTTCTACAGGGAGCCGTAAAACGAAATGGAGCAATGTGAATTTAAACAATTTTCTCAAAATAAAAAGGCCGAAAGAAACAAGATAAGGATCACGTTTCTTTCGGCCTTTTGATATATGATTTTTTTATACTGTCATTCTGTAATATTAACCTCAAATATAAAAAAAAACTATAGAGTAGGAATCTATAGTTAAATAAAAATAAAAATTGAATCCTTCATCTGGACAAAATTGGTACAAGTAAGAAATAGACAATCTATAATATTAAAAGAATCGTGTTATATATTAGTTATTTACTTCCAAACGATTCTATTTTCACGTTCAAACTTTATAAGCTAATGGTAATAAAAATTCAATACGATTACTTATTTTTTAATTCGTATTCAAATAAACAAATACATAAATAAATTTCTAGTTGATACGTTTCCTTCCGTCTAAATCCCTACTACTATCGCTACGTTAGCTCTATCTAGAAACTGAGATGAGCTTAATCAAGGATTTAAAGACGAAAGGAATTTCACGAGAAATCGGAATGACGAATTTTCGATAAGTCAACTTCAATTGGAACCGAAGGTACATTTTATTTTCTATAGGAAATTCCATAAACAACCAAATAATATTCATATTTTTACAAGCTTTTGTAACTATCACCCACCATGTCCTTATTATTATTTTTGAAAATGAACTTTGACAAGAAATACTCTGTGTTAGATCATTGACTTCAACTAATGAAAATATGTTTTTGTGTTTTGTCGTTTTTTACATTATCATCGCAATTATTTTCTCTTTTACTTTTTTTAGATCTTTATTATTGTCAATATATATATATATTTCTTTGATAATGGAAAGTAGTGTTAGGTTTTATTAAAATATTAATACTAATATCTCGATTATGGAATATTAACTCGACAACACAGGTTTACGACCCCACCTGTCATTATAGTGGGACTAGACGAGAGGGGTGAGCCGGGTCTCCTCCTCAGAATGAGGAGGGTATTAGGCCATAGTCCACCACGCTGGCCCAGTGCGGGTAGGCAGACTTCACAACCTTTGAGAACTTTTAGGGAACTCTCAGGAGTGCAGGTTTCCTCACGATGTTTTCCTTCACCTTTAAAGCAAGTGATATTTAATTGCTTAAAAAACACATAACTCAGAGTCAGAGGTGTGTGCCCAGGATCGAACCGCGGACCTCCCGAGTGAGACTTGAAGTCTCAATATTTTGCTGAATATTTAAATAATAATTAGTGCAATTGCTGTTGCTAGTTTGTCTTGTTGCTGAAGAAGTGTTAAATTTTAGAGTCAGGTCGAGCGGAGGAGTGTTAGTGCAATGTAGAAAGGCCTTTTAATCCTGCAACTGGGTCGCAAACCACAGGCACTGCTCGACTTCTGTCTGGATTGTGTATTATTGTAGTCTTTCCAGTGTAATTGTGCAGTTAAGCTACCGTGTTAGCTTTTGGTAGGCTGTTCATTAGCTTGTGGGAAAATAAAAAAAATCTATAGTAGGTATATTTTTTTTAAAATTACAATTGGAAAAATCTACATCTACTTATTTTAAAAAAGACCAGGCATTAAGGATATAGTTGAATAGACAGAGGATAGAATATTTTTTATCTCTACATACTAAGTTATTATAACGGCAAAGGTTTTTTGAGATGTCAGATTACTTTTTGAATCGTACTAACTTAAAATAATTTAAAGTTATTTTTTCTATTATATTTTTGTTCTTTAGTTTATTATTTTCAAATGCAATCTTATTTCGTACACTTAGACAATACAAATTTATTCATACGGATTTTCACTAAGTGTTTTAGGCTTGAGCTGCGGATAATAAGAGATAAGTAATCTTCTCGGAAACACTGAAAGTCCCTAATTTTCATGGCATTCTGGTAACGTTCGTATAAAGTATGTGAAGCGTCGGCGTTAGTTAGTTGTTCCCTTGAGCATTATCTGGCGGAACCCTTCTTGTGGCGAAGATTATCTCAACCCTCGACCTTGTATAATTCATACGTATTTCGTCCTGGATTAATTTGTTGGTGGTTACTAATTCTGGGAAGTACTACATCTTAATTTAACTACTGCGTATTTTTAGCATTACAGATTTATGTAACATATTTTATATTTTACAAAATATCTCATTTTTAATGATATATAAAAGTTACCCAGCGGCTATCTGGTAATGATGACCAAGGGAAGCCGATTATATTTATTTTCTTGGACTATATCGCATTTATTGCAAGGGGTTGACTACTTTGCCTAAAGAATAAAGGAACGAAGACGTGATTTAGGCTTTACTATTGTAGGAGCGTAGTAATAATTTATGAAATATTGCGTTAATTTCGGTTAGATACTCATACAAGTAAAACGCGCCACAATATTGTCAGTATAATAAACAGGAATACGAAGGGAATTTTAAATGTAATACACATAAAAACTTCAGCCAACTTATAAACACAATTAATCAATATAATTTACACAAAAAGGAATGATGAAATAATAAACTTACAGAGTTTATAGCCGCCTTCCAGCCGAATAGCCTCGTCCTTAAATCCCTTTCGGGAGCTCTTGTCGCTCTGACACCCAAGTACCGAATGAATCGAAATCACGGTAGTCCAAATAAGATAACTAAATAAAGACTACCGGATATTAATGACCGGATATTCATAATATTTTAGAATAAAGTAAAAATATGTTCTAACAATTGAGAAATATAAAAATAAATCAAATCAAATGTGTGTTATAACAACCGGATGTTACACACCAGATATTCGTAGAATTATATCTTAAAATAAATTTAAAAAATATATTAATCAAAAGTGTATCCTAACATTATTGTATATTCTCCGCCAGCGATTCGGAAGTTCGATACGGAGTCTTCACCCGTCACAAAATTGTCATCAATAGCTTGTCACTGGATTTTCCAACTCTCTATTTTGTAATCCTTATTCGCTAAGCTCTTTTTTCAAACAATATTTAATGGATTTAATATTAGGTAAAAAAAATTACATAAATTATCAAAAATTTCATTTTAATAAGTCGCGTTATTGGATACCTGGAGTCTAACGGACTCCAGATGTTTTTTGTGCTCATTAAAAGCATGAATGTGGACGCGTAACATTATCAATCGAGTTTAATGATGCTGCGTAAAGAGGGAGGAAGTTTTGAGGAGGCCGGCTAGGCCATAGTCGACCCCGCTGGCTAAGTGCGGGTTGGCAGACTTCACACTTATTTCAGAACTTTTGAGAATCACAGGAGTGCAAGTTTTCTCAGGATGTTTTTCTTCACCGTTATAACAAGTGATATTTTATTGTTTAAAACACACATAACTCAGAAAAGTCATAGGTGTGTGCCCAGGATTGAACTCGCGAGTAAGACCTTCAGTAACACCTTAAACACTGGGCACCGCTAAGAGACTACAGGTAGGTAATTAAAGGTTAAAAGTATTTTAATAAAATTGAAACTTATCAGAAATATGTTGTACATATGTAGGAAATATTTAAGAGAACTTAAAACAGTAATAAGGACACCTAACGAGATGTACTTATTTTAAACAATAGAATCCAAAACAATCATTTTTTTAAATTCTAACTGTTTGTGTGTTATTACACGCATCGTCTATAATTACTGCACGAAATTGTATACGGTTTTTACGGTTGTATTGCTGAAAGTGTAACATAAAACTGATTTTATAACGTTACATAATATTTATCCAATCTTTGTACATTTCTGGGTTTAGTGAATAAATTCTCAACTGTAGCTTTAGGATATTAAAGTTGCTTACATACATAAATAAGGTTAAGTTAATATCTACAGCTTGCTCATCTCACACGTGGGTAGCACTTACCAGTAGAAAACTGTAAATATACATTACGTGGGAGGCGTGGGAGGCACAAAACTTTATTGTTTTTGTTTAATAGCGCGATCGATGCCACGCCTAATGAATGTGGAAGAAAAAATAAGATTTTTGTTTTTACTTAGACGGCGATAATGAAATATAATTTTTTGTTACGCAATCAGTGTAGAAGTGAAAGAGAATTATTTTATATTTGACTGAACCGAATTTTTAAAAATTATACAGGCAAGATTAGACATAACATTATCATTATTAAGTGTATTAGTATCATAGTAGAATTAATTGTACAATTATTGTGGTCTTTAGACAAAGACCAACTATAATTTTTTTTACAATATATTTTTAATCAGGTCTGCAAAATTTTTTTAGCAACTCGATGTATTAAAATTAATGTTTTTTTTTTGTTAAATCTAAGTTAAGATACAAAGTTCTATAAAACAAACGTGATGATTCAAATTGTGATGATTAAAGAAGCGACGATCGTTAGAAAAATAACTCTTCTATAAAATAAATCGATGTTATAAATTAACATTTTAGTTTATAGACTATTTATATCTATAGACAGGAATGAAGTGAATTAAAAAAAAATATATTATGCTATGAAACTTGATAGAATGACTGGAGAACCCTTTTATTCTTGCAAAACTATGTAATGTTCCCGTTGAACCCAATGAGCATTTTATAGGTTCAAAAACTTCTTTATCCGAAAACTTAGACTAACCAAACTGACTGCAAATTGACCAAAAAAATTAACTTCCTCTTTAAAGCTGTTCATAATCTTTGCAAAAAGCGCAAAGAATACCACAAACATAAATTGTTGACGTTTTACAAGGCTTTCATTATTTTTTATTTTTTCAATAGCTGCTTTTATCGTTAATTGTCTTCCTTCTTTCTTTGAATCTTTTTAAAATGGTTGGTGTAAAAGCTCTTGATGATACTTTTGAAATGAATGCAGCAGCAAATTGCTAAAGTTATACAGAATTAGAACAAGCTCTAAGGTCAACTTTTCCTAAGAAGTTTCTTTTAAATACTATTCTCGAGCGTCAAGTTATAAAGTAAAAAGTTGTAAAAACGAATATTCAGAAATTATTCTTCAAATTACTTATATAGGGATTAAACTATTATTTAAATGAAATTAAATTTTTGTTTAAAGGTAACCTTAAAACCTTAAAGGACGGTTCTGATTTTCTTTGTAAGTTGTACTCATAATTCATTATTATAATTATAAGATTTCGTCTTGTGATATGTAATTTTTGGTCTCATTGTTTTTAAATAAATGTTAATCGAAAACAACAAACTTATTATAGAATGGTACATTATATTTATTTCAATTATTATTTTAATATTCTTTAGCGAGGTGAAATGGCATAGTAGAAGACGTCTTTAAACCTTCTCCTGGGTCTCAAGCCCCAGGCGCTGCTCGGCTTATACCTAGATTATGTTAATATTGTCGTTTGAGTATTACTGCCCAATATAGCTCCCATACTCTTAATACTCTTTATAAAAATTTAATTTAAGCAGAATGTCAAATAATCAAAAATACTTTATCGCACAAAAACAAAATATAAAACTTACGGAACTATTAGTAAATATAAATATGCAATGGCGGCCTTATCACTCAGAGTGATCTCTTCCAGGCAACCTAGTTTTACGCAAAGGAATAAAATGTGATAAAACAGGGTAATCGACGGTGCATAAAGTATTGCCAATTTAAGCTCATACATAATACAATAATAATAACAACATAAGTGTATAAAAGAATTTAAAAAAAAAAATATCTTTATATGTATAAATAAATACATATAAATAAAATATGAAGTAAATTACAATGTTAGATAGTGTTTTTTTAAGACGATGTTTAAATATGTTAATCGACTGAGAATGTCGCATGAATTGTGGTAGCTCATTCAACAATATTGTCGTTTTGACAGTAAACGAATCACAGTAGCACTTTTTGCTATAGAAATGCACCTTCAGTTTATTATCATGACGAGAACCGAGATCAAGAGGGATAGGAGGATGTGAGCTGTAGATAGTCGGCCGCACTTTGTGGTAACAAGGAGGAGACTGATGAAAAGGTATAGCATAGAAAAGAGTAAGTACATCTTTCCAGCTTGTTGAGCAATTGCTGTGATAAATCTTGGTAACAGAAATCGGCATAGTCAAGTAAAGGTAGGAGAAGAGACTGAGCCAGGGATATTTTGGTTTTCAAAGGCAGAAAATATTTCATTTCTTCAACCTACCGATAACCGCGAAAATCTTACGACTTACGGTTATTTGATGATTGCAAGTAAGCGTACTATCCATCCTGACACCCTATTAAAATATTTTTTGATTTTAAAATATTTTTTCGTAATATATTACTTGGTTATTCTCATAAAATCTCTCTTTGTTGGTTTTTTGATTAAACATTTAATTTATTTAAAAATATAAACGATATCTATGATTTTCAAAACTTGTAAATTTCGGATAGTTTGAAATTACGATTAAAAGATATCGTTCACCGTTTTCTCCATGATTGGTGCTCAGTATTATCTGTAATAGTTTGCAGCTTCATCTTTAATAATTTTTCTAATGAAATATCACACATATATTTTATAGAACACGCTCCAGACAAGAAAGTTATGAAACATTGGTTCTACAGAAGGTAATTTGCAAGCAAAATTTACTTAATTTAAGAGAAGTTTTTAACTTAAAAGAAAAATACAGAATCCCAATCATTTTTATATAATCTTTACATATATTGCAAGTATTATTCACCTGGGTTTATATGAGTTTATTGGAGGAATAACTCCGTTATTTATTAACCTCCCTTTATTAGGACAATAATATAAAATAATTGTAATTTTTGAAGTCTGTGCCACAATAGTAATTAGTAGTATAATAGTACAATCTCATATACTATATCGTTACAGGATCGTTTATTTATATATGTACACTACATACATAAATAAACAATACAGATCCCAAGAAACGAGAACTAAAGAATGGATCTTAAAATAAAAACTACTTGGCCAAACTATGTTAAATTTTTATGGGCCAAATGGCAACAATTACGCATCAAACAAAAGAAAAATCACGTAAATCGGATCATAAATCTCAGTGTAATCGATATACATACATAAAAAAGTATAACAATCGAATTGAGAACCTCCTCCTTTTTGAAGTCGGTTAAAAAAGTCCAATAATTCGGACATGTTAAAATAAATATTTTGTTTGGTTTTTCTGTGTTTCTTAAATTATGAAATAAAACAAACAATCTTCAGGCTCGTCCGTAGGAAGTCCAAGTCCAAAATAGAAATAAGGATTAAATAGTTCAAATTAGTATAGTTCTGTGTTATTAATAATTATTACTGTACGTCTTTTCCAATCACGGGTCATTAGTGACCCGGACCTTTGAAAAGCGTGCGTGGAACCGAAGCCAAAGCTTAGACGGCCTTTAGAAGATTTAATTTAATAAGTGCGTCTCTTCTTTTTAAACTCTGCCCTGAGCCCCGATCCTTTGTCCTATTATTGACATTTTGCCCTAAGACTTTGAATTAAATAATCGTATTTTTTAATACATTTAATCTATACTTCTATACTATATTATATAAAGAGGAAAGATTTGATTGTTTGTATGTTTGTATGTTTGTTTGTTTGTTGCGAATAGGCTCGAAAAGTACTGAACCGATTTTGAAAATTCTTTCACCGATAGGAAGCTACATCCTTTCCGGGTAACATAGGCTATGTGGCGTTGCCATAAATACTCTAATTAAAAAGATATGGCCATTTAAGTGCCATAAGGTGGCCATTTTGTAAATTGAAGGGTTTCTCAGGAACTCCTAATTCGATTTTAAAAATTCTTTCGCTAATAGAAAACTATACTTTTCGTGAGTGACAAAGGTGATTCAGTGTTGCCATATACATATTTTAATTCACGAATTTGGCCATTTTGACGTAACTAACCCGATTTTAAAAATTTCGTTAGCTAATAGAAAACTATGCTTTTCGTGAGTGACAAAGGTGATTCAGTGTTGCCATATACATATTTTAATTCACGAATTTGGCCATTTTGACGTAAC
The DNA here is from genome assembly GCA_905147385.1 of Limenitis camilla. Taxonomy (NCBI): domain Eukaryota; kingdom Metazoa; phylum Arthropoda; class Insecta; order Lepidoptera; family Nymphalidae; genus Limenitis; species Limenitis camilla. The sequence goes on along the minus strand of LR990245.1, from coordinate 6,731,306 downwards.
TAACCCGATTTTAAAAATTCTTTCGCTAATAGAAAACTATGCTTTTAGTGAGTGACAAAGGTGATTCAGTGTTGCCATATACATTTTTTAATTCACGAATTTAGCCATTTTGACGTAACTAACCCGATTTTAAAAATTCTTTCGCTAATAGAAAACTATGCTTTTAGTGAGTGACAAAGGTGATTCAGTGTTGCCATATACATTTTTTAATTCACGAATTTAGCCATTTTGACGTAACTAACCCGATTTTAAAAATTTCGTTAGCTAATAGAAAACTATGCTTTTCGTGAGTGACAAAGGTGATTCAGTGTTGCCATATACATATTTTAATTCACGAATTTAGCCATTTTGACGTAACTAACCCGATTTTAAAAATTCATTCGCTAATAGAAAACTATGCTTTTCGTGAGTGACAAAGGGGATTCAGTGTTACCATATACATATTTTAATTCACGAATTTGGTCATTTTGACGAAACTAACCCGATTTTAAAAATTCTTTCGCTAATAGAAAACTATGCTTTTGGTGAGTGACAAAGGTGATTCAGTGTTGCCATATACATTTTTTAATTCACGAATTTAGCCATTTTGACGTAACTAACCCGATTTTAAAAATTTCGTTAGCTAATAGAAAACTATGCTTTTCGTGAGTGACAAAGGTGATTCAGTGTTGCCATATACATATTTTAATTCACGAATTTAGCCATTTTGACGTAACTAACCCGATTTTAAAAATTCATTCGCTAATAGAAAACTATGCTTTTCGTGAGTGACAAAGGGGATTCAGTGTTGCCATATACATATTTTAATTCACGAATTTGGTCATTTTGACGAAACTAACCCGATTTTAAAAATTCTTTCGCTAATAGAAAACTATGCTTTTCGTGAGTGACAAAGGTGATTCAGTGTTGCCATATACATTTTTTAATTCACGAATTTAGCCATTTTGACGTAACTAACCCGATTTTAAAAATTTCGTTAGCTAATAGAAAACTATGCTTTTCGTGAGTGACAAAGGTGATTCAGTGTTGCCATATACATATTTTAATTCACGAATTTGGCCATTTTGACGTAACTAACCCGATTTTAAAAATTCTTTCGCTAATAGAAAACTATGCTTTTAGTGAGTGACAAAGGTGATTCAGTGTTGCCATATACATTTTTTAATTCACGAATTTAGCCATTTTGACGTAACTAACCCGATTTTAAAAATTTCGTTAGCTAATAGAAAACTATGCTTTTCGTGAGTGACAAAGGTGATTCAGTGTTGCCATATACATATTTTAATTCACGAATTTAGCCATTTTGACGTAACTAACCCGATTTTAAAAATTCATTCGCTAATAGAAAACTATGCTTTTAGTGAGTGACAAAGGGGATTCAGTGTTACCATATACATATTTTAATTCACGAATTTGGTCATTTTGACGAAACTAACCCGATTTTAAAAATTCTTTCGCTAATAGAAAACTATGCTTTTCGTGAGTGACAAAGGTGATTCAGTGTTGCCATATACATTTTTTAATTCACGAATTTAGCCATTTTGACGTAACTAACCCGATTTTAAAAATTTCGTTAGCTAATAGAAAACTATGCTTTTCGTGAGTGACAAAGGTGATTCAGTGTTGCCATATACATATTTTAATTCACGAATTTGGCCATTTTGACGTAACTAACCCGATTTTAAAAATTCTTTCGCTAATAGAAAACTATGCTTTTAGTGAGTGACAAAGGTGATTCAGTGTTGCCATATACATTTTTTAATTCACGAATTTGGTCATTTTGACGAAACTAACCCGATTTTAAAAATTCTTTCGCTAATAGAAAACTATGCTTTTCGTGAGTGACAAAGGTGATTCAGTGTTGCCATATACATATTTTAATTCACGAATTTGGCCATTTTGACGTAACTAACCCGATTTTAAAAATTCTCTCGCTAATAGAAAACTATGCTTTTAGTGAGTGACAAAGGTGATTCAGTGTTGCCATATACATTTTTTAATTCACGAATTTAGCCATTTTGACGTAACTAACCCGATTTTAAAAATTTCGTTAGCTAATAGAAAACTATGCTTTTCGTGAGTGACAAAGGTGATTCAGTGTTGCCATATACATATTTTAATTCACGAATTTAGCCATTTTGACGTAACTAACCCGATTTTAAAAATTCATTCGCTAATAGAAAACTATGCTTTTAGTGAGTGACAAAGGGGATTCAGTGTTACCATATACATATTTTAATTCACGAATTTGGTCATTTTGACGAAACTAACCCGATTTTAAAAATTCTTTCGCTAATAGAAAACTATGCTTTTCGTGAGTGACAAAGGTGATTCAGTGTTGCCATATACATTTTTTAATTCACGAATTTAGCCATTTTGACGTAACTAACCCGATTTTAAAAATTTCGTTAGCTAATAGAAAACTATGCTTTTCGTGAGTGACAAAGGTGATTCAGTGTTGCCATATACATATTTTAATTCACGAATTTGGCCATTTTGACGTAACTAACCCGATTTTAAAAATTCTTTCGCTAATAGAAAACTATGCTTTTAGTGAGTGACAAAGGTGATTCAGTGTTGCCATATACATTTTTTAATTCACGAATTTAGCCATTTTGACGTAACTAACCCGATTTTAAAAATTTCGTTAGCTAATAGAAAACTATGCTTTTCGTGAGTGACAAAGGTGATTCAGTGTTGCCATATACATATTTTAATTCACGAATTTAGCCATTTTGACGTAACTAACCCGATTTTAAAAATTCATTCGCTAATAGAAAACTATGCTTTTAGTGAGTGACAAAGGGGATTCAGTGTTACCATATACATATTTTAATTCACGAATTTGGTCATTTTGACGAAACTAACCCGATTTTAAAAATTCTTTCGCTAATAGAAAACTATGCTTTTCGTGAGTGACAAAGGTGATTCAGTGTTGCCATATACATTTTTTAATTCACGAATTTAGCCATTTTGACGTAACTAACCCGATTTTAAAAATTTCGTTAGCTAATAGAAAACTATGCTTTTCGTGAGTGACAAAGGTGATTCAGTGTTGCCATATACATATTTTAATTCACGAATTTGGCCATTTTGACGTAACTAACCCGATTTTAAAAATTCATTCGCTAATAGAAAACTATACTTTTCGTGAGTGACTAAGGTGATTCAGTGTTGCCATAAACACTTTTTTAATTAATAGAACACGCCCGTTTTGTTACTACTGATCTGATTTTAAAAATTCTTTCACTGAGGAAGTCTACAGTATTTCTGTCTCTCTTCCTCTTATATACTATCATTCTCTCTCACCCTGTCTGTTTTTTCTCTCTTTAATATTTATCTTTATCTCTGTTCAGAATGGTCAGTCTCTGTTCGGTTTTTTTTTTCGAGAGTCTCTCTCTCTGCTTTATTTTTATTTTTGTACATATATTCTTAATTTAACATATACTTTAACGTGGACGAAGTCACGGTAGTCGACTAGTAAATAAATAAAATAATAAGAGGTTCAAATAAGAAAGCTCAAACAAATATTATAAGTAATAATATGTATGTTTTTCACATATTATCTACACAATATTGCTAAAGCAGCTCAACTGTAACAAAATAGGAAATTTTTCACGTCATGAAACTACTGTTCATATGACGATAGCTTTTTCTGATCCGATCAAAGCCATTTTATACTCGATATTCAGATATAAAGCCGACACACATAACCTGAATTTACCTTTGAGATATCTACTATACTACATTGGATTTTATGACATCTATTTATTTATTACTAGCGGCCTGCCCTCGCTTCGCTCCGGGTATTTGAAGCAATATTATAATTGATGTCCTTGAATTGTCACTCTGTAATTGTGTAGCTTTTCATTATTTGAAAAAAGAGAGAGTGAGAAAAGGTGACAAAAAAGAGAAAAGAGAGAGATAATAAAAGCGAGAAAAACAGAACAATGATAAAAATTAAAGCGAGAAAAAAGAGGGAGGATGAGAGAGAATGATAGTATATAAGAGGAAGAGAGACGGAAATACTATAGACTTCTCTCAGTGAAAGAACTTTTAAAATCAGGTTAGTAACCACAAAATGGCCATATCCTATTAATTGAAAAATGTATATGGCAACACTAAATCACCTTTGTCACTCACGAATAGTGTAGTTTTCTATCAGTGAAAAAAAAATTTAATATCGGATTAGTAGTTCCTGAGAAACCCTTCAATTCACAAAATGACCACATTATGGCACTTAAATGGTCATATCTTTTAAATTATAATATTTATGGCAACATCACATAACCTATGTTACCCGGAATGAATGTAGCTTTCTATCAGTGAAAGAATTTCGAAAATAGGTACAGTAGTTTTCGAGTCTATTCGCAACAAACAAACATACAAACAATCAAATTTTTCCTTCTTTATATAATAGTGTAGAAATGTAGATTAGTTGTGACATTTACTCCAATTCTAATATTTATGCTGCGTATCACGATAATTTTGTTTTTAATTTTATGTGTTAGCAACCGTTAATAAAGTGGTATTAGCGGGTAGGTCATTTTATGTAATGTCAGGTATACCGACGTGAATAACCTTTTCATCCCACCATCTCGGAAAGAGTATTTTTGCTCTTCGATATCTAAGTGCAAAAGCCGTTATCCTCTAGAGGTAAAAGTAAAAAGTAAAATTGAATTTAGAACATCGTGTGCACTAAGTTTGTGAATTCAAAACATCATTAAACCTATTTATTTCTACCTCCATGGTGTCGAATTTATCATACAATATTATTTTTATTTGTTAAAACCTCACACTCGGAACCTTCTTGGTGTACTTTTTGAGGTGAAAACATCTTCAGCAGCGTTGTGCAGTAATCGTGTACATTTTTTTGCGAATGCAAAATTAGCGAAAATTTAATTTCGACAGATTTGAATAATTGAAACTAGTAGACATGAAAATCGGAGTCTTGCATTCAAATTTATATTCAATTGGATATTTTATTGACTGTTACAATGAACTTGTAACAGTCAATAAAATATAATATGGCACTTTGACGAGTAATTTCGTGGAGTTAATATTGACTATCATAGTTTAGTGGTCTTTAATTAAATGATTTGTTGCTACATAGAGCAGTGTAGGCGGCTGGCGCGGCAGTTTGACTAGTAGTTAATTTGAATTTTGTTGTATGGGTTACTTTAATGCACAATACTAATGTTCAAGTTTTTACTTCTGTGGGTACTCCCCCAGTACAACCCGTTTTTTAATTCCTCGCTGAGTGAAGAAGAGAGATGAAAAGTCACGTGTTGCACTCGAGTGCAAAGTTATTTCACCTTGTGCTCTTTTGATGCCCTCGCTACGCTCGGGATTCTAATTTCTGAATCGTTTGCTGCGCTCGTGATTCAATTTTAGAATCCTTCGCTTGCTCGGTCATCAAAATTGAGCACGCGGTTAAAAAGCAACTTTGCACTCTTGTATAACAAGTAACTATTAATGCGATAGATTAGTGTCAGTCTCTCTGGTGTTTTCGCGCAGTGTATATTACAGAAGTTATTGTTATAGTGTCTTGGTTAAGGTCACCCTTCTTGAGGTCCACGTAAGTTTACTTTATTATCTATTGTAATTGGCGAGGTCGAGTGGTGAAGGTATGAAAGAGCTCTTTAAACCGTATTGCTGTACAGTAAGGGGTATCATTTCTCTCTCATTCTATGCTATTCGTAAGCTCGGAGCTGGAACCTTGGGTTCACTAGAATCGCAGCTTGAAAGGGATGGTAGCGGGAAGGAAATATCTGGGTGAACGGTGCGACCGAAACGCGTCAAACACACTTGGCTGTCGGATTCTCATTCCGGTAGTCGTAAGCCAGCCGAAGAAAAATACCACCGCCAAGTATACCAATGATTTTTTCCTCGCAAATGTGTTGAAAAACGTCGTATGTGCACTCGTGCGCTTTGGTCATTACAGTCGAGGCGGAGTGGTGTTACAGCCCGAGCCGGAGGCGAAGGCGAAACGGAGGCGTAACAGAACAAATGAGAATGATGGTGTATATATTTGCTTGTTGAGGAACCTTAGCGGTAACGTTGCACACCTAACTACCACCCAACTCATGTTATACGTCCCGGAATTCGCCGACTCCGTAAGAATGAAACACTGAGGACTGTAGAAGAATCGCCTCACCGAGTTAGTCTTAGCTCCAAACTCGCGTTAGGCTCAGCCCTCTAGTATTGAAGATTTAATTATAAGAAAAATATAATTTTACGAAATATTCCGGATTTTCTTACGCTCCTAACGACGCTATCCCGCCTAAAATATAACTTCTTTTTTGTTAATTTTGATATCACAAGAATAGGACTCGATGTAGACAAAATTTTGTTCATTATATATTATAAAAGAAACTAAATAAATTATTCAAAGAATATAGTGTTAATTATGATGTTGGCAATACTTATAATTTGACTAGCATCCTGTTATTTGATGTTAGTAGGATTGATATGAGTAGCATTTTTACTTGATGTTGGTAGCATATTTACTTTCTTGGACAACTGATTAACACAAATCAAGGAATTGGGGATTGCAAAATAAATACACCGTTACGACAGAATATTCTAGGAGTAACGCTAAGTTCTGAGACTAAAGGATATTATAGTGAAGCCGTCACATTGTTAGTTTGCGTATAAACTACAACTCAACTCTTCTCTTATTATTAATTAATAATAGATATTGATTCAAAAGAAGGATATAATAAATAAGATACATAGGTGTTAACATTAAATTGAATAAGATACACTATAAGATTAATAACAAGTTTTAATCAAAACTTATAATCTATGTTTTCTTTAAAGGTATTCTTCACTTAGTAGAGTACACAGTATCGTCGTAGGATAGAAAATTGATCTTCCCGTCTTTTGGGGTTAATATAAGTATAACACTTGCAAAGGCATAATTTTTAGATTCACCAGTGTCCCAAGCCATCCAGACATTCATTACAATAAAATCTGAAAGATCAATATGATAAGACATTTCCAACACATTTCCAATGTAAAAAATATCTATCAAAATATAGGCTTTATTTAAATGTAAGGAAAAGTAATTGTTATTTAAAAATCTTTGTGCGCAACAAATCTACGACGGGTCGGCTAGTATAAATATTTAAATAACAATACTGTGTACATATCAGTTGGTCACGTGACCGCACCACAGTTTTTATCTCGTTGTCAATATCGTTCCGGTTATGTCGATTTTTCATCCTACTACTATCATTCACTTCTCTCTATTGTCTCCATCACTATGATTATATATATGACTAGCTTTTACCCGCAATCGCTTCGTTTGCGATATTAGGCTAATAAGCCTACAGGAGATCGTCTGTAGACATATTAAATAATTTCATAACTTTCAATGAAGTACCTTCATACTGAATTTCATTTGAATAACTTCAAAATCGGCAAAGTTTCGTACTAACTTTGCACTCGCGTTTTACCCCCTTAAGGGATTACTTTCGAAAAAATATTTTACCCCTGTTTCATGACTTCCAATGAAGAACCTTCATACTGAATTTCATTTGATTAACTTCAAAAACGGCAAAGTTTCATACTAACTTTGCACTCCCGTTTTACCCCCTTAAGGAATTACTTTCGTAAAAATATTTTACCCCTGTTTCATGACTTCTAATGAAGACCCTTCATACTGAATTTCATTTGATTAACTTCAAAAACGGCAAAGTTTCGTACTAAATTTGCACTCGCGTTTTACCCCCTTAAGGGATTACTTTCGAAAAAATATTTTACCCCTGTTTCATGACTTCTAATGAAGAACCTTCATACTGAATTTCATATGATTAACTTCAAAAACGGCAAAGTTTCATACTAACTTTGCACTCCCGTTTTACCCCCTTAGAGGGTGAATTTTCAAAAATTCTTTCTTAGTGCTCCCCTACGTTATAAAAGGAACCCCTGTGCAAAATTTCAAGTTTCTAACCCTTATAGATTAGGCCCTCCGTTGATATGTCAGTCAGTCAGTCAGCTTCTCCTTTTATATATATAGATAGATTAGAGAAACACTACCATGAAACAGACATATTAGGTATATGGGTGCGACCACGGTTCTAACTTGACCATTTTTATACATTCATGCATTTATGGGTTTCTATCTGAATTTTTTTCTTGTTTCGTCCTTTTAAGACCACTTTTTTAGGTAGTCGGGTTATAGTTTTTTAAACTTAATTTTTTTATTTAATAGTTTTCCGTTTCTCGATCGAGATAACCTTTATAATCTCATATTGTAACGTAATTTACAATTGCTGAAATATTGCCGAGTGAATAACTGCAACGACAGGACCGCGCGAACTATACGACCGCATTTTAAACATGTATGTTGACATAAACAATAACATATATATACATATTTGTAATTTCCTCGCCAGGACCTTTCTTTTGATACCAAACACGCGATAATTAGCTCTGTTTAATTTTTTTCGAGGTTAGAATCTGAGGTAAATTTTTATAGCCATTATTACTAATCTATTGATACCTCATCCATGAAAATTGGGTCATAAGTTTAGGCGCTAGAGTGGAACATACATAGATACATACATACGTACATAGACTGCCAAAATCATAAGCCTTCCTTTTGGCTTCGCCGTAGTCGGGTATAAATACAAGATTAAACATATAAGATTTTTTTTTTAATTTTAATTAATTATAATCTTGACTATATTTTTATGGCAACTCTAATTGTATATGTTCAGAAACAAATTTTATTTCATAATATATGATTTTCACCCGGCTAGCCGATCGGTTAAAATCGGCCGTACTTGGGGTCGTCTACTAATAGATAAGAATATATTATTATTTTATTTTGCTTAGATCGTACTGGCAGTAATTTTTGTATTAAATTTCATCATTATGAATATTATTAAAATATGTAGTATCTATTTACGAGAAACAAGATCATTTAAGACATTTTGTTTCCCATTCATGTCGCAACTGTCGCTTTTATTCACTATATAATATAAAGCGTGAGAAAAATAAACAGAGCATATTGTACTAGTTAAAAAAATAATAATAATCGGTGTATTCTGATATGGGCGAAGCGAAAAATACCTTATTAACACGGAAAATACTAATATATTCTTTATTGCACAGGAAAATAAAAATATAGTACAAAATGTTAAAATGTTTGTTGACATAGGCGAATTTATCTCTAGAAGAGATCTCTTCCAGTCAACCTGCGAAAGTGAGATAAAGTGTCATAAAGCGGGGGACGTTAGTGCAAAACCAAGAGACAAAAAAAAACCTAAATATAATAATACATACATGAATACATACATACATATATGTTATGGTAATAAATATATCATTAATTTTCAACTAATAGTAAGAATACAACATTTTTCTTTGTTAATTATGTTATCTAGGAAATAGATAAAATCTTTATACCGCACTTTTAAAACAAAAACAACTGTCATACTATGAGAGAGATATGATACCCATTACTGTACAGCAATACGTATACACATGCAATTTTGATAAATTTAGACTAAGGCGAGCAGTACCTGGGGCTTGAGGCCCAGGAGCAGGTTTAAAGAGCCCTTTCATAATATATTAACTCTCACCTCTACCACTCGACCTCGCCGACTACAATAGATAATAAAGTAAACTTACGTGGACCTCCACAAGGGTGACCTTAACCACGACATATAACATTAACTTCCATGTACAATGCGCGAAAATACCAGAGAGACTAACAAATTATCAAATTACATCTTACAATCAAAATTTGTATTTATTTCAAAAATAATATAAAATAGTTGCTGATTTAATGAAAGAGATAATTTAATGTCACCAATCCAGGGGGCTTAGCCAAGTTGACTTTCTACAATTGTTAACGCATATAGAAAACCTAAAAAAAATATGGGAATGACATTTCGCACTTAATTATGCGTTCCACTAAGCACTCACGAGTACGACGACCACGCTCACAATCACGGTTTTTCCCGTTCCACTTATTTGCGAGCGTTACAATCGTTAACCCAAGTTGAATGGATTATTGAGCGTTTTGAGCTCTAGCGAAAATAATTCACATGGCGAGTTATAAAGCAATAGTTTAAAGAGGTTAATATTATTTGTAAATCTTAACAATAAACTTAAATAATTATTGGTTAAATTAATTTATAAATATATTTTTTATTAATTGATATTGGCTTTTTTATATATAGAACTAGCTGTGCCCGCCACTTCGTCCGCGTGGAATAGCGATACTTTCATATAACTTTTCATTCCCCCCTTTCAACAACTTACAACTCAACTCAACAACTTTTTTCGCATTAAAAAGTAGCCTTTTACTTTCTAGACTATCTGTATACCAAATTTCATTTAAATCGGTTCAGTAGTTTTTGCGTGAAAGCGCGACCATCCCCTATTCCCTGTTGTTATTTTACACTCTTATATCGAATATTTATTTATATCGAATCAATAGCCTAAAAAATAAATTTGAAGCTTCTAGCTCTAAAATGACGATACTTCTACACAACTTTCATCCCCCCCTTTCAAACCGTTTTTCGTAATAAAAAGTAGCCTATGTCCTTTCTCATGCTCTAGACTATCCGTATACCAAATTTCATTTGAATCGGTTCAGTAATTTTGGCGTGAAAGCGTGACAGACAGACAGACATAGTTACTTTCGCATTTATAATATTAGTTAGGATTAAATTGAAACTAAAATTAATTTTACATAAATATATTTACCTACGCAAAAACATTCACAAATAAAGCTTTTTTACATCTTAAAGTCATTTGGGCGTTGTAAACGCTTAGTGGAACGTAGACTCGTTTGAGTCTATGTATCCTGAACTACTCATATAATCTAACATATTAGTAACAATATTCGTATATAATATTTCTACAGATCTTCTTCTGTCATCATTACATTCATGTTTGCTTTTTACCAAGTCTCCACCTTCAAGACCAAGCCACAAAGAAAAGGCCATCATTGTCGTAGCTATGCAGTAAGGTGCTCCCGTTTTCGTATCTGCAAGAAAATCTTTTAAAGAATAGATATCTTCCAAACTATGACTTTTAAGAACAGACTGAAGTTCATTTATGTAATTAGTCAGAAAATATTCCTGATACTGATGGAGGTCTGATGGCTCTACGCTTGTGAGTAAAAAGAGTAGTACATCATGAGCTGGATTCATTATTCTTGATTTTTGAAAATCAATCATACAAGCTTGTATTAGTTTAGAATTCTGAAAATCAATTAAAATTATAAATTTTTACTTCTTTACCAAAAACTATTAATTTATAATATTGTTCCAGAAGATTTAATATAATTAACATTGATGGCGTCATTTTTGATACCTGATACTTAAACAATATATTTTCTAGCCAAAAATCTCCATGCCCGTAAACCAAATATTTTGCTTCAGAAGTAGATCGGTGCACAAAATAATGTAAGTCAGATTGGAGACGGTTTCATATTTAGTGCCCTCAAATAAAGCTTTGTGTTGTCCGATTGAATCCTTAATGTATAGATAATACACCTCTGGATGCTTATCAGAGTAGGGTTTCATAATCTCCGTATTAAAGTCTCCACCTTTCTCTTTATAAATTATTGATAATGCATGAAATGTTGCCAGGGCGTTTAGAGATACAATTGTATGTTTGAAGTCTAAATATCTTTTCCCTTCATATCGCTGATATCCTTTGCTTCTCATATCACTCAAAACTAAAACTTCATTACCTTCTTCTAAATTAGTGTAGTAACATTCAGGAAATAGCATATTTAAATCAATATTTGTCAAACTTTTATAAAGAGGAATTAACGTGGTGTAGGTATAAAGCTCAACTTCGTATTGATGTTTTATGACATATTTGAGTTGTTCAATTTTATTACTTGGTGCAAATTTTATAAAAATTGATTTCTGTAGGGGGTCCCTTTCGTCCATACCTGTTATCGTTAACGAATTTAGAATACCAAAATAATTTTCCACATCCTCTTTACTATTTTGTACGTAATTCCATTGTTTGATTTTAAACTTTTCTGAAACATATTTTAAAACCACATTTAAACGATTCTCCATGTTGCGCACAACACATTCACTGAATATAATACTAGCAATAATACCAACTGCTTCTTATATAACTCCTGTTTTTTCTCCTTAAGGTGATGATGATAAATGAGGAGCAATATTTAATTATATTTATTATCTTATGATTCTACATCATAGCAATTATAAAAACTTCTTCTTTCTCGTTGGAGTTTTAACAATTATGATAAGCATAATAGATAACATACATACGTTATGGTTAGCAATACATTTCTATTTATCATCATTAATAAAATGTGGTACTTTATTACAAAAGTTGATACAAATATTATTAACTAGCGGCCCATCCCGGCTTCGCGCGGGTGGAATATTATTTTTAAAAATATATTGGCCCTCCCGCATTTCGGTGCCCCCTCTCTTGCCGCTTTACTCGCTGCGCTGCGTCGCTATACTGGCCCGTCGCGTCGTCGTGTATTTTTTGTTTATATTGATATTTTTAATTTCATAATATCTTTTGAATGGAAAGTCCGATTTTAATAATTCAAAAAGTAATTTACAGGTATTGAAATAGTCTTGAATACGAAATAATTTTTTTGGATAAGGATTAATACAAAGTTATAGAAAACATGGTCTGATTTTGATAGGCATTTTTATCAACTTTTAAAATATAAAAAAGTAGTTATAGTGACGTAACTATAATAGTTGGACATATGGTGTCGCGGACTTTTTTGTAGATATTGATACGTTCTATAATATTGTAGAACATTTTTTTGTTCTATCATCAATACTTTTTGCAGCGCATGCGATGAAAGATATTTTATGGCAAATTTTTTTGCACCTTGGGTTGGTTTTCGTGAGATTTCCTAAGGATCTCTAATTTTTTCTTGTAATAAATATAGCCTATGTTACTCAGAGATAATGTAGCTTCCTAATGGTGAAAGAATTTTTAAAATCAGTCTAGTAGTTTTTATGTTTATTCGTTACATACAAAAATACAAATCTTACTTCTTTATAATATTAGTATAGATATCATTTTACGTTAAAACTACTGCTTAGTTAATCTATTTTAATAACATTTTTTTTTAATAAAGCTACAAAGTGGTTAATTAAGTAAATAATTTAATTGTTTTAGTTTTCGTAATTTAGAGACTATGAAATTACTGTCAGTTCAGCAAATAAAATTAATAAATCAATAAGGTATTGTTTTGAGACTACAGTTGACTGATGGTGTTTTGGATCTAGTAATCACATATTTAAACCTTACAAATCACTACATAGTATAAAACAAAGTCACTTCCCGCTGTCTGTCGGTCCGTATGTATGCTTAGATCTTTAAAACTACGCAACAGATTTTGATGCGGTTTTTTTAATAGATAGATTGATTCAAGGTTTATATATATAATACATACAAAATATAGTAGAGAAATACTGATAATTTTAGATGTTTCTACTATGATATCGTAAATAAACACATTTTTTGCGCTTACATTGCAAACACTGGGTGAACCCTACGAGATAGATCATAATAATGTACTACAGTATTCTACACCTTAAAAAGGTCTACAAAAAAGTCCGCGATAGTCTCTCTTAGGGATAACCCACAATATCCATTTTTTATCCTTTACTTTTTACGACAATAATGACTTATTTACGAAACGATTTCAAACAATACAGCATTAATCCTTATCCACAACCTTAAATACATTGTGCATTTTATATAGATGAATATGGCCCTTTACAGCATGAAATTTGAATTAATATTTTCGAAGATATTACAGATTTTAAATGCAAGAACGGTTACGGGTAAATACACGTGTTAACTTGCATACGGGGGAAGCCGGTCAGGCCAACTAGTCATGTATATGCCAAGTAATGTATAGAGTTGATGAAATTGAAATGATTGAGATTTGATCAAGTTCAGTCAATTACTAAGGTGTACTCACCGAGAATGTTAAAATAATTAATAATGTTAATAATACTGTGAGAACTCGTAATATTTCATTTTCAATTACTTATGGTGTATAGAAACATAACATGAGTGGAAAAAACCGGTTAGATTTTTATAAATCTTTTACTTCATTGTTTTCATTATAAGAGATTATTTACAAATTTTACATGCAATTAATTAGGCTCAGAGTCTACCAACAATTCTTACAAGTAATAACCCAGAAATAATAAAACATTTAACCGACTCTAAACTGAAAATATACTAAAGTAAAATTATAACGTTTTTATTAACCTCAGTTTATTATGTCAATATGAAAATGCAAACATTTTCATTAATGCTCCATTCCTATGTCTTTCTCAACAAATGGGCTATCAAACATAAAAAAAAAATTAATTCGCACCAGAGTTGTTCTTGAGGATGTGATTAGCGTGTACAAGCTTTATTTATAATATTTAACAATAATATTTGATTATATGATGGTCATAATATTTGATCGATAAATGTACCTTTAGAATTACTCTTATGGTGTAAGGTAAGTCTAATATTTCAGATTCTTCACTTTTTCAGAAACTAACTAAATTGGGCCCCCTAAAAATACATCGCACGCCTATGGTTCTAGTGATTTCCACTTTGCCACGAGTAAATTTCATTTTGGGATTTCCCAAACGGAAAATAAAACGTGTAAATTGTAATGGGGAGCGACGCCACGCAAGGGTACAAATTGGATGATTGTTTGCGTAAACTCTTTTTTTAAGGTATAACCATTAAGTTGCTAAAGATCAGTCTTTTTTATTCTGTTATCAGAAAAAATAAGCCCGTATGTACTAAAATTACGCTTTTTTAGTACTAGTGCTGTTTTTTTTAAATGCATCAATATGCAAAATAATTTTATTTTTATACAATTATTATTATTATATTTTTATGCAATTATTATTATTATTATATATTATTATTAATATTTTGAATAATTCAAGATAATGCAAAATCTAGCGAAAATCTCTAACTACTATGCAACTATTAGGTTTAAATTTTCTATTGATTCAATTTGTTTAAAAATAATTGTTTTACTTTGTATACTAATATATAAAGCTGGAAATTTTGTTTAAATTCTTGAACGCGCTAATCTCAGAAACTTCTGGTCCGATTTAAAAAAAAATCTATTAGTATGGGATAGCCCATTTATCGGGGAAGGCTACAGGCTATATATCATCATGCTAAGACCAATAGAAGCGGAGTTACACGTGAACAAAGTCGCGCGGGTCGACTAGTTTAGGATATCAAAAGATATTTTTTAAGATAATTTTTTGCAACAAAAAAATTTAGATTGAGAAGTTCTTATTATTTTTTTAAAACTAGCTACCGGTTCGACTTATAAATTTTGTCCTAATGGCTTAGCGACAGTTTGACGAGTGATATCACTGTGGTGTTTATTTTACTAAATAAAGTTACGTGAGACGACGAGATAGAGCAGTGGATGAGAGTAAGTAGCGTAATTGCAATACAAACAAACTCTTAACCCGAGTTATAAGGCCCAAGCAGTGCTCGACTTCCTGTCACGTTATTATCTTTCTCGTGCCACTACAAAGTAAAACTTAAATATAATTGATGTAATGAATTTTAAAGCTAAAAAGTTTTCTTCGAATAAATCTTTATTTTAACACATTTTCATATCCTTTTACCGAGGCGCGAATTATGTTATTGTAACAAGGTTTGTCCCGGAGCCCGCGCTCGCCCCACAGTCCCAGCACCTAATTACATAAACATAATCATATAACACGGTTATGTGATTAAATCCCAATCACGGTCGGGGCGAAGAAAAATCATTTAGTTTTCTGTCACACTCCATGATAATATTTACGAAATCTAGGTAGGTAGGTATATATTTTATATTAAAAGCACATTTAAATTGTAATCAAATTATTAGTTTATTTATTTGCCTTACAAGCCATGATAAAATATAAAAGATACGTGCAGACCAGGGTTGGAAAAAAAAAGTTTTTTTTTAAATTTAATAAAAGAAACGGTTTTTTTGTTTTTTATGTTCTTTTTGTCTTCTTTTTAGTTTAGGCCTTAATTTCAAATCGAATAGACCTATATTAATTAATTTATAGACTAGGTACTTTCAAATTCGCCATAGTTAACAAAATATTTAAAATTTATTTTATGTTGCTTGCGTACATACCTCTAATCCGTACTAAACGCTTGGGTACATTCACGCTGTATGATCTAACTAATGTTCATTTTTAATAGGGGAACCCCAATATTTATATTATTTTATATTTAAATAAAGGAACAGCCGAGTGCCGACATATCTTTGTTTTTAAATACGTCATAAAAAAAACACGGTTTTAATTCAATCTGTTTTAAACATGTGTTTTAAAATAACTTGTTTTAATAATACTAACCCTGGTACAGACGTTACATGCCATTTTTTTTTTTAATTTTATATAATAATTTTTGCAGGCCTTTATCTTTAATTGCTTAGGGCCAATTTACTAGAGACACTAAAGTATTAGATTAACAGTAAAAAGTTGATTTAAAGTGATGTTCAAGAAGTAAAATAATAAGAAGCTATTATTTTAACGGGCATTATATAAAGTTAGCAAAAAATTCCAAACAAGAAATATAGTTGTAATATTCTACAGTTTTCTGTACTTAAAAAATGCAATAATTATGTTTGTTCATTTTATTTTACGAAAAAAAAATAATTACAATACATACTTAAAGATTTCGCAGAACGATAATTTTGATTAACTCTTTTTTTATTATATTATACATATACTTTTAGATCTAAAGTCGGTTAAATTTTTTGTTAAAAATCTTTTATGTAAGTCTAACAATGTAATGAATGTGTTGAAGTCCTACATAATTTGATCGACAGAGTTCCAACTTGTTGTTAAAAATATATATATATATATATAAATTTATATATCTATAAATTTCCTTGATATAATTTTCTGCCACTTTATTGCGTTTTATAACTCTAATATTTTTTATTTCAGTGTAGCAAATAACGTGAAGAGAAAACTTCTGTTATTATTTAACGTTTATAACAAAGGAAAAGTTGGATTTGTTATCATGAAGCGGGAAACTAAGCCCATTAGAATAATAGAAACCCTACTTAAGTAAAAATGCGTTTTGTTGAAGTAGGTATATTTCTCTTTTAATCTGTATGAAATTTTAATTCTAAGTAATAAATTACTAATGTTAACTGAAAGACAATGAAATGTTTTGGGAAATTCATATTTTAATTATGAGAAACAGTTGAGACAGCATTGAGCCAGTAGATTCTATTGATTTATTTTTAAAAACACCCTCATCAGCTCGATTAGCTTTACTCCGATAGTTCCGCGTCTATTTTGAAGAGTATGTTTTATAGAATAAATATTGACTGCTAACGTAAGGATCACGTGTGTCTTTGCATCGAGTTTTAGATCGTCAAATCACTTTAAACTGACTCTTGAGCCAAGCTCCAGGCCTTATCTAAAGTACATGTTATTATTGTCCTTTGAATAAAATACAATTCAGAAATGAGCAGAATTTAAATAATATATACTTAATGTTTACATCGCAATCGGGTCAACCTTTGCGGCTGTAATCGCTTGTCCAGAAACGGTACAAGGTTTTTACTGACAAGGTCGTATTATCTCAGTGTAACACATATTATATAACTGCTCTATTTATTTTATTAAATAATAATATAGTAAGATTTTGTTAACTAGTATCCGCAAAACCTTCTCTACTATATTACTAGTTATGTAACCTGACTTAGTAAATAAGCTTTCTGAGGACAAGAGAATTTTGTATTATCAGCGTAATATCATCAACAGCCTATCCTCATAAAATAGTGTGCATTTAAGAATTCCGATACCATATTATATCTTATCCAAAGGTATAGCTTTCTCGTCAAGGAATCACCGGACTTTTATTATGATAAAAATCGATAGTTAAACAAGTATTTACATACATGAACCTGAAATTTATGTGACAGACTAAATTATTAAATTAACTATTATTAGTTTACTAATTACCTACTATTATACTTTGAAAACTCCTTTGAGAACAATTTCAGTATCACTATCTTTTCAACTGTATTAAAAGTATTCTACTGGTTTATAAATGAAAAGTATAGTTATATTAAAATAAACATTATAATGCTGTTATCATTATGTATAAATGTAGGTACTGAATCACAAAATTCGCATTCGCGTCATTTAAATTAACAAAAAGTTGAGCTAGGAAAACTAATAGTCAAGGTCACTTATACAATGTAGAAGTACAACGGCGTTTACAACCTTGAAAATATGTTTGACATAATATCAAGCTGTATTCTGTTAAGCTCCTGGCAGAAAACCAAATTCGGTACAACAGGGTTAACAAGAAAATAAAAAAACAATAACAGTTCAGACTGATTTATATAGTTTCTGCTGGTTCTTGCTACAAAACAAAACCGCGTATAACTTCTACATATGTATGTATTTTAAATATCCAGCCAATCTTCTGATTTGGGAGATTCTGGCTTTTATATAGACTGTGCGCATTTCAAAAGGTTTTGGATTTCGAAAACTATTTAAGTTTTTTGAAGTGAAAATTTCTTTAGCATCGTTGTGCACTTTTGGGATGGGTAAAACATGTTAAACTCGCGTCAGGACACGTGACCTGTTCGAAAATTCGTAAGTGTAAGCGTCAGATTTCAATAATACAGTTCTGTTTTGAATTTTGTTCTTTGGGTTACTTAAACCGTAGAATTTTATTTTCTTCTTAAGTCTCGTGACACGTTCTGGTCCACCGTATATAAGCCAGATCTCAATAATTTAGTTCGTTTTTTTTTTTAATTTTATTCTTGGGGAATATTAAAAAATACACGACATTAATGTTCAAGTTTTCACTTCTGCCGGCACTCCCCCAGTGCAACACGTTTTGACAGTTTTTTTTTTATTTTGTAAGCATTGTTTGCTAGGATATCCGAAACATATCAAAAAAACCAGCTTTCTCTCTTCGCTTAAGAATTAAGTTAAGGTTGTGTGACTATGTAAACTTAAACTGTGAAACTAAGCAGTGGAGGCGAGTGGAATTCTGTTAAAAGGCCTTGCAAACCTACACCTTGATCACAAATCCAAGACACTGCTTAGGTTCCTATCGTAATTATAAGACATCATAATGTTTAGTTAGTTATCGGTTTAGTACAGTATCTATGTTACGTTTGTCCAATAGTTCATTTAGTATCACACCCCCCTCGTAGTGTTTTTTAATATACCCCCTCTCCTCCTTCTCTTTTTCATCATTTTCTCCGAGTTATATTCATTGTTAAAGGACAAACCTACCCAGAATAAGTTACCAAAATTTCATTACAATCAGGTGAATGATTTAACCACGTATAACAACTCATTTTTGCTCTAATATAAGATTGAAAGACGACCATAAACATATTTGCAGTTTATATTTCTAAAATTTGATTATAATCAAGAATATAAAGTAGCTGACTGTTACTACTAATAGGTAAGTACTCTTGGTGCTCTGACTGTTACTATTAATAGGTAAGTACTCTTGGTGCTAAGTACGTATCTATAAGTTAATAAGTTTTTCCTAGCCGAGAACTAACAGTAATGTTATCGATGTAATAAGCTCTGCACCACCAACCTTGCACCTTGCAGGCGTAATTAACAGTAAAACCCTAAACGGATTTCACAGCGGACGAGCTCGTTTTATTTAGAAACTAGCACACACGCGTCTACGTTCATTATACGCACCATAGAAGATAATTCCCAAAAATCTTTCTTTAGTTTTATTTTTCTTTCTTTTTTTTGTTCTCATTTACAGTGGCAATCCAAACACATGAAATTATTCACAGGAGGAGCATAGGCTTTACTTTGATATGTAAGTCAGTCAGTTATTCTCCTAGATCTTCAGCAATGTCAAATAAGTGTTATACTCGTTAATCACTACTTTAGTTTTATCAAGAATTCAGACTTCCAGGTATTAATTAGTAACTATGAACATGCGTATAGGCAATAGATTCCAAATAATGCAATTTTCTCGAACGGAATTCAATGCAATCGCATTACGTGATACTGCCGACAAATGTTGCTACGTGATGGCATCACAGCTATATTAGATTTACGTGCCTTTACATACCAGACTTGAATTTAAATTATGCAGACACTTTTGCTTCGGATTTTCTGATGACTAAAAGCTTCGTAATCTCGAAGAAACCGATACATCGTGTCTACCTTCATATCCAGTATAGTCGTCAGGCTGTTACTTTAACTTTAGTAGAAACTTATTATGAAGTAACTTTTTTAATAAACTTTGCTAAAACCTATCGCCATGTTGTTTTATTATTAATAAAAATATTTTGTAAATACCAAAGTGAAAGTTTAATAAATTTTTAAATAAATAAATTAGCAACTGCTTAATGAATGGCCTATTTTGATATATTAAATTTATTATCAGATTAATTTGTACCTTTTATTTAATATTTTATACAGGTACTTCATACAGTAAACTATTTTTTTCGTTTCTGTTGTTGTTAGGAAATACAACAAATATCACACTAAACGTTATTATAGATTAATATACTAACACTATAACAAGTAGAGTATTACAGCCATATGTCCAGAACGTATATGTATAGCCAGAACTAAGTGCTCGTTCCACTATCATTTGTAAAATTTCTTAATAAAAATTAATGAAATGAAAATTACTGATAAAATAAATCTTCGTGTAATTATTTTATAATACATATCATAATTCAAAATATGTATGGTTTACGAATAACCCAGCATACTTAGAAACTTATTCTCAAGAGCTAACTTGATAAGTCCTCGATATAATTTGTCGTTCAATAAACTTTCAACTTAAAGGTTTTACACATTTTTTCAGCGAAAACTTTATATAAAAACACTGTCTAGAATATTACTCACGTTGTAATTATAAAACAGCTTAACAAAGTAAGCCACTTTTGTTGCTTTAAATATCCGCTGTAAAATAAAAATATATTTTGAAGAACGCAGATTAAAATATATCCATATTCATGATAGTTCTGGATAGACTTTATTTTTTTGTTATTTTAGGAGCAAAAAATTATATACATTACAAATTTTTCCGTATTATTCTTTTATGTATATTATTTATATAACAAATTTGGTACTTAATAAAAATAAATTATTAGCTCGGTTGCTTTTCTCACTTTTTTTATAAAGAGATATAAAAACAAAAAAACTAGGCAATAAAAGTAGTCCAGATAAAATTATACATAACTGTAATATAACTGCTATTTAGAAAAATCAAAGCGAACGTAGATTAAAATTAAGAGTCCAGTTTAATCAAAAAGTTGCGATGAAGACGAGGAAAAGCTTCAGACCGGAAATGACTTGTACTTATAAATCTTTACTCCTGCAATCTATTCAAAGATTTTCTTTCCGTATAGCTTAACCTCATCTATATTTCTAATTTAAAAATAACTAATTTAATTAATTTTAACCTAACCTATAGTTTAATTATAGTTTGTAAGATAAATTGAATAGAAGTATGTATAAATCTTAGATATAAGATAAGATCATAGCATAATTAACTATATAATAAATATTTTTTTTAATAATTTAAATCAAGATTAAGTCATACGCGGTGAACGTTCTGGCGAGAATTTAAAATAATCATTTTAAATATTAATTTATATTCTGAAGTTATTGCTTCAGTTATTCTTTAGAAATAATAAATGCAATCAAAATCAGTCGTGTACTATCAAATATCTAAGCAGTGATAATCAGACAGACAGGTTAAGACATCGGTGTCTTACTCCGGAGGTCCAGGTTCGATCCTGGCCACACACTTCTGACTTTTCTGATTTATATTTGTTTTAAGCAATTATCTTCTAGTAATAAAAATCACTTGCTTTAACGGTGAAGGTAAACTTCGTGAGGAAACCTGCACTCCTGAGTGTTCCCTAAAAAGTTCTCAAAGGTGTGTAAAATCTGCCAACCCGGACTGGGCCAGTAGTGGATTATATTCTAACCCCCCTTCTCATTCTGAGGAGGAGACCCGACAGACAGCCACACACAGCACAGACTTTCAGATTTGGTATAAAATCTTATAAGTAGTGTGGATTATTTGATTGGGGAATATTTAATCAATAAAATATTATATATTATTCTCTATAGTTGTAATCAGTCAGGAAATCAATATTCAAAACATAGACATCAACTTGTTTACAAGTAGTTCCGCGGCGACAGGAGCGGTATCGGATATTCAATTTGCAGGCAATTCGCAATAAATAACCGCTTACCTGATCAATGTAATGCAAAATTGCGAGTCGCGATTCAATACAAGACATTAAATTGGAATACAACATTATTAAACTGCAATAAAATGTTTATACTTTAACTTAACTTGAAGAGGACGTAATAAAACGCAAAGGTCCTGTTGGATTAGTCAACGGATATAAATGAAATTGTGCATACAAATATTTTATAAGCTAAAATAACTTTCTGCCCTGAAAAGAAGGTTTGCCCCTGTAATATAAGATTTTCAATTTCTTAGAGTATGTGACAGAGTGAGTATGTTAGTGGCAGGGAAATTAAGCATGTATCTTTTGATTCATTTACAACTAGCCGACCCGTGCGACTTCTTTCGCGTGTTGCTCCGCTTCTAAGGGTCGTAGCGAGATGCTAAATAGCCTAAGTTACTCCTTGTTACATCAGCTTTTTGCCAGTGAAAGTCCCGTCAAAATCGGTCCAGCCTTTTTAGAGATTATCCGGAACAAACAGACAGATAGACAGAAAGACAGTTTTGGTGTATGTACCGTGTATACATCCATATGCACTTAGTAAAAGTCGTTATTTTAAAGTTACAAACAGACACTTCAATTTTATTTATTTGTTTGAATTTTTTTATTCTGTTCATAAACTTTGTATTTAATAAGCAACATCATTAACAAATAATTCAAACCAAAACTACACTTTATTATGAGGTAGGTAGTATGTGGTATAAGGATCTCTCCAATTACCTTTGATCTGTACATTGTACAATAGAGACAAGATTCAATTCGATATATTTACATAATCCTATTCGCAGTGCATTCAGCTACGTCCAATTAGTGCTGAGTGTCTCCACTCTTAAACTAGATCCTCTAAACTTATGTTAAATATTTTATGTTACACAAATTTTGAGTTTAACTTCTATATATGTAAGAATTTATTTTACCTAAGAATACCCATAACTGTTCAGCGAGAAGTTCAAACACATGTTCTAGAAAACAAGTCGAATAAGCTTAATGACGTCCGTGAAATAATTAAAATAAATAAAGTGCATATCCCACTTAATCCTTGATAAGGGATACATAACACAACGAAACTAATTTACACTAGCACAACTTTGGCCAATGATTACTATGTGAAATCATTTGCCAGACTACCTTAAATCTATCGGGACAGAGTTTATATATTGTCGCAGTAGGTATACTTGAATTAGAACAAAAGTTATTACTCGAGAATATAAATCAACAGTATTGCCAACTAGGTATATATGTATATAAATATATATATTAGCGTAACCGTATGTAATTTTTGTCTAAAAAAAATTTGGACATAATATTACAGTAGATATATATCTACAAACAATATACTTTTTTAGATCTTTTAATTCAATATCTTGTAATTGCTTGAAACTTGTATTACTGTAATGTAAATAAAATAATTTTATTTGATTTGTATGGAGCTAGGAAAAGTCACTCAACTAAGCAAAGTAGATATATATACTTAGTTGCCAATAATTTTAAATAAAAATTAGATTTTTATTTCCAAAATTTAAAAATATTTTTAAGGAAGTGATTTATAATTGACGATGAAATGTGTCACTAGTAGTAATATATTCTTGCAAAACTACAATCTTACAGCTTCTAGTTGTAAAGATAGCGGCCATATTTTTTATTTTTCCTCAACATACGAGTTTCACTTCAGCTTACAAGTCCCATTCATCCTGAGCTTAAGGACCTTGTTGTTACGCTATCATTATTTATTCAACTTCTAGATAGTTTAGCTTTTAGATTGTTCTAAAAATAGAATTTTTAAAAAATAATAGAAACTATTTTTTCAAATTAATGTAACGGCCTTCAATTTAATCAGGCTGACCGCCGAGGCGTCACGGTTGTTTGCGAAAGCGTTCCCGTGGCGTCTCACGTAGGCGGAGGAGGGTATCGCTGGTTTTAGTGGGTATGCCTTGAACGCCGCCAGCCCAATGGCGGGCGGCATCAAGGAGAGCCCCACATAACCTCCCGCTTGCTAGCGGGGGGTATGCATAAGGTCGCATTTCCAGCGTTAAAAAAAAAACAAAAAAGGTTTATATTAGGTTAGGTTAGCCTTATGTTAACCTAACCTAAGACAAACAGTGAGACCGGGCAGTGGAGACGAGTGTCGTGATCACTTAAAGGAGCTCCTTAAGCCAACACCTTGATTACAAGTCCAAGGCACTGCCTGGGTTCCTGTTCAAATACTAAGGTATCATTAAATTCGGTTACTTCATTCAATCTAGTCGGCTATCTGTCCCGACATATATAATAAGACGAAATACTCAATTTACTCAATTACTAAAAATAACGATTCGGTATGAACGTAATTGGCTACGACAAATCGATAAACGGCTTGACAACACAAATAAATACTACTTCAGTAAGAAAAATTCTTGATTGCGAAAACAAAAACGCTCGAGGGATGAGAGCTTAGTGGGAAGGTTAAACCAATCTCAGAGAATTCAGCAAAATATAATGTTAAGTTTTTCATAATATTTACACAAGGACTAATCCTTCGTTTATATTCGTTTACTTGGGAGTTTAAATGTAAACGACATTTTTCGTTGTAAAATAAATTCAAGATTGCTTTCGTAGAACACAAACATAAGAATTGCTTTACAGAAATAAAATAAAGACATCAACATTTTGGACTTTAATTAAAATAGCAAGAAACATTTATATTAAAACCTTATTTCTCCTCCAATAATCATTAAAATTTAGGTATCAGGATAGCTTAGAACAAAATAATAGGAAAGGAAATGGTGTCAAAAAATAACTTATTCATTCATTCAGTAGCTTGGCTTGGTCTAGCTATTTTTTCCACGTCGGTCTGTCATTGTTCATCATCTTACAGTTAGCTATGCCGACGCCACTTCGCGTCCCAGTATACACCGTCCAACCAACGAAGCTTTAGTCTTCTTCGACGTCGACGTCCCTCAGGATTGCTGTTCATGAGGCATTTTAGGGTCCTGGTTTCGTCCGCTGTACATGGCCAGCCCATCTCAGCCTATTTAGCATAATGTGCCTGCCAATATGTGCTTCTGCATAGACGTCATAAAGTTCGTGGTTGTAACGGCTTCGCCATCGATTTTCCTAGCACACTGCACTAAATATCCGCCTTAAGATTTTTCTCTCGAATAGTGCGTTTTCGTCCTTTTTAGTGAGAACCAAGTCTCGGAACCATAGGTGAGTATAGGTTTTGTACAATAGTACTTTTGCTTGGAACGGAAATATTTTAAGATGCCGAAATAGCACTTATTATAAGCTATTATTCGCATTCTTACTTCAGCTGATCGTTCTGCCTTATTATCGCCGAGCCCAGGTATACAAAATCATCTACTGTCGCAAAGGTGTCATAACCTATGGAAACTGTGTTCTCACTTGTATTTTGTCTTGTTCTTGAGACGTACATATTGGTCGTTTTTTCCACATTAACTGAGAGACCGGCTTCTCGAGAGGTATTTTCTAGAGTAAGATAAGCGCTTTTCAAGTCAAATCATGATCGGGCTACAATATCTAAATCGTCTGCATAGCCGAGTAAAAAATAACTCAAGCCATCGTATAAAAGTAAAAAGTGTAGGTGAGAAAATGTTTTCGTAATATTTTTTTCAACAAATTCCAAATAACTCATAGTATAAACTATAAATTAGATTGAAAGTTAAAATAACTTAACGTAAAATTGGAGTTATCTTCACATAGCATAAAATGAAGTCGCTTCTGTTGTCTGTTCGCTTAGATCTTTTAAACTACTCAACGGATTTTAATGCAGTTTTCACCAATAGATAGTAGTGATTCATGAGGAAAGTTTATATGTTTAATGCATGCATATTATAGTAGAGAAACTACCGGTACGTCACTAGAAAGCTTCAATATAAGCAAATAATATATTGGATCAAATGACACAAAAAAATGATTCAATGTTACAAGGCATGTAACTTCTAAAACCAGTGACCTAAAATTGGTCGTCAATCCAGAATTTACTTTACTAAAAGTAAATACTTTATGTCCCATCTTGCAGATTGAATTTTCTTTTCAAATGCACAATCGCCGAGTTCAACCTTACTAGCAAAGTGTGTTACGAGAAACTTAAACTGTTTATGGTAGGAAAGTTTTTCGTATAAATTACAAAAAGCAGCAGGAATATTTACAAAAAAGAAAATATCAAATTAATCTAAACACATTTACATATGTGTTTTTTATGAGATGTGTTAGTTTGTCCTAAAAAAACTGTGATAAAACAGAGTAACAGAGTGTACTGGTTTGAGGGGAAAATAAGGAACCCTTATTGGATAACTTCGTCGTCCAGCTATCTATCAAGACATTTAAAATAATTAATTTTACTTTATAACTGTCTGTTTGAAATGAGGTTATAAAGATAAAGGAATTAATCCTTTGGAACTTGTCAATTGATTACGGGTTGGTACGGAGGTCCTTGGACCTTTAGTTTTATTTTGAGATAAAAAGGGTACACACATTATGAGCCCATTTCAGTTATTTATTATGCAATTTTACATTTACAACACGCAAGATTTAACAAAGTAGCCGGACGGGTCATTGGGCAACCTTTACTCTTTCTGTAGCCAATGTGACGGAAACACTTTGATTATCCGATCCTTCGGTCCTAAAGAGAATTAGGAGCTCATTTGAAATTTCTAATATATTTAACAAGTAGCGTAATATGCATGGACATACTTATTTATTTTTCTCTTACTTTCTCCAACTGTGTGTGCCCAATGTCTAGTATTTTATATAATTTTAGTACTACTAGCAAGGCACTGCCTAGGACAAATTTTTCAGGGCACTTTGAACTATTAGAGAAAACTGGATACATACGCAGAGTATAGGTATTCCTCTCCAACATCTACTGCTCTACTACAATAGAAACAACATTGAATGCATTCAACGTATTTACATTATCCTCTTCGCAATGCATTCAGCTGCGTCCAATTACACATCGAGTGTCTCGAGTTTAGAGATACGATTATATAGAAAACTAACAGATAAACATACTCACTGTTCACAGTTCACTCAATTAACTGACACATTGATCTATACATATATATGTGTCTGTACATACTGGTCTATTGCAAAAAGTAAATTAAATAATAGGTTGGGGAAAAAGTCTTTTCGCATTATAGTATGTATGAACTTGTAATAAAATCTCTTTGGCTATACTATTTGTATCTGGCTGGTTTTAGTATCATTAAAAGTTTAAATTTTAAAGAAGATAATTCCAAATTTAAATTAGGAAAATGTGTGATTTTTATTTGTTTTACGTACTGTGAAGATGAGTGAATCTAGTGAAGAAATTCGATACATTTTAAAATTTTACTAAAAAAAAGGTAATAATGCAAGCCGCGAAAAAAAATTTGCGATGTTTATGGATCCAATGCAGTGTCTGTGAGAGTAGCACTAATTTGGTTTTAGCGTTTTCAATCCGGAAATTTTGATGTCAAAGATGCACCTCGCTCTGGTCGACCTTTTACGGATAAAATGGATGCCATTTTTGAAAAATGGAGCAAGATCGGCATATCAGTAGTTACGACGTAGCTGACCTGGAGAATTGACCACAAAACAGTTTTGGCGCATATGATAAAAACTGAGTACACAAAAAAGCTCACGAGCTCTTTGAAAGAAACCTACTGAACCGTGTACTTATTTGTGATTCTTTATTACGACTTAATGAAACCAAACCATTTTTGAAGAAGCTGATAACTGGTGATGAAAAGTGGATCACGTAAGACAAGAACATGCGAAAAAGGTCGTGGTCAAAGGCCGGTCAGGCTTCACAGACTGTGGCGAAATCCGGGTTAACTCGCAACAAGGTGATGCTGTGTGTGTGGTGGGATTAGAAGGGCATTATTCATTATGAGCTGTTACCACCAGGCAGGACCATCGATTCTAAACTCTACTGCGAACAAATGATGAGATTAAAGCAAGTTGAGAGAAAGCGGCCGGAATTAATCAACAAAAGGGGTGTGGTTTTTCATCATGATAACGCTAGACCTCACACATCTTTAGCCACTCAGCAAAAAATTAAGAGAGATTGACTGGGAGGTGTTAATGCATCCGCCGTATAGTTCTGACCTTGCACCTTCAGATTTCCACCTGTTTCGGTCTCTTCAGAATTCTTTAGTGTCAGGTTAACATCACGAGAGGACTGCCAAAACTACTCGTCGCGGTTTTTTGATCAGAAGCCCCAAAATTTGTCATGTCCCTACTTACAAGATGGCAAAAATTTATCGAACAAAATGGTACTTTAGTTAAACTATATTAAAAAGTTTTGAATTTTCTTAAAAAATACGAAGAAACTTTTTCCCCAACCTATTACGAAAAAATTCAGTTGAGAAATTCAGTGTTCGAAACAACTATGTCACTTTCATTCTTTGTTCTTTCAATCTAATTTCATTTCATTCGCCAGCCATTCTCATTTCGTCGGTGAACTTCTAACAGTGCGTAAGTCAAAAATAGCTACTTCACAGGAGAATGAAAAAACTTTATGAAATGAGAGTAACCTACGTTAAATGCATTTTTTTTTTAAATTATCATATTGATCTCGTATTGATCAGATATTAAGTATTAATTGGATGATGCGCACCATTATACTTTAACCAATGACCTTTAAATCTCAAATCACTCATGAAATGACTAACACACTGTGAGAACTTCACTGACCATTTATAACCTCTTTCATGTATACTTAGTCTGAAATAAATCATATATTAATATCAACCAATAGGATACTTTTTAATAATAGACTAGAATAAGATGTCTGTAAATAGGATGGATTTTTGAGACGGGTCAGTAAGGGCAGGTACCTTAACCATTATAGTTACAGGAAAACGTCCCTAGGAGACCATCCATAACTTTTTAAGATATACTGAACTGCATTCGCAGATTTTTGAGAAAATGTACGGTCGGCGAAAAAATGCTACAGCCTTACTGACACGTCTCAATAATCCACCCTGTATATTGAATTTTTAAATAAACCTATAATCTCTCCCTCCTATTAGCTTGGTCTTAACACGTAACACCGATAACAGCTAATGGCCCGGGAGCCAGTTACAGATTTTCATGACCAAGTCCCTCCTAAGCGAAAATTCGTAATATGCATTAAGGGGTCAATATTATAATTATTCATGACTTTCCACTGAGATACTGCCAGCTGACATTAATTTTCATTTACAGCAGCATATAAACTATTACCAGCTAAATTTTTAGTTGAGAGGAAATCACTCAAAAATATATATTTTTTTTCATTTTCAAGCTGACGTATAATCCACCATGTTATGGTCAGCTGACTTTATTTTTCCTTTAACATATTAGAAAAATAAAATCCGACAAATT
The DNA here is from genome assembly GCA_905147385.1 of Limenitis camilla. Lineage (NCBI taxonomy): Eukaryota > Metazoa > Arthropoda > Insecta > Lepidoptera > Nymphalidae > Limenitis > Limenitis camilla. The sequence goes on along the minus strand of LR990245.1, from coordinate 6,701,701 downwards.
TTCAAATGGGCGGAAATGAATAAAAAACTTTTTTTGGAATCGCAACAGACTGAGGTCACGAGTTATCTTAATATTAATCCCTTAATGCATTTACGAATTTTTAGTCGAGAGGAAATAATTGACCGACTCTGTAACTGGCTTCCGTACCATAAATAGATAGCAGCTAAAAGAATTATTTTTAGAATTTTATTTATACGTCTATTATTTTCAAAATTGGATTTCGTTTCCTCCTTTTGTATTACTGCAAGTCTTACTGTAAACCTGGACTTTATTCCAATTTATAACTGATTTCTAATAATGTTTTTTTGAATTTGATTACCGAATTAATTTTGATATATTTTTCCACAATTAATTGCACTTACTTAAACTTATTTCTGGAAAATAGTATTATAAACGTCTTCCAGGTATATATCTAAAACTAAACATATTTAAGGTGAATTTTTTCTTTAATAGAAGTAATAAGGAAAAAAAGATAAAGCCTAAGCAAATTGTGACTTGACGTAAAGCAAATTTTGTCAAGTGTAAAAAAATCTCCGGATGTATCTTAAGGAACCGTAATAAATTACGCTAGCCCTGGTTTGTAATCCGAGCTTACTTCGCAGCTTACTCTCGAGAGCGCTTGTTGCTCCTCAATTGCCTTCCGACGGCCCTTCACGATTTATGAACGAAAATTGCCTACAACTACTTTATTTTAGATTTAAATATTGTTGTTCTTCTGATCACTGACTGACATTTACTAATAATACTAATACTGTTTCACTACTATACTATACCTCCAAAACTATCATTCGGACAGAAAATTTGTAAAGACATAATTGATAGCAAATCGAATTATCTACAATTTTGTAAATGTTCATTTTTACAATAAAATATAAAAGTTATTAACAAAAATCTTGTGATATTACTTTATATTTTATTAACTTACAATAAAATGATCTCAGACCAATCTGGTAGATGGTCTTCTAAGGAATATTTCAAACTATTATAATTTTTTTTTGGTTTTAGAGCGCTCCAAAGTTGACAATATTCTTACCAGTTATTGGGAAATGGGGTGCAAATACCTTTTTCGCTTATATCTCCAAAATTATCAACAGAAAATTTAATATTTTTCGGGTATATTTTATATTAACTCACCCGGATCGTTACATTTACAATTGCTATCCCTAGCTACTACAAGTTGTATAAAAAACTTTATTGCTAATTTTAAACTAATTTTAAATGTCACCTACATAGCACAACGGAAGTTATATTCAAATTTCTTCGAAAATGTAAACCTACGTCACTAACAGTTGTGCAACTACTGAAAAACACAATCTAAATCCGCTGGTAGGGTATCCGTTCCCTGCTTGGCTTGCGAATACCAGCATGCGTTAACGCGTTTCGGTCGACCCGCATGCAGGCCAGATCTACCTCCTTCCTCTCCCATCCCATTAATGCTGTAGTTCCAGAGAACATTGGGTTCTTGCTCACTGTCCACTTAAACCGCAGCATTCTTCTCTTCGCTCTCCCTCCTAAATCAACTTTCAAGGTGGCAAAGCATCGGCAAAACAAGAGAGCTGATTTTCATGGGCAACGGGGGCAACTTCCATTAGGTGGACAGTCTGCTCGTTTGTCCCTTATCAGTCTTAAAAAAATTAAACTCTATATTTGCATGAATTCAATATGTGGTGTAACAAATATAAGAAGATTCAAACAATGTAAAATTCCTACCTACCTACCTACCTACGCGACTTACATTGAAATCTTCACTAGCAGTTTCTGAAACAAAAAAAACTCAGTTAAGGAACACACATTAAAAGAGGTAATTGGATTGTTTGTTGATATATTAAGTTCGTTTTCTTATTTACGATTCTCTATGTTAGCAGCAGCATCATTAATTCAGTAATTGGGGGTAGTTCATTTTATCTTATTTCGAGTAGGCAAGGATTGAATTACGTCTGCTAAGTGATGTCACGCAGTAGGCACATTTTTGAGTAGTGCGACTTATAGTTTACTGTTGTTTGGTGGTGTGGTGTTAGGCCTCCGTTATCGAGGAACACATGAGTAATATCTAATATACTTCATTATTTTAATATTCGGTAGCGAGATCGAACGGTTAAGGTGAGAGTAAAAATTAAAATACGTCTTCAAACCTGTTCCTGGATCTTAAGCCCCAGACACTGTTTAGCTTCCATCGAGATTACATTTTAATATTGTCGTTGAGTGTTATTAATATCTATATGTTTCCTTTCAAATATTGGAATTTTATCATATCACTAATTTAAAGTTCAATTCCTGGCGACTGGTTGGGACTTCGCAGAAGTAAATTAAGTTTGAAAGTTGACAAACTTGGTATCTCCGCGTACTTTGAAATCAAATTTCACTTATTTTACATTCAGATATACATTACATAAATATCTCGGTGATTTTATCACGAGATCGTAAGAAAAGAGGGGGAGTATTAAAGAACACTACAATATATGTACTAAACTGATACATAATCAAATATGATCTCTTACAATTACAAGAGAAACCTTAGCAGTGCCTTGGAGCTGTGACCAAGGTGTAGGCTTAAAGAAGTCCTTTAACAGAATTCCAACACTTGCCCACTGCTCAAGCTCTTTGTTTAAACCCAAGGTTAAACTCACATAAAGCTAAGACAAGACGTGGCTACTAAATTGTAAAGTACTTACGTGACCTTAACCGGACACCACTATTGCACTTAACACTCACTCACTACTATATCTGGTAAGATATCCAATCCTTGAGAGACCTCGCGTAAGACTAAAACTGTAGTCCGACTTTTGAGGATATATTATAAAAAGTTGAAGCTGTTAAAATGATGGAAGTGACTACTCTGCTCCAGCGCCATAGATGGATGACGATTCGATTATTCGATAATCGTTTACTATTTTCCGACAAATATATGAAATATTATAGAAGTAAATACGAAAATATTATTTAGTCTTGAAATAATGATTTATATACCTACTTACGGATAGTGAGTTTGTGCTACTTTTTTTTTATTTTAGATAGCTGGTTTTTTTACTACTAGAATTAACTTAAAAATTAAACATAATATTTTTTAATTTATAATCATTATTTTAGAATTTAGAACATAGTTAGAATACTTTTTATTGTCATATAATTTTTTTTTACTGTAAGTATGATTGGATGCTAATGGTTAACATTAATGTATAAACCAAGTTGACAGATTACACTTTATTAACGTTTTGTTAAGAATATCAAATTTTTCCTCAAAATGAATTTACACTTGGGGTGTCGAAGCGAAGCTCGCTCCCGTCTCCTCGTGTTTGGCACCAAATTGCTATTATTTCAGAGAATAATAACTTTACGCAAATATTTTTTATGAGATAAGGAATATCACAATGTTCTATAGATATATAAAAGAATAACTTATCATATGCCTGCACATAGAAGATTAGAAAGGAATTAATGTACACATAAACAATATTTTTAAATTTTGTTTGTTTATCTATCTGTCCGTATATTTACACGCGCATCATGCAAAAACTATTGCACAAAATATATTGCTGCAGGTTACTCATAAAATACAGGCTTTGTTTGATTTCAATTCGGAAGTACAGGCTTATATATGTTCTCTTTAACTATCTAGCGGAGATGAGTGTTCATGCATAATGCACGTGGATCACATGCCCCAAGCACTACAAAACGTATGTCGATATATGTAAGTAAGATAAGAAGATAATGAATAAGACACCAAGGCTTTCCCAAAGCAAGCGAAGCAAATAATCGAATAATACATCACTGTGAATCACCAAGCGCGTTCAGTAGCTTTATGAAGATACCTCTGTAAAGCTCCATGAAATGAAACGATTGCGTTACTGTTACACCGTAGATACGTTTTGTACGAATTCATCCAACAATTCTTAAGCCTCTGAAAATATGAGGGTGTTATTCAAAAAAATTGTACGTAACGGATATGAAAATTCGTTGAATGTCCCAGTAAAAGTAACAGATATAAAATCTAAGGACGTATGTATATACAGTGAAAACTTTTATTTTTTGGAAAAATAAAAGAAAAATTCTGCATGCGGAGGACGAGGGAAAATCTTGCAAAAAGTTAAAGAAACCAAAATACAAAGATTTGGATAAAGCTATACTATCATGGTTTTACCAACAGCGCCAGAATAATATGCCTATCTCGGGGCCGATCGTAAAAGCTTAGGCGGAGAATTTTGCTGTAGAACTTGGTTTAAATTTATTCAAAGCAAATAAATTCAAGCAACGTCATCATATCAACTATGATAAAATAAGTAGAGAAGCACGAAGTGTTGATACGAATGTTACTCATTATTGGATTAATAAAGAGTGGTCAAAATTGACAGGATAATACACCCCATAAGTTGACTCCAGATAAAACTGAAATTTAAAAGGGAAAAGCGTGTGTGAGGAAAGCAGCTCTCCAAGGAACGTATTACGGTGCTTGAGGCTGCTAATATGAATGACACAAAAAAAAGTTGATGAAAAATCAAGATTTTTCAAACCACTCGTCCGTTTACAGTGCTTGAGGCTGCTAATATGGATGGCACAGGAAAAAAAAATTAGATGAAAAATCTCTCTTACTTTTTATCTTAGATTTACTAATTAAATCAGTCTTGTTTTTTTGTGTTTTTAAAAAGTAACCATACTTGCGGGCGCCAAACCTAAAATATAATATGACATGATTCGAAATGAAAAAAAAACTAACCCCGGCGCAGAAGCTGCTTTGCGCGGGCCTGAATACTGATTCAACTGAAATTGTTGTATTAATTTACTCTGCACTATCCATCAAAATGGCGATAATTCGAAATGTGTAATACTGCTTTAATTGCCCTCAATACGGGTTTAAATCAAAATAACTCTAATTTATTTATGATGGGCACGTGCGCTCTGCTTGTAACATAGATTGCAACTAGCGATAACGCTGTTTTGGTGGAGGTGAAATAGGGCTCCCGTTCAACAAAAAGGACGTCCAACGTCATCTAGCGTCGACTATTAGAAATATTTATATATCTGTTTTATTAGTTCGTAGGTAGCGAAACAAGGAATTCGATACTGCATATAACTCAAAAACTGAGAATTTCGAGTTAGCTCCCTTTAGAGCTAGGTGTGCGATGTGTTTGTTAAATACTAAATGCATCTACTTGGTTGAATAATAAATTATTTATTGAAAAACTCGATTGAAAAATATTTTTTCATTTGGCCATGGGGCCTGCACTTTGTTGCCCCGAGGCCTCCACACCTCTTAATCCGGCCCTGCAAGGGTATTGTCTTTCTATTGCGTTATTTTAGTTATTTATTTTATGTATATGTAATCGTAAAATTGTAAACACCGTTAGATTATAATCTATTTCGCGTGATTTTAAAATACCGTAAGACTCTGCTTACATTTTTACGCATTAATTTTCGGTAGATTATAATCTATCGAAATGAAACCGTCAAATTGTGAATCAGGATGAATTTGCTATAAAGTTACAAAACAATTAGGTACTGTGGGAATTATGAAAATAGTAAAAAATTAGAATGGATAATATTATTGGCTTAAAGACTTCTGTGACGTTTCCCGCGCTATAGGTAAGGGTAGCCCCTTCGCTTTTGCGTATCACAGTGCGAAAACATACACTTGTCTTCGAAGCTTCAGATTACTGGTCGATATTCTGTTAATGAATTATATTATATAGATTTAGCTCGATATAGTTAGATAGAAGAGAGATACAAGAGAGAAAAGAAGAGCCCTAGGTTTTTGGGCACTTAGTTATATGTCAGTCAGGCAGTTATTCTTTTATATTTTGCAAGTTATGGAGAAATAGTATAGAAATTTAAAGATCGAATATTTTCAGGTCTGCTTTAACTGTAAACGGCTAAGGTATCGAAATTTTCGATGAAGTCGGAAGAATTGGATATTCTAAATGGCAGCGCCTTCTTGGGTAAGGCGCAGGTATTCTGAATTATGGAAGAGATTAAAATGCGCTCTATCCACGTTCACCATTCAGTTTACCAACATTTCCTTATTTACATCGATATTTTAAATTTCAATCATTCAAAAGTAAAGGATGTATTTTTGCTATAATTTTATATTTCACTTTTTGTAAGTTAACGATGCGTAGCAGGTTCGATTTCTATTTAAGGCAAATATCTGATTGAGGTCAATTACAATGTAATGCAAATATATGTCGGAAATTAGAATGAAGAGATAGTTAGAATATACAATATTTTATAATCAACGTATGTGCACTATGGATGGCTTATATCCAAAACTACGGGAACAATACGGTTAGGAAATAATTAAACTTAAAAATTACGATCTCTTTCTATTCTACAGGAACCAAGCAGTATCTTGGGCTTGTGACCTAGTGTGTTCCTAGTGTGTGTGACCTAGGGATCCCTGCCACATATGTGAACACTCAGTTCCACTGCCAAGGATCTCCGTCTAAGCTAACATTATTAGGTTTACATAAGGCTAACCTGACACAAGACTAACCTATACCAAGCCTAACGTAAGATCCGACATATATATGTAATGGATGACGGTACGCAACTAGAATAAGATTTTTAGTAGTTAGTCAGTTTTAGGGATGTAAATATAGAATATATACTTGGTAGAGCCTTATATTTATAAATAGTATAGGATCGTTTCATTTTAGTTAAGAATAAGTGTAAACCCCTTTTAAGTGTGCCGGCGAGCGGGATTTCCTGCGTAACCATAACTGTGAACTTGCCAGAATGAACGACTTGAGATTCTTTAAAAGCGTGCGACGTTCTGGTAGTGAAATGATTGTTCTTTTTTTGAAATTCTAACAGATACTACGCATCGAACAGTAAGAATGTGGCTGTCTGTTGAGTAACCTTGCGCAGAAGGAATCGAAAAAAAAACTTTTGAGTGTTTTATATGAAATTCAGTACAACATTAAATGATCCGATTGGGTGATATAATGGTTAATAGAACATTGGGTGTATTAATGTTGGCAACAAAGTAACTGATTCGGAATCTATACAGGATTTAAATCATGGGAGTAGATAAAATATATTTATACTTCAATTGCCAGTCATTAACATATTTTGGCGCTATGTTACAAATGCTTGTACTGTTGCGCCACCGTATCTAACGCCATTTTTTAATAATATTATATACATAGATACTATTTTCATTACTTTTTGATCTTTATAGTGCAATAGATATAGAGATAAATATGATACCCATTACTGTACAGCAATACGTATTCACATGCAATTTAGACTGACTGATTTAGACAGCCAAGGCACTGCTCGCCTCAGTCTAAATTGCGCTTGAGACCCAGGAGCAGGTTTTAAAAGCTCTTTCATAATATATTAACTCTGACCTCCACCACTCAACCTCGCTAACGACAATAGATAATAAATTAAACTAACGTGGATGCACACACTAATCAGTCCAAGATGCGACAGTGTATGTGTACGGAAAGTTGACGCCATGGTTTAGAATAGAGATGCCTGAGGCCAACTCTAAACGTGTATCACCATGTTACCATAACAGTAGTGTTCACACCAGATATCAACTGCAACACAACACCGGTTCACTTTTATTCCAGAAGCAAATACATAAAATAAAACTATTCAGCTCGGCCTATCCTACTTCAGAATATTAATCATTATTTTAAACTACCTTCGCATCTATGTAATACGATAGTATTTCTTCAAACTATTTGGGATTTTTATTCTGTACTACCCACTTTAACTTTATCGAAAATTATATTTACTGTTATTGAAACTAAGATAACTGTCAGGATGATTATACGCAAAGAACATTTAAATTGAACTTGTGGGCTTGTGGGGCGAGTATTTATATATATCCCACTTCTGATGCTATAGATATAGAGAGAAATGTGATAACTATTACTGTACAGCAATACTTATTTACATGCAATTTAGACTGAGGCGAGCGGTGCCTGGGGCTTGAGACCCAGGAGCAGGCTTAAAGAGCTCTTTCATAATATATTAACTCTCACCTCCACCACTCGACCTCGCTAACGACAATAGATAATAAAGTCAACTTACATGGACCTCGAGAAGGGTGACTTTAATCACGACACTATAACACTAACTTCCATGTTCACTGCACGAAAACACCAGAGAGACTGAGACTAATCTATCGCACTAAAGGTTATATAATGTCAATACTCGAAATAATATAAAATGATCTACCCGCAACTACTACTTTATAAAGTGTTGCTAACAATAGTTCGTTTTTCTTTCTTTACTTGGACCAAATAGTATACAACAATAGCGGATTGTAAAAATTTTGACTTTTCATAGGGTCGGGGCTCCTTGAATTAACTAATGTATTAATAATTAAAAAGTATGCATTGGATTTTTACATGGTAAGTATTAAATGTAATAAAACTAATAAGTCACAATGTATAAAATATAATTTTGCATAAAAATAATATTGAATTTAATTTAGAAATAAATAAAAATACCATTTTAAAACAAAACTTTTATTTCAAAAAAGATGTAAAACAACCATAGTCTGTTAAATCATCAATAATACCTTTGGTAATTTCCTTATAAGTCTCTTCAGCTTCTAATTTTTCTTCATCAGTTTTTAATATAACTTTGCTTCTAACATGACCTTCTTGTTGTAATCCACTTGATAACCAAATTCCTGTATTTACATCTATAAAACAAGCTGCTCCTACTGATTTTAAATCATATTGCAAACAGTCTTTGGAATATATTTGCTTAGGATCCAAATTAAATTCTAATAAAGTTTTTTCAAATATATGGTAATATATGTCGAGCATCACATTAAAATGGTTTTTCCTTAATGCTGTTGTAGTACTACTTATTATTAAGTAGAGCAGGTCGAAGGCCGGACTACACATTCTAGTTGTTTGATAATCTATTATACATGCTGATATAGGTTTGTTATTCTGAAACAAATTATAATTAGTTGTATAAAATGAATTGTAAACAAAAAGAGCTAAATAGCTTCAGTTAATTTTGAGATAAATAAGAAGTGAGTTAATAACATTTGAACTAATTTAAAAAGCCATTTTTATTTAATAATAATAATTTTAAAAATTGTTGAAATACTACAGATAAAAAATCAGATATCAAAACTGTATAAATTTCCACCAGAAAAAAAATTACCTCATACTGAAACATGATATTTTCCTTCCAAATATCTCCATGACAAAGACAAAGACTTTTTACTGAAGTACACGCAGACTCAATAATCGTAACACAATTCTTAACCAACATTTCTAATAATGGAGTATAGCTGGAATTTTGAAATATCTTCAATGCCTTTTGAAGTCTATCTTTTAAAATATTTATATATCGTTGATTGGATTTTTCTGTCAACGGACAACAAAATTCTTTTGATTCGTCATAAAATTGTACATCTCTTTCTCCCAAAATAAATGATAAACTATGAAATTGTGCTAAAGACTTAATTGCAACTAGAACATGATCTAAATCCAAAACCTTACTTCTCACATATGGTTGATAACCTTTATCACACATATTATCCATAACAATTACTTCACTGCAATAATCTTTACATACATAGTAACATTCTGGGATAACGTAACAACTTGTTATATGCATAGATTTTTGTAAATCTTGATATTTCTTTAAAAGCTTTGAGTATACAAATATTTCTTTCTCAAACATAACAGTAACAGCTCCACTTACTCTAAATCTTTGGTCTGTTGGTGCGAACTTTAATACAATAGATAATTTGACATTTTTCTCATTAATTTTGCCACTTAACTGGACAGGTATAAGCACGCCGAAATAATTTTGGGAAATATTATTATCGAAACTTTGTTTTTTGTAGCTCCAATTTAATAAACTCAGTTTAGATGCTACATTTCTTATCACTGTATTTAAATAATTTTCTGAAATGCCACTCATGTTTCCTATAATTAGTTATGTTTATTTTTAATCACTAATTGTTTTATACTTTGATATTTTGTATGAGAAACAATACCAATAGGTAAACAATTTGTTTTTAAATTTTATTATGAATGTGAATGTGCTTATGCACGAAATAGTGTCACGTATAAAAAAGAAAAGACGAAGGAGACTGCGCAGTAATATTGTCGAAAAATGACTTAATGATGATTTGAATGAATGTTGAATAAAACAATAAAAGGCATAAAATTACACATATATACGTTAATATTATTTACAATTATATAATCAACTATACTGCAAAGAAACTATTTCTACATCTAGACTAATATTATAAAGAGAAAAAAATTTGTATTTTTGTATGTAATGATTAAACTTAAAAACTACTGGACCGATTTAAAAAAATTTTTGCCGTTAGAAAGCTACAGTATCAATATCTACAAAATACGTCGCGAGACTATATGTCCAACTGTGCAGTTATGTTACCTTTATACCTTTGTATTAATTCTTGTCTAAATAAACTATTTCTTATTTAAGACAGTTCTGATTACTTTTTGTATTATTGAAATCGGACATGCCATTCGTAAGATAATACGAAATTAAAAATGTCAATATAAACAAAAAATACACCCCGACGCGCCTGTGTTAAATGTTCACCCGTATGGAGCCGGGACGGGCCTACGACCCGATTTGGATGAATGAATGAACCGAATATTACGATTCTGTAGTTTTTGGACGCAAGTAGTGTCTTGGACTTTTAACAGAATTCCAACACTCGCCTCCACTCCCCAGGCTCTCTGTTTAAACCTAACACAAGGCTAACCTACACATTCGACATATGTATTAGATTTTAAGGTGCTTAAATAAATAAATAAAACTCTCAGTACATAAATGGACTTTCATGGGTCGCTAATTTTTAAAACCTATTTTTACAAATGAAAGATTCAATACTATTTAATTTCTATTTACTTAATTAAGGCAATTAAAATGGGATTAAACTTACTTTCTATTACAACTATGCTTTCATACTTAAAACTTTCTCACTGGAAACAAATTAGGAAGCTTTTACTTTATACTTGATATAGATTTATTTAATGTAGAATACATCTAGGAACTTGGTTCACCGGTTGACTCAATAACTATCCATTAAAGATGTATTAAGAAGATAATATTAATATGAACTACGAATGCATTTTATAACATGTTGTCTTAACTGGCTGTATTCCAGAAATAAAGAGACACAATTATATCCTTGAAGAATTGGGGATCAGAACCCGACTTTCCTCCATATGTTTCCCACGTTTGCTTTTACATTTCGGACACATCATGCGGCGTGGGAACATGAGCCTAGAAAAGTTAATCGTAACTGGCAACACCGAGAGCAAAAAGCTAAGAGGTCAATCACCAAGTAGATGGGCAGACTACTCACAGAACTCAACTGGAGTTGGATTCCAAAGACGGTAGATTTCACGCTATAGTGAGAATGGCCGCTGAAAGAAGAACATGGAAACAAAATATCACCGCGAAGCTGAAAAACCACGACCTTCATTTCTGAAGATCGTGGTCCTGGTCCTCGTGCTGAAATGTTGGTTTCAAGACCAAAAATTCACTTAGACGTATTTGTAACGGTAAAGATAAACTGAGTAACAACCAAAAATCAGGAGTATATGAGCTTCAATGTTCTTACTGCAATGCCAAATATGTAGGTGAAACGGTTCGTAGTTTTGATATTCTGTACAAAGAACACTTAGCTGCTTTTAGGAACAATAAACCTCAGAAATTCCATTTTGCTAAACATCTTTTAGAAAGCGGCCATAATATGGGCCATTCTCACAAAATACTACATATTTGCGATAAAGGTTTTAAACTTAATTTGTAAGAGCAATTAGAAATAATTAAAAATACCAATCAAACATTTGAGCTGCTGAACGAATAAATAAACGTGTCTAAATCCACTCTACTCGATATCTTTAGTTGTAAGAAAAAAACACGAGTACCGAGTTATGTATCGAGTATCGAGTATTGCGTGTCGAATATCGAGTTAAGGTATAAAAGGCTGTTTTTTTTTCAACAAAATTGTCACTTAGTGACGCTTGTAGAATCAACACGTCCTGAAGATGCTTCGGTTACGGAGCGAAACATACGTCGATTGTCGATCGCGATCTACTTGTGTGGTGTGTACTGGTTCGGGTTCGCGCGTTACACTTTTGTGTCAACGGTGTGCTCTTTCGGATTGTGCCGTACGAGTCTGGTCGTTAGATCGTCGAGCTACCTACTTGTGTGGTGTGTCTTGGTTCGGGTTCGCGCGTCTCACTTTTATATGGGCTGAGTGCTCTTCTGGGTTGTACCATACGAGTCTGGTAACATTTTGATTCCTTTTATACAGAGAGGGTCTTAACCGGCTTACAAATGATTGGCGATGCAGTGCAGATAGAAAGATATCTTCTTATATATAAAATTCTCGTGTCACAATGTTAGTTACCATACTCCTCCGAAACGGCTCGATCGAGTTTTATGAAATTTCGTGTACATGTTGGGTAGGTCTGAGAATCGGTCAACATCTATTATTTATACCCCTAAGTGATAAGGGTAGCCCACGGTGCAAAACAACGTTTGTTGGGCCAGCTAGTTATTTATATATAATTCTATCAACCTTAAATTGTTTAAGGTATTAAATACCTTCAGATATTTAAGAAACCTAAGTCTAAGCACGTCGGCATAGAACCCTGAAGGACAAAGAGATCGAAGCGAAAACCTCACGATGAATACTAACTAATACCTCTTTAACATACTATTTGTACCTTTAATGTTATATTCCCAACATTTTCTCGATTGATTGCTAATTCGTTAAAACGTCCTTTGATATATCTTAATTAAAAGCTTATCACATTGACTCTAGCAATTAATGTTATTTAGTGTAAAGGATAATTTCTTTTAGTTTTCATTTAGTTTTCAAGAACTCTGTAATATATCCGTCATCTGATATTTAAGGTCTTTTTACAGTCATATAAAAAAAATATTGATTAAAATGAAATTATTGGAGCGATTGCCATAGTTCCAGATAGTGGGCGGATAATACATGCATTTTCTCATAAATATTCATAACCCATTTCATAGTCGTCTCAAATGAAATCTGTCGAAGGATTCAACTTCAATAGCGTATTACCAACCACCCAGCAGCAGCTATGCTTTTATAATCACATGCAAAGTGGTAATCTAGCATTTTAATGATCTCTTAGAATAATTTGATTCCATAAAGAGTTTAATTAATAGTCGTGGTCGAAACTTGAACTTTATTGTGGTTCTTTAAAGCACCAATTATTTTGTTATCCCTGATATAAAAGTGCTTTCGAATAATGAAACTACGGATCACCCACTTTCCACCCTTTTCACTTAGGGGGATGAAAAATAGATAGTAGCCGATTCTCAGACCTACTGAATATGCATATAAAATTTTATAAAAATCGGTCAACCCGTTTCGGAGGAGCATGGTAACTAACATTGTGACACGAGAATTTTATATTATAGATAATTCTTTCCTTCTTCCTTCTCTTAGTAAAGCTCGGCCGATACTCGCATTTTACCGTATGTGTAATATACTTGCATATTTGTTTTATAGTAAGCAGCTCTGAAATATATATACGAGTAGTATAAGAAAGAAATATCACAAAGAGAAAGTCACTTTTAAAGTGCAGTGTAGTGTGATCACATATTAAGTTTATGGCTTAAAGCAATTATACAGTAATTATACCACGTGTTTACAACATACTTTTTCTACAACATTTAAAGCTATTTTGAATTAGAATTAAATTTTTCGTTAAAATCGTAAAATAAAAAATATATCAAAGTGTCACGAAAAGTAAGTACAGATAATGGCGTGGTCTTGTCGCTATCCTAAGAGACAGTGTTGGCCCCTCGTAATATCAAAGTACAAAGGTACAAAGGGAACTTTAAGATGCTTTATTTGTGGATAAACAAAATTAATACATCATACGACGATCTACGTCGACATAAGCCAATTCAAATATATGAATAATTTAATGCATACAATTTTAGAGCAACAATCTTGATCTTTGAAGTTAACATATTATTTATCACATATTTCACTTCCTAATACATTGTCACTATATTAACATATTTAAATTAATTCAGATACAGTTTTAATGAGAAAGTACTCAAATAAAAATTTAATGTAGCAGTTAAATATAGAACTTAGGTTACCAATAACTAGGCATTACTAAATTACCTTTATCTACTCCCAAACTTTAAATCCTACTAGGCTTTAATTTATAATGATATAGTTTGAATTATCAAAAATATAGCGGGTGAAACCGCGGGGCGCAGCTATTATTATAAACGGTAAAGTTTGTAAGAATGTATGGATGCATGTTTCCCGCAAAAACTACTGAACTGACTTAACTAAAGTAACCTTGCGTAGCCGGAGCGGGTCGCTAGTAGCTAGATATAACTTGTCAATATCAATATTAGACAAGAACAAAATTTCCACGCAAATGAAAGAGTTTGTGTGATATTTTAGAAGGATATGTATGGTCTCTTAAATTGTGAACGCAGATAACGAGGCGCCAGTCTTTTACGAAGAAGTGGAAAAAATGAAAATAATTGAATCAGTAGTGGAAACAAGAAACAAGATTTTATGAATAAAATTATGTAGTGATGAAAATACAAAATAGTCCCTTAACTTAAACAACCCTTGGTTCGACAAATGTATAAGATATACCGGCCGAAATTAATAATCAGTCTCAATCTAAAATCTTTGGATTATCGATTGATTATACAAAGAATCCAAATTCAAAGGACATGGCCCATTTCAGCCTAGTTCATATTTTGAATGTACAGTAACATCTTATATATCAATAATTGATAAAAATAAATATAAAAATTATAGTCAACTATTCATACTTGTACAAGTATTCAGTATTTATGCAAGTTTAAAGATTACTTTAACGATTTCCATATGAATATCAAATGGTATTTCATCTTTTATTGTTTCATTTCACATAGATAACTAATATGTTACATTAATACAAAAATATTTTCAAACAAATTTATAAATAAAAATATACATAAGTACGTAAATATTAAAGTAATGCTACATACTCATTATTTTATTTGTTAAAATTATTTTAACTTTGTTTATAAAACTTGTAAAATAATATCCATTATCCTCAAATATTGGTGGATGTTGCTAACGCGTAACGGAACGCGCCCGCATTGGATTAGACATCCATGATTAGACGCTGTCACTGTACGGTGTAATACCTTTGCCTTTTCCATTATAGAATAAAAACAGAGGAAAAAAAAATTAGACGCTGTCAAACATAAAATGTCAAATTGAAACACGTGAATTGAAATAATATTTATCAAGGACTGTTTTTATTTCTTTTCGATTAGTATTTTAAGTTTTCTCCATTTTTATAACCAACTTGAACTCTGCCATTCTAAATGGACTGATTACATTGCCAAAATATTTAACTTTGCGTCAATTACTGACTTGATTTTGCCTACGTTTTGGATTTTGTTGTATAATTTTGTAAGTAAATAACTAAAGCCTTTATAGTTCTACGATTATATATTTTTAGCATCTTAGTTGTTGACTAAAATACTTTAATATAAACGATAATTCATCAATGTACACGAACTTTTTGCAACTAGGCAGAGAGCTATACAATAGCTGGCCATATCATTTGTGTAAAAAAAAATATCACGCTCAAAAGGGCTAGTACCCAGAGCCGTTAAAAAAGATAATTAAAAAAAAAAAACAGAAAATTATAATTCAGAATCTATTTCCAATCTGTGATCCAAAAATTTTAAAAAGTTTTATCTATTATCAATAAATTAATGTAACATTTTATAAACAACATAGAAGCATCGATGAGAAGAGAGAGAATTTCACTTCCGACAACCGGAGATTCAGTTGACACGTCCTCGAGGAAAAACTCCCCAACTCCGTGGTAACTGTCCAGGATTAAACAAACTTGTTTACGCAAACTGATTTGACCGATAATAAAACACATTTATGTCATCCCAAACTCACAAACTTTTGCTTCAACGGCGAATTTCGTGTATATTTATGTTGGAAATAGATAAGATAGCATCGACAATTGTTTTATATTGTTATATATTTTTTAACTTAACAATGGTTTATAAATCAGCCGTAAGTACTAAGACTAAAGCAATGAAAAATCAACTTCGGTAAATCTAGAAAGCGTCAAGTAATTTATATTATACTCAACTCTATTAGTCTATTCTATTTTAAATCCTAACTCAACTTGTTGTTGCTTTACTTAATTTAAGCACTTGCACTATAACCACATCAAATGTAACTTGTAAATATGTATTTTAATTTAACTTACTTTTCTTTTTCCTTAAACACATCCTGGCCATAACATAACTATTTAAATATACGGCTAAAATGGAGAAACAAAGTAAACCAATTGGATAAAATTCCAAATACGTATATATTACTGTGTGGAAGGCAGGAAGCTATGACAAATATCAATATTATTGCAATATCAAATGTCAGCTAACTGTCCAACCTTAACAGGAGAGGAAATGGAGATTAATCTTCCTGAAATAAATTATCAATTCAAACTGTAACTGAAACTACCGCTAAATCACTAGGTAATATAGGATAAGGCAATTTAAAATTTCCAATATTCAGCAGATGAAACTCATAGTAATTAAACCGCAAGAAAGATCAAAGTGAGTCAGGGGGTTTATTGCTCAAGCTGAATAATATTTATCCTATCCTAAATAATGTCAAAGGTTCCGGATTGCTTCCTATCACGTAGACTGTAGAACACAAATATTGGCTAACTGAGACCCGCTTGGCTTTTCTTGTATCTGGATCGACAGTTTCCGCCTGCTATAAATAACACTGAGAGAATGTGTTAAGGATTTTGCTGAATATTTTTATTTTACGATCCTATATACAGGTGGATTTTTGAGACGGGTCATTAAGGGCAGGTACCTTAACCGTTATAGTTATAGGAAAACGTTCCTAGGAGACCCTCCATTATTTTTTGAGATATTTTGAACTGCATTCACAGATTTTTGAGAAAATGTACGGTCAGCGAAAAAAGTGCTAAAAACCAAAAAACATTGTTTTGGAAGGTCTTCTAGCGGTTTGGTATCGTTTTAATAAGGGTTTCTTCTAATTATTCTTCAAATATTAGCATTTATTGTCAGATCAAACTTTGAGTAAAGAGAAGATTTGCTAAATAGGTCGTGAGATCAAAGATAAACAAAATAGTCAATACAGTCTCCTATTTAACGCTATTTTAAAATATCTAAAACTTTTACGACATTAACAAACTATTATTTGTACGATATCCTTATAAAATGAAAGTATTGTATTAATTATTTACAAACGTGTGTATAGCGTGTATAGTTTATACAAACAGCATGGGTGTCTTACTCGGGAAGTCCAGTTCAATCCTGGGCACACACCTCTTACTTTTCTGAGTTATGTGTATTTTAAACAATTAAATATCACTTGCTATAACGGTGAAGGAAAACGTCTGAGTTCTTTAAAGTCTTCAAAGGTATATGAAATCTGCCGACCCGCTCTGAATCCGAGCATCTTTATAATGAATTCCGACGAACCCAAGACTTACCTCAAAATAAATATTAAAAATTCAAATTTAATTTGTTAAGAAGCTTTGAAAAGTTTTATTTTACACAGCGTTGTATGTCCACTTTGTAAAGTAATTTACACAGACAATTTCCGAACGAAGGATTAGAACAAACTTCCTTTTGTCCGCTAAGAATGACTGAGACTTTAGATAGCGGACAGAATAATTTAATTCATTTATCAACCGTTTCTTTTCAGTTTACAAGAGAAATTCCAATTCAGAAAACATTCAATTGGGTGAACTTGGAGTCTTTTAACGGAAATAATTTTTGACACAGTTTTATTTGAAATGGTAATTCATTATATAAAGTTTTGACATAAAACGTTTCATGACTTTTAGAATTTTTCGTTCTTAGGAATCAATAATTTGAATGAGTTTGCTCTTTATCAACGACTAGCTGCCTGCCCTCGCTTCGCTTCGGGTATTTAAAGCAATATTATAATTGATGTCCTTAACTAAATAAACTGAATAAGTAAAGGAGAAAGAGCGAAAGAGAGATAAAGAGAGGGGAGAGAAAGATAATCGAAAGAAAGAAAGAGAGAGAAAGAGAATGATAGTAATATAAGATGATGAGAGAGGGAAATACTATAGACTTCTCTCAGTGAAACAATTTTTAAAATCGGATTAGTAACAACAAAATGGCCATATTCTATTAATTAAAAAATGTATATGGCAACACTAAATCACCTTTATCACTCACGAAAAGTGTAGGTTTCTATCGGTGAAAGAATTTTTAAAATCGAATTAGTATATACCAACAAAATAGCCATAAGCTATTAATTAAAATATGTATATGGCAACACTAAATCACTTTTGTCTCTCACGAATAGTGTAGTTTTCTAACAGTGAAAGAATTTTTAAAATCGGATTTTTAGTTTCCGAAAAACTCTTCAATTTACAAAATGACCACCTTATGGTACTTAAATGGCCATATCTTTTTAATTAGAGTATTTATGGCAACACCACATAGCCTATGTTACCCGGAAAGGATGTAGCTTCCTATCGGAGAAAGAATTTTCAAAATCGGTTCAGTACTTTTAGAGCCTATTCGCAACAAACAAACAATCAAATCTTTCCTCTTTATATAATAGTATAGATGTGTAGGTGTCTCTTTGAAATGAATGAAACATATGGAGTAGAAGTAATTATGTCTGTGCAAATCAGTATAACAGTTTAGTTCAAATCTTATTTAAACAATAAAAATAAACCGGTCAAAGTTTCCAAATAGACAACTCTACAATAAGATACTGCATTATTCAATATCATACTGACTTGACTAAACTATTCCCAGAAGCAAACAAGCTTGTCTTTATTTATATTGATCTAGTAATATTCAAAGATTATTTCCATGGTCTACTTAAATATCTAAAATTAATCTAACTATATAATAAGTTCGTCTCAATAATTTATTATCCTATAAAATAGATAATACAAGCTTTTACAGCCTTCAAAGAAATCGGTAACGATTTATCATTGGTTGAGCATTCAATATGGGATAAATAATTCAGTTAGTATCGAGCAGCTGTACTCGAATATCTAATCAGATTCTTTTATTAACTTCTGAAAGCCTACCTAATCTCTTAGCTTCAGTGATAAGAGTTTCAATTATTACAGCGATAAAACCAAAGCAGCATCCAAACCACACTTGGGAGTAATATTAATTGACGACTTTTGAGGTTCTTTTACATGAAATTCAAAGCAATATTTTACTATTAAAAAATACAACCATGTAAATAAAAGTCAAACATATATTTTTGTATTTACCGCTATATGAAATTTAATGATAATATAATTTTATCCATATAAGTAGAAAAGCATTTTAAGGATCCTACGTATAACGAATAGACTGCGAGATTACGATGTCTTTGTCGTCCTAATACTCTTACTTTAGCTTCTATTACGTTTTGTAGTCAATTATACAAAGCTTAATTTACTTTAGACATGTAAACCACATTAGGCATAAGCAGCTTATATGATTATACGACAGTGTATTTCGTATAAAATTTCATGTTGTCTGGTGCACATTGCTGGGTATTTTCTTCGAGCATACTTAATATACGAGATCTTAATTAGTATACGAGCGGCTTGCCTCAGCTACGGCCAGGTATTAAAGTTAATGAAATATGCATCCATTATTCAGTAGATTTTTTTGTTTATTGTAGAAGATACATAGAAATGTTATTCTTCACCCATCTGCTCATCAAACGGAAATCAGATATGTTATATCAAGTAAAGCAGTTTCCTGATGAGAAGAACTGGCAAGAAACCCAACAGTTGCTCTTTTCAAAATGCATTGTTTACATCAATCTGTTTTATTACCCGACTACGGCGAAGCCAAAGGAAGGGTTGTGATTTTGGCAGTCTATTCATGTTACTCTACTTTTGTACACATAACATAAACAATGTACAAAAGTAGAGTAACATGAACTAATTTATGATTTTTTTATGACGGAATATAAATTCCTCAGATTCTAACCTCGAAAAAAATTAAACTGAACTGATTATCACGTGTTTAGTATCAAAAGAAAGGTCTTGGTGAGTACATTACAAATATGTATAAATATATATATATATATGTAGTCGGTTTATAGTTTTTTAAACTTTATTTTTTTATAAAGTTTAATATTCATTTAGCTGAGCATTAACGTCATTTTAATTCCAAGCTTTGTCATCATTCAAATTATTTTGTACACCAAGCCCCATGAAACAATTACTCACTTTATGGAGACGATAGTATGGCGTTACAGGTTTATTTTTATTTCTAGTATCAGTCTCTTGTATTGCCGATGTCCATGGGCGACGGTGGCCACTTCCCATCAGGTGGGCCGTCTGCTCGTTTGTCCCTTAACTGCCATAAAAAAAGGTTTGATTAGGTTGTAGCATCTATTAATAATACTCTACTGACTCGACAACTTATAAGCTCTATCCCGATTACGCGATAATTACCAGTAATTTTAAATAATTTCATGGGGTAAACATTTTCATATTACTTATTATTAGAGAGTCGTTATCCTTATCAGTTTTATAATGTTGTAATCACTTTTTGTAGGTTTGTAGGCACACATAGTATTTTTGTAAAAATAATAATAAGAATAGTCCAAAAACGATATAGTCGCTTAACATGGAGGCTGGCAATGTTTGTAATTAACAGTCTTTGTACAAACTTGGTTATCGGGCCTTTATTGCGCCACCGCGAGTTCCCTACTTCCCCCAATTGCTCCCACCGACTTAATTAAAAGATAACTGCTTTCTTTTTGATTGAACCCTTAAACTAATTGCTAGATGAAAATTTGTTTCCTAAAACATATTTTACAGTGACGACGAATTTATTACCAAAATAAAAATGTGAACATTTAAAGGAACTCCAATTTTTCTTTAAAATTTTCTTTAACCAAATATGAAATCTAATGATAAAAATTACGAATTTTTAATAATACTTACTTACTTACATAATAAACTTTTAATACTTTTCAATGTATTAAAAGATATAACATCGATCGCATCCTATTCGCTTTGGTATATTATCCAAATGTAAATTTAAGCTGAATTGCATAAAAAGACATATTCTGACTCATTTAAATCATATTGAGTATGAAGTGTAATTTTTATTACTAGAAATATAACGTTTAAAGTAAATTGTGCGTGAAAGAATAACCAATCATCATCACAAACTTTTACATTAATAATTAGTAAAATGAAATGTTTAATGTTAATAGCAAATGCAGAGAAATAAAAAATATTCTGTAGTGTGGTAGAATTTTTCTGAGTAGCCTCAATGCAATATAGAATTATAAAGAAAATCTGCATAACAGCTTTTAAACAAAGAAATATACTTTACGAGATGTCGGGGTAATCTATATTCGCATGCTCTTAAAACATTTTTATTCATTCACTTTTTTAAATACTAAATGTTTCATATATATAGTTTAAATATTATGTATAATTAAATTATTTCAATGATTTGGTATTATTACAACAATATTTAGTTTAATAAACAGTTAAACACAACACGCTGCCGACAAACTGTCCTACAGTTTAGCAGCACATTGAATTGTAATTGTAATGATTGTAAAATGATGTAAATTCTAATATTAATAATATTGTGTCACATCTCATATTAAATTAAATTGTCTAAAGGGCCTCTACGTGTTGGCTACGGCTCCGCGCACGCCTTCCAAAGGTCCGGGTCACTGTTGACCCGTGATTGGAAAAGACATACAAGATAATAATAATATCAAATATTGAAGACAGAATTATTTGATAATATATCTTGAAAAACCTTTGGTAAATCAATTAATTAAAAAAATAAAGTATTTATAATTACGTAGTAAATACATATGACAGCTTGCTATCCTTTGATGTTAATGAATTATTTATTAACAATGAAATAAAAAAAATTACATCTTAAAGTACACAATGAAAATGTTAAGTACATTTAGGTACAGAAAAGTTGGTTGACTTACTCTTACATGTACCTAACAGCAGAAACTACTAGAACTAAAATCATTGTTAATAATTGTTAATAGGAAGAGGAGACGGATGTGGCAAAGATTATATGAATTTTATTTAAGAAAATAGATAAAAGTAAGAAATAGCTATTTATGACAAACCTGCCACTTTATACACACAAACAGATTTTATAAATCATCTTTGTAAATTAAAGAAAAATCTTTTAAATTTAAAGCAGATTTCCAGTTATTCGAAAAAATGTTGTGTCTTTTCAGTTACTTATGACTACCGTTTCATCCTCTAAATTTCTAAAAAAGCGATAAACTTCTATGAATTTTTGTTTGCTTCAATAGGGGTGAGCAATTATAACAAAATTGTAATATAATTTTTGTCTGCTTAGCAACACAGGTCTGAATGAAATAGTTTTGTTATATTGTGTTTGTTTGTTATATACATTTTGAAACATGTTACGTTACATTACATAAACGGCGATATCATACATAAATTTACGTGGCATAATCGGAAACTTATCGCTGATACGGGACACGGATAGCTATTAGGTGTGGTTGACAGGGACGTGATGCTTGAATCCTTCGCGTGGGATGCATTTGAATATTATCTCCCCAACGCTCCATCTAGTGCATACTAAGGAATAACTTAATGTTAGAAATTTATTCCTTTTCAAACGTTTCATCTGATAGTATATAAACTTCAGCAGTTCAAGTTTTAAAGCCTTGAATAGGGGAGGTTGGTTTAGTGATGAAATAATAGATTAAAAAACTTCTGGTACATATTGAAACCGATCGGAGTAACATTAAAAACCTATGAAATCAACATCTTCTACATTATATTTTATCAAAAGGAAAGATTCGATTGTTTCTTTTTTATATCTTTAATTGTTTTCAATAGGTTTAAAATCTACTAATGGTTTTTACAAAAAAATATAATATTATTAAATTGGCCATTTAAGTGTGCTAAGTATATCGGGGAGAAATGATACCCATTACTGTGCATCAATACGTATACACATGCAATTTAGACTGAGGCGAGCAGTGCCTGGGGCTTGAGACCCGGGAGCTCTTTCATAATATATTAACTCTCACCTCCACCACTCGACCTCGCTATCGACAATAGATAATAAAGTAAACTTACGTGGACCTCGAGAAGGGTAATGGGTAATCTTAATCACGACACTATAACCCTAACTTCCATGTTCACTGCACAAAAACACCAGAAAGACTGAGACTAATCTATCGCCCTTGAGATTATATATTGTATTCACGTTGGTATACTTCACATAATATAAAATGATCTACCCGTTAATACTACTTTATAAACAGTGTTGCTAACAAGTGTTATAAAATTGTCATTTTGTATATAAAAGGTAATAATATCTGGAAATGCCAACCCGATTTTAACAATTCTTTCACTGGAGAATAATATCCCATTTTCAAATTTAAAATTTAGGGTTAAAACTTCCACATATAAAAAAACACAACAAAACTTTTAAACTGTCTATAACCCGGGTGTTTACCGTAACATAAAGAATTTACTGCCATCATACACTCGTTGCAATGTTCCCATAAGTCATTTGAACATTCCTCTACATGCATGCATATGCAGACGAGACGCTAGTTGAGGGCGACCGCTAGACGTTTCATAAAGTTTTATGATGCATGCATTAGCTTTGTGAACCAAATTTAATTTCGCGTACGACCCGCTTAGACTCGTAGCCAGCATAGTTGGTTATCCTTATTATGTCGTTAACAACTAAATATACTTCCACAATATTCTCGCAATGATGAATGCTATAATTTATTATACTAACATTTAATACTTATAATTGTTATCATCCACGCAAACTGATGACACTTTTGGCGATGACGTGGACCACTAGACCATCTCCATGGTTGTCATCATTTATTTATTTCTGTTTCACAAACTTATAAACAATTGTTACAATCTTAAATGTACAATAGGATAACTTATCTCTATAAGAGATCTCTTCCAGTAACCCTTTTTTGTGTGAGAAGTTGATGTTACTA
This sequence comes from Limenitis camilla, assembly GCA_905147385.1. Taxonomy (NCBI): domain Eukaryota; kingdom Metazoa; phylum Arthropoda; class Insecta; order Lepidoptera; family Nymphalidae; genus Limenitis; species Limenitis camilla. The sequence goes on along the minus strand of LR990245.1, from coordinate 6,677,652 downwards.
TACGAGGAGTAGGTAGGTACTATACAATAAAATAGAAATAAAAAAACAATATCAATAATAAAAATGATAAGATACATAAATATATATATACCAGAATATACATGCAAACATATACACATATATAAGTATAAATAAATATAAACAAACATTTACGTATATAAATATATATACCATTGTCTATCTTCACGCTACAACGGCGCTCTACGTATGAGCGATAACAAATTTAATGTTCACGTAAGATATTTTCAGTAGGATACATTTATAATAAATACTATGACATAAAGTAGGGGTATAGCTTATGTGACCACACTTACCATTATTAAGGGATGTTCCGTTATTCGGTTGTCAGTCACGTTGTCCCGAAATAAAGCTTCGGAACGTAAAACTGTCTCGTTTTCCTAAATTGTTTGAAATTTACCGTAATCGGAAATAATATACGCCGATTTTTTTTAGTGAATACTATCTACCAAATGAAAGGTAATGAAACTATAATAATTATTTGTTAGTACTTTTTTGGCGTGATCGTCGTCACTATAATTTACCTGTTACAAATACCCGAGAATAAATTGATTTTGTTCGATTTTGATTTGTCTTTTTACTCATGGATGTCTGCAAGACTTCCGTCCCGTTATCCATGTCCCGTTTTGAATGAAAAATTAAATAGCCACTTAAGGTATAGCATAACTACGTTGACCATCGCAGTTTTCAAGATCTATCAACTATCTAGGTATGTGTTACTTTACTTTTCAAATCTATTAGATATATAAAGTGATCATTCTCATACACATACACTTTGAACACACTTTGATAAATATCCTTTCCTGTAAACTACATAAAATTATTATATACAAAATTCCATCGGATATAGTTTACTTGTTTAGTGTCTAATCTTACAGCGCCGCGAGCTCTTTTAAACGCCTACAATCAAATTAACCTGCATCTTGCCGGGTTAATCGATTATTAAAATCTAAGCACGAAAGCCCTATCAAGAGAATCTAGAAAAACATAATTCTCTGTAGAAATATTAAAAACTACGTGTTAAGCAATTTATATGTCACAGCCAAAGTAAGAAATATTATATATTATAGAAATATTAGATATACCATCTAGCTATTATTTATCGAATTTAATTAAAGTAATAATGGCTCAAAATTATTTAAATTTCTTGTTATTATAATATATAATATCTAAGCCTATTGTGTATGTGTATTTATACATATAGTATTTATATATAATTGCTTGTCATTTTAAATAATAACATTATCACATTGTCTGTAACATATATAACACGTTTTTCCATTCTAATCGCATCGATCAAAATATTTCAAACCAATAACTTATTAAATTCAATAAATGTAGCCGTACAGTGCCATACCGTTACTCGTTGTCCCGGAAAACGCACAGTTCCTTAGGGATGTTTATAATATACCTTTGTTAAGTACTTCATAATATATAATATGTATATTAGTAAGTATGCTCAAAATTCATAGCATTATATTATGATATCGCTAGTCAGCTATGATAGCGATTCATATGAATTGTCAATTTTACTCACTTAATTTAGTTGAATGTTGAGCGTCGAGGTCCAGTAGTGGAGGTGAACACTAATTCATGCGTTGTAAAAGAGCTCCTTCCTCCTTAACCTGAATATAGATCGCAAGCCCATACGCTCTATCTTAAATCGAATAGGACAAACTAACATATACATAATATTAGCAGTCTATAATATGTGTAATATATTCTATACTAACTGCGCCCCGCGTTTTCACCCGCTATATTTTGGAGAATTCACGCTACATCATTATAAATTATAGCCTATGTGTTATTCTGATGTGTAGGTATATTATTGTAAAGTTTCATCAAAATTCATTCGGTAGTTTTTGCATGGAAGAGTAACAAACATACATCCATACATCCCGATATCCATACATCCAGACATCCATACGTCTATAAATTCTTACAAATTTTCGCGTTTATAATATTAGTAGGATAATAAAAAGATAAGGTAAACTTAAAAAGCCCTAAATACCATTTAGACATAAAGTATCGCTTATTACGTTATCCTGAACTATTTACGAAGGATGTGTATTTACACTCTAATTCATCGGGCACACACTAGAACTGCTTTATTATTGCCCACCTACAGCTTTATGGGCAATAAACTCAACATTCATTTGTCGGTAGGAGTACCTAACACCTTTATTGTATTGTCGACCAGGTGTCCTATAAAACGCCATATTTTATAACTTACATCCACGATAAACCTTTTTATTAATGTTTCGTTTATTGTACTTCACAGAATTGTAGGCACTTAATCTAGTCTGAAACGTCTGAGCAAAGGCTTTTTTATTATTTATGAGGAGCCCCTAATCCATTCACATATTTTTTGATTTGGTGAACCACTTATTATTCAAACCAAAAAACCTTATATACGTTTATTACAAATAATCAGAGAAAGTGAGACGAGAATAATTTGAAATGTTGCACTTACACAGCGCACAAGAGCTTTGCACTCTGAACACAACGCAAATTGCTGTCGCTTGTGCAACAGAGGCTGTAGAAAAATGGAGGTTTATGTGTCCCAATAGCGTTATTTTAAAGGACCTTTCAAACCAAAGACTTTTAAATACGCCAATGGTATATAGTACACAACAATGTTTGAAGCAAAACCTTACGAATGATTTAAGCCGTGTTAGGCTCTTAATGGTATCAGCAAAAAAAAGTCCGGTCATTGGCTGCACGCCCTACCATCAACTAAGCTTAGATCTCAGATCCAGTCCCAACATCGTGACTCCATCATCAGATAATTCAGTATAATGTTGCGTTGACATTGTTGAACGATAACTTACATACGAACACTACAAATATGGAAATATCAAAAGCTTAAATAAAGAGGGAGGGCGTGATCTCTAGTAACATTACTAGTGGCGTAACTATAGAGCCGAAAGTGAGAAGGCAAGGAGCACAATGAATCTTAATATTTATTATTACACTATTTAAAAAAAATTACTTTTATTTTTATTTTTAATTTTTATTTATGTAAGTTACCAATTTAACTGCTTACAGATGAATTATGCGTTAAACAAAAACAGCATTTGGAATACTGATGCTAGGAAAATCTCTGTTTTACGTTTTATAAATAAGATTTTAGTTATGGCACAGGTCCAGATCCTGTTAACGCAGATATTCGGGGAATCACTGCTTTATATTTTATAAGTATAAAAATATAACCTATCTTACTTGATTATTGTAAGAATTGGTTGTTTGTGAAAAATGAAAATGGAACTCCTAAGGTGCTCGTAATTATTGAGTAAAATTTTGAAATTTGAGATTAAGGATCAATTTGAAAAAAGGAAATATAATTTTAATATTTAAAAAGGGATGAAAACGCTTTTTTACTTTCGGGTTCAAGTGTTAATCATTCAAATTTTTGCAAGATTTATCAATGCTAAAATTGAACAATAAATGATGAAGTAAAAGCTAAAAATGATATTGATGTCGTCGGCTGATTTATGATTTACATGATCACGAAATGCCTGGGCATATCATGAAATACCCGAACGCATATAGTAGACTCCCAACTTTTCTTAATGATGTCTATAACATATCGCAGTTAACCCAGCTGGCAAAGTGGACAATGATTTTTTTTAACGATGATAAATGCTTTTACGCATCTTTACTGAGAGGTATGTGAGGCATCTTTACTGAGGATCCCAGTGAAAAGCACTGAATACCCACTAAAAACCATAAGAACTGACGCCATCTTTAGGTGGGTGCTGGACACCACTGAATTACTAATACACACTGCCTCTTATCCCCGCTTTAAGGCTTATATTTTAACCACAATATCGCTCTACCAGAATGCTACTTCTGCTGTTGTCAAAATAGCCATCAAGTATCCACGGATGGACGGCCTCATATGAGGCCATATTATGAACCAACTCTAATTAAAGCCTCCGTCATGTGGAGCTTGTGCCTCCGTTGTCCGAGAGTAACCTAGTCAACGCTGCCACCGTTTCCATTATTCTCAGAACCAGATGTTCAAAATGAGGTAGGAAACCCCACCTCTCTACAGCTACTGGGCTTCCCCATGATTACTATTCCTGCTCTTGGCGAAGGCTCTCTACGAGGTCCATGATTAAGAAGTGCCATGGTTTTTGCTATACAGACTCTCCTCCTACTGTCTCCCTTCATGTGAATCCTATCGACTCCAAGCGTCGTACCGGGTACCACAAGAGGAGCTGCCTCCTGTTAACAACTCCCGTGAAATGTTACAAGAGTGCAGTCTGCGAAGCAGATCCGCGTGCCGCTTAGGAGCGGGCAGTACAAAAGTCAATCATTGCCAAGCACCGGACCCTTTGGTACACCGCGCTCATTTTTATTGCTATAAAGACGCCCTCAGCAGTCGAACCTAATAAGAAACTCTAAGTCTCGAAACGCTATCTCATTATGATTTCGTGGAGGAAGCTTTTGAATACTTTCCTGATGTCCCAGGGAAACGTCTAAGATCACTTGCCATCTTCCGATTGAAATCAGATCGATGAACGACCGCCATGAAATCCACCTATATTCCACCCTGCAGGAAACTTGACTTCACGTAGACATGCACCAATCGCTCAAATGCCGCATCCAGTTCTATTTCCCAACAGCTCTAAGCCCTCCATCGCGGTCTGGTTCTACCATCTAAAGGGTAATCAGCTCCAACGCACCGTGGACTTTAGACAGAACAACTTGATCTTTCCAATTATAAGATCGGCCGACAACATTGACAATATGTTATGAGTATTTATGTGGTCATCACTCACAGAACTCACAGATAATATAGTATTATTGACATAAAATCATTGTCTTTTCTCTACTTGAATAATATTTTTTTATTCAGGTGGTCATTCCAACTCTGAGTATGTATCCAGTTATCGCAAATGAAATAAAACACGCTTATGTTTAAAATTTTTGGTCCTTTTTATAAATTGACTTGGTTTTGATTATATTCATATGATTTTTATATATCATCTCAATTATTCCTTTTTTTAATATTTTTAGTTGAATTCTAGATTGTAAAAGTAAGGTGTCAGGTGATTCTTTTTTAAATATTTTTCTCGTAAACTCGTAAGCGACGAACCAAAAAAATTAATTAGAGTTCAATACGACCTTAATTGAAGGTTACCAGAAAATAAAATAATTATAAGAGCGTTTGTATGTACCTACTTCACATAGTGATTTGTTATAAAATAAAAATACTATGTATTTGATAAATTTGCCAGGGGCCCCGAATGGAACAGTTACGCCACAGAACATTACATTACAAAAATTGAGAGTTATATAACAATTTTGATAATCACGTAGTTGTCATTAAAAATTTAAGAATACGTTGAAATGGTGTTCGATAAATTAACGTCATGTTATCCAAAGGTAGCGCTCAAGGTGAAGAACGCACTGAAAATTTAACGCCGCTATTAAAGTGGTTACGTATAACGTAGTACAATCATCTTGTCAGCCATGAAATATTACAGGTAGATCCAGGTACCGACCATTATAATCATTCTTTCTTTTGAATTCAATTCGTTCGCACCGTTTCTATTGTGCGTAATCAGCTCACAGTAAAAAAATAAAATAGATTTCTCAAATGTCTTTATTTACGAGCAAATCTCTGTACCCGCCGGCTATCTCTATTCCTAATGGCTTTGCCAAACAAATGGCGGATAAACCGAAAAATAAGATTATATTCCTCGACGTTACACCAGCGCGGACACCACATATGAAACCTACTTCTGCAAACTCAATAGCTCCATTACAGGACAATTATATCGCACCTCAAATAAATAGGGATATTATTTATGAGAATATCAAGCCGGTCTTCACGTTATTGCGAATCATGGGGGTCATACCCTTGACCCGGCCGTCTCCAGGTGTAAATCAATTTCACCTTGCATCTCCATCAATGCTTTATTCTGTAATTTGCTACGTTTGTCTCGTTGGGTATATATTGTACCTTTCTTTGAATAAAGTACAAATTTTACGGTCTGCTGAAGGCAAATTCGAGGAAGCAGTCATTGAATATCTTTTTACGGTGTATTTATTTCCCATGATGATGGTTCCGATATTATGGTATGAAACGCGGAAAATTGCTAGTATATTAAATGGATGGGTCGATTTTGAGGTGAGCATACACGTCGTTAAACGTCAATCGCCATACAAAATTAGTTTATTAATTTGAAATTATCAAGATTTTACTTCACAGGTGTGTTACAAAAAACTATCTGGGCGGGTATTGCCTGTAAAATTGTTCAAAAAATCTTTGGCAATCTCTATCATGATTCCGATATTATCAACAAGTTCTGTAATCATCACTCACGTAACTATGGTTCATTTTAAACTAATACAGATCATACCATATATTTTCCTAGAAATCCTTACTTATATGCTAGGAGGATACTGGTATTTGCTTTGTGAATCCTTGAGCGTGTGTGCAAGCGTACTCGCAGATGACTTTCAGCAGGTAATAATACATTATATTTACTAAACTCTCTTTTCACTTTACACGATTGCGTATTTTAAATGACAATAAAGTACTATAAAAGTAAACAAAACTATAAATTATAATAGTAAATAACGAAAAAAAGGAAAACCTTTTTATTATCAAAACAAGCCTGTAAATTAGGTAAAACTAGCCAATGATTCTGGTTTCGCTGAATATAAAAATTTAGATGAACGAATTGTGTTCTTACTTCTCATCCTATTCATTTAAAAAAAATATTTGAGGACTTTTGACTCATATTTTTTTAGGCTCTTCGACACATCGGACCCGCAGGAAAAGTAGCATCATATCGTGCCCTCTGGCTACGTTTAAGCAAATTGGCGCGAGACACCGGCGTCGCTAATTGTTACACGTTCACTTTTGTTAATTTATATCTCTTCCTTATTATAACTCTGTCTATATATGGACTTCTCAGCCAAATCTCTGAGGGGTTTGGTATCAAAGACATAGGATTGGCTGTCACTGCCTGCTGTAGTATTCTGCTACTATTTTTTATCTGCGATGAAGCACATTACGCATCTCAAAATGTAAGTTTTATGAACATATATAGAATATATATAACGTTAATATATTAAGTTATGGTTATTTTTATGTAGTTTATAGTTGTACCATCTCGTTATAATTTTTTAACCTAAAAGTTGTCTGGAGAACTGGCCGTAAGTAATATCTAAGCCATTGTTTTTATATTATAAAATATATAAAATAAGTTTTTTATATACATTAACTTAATAATATAACCATTCTCCCTAAAACAAAAATCGCCGAATTAAGTAGTAATACATTTGGTTGTACCTAATCGCACAAATATTAAACTGAAAATATAGTAGGTATCATTATAATTGCGATTGCTAATCCCATTTTTACTTTCAGGTACGAACAAATTTCCAAAAGAAGTTGCTCATGGTTGAGCTATCATGGATGAATACGGACGCACAAACTGAAGTCAACATGTTCCTACGCGCTACGGAGATGAATCCTTCTCAGATAAGCTTAGGGGGATTTTTCGATGTCAACCGGAATCTTTTTAAATCAGTAATATTTTTTCTCTAATACTCCATGACTTACATCTTTGTAGCGTTCCTTACTGAGCCATACGGGTTTTAGGACTATACCAGGGATTATAAGAGTTAGAACTAAACATTTTTTCCTGTCACATATTATATAACTCGGATAAAATGAGAAAGAGAAGGAAGAAGGGAAGGGGTATATTGAAAAACACTACAAGGTTATGATGATATTGAATTGACTATTGGGTAAACGCAACATAGATACTACTACTGAACCGATAAATAAATAAATATTATGATTTCTTACAATTACGACAGGAACCTAAGCAGTGCCTTGAACTTGTGACCAAAGTGTAGGCTTAAAAGATCTTTAGGAGAAGGTTACCTGTTTGACTAGATCGCCGCTTGGTTAGGTCTCCCAAAAGAATTGTAGATATTTTATTTATTTTTAAAGTAAAACGATGTTTTTTAAATGTTGCGAATAAAATTGTATTTGATGGAATGACAGGAAAAATATTGACACTTATCAAATTTAAAAATATGTACATAGAAAAATAAAAAATGTAAAAAGGTTGACGAATATGAATCTCCTACAGTACTCCCCCACCGAGACCGCTACTGCGGTCGATAGTACTCTGTAAAGCGAACTCTCCTTCCACTACGCGTTCTTGTCTCAACTTCCGTAGGAGGAGAATCTGGAGCAGGAACATGCGCATCTTGCATCAGGTAGGCTGGCTTCAGCCTATCTATACTGACGTTTGAGGGATGTCCTGAAATGTTGATGGTGTAAAATTTAGGTTTTCGTTGGAGCACTTTGTATGGACCTGCATAAGGTGGTTCTAGCGGTCTTCGGACGTGATCCTACCGCAAGAACACATGAATAGCCTTTGTTAGATCATGTGGCACGAAGAAAGGACCTTTCCTGTGCCACGATGTAGGTCTCGGGGTAAGTCGTGACATGTCTGCACGTAATCGCGTGGTAAAGTTCGTGTAGTCAGCTGTAGTATTGTCATCTGTAGGAGCGAGGTGATTGGGTAAACGAAGTGGTTCGCCGTAAATTAGTTCAGCAGCTGACGACTGAAGATCTTCCTTCCATGCACTTCTGATACCGAGCAAAACTAGTGGAAGTGCTTCGGTCCATGAGCTTGAAGGATAGCACATGATGGCGGCTTTCAGTTGTCGGTGAAATCGTTCAATTAAGCCGTTAGACGCTGGGTGATATGCTGTCGTCTTAAAATGTTGCGCGCCAATCAGTTTCGTCAGTGCCTTGAATAAATGAGACTCAAATTGTCTACCTCTGTCAGTTGTTATCTTCAGTGGGCAACCAAATCTGGCTATCTGTCTTTGAGCGGAAATGCCTCGGGCCATCGCGTGAATCTATCGATGACAGTAAGGCAATACCTGAAATCTGATGAAGGGGTTAATGGGCCGATGAGGTCGAGATGAATGTGAGTGAATCTGGAGGTAGGTGTTGAAATGGGTGATAATGGAGCTTTGGTATGACGATGAATCTTGCTGCGCTGACAAAGCGAGCACTCTCTTGACAACTCTCTACAGTCTTTGCGAATCCCTGGCCAGACAAATCTTTGAGTTACCAGTCGCACTGTAGCTGTTTTTCCTGGATGACTTAGACTGTGTAACGCGTCAAAAACTTGTCTGCGGAAGCTTGTAGTGATTAATGGACGTGGAGAAGCTGTGGAAACGTCACAGTAGAGGTGTGAACGTGACTCAGGAATTTGTATCTTCTGAAGCTGAAGCGATGAACCATTTAGAAGTAAGCTTTGCAGTTCAGGATCTGCTTCCTGAGAGGATGCTAAAGCTTCGAAATCTATGGCATCTGTTACTTCTTCCACTCTAGATAGGGTATCGGCTACCACATTTTCACGGCCTGGGATGAACTGGATGTTAGTAGTGAATTGGGAGATGTAGTCAAGATATCGGAACTGGCGGGGTAAACATTTGTCTCTATTTACAATAAAAGCCGATGTGAGAGGTTTATGATCAGTGTGGATTACAAAATTTCTTGCTTTAACCATATGACGAAAATATTTGATTGCTTTGTAAATCGCCAAAAGTTCTCGGTCGTATGGACTGTATTTTTTTTGAGATGGACTAAGTTTGTGTGAGTAAAAACCAAGAGGTTGCCATACGCCATTAATTTGTTGTTAAAGTACTGCTCCAATACCAATATGAGAAACATCTGTTGCAATTGCTAGTTCGGCTGATGGGGCAGGGTGCGCTAAGAGCGTAGCTTTGCATAAGCTATCCTTGCATTGCTGGAAAGCTTCGCGCATCTCAGGTGTCATATTGATGGGCTGCGCTCCTTTCATCTTGGGACCTTTTAATGCATCGTCGAGTGGAGCTTGTATTTTTGCTGCGCTAGGAATAAAGCGTCTAAAGAAATTAAGCATACCCAAGAAGCGTCTTAGTTCCTTAGCTGTTTTGGGTTCTGCGAACTCTTGAATTGCTTGCACCTTAGATTCCAGTGGTTTTGTACCTTGAGCAGAAACTGTGTATCCCAAAAATTTGACTTCTGGTTGTCCAAAAACGCATTTAGCAGTGTTGATGAGGACACCGTACTCTGTCAGTCTAGTGAAAAGTTGCCTTAAGTGATCTTTATGTTGCTCTTCGGATGATGAAAAAATGAGAATGTCGTCAAGATATTCAAAGCAAAATTCATCTAAGTCTCTGAGAACTTCGTCCATGAACCTTTGAAACGTTTGAGCTGCGTTTCTAAGTCCGAAGGTCATGTACGGAAACTCATAAAGTCCGAAGGGTGTTGTTATGGCAGTTTTGGGAATGTCGGTTTCATGTACAGGAATCTGATTGTATGCTTTGATGAGATCGATGGTAGAGAAGATGGTGGTGCATCCTGACAGTTGGTATGAAAAATCTCGAATGTGACGAACAGGATATTTGTCAGGGATGGTGCGCGCATTCAGGGCGCGGTAGTCGCCTCATGGTCTCCATCCGTCATCTTTCTTCTTGACTAAGTGTAAAGCAGATGACCATGGGCTGTTGGATGAGCGAGCTGTACCGCTATCAAGCATATCCTGGAACTCTTTCTTAGCAATCAGTAGACGAGCTGGATCCAAGCGACGTGGTCTGGCGGAGACTGGAGGTCCAGGTGTGGTATTGATGTGATGAACGGTGTTATGTTTTGGAATGGATATGGTACCTGATGGTCTGGTTACTTCTGGAAAGTCTCTTAGCAGCTGGTGGTATTCTGACTCACCAGTAATCACCTTCACGGAAGTGAAGTTCTCAGGCATTTGATGTGGTAGTGCAGAAATGGAAAGCGTTGTGATATTGTCTATGAGCTTGTGATGTCTGCAATCCACAAGAAGATTATAAAAACTTAAGAAATCTACACCGATTATAGGTTTTGTGACATCAGCTATTGTGAATTTCCAGGTGTAAATACGTCTGTGACCAAGACCTAGGTTGAGTTGTACAGGACCATAAGTGTTTATTGTAGTTCCATTCGCAGTAGTGAGCTCGTACTTTGTGCGTGTGCAGGTTGTCTTCATGGCTAACCGTGGGAAAACACACAGGTCAGAACCAGTATCCACTAGGAAAAGCATTTTCGATACACGGTCGGTTATAAAAAGGCGGCCTGGAGATGTGGGGCAGTCGTTAGCCGCTACATTCGGCTGCCCGGAGAGTTTTCCGCTGTCCTAAAATTGCATGGCTGTACACATTTTTTCGCCCTTGTACCATAGGTGTAGTGGTACCAGCAGAATGGATGGTCAGGTGGAAGCTGCCGAGAACGAGAACGACTGCGATACGTATTATGACGTATGCGAGAGCGTGGTCGGCGTTTTACCTGGTGAGTTTTGAGTTCTGCTATGGATTTCCTTAGGTCCGCGATCTGCTTGGCCATGATATCAAATAGTGAAGCATCTGAAGAAGAGGCCGGTGGCACCGCACAAGATGCTGCCGCGTGAGGCGAAGACGGCGCGATTTCATATACCTTGTCTGCTAGATCGGCAAGCTTTTGAATAGGCAAATCCGGTTGGAAAGCTATAACAGTTTGTATGTTATTAGGTAACCTACTCGACCAAATATTCTTTAAAAAATCGTTAGGGACAGACGGACCGGCGAGATCTTGAAGATAGCGCAAAAATGTGACGGTTTCCTATCGCCTAACTCTTCATGCATCAATAACTGCTTAACCCTCTTTTCTTGAGAAGCAGAGAGGCGACAGATAAGTTCACGTTTTAATGTATCATATTTACCCGACTCCGGTGGATTAGTAATAATGTCTTTGACCTCTAATGCGTACTGACTATCCAATTGCGCGACAACATAAAAGAATTTGGTAGAATCGCTTATAATATTCGATAGTGCAAATTGTCCTTCAATCTACGCAAACCATAAGCCTGGTTCCTGAGGCCAAAATGGAGGAATTCTTACACCAATCCTACATATGGCGGCGCCGGTGGCATTACTCGATGCCGCATCTTCGAAGTCTTCCATCGTAAATAGGAGTATGTGATATATTTTATACCGAAGCCAAACCGGGTCGCTAGTTATTATATGAGAATATCGTAGGTCCTTTTCGGTGGTCACCAATTTAGGAGAAGGTTGACTAGTCTCCCAAAAGAATTGTAGATATTTTATTGTATTTGATGGAATGACAGGAAAAATATTGACACTTATCAAATTTAAAAATATGTACATAGTAAAATAAAAAATAGAAAAAGATTTGATATATACACGAATATGAATCTCCTACGGATCCTTTCATCCAATTGAAATACTCGCCTTCACTGTCTATGTTTTCGGTCAAGCCAAGGTTAGGCTTACATAAGGCTAACCTAACACTAATCAAAACCAAGCCTAACTTACGCTTCCGACATATATTATATATACTGCCTTAAGAATCCGGATAACGGACCCAGAGAGTGCCTCCAGTAAATACGCCCTAAATCGTAATATTGGCAAGCAAAACCAGGGTAACCAGTAAATGTATGTATATGTGGCTTGTGGCATAACTATAAGTTGGCATTACGACAAAATTCCAGGGAATTTTGTTTTTTGCTTCCGGCTGGAAGGGGCTCCCAGATCCGAGAATACCGCAGTGAGCACTGGAGGAATATAAACATATTAATAGACAGACAGACAGACTTCTTTAAGTCCCCAACAACAACATTACATTGAAGAATAGGTGGGCCCCATCCGATAAATTTGCCAGGGGCCTCAAACGATATAGTTACGCCACTACGCGTATTATAAAAATTCCAATGTGTTATAAAAGGTTACACTAATTTTAAAAAATATGTTTATTTTATAATATATAATAATATTCTTACTGTTTTGCAGCTTCTTGCAACAATGGTTACTTACCTAGTAGTATTGCTACAATTTCAAATTAGTATTCCTGACGAAAATCCTGGAAATGTTTTGGACGCAGCAAATCCAGTCTTGATCAACAATACGATGGCTGAAACCACGAAAATGACTACTATCGGTACTACAATCATTGCTACTCTAACCAGGAGAAAAAAGAAAAATTAGTAAATTTTATATTATTGTCATATTATATTAATATAAATGTGAAAGTGTACATGTTTATATATTCAGTTTGTTACTCGATCACATAAAAACCGTATACTTTATAACCTGATTTAATTTCATATCAAAAGCATAGATCCTATTGGAAGAGAACTACTAGGAGGATATACTTTACATGCTGGAAAGTATAGTATATTTTTTACCCAAAAAATAACTTAATACCTATTATATATGTCACCTTAAAATTGTCAATACTGTGAGATTATAATCTATCTCGCCATATTGCAAACTGTCGATGGATGTGAACTGGACCTAACGTATTGCTTACAATTTAAAGCATTAATTTTCGAAAGGTTATAATCTATCGAAGTGACCGTCAAATCACACATCATAAAATAGTAAAAAATAAGAATCGACAAAATAAATATCTTATGGACTTTTCTGACGTCTCCGGCGCTTTGGGAAGGGTAGCGGCTTCGCCCTTGAGTAACACAATGGGAAAAAACATACGCTTCGCAGCTTCGGCTTGCTGGTCTCTGTAGACACAGAACAGCCTATTGTAAGACCGACCAATCAGGAACCGCCTTCGGACGTCGGTATCTTACAGTCTTAGAATAATTATAAGTATTGTAAGCTTAAAGTTATAAGCTTCGTCTATCGACAGTTCACAATACCGCGAAGTATCTAATACCAGTGATAAATACAATAAAGAAAAAAAAAAATGAATTTGTTGAAATGTTTATTTAACAAAAACCAAGTGTCTTTGACGGGTTCACCCTCCTTCTCCCATCCCATTAATGCTGCGGTTTAAGTGGACTCGGGGTAATCGTAGCATTCTTTTCTTCATTCCCCTTCCTCACTCCATCCTCGAGGTGGCAACGCATCGGCAGTTCAAGATACACGCTCTAGTATTTCCGATGTCCATGGGCGATTTTGGCCACTTACCATCAGGTGGACCGTTTGCTCGCTTGCCACTTATCTGTGATTAAAACAATATTATGATTTATGAACATGTGAAAATTGATTTTCTCTAAATTTAAACTAGTACTCAATTTATATTTTTATTTTGATGTACTTCTATTACAGCAGAATAGAGAATAAAATTCCCTACAACTTGTTTCAAAAATTTTTATACGTTGAATCGTTTTCGAGACACAGAGCGGACAGCGCGCGGTTAGAGCATAACGTAATGTCAACCGGACTACCGGAGTCCCAGTCAAAACACGTTATATATATAAATATCTTAAATTCCGAGATTTTTGTCTAAGATGACGGGACTAGAAGACAAATATCGGAAAAGAAAATCGAACAGACAAATTAAAAAGAGATGGACACGAAATTTAAACATATTTGTTTTATGAAAGCAAAATATGGTGTTTGATTTGAAAATTGGGAGAATTTAACTGAAATCAAAAGAACTTCACACGAAATCAGGTGGTCTGGCAACACTGTTAACCAATTTAATAGTCGACACACACCACTCGTTGTCGGCCGACGTGGCCTTGAACGGCAGTGACAAGCTCTTATCTGGAATCGATTTTCACCGTTGCCAACCCAAATTCGGAGATCAAAATAATTTGACAAATATTAAAAGTATTCAGCTAACTATTAATTATGTTGTGAAAGGGATTTTCTTTATATAGATTTGTGTATAAATGGTTTGTGTTCAATTGTAGTTTTACTTCAATTTTCGGATCACTTTTTTCATTTTTATGAACTTATTTTATTTTAGTAAAATTAATTATTACATATATATATTTAAAACGATCACACTGCTTACCCAGCCAAACCATAAAAAGTTGGAAATTCTAAAATAGCGATGGCGATTCTTTACAAAGATCGATTTTTAAATCGATTCGTATATCAGCCCAATGAATCGATTGACAAAAAAATCGAGACTAAAAAGATGGAACTGACAAATTGATCAAATTTTTGTCGAGTTTGCATTTAGAATGTAAACATTGTGCCTCCTAAGTTGCAAAAAATAACCTCATCGTCAACGGAGCCTTAGGTCGAGGTAAAGCGAGGTTGTTTTTTGTACCCACTGGGGTGAATACGCAAAAAAAGGGCATTGTCTCCAAAACTCATTTCATAAAATCGGCCGCCGATCAGTAAATTATTAGAAAAATAACAGAAAAAATCGAATGTTGAAAATCGATTTTCTAGTTTGAAATATCTATTTAGTGCTGTGTATAGACTTTTTGGTCCAAAAAATCGATCTCTGATCGCCATCCCTATTCTAGAATCATTTCCAGAAAATTCCAGACAGACAAACATCATATTCCAGATAAATAAACCGCGTATGAGTTCTGTGAACTTTAAATACCGTACTGTACGTCAGTTTCAAACTTCAAATCAAAGTTGCTTCAGACACAATTCGAGATTTGTTGAACAATTCGACGACGCCTTATTTGTATCATTTAGATATTGTATTTTGTGTACTTTCTAAAGATCATAACGTAATTAATCATGGTAGATTATAGTAAATGGAAAGATATTGAGGTTAGTCCTAAATGTTAATAACTTTAAAAGCTTATGTTATTATCATATAGAAGAAGAATTTTCCAGCAAAACTTTCCACGTTAGATTGTTATTGTTTGAACGTTGCCTACATGTGGGTCACTTCCTAATAACGTATATATTTGAAAATCTCATTAGCTTCTATAATAAAATCCCTTACAATTCAAAACTACATCAATAAAATATCAAATAATATAATAAATATCCCTTAGATCTCAGATGACGAAGATGATACACACCCAAACATTGACACCCCATCACTGTTTCGCTGGCGCCACCAAGCCCGTGTAGAGCGCATGGAAGAAAGAAAACGCGAGACTGAAGAACATGAGAAACGTAAAGCTGAAAATATTCGCAAACTTGCTGAAACTAAAAAGAAGATTTCTGAAACACCTCCAGATAGCACTGACTTAGAATCATTGAAGAAAGCTCTCGCAGAACTTGAGAAAGAGGAAAGAGCAATAAAACAGAAGGAAGATGATTTAAAAAAGAAAGAAAAAAAGACCCCATGGAATGTAGATACAATAAGTGAACCAGGTTTTACTAAAACTATAATTAATACAAAGCCTGCCAGAGCCAAGGATGAGAATTTAACAGAGGAAGAGAAGGAAGCAAGAATGAAAAAATTTATAAAAGACAATGAAAAGTTTTTAAAACAGTTTGGTTTACTTCGGAGGTATGATGACTCAAAACAGTTTCTGCTTGAGCATAGTCAGTTAGTTTGTGAGGAGACAGCTAACTATCTTGTAATATGGTGTATAAACTTGGAAATGGAAGAGGTAAAACTTATCACTAAAATTTGAATGAGTAATCTTGTTAGGATTATGATTCCATTTTAATTAGTTGTTCATTAAAAATATTATTATTCTAGACTAATTTTAAACTAAATGTCATAGCCCAAAAAAGGATGATACTTCCATACAACTTTTCTAACCTCCCCACCCCTCTTAAAAAGAAGCCTATGTCCTTTCACAGGCTCTAGACTTTCTGTGTACCAAATTTCATTTAAATTGGTCCAGTCGTTTAGTTGTGAAAGCACAACAGACACAAACAGAGTTACTTTCACATTCAGAATATTAATAAGGATAGACATCTTATCAAAACTACAAGTGTTGGCAAATGGTAGCAGACTGGTGTAAACTCCATGTAACTTCACTCAATTTAACAACAGATACCTTAAAACTTGACCTTGGTTGACTTTGAGCCTTGAGCTTGTTTTCAAAACAATGATACACTCTTATCAGCATCACACTCACTCTCAATAACAACAACAATACGTCTTTTTTAAGTAAGAAACAGTACTTAAGTTACCAAAATCATTAAGTTTTGCGGCTATATTACCTAGCCGATAAATATCCTAACTGTTGGCATCAAAAATATGTATAGAAATACAACTCAATTACTTTACTGATAGTAGTAGAAAGCCGTCAGAAATAGTTAACATACCATACCCAATATGCATATTTTGATTTTAAAATTAATGTGTGTCGTTTATAAAATTTTATATTTGAATAATAATGGTGACATAATACAGATTTTTATATTCTCTTCAGTTAACGACATCATCATATAGAGTTTACACTGAAGTTTTTAAAATTCTTATTCCATTATAAGACGGTTTAGAGTACAATACAAATGCATTTGTTACCCAATATTTTCATTTTACAGAAACATGATTTGATGGCGCATGTAGCTCACCAAACCATATGCATGCAGTACATTTTAGAGCTTTCTAAACAGTTGGATGTGGATCCCAGAGCTTGTGTTGGATCTTTCTTCTCTAGGTACTTTAAAATTAATAATTATTGTAACTGAATTATTTTAAAATTATTAAAAATATTAAATAATCTTTTTTGACTTCATAAATAAAAACAAATTGATTATTACAGGATTCAAGTAGCTGAGAAAACATATAAGGATTCCTTTGATGACGAATTAGAGCAATTCAAAGCCAGAATCAAGAAAAGAGCAGCTGAAAAAATCCAAGAAGCTCTGCGAGAACAAGAGGAAGAGGAAAGAAAAGCCAGGCTTGGCCCTGGTGGTCTAGACCCAGTTGAAGTTTATGAAGAGCTACCTGATGTAAGTAAAAAACTATAAATACTACAACAACAAGATTTTAATCTATTTTACATTTCAATTTCTTTTATTATACTTAAAATTTTAGGAATTAAAGAAATGTTTTGACTCACAAGATGTTCCATTACTCCAAGCCACAATAGCCAAAATGCCGGAACAAGATGCAGTCTACTACATGAAGAGATGTGTAGACTCTGGGCTTTGGGTTCCTGGAAAGAACGATGATGAGCCCACTATGAAGGAAAATGCTAAAGATGATGCATCACCAGTAACCACTGAAGATGTAGACTGATTAATGTTTAAAATCATTATGCATTATTTGCATACAATTAAAGTCACAATGCAAACAAGCATCTTACTGTTGCTTATATTAAGTTTCTTAAAATAATACTTTTTTCATATTCATAATTCAATGAACTTTTAGTTTTAGATTATAATTGTAAATTCTAAAAAAAAAGTTTGTGTTCTATATTCTATGACTGCAATATTTTATTCAAATTAATTTTGGTAATTTAAGTTTTAAATTATAATTTGTAATTTTGGAAAATTGGTTACTGTCTAAGATTAACTAGCACCTAATACCTATTGAGGTAAGTTAATTCACAAGCAATACGGTAAAAAAATAATTTTTCCCGTGTCTCCCCTGACTTAAATACAGATGTGAATGTTTTATGTATATAACAATTCTGTAAGTGAACACATAAAGTCTATAATGCTTGATACTTTGAACGATGTTTTATTTATTGACCACAAATTATTAATATTTTTCTATTAATATTACAAACAGCAACATAGGAAGAGAGAGAAACATCAGATAATAATTAATGTCTGGTTGAAGTGTTTAACTTATCATATTGTCTGTACATTTTAGCAATTATATCTAAGGAAATGTACCCATACTACGTGGTCCATTCTGAGAAGGGAGATAGAAGACACTTCAAAATACCACGCTTGGTGACCAGGGCGGGATAAGGGGCTTAGGTTTTCGTCACGTAGTCGATATCCTCTAGAGTATCTGTGAGTTTAAAGACTAACAGTTTCTAGCGCAGCGTAAAGAATTGTCCGTAACATAAATATTATGACGAACGCACATACAAACTTTCATCCCCTATTTCAACATAAACATAATTTGTATGTCACTTACATAGATATGTACTTCATCTCGTATATCGACCCCTATTTTCACGATTAATATCTGTAAGATCCCCTAACACCAAGGGGTAGTCTGTTAATATAATTTAAACGATATCAGAAGTTTTTGATCTATTTTTGTTTTACAAAAAACAATTACCTTCATTACGGTACGTCGACTACATACACTATTGAGAACATAGGAAATTCTGCCCTTATCACAATTAATTAAGGTAGTCGCACGCGGCCTATCCCCAACCGTCCAGTAGTAGTAGTAAACCATTACTTGAATAGTGCTGTCCATCCCGCTAACTCCTAGCAATTTATCTAGTCGCCCGTACCATCCGTTGCTTTTGCTATATAAAATCGCTCGAGTTTCCATTGAGAGCAACGAGTAGTTCATTTATTTTTCGTTGAGCGACACATTTGTGAGCAGGCGATTAGGACCACAAACAAAGGGATATAAAATAAAACGATATAGTTTAACTTGTACTTTTATATAACAAAACTACATTAGGTGAGACGCGCGCTACGTGAGCACATTCGGCGGCAGCTGCGGTCGACCCTCTAGCTTGCTGTAATCTAAGTGGAATTCTTTCGCCACCTGCAACAACAAATCATATTATATTTTGTTGGGAATATTTAATACAAGGAAAAGTCTATTTGATGAGCTAATATGTCTCTGACATTGATTTCACGGTTATAAGGATATATAGGCAATAAATATCCCCTCATCCGAATTGGGTTTGCCATAAAAAAACATATTTGTGTTCAAAGTGATAAGTTTATACCACTTGAAATAATTAAGGCAATTTTATTGTAATTACAATAGAATAGTGTCGCCCGCGAATATTAGGTTCAATATAAGGGTTACCAGGCATTTAAATTAAAAATTTAATTGAGCAAGCAAATATGTATGACAGACAGGCATCCGGTTGCGTGACTTGAGGTCTTAGACCATAAATAAATTTGATGTTTTTTGGTTCTTTGTGAAATATTTTTTTACCTTGCGCCAATTGTGCGCATCAAAGAAGTAGTAGGTGCCGCGCTCGTAGGTGTTGGTCTTCTCGACCATGGGCATGCCGGGCGCTTGCGAGATCCACACCTTCTCCTCCATGTGATACCGCCATTCACGGTTATATCTGAAAACAATCACACAAATATAATTTTAAACCTCATTAAAATATTTTTATTATATTTTAAGCGTCAGTAGCTCAGTGGTTGAGGCGTCGAATTCACGATCATTAAGTCGTGTGTTTAAATCCCAGTCATTGGACTTACGTGGACCACTCCTAACACAAGTATTTGAACTTACTTGGAGGGGGTATTTGTTACTAAAATTAAATTTAAAATTTGGGATGGGCTACCCTTATTCCTTTGGGGTATAAAAAATAGACGTTGACCGATTCTCAGACCTACCCAATATGCACATATAATTGCATAAAAATCGGTCGATCCGTTTCAGAGGAATTTTGTAACAAACACCGCGACACAGGAATTTTATATATTAGATATATCAATATTTTGTACCTTGACACCATGTACACAACTGATGACATCATATTGCGTACTGTGACGTCAAACAATATTTTTTCTTAATCAAAATGAAATGACATTATGAGCCTTATGACATGACATATTCCCTATTATTATTGTATTGTTTCATAGGGGTTTTATCTCTCTAGTATAGTTATAGTAGTATACTATCACTTTAGAAACAAATTTAAGAAAATATTATATGATGTAAGTATAGAATAGATAAAAAAATAACTGACAACTCCGCCGCCGCCGCGATCTGCAGGACGTCGCCTACGAAGCAGTAGAAGAGGTAAAACAACAGGTCCTCCTTGTATCTACTGAGCCGGAGAGGCGCGAGCTTTTCTCTTATCGACCCGTTGATTAGATACTCGGGGGGCACGTGGTAGTCCATGTCTTGTGGTCTGAAATATGATAATAAAATTACCTTCATATGACATATAATCACCAAGTTATAACTAAGCCATAGCAACGATTTTTTTCCTAAAAGTGTAAAATTTAAAATTTTTCTATTTTCTGATACATTTAAGCAATTGATATTTTGTGTAAAAATTCTGGGGAAGAAAATTATAATTAATATTACTTTTAATTTTATTATCCTTTTGTATATTCATTTAACACAACTTAGTATAACAATAATTCTTAACAGTACAACTGAGAAAGGAAGCAAAGGATTTTTTTTAAAAATATAATACTAAAAAGTTTTTTTTTTTTGCTAACTTGATAAAAATTTTCACGTTCCATATTAATTACTAGCAGCGCCCCGCGGTTTCAACCGCAATATTTTGGACAATTTACACTATATCATTATACATTATTAGCTTATGTGTTATTCTGAGGTGTAAGCTATATATTATTGTAAAGTTTCATCAAAATCCATTCAGTAGTTTTTGCGTGAAAGAGTAACAAACATCGATCCATACATTCTTACAAATAACTGAAATTTTCATATAAATTCTATTAAATTAAGGAAAGTGCTAGAGATCAACAATATTATTATCACTTCATAACATAAACTAAGTCGCTTCCCGCTGTCTATCCGTCTATATGTATGCTTAGATCTTTAAAACCACGCAACGGATTTTGATGCGGTTTCTTTAATAGATAGTAATTCAAGAGAAAGGTTTATATGTATAATACATGCATATTATAGTAGAGGAAGAAACCGTGTGAAGCCGGAGCGAGTCGCTAGTTTAGCCTTAAAATCTATAATCTATGTGTTGTTATTGAAGTAGTTTTAAATATGCGACTGAATTTAGAAATTAGAGGGCGTCCATTAATTACGTGGGGTGTTCTAGGGGGAGTGGGGGGTTTTCAAACTAAATCTTTCCAAATCTCACTTATGGGGGAGAGATATTAGTAGATATCACGTAATTTTTTTTCTAGCAGAAAACATTGTTAAATTGCGTGAATAATTATTTCTAGAATTAAATATGGCCAAATCTGACACAATATTTAATTTTATCATTGTGATTCTAAATTATGGTAATATTCACAAATACTAGTCTTCAATTAAATTAATACGAGTTGTGTTTTTGTTTTTTTAACATAAATTTTGAAGAATCTCGCAGGTGATTAGGGGTGGGGGGGAAAGAGTTGAGGAAAGTCTTACGTAGTTTCACCTGAGGCAGATCAAAAAATTCTCAAAAATGCCTCACGTAAATAATGGACGACACCTTAAAATAATTCAGCAAAAAAAACCTATTCTTTAGACCATTACAGACATTTTTAGCATTTCCAATGTAATTTATGTAAGTATGTTTTGATGTCGTCTCACCTGCAGGGCGTATCCGCCCAAGGTCCCGCGAAGGTAAGGTACAAGTTGTCCGGTGAGTTGAGGTTGAGCCCCAACGCGGTGAGGTCCTGCCCCAGCGCCAGGGACACCAGGCTGGGGTCGGACTCCGCCGCTCGGATGAACGTTAATAATCCCACTATACCGAACTGGTTGGGTATCATCGTTTCTGGTATATTCGTCACTTTACCTGTATCCAGAGTTCTAGTTTCAATTAATCAGTAAAATACAGTCCCATTTAAGAGTTAAAAGGGATCAACGTAAAAGATGAAAAAAATATGGTGGTTAGTGAGATATAACAAATGTATACGGTCCAGATAGTATTTTATGTCTGTAATTTAGTCTTTCATTTTAGGACATTCTATAGGATTTTTTTAAATCTTCCAAATGTGTATCGGATTTGGTAATATCAAAAAAGAGAAAAAATGAAATCTAAATGAACTAAATAATATCGAATACTTTTAGATTTCTGTTACAAAAACTAAAATGTTACAGCAAGAAACACTATTTCTAGTCTAAATAATTGCTATTAACATTAAATGTATAAATGAGCATGTTAAAAAAATAATATATAATCCTACATGCTTTAAAATTAATTATAATAAATCTACAGCAACTATTTACATTTGCTATAGAATTTATTATTATATTAATACACACCGTAATATTCCGTATGTGCCGCTTGAGTGACAACTTTGTGGACAAAAAGAAATATTATGTTGTTATTAAATATACTAATGTAGACTTCATGGAAATTATATAAAATAACATGCATTAGCCATACAATACTTGATTAAACCAAAACCCATTTTGATCCACAACAGGATTTATATACAGTGTAAACTCCAGTGAGTTGATATTTTATTTATTAAAGTCGATATATAGGTAAAAACGTATCGAAGAAAGCATATTGAAAAAAATACATATGTTCCCCAGTTCCAGCATAATTATGAAATTCAATAAACGTAAATATTCAACTGAAAAATTATACGTGAGTTTTTAGTATTAATAAAACCCTTTAAAATTAGGTGATATTTTCAGTTATTTTGTTCTTAGTGAAAAACTAGTTTAGCCCTAGAAAACACATTTCATACATACGTGTGACTTATCAAATATAACAAGCCTTTTTGGATTTGTGTATTTTTTAAATCATAAATAGTTAATCCATGAACCTATGTTTTATATTATAGATACTTTATGATTAGTTATTGTTATCAAAATTCTTATCACACAATATTGAATAATATATTTTACAAGATGAGACTTGTAACATTTGACAAATAACAACGCAGGATGTTAGTAGAAGCAACAGATACCAAAAAAAATTAACTCACACTCACCGTCCGGCGACGTCTGTATGCCTTTTCTAGGCTTGTCAGGCGCGTGGACGTAGTCCGCGGGGGGCGCAGGCACGTGTCCCGCCGACGTGCCGGGCAGCGCGGGGAAGTCCTCCGACGACATCGTGAACTCTGACTGCTCGGATGTTGGCTGCTTTACCATACCCACTGTGTACAAAAAACGTCACCTTTGTTATTACAGGACAATTTTTAACAAAATGACAAAGATTTCAATTTAATTGTCTAACCCACCCACTAATATCTGAATCATTAAATAAGAGTACCCACCCTGGTACATCTTTGAAATTCAAGGTACAGCGCTAGTAAAAGTAAAATGGGATCATCTAAAAAAATACTATTTCATTTGATAGGAATTATATCTATTTTTGGGTGGCCTTAGTTTAAAAACTATTTTATTTTTAGGAGTACCTTCAAAGTCCGATGAAATTAAAATAAAATCTTAACTATATTAATAGAAAAGGATTAATACTAAATAATACCTGTTTTCCATATCGACTGTGATTCTACATTATTAGGAACTTTCCAATACGACATTTTTATAAAATTTTCTTAACAACGTAATCTTTCAATACTTTTTGTCGAATGTGAGTTAAACAGTTACATACTGCAAGCTCATTAGATTTTTCTCAAAGTATACGTGGATTTTATCACGCTTAGTTAATAATTTCACTTATAAGAGAATATAAATGGAAAGAATACGTGACAGTGTAATGTGATTATCATAATAACTTCATGTGAATATACATCTACCATAATGGAATAAAAATCGACATTGTAAGCATAACTTTAGTTCCCAGTGTCAATACAATCATTATTAATTTTATTAATACATTTGTGATAAAGTAAACAAGACTTATTTCATTTCTTTTAAACAATATTTAATTAGCTGTTTACAAAAATAACTAAGTTAATCATCTAACAATGAGTAATTGTCAAGACGAATCGAACAAGCTTAAACTTGGTGGGATTGCGTTTATCATGAAATGGTACAAATGTATTTAAAGGGAAGGATCTACCATTTAACACTAATCGTGTAGCTTTACATAACCTTCAAATTTAAGACAGATACCAAAAAAAGGATCATATTCAAATAGTGTTAGCCCATGGCCTCACGCTCTACCCATGTTGTTTATTATGATACTAGCAGCCAGCCCTCACTTCACTGAGGTTAAATAACTTATTGTGTAACCGTCATCATGATAAGCACGCTTTAATTTCCATCCCCTTTTCCAAATATCCTTCCATAATAGTCACATACACATCAGGAGTTTAGGCTGCACGTCGATAAGTCAGTCAGTCAGTTATTCATTTATATATACATTATTTGTAATTACCGTAGGGTTTAGAGCCAGGTGGGGGCGGCGCGGCTGCAGGCGCCTGGTCGCCAGCCCCTCTCGCCGTCAACGAAGGGAACTCGCTGAGGTCCAGCAGCGGCGGCGTCGATGTGTCCCCGCCTTCACCAAACACCGAGTGGTAGTTCGCCGCGTTGAACCTCGACAGATTCGCCATACTCGACTATACATACCACACCGACCGTGTCACTATTATAGTGTTTTTGTATCAATTGACGACTTCAAACTATATTTGTACAGTCTTTTCCTACTTGGAGTTATTTCAATTATTGTTAACTAAGTAAAATGTACATACAATTTGAAGCTATGATATGATAACTCTTAGAGATCCTCAAGCAGTCTACAGAAACTTTTTTATCACACTGGTCGGAAAAAAACTAAAAAATTAAGAACAAGAACCTCATATACAATTTGTCCAAATTTATTCTATCATGTCTAGTTTTAGAGATACTTTAATACAAGATTATCATTAAATTCATGTTCTAACATTACAAACAGCTGCCTGAATCTAAATAAAATCAAAAAAATTGCTTATAGCATCAAAATTGGATGTGCTAGATACTTATTGCATATTTGGATTCAATGCATATATATATATATATATTAAATCCAGATATACGTTATTTTGATGCCGACCAGTTATTAATTTAAACACTTTCATCTTCTTTAGCTTTCTACAACTAGCTACATCCATCAAAAAGAGATAGTTTCTAATAAAAGTATTTTCTTAAAATATATTCTAATTAGATTATTTTTAAATTAGTCATTTTCTATATATATTTATAGAATACTTGAATGAGACACATTATGTGATTGTAAATATTTTCTGCTCTTGTTTATTTTTGATACTTTACACATATAGCTGTTTATATAACAAATACAAGTGACTTAAATTAACATATGTGGGAAAGATATTTTTCATATACTATAATTGTATATAATATAACCATTTTTATTTAATTAAAATTAACGATTCTAAACTACATGACTAACAATAATCAATACCTTATGTACATTTATCAATTCTCACCATTGAATTTGAGTTTGCTTGTGACAATGGAGTGGCAAGTGGTACTCTTCGTTCTGTGAATGTTCTTTGTCCAAATAATGTTGATCTAGATGCCATAGAAGGTGGGGCACCCCCTGGCATCGCTGTGGAGCCCCGTCCTGGTGACAGGGCACCACCAAAAGTTGGTGTCACATGCCCTGAAACTCCTCCAACCAATCCTGATCCTACTCTACCTCCAACGCCTCCACTAGCTAAGCTTCTAGGCGCTTGCTGGAAATTCAAGTTTGCCATAACCTGTAAATATAATAGTTTAAAATATAATTAAACATATCCATACTGATTACATCAGGCCCAAATTTTCAAATTCATAGCTAGACACTTTAGCCTATTAATTTGAAACTTTGGGATCAAACATCTAATAAAAATAAATAAAAATCACATAAAATCTATTAAGTTTGAAAAAAATCCAGATTTTTTAAATTTTTAACGACTAAACAATTTATAAACATATTACAACAAATAATCATAATTACTGCATGATAACATACAAAGGTTACTTCCTTCAACAATAAGTTATATCAATGCTATCAAATCAATGTATTATTTATACTAGGAAACAACTATAGTATTTAAAAGATACAGAATTTCTATCATTCCTCAATACTAACATTTCATACTGGATGAGTGATTTGTTTCCAATATCACTTGTTTCTAACTCCTTCACATATAAATTTCATATAATGTTGTTCCCATCTATCAAATTAAATTTCAAAATTAATATTACTCGAATTGTTTATTAGCTGTATTTAACACTGTTATTAAAACATGTTGTAGTAAACCTATGTGATATTGTTAAAAACCTCTCGTAATAATCGTGGCAGTCCCTTAAATAAGATAAATTTACACTTATGGTTAAAATGCTGATATGTTCAATCTGTTGTAGCTTGGAGTTTAAGCAACTTTATTTATGATTATCAATATCCTTTTAAGTAACATTCGATGAGCAACGCAATAAGTATAATTCTTATGTAGATAAATATGATAAGGACAGTCAATAATAACAAATAAAGTAGATATACATAGCTCAAGATGGTTATTTATTCGCCTGTCAAACAATGGCGACTGGACATTCCAAATTCAAACTTCATATCAATTATTAAAATTACCTAATGTGTTTAGCCAATCCTTTTTGCACTATTCTAATATCCGTTGTATGGTTGTTTCATAATCAAATTTGTCTGGAAGAAATAAATATATCCACACGACGAAACAAACAAAAGTTTGTTGACTGTTCAATTTCTAAAGCAATTTCTCTGCATAAAGAATTTTATTCACCAAGTAAAAGTATTTTATTACAGTTTTTCCATGAAACACTGCTATAAAACGCAATATACTTTATACATATTTACGTAGCTAAAATAAATTAAAACAATTTCACTCAGATTTGTCGAACGCCACATTACCCTAAACAACTGGCGGCCATATTGTTAAAAGCGGAACTAGACAATATTATGATCATTTAAACTAAACTAAGCACTGCATTTGTTACTATTTAGTAAGCAACAATATTATTTTTAAAATTTATAAAAATTTAATGCCACTTTTACACTGATTTTACTGTTATTTTGATAAATTAAAGCCTAAGTGTATAATTGAGGAGATGAATTGACTTTATAGAAATAATCACGATACCTGGGTTGCCTCTTTATGGAGAATGTTCAAAATAAGGGGAAAACAAATGAAAGAATAAAACAAACTTTGTAAGAACTATACTTACAGTTTGCTTTCCTATTAACTTTGATTACATAATTTCATTTCGTAACCGATATCTTATATTGTAAATATATAATAAATACTAATATTAATAATATAAAATATTATGCTTTATACTATCTGCGTAGGAAGTTAATAAATCAGAAACAACACCATCTGAATTCTGAATTAAATTTGCTATTGGAAATCTTAAATATATGTACAAAATAATTATCATTATGGTGGAATTTCCTCTCTCTTTCTTTTATACGAAAATATGCGATATACGATACGATTTTAACAGTTATATTAGTTTACCTTAAATTACAGATATTACAGATACCAGAAAAAAGATTAACTCACTAATTTTTTAGACGGAAAACGGGTTGACTAGTATAAAAATATTTTACTGGAAATGTAAAGATGTTTAATGTTGAATACAGTCACTATAAAGGTTGAATTGTCTATGGTATTTAACGGAGTTATTGCTACGAAATTGGCAACATCAATGATCATATGATTGTTCAATGAAGAAGCACGTCTGATAGGCGTCGACTCACTTCTTCTAGCCAGTTTTTTAATTTCTGGCTCAATATCGGCCGTTTTACGTGTTAGTGGTGTTAAAAAATATCTCTCAGCCATGGCGCTCAGCGATGCAGATGTTCAAAAACAGGTATAAATAGAATAATATGGATTTTATTCTGTAAAAAATTACACGTAGTTAGTAGACATGATAATTTTGTCTGAATGATTGATCCGCATGCACCATTGTTTTACATTGGCTCTGTCTTAGCTTAATAATGATGAATATGATCAAAATGGTTCACAAATTGATAAATTATTTTCTCTTAGATCAAGCACATGATGGCTTTCATCGAACAAGAGGCCAATGAAAAGGCTGAAGAAATCGATGCAAAGGCCGAGGAGGAGTTCAACATCGAAAAGGGGCGCCTTGTTCAACAACAGCGCCTGAAGATCATGGAATACTATGAGAAAAAAGAGAAACAGGTTGAACTCCAGAAAAAGATGTATGTTTAACTTTTGAGTCATATGATTTTATGTAATTCTCGCTTATAATATAAATTGAATTGAATTGTAGGATTTCCAAGGCTAAAAGAAGGAAAATGTCTTTCTATTAATTTGATCCAATAACTGCTTTCTTCATTAGGTAAATTTCATTTTTTAAACTAAAAATATTTCTTAAAAGAAAAAAAACATTACTTTTGTTTCAGAACAATAGTGTTCATTTACAATTTTTCATTACTTCTTTTGCTTTTACATATTTGGAAAATTTAATTATTGATAATGTAGTATTATTAAAATTATCATAGAACTTTAAATTCTACTCTACCACTCTATTCTTCCTATTCTTGGGAACACACATAAATACATTTTTTTCTATACACTTATTTGTATGGTGGCTGATGTGTCATTCAATTTGTTAAATCTTTTTCATAGAACTTAATATAATTGACTGATTCCTAAAGTATTCTTTAGTAAGTGCCAGGTGTCCCATTTGTGCAAAAATAAGAATTGAGGGTTTGTAAAGCTGAGTACTGACCAAAGTTACGAGGTGTAATGTATCATGTTACACAGTGAGCATTCATGCAGTATGTAGTGTTATGGGGAAACCAGTGTGCAACAAGCAGCTTGCTCCCTTTGAGCAGTCAGTATGCTGTAATAAGTCATCACAAGTTCTTCAAAATTTATTGGATGCATTTCGCATGCAAAGTTTTTATATTGTCCAGTAATTATTTATTTTTCAATATTGCTATCAATGACAAACCACCAGATACATATCTGTTTTTAAAATCTTCTTCTTAATTGGAATAAGCAATAATTTAGTAGGATCAAAGATCCCAACAGATTAGACATCATGACTGAGAGTGGCTAGTAGTGGTAAATATGGAGCACAGAGTTCATACGAGCATGTTACGCTGGTTATGTACTTTAATCATGGTAGAATCCATAACTCGCCAATTCCTTAATATATTTATACAAATGATTTGTAAAAATGAGAAAGTAGATAGCCTTTCCATAAACCAAAATATGACAAATGACTTTACAAATCAATCAATTTAATTGCTTAGAAGTTACATGCACACTACTAATATACAAACTTAAGAATTTTATAAATTAATGGTTATTGGAGTTTAGGTATATATTTTAACTAACTATTAGTTTCCTGTGTTTAATTAAATATTGGACTACTGCACTTTAAATATTTATTCTTAACTAGCTGATCCGGCAAATATTGTTTTGCCATATTAAAAAATTTGGGGTAGGCCACCCTTATCACTCTTTAGGGGATGAAAAATAGATAGTAGCTGATTCTCAGACCTACTGAATATGCATATAAAATTTCATAAAAATCGATCGAGCCGTTTCACAGAAGTATGGTAACTAACATTGTGACACGAGAATTTTATATATAAGATTAAGCTTTCTTACAACTTATATCTATGTATTTATCTAGTGTCTAATTTAGTATAAAATTGTAAGACCCATCTCACATGTGGTGTTTCATAGTAAGATAAGGTTTTCATTGTAAAAGATAAGAGATAAATCTGCACAGTTTTGATTACTATCATTTTATTTATTTTTTTCTTTAAAATGCGGTACACAGTTCCTATGTCAATATATTTTACCAAAATTATTTACTAACAGACTTACTAGCTTATTTTGTGTTGTGGACTAATTTTAAGAAAAGTATACATAAAGAATTAATATTTTATCTTTGAAACTAAGATTTGAAGTACATTGTGTAGGTTCTTAAACTTGTTTGACCTACATACCACATTCTTTAGCTGATATATTATGGTAGTAACAAAAGAGGGACTTAAAAAAAACATGTTATATTTGAGTTAGCAGGCAATGTTATTATAACAGGGTACTTCACATTTGATATTTATATTTTAGTTGATAACTTTAAATGCAAAGGTGTGCAAAGCTGGTGCTACAATCCTGTTCAGGAACTCTCAATTTCTTTTTTTTTGCTTATTTGTATTTCTTTAAAGTAAAAATTTAATAGATTTTTAACGATAATAATCTTTGTTACAGCCAATCTTCGAACATGCTGAATCAAGCCCGTCTAAAGGTACTCAAAGTACGTGAAGACCATGTACGCAACGTACTTGACGAGGCACGCAAGCGTCTGGCGATGGTACCCAACGACACCTCGCTGTACTCAGATCTCCTTGTCACACTTATCGTTCAAGCTCTCTTACAGGTATAGAGAATTTAAAGAAAATATTGATATAATCCAAAAAATATTTTATTTTGCAAAGAAGAGAATATTAAGTATGTGTGTTTCAGCTTATAGAGCCCACTGTGACAATCCGCGTGCGACAGTCAGATAAAGGCCTAGTGGAGTCTTTACTTGGCCGTGCTGCAGCTGAGTACAAAGACAAGATCAAGAGAGATGTGCAATTGAAAATTGATTCGGAGCAATACCTTTCTCCTGACATTTGTGGTGGAGTTGAACTTATTGCAGCTAGAGGACGCATAAAGGTACAACAAGATTTTAATTATTATTTTCTTTTAACAAGCTATTGATATTTGTAGCTCATCCAATTAGTTTTGTATTACTTTGTTATTAAATTATTTTGCGTTTGGCTAGATCTGCAACACCCTGGAATCCCGCCTGGAGTTGATCGCTCAGCAGTTGCTGCCGGTGATCCGTACCGCCCTCTTCGGACGTAACCCTAACCGTAAATTCACCGATTAAACAAAATTGGTCATTCACACTTGTTATTAATAACAACTTATTTATATTAAATTCCCTTAGAACTAAAATAATGTTACACTAAGTGTTTTTCTTTGCCTAATTAATTATATATTATATTATAATGCGTACAATTTTATCGCTGTTTATAGTATTTAATGGAAAAGTTGAAACAGAACATAAATGTGTGGTCATGTGTTTTACTGATACCTGGCTCTAATTATTTAAACTGTACATTAGTTTCGCCCACTAACATGCTATCTTTGTATAAATGTTTTATTGTTACAATTCATTCATATAATCAAATCTATGTATTTAGATTCGTAGTTTATAGGATTTCAAAACATATAATCTTACATAGAAGTTCTATAACAGTTATGCATACAGTAAAACAGCACAAGAAACGTCAAGCTTCGTAGTTCTGTGTTACATGTAACCTAATTGTAATTTTAAATTATCGATGTCTATAGCTTTTATTGTATTGACCAGTAAACTAGGAATTATTGATGACTGTAAGATTTTGGTTTGACGGCAGCATCCTATACTATGTTCACTTAAATCTTCAAGATTTGCCTGGGCGCAGTGTAGTGTCACACTCGAATCTTGCAGTCCGACAACACATTCCTACATTTAATCTTTATTGCCCCTGGCTTAATGTTTTTGACTTGCTTTGAATTCAGTGTAATTGCTCTAAAATTTCGTATGTATGTCTA
Source organism: Limenitis camilla (assembly GCA_905147385.1). Taxonomy (NCBI): domain Eukaryota; kingdom Metazoa; phylum Arthropoda; class Insecta; order Lepidoptera; family Nymphalidae; genus Limenitis; species Limenitis camilla. Next base: position 6,645,627 of record LR990245.1, on the reverse strand, counting down.
CCATTATGGCACTGTTAAAATTATTATGTAAATATATAGATGTGTTAAACCGATTTTTTATTTAAAAACTCCTATTTAATCATTAAAAAAACACTGAAACCAGTTAATATCTTACTTATATGCGTAGACGTGAGTTAATCAAGCGCGGGGCCCGTAGCATTTTGTAGCGTGGGCCCCAAAGACGAGCAAAAAAATTCACCAGATTTGTACGTTCATTTATTTTAATCACAAATTATTTGACTCTCTTTAATCCGCCACTGAGCCTATGAACTATTCAAGGTTCTTTATGTGTTTGCCAAATAGATTTAAATCTGTTCAGCCGTTTTTACATGATTGAGTAACAAATATCCAAACTTTCAGGCGTTTGAACGCGCTTTTTTTATCTCAGGAAGTACTGGTCCGATTTGAAAAATTCTTTCAGTGTTAGATAGCCCATTTATCGACGAAGCTATAGGCTATATATCATCACGCTACGACCAATAGGAGCGCGTGTCGACTATTATCTAATATTAGTAAAATGAATACGCGAGCAAAATCAACAACTATTTATTTATACTATCAAAAATAAATTATTTATCTAATACATTATGGAGACATGAAATAAGGTCATCGTTAAGCCGCTTCGATATCATGTGACATTGCAGTCATTCTATTATATCAAGGTTTAAATAAAATACTAAATGAAAGTTTAACTTTTATTTAGTAACCTTTGGGAAGAACACTATTATTTTATAATCAGTTTTTAGTAATTATGTTAAGTATCACAGGTACCTATTGAAGTTTTCTTTAATTTACATCAAGACATTTACAATTAAATATTCTTACTGGTAATTACTTCATATTGTATTTACACCAAAATAATTCTTCTATATAATTAATTATTCAAACTATAAAAAAACTATGTATTTCACTTCATTCTTCAAAAGGGGGTAAGCCAAATAATTCTGGTTTGAAGTCTTCTAAGTTTTTTATGACTAGAGTGGCTTCTTCAGTAAGGTGTCTATCTACTCGAGGATCTGGTACCATTACTACTTGCATTTCAGCGGCTTTTGCAGCCTTCACTCCATTTACTGCATCTTCGAAAACCAAACACTGGAAATAAAATTAAGAATTAAAAATTAACACAATTAATTTTTTATTTACTTCGTTCTAATTTATTATTATCGATTACAAATAAAAAATGGATTTCCCAAAAATTACTGAGGTTTTATCTTAATGTAAAAACTCTCATTGTGAAACGACTTGTCGGTAAAGCCGGCCACAATTTCGTAGTCGGCAAAAAAAGCCGACTATCCGGCTAATTTATATGTATTTTTCATTAAAATTTATATAAGAATACATTCAATATAAATTCGGCTAAGTGCGTGGCACACACTGCGGGTCCCCTACTACTAGAATTAAGTAAAAAAACTTTGCTCTTACACTTTAATGAACAATAACAAAATTGTCTTCATTTTTTATGTAAATACACCGACAATGACCCATGCATAATAAAACTCAAAAAAAGGGGGGAATAAACATGTTGCGACGCACTCGCATGTAACGGCGATTGTGACTTGTTCGCTAATCATCATCTGTAAATAAAATGTCACGGAAATTGCCACATGGCTTGACCGACTAGTCGGCCTCTCTACAACCTACTAATCGGCTAGTCGTCCAAAGTCCTAGTCGGTACATCTCTAAAAAATATATAAACTACTACTCGATCCGGCCAGTTTCGCAAAAGTCGAATTTACCACATAAACTTTAATTTAATAAATACTAGGTTTAAAAAAAAACATTTTATATTTCAACATATTCCATTATAAAAATAATCAGGCATTCAAAACACATACAGTAGAACTCCAATTATCCGAATTAATGGGGACCGGGACCCATTCGGATAATCAAATATTCGGATAATCGGATTTTTTTAAAAAAAATTGCCATTGGAGAGAATAAAAGCTACGTTTTGATATTGCACTATTTTTTTATTGAATTAAATGAAAGAAACATGAAATTTTCACATGTTTTAAATATAAATAAAATGTACAAGTTTAGAAATAAAAATCATTGTTTTTTAAACATCTCCGTCAATGTAAGCTGTTTTGCGGTCTTCAACCGTTTTCGGGCAGCCAGGTCACGCATTCGCTTGACGGTGAGCAGTTGCAAGTGGTCACACTCGGGCTGACGCTCCATCCACTTCAAAGCAGTCTCGAGGCCGGCAAATGCTTCACTAGCTGATGGTCCAGCGTCTACTTCAACATCAGCAGAAAGTTCTTCTTCCACTTCCACTTCAACATCTTCTCTCACACTTACAACAATTTCATCGTCATTGAGAATTTGAAAACCAGGGTCAGACGTGTCACAAGCCATCAGCATCTCTACATCTTCAGCACTTACTTCTGTACAACCAGGAATTTTTACAATCATTTTTCTTATTTCCTCTAGTGACAACGCATCTTTATCATCATCATCCTCTCCATATTCTTGTTTCTCATTTTCTTCAGATTCTTTTTTTTTTGTTCTTCTCAGACGGTAGGCCTTTCAGTTTATTCCACACACGCGGGGGGAAGTCAGTGTAGGCACAACGGCAAGTTAAGACAAGTCAAGTCAAGACTTGACGCGCAAACACTGGCTTCGCGGGGGGAAGAATAATAGCGCACTTAGTCCTTTTTTGGACAATTTTTTGTGATTCGGATAATCGGCGATTCGGATAGTCGGAGTTCGGATAATTGGAGTTCTACTGTACTTCATTATTAAAAGCCTGTGTCAATTCGAGTAATAAAGTATCTATGTGCCAAATTTCATAAAAATCTGTTCAGTTGTTTATGTGTGATTAACTGCTGATGATCAAAGATAAAAAACTCACGTATATAATTTCAATACTGCTTACTAAAAAGTAGTGAAAATTTTATTTATTTAAATTATGACTTATATTAAATGAATTTAAAAGATATACTACAAATGCAATTTAGATTTTTTTATTAGTACAAATCGGTTATTTCCTTTACAAGTAGACAAAAATCCACAAAAAAAGTTGCAGGAAATCATTGAATCCAAGTTACATATTAAGATTTCTTCATATATTGGGGAGAAAAAACACAAATTTTCTTATTACCTGTTCAGGACTAGGTTGTTCAGGAAACTTTGATGCAGCAACCAGAAATATGTCAGGATATGGCTTTCCTCTTTTCACATTCGGATCCGACGAACCGAAAGTTTTATATGGAAACAAAGCAAACAAATCTGTGTGATGTTTATCAGTTTTTAAATGATATGATTTTTCACTCGAACTTGTCGCTAAACCCATAGGAATTCCTTTTTTACTTAAGTGTTCGATAATTTTTTTAGCACCTGAAAAAAAAAGAATAATAGAACTAGTTTCAGAGACCCTTAGATCACTTGCTATTTTTTTTGCTTGCTAAATAATTTACTATTTTTACAACTTTGAAGAGCATGAGAAAATGAACTAGAGATTATACTATAAATCATAAAGTCTTGCCACTCCCCGAAGTTACTTACCACACAATTGTGTGGACCCAAATTTACCCCTTACAGATCCCCAATTCTCAATTTTGACAATATAGACTAGTACAAACAATAGGTTGTGACCCCATGTAGTGTTTCTAGATTCTACACCAAAGTAGTCTATATCAATAATGAAGTATTTCAATATCTGGAGGTGCAGTTTCTTTTTTGTCTTCATACTAAGTCTTTCAAATCAATAAACATTTTTTTTGTTTTTTTTTTTGAGAAACACTAGTATAGACATTAGGAATCAGCAAGTTAAAGTCATCAATTAAATTATTTGTTTAATTCATCTTACCTGGCATTAATTCTGTGTCAGGAAATAGCTTTTCAAACTGTTTTTCACTCTCTGACATAAACTGTTCTGGAGTTATTGGTAGGTCAAGTTCTGATACAATTATATTTGCAGTTTCTCGAGCTTGACATCCCATAAGCTTCAATTTCAGATCAAAGGTATAAGTTTTCCCATATGGAGCAACCATATTTTGAAATGCTACAGAATACAACTCTTCTGTGTCTGCAAAATTGAAATATAATACAATAAACATTTGCACCTACATCCATACAAATAAATAAAATTGGAGTGTCTGTTTGTAATATTAAAATAACCACTGTTACTAAGTGCATATAGATGTATACATATATACCAAAACCATATTTTTTACAATTTTTGTCTTGTCTGTTTATTCTGGCTAATCTCTGAAATGGCTGGGCTGATTTTGACGAGACTTTTACTGGCATATAGCTGATGTAACAAGACTAAGGCTACTTGACATCCTGCTACGAACCATAGGAGCGGAGCAACACGAGACCTTCCTTTTCCTTTATTCAAGTCATTAAAAATTCTTCCTCTGCCTTGCTTGAACATATTCGAAATATGTTTTTTATAAAGAAATATCCTTCATTGTTAAAAAAATCTAAAAATGATATCAATATCCACAAGGTACCCTATATGTACCATTTAAATAAACTATATGTTCCATATAAGATTACATTTTCATTTTTAACTATGCCACATTAATTTAAATTCCACAAATTTGATAGTTTTTATACATTAAACAATTTCTTTATAAAATAAGTATGAACTTTCTTAGCAAATAAAGAATCATAAACCGTTTGGCAAAATAATGTTAAATTTGAATCGACTACTTACTCAATATCAATCCATCCATATCAAACAGCACATGAGTTACCGGTTTGAACATATTGGCTTATTTAAAATTTGTATTATTAAAAGTTTACTTCAACGGTTTGGTTTGCGTCAAACTACTAAAACCACATAAGGAAAATATTATTTTGTAACATTAACATAAATAAACTGCTGTAGTTTTAAACAGTACTGATAATATTTTGCAAGTTTGTAATTTGCATTTAAATTGAAGTGTTTATGTTAGAAGCAACGATAGCCTATTTAAATAGGTAATTCTAAAAAATTATAACTCAATCCCAAAAAATAATAGATAATAAAATAATAAGTATATATTTCCAATATGAAATTAACTCTTCTTGTTTTTATCAGATTGTGATTTTAATATGTTAAGAATTAAAATCAAGATTTCGTTATTTGGTTGACAGATGAGTCCCCGAGTAATTGTATTCTGTGGATGAGTCTCAGTATAATTAATGTACTCTGTGGATGAGTCAACCAATAGCCAGCACACAAAAATCGTACCTATTTATTGGTGACCTTTATCGGGTACGGAATAGGGTACCCAACGAGATCGGGCCATGTCGACCGTCGTCGGGTGACGTTATTATCATTTTATTGCTCCGACCTTCATCGGGGCCTGATATGCAAATCTCGATACACAATATGTATTCCCACAGTTAATGTTCAACATAGTAGCTGTTATAGTAGCAACATAAATTTTTTTTAGCCAAAATGCAAAATGCTGCATTTTACTTCAACGATTGTTTTAAATTAAGAAGTCAACTAAAATTAGTTGATTTTCAATTATTAAAATTAGTTACATAAGTATTGGCAAGTATTTAAAAAAAACAAAGTCGGCTTTGTTTGAACACTTATAACTCGAGAACAGCTCGGCGGTTTGTTGTATTTGTCTCCGTCCTGAATAGCAGAATAACTTTGAATAATATTAAAAACATTGGAAAACTAAAGGAAAAATGAAATAAGAGAAAAAATATTTTTCCATACAAATTGTTGATGGGTTTCGTAACAGTCAAACATTTAATGTTCATCCCGTCGATTCGGTAAACTCTGCCCTCAAATTAAAGAACGTATTTAATTAAAGGTTTCGAATCGACGAGATATATCCCCAATACTCGGATAAAGGCGTATTTTATATGTCAGTAACGTAAAAGGTATGACATATATATTGGTTGTCAAAAGTTCAAGTAATCTCTAACAAGACATTCATTTTCGGTACAAAGTTCGCTGGATCAGCTAGATAGTATGTGAATTAAAATACGTAAACAACTACTTTTACTAAAATAAAACTAAAGTAATAAAAAGTATGAAGATCTACAAATCCGAGTTGGCCACACTACATATCGGGTCCCGATGGGGACGCAGCGAAATAATAATAATGACGTCATGTACCCGATCGAGGCCACATCGGCCCGATCCGAATCAGACTGTGTGTGCCGGCCAATACATGACAGTTGGTAGTTTTGATAGGCGAGTAAAAACATCGTTATATCGTTGATTTTTAAATCTTGATAAATTGATATTCCATTTTTTAACACACACACTACATACACTTCAAAATGTATATTTTATCATGTACCTGAACGTCATTTAGAAATATCTTATTTCTAGGATAAGTGAAGATAAAGACAATTGACAAGATAAGAACAACATCGAAAATCAGTGTAGTATTGATTTTAAAGGAAGCGCCATCTGCCTATTTTTAATAATTTGCTACAGCATTTGCAGCAAAGAGTATAATATATATATAATAAGAAAATTGGCAGGCGCATGGTAATAGTATTAAAACGTTCTCATTGATTTTATTTCTCCTATTGTTATTTAATTAACTTTTATTTATGTCAAAAAATATTTTGATCCTCAACGTGGTGATAAAAGTTACTTTGACACAGACACATTTAAGACAAAAATGGTTTTTACTTTTTAAAGTAGCATTTATAACAGAAAACATTTAGAATACTGTCCGGCTGCTCAGTAATCAGTATAGAAACTCCTTGTATATAACGTTGTCTGTTTATAATTTAGTTCCCTCCATACAAGACATCTTGTCTAATCATCTCTAAGAAAAAAACATTTAATCAAGTAGATACTAATGGGTGTTCCTTATTAGTACTTAATATGATACTTCTGATTAGACCTATTCCTGAATAATTTATTAGTACAATAAAATTAAAAACAATCCTGTTAAACGTTAACAAAAAAAGTTAATCACTCTTTTCCAAATTCATTGCGGTATTTTTAATCCGTATTAAATATTACTATAAATTTAAAATAATTTCGTTGTTATACCTCGAGACGTGCAAATCAGCGAAGCGACGAATTGTGGGGATGGCGGGAGGTGGTTTTGTTTTTTGTTGTACCCAACATAATATATTTTTATCAACTCTAAACTAATGTGCGAAATAGCGGATCAATACGACGTGAGACGACATGTGTAATATTTTTGAACGAAGCTCTCAAATGATTGCGATTGAACTTCACATACAGGTAAGTTCGTTTAATCATCAATTATAATTTCTAAGAATAATTTATAATTAATTGAAACTCTTTTCTATTTTAAAATCGTTGTTTATTTGGTGTTTCTTTGGTTTCAGTAAAACTATTATACCTAGTGGCTAGTACACATTTGTTATGGTTAGTCAGAGCATCACTTTTTTAAGTCACATCAAGAGTATTTGCCAGCCTTGACGGGAATGAAGGAAACGTATGACAAAATGGTAAAAATTCTAAAAGAACGCCTTTCTGCTTTAAACTTTTTTTGCGCAAACTATGTTATAAAGGCTGGCACATTGTAAACGATGTAACTTACAAACATGGGTGCAAAATACTTTATCCCAAATTAAATACTTAGAAGCTATTCAATTTGGAATAAAGCATAGATAGTAATATATAATATTATATATTTAATTTCTAACAATATTTAAAATTACTCTTACGTTTGATTAAATGTATATTTAAGTAACACCAATGTATGCAATAATCACGGTATGGTTCTTTGAACAAGCCGGCCCGCGCGATTTCGTTAACGTGTTGCTATGTGTCATAGCACGATGTCATATGGGAATAACTTAGGCTATTTAACATCGTGCTATGACCCATACGATATGTCCTATGGGTCATAGCACGATGTTAAATAGCCTAAGTTACTCCTGGTTACATCAGCTATCTGCCAGTGAAAGTCCCGTCAAAATCGGTCCAGCTATTTCAGAGATTAGCCGGAAAAAACAAACAGACATAAATTGTAAAAAATATTGTTTTGGTATATGTACCGTGTATACATCCATATGAACTTAGTAAAAAGCGGTTACTTTTAAATATTACAAACGGACACTCCAATTTTATTTATTAGTATAGATATGGATTAAAATTTTGTCAAATTCAGTTAAATTATTTAAAAAACATAATTATTAAAATGTTTTACTTAGCATATTTTCAAACAGGACGTCCATAATCTAGCAAAATATAATCTTAATATGTATACAATTTATATGGAAATCAATTCCAAAACTGAGTTAGCATTGTTGATCAAATATTATTAAGTACCTATATTTCTTTTTATACTAACTACCCTTTAAATAGTTAGACATCAATTTGCTTTCATAATATTAGGTAAGTTAGCTAGTTAGTTAGTTTTTATACTTAGTTACACTTATACGTGAATATAATGACACATCGATAGAGACTGGTATCTACACAAATTCATAGGCATGTATAGAAGTAATTTATAAATGTGATATTATGATTAGTGAGAAAGTACAGACTGACTTTAAACTACAAGATGGGACACATCAGGTGTATATGCAGGCATATAACGAGGTATGCGGGGTTCGTCGCGTCTTCTTACACCTCTATCCACAGCCAAACTGATACTTCCCGTTTCTTTCACGCCGTTAGACTTCGCACGCCGCTGGGATGGAAGAATTGAGGCTCGCATTGATTTCCGCTTCTGTAAAGTACAATTATTTTTTAATATCAAGTCCAGTTAGTAGTAATACAAAAACACATGTCTACTTACAACCATGATGATATTCCGGTGGGGGGCTTACCAAATTAAGCATCTAAATGACCGTGATATATATTTATTCGAGTATTGGTCATTAACAATATTTCTAAGCGATTCGATAATATCAAAGGGGAAAGCGCGGGTTGATTACATTTTTGTTTCAATTTGTCGTTTGATGTCGATGTGGTCCATGGCCTTGGCTCGGTTTACCTCAACGGCGCCGCGCCATCTGTCAGCCGCGTGTCGTGCTAGCTCCATCCTCTTCTGTTTTCGGATCTGATGTCGTTTGTACACCACCTCTATCACGATGAGAACTATTCCACCTATAATGCCCGCGAGTACCAAAATGAACACTCCAGCCATGTTTTTCAATCCTAAGGTGTTTGGTGTCTTTTCGTTTTCTTCGCAGTTGAGCATATTATTTCCGAGAATCCATTTATTGTCAAACGATTCCATAACTCCACCTGAAATATTTGATAATTTGAATTCTAATCTATGCTAATTATTTTTGATACTCTAATGGCAAAAAGACTCCGTTAATAATTTTGAGGTACTTTATATATGAATGTTGGATTTTAATATTAAATCCTATTCTACGTTAGGCGTAGAATGTGTCAGATTTTTAAAAAGATTTACACGCAATCGAAACATTTTTAATTTTTTAATTTTTTACCAATGACAAAGAAACACCGAAGTTCAATAATGCATCGTTATAGTTATGTAAAAGAACAAAATTATGGCGTTTTTATACCATTAGTAAGCTGTTGTTTAATAAAGTAGTTTGTATCATACATATATAATAAGTTCAACATAATCTAAATTTTATGATATAGTCTTACTTTCATGAAAGTCCAATATAGCAAGGGTAACCAAATCAGCCCAAGGTGAACCCTTTTGTAAGCCAACACCATATCCAGATCGACCAAACAATTCACCAGCCGTGACAAGTTCACAGTCTTGTGCTGCTTCGAATTCTAATCGTGACGAATCCCATATAAAGGCCATCAATTTCCTATAAAATATATTTTTTAATAGTGATATAGTTCTCTAGTTCTCTACTGCAAAATTAGTCAATTTTCAATCTCATTGGGCTTGATGTACTATAATTCGGGAATATATGCTCGTAATATTTCTTGTGCACTTTGCTGATGTTGTAATAGAAATTACTATCGTAGTTGAATGTCGGTTTAGAATGCTCTTACCCGTTTTTAACGTCTTGTATAGCTGTTTCAGCGTTGTCATAATTATTAGCCTCCATTGTCCGGTACATATTCGACAGCTCCACTTGTCTGCGAAAGTACATATCTACTGCTGATCCTTTCACCGTAGCGCAAGTCAGATTTTCCATAGTATTTCGAAGCTAAAATTAGAGCAAGCGGTGTTTCTACATTGAATTAAGTGGTAGTAACAAAAAGAAAAAAGGTGACGAACTAACTAAAATAGATAATATGTAAAGTATGACTAATCATGTTTAGTTACCCTTGCATCATTAATTCCTGTTAGCTTTGTCTTCGGTCTCTCGAGCACAAGGAACGCGGCAAGATTAGCAGTATACGAAGCAACGATAATCATAGCAAATCCAGCCCATACCATTCCAAGCACACGGGCTGAAAAGCTTCGAGGAGTACCTTAAAAGTTATAAATACGGACAGTAGATGCATGAAATGTAAAGAAGCGAAGTTATTTTTAAATAAAAAATTGTAATTTTATACCTTCTCCAATACCACTGTTCAATAAAACGCCCCAAGCAAACCATATAGCACTGGACAAATTTAGAGCATCTTCTTCAGTACCATCAATATTTGCCAACTTAAATCTTCCGAAAGGTGAAAATCGGTCAAGAAGATATAGTACCAATGCTACTACGTGTACAGAGACCATAACTAGTATCCACAACGTATTTGAAAACGGTTGCAAGAAAGATACTAGTGTTGATGATCGTGAAGGCTGGAAATTGAGACGATATTAACGCAAAATAATTTTATTTTAATAATCCTTAATAGTATCTACCTTTTTTTCTAATATAGTGATGCCCTGATATTTAAAGGGTTTGCTAAACTCAATAAATTCAGCTCGTTCTGGGTTGATAGTTAATGGTGCGACAATCATATCCGCACGTTCATAAACCAACTCGCCTGTGAATGATAGTTATTTGTTATTATCAGTTTAAAATAAATTTAGAGTCTATAAATCTAAACACGTACCAATAAGTCCGGTCCATTCTTTTTTAGCTCCTGGTTGAGAGAAATTACGAATGATGTAATCTCCAAATTGACCATCAGGTGAAAGGGCTAACGAATAAGTAAAATTAATCGATCGTGATAGTTCTTGCAATAGATCCATACAAAAGCCTTTACAACAGTATAGTTTATCTGAAAATATATATAATTAAATTAAATTACATTTAATAATTTAATATAAATACAAACCATTGTTGTGTCAAAAGTCTTATAGTTTTACGATTTATAGAGCATGTTCTTTTGACATTTCCAAAAATCATACTTGAACTCATTAGGAGTTATACAGTAAATCATTAGTTATTTACAAGAAAATTTACTTAATAAAAATAATATACCTGTATCTTCACTAGAATTATAATGAGGGCAAAATATTTCTTCTGATGTACAGTCAGTTTCGTCAAAGACTCGACGAGCGTATACAAATGGTTTTTCTTCAATTGTCAAAACCTTTGATGAGTAAATATTTAATTTATTACATGTTGTTATTACAGCTACCAATTATATTACTAAGAACTACCTTCAGATGCGTAGGAATCATAAAGCCTTCGGGTTTTGAAGAACTGCGACCCATCCAGATTATTTCATGTTCTTTAAGTTCCAAACGCATTTTTTGAGTATCCTGTGAAATTATTTTTAATTTAGACATGTTTATTATCTGTAAAATGTTTTCCCAACGTGTTCATTGTATTATAAAATATTATAATTATAGTTACTTTGGAATAGAAGTATTTTCCGACGGCAACATGTTCTCCCTGCGCCCTTACATTTACCATGTCATATTCAGCATGCACCCTATCACCATGGTCATCAAAAGCTACATGTCCTGTTGCACCATTTTCTAAACTCTGTTTTCTTATATAATCAAAGAGCAATCGTCCAGTAGTCCAAATAGACCGTGTACTATCACAATCCGAAGGTGGCGTGCTTATCTCTTCAGTTGTATTCATGTCGCGGATAGCAGAAGCAAGAACATATCTTTGAAATAATAAATACTTTTACATTTAATTTTCTCTGCATAATAAAAACTAAATATTATCAATACAATAAGATAGTTACATTGAATCTTGAATGTGAGCATGTTCGTTAGTCGCATTAACAAGTCTTAAGCCAAGAAGTCCTTCGGGTGCGTTAGCTGCATCTAGAGCTTGTTCTGTGACCATCCACACGTAACCTGTCGTTGTCATATTAAGATGTGTAGCGTCACGAAATATTATTTCTGCATCTGTTTTACTAAAAAAAAGATCATTTGAGATTATACAGCAATTTGTCTATATGCTAATGAATTTGGGTTTAATCACAAGAATTAATATCTATAGATTTGTGAATCTGTTTATAAGATGTTTTCTATAAAATTACTCATCCAGGGTTTAAAATTTAGTGTATATACCTATAACAATTTTAAACACTATTAAATGGAGGAGTGAAGGTGACTAGTTATTTGGATATTTACCTGGCATACATTAAAAATACTCTCGCCTGAGCACTTTTTACTTCTATTAATTTGTCGCTGAAAGAATCAAGACCCGGCTCAAACTCAATCACCTGTTCCACTACAACTTTCCTGTCTACATCTTCATCGATACTTTGTGACGTAGTTTGAAACCTAAAAATAGAATAATTAAGCGCTAATTATAGTTTGCTTATTCGAAAATTGCAAATATTATTTAGGTTGATATTACCTCCCTAATATAGCTCTGCCGTCGGTATCCGAGCTGTGTATCACAATAACTTTCATATAGTTAAAATGTTTAAGTACATCGACCCACACGTCGGCCTGGTGTGAATACGGTGGTACCGTCCGCAAAAATGAAACGTGAATATTCTTATCAGAGAAAGCAGAATCCCTTGAGGATATGCCGATTACAGGTATAAGGTAGAAGCCGCATGTATAGGATACAGCTGCAGGAGACAGATCCCCAGTTAAGGGGTGCGACACGACCACTGCATAGATCTAAAAGGGGTTAGTGTACATATTTTGTTTTGAAGAAGAAATTAAAATTTATATTTACAATAAATATTAAATACTCACTCGATGTGCAATAAGATCCTTGCATACATTTAGTGCAGTCTTTATTGGGTTAGGATCCATCAGAATTGAATAATCATGGTAGGTGACTCCTCGAGGAACATATTTATCTTTGAAGTTGAGTTTCTGTTTAAAAAATAAATAGATTCATTACTTGTATTCAATACCGAAAAAGAATTTATGAATAATGTTTATAATTGTTTTAAATTAATTTTGAGAAAGTACCGATATTGTGTCCTTGAAAAACGCGATAGATTCGTTACTGGAAAGAACTCCACCGACGTTGTAATATGTAGGATTAGCGACTCGTCGTCGATCTGTATCAGCTAATATGACATTGCAGCAGCATGAAGCTACTATTACTAGATACAATATACGAGCCATATTTCCTGAAATATTTTTTTTATTTCTTTTAAATTGCAAATGAACTTCTTAAAGTAGGTACATTAAATTGATTTGTAAAATAACTAGCTTGGTTAAATTTAATTCATCATCATCACCTACATTACAACTCATTAATGGCCCACTGCTGAGACGGGTCTCATCCTCAGAAAGAGGAGGCGGTTACACCATAGTTCATCACACTGGACAAGTGCGGGTTGGCAGACACCTTTGAGAACTTTAAGGAGCTCTCAGGAGTGCAGGTTTCCTCACGATGTTTTTCTTCACCATTAGAGAAAGTAATATTTAATAACATTTAATTATTATTATAATATAATTGCTAAATTATAGTTTTATATACTATTTAAATGAAAGTTTCTCATATAATAGATACACTGACACCAAATAAATTAATTAGCCTAACACTTACCGTATATTTTTGACTTTTAGTCCTTTAAAACATATGTATTTCTGTTATTAACATGATTATAAAAATAAAAACGCATCTAAATACTAATATTTGTGACGTAACAAAAATAGAAAGAGGCTGTAAACTGACGGGAGGTGGAGCCTCATCTCCGGTTGTCTCAGCAATTGCGCAGTCGTATTGAGTATCGATCTATTTCGGAAAGGGAAGTTTCATTAGCAATTACAATTTTAATATATCTAAACTCAGTTTTAAAATATGAGGAAGGATAAATAAAACTTTTTATGTTAGAATTAAATTTTTTTTGGCATACCTAGAAGGTGTGTAAACTTTATCACATTCATTCAATCTTTTATCTTCTTGAACCTCGGACAATATTTTCATCTAAATCTGTTAACATAAGTATTCATAAACGGTAAACAATTGTTGAAAATGAAAAGTATGAATGCACAGAACAGTGATATTAAAGATAAATATGCGCTGTCGTTATCTTATACTTTTAAGTACTTACTTAACATATAAAGCTCAAGAGTTTGTATGTTTGCTTGACGCGCTAATCTCAGGAACTACTGGTCTAGTTTGAAAAATCCTTTCAGTGTTAGATAGCCCATTTATCAAGGACACTATAGGCTATATATCATCACGCTACGACCAATAGGAGCGTAGCAACACGAGAACAAAGTCGCGCGGGCCGACGAGTAATGTAATAGCCATTGGTACATGATTCACCGCAATAACGGCTAGTACCCCGTAGTCTTGTGGAAATGTAATTTTTTTAAGATACATTAAAACAAAACATTCAATGTAAACTACTTTATTACGTTGCGCATACAAAAACATTTATACAAAGAACATTTAACGTGTTATATTTCTGAGAAGATATTATGATTATCTTATTTGGACCAAGTCCATGTCTTCCACACAGGAGTCCATCCGGCAGGACGCAATGCTGCTGCGGCAGCAGTTGCGGCGTGCTGCGCTGCCCCTGCTGCCCCAGCTGCGCTCGAACTCTGGATCACTGACAACTTTAATGCTTCTAAATCTGTTAAGAGATACAAATATAGGTTTTGTTAATAATCCAGTAAAAAGAAATCAGAATATCGAAAAAATTGATGAAAGCCACTACAAAGTATAAGACAAAGTTGCTATCTGTCTGTTTTTCTGTCCCTATGTATGCTATCTTCAAAACTAAGCAACGGATTTTAATGTGGTTTTTTTAATAGATAGAGTGATTCAAGAGGAAGTCTTATATATGTATAATACATACTTAAAATAGAGAAATACTGATAATTTTAGAAGTTTCTAATGTAATGTTATAAATAAACACATTTTTTTGCACATTGCAAACGCTGGCTGAACCTTACAAGATAAATATATAATATATACAAAATAATGTAGTACTGTAATGTACACCTTAAAAACGACTACAAAAAAGTCCGCGATAGTATATGTCTATCTCTTAGGGATAAGCCACAATAACCATTTTTTATCCTTTACTTTTCACGGGAAATAATGGTGTATTTACGAAAGGATTATAAAAAATACCTACAGCATTTTAAGCCTTATCCAATTAGGTACCTTAAATACCTACATTGTGCATTTAATATAGATCAATATAATATATCCTTTACAGCATGAAATTTAAATTGATATTTTCTAAGATATTACAGATTTAAAATGCAGGGACTTAGCGGTTACGGCTAAATACACGTGTTAAATTGCACCCGGGCGAAGCCGGGACGGGTCGACTAGTAATATATAAAATAGATCAAATCAATCATACCAGCACTGTGCAGCTTAGCAGCTTGATTCTGAGCGGCACGTTGGATAGCCATAGCAGCTGCAGCTTCACGGGCTGCTGCTATCTTCTGCGCGGCTGCAGCACGGGCTTTGGCAGCTGCGAGCTGTGCTTGTGCATGAACTGCAGCTTGAGCTGACTCGAGAGCTAGTGCTCGAGCTGCTCTTGCGGCTTCCTCGCTAAAAATGATCATGTATCGACGATGATTGCATTGTCCAGTAAAACTTAAATTAAAAAAGCTATAATTTCAAAGAATTATTACATCTATGTTCATTAAGTTACAAATATTAATTAACCATAGAGACCTTTTATGAGCAGCTTGTGCGGCTTCGGCTTCCTTAGCGCTTGCCGCACTCTGCTGTTCTAACGCTGCGTGTTTGGCAGCTGCTACCTGTTTCTGTGCTGCCATCACTGCTGCAGTTGCCGCTTTAGCAGCGGCTACAGCACCAGCCACATCAGAACTTGAATCTGATGACCATCCTGAAATTACAATTAATAACTCAAATGCCATAAAGTAAAAATTAAAATACTTTTAGTGACATTTTATAAAATTCAATAGATTCACCAGCACTGGACGTAGTCATCCCATTAACTTGAACTAGACCTGGTATCAGCCCATTCCATCCTGATGCGCTTCTTTTCTCATGTTGAGTATCGGCATAACAGAAACTAATTACCGTCACGAATAATAGCTGAAAAATTTAATTTACCAATTTAGTTTTTTTTAAAAAGAATAAGGATTAAAAAAATAATTATTAGATGTAAGTACCACGAGTTTAAACATTTTTTAAAATGTTGTTGTATGGTTGATCTCTAAGAAATGTGTGATTACCTATACTAGTATCGAATTATTTTATACTATATCAAGCGGAAGTTGTCTAGATAAAGAAAGGGACCAAATAGGAGATGGATCTTAATTGAGCAAGGGTATCGTAATGTCAATAAACAATCATAAATCTGGATCGGGCCGTACTTTTACTTTCTTTTCGTTATGTTACTTGAGATTGCAAAATTTATTATATTACACAATATTATAGAACCAGGACTACATGGAAAATATTGATGTTACTTGCCTTATAGTGTCAACCATAAGAACTCTACATTCTTGCGATGGATAGACTTTACACACTTTGATTAGCAAAAGATTCTGCGAAAAATTTATTGTTTTGCTGCAGTGTGCTGACAAAAGACTGATAGTAATTAAAATTGCAAGGAGTTTGTCATTCAAATTATTAATTGGTTTTCGTCCCAATATATTATTTCAAGTTTGAATCACTCTAAGACAATAAATAAAGTTTGAATTGTAGCATTTTTTGCTAATTTAGTCAGGTAGCAAACAGATTATTGAATATTTTAAGCTTTACGCACTACCTATTGAATCTAAATATTTGCCGCTACTCAGGGCTATAATTTGGTGTCGGCCCTAAACTTTGATCAGGTTAGAGAGAGATTGTATAAGAGCCCCTAAACGAGTATAATAAAAAGAGGCCACACGTACCAGGCTACGTAAACATTAACTTTTCAACAACATAAATGTCGGCCCTTTGCGATTAGTGCAAAATTACTTGCAGCTTAAGGCCGTCTCTAAAGACCTGTTTGCTTTTTGGCGACCCTTGCTACCTAAAGGCGTTGTTGCCTACTGCAACCGCTCCACTAGCTCTACCCCTGAGCCTGAGGCGGTGCAGTTGCTGCCAT
The DNA here is from genome assembly GCA_905147385.1 of Limenitis camilla. Taxonomy (NCBI): domain Eukaryota; kingdom Metazoa; phylum Arthropoda; class Insecta; order Lepidoptera; family Nymphalidae; genus Limenitis; species Limenitis camilla. Next base: position 6,628,379 of record LR990245.1, on the reverse strand, counting down.
TCTTATTCATGTTTAAAGGTTTGTTACTCGATTAGGCAAAAAGGTTTTAAACAAAATTTGGCACACAGATACTTCATAAACTGGATTAAAACATAAGGAACTTTTTATCTCGGAAAAAGTCAGAGTTCCTGTAGGATGTAAAGAAAATATGTTGTGTTTTGCTCAACGTAAGCGCATGAATATTTTAATTTAACAACAATATCACATACTAGTCGACCCGTCCGACTTTGTTCACGTGTAGCTCAGCTCCGTCGTTTGATTATAGCGTGATGATATAGCCTATATCCTTGGTATTGCTTCAAAAGTTTATTTAATATTGTATTTTGATACGGAAGAAGGAATTTATAATAAATATATTGCATGGAAAGGTATTTCTAATATGTTAAAAACTATATAGTTTTAAGAGATATATATATATGTGTGTGTGTGTGTAATATTATTGAACGCAAGCTTGCAACACTATAATATGTGACTTCCGGTTGTCGTCTGATGATAGTGATGCCAAGTAAGGAGTTTTCCCCTTTTATAGAAAAGAGATTTATTTGAGGGTTATACTTAATTATTTTAAGCAAAAAAATAAATACATATTTCATCCTATTTTTTTACAGCTAAAACCTTATAAAAGGTTAACAATCTGTCGTACTATTTAATAAAACCTTTTCATATATCATAACCTAAATAAAATGTTCAATTACAAACATGCAGTTAACTTAATTTCAAAAAATAAACAAAAACGTTAAGTTTTTCTTTTTATTTATTTGATTGTTTAAAATTATCATTTTTTAAAAGAAGTCGGATTTTAGGGTATTTTAAATCTAGCTTGGGAGAATAAGTTTCGGCTAGTTGGCATCTCTGTCTGTCGATCATCGATTGGCAATTTAGATTTGAGGTTGTTACTAATCTTATTTTTAAATCAAAATTCGCAATGCCATTTTTCTAATATATTAATTTTAGCTTTATCTAAAATTGTGTGTTACAACATACAATAAAAAAAGGTATGTTATCTTTAAATTGTGTTTTGATTACGTAAAAAATAATAAACGAGTAATTATTTAAGTATTACAAAAAACATAATTTTTTCAATAAGTATTCAAAAGTGAATATTATAATATTTTGCAATTAGCCGTAGCTCAGGGTGCATAGCTATAGGTTACATATTACATTTATGAATACTAATGAAAAATATCTAATAAAAGTCAAAACTTAGAGCATTTAATTTTGTTCATAATTATTTTTAATTTTAATTTAGGAAAAATATTCAGAATGAGTAAACAGGCAAACCCACCTCCACCACAACAATTTAAGTGAGTATTATCAATATTTTATTGTATTTAATTCAGTATATCCATGTACGTTTTTTGCTAAATGAAATTAGTCAAAATACAATCTATTTACAGCATGCAAAATCATTTAATAGTCCTCCTGCCATCAAGTGTCTATCACAATCACCTAATATTAAACAGAGTTGCTTCACACTGTCTGCATGCTTAGATTGTTTAAACTATGCTACAGATTTTAATGTGGTTTTTATAATATATGCATATTATCATAGAAAAACTGCGAAACCAGGGTGGGTGACAAGTAAATGTATAATCAATAGAATATAATATCTTAAACTATGGGTAAAGGTATTTGAATGTTTTACAATGTACAAATAGCAAGAGTAGAAATTGTTAGTGTTCTTTCTAATTTTTTATTGTAAATGTTTCTTAGTTTACCTAAAAGTGACCGATATGCTACATATTAGTGCCATTAATAAATAATGAAATATATTATTAGAACTTAAAATAAACAATTTATCTATACTAATATATAAAGCTGAAGTTTGTTTGCTTATTTGCTTGAATGCGGTAAGCTCAGGAAATACTGGTCCGATTCGAAAAATTATTTCAGTGTTATAGATAGCCCATTTATTGAGGAAGGCTATTGGCTATATATCAGCACAATAAGACCAATAGGAGCAGAGGTACACGCAGACTAAGCGGTGCGGGGCAACTAGTATAGTATGTTATATAATAAGAAATTTAAACTTGGGCAAACATTAATATCTATGATATCATTTAATCCCTATGTAATACAATAGCTGTTTGTTGCTTTTTTGTATAATGAGTGAATATAACGAAAAATTTTTTATAGATATGGTAAAAAATAATAATCCTAACTTTATCATTTCCTATTGAAGAATAAAGAAAAAATATAAGTTTTACTCAATATATTTTATGCTTCATTACTATCTATGTCTATTATGTGCAATATCCTATTGGACTAATGTAGTGAATTACAGGAAGGTCATTCTAAATTAACATAATTGCTACCTATTTGCTTAGTATTTAAAGTCTAATTTAAATTAGTAGCTTTGTAGCAATATTTCTCTACTATGTAAATGTCCATTATAGCAGTAATATTGTGCTTCTGTGAAACACAATATTGTTAAATAACATTGTTTAATTATTTATGATCATATTTCATTGTCTTCTTAATCGGTATTACTATGTAGACATTGAATGTTGTACTAGCAACACAGCCTGGATTTGCGCAGTTTCTCTACTATATTATGCATTTATTGTATATATAAACCTTCCTATTGAATCCTTCTTTAAAATCCGTTATGTATGTAGTTTAAAAGAAGTGACTTTGTTTTATATTATGTACAGATAACAAAATTTTACTTTTATAAAAGATTAAAAGTTATAGTCCTTTTATAAATGTGCACTATGTAAGAAATCCCAGTATAAATGAAATGTACCATATAATTAGGAGGTAAATTAGGTGAAAAGATAGGGTTGCTAGCTTTCCCGATTTTATCAGACACTCCCGAAGTCGTACTATCTCCTCCCGACACCCGATTTAGTTTTAAAAGCGCCTGATTAGTGTGCAAAATATTTTTTTCGGACGACGGACACTCCAGGATTTCGCACACATTTTAAGTAGTACTAATTATAATTTCCTCTCAACCAGACTATATTTAAATCTAAGATATCATTAATGTTGTCAAGGCTGTAATGATACTCCCCACTGTTCTCGGGCACCGGCAAACGCTTTCAGTTTGTCACTCGACTTATTGACATTTTCAGGTGGCAAAGAAATTTATTTAAACTATGTACGACAAGACATGTGTATGTTTTTTATTTTAGGGCTAAAAACACATAAATGCGATATTGATACAGAAGTTAAAAATGTCATATACCGTGCAGGCACATATTTGTATTCAGATCAAATCGTTAGTGCTAATAATAACTTGGCGCAAATGTTAGCTTTTGTATCAGAATATTTTTAAACCTTGTGATATATTTAAAATCTATATCGTACAAAGTTATATTTTGTAATAAATACAAATATTCTTGTAGAAGATTGTATGAACGTCTAAAAATATATCGTTGATTTAAAAATACATTTGTTATTGTTTACACAAACAAGTTTTTATTTTCAGCTTACTGCCAAAAATCATTAACGGTGGCATTGCCGGTATCATTGGCGTATCTGTAGTCTTTCCTCTGGACTTGGTCAAAACGAGGCTGCAGAATCAGACTGTGGGGCCCAATGGCGAACGACAGTATAAAAACATGTTAGTAATTAATATAAACATTAATAAATTCTTGGTTTTAATCGTAGTGAGATGTTGTTTCTAGAAAACTTTGGACTAACTTTTAAGTATAACAATTACATAACCATGTAAGTTTAAAGTTCACTTCAGTTATAAGACGAATTGGCGTTACTTTGTACTACGTACGAAATATACTATTTTTGCGCGTTAATAAAAGGGACATTATTAATTCATTGTAGTTACATAATAAAATTTTTGAATCATCGATCTGTCAACAATGTAATAGATTTGGCTTAGTTTGTAAATCAAATTAGCCAATTAAACATCATCACAAGTTACGTTTACGACATAATATAAATTGTAATCTTATTCGATAATGTAGCGCATGAGTATTATATAAATACTTTTCAATTTGCTTTTGGGTATTGCAATGAAGAATCTTAGTTAAGAAAAGTCACGATAAGTAATAATTTATAAGAAAATACATCCATCTAAAAGTGGCCTAACGTCTCTTCATACGACCTCGTCGATATTGAATTTCATTTTAATATCTTGAATATTGATCATAACAAACTTAATATATTCCAATCAAATGCTGATTACCTTAAGAATACCTATTCTATGTATATGAAATTCATTGAATAGTGACGAACGTATTTAATTTAAATATTAACGTAATTGAGAATTATTTGATGGTTTCCTTTTTTTTAAAAGCAAATATTTTAACGTTAATATATTTTATGATAAAAGCATATCAAACTTCTGTGGACAGTAGTATTTTGATAAAAGTCAAAAACAGTCTAATTTAAATAAACTATAATTGAGCTAGAGTTAAAATTATGTTTTTCAGGTTGGACTGTTTTAAACAGACATACAGAGCGGAGGGTTACTTCGGGATGTACCGAGGGTCCGCGGTCAACATCATCCTGATTACTCCTGAGAAGGCCATCAAATTGGCAGCCAATGATCTGTTCCGGTATCATCTAACGCTTCCTGATGGGTACTTATAAGTTCCATATTAAATATGTATATTATTTATTATATACGTATAAATACATTATATTGTTAAGAAATATAACATTAATCTGATATGAAAAACTAATAATTATATCTTGATCTAACGATTCCTTTTTCATAGATAATTTAATAGATTTTACTATATCAATTCTTTCTAGTAATAAAACTGGTTAAACTTTATATACATTTTAGTAAGTTCATTGACCTTATTGATAAAATAATACACATTGTCAAGTATATGTTGATAACGTATTTTGAATAATCAATCAAAATAATTGAGCAATTATTTTGATTGATTTTTTATTATTTATAATGAAGTATAAGTATTATATAAAGGGTAAAAATTAAACAATTTTAGCAATATAAACTGACGGATTTGAAGAATTATAATAATGAGCAACGTGTGCACAATATTAAACATCGTCAGTCATAAATTGATATAAATGATAAGGACAAGTAGCGCGCTATTGAATCTTAAATCATACGTTCCCGCCTATATTTAGATAGCAGTTGTTCAGTGCAATATAGTTTATCTCGAGTGTACGTTAGATTATAAATCATCACTTTTTAAATCTATACCTATGATAATATGAGCGGTGACCGCGACTTCGTCCGAGATTTATCCCCTATTCGCTATTGTTATTTTACACCCTTGAGGGTAAAACTTTTACAAACTTTGAATGTCGTATTTATTTAAAACGAATCAACAGCTAAAATATAAGTTTCAAATTATCCGATACAACATTTCATCCCCCCTTTCAACCCTTTACAATCCTTTTTTATGCCTTTGTAGCCTATGTCCTTTTTCAGGCTCTAGATTATTGTATACCAAATTTCATATAAGTAAATCGGTTCAGTTCAGTGAGGATTCTGCATGGGGTTTCACGTATACCGTGACAAAGTTAAATATACAGAAACCCGAAAGGTCACAATAGATGTTTTCGGATGAGATAAAACTTCACAATACGAATAGGAATTATAAAAAAAGATGAATTTTTGTCATTTTTATATAGCGTTTTTAAAACCCTATCCGATCGAAAGGAGCCAAAAGCAAGAATTATTTTAAAATTGGACACTGCAATACTTTACTGTCGAATTATTTCACTCATTATATGTAAAGTATTACACAATTATCGGCTCTGGATGATAATGATGAGCAAAGCAAGAAAAAGACCAAGACTAGGAAAATCTTGGTCTTAGACTCGTAAATACTTCTAGTCTTGGGTCTTACATTTTAAGTCTTGGTCTTACTCATTTGATACTTGGGATTTTTTAAAATAATTTTACAGAGTACATACATTATAGATTAAAGTTTAATTTATAGAAAAAAACTTCCGGACAAGACATACTTACATTAAGAACATCGTTGTAAAATTTTTCAAACGTTAATGTTTTTTTTTTTTTTTTTTTAACCTAATTGAATATAAAAAAATAAGCAAAAACAGTTTTACGATTTTTATATATACAATGAATAAATACATTTTAGTGTACATGAATAGTGAAAAAAAAATTATCCGAATTAATTGGGACCGGGGTCGATTCGGATAATCGGACATAGACTGCTAATAAAGAAAAACGAACTATCACACATTGAATAAAGTTTATTAAGTTTAACAAACACAGTTGTACAATATCGCTTACTTGAACATCTCGATCAGAGTAAGTTGCAGCCCCATCAGACCTTAACAAAAATACAAAGTATAAAAATTCACAAAAATAATATAGGTACATATGCAGTAGCAAAAAAAAAATCAAAAATAAGACCATTAAGATACAAGGAATTACGTAAGTAATGTCTTGCCTCTAACAGTTAAAATATATCTGGACTCCGCTTGTTCCAACTTGTTACAACAAAACAAAAACTACTTGGATTTAATTTTTTATATTATGCTTAATCCTTCCTAAGAATAATATAGGACCGATTCGGATAATTGGCGATTTGGTTAATCGGCGCTAAAAAAGCAGTCTCATCCAGGCAACCAGTCTGATAGAGAACACAAATTATATATAGGTGTACTACTAAAGGACTAAGAAAGTCGAATAATATTAATATAATTTTCAGTTCCCTACCAGTCGTGCGACAAATGATGGCAGGTGGCATGGCAGGCGCTTGCCAAATTGTTATAACAACACCCATGGAGCTCCTAAAGATTCAAATGCAGGATGCGGGCAGAGTTGCAGCACAAGCTAAAGCAGGTGAGACTAATCGACTTGTAACTGGCAACACTAGTAATGTAGGTATGTATGTATTGTATGTATTGTAACAGGACCATAATGGTAACTTTAATATATGTCTATAAGTAAGCAAATTGTACAAAAGTGCTATTTTGTACAATTTGCTTACTTATAATGGCTGTTAAATGTATTTTATAGTGGCTGTTAAATGTATTTTGCAGTAATATAAGTATCATATTTTATTGATGTTATATTGGTCTGTAAATGGGTAACTTTGAATATATCAATCAATCAATCAAAAATACTTTATTGCACAAAATGCGGCCTTATCACTCAGAGTGATCTCTTCCAGGCAACCTAGTTTTACGCAACGTAATAAAATGTGATGAAACAGGGTAATCTGCGGTGCATAAAGTATTACCAATTTAAGCTCATATATAATATATTGATTATAACAGTATAAGTATATAAAAGAATTAATATATATCTTCATACATATTAATACAAACATACACACATACATATACACATACGTTAAAAACTAAGTAAATTATAATGTTAGATAGGAATTTTTGAGATATATATTGATTATAAAAATATTGAAGTTCATCATTTTTATTACATTAAATTGGCTCAATGTTTACAGCAGTACTCAAACTTTTGTTGTGGTAGCTGTAATAGCTTGATGGGACGTAGGTTGAGTACAGCTTCTATAATCATCATCACCCTTTAATGACCCACTGCTGAGTCGGATCTCCTCCTAAGAATGAGGAAGGATTAGGCCATAGTCCGTCACGCTGGCTATGTGCAGGTTTGCAGACTTCACACGCGTTTGAGAACGTGGAGAACTCACAGGAGTACAGGTTTCCTCACGATGTTTTCCTTCACCGTTACAGAAAGTGATATTTAATTGCTTAAAACACATAACTCAGAAAGTCAGAGGTGTGTGCCCAGGATTGAACTCCGACCTCCCGAGTTGACAACGTCTTTACCACTACGCTATAGCTCCTATAGTGCCATACAATAATTAGATTTGTAATTTAATGTTACTAATACATTTCTAATTTCAGAGGGTAAGAAGTTCGAACGTGTGACTGCAATGCAGCTGACACGAAAACTTTTGAGTGAGCGTGGTATCTTTGGTTTGTATAAGGGAATAACTGCCACTGCCGCTAGAGATGTCTCCTTCAGTATTGTCTACTTTCCAATGTTTGCCATACTCAATGACCTGGGACCAAGGGAAAACCGACATGAACCTCCTCCATTCTGGTAATTCTATACGCTGTTGTTTTATAACTCATGATTTTAAGAGTTTTATTGGGCAATTTTAGAAAAACAAAATAGTAAGAAACTTTTAACTACTTCTGATGTCTTAATGTTTTGGGAATTGGAATGTTATGCGATCGCTCCAGGCTTTTTCAAGTAAAACATACAAACTAGGTCTACGTTAGGTCGTTTCTGAATGAGTAGATTCTGACGTTCAATAAGAGAAAGTAAATTCCTACCATAAATTAAAAAAAAAATTTTTGTTGCTAGGTGGTCATTCTTATCTGGTTGTGCTGCGGGTTCAACGGCAGCGCTCTTTGTGAATCCCATGGATGTGGTGAAGACTCGTATGCAGACTATCGCTAAAGGCACCAATGAGCGACAATATACATCCATCTTGGATTGTGTCACGTAAGTTTACTGCTAAATAAACACGTTAATATTTAAATTATCTGAGTATTTCAGTAGGCAATGATAGTTATTTACGAGTTTAAATTCATGCTGACATGACACAGACAATTTTGAATTTGCCGCCAAATCGTAAAATAAATGACAAATGAATGAAATACAATATCGACAAAGAGTTCCATTTTCAATCTATTTTTTATTATGTTGTATACAAGTGGCCAGTTCTAACAACTTTCAATTTGACCCTCTCACTAATAAGATTTCTAGAAATTATAGGCGCGTTCCATTAAGCAATCTCAACGCCCTAAAGGCTCATTTAGCCGTTCCACTTGACGATCGCGGGCGTTGTGGTAGCGGCGAAAACGTCATTAATGACGTTATGACTTGTGCTCACTCGAAGCTGACATCGTTGTGAGTGGTGCAAAATTAGTGATCTGTGGTTGCAAAATTTAACGGCATTTTTAAAACAACAAAAATGGCGACGATGTAAATAATTTTATTTGATACGTATCGAGATTTATTAGTGGATGTGAATGTTTCTGCACCGCATATTTATATAAAATTAATTTTAGTTTATTAAATTATAAATATCAATAAAATCAAAAATATGAATATAAATTAATTTAACCAATAATTATAAACTTAACCTCTTGAAACTATTGCTTTATAACTCGCCATTTGAATTATATACTTTAACGCTCAATTACCCATTCCACTTGGGTTAACGATCGTAACGCTCGCGGACAAGTGGAAAAACCGCGGTAGTGAGCGTGGGCGTTGAGATCCCTTAGTGGAATGCAGAGTATGTGTTTTAGGTTCTAAAAATATTATTGGTTTCTTCAAAATATTTTAATTATATTTTTTTTTCAGAAAAACTCTAACCCAAGAAGGTCCAACTGCATTCTTCAAGGGAGGCGCTTGTCGAATGATCGTCATCGCACCATTGTTTGGCATTGCTCAAAGTATTTATTATATAGGCTTAGCAGAAAATTATCTAGGAATCAAATAAAATTGTTTAAATCATTGTCTTCATGCCATTATCATAATAACATTATTTATTATTGTTCACAACTTCATGTTTTCAAGTAAAGTAATACACGTTGCACGTGACGTTGGCCGCACGTTGAGCGTTCAAAAGACAGTGGCGGGAAAATAACCTCATTGCAAAAAGACTACAGATAAAAAGGCAAATAACCACCAGATTTTAATTATGAAAATAAAATTCATACTTATATTTTAATCTCTCTATTTTGCTATTATTTTTTATTTGCGATGTTTTGATGCAGTATTAATTAAATTAGCGATTTTTTTCCTCAACGTTATTGTTATTTTGTTTAAGTTAGATAAGATTAAATTACTTTGTGTACTCATAAAATAAACATGACTAAATTGTGTATTTATATGATTTTTATTTATTAATAATGACTTTGTATTTATTTAATATTTATTTCGTTATTTTGTTAAAATTCAATTTCCATTTTTGATAAATTCTGAATTACAAATTAAATAATTGTACATGTGTCTGTAACTTAATGTATTAAGCTAATTATATTGCTGTGATTCATCTGTTTGTTAATTTAATAAGCTTGTTACAAAATTTAGCTCAATTTATTTATATGCAATAGAATATTGAGAATCTGAAGTGATATTATGTTTATTATGATATTACAATGAGTTATCACATAGGTTTTGTTTAACAAAAAAATATTAGAATGTATAATTCATTGTAATCTCAATTCTTGTTACCATGTTTAGTAGCTGTTGTTTGATATTATTGGGTGTACTCAATATTAAGCTTGTTAATGTATACGGCTAGTTCTGAGCTAGCTTTTTATGTGTGCATTTAATTTGTTATTGTAGTTAGAATAGCTTTTTGCAAAATTTTATTATACTGCCATAAAATATTAGATAATGGTGATCTAAAAGAGCTTAACTAATATCCAAAATTTCCATGTAATATTACAAAATAGTGCATTTATTCCATAAATATGAACTTCCAGTTCAAAATCCAGTTCTGTAATAATACATAAATTTAAAAGACAATCCATGGGGTCTAATATTGATAGCAGTAATAGTTAATATTCGTAACTTTCTTATCCATTGGTATAAATATCAACAAAAAAAATCATTTCCGAAATCTATTTGGTATATTACATATCACAGACATTTTTATGCCAATGGTTTAAAACTTTATACTGCGAGCCCCACCTATTGTTACAGTTATGTATAGTATATATTATATTCAATTATCGATTTGACAATAATTATAATACCAGATTATGTAAGTGTTATAAGTGTTGTAGCCCTGTTCTAGATATCCTAGAGTATTCAGTGTCAATTGTATTTATACAAGTCGATTAGTGTGTGTCCATCCATTGTACAATAAGAGTATGTAATATCATAGCAACGTTACTATTACCTTTTCAATCAAAATGGAAAAACAAACTAGTCACCTGTGCAAAATAATCAAAAGCGTTTTATATTTTAGGATGGATATGTCTTTTGACAATAATTGTGGTTAAATTGTCAATATAATTGTGTAACATTGTATTGTCAATTAAAATTGAAAATTATGATCATCATAAATTTATCCTAATAAAGAATGTCGTTGTGACTGGTGAGTATGCTTATGTAAACAAATTAAAGTTATAAACATGTCGTCAAAAAAGCTTGTAATCCAAATTGAAATGTTTTAGAAATAGATGTTCAATAAATTATTAAAAAGTTTTTATTTTTATTTATATATTTTAACTCTATATGTACCAAAAAAATTATATAAGTATGATGAATGTGACAAGTATTATAAAAAATGAGATTATTTAAGCAATCATAATAAATTTTTAGTTTTCCTCATAAAATTTTAGTATTATCGTCACTATACTCCATATTTTAAATTTAGTTTGTTTTTCTATCCTACTAATATTATAAACGCGTCCTTCATAATAGTTATGGCTCTGGGGGAAAGGTACTTAAGTAAGCTGGTAACACTGGCAACATGTACTAAACACCGTACAGTTTCCTTCATGTACTTTTTATAACACGCGACACTGGCAATATTCAAACTTCAAAGCCGAATTAAAAAATCAAACGACGCTTTGTAGTTTGTGGGATTAGCTTTTCTTATTTGGAATTTAAGATTTTATCAATTTTTTATAAGTGACTACTACTAGAAAGCTTACGTGAATTACAAAGTAACAGAATTGTGAACCATCAGGATGACTACTTTGGGTCCTAAAAAGGATGGGGCCCCGAACCTAGAATTCTTCCAATCGCCGGAATCTTTAGCACAATTTGATCAAATACGTGTTTGGTTACAGAAAAACTGTAAAAAGGTATGAATGCATTTATAACCACTTTGCTGTTCTTAATCTGCGTTTAGTTCTTGTGGAAGTGGAAGTGTTTGTCAAGTTGTCATATTAAGCAAATTATTCATTAGAAAATTCTCAGAATGTACTGTAATGAATATCTTTCAACATGATTAGATGACAAATATTAAGTACACATAGTTTTATAATTAAAAACACGATGTCTTATTTACACCTCTTGACTGAAACCATTTCTAAAAAAAAACAACCTGACAACCTTCAAAAACACCAGTCTTAAAGAGATGACTATAAATATTGTTTATTAAATGCTTATCATGTTTTACTAACTCTAAATTAGTAGGAAGATATATTTTAAAAATTAGCACAAATATAAGTTCCAATCTGTGTCTGTGATTTTTGTAGCACAATTATAATGTGATTTTTCCACACTTACTAAACCCATTTCGAATTGACGGTGTAAGCTGTGTTTTGCTAATTTTAGCATTAAGTTACAATTCTTATTTCATTCAATTACATTATCCTAAGTTAATTGATTTATTTGTGATAGCATTGTATATTAATACTATAAGTTAGTCTAAAGTATTTCATATACTTCTTTTCAGCATGTTCAAACTGATCCACCAACAAAAGAAGGTTTGGCTCAGCTTGTCATTCAGCTCATACAGTATCAAGAAAATAAATTAGGAAAAAATGCTACAGATCCACCATTTATGAGGCTTCCAGTGAGTATTAAGTTTAATTACATGATTCTCGCCAAAATAAATAATCTCAATCCAACATTTTTAGGTTATGGATTGAAAACATTGAAGATTTTAAATTAAGATTGATTATTAATTTTGGCTGTTAATGTTTATTGTGATATCTTGTGATGCAAATTAGATAAATCAATCTCATTTCAATGCAACAACAAATGTCATTGTTACATTAATATTCTAAAATTTCTCTTCTATTTGTATATATTAATTAGAGTTTAGTTGCTGTTATAAAAATAGTGTTTTATTTGTATTGACTATATGGCATGACTACACTTTCAATATTTATAATGCAGTCTTGGTCATGCAAACTTGGACCCAGTAGATAGAAAAGAACTTCGACCCAGTTTTACAAAAGTGCAATTTTTCCGCTCAAAACATCAATTCGAATATGTTTCTATGTAAATATATTATTAGGGCCTTGCAAATTTCATAATCAATTTATGCCTTAAGAACTATAATTTTGTTGGCTCATAAGTTAAAATAAATTAATAGTTATTTATGCAACTGTTGTATAATTATCAATTGTTGCATACAAGACTTCATCTACACCCATAATTAAATCCTCTAAAAAAAATTCTGAACAGTTAGCTTACTGCTAACATTAAAACAGCCACTTCTAGTAACCTTCATCCATTACTAAGTATATACAAATAAACTAAGTATTGATGAAAGAAGAATTAAGTAGTAGTGAACATTTTGTATAGTGCAATTATTAAAATTCACTGTAAACTAAACAATAATAATATCAAAGAACGAGGACACGAAGAACGGGAGTAGATAAAATAAATTAATAAATTAGTAATCCAAGCTTTGTAAACCATTATGTGATTTTTTACAGTTGCAGATACAGTATATAAAGGACAGTTTCAAATACAAATATTCTTTGTTAATTTGTGGAGAAAAATTATGACAACATAACATAATTATAGTAACATAATATTGATTGAATCTATCATACTTTGTCTTCCTCACTCTATATACGGTCTTACTATTAAATAGATTCATCTATAAACAGAGTCAGATGGGATAAAATTTATTTTATATAAAAAGAGAAAGAGAGTTACTTGACTTATTGGAATAGTGTATTGTTCTAATAATTTACCAGCTCTGGAATCTATTTTGATTACCTATAAAATAAAGAAAAAGAATTTATTAGTATTATATATATATTAGTTCATTGTTGAATAATATGTGTAGAAAACATCTTCCTATTCGAAAAGTATGAAAGTATGCATACAAAGTAAATAACACTGGTTACCAGTGGTTTTGTTACTCTTGATATAAAAGTAGTTTTGAATAAATACACTTTATGAAACAATTCTTCTTCTTCTTATTTTGTGGACTTGTGCAGTAATTTTGCCAATGTCAATGTTGGAGGGTAGACTGTCACAGTAAGAATGAGCGGTAGTGACGCTGTACTCTCTTCTCTACTTAGACTTTCTGAAGAGACTCCTTAAGTGAGAAGAGTGTGGACGTTGAAAAATGCCGTGTGATTGGATCTCGGATGACTTTAATAATTACAATTAAAGCCGATTGTTTGATGCCTTTGTTATACCTGCAACCACACATAAAAACTAAGTGTTAAACTAACCTACTACTTTTGTTAGTTATAAAAAGCGATTAATTAACTGATGTTAATCTTAAATATACTTAATAGCTTATTTTAGTAACTTAAAACTACTTTATGTTAGTAACTTATAGCTTAATACTGTACATCTTAATATATCTACACAAAATATTAATAATACAAGGGTCAGGGAATGAAAGGAGAAATTATGAAACAATTAATAATTGTGGAAAAATTGTGGCTCATTTTTTTTTCCATATCAGTATAAATGGAGTAGCTTACGAGATACAAATAAAATAAAAATTTTTGTTTACATTGAAGCATTGCTTCTTTTTATAATTCCCCAGATAAGTCGATCGAGTCGGCAAACCGATGTGTACAGAGCTCAATAGACGTATTGACTCTCACAATCAGACTGACCGGTCCGTATACTGAAAAGTTTCACATAAAAGTTGTAATTAATTTATTTGAGATCTGCCATTCTGTCGATTTTACTATTGAAAGACTTATCAAAGGTTTGAAACAAACTATATTACATGATACTTCAACAATTTATTATAACCAAATGAACATTAATTGAGACCATGCTAAGGAAAGTTAACTATGGGGATTAAGGTGAATCTTGTGTATTTGTCAAGAAGTATAATACCAATGTGTCTGTAAGTGACATTGCCTGTAATAATGTCCATTCGTAAAATTTTCTGCCTTGGGGTATCAACCCAGTACAATGCGCCTTCATCCTTTGCAAAGTCGGGTCACTCAATAACTCACCCCCACGGTAAACCTATATTAATTTAAGCAACATTATTGTTATAGATTTTTTAAAACAATTTTATTTTTGACCTATGTGCAGTTTTTTCTGTTACTATTACTGCTACAGTAATATAAGTAAACTAGCTTTTACCCGCAACTTCGTTTGCGATATTAGGGTAGTTATATTAGCTTACAGGAGATCGTCTGTATATATATTTAATAATTTCATGATGTAGTCATACTAAAATTGCACACCCCTTTTAGCCCCTTAAGGGATTATTTTCGAGAAAATATTTTACCGCTGTTTCATGGCTTTCAATGAAGAACTTTCATACTGAATTTCATTTGACTTCAAAAACGGCTTCAAAGTTTTATACTAACTTTGTACCCCCGTTTTACTCCCTTAGGGGGTGAATTTTCAAAAATCCTATCTTAGTGCTCCCCTACGTTATAAAAGGAACACCTGTGCAAAATTTCAAGTTTCCAACCTTATAAGGGTTTAGGCCCTGCGTTGATATGTCAGTCAGTCAGCTTCTCCTTTTATATATATAGATATAGTATTTGGCCATCGTTGAAGTTATTCACATAAAAATACGTCATTCTTAATTCGGTGTCGCCCGAGAAAAAATAATATATCGATTTACCTTAACAGGCAAAAGTCCTTAAGAATTTGGGTCAAGAGTAAAACTCTTCATATTTATGCATGTTATTTATTATTGGCAATATTATGAGTGGCAATATTGATTAACAATATTATAAAGCAGTGATAGCCTAGTGGTTAAGACGTAGGTGTCTACTCGGGAGGTCCGAGTTCGATCCTGGGCACACATCTCTGACTTTCAAAGTTATATGTGTTTTAAGCTGTTAATTATCACTTGGTTTATCGGTGAAGGAAAACACCGTGAAGTTCTCGAAGTCTGCCAATCCACACTGAGCCAGCGTGGTGGACTATGACCTAATCCCTTTCATTCTGAGGAAGACTCCGGTTCAGTAGAGGACAATTAACGGGTGATGATGATGGTGACTATGAGTGGACCAAAATAAAGTAATAATTAAAAAAAATATATAATTAATCAATTAATTTATTAATAAATTTTCGTATGATGAAATATGTTAAAATTCTTAATATTTGTCAGCATTTGGGAACAAAAATTGATTATCAGGATATCCAGTAGACCCAGTATAATCAATAGCAAATAGTGATCCTGCTTCTGGTTCTTTGGCTTTCTGCATCTGTGTAAGTCCACGGCTGCTGGTGGTTACATAGAGAGTAGAATAGTCATACCCTCCCCATGATACTGAAGTCACCTGACTTGCTGGAATTGTGTGTTGTTCTAGTAATTTACCAGCTCTGCTATCTATTTTTACTATCTGTAAAAAAATCAGTTTAGCAAAAAAATTATTTGCAATTCTGAGTAGCTTGATATGATAAAAAGTCAAGTTTACATTTTATTTTGTACCTGTTTGCATTTAACAAATGGCATTCTAAAAGAATTACATTGTTCAAACGTACTTTTGTATTATGAAAAATGTATTACCTTACCACCACCATAACACGCCACCCATAGGTTACCATCTCTGTCTATCGTCATACCATCAGGAGAACCTGTTACATTGTTTGATTGAAAACTGAACAGTACTCTTCTATTTCCTGAAAAGAAAGTAATATATAATTAATTAGCGTTTATCCGCAACTACGTTTGCGATATTGACGTGGTTATATTAGCTTAGATCGTCTGTAGACATATCTAATATTTTTATGAGGTAGTCATACTAACTTTGATCCCCCTTTTACCCTCTTAAGGGATTTTCGGAAAAATGTTTTACACGTATTTCATGACTTTCAATGAAGAACCTTCATACTGAATTTCATTTCGATAACTTCAAAAACGGCAAAGTTTCGTTTGCACCCCCATTTTACTCCCTTAGCTTTTCGCTACGTTATAAAAGGAACCCTTGTGGAAAATTTCAAGTTTCTAACCATTAGAGATTAACTGAGAGAAAGACTGTCTGATGTATCAGTATAGCTTCTCCTTTTATATATATATATATATAGATTTAATTTTAGATAGAATTGTTGTACGTCATCACGACCCTTCAATGGCCCACTGCTGAGCCAGGTCTCCTCCTCAGAATGAGGAGGAGGTTAGGCCATAGTTCACCACGCTGGCCCAGTGCGGGTTGGCAGACTTCACACACCTTTGAGAACTTTTAGGGAACTCTCAGGAGTGCAGGTTTCCTCACGATGTCTTGCTTCACCGTTAATTGTTGTACATATTGACTTTATTACTTTATTTTGCTGAATTTAGATGCTTACTGATAGCTCCCGTTTCCAAATTGAAGTCGAATACGTCAATATTCCGCGTAGGTGTGTCGATGTAAAACATGAATTTGTTGTCAGATGTCCACGCAATTCCGTTTGATATAGAGACTGGGCGAACTTTTACTTCAGGGTTTAGGTGGTTATACTGTGTCAACATATATAGCGATCCTTGATCTTCATCAATCACACCAGCTACTTCGTTACCCATTGTCCCTATGAAAAAAATATATCAAGTGACAAAAGTTGTTATTTCGTTGTTCATTATGTTGTCAGGTTAATTTAGGTAGCTTACCAAACCATAATCTTCCGTTTGCATCAACTTTACCATCATTACATCTATTATCAGGTAAACCGATGTCTACTGAGCTCAATAGACGTAATGCACTATCTCCTTCTGGTGCATCCCACGACAGCAGATATAGCTCTGATCTGGCAGACACTATTAATAGCTTAGGATAGTCTTTAACTCTCACAACAAGACTGACCGGTCCGTAACCTGAAAAAATACATACAAATTGATATATTCCAACAATTACGTAGTATAAAACAAAATCGCATCCCGCTGTCTGTCTATCCCTTTGTATGCTTAGATATTTAAAACTAAGCAACGGATTTAGATGCGGTTTTTTTAATAGATGGAGTGATTCAAGAGGAAGGTTTATATGTATAATACATACATAATATAGTAAAGAAACACCGATTATTTTAGAGGTTTCTAATGTGAGGTCGTAAATAAACTCATTTTTTTGAGCTACATCAGAATAATGTACACCTTAAAAAGGTCTACAAAAAAGTCAGTGATAGTATATGTCTATCTCTTAGGGATAACCCACAATAACAATTTTTTATCCTTTACTTTTTACGAGAAATAATGGCTTATTTACGAAGCGATTTCAAACAATACAGCATTAATCCTTATCCAATTAAGAACCTTAAATACATTGTGCATTTAATGTAGATCAATATGGCCCTTTACAGCATGAAATTTAAATGAATATTTTCGAAAATACTACAGATTTAAAATGCAGGGACATTGCGTTTAAGGCTAAATACACGTGTTAAATTGCACCCATAGCCGTGACGGATCGACTAGAATTTATTAATATCTATTTATATTACTTATGAAAGTACAATAAATAGGGGTAGTTTATAAACAATACCAATATATCTGCTAGTAACATTTCTCGTATCAATATCCATTCTTAACACTTTCTGCTGTGAAATATCAACCCAATACATTGCACTTTCGTCTTTAGCAAAGTGGGGTCCTTCGAAATGTTCTCCACCTCTGTATACCTATAAAAGAAATATTAATTCAAAGCGATTCAAATGTAATAAATAAATTTAAACAATAAAATGTTCATTTCACGATATATCAGTTCCCCTAACGTACCTAATATAATTTACGCTATAACAAGTATATGCGCTTGAAAACGATCCTACTTTCTACTAATATTACAAACGCGAAAGTTTGTAAGAATGTATGGATGTTTGTTACTCTTTCACGCAAAAACTACTGAATGGATTTTGATGAAATTTTACAATAATATAGTTTACACATTAATTATGATATATTGTGAATTATTCAAAATATAGCGGGTGACACCGCGGGACGCAGCTAGTACGAAATATTTTTAAATATAATTTATTATTAGTAAGTTTTAAATATCTAATTTAAAAGTCTAATTATTAAATTAGTTTTAAATAATTCTTATTATCAATATATTTGTATAATTGGTGAATATTGATGACACCATTTAAAGTAATTAACTGCACAGCCTTAACGTACATTTTAATTACTTACTAAAATATCGCATTAGATTACCAAATTAATGATTATTGGATATTTTAATCAATAATATTTAGTTATTTAACTTACATTTTTTATTAATGGTGTATTCGGTCTATATGCACTACCCGTCACTGCTACTATAGTAAAACAAATAATATTTAACCACTTCATAATAACTACACAACAATATCACGTCAGTCTTGATTCGATGTCACTTGGTAAATGATAAAATGTAGTTTTACAAGTACGAGAATAACACAGGTGAAAGACGATGGCCTTAGAGGTCCGACACACAATCATTCATCAGTCCCTGTGCTAAATATGATTGAATAATTCATATTGTTATTAACTATCAAGATTGATTGAGGATTACAAAATAACGAATAACTGTTATTATTCGTATAACTGTAATTATTTCACAAGATCGAATATTTGATTGTTTGTTTGTTGCGAATAGGCTCAATAACTACTGAACCGATTTGGATGATTCTTTCGCTCCAAAGCTATATCCTTTCCAGGTAAGATAGGCTATGTGGTTTTGCCATAAACATTATAATTAAAGAGATATGGCCGTTTAAGTGCCATAAAGAGACTTTTTATAAGTTGGTGATTTTATCTGTTCTCTGATAGAAAGCTACACTATGTCAAATGACTTAATTTTTTAGTGTTGCCCTAAATATTAAAGTGTAGATGGTCGGACATGTAATGGCCATTTTGATTAAATGTTGAACTAATTAATCCAAAAATTCTGTCACTGATAGGAAGCTGCACTATTCCTGAGTGACTTAGGTGATAGTGTTTCTATATTTATTTTGTAATTAATAAGCATTTTTGTGTTGATTCGATTTAATTTTTTTTTACTAATAGAAAGTCTTTCTCTCTCTCTCTCTTCCTCTTTATCTCTTTCTTATTTCAATGATTGCAGAACACTATTATCTAAAGGGAATTACGAATTTCGATCATAATTATATTTAAAAAAAATAGGCTGCTCGTATATTATATTTGCAAAGTTTAAGGTAACCTAGTAATCTAGTTTAAGGGATTTATGCTATACTAGCGACCCGCTCCAGCTTCGCACGGTTACTTTCTCCACTATAATATGCATGTATTATACATACAAACCTTCCTCTTGAATCACTCTATAAATTAAAAAAGACGCATCGAGATCCGTTGCGTAGTTTTAAAAATCTAAGCATACATAGGGACAGTCAGACGGGAAGCGAATTTGTTTTATATTATGTAGTGATCAACAATACATTGTAAAATAATATATGTATAAATATCATATGTGCATATCATATTTGTTCATAATTAAAGTTTATAAGTATTTTGATTTAATAGTTTGTAATAAAATTATTTGAATCATAGAAGCAAAGGAATTTGAACGCTTCGCAACGCATCGGTTACCAAGTCTATGGTCATGACCTTCTTGTTTCAGGAAATTAAATTCATTATCTTATTAAATATTTTCCATCTTATGATTTTCTATTAAAACAACATTTATGATTTATTAACGTGTTTATTTTAATTCAAATGAATTTCTAAAAGCGTTTTTTTCTTCGAATGTGTACATGAGGTATTATGATTTCTTTGAAATTAATCAATTTTGAAACAAATTTTCTATATTATTAAAATATTATAAACGTTTTTATGTTTCTATATTTTGATATTTGTTAATCAATCGCATAAAAAACTGAACAGAATTCAATAAAATTTGGCATACAGATTCTTTATAACTTAGATTAACAAATAGGCTACTTATTATCCAGGAAAAATTCTTAGTTCCTGTGGGATGATAATAAAGTATGTTTATTAAACGCTTGAAATTTTTTTTTGTTAAACAAAAAAGGTATTTCTATATTTAGATAAACATAATGTTAATTAAACTTTAAAAATTTTTCGTTTCTTGTTTATATTAAAACTATTCTTGTTTACGTTTAAGTATGATGATGAGGTTCGCTTAATATGTTTTGCAATTGTATCATCGTCATATTTATCGCAAATATAGTGCGTATTATTTTATAGCCTCATTGAACTCCTTATGTTTCATGATGTAATGGTTTTCGAGACTCTTCGCCATTTATTAATCCTTGATCTTCACCTTAACAATGAGCTATTAAACTTCGCCATGATATGCTGTTTGTTAGTAAAATATTTTGTTATATTTAAAGGTGTTTGAAGATGGTTCGATCCATATTATTCCATGTTTTTATATATAGGAAGGTTGTATAAGTTTAATTTACACTTTGCGCCTTTAGCTTTTTGCTGTAGTGTGGTCTTAATCGGCGCATGAGTACCTAAACCATTCCACCTCAATTTTTTTATGCGATCCTCTACAAATTGCCTTACTGATGATATAAATGCATTTGCCATTGGCAACCCCGTGCCATATTGTTTAAACCGAAATTGTTTAAACAATTACAAGATAATCAGAGATTTACTGGGGAGTTTAAAATGCATAAGCGCAAACGCGGTTTCGTAAAAAACATCGGAATTTCTTTTCGCTTTTACATCAGTGTTACGAAATTGGAACTAAGTCATAAAACCTCCTTAATTATCCTCCTATTAATAAATTTCTGTATACTATAGTATTGATAGAAATCTTCACACGAGATTTACTCAATTCAATGTCATTTTTTGTCGTACATTATTTTTTTTTGTGTATGTATTTTTTTACCATTATCTTTAGCTGAATTCTTACCTTTGTACAATTGTTAGCATTTACCATTGTATTATATATTTAATATGGACTGATCAAAGCATAGTCAAACCCACTGCCCGTTTTTGCATCGGGGTTTAAAAAGATTACAGTACGAGTTTTGCAGACATATGCAGACATACAAACAAAAAAACAGAAATTTAAAAATGACTGCTTTGGCTCGTATTGGTGTTGTAAGAACTCTACATTTTCTTAAGTATCTGCCATATACAGACATTCGATAAGTTACATTATCATATCTATAGATAAAGACAAGTTGTGAACATGTACTTAAATTATTTATGATATATTTTGATTGACAGATAAAAGTGTTCATGGACATGAAGCCAGGCGGGTCCCTGTCCACGGTGCTCGCCACCATGTTCCGCTTCAAGTCGGAGCAGCGGTGGCGCAAGTTCGACTTCCAGGTCGGTAAGGTATGCACCCGCACTGCCTCGCTCACCGCTCGCGCCCCCGCAGCCCCCGCAGACCTCCCGCATGCCGAGAGGCCTAACAATCTCGTCACGCGTTTCGCGATCCCTCGTGAGCCGTTTAATGGACACTTTGATTAAAATTAACTTGGAAATATTTTTTTGGATAATATATAATAATTGTAAATAATAAATAATTCATTTTAGTTCTCTTGACCATAAAATTTGATTACCAACTTTTATTTTTTTGTTATTATTTTTTTATTAATTGAATACATCGTTATATGAAAGCTAAAATATATTATATTTTATAAACAATTTTCTCACCTTTCCCAACTATTTTGCACAGTATCAACTGTTTGTTTTATGAAGTTATTTTATTTGTGCACTAAACGGCTCTGATGACGCTAATTTTTTAAAATTCTACCTAATAAAACTGAATATTTACCATTAAATCTTATATTTGACCGCGAAACGCGTGACGTTGCCAGTCCAAACGCACGATATGGGTATGATTTTTTATTAACAATTGGTATAAATACATATAAATTTTTATTACAGAACTAAAATTTATAGGCAATTAGGAAAAAATATTAATTAAACATGTAGGTATATATTACAGACTATATTAATTCAATCAGACGAAAGGAACTCTGCATACTAAATGTTGAACTCATATTTTTACTTGATAATAGAGGAAAAATACAAGACAATATATTTCGTTGGATGAAAAACCTAAACTATTTTGCACAGTATCAATTTCTAAGTAAGGCACGGAACACTTTTTCAGTTTAAATACCACTTTTTCACCACAACATAATACTTAGTTAAGCCAGCAACTACATGAGTAAGAAGTAGAAACATTTGTACACATGAATTTCCTTTCCTTCCACATTCATTTCATGCAATGGTTCATTGTGTGCTTTGGTCTTTGTTTTTGGGAAATGTGAAAGGTATTGTAATTGATTAAAGTGTTATACATGTGTGTTAATAACAGTTTGCCTTGTTTCTGTCACTAATTTTGTCGATTGGGATTGTTACTTACACTTCACCGTTGCATGCAATGTTTAATTTAAGTCCTTACATTGGAATTAAAATGAAGTAGAATATATTAGTTTTAAATTTCTTGCACTAACACTATATTTTTTTCCTCCCTATCCTTCTATCGCCCTTTGCAGAATCCTTCGCGCAAAGACTTGAATGTACAAATGATGATGGAGATCGAATCTGCATTATTGAGAGCTGAACTTATTAGATCTCCTTGTATCTTCATACGACCAGAAGTGGATAAAACTACCGCTAATAAAGTTAAGGACATCATTGTTAATCATCAAGGCGAAATATGTGGTGAGTTGCTGATATTTAATAAGGTCATGTTATGTTAATTTTAATTGTGTTTATCATGGTTACAATTGGTTCTCAGTGAATTTGTTGTTATTTAAGTACTCGAAAATTATATTGTAAATTATTTATAAATTATATTTTTTTCCAGGTACTTACATATATTTTATAGTTCATATTCAATGAGAAGTTAAGAAAGCTTGGAAATTATATATTTTGATTGTTGTTTTCTTGTTGTTATACATTATTTATTTGCAGAGGACGAGGAAGATGCAACTCACATAATATACCCTGCCGTGGATCCATTGGAAGAAGAATACGCTCGGCCAGTGTTTCGGCGCGGAAACAACGTCCTTGTACACTGGTACTATTTCCCAGACAGCCACGATACTTGGGCGCAAGCAGATTTACCTGTGAGTTTTTATTTTAGATTTAATTAATTGTAACTTGAAACCCATGGAACTATTCTCATTTTCATTAGAATGAAGACATTAGAAATTTTAGAGCATTTCGTTGTCTACTATCGAAAGGCCGAGAAGCCGATCTATGATTTTGATTCCGAAATTTGCATCGGAGAAGACAGGAGGCACTTACTAGTGACAGCCATTGCTTATTTTAATTACATATTCTCCCAAGTTTGTACTGCCGTTAGTTATATACATGCAGTTTACCGTACAATAAACCATCTTGAATTATGTAACAAATAATAGGACAAACTAACACAAAGTTTTGATGATAAAAATCACAAATAAAAACTACAGAAAACTGAACTATGGATACTGATTTTGATTAAGTTTTATTTATTTTCACAGGTAGATGTACCAGACACCGCTAACTGGGACTGCAACCGCGCGGAGCCCTGGCGTGTTGCTGCAACGTGGGCTCTTGATCTCCCTCAATACAACGAGTGGATGAACGAAGAGGACTATGAAGTTGACGTTAATGGGAAGAAAAAGGTGGTTTATTATTTTTTATTAATAAATTGGATCCCTCAGATATATGATAAGTTGAGATGTGTTTAACTCGCATTATTTTTTTAAACAATGTGTTATTTATTACACAACAAATTTAAATTTCAGGTGCACAAATTGCGTTTATCAGTCGATGATTTAATACCGGGAGGAGAACCCTCTGGCAAAGGGAAAAAGGGTAAAAGAAAGCGATCACCTTCACCTCCTCCACAAAAGCACGGGAAAAGGAAGAGGTTTGTGATTACACTCCACTAGTTCATACTCAATTATCTATTAAATTTATTCTATAATTGTACATTTATATTAATTGATTGGTCCAGTCGGATGGCGAAGCGTCGCGATAATGACATAGATGAAGAAGAAGACAATGCTTCTAGAGACAATACTGATGTTGCGCCAACGCCGGACAGCGAGAGATCCACTGACGGTAACTATTACTTTTATACAACAAAATATAACTATTCAAATATGATCTAACTTATCCCTCTCATATCGAAACTGATAAGGAAACAAGATATCAATTTTCTGAAATAAATACCACATATAAATCAAAGAAAACAAAGGTACAAATAAATTATGAAAACCGACAATCTGTAAAGTGTGTGTAGAATCTGAAAAAAAGTATGAAAGAAAAATATCAGCGAAAGAAGTGGTATGAGAGGATAATAGAGTAAAAAACAAAGATGTTGTCGTTATAGCTCCACCAGCAGTATCAACAGCTCCAACGACGTCAACGCAGTCGGCCCCCGTGGAAGCCCCTGCCCCCGCGCCTGCTCCAGAGGCACCAGCGACTCCAGCACCAGCCATGGACGCGCACGACGACTCGCAAGGAAAACATAGCGATTCCAATACACAGGTATAAATGCAATGCACACACAATTCACATATTTATTACATTAACCGGATGCATTTGTATAAGACTTTATTGACACCCATCATTGCAGGAAATGTTGACTAAAGAAGAATTAGAAGACAATGTAACAGATCAAACCCATCACATTGTAGTACCTTCGTATTCAGCGTGGTTCGATTACAACTCCATACACACAATAGAAAAACGGGCTTTGCCAGAATTCTTCAACAGCAAAAACAAATCCAAGACTCCTGAAATTTACTTGGCTTACAGGTATATTTTTATGTACTCATTTTAGTTTTAATATTTCTTAAAGCACTATAGTTAAAAAAGTACTGTGTTTGAAATATTCGATAGCAGACGTTACTTTGCGAAAATCTATGTCAAAATGAATTTAGAGGCTACTTTTCTATCCCGCGAACACTACGTAGATTTTGACAAATAATTTTGATGTTGATTCGGGTTATGTTGATTGTATAAAACTATCATATGATTCTGCAAGTGACTCTTGTAGGGGCAGCATCTGATACTGTTGTAGTGTCGAGTGGAGTTTGCGTAGACAGAAACGTTACATGCTATGCACATGTTATAGATCTACCTATAGTTCGGGAAAAAAGATATAAATAAGTCTTACACGATCTTTCTTTTACAGAAACTTCATGCTAGACACATATCGATTGAACCCTACGGAATATCTAACCAGCACTGCGTGTCGACGCAACTTGGCAGGCGATGTTTGCGCTATTATGCGTGTACATGGTTTTCTGGAGCAGTGGGGACTTATTAACTATCAAGTACGTAGAAAACATTTGCAAAACAAAATTATGTTTTTCATCACAATTTTTTTGCCTCTGGTAACGAAACACATTTTTGATTAGGTGGAGGCAGAATCTCGCCCTACAGCCATGGGTCCACCGCCCACGTCTCACTTCCACGTATTATCCGACACACCCTCTGGCTTGCAGCCATTACAGGCAAGACCAACACAGCCTAGACCAGGTAATTGAAGATCTTAAACAAACAAGCCACTGTAATAATTCAATATCGGCCGCAATACTAAAATTTGATCATTTATTTTAATAGCTGAGAATGCGGCTGTACCTAAAGTTGAAGCAGGTCTACCTAATGGAACTGAAGCGGGACCTCCAATTAAGACTGAGCCAAGTGTGAAGCCAGAGCCAGCAATCGAACTTGGTACGACTCCTGGACTCAAGATGGATCAGGTAACAGACGACTAATGTTAAGATAAACGTCTAAAATATGTTTTTTACAACAAGTACAGTCTTATCTTTACATAGTATAAATCAAAGTCGCTTCCCGGTGTTCCTAGGCATGATTAGTTCTTTAAAACTACGTAACGGATTTTGATGCAATTTTTTTAGAATAGTAATAGATAGAGAGTGATTCAAGAGGAAGGTTCATATGTGTAATACATGCATATTATAGTAAAAAAAGGAACCGTGCGAAGCCGGAAGTGGGTCGATAGTCCAATATATAGAAAAAAACGGTCTTTTTTTCATGTTAAAATATAATATAATCGAGATAACCGGTCTATATGGTATTGGTATTCTTTGTAAAAGCATTCGTTTGTCTATGTAGTATCGAGGTGGAGCACGAGGCCGTGAATGGACAGAACAAGAAACTCTTCTGCTACTAGAAGCATTAGAGCTACACCGAGATGACTGGAACCGTGTAGCAGCGCACGTTGGCACCAGGACGCATGACGAATGCATCTTGCACTTCTTGAGGTTGCCGATTGAAGATCCGTATTTGAATGATACCTCTTCTAGTAAGTGTATATTTCAATAATCGAAACTGTGAAATTTAGACCTTACTTTAATCCGTGGTCATTGATTTAAAAAACATTTGTATATTGTAAAGCAAACGCTAATTGCAGGCGGAGTCCTCGGTCCTTTAGCCTACCAGCCGATACCATTCAGCAAGGCTGGCAACCCCGTGATGAGCACAGTGGCTTTCCTTGCTTCAGTTGTGGATCCACGTATCGCATCCAAGGCTACTAGGGCTGCTATGGATGAATTTGCTGCTATTAAGGTTATAGTTATACTTATATATGAATGACGAAGTAACTCGTATGTATGTGCAATAGGATCGACGCCTCACATTTGTATTAATTATATTTTTTTTCAGGATGAAGTACCAGCTGCCATGATGGAAGCTCATGTGAAAGCAGCCGGGACACACGGGCCTTCCGCTGCTCTTGCAGCTACTGGCATCGCTGGGACTGCGCCGCCTCCGCCACCTAATGCTACAGGTAAATAATAAATATGTTCAAATATTTTTCGTTCACATACAACACACTCTATTCAATTCATTCATTCTTCCAAAAAAAGAGAGTGTAATTGAAATAAATTAATAAAATGCAATTGAGAGTAGCAAACTTACAAACATAAATTTAAATGGAGTTACCATTTTTAGAAGCATATAAATGTATTTTTATAGGTGAAAAGAAGGAAGGTGGGGTAGAAGTGAAAACTGAAGCGATGGAGGTGGATGGTGAAGCTGAGGCTAAAGTCAAAGAAGAGCCCAGCGAAGCTCCTCCAGCGGAGGACGTAAAGGAGCCTAAGGACGATGCCAGTCCACCACCAGGTAAAGACACCTAATAGTTCATTATTTAAATTTTGGTGAACATTTGAAAAGCATATTTTATCTCTCTCACACAGAATAATTTTTTTCAGTAACACCATGTTTCCTTTTCTTAAAATTACTTATTCAATTATACAGAGGCCCCGGCACAAGTGGACGCCAAACTCCAGTCAGCCGCCGCCGCAGCCCTAGCAGCTGCTGCAGTCAAAGCAAAACATTTAGCAGGTGTTGAGGAAAGGAAGATCAAATCACTTGTTGCTTTATTAGTTGAGACACAGATGAAGAAGTTGGAAATTAAATTGCGCCATTTCGAGGAATTGGAGGCCACTATGGAGAGGGAAAGAGAAGGTAAAAAGTACTCAATTTAATTTAATGTACAACTATGTTTATTATATAATATTTAGTAGATTTAATTGAATGATCTACGGTACTAACAATCTACTAATTATGTATAGCGGAACCTATGATCATGTCTTCTGTAATTGCTTAACATAAAATGATATAAAACAATTTAACGCTTCATTCACTCAGGTTTGGAATACCAGAGACAGCAGCTCATTCAGGAACGGCAGCAGTTCCACTTGGAACAACTGAAGGCGGCTGAGTTCCGTGCAAGGAATCACGCTTTACAAAGGTATTTCAAATATAAATGATATATAAGATACTAATAATAATTGAATGAATAAATCACAATCGTGTAACTCACGCAGGATTCAAGCTGAAACAGGAGGAGTTCCTCCCGGGGTTGTTCCCGGTCCACCGGGGGGAGTCCCTGCGCCGCCCGAAGCAACAAGTGAGCCGCCACCGCAGCCTCCGCACCACGCATAAAATAGGATTAACTTTACATTACGTAGCAGTTAAAACATTAAATAATAATTATATGAATCTTTATATGCGTTTAATTTGTGGCAATGCCGAGGTATAGATTTTCTAAGCGTGAGAGAAGTGTTAATTGTAGACTTAGTACCTAAATCTTGATGGTTTTGTTAGTAAGGATCTTCAAGCCATATCCATTTTTAATCAACGATGCGGATAATATGATTTCATGCAACCATTACTAAAATATCGAATGCACTGAACTTATTAGTTCTACTAATAAAAAAATATTTACTATATAGCTTGTGTTCGTAAATCTATGTCCTAGGAAATTTAACATACTTTTAAAATTTCCATTTATTGCTTAGTTAAAAACTCGTTTGTAAATTTTATATTTTTTTGATTATATATTGCGATAAGAATCATTAAAAAGTATTGTTATTGACAGTATAATAAAATGCTAAAGTATTTTCACGCTTTAGTACAATGATTTCATAGCCACTTAATTTGTAATTGGCGTTAAAATATTATAGTTATATCCACATTAGTATGTAAAGAATATTATTCTTATTATGTTATATAGTTATGATAAACCAGTAGACAGACTGACCTTTTTGATGTGTCGAAATACGTTTATAAAAATAGTCGAATAGGTTTTTTAATGAAAAATTTGACTCTCAAACAATCCATCAACATGATTTTTTTATCATCAAATTATCGTATGCATATTAAAATAGATATATTTTTTTATTTTTTAAGCAATCAACTTGAGTTAAATTTAAAAATGCTGCTGTTCGCGGCCTACATAGATAAATATCTCGTCAAAATTATCTTTATCTTAAAAGTGAGTAAAGAACGATGTACTCGGAAATTATTACAATTTTTAGTAAATTAGTATAAAGTTTAGACAAAATTGTTAATTCTTTAAAGTAACGATTTGTTATTGTCATTTTCAGTTATATATAGCTGACCTGCGCGACTTCGTTCGCGTGTTGCTCTGCTCCTATGGGTCGTAGCAAGATGTTAAATAGCCTAAGTTACTTCTTGTTACATCAGATTTCTGTCAGTAAAAGTCCCGTCAAAATCGGCCCAGCCATTTCAGAGATTGTAAAAAAAACTGTTGTTTTGGTATATGTATCGTGTATACATCCATATGCACTTAGTAAAAAGCGGTTATTTTAATATTACAAACAGACACTCCAATTGTATTTATTTGTATGGATGACTAATATTATTTCTATCTATTTATGAAATATATTTCGAGATATTAATGAAATAAGTGTAATATTAAGATTCATTTGTAAGGAGTAACCATAAGGTTATGTTAGGAAATAAAAAGGTAAACGCGGTAAACGTCTTTTATTTTTCATATTTCCGTTTTAGTGTGCATTGTGGCATACAAGTGCTCATTATTTTGCACGAATTCTAGTTTTATTTCAATTCGCAAACAATGTTAGGTGCTCACCTGAGTCTAGTGTGTTATAGTTCGTTAATTAATGAACAGTTGAGTTGAAGTTGTTTAAAAATGTGTCAAACTCGAATTCTTTTTGTAATAATAAGTGTAGAATTGTGTACAGGAAGCGTACAACATTATAAAATTTCTATGGTTAGTTTATTTATTTTGTTTCACCTGCTTATCAGCTATATTATATACTAATCAGTGCATAGTAGTAAAATCAGATTAAATGTATAATAATTCTAATTTGAGTAGTACATTTGTTTGTGCAAAACAAGTGCAACAAACTATATAGAACAAAAAATAATTATGAAATTAGTCATTTTGTATTTCAAAATAGTACAAATTACATTATTTTTTTATATAAGGGAAAAATAATTTTTTTTTTCAAAATAATGCAAAACTGTTTACGATTTTCACGTTATTAAATTCTATTTTTGAATTTACTTTAAACTTATATTGATAAAAAATATAGAAATCGGATAAATTTGAGATTTTTTTTTGTAAAAATAATAAGGTGTCATCTGGAAATTCAAACCGGCCAGCATTATTCGTGCACGGAGAGAGCCCGGTGTGGGACACCGAATCGCAGTCGTTGTACTTCGTCGATGCGTTACAACGTAACGTGCACCGTCTGGACTATGTGTCTGGAGATATACATACTAAGCATATTGGTTAGTAATATTAATAAAAAAAAACTGGTTTCACTCCGGGAGTGCCGGCAGAAGTGAAAACTTGAACATTAACGTTATGCGTTTTTGAATATTCCTAAAGAACAAAATTAAAAAAATAAACGAATTGTATTATCTGGCTTATATACTGCGAGACCAGAACGTGTCACGGGAATTTGGAAAGAAAATATAATTCTACGGTTTAAGTAACCCAGAGAACAAAATCCAAAAAACCGAACTGTATTATTGAGATGGACACGGGACCTGATCGAAAATTCGTAAGCGATAGGCTTACGAATTTTCGATCAGGTCCCGTGTTCTGACGTGAGTAAAAAAATGTTAATTTTGAACCATCCCAAAAGTGCACAACACTGCTAAAGAAGTTTTCACTTCAAAAAAACAATAGAAATGAGAGCTTTCAAACTGTAAATGTAGTTTATGTACGTAATATAATAATAATAATTTATTTCACAAAAAATATACATACTGTTTTACATATAACTTTTACATCTGTTTATTATTAGGACCCCAATATAGAATAATAGAAGTGCTTTGACACCCGCGCTAAGATACCTTGTGTTGCAGATGTCGCTGCATTCCTTCGGACCTTTATTTAAATTTGTAAGAAATATGTCATAACATACAAATGAATGAGATGCAATGAAATATTAATTTTTAAATGAAAAAGATAATGAAGAATGTGTGTTTGTGCGAGTGAGTTGCGTGCCCGGGTGCGTGCGTGTGTATGTGTTGTGCATGTGCGTATATGTTGTAAGTTTACTTGCGTGTTAAGTGAGTCCTATGCAGTTATTTTTAATAGATTTTCAGTATCCTGATAATTTAGGTTTAGCAACCAAGAGACGAGTTTCTGTTTACAATCATGCTTAGTTATGTTCCTGATTTGAAAATTTTTATTTATTTTATTGTAAAGCCAAGGACCCATGAGATCACTTATACGGCCAGTTTTTACCAGTCTGTAACGGTTGATTTCAAATACATCCCTAACAGTGCGTTTACGTACCTGTTCAGTAGGAGAATCAGTAGGAACAGCTTTATGACTCCGAATAACGACATTAAGAATGTAAAGCTGTCTTACTGTTAGAACAGAACATTCCCTATAAAGTAAGGCGGTTGGGTACCATAGTGGTTTACGAGTCATCACCTTGGGGGGGGAACCCTTTGTGCACGTTCCAGACCAATCAGATTTGACGAGTAAATACCACCCCAGGCCGGTATCCCATAGTTTAAAAGTGATTGCCCTAATGCGTAATAAGTCGACTTTAGTATGTCTTTGTCAGCTATGGAGTTTAATTTTTTAAATATATATGTGATTTTCCTCATTCTTTGCACCAATAGCTTGATATGTTTTTTCCATGATAATTGTTCATCAATTATAACACCTAGATATTTTATATCAGACTCTCTGGTTATAAAGGGGCAGCTACAGTTGCAGTCACAGTTTAGATTTCTATGTATTCTGATTGGGAAGGATTCATTTGGTTGTGTTGATGTAGAAGTCGAGAAGGCCAAGAATTTTGTCTTGCTTAAGTTTAGGGTAAGAAGATTATTATTTGTCCATTCATTGACTAGTTTAATAGCTTGTTTTGCATGGAAGCGTGCTCTGTCCCAACTAGATCCATGAGAAATGAGTACTGTGTCGTCTGCATAGGATATTATTCTAGTGTTAGGTATTATAAGATCACAAAGATTATTAATATAGATAAGAAATAGTGTAGGACCTAGCACGCTTCCTTGCGGCACGCCATAGCAGATAGATTGCTCAGAACTGGTGTAAGGACCTATTTTGACACACTGTGTGCGTAAAGACAGGTAGTCCCTAAACAGTTCCAGAACCGTACCTCGAATACCGCAATTTTCCATCCTATCTAGAAGAACGGGGATCGAGACAGTGTCAAAAGCTTTTTTGAGATCAATAAATATTCCAATGACTCTGTTCTTTGATTCTATTTTCATATAAATCACATTTATCAGAGTGATAATGGCGTCTTCTGTGGAGAGTCCTTTCCTGAATATTATTCTGGTTCCAGGTTACGGCCAAGTCAATGTGGTGTCGCTCGTGGCTGGTTCCAGTCGTCTCCTAGTTGCAGTTCGTTCTTCTCTCTACCTATTAGATTGGAGTATAGCCGGAGACGATGCGCTGCGTCTTCTCACTACTGTTGACATGGGCTCGCCTGATAATGTTATCAACGAAGGCAAAGCTGATGTTGAAGGGAGGTTTTGGTTCGGTGAGTAAATGATATTACTTATAATAAAAATAACAGTCGCATTAATATAAGGCAAGAAAATAACTAACATTTTATTAATTCATTAATTTCAATTAAAAACATGAAGGTAAAGCTAAAAACACTAAAAAAATGAAGTCACACGAGTTCCAAGAGCAACTAAACTTTATTGCGTAAAAGTCAACCTTTTTATATAATACAAAATACCCTCCTCATCTATTCCCACTATAATGACAGGTAGAGTCGTAGGCCTGTGTTGCCAAGTTAATATTTAAAACCTCCCTTTAAATAATTATAATTTAATAATGCTTACTTGATCAAATTATTCTAATTATATTTTATATTATTAATATTTTATTAAAACCTAAGTAACAAAAGGAAATAAAAAATGTAAAGTACAAATTTTTACTTATTACAGGGACCAAAGGTCCACAAACTGGTGATGAAGTGCTCCCAGACAAGGCAACGTTCTACAGTATAGAGCAGCGTACGTTTCAACATCCCCGAGTTGAACTACGACCGGTCTCCATTTCTAACGGACTTGTTTGGTCCTTGAACAACACTGTAATGTACTACATCGACTCGCCTACACAGAAGATTGAGGCGTTCGACTTTGATCTTTACGATGGAGTATTAAGTAAGAATAGATTGTTGTAAAAAAGCGAAGCGAACTTTAATAATTTTTTTTACTTATACAATGCATCTTAAGGAAGCATTCATTATATTATATTTAATATAATGTCATGTAGAATTTTTTAACATCAACCTCAAGGTAAGTGCACCTTCGTAAATAGTATTAGAGGACCCCTAAAACGTTTGAAATGATGTTAAAATGTAATGCTTAAATCCTTTATACACTTTTATTGTAAGAATAGGCTAGATGACTAGATTTTATACTTTACTATCTACATATTTTATCCCAAAAAACCTATATTTTAATGATAATGAATAAACAATATTTAAATTACGTATTTTGTATTTAAAAAAAAGTGTCATGGCGTCTTGAATGATATCACAGTATGCGAAATAAAACTTTATTTCTGAGTCAACTGTGTATGAAATAGGGATGTCGCGGATCCACTTTTTTCCACATCCAGGGATGCGGATTTTAAGAGACTCAAATCCGCGAATGCGGGGATCTGTATAGAAAAACTTAAGTGTTGGGTTGGTAGGGTAAAAAAACACAGTATTATTTACCCTTTTTTATTTAATAATAAAGTAGTGAATGAACTACTATTACTATATAATTATTTTAGTAATTAATATTGGAGCATTATATTTAAAGAAAAGTAGAATGGCCGCCTTTTCAGACTTCAGTCTGAGAGCATCCGGATGCGGATGCAGATGAGGATATCAAAATCGATGCGGATGTTTTGCGTGTGCGGGTGCGAATATTCGCAACATCCCTAGTATGAAAACACTTTCTGATCGGTGTTCGCTGTCACGTAACTTAATGCCTATTTTTTTTTAATTTATTTCTAATACTATTAATAATCTACGTCTCTTCATTTATAATTAGAAACTATAAACCAAGTAATTTGTTATTAGTGGACACAAGCCTATTCATAAAGCAATTGCAAAATATAATCTTGATATCATTGATAGGTGGTCGACGAACAATAATCGATATATCGAAGTACGGATACGAAGACGCCATACCCGACGGTATGACGATAGACAGCAAAGGACATCTTTGGGTTGTTCTTATGTTTGGTGGCTCGGTAAGTGTTATCTATCTATACATGGCTTGTTTATTAGAATATTACTCCTGGGGTTATACTTTAGACACAGAGCAACAGCACTACAGCTAGAAAACTCGTTATTTAATAATAATGGTGTTTGTCATGATTGCGTTGACCTTTTCAGTTATTGCCAACATCGAAAGTCAAATACTACTCAGATCAATGTTGCCAACATTATAAATAACACTATATAAACTTTAATTCTATTTTAATGTATTATTTTATTTTTAGGTTTTGCATATAGACCCAGAGAGCAAAAAAATAGTGTATGGTTACAAAATGCCCGTCTCCCGCACCACCTCCCTCTGTTGGGGAGGACCAAACTTAGATGAATTATTTGTAACCACTTCAAAAGATCAGTTGAACAAAAAGGAGACGCTAAGTGGCGCTATATTCACGATACGAGGCACCGGCAGTCGCGGTGTACCGTCTCACGCGTTCCGGTTTGATAATGCTGATGAGTATTAGATCAAAGAAGGCGAATCTCGTTGTTTATTACATTTAGGCGTTGACTTCTCACGATAATCGCAGATTTCTTGCTCGATCAAAGGGATAATAAAAATGAATAAAAAAAAAATCTTAAACCAACATGATCAAGACCTATTCAAGATCATATGAAATGAATCGTCTAGTGTCTTAGAGATGTTCGGATCGCTCAGCATGTATGCCAGAAAACTTTGTTTTTGCCTTCAATTTCATCCTTACTAAACATGAAAGTTTAACGTGTCTTAAAAAATAGAAGCTTGTCTCCTAGCTCTTAATTTATTTTAAATAAATGTTAATATTTCCTAATAAAATTTATTATTATATGAAAATAAATATTTTAGCATTAATGTTATAAATGCGAAAATACATCTGTGTGTCCCGCTTTTACGCCAAAACTACTGAACCGATTTAAATGAAATTTAGTATACAGATAGTTAAGAGCCGCAGAAAGGACATAGACTACTTTTTAATGCAAAAAAAAAGGTTGTAAGGGGGGGCTGAAAAGTTGTGAAACTAGAAGCTGAAAACTTATTTTTTAGGCTGTTGATTCGATATAGATGAATACGAAATTCAATGTTTGTAAAAGATGATATGAGGATGAAACGCGGACGAAGTCGCGGGCACAGCTAGTTTAAAAATAAATATATTAGCATCATTAAAATAAAACAATTCGTTTCAATGATCAGAAATAAATTTATTATAGAACATGCGCTTACAAGAGTACTTTAACAAGAAATACAACATTTTAGACTCCATCAATTAACAAAAACACGTCACAACATCTAAGATGACTAGGAAATACGAACAGACAACACGTGGAAGGCGTTGAAATTACAATATACTACTAGAATAAATAAAAACAATAATTTAGTTTTTCAACAATTGACTCCACTTTAGGCACTTGAAAAAATACTAAATAAAAATATGCATATGATTTATCAATTTTATGAGTTTAATAACCATCTTATATCACCTACTAGTGTCATACTGTAATTCAAAGTAACATAACATTGTAAATTGAATTTTCTTAAAAGTAGCATAAAAAGTTCGAAGAGGTTACAACAATTGTTTTAAAGTTAAAATTTCAATCACACCGAGATATAATAAAATTGCACATTACCTTATATTCACAACCACGCGTCGTGGCGGATAATATATCAGGCACATTTTACCCTTAAATAAAAATTTAAACGAACAATCCAACAACTCTATCAAAAGTACAATATAATCATGTTTTTTTTTATTTATCGCTTTTATGGGAATTAAACATTTATAAAAAAAAATACAAATGAGACGTTAAAAAGTTTTCAGAACAACGCGCCAAAAAAAAATTATGTACATGAGCCACAGACAAATTATAAATGTTTATGGTTAATAATTATCTCTGAATCAGTCACATCGTGAATTTACATACAAACTGGAATGCGCACGTGCTCTCAAAAAACTTTCCGAAGAGTACAGCCACTATAGGGGATTGCATCTCTTTCTACTAGTATGACCATGCTTCAAGGAATAGAAAAATTAAATATTGTGTTACTAATAACATCAACTTCAGTCTATTTAACTGCTTAAGATTATTTTTATGGCACATTGTTACAAACACCCTAAGAAAGAGACAAAATCCCCTTTAGTCCGGTCCTGCTCGGAACGATTTTTGCTCTTTACGTGTTGGAAACCAATGTCAACCTTATGCTTTTAATTTTAAGGTGCATATTTGAATATACAATATTTTTGAGTGAGTGTTCCAGTTATGATATAAATTCCTTGCATCGTACTTTTTTATGAAAAAAAAAAATTGTCTCATTTGCCTAAAAAATATATATAAGTCGTTGTTTCTATTGTAGCCTATCCGGTTATTAATATTATATAAGTGTGCCATTTTAAGGCAATATTTTACAGAATCTTAATTAAAATTGAATATTCTATTGGTTCTTAGTACTTTTGATAGAATTAAGAATGAAACGATTACGACAATCAAATACTTCCTACAGGAATGACGTCTATATTTTAACTACATATATATTATAATTTACTTATACGATAACAATGAATTACATACTAAGCATTGTAAATAATTAATACTATGGAATACCACTAAACCATTAAAAAAATATAAAAAAATATATAGGAAAACCAAACCTTTACCATTACTAAAAACTAAAAGTGGTTTAAAACCTGGAATAAGTGCATTTTGCGTTTATGTCTTGTCATGCAATTTGTCATTGTAATGTTTTAAATGCAAAAATACCTAAATTAATACTAAAAATAAAAACTTTTCAGTATGATAGCCGAATGTAATTTTTTAAAACCTTAATTTTGTAATATGAAAGTATGCATTAAAAATATCAAAATATAATAGCGATACCTAAAATACAAATACTAAAATCTAGAATAAAATTACAATAGCTAGATGAAACAATCCTGCGGTATAGAAACTCGTTGGTCTAATAATAGTATATTCTAATTTAAAAAGCTTTCAAAAAAATTCTAAAAGCCTTTGTTTTCTTTTTAGAATAATAAAATACAATTGATACTGTCACGGTATCATTGAAAATGAGATTTTTAAATTCCTGTTAGTATATGAACTGCTATTTTTTATCACGTATTAAGTTAGTACAGTGCAAACTTAATATACCGGCTCCTCGATTTACAAAAAAAAACTGTTTTTTTTTTTAATTCTTTTACCTCTTTATAACAAATTTTACACCAACCTAACCTCAATATAACAAACTTCAGTTAACGAATATTTACTAGCTCCCTTCCCATTTGTTATATTAAGGGTGCACTGTATATCTAGGGTTTTCCATAACTTCTAACGTATTCCCACAACCATCGTGCGGTAATCACACAATAGATTGTTTACTAATAACAATGTAATATTCAAATTCCCAGCAATCCGTTTAACTAGGTTCACGTTTCTAACTAGTTTCAAATTTAAAAAAATGGATATATCTTTTTGCATAATTCGAGTATGGTTCTAAATTTAAATATAATAAAACACAATCTAACTGTGCGTTCCGCTAAGCGATCACAACGCCCAAAACGCTCATTTAGCCGTTCCACTTGATGATCGCGGGCGTTGTGGTAGCGGCGAAAACGTCATTAATGACGTCATGACTTGTGCACACTCGAAGCTCACGACCCATGTCAAATCGTGGGTCATTGTGTTTTAAAATAAATTTAAAACAACAAAAATAGCGATGATGTAAAGAACTTTATATGATACGAATAAAGATTTATTACTGAAAGTGAATGTTTCTGCAGCGCATATTTGTGTAAAAATTAATTTAAGTTTCAATTAAATTATAAATTTACAAAATAAATCAATAAAAAATATGAATATAAATTGATTGAACCAATAATTATTAAACTTTATTGTTAGGACTTACAAATTATAAACTTAACCTCTTGAAACTATTGCTTTATAACTCGCCATTTGAATTATTTACGTTAACGCTCAATTACCCATTCCATTTGGGTTAACGATCGTAAGGCAACGGAAAAAATCGCGGTCGTGAGCTTGGTCGTTGAGATCGCTTAGTGGAACACATTGTAAAAGTCAAATTCAAAATTTATAAATTCTATGCAGAAATAACAAGTTCAAAAATGGTTATAAAAGGCATCTTTAGATTAACATGAGATATAGTCAACAAGATACAGGTGTAAAATATTATATGTAACAATATGGAAGATGGAAAACTGAGGTAGTTGCTTATTCTAATGGCAACATTGGATGACAGAAAAAAAGTTAGAACCTTTCTAAATTCTAATTTAATTTAGGCAACTCAAGTCGCAAGAGATTATCAATATTTCATTACCTGTATTTCTACCCGTCCGGTGATCAAGAGATTCGAGATTCTCAGTCAATCATTTTTAAATTACAAAAATATTGACTAAAGATGTTAAAATTCTACATTTCCTACTAATATTCAATTTTGAAAATATTCACATATAATAATTTGTATAAACAAACAAGGACCATGTCATGTCACTTTGGTGATAATTACATTTTTTACATTTTTAATAGCTACCGACTAATTTCTATATTCATTGTAACAAAAATCTAATTATTTCATAGTTAACTTCTTGTAAGTGGTTGTAGTTTGCATACTATGTCCAATTTATCAATTACATGAAAATCTTTAGCGTAACATTAACGGCAGTGTTATGCTGACTCATACTACGTGATATGATGTCTACGCTAAGACTAACACCTTATGGTAGTGATATAATCATCTTACTAGGCCTG
This sequence comes from Limenitis camilla, assembly GCA_905147385.1. Lineage (NCBI taxonomy): Eukaryota > Metazoa > Arthropoda > Insecta > Lepidoptera > Nymphalidae > Limenitis > Limenitis camilla. The sequence goes on along the minus strand of LR990245.1, from coordinate 6,588,892 downwards.
ATAATAGGGACTCATTTCATTCTCATCTCATTCACCAATCAAAAGTATTTATTATCCGAATCATAGAACATCAAAAAGATAACCCTTAAAAGTATTTTTAATGTACTTCATTAAAGTTAAACATTTTAATTTCTTTTATAATTAATAACATGGATCAATGACTCCACTCATAGCAATAGTAAATAGCGTTCCTACTATATTAATATTATACATACAGCGAGATTTTTTTATTTAGAATATTCATTACACATCAAGGAAAACTTCTACAGATTCACACATCCATATTTGTTTACAATTATTTATTTAGATATTGGCTATATCTAGAATCAGTCCATATAATTCAATTCCTAATCTATGCATACATATCGTAATAAATCTTAGAATGTGTAAGTTACAGAAGAATGCACGACATCATGACGTCAAATGTCATTCTACGGAATATTCTCTCCTATTATTGGTATTGGATTTTGCTCTTAATCTACTGCCATGCTTTAAAACCTCTATAAAAGATTCTGAAACAGTTAGCTTATTGCCAACATTAAAACACTCAATGTCCTTATAACCATTATATCATCCAAACGCATTATATAATGTTGTACTGAATTTCATAATAACACTCAAATGTCTTCTACGCAAAGTGTTTACTCAACAGACAGCCACATTCATATTTCCCGATGCGTAGTATCTGTATGAATTTAAAAAAAAAGAACATTTGTACGAATTTCAAAAAAAGAACACTGTTATTCACGCGCGTTTCATTACAAAAATGCCGCGCGCCGTAAAAAGAAAATGGGTTATTCAAATCTCCGCCATTTTTCTTCGATATTTTTATTGTTTTATTTACAAAAGAAATGAGCGATTATTTTCCAACATTAAAGAACATATTGAAGTGAATTTTAATAATTGCACTATACAAAATGTTAATTAGAAATACAATAAATGATTCTTTCATCAATGCTTAGTTTATTTGTATATACTCAGTAATGGATGATGTCAGGTTACTAGGAGTGGCTGTTTTAATGTTAGCAGTAAGCTAACTGTTTCAGAATCTTTTATAGAGGATTTATATTATTGGTGTAGATAGTCTTGTATGTAACTATTGATAATTATTATTATACAACAGTTGCATAACTCTACTGCAGCATATTGTTTTACAAACATTATATATGTAACTTATAAGAAGTACTACAACATAGACACCATTACCCATTTACTTTTTATTAGAACTTGGGAGCAATAAGTCCACTCATAATATCGAAAGTATTTCCATCTGGTGCTACGCGTATCTCCCCTGCTTTGGTGTTCACTAACAACCAGCCCGCTGAATCTAGAGCCACTATAGTACCTGATACAGGACTGTCGGCCTCATTGCTTTGTACACGAATTTCTTCCCCACTGAAAAAATGAAGACAAAAAATGTTTTGATGTAATCAAAAAAAATAACAGAATAAAATATAACAATGATATTAAGTATACATTTTCTTTACTCACCTATGTAGCCAGTATTGATAGTACTCGTCCAAGAACGCTGGGACACCGTCATCTTTATTCATATTATCCAATATTAGTTCTAATTGTGAGCAATACTTAGCTAGAAACATTTCTATTGATATAGACGATAGTGATGTTCCATGCTTTTTATTGTATTCTTTTATAATATGGTTTACACATGTTGTTGGCACCATATTTGAAATATTAATACCAATGCCTACAAAATAAGAAGTTATTAAAATTGTAGATATACCAAAAATGATAGATTTCTACAATTAATAAATAATGAATGTTTTTCATACCAATGTTAATAATGACGTCATCGCCCATACAATTAGCTGAAGTAATAGTACCACCAATCTTGACGTCACGTCCGTAGTGAATATCGTTAGGCCATTTTATTCTGAAAATAATATAAATTAGAAGAGTATTTATATAAGTAAAACGTTACGAATGACAGGGACAGCTTATTGTTGTTAACACTTTTTTACCCGACTACTGCGAAGCCAAAATGTTATGATTTTGGCAGTCTATGTATGTATGTATGTTTGTATGTTCCACTCTAGCGCCTAAACTACTTCATGAATGAGGTGTCAACAGATTCGTAGTAATGGTGCGGGTGACATAGGCTTAAATTTTAATGTTTTTTTTTATACCTCAGATTATAGCCAAGAAAAAAAATTAACTGACACAATTATCACGTGTTTGGTATCAAAAGAAAAGTCTTGGCGAGCACATTACAAATATGTAAATATATCATATTGATTAAGTCAACATATATGTTCAAAATGTGGTCGTATTGTGCGCGCGGTCCTGTCGTTGCAGTTCACAGTTTCTGTCTGAATTATTTTCTTGTTTCATCCTTTTTAGACCACTTTTTTACGTAGTCGGGTTATCTATACTATTATAGAAAGATTTGATTGTGTGTATGTTTGTATATTTGTATGTTTGTTTGTTTGTTGCGAATAGGCTCGAAAAGTACTGAACCGATTTTGAAAATTCTTTCACCGATGGAAAGCTACCTCCTTTCCGGGTAACATAGGCTATGTGGTGTTGCCATAAATACTCTAATTAAAAAGATATGGCCTTTTAAGTGCCATAAGGTCGCCATTTTGTAAATTGAAGAGTTTCTCAGGAACTGCAAATCCGATTTAAAAAATTTTTTCACTGTTAGAAAACTACACTATTCGCGAGAGACAAAGGTGATATAGTGTTGCCATATACTTTTATTTAATTAGTAGAATATGGCCATTTTGTTGCTACTGATCCGATTATAAAATTCTTTCATTGTTAGAAAACTACACTATTCGCGAGGGACAAAGGTGATATAGTGTTGCCATATACTTTTTTTTAATTAGTAGAATATGGCCATTTTGTTGCTACTGATCCGATTATAAAATTCTTTCATTGTTAGAAAACTACACTATTCGTGAGGGACAAAGGTGATTTAGTGTTGCCATATACTTTTTTTTTATTTGTAGAATATGGCCATTTTGTTGCTACTAATCCGATTTTAAAAAATCTTTTACTGTTAGAAGTCTATAGTATTTCCGTTTTTCTTCCTCTTATAATACTATCAATCTCTCTCATCCGCTCTCCTTAATTTTTATCTTTATCTGTTCAGAATGATTAGTCTCTTTTCACTTTCTTTCTTTTGATTATCTCTCTCTCTCTCTTTCTTTATCTCTCTCTTTCTCTCACACTCTTACATTCTCTCTCTCTCTTTCCTTTACCTATTCAATTTTATTTTTGCTCTGTCCTCCCTCTTCTACTATCTGTCACTTTTCTTTTATTTTTGTTTCTATCATTTTTCTTTTTATAACTTTTTCTTACTCTCTCTTATTTTTCAAATAATTAAAAACTACACAATTACAGAGTGACAATTTAAGGACATCAATTATAATATTTTTTTAAATACCCGGAGCGAAGCGAAGGCAGGCCCCTAGTTGTCTTATAAAATAGTTAAACTTAGTATATCGATAATGCTAAATGTTGTCGGTGTGCAAAAGTTTATCATCGCTCATGCGTTAATATTAATTCAATAAGCCCTATTTCCATTAAATGGGAATACCGGGAATGCAGAGTAAAAGATAAGAAGACGAGAAGCCTTCCTACAATAACCGCTTCAGCACAATGTGAAGATTTCGAGACCACCCCAACGGAGACTGGCCCAATGCATGCAACGCAAGCGAGTTGCTAGCGTCGCGCATGAAAAAGCATTATTCAGACAAGAGATGGCGCGCCTAAATTCTACTATTAACGAATTCAATAATAGAATTGATAAAATTGAAGTGCGCCTCTCAGATGTCGAGTCTAAATTATCAGCACGTCCTGATTTACTTTTGAACGACACATCAGCACAGGAGATCATAATATCTCATCTTCGTTCGGAACTTAATAATAGGGAACAAGAACATTTCCTTAATGATATAGTGATAGCGGGCTTAGAGGAGAGTACTGGCGAAAATGTCAACTACGTCGCAGGTCTAGTTGCTTCCAAATTTGCAGTAAATTTAGAAGAACGACGTGGTTTCTGCTTCACTAGCTGGCCCCATGCGATCGCCTACGGAATCCAATGTACCGCCAAATCCACGGCCTATTATAATAAGACTGGCGAGACGTACGATCCGCGACGAGCTGCTGCCCCACACGCAGACTCCTCAGGGGTTACGGAAGGACAAGCGCGACCATTCTAAGTTAAAGAGCACCACCCGTACGAACGCCCAGTTGTTTCACAAAGTGCGCAATGAAGTTGGACGCAGGGGATGGAAATTTGTATGGACCAAAGGAGGTCGTATTTTTATACGACAACATAAATCAAAAGCTTACCGCGTTCGTTGTGATTCCGACTTAAACTATTTATTTCACGACCCAGTTCATTCTACACGTTGAGCTCAAAAAATTATGTATGCAGTAATTCTCATTGTATTGAAGTATGTAAGATGTATATAACGTATTCTAATAATGTAGGAAGGGCAGATATGTGATATAATATATATAATTTTTTAAGTTGTTTAAACTTCATGGATAGTTTAATAACAAATTAGTGAAAAGTTAATCTTGATATCAGTAAAATTAAAATTTTATCCTGCCACTAACTATAATAAGATTTTGGAGATTTAGTGTCTTCTGTTTGCTTTTCTTGTTTTATTAATTATTATTATTTAGTTTTATTTTATATCATGCAATCAAATTGTACAGAATATAAGAACTTTAAATCTTTGGCAGATATTTTCTATACATATTTGGTTATATGATATCCTCTTATTTTGTTGCTAATTATGAGTTTTAAAAATATGTAATTGTTACTTTTCACTTTAATATAAATTTAAATATCTTATTATTAATTTTTTTTCAATATCGGTGTCATTCGTGAGTTAAACTGGGGTCAGCTCTGGAAATCAGCGTTGTGGTATCAACATAATACTGACAGGTGTACCGATTGGTCACATCACATGTTTTTACATTTTTCATTAGCCTAAGTAAGAATTGTATTGTAACTTACCTTTTTTTCTATGTAAAAATATGTGATTGAGTAATAAAAATTTATTCTATTCTAAAAAGAAAAACAGTGTAAAGCAAAATTTACTATCAGTGAACCATCGCTTGGATATTGTCAAGTGGAAGACAGAAAATGCATCTGATTCTTCTTATTTTATTTTTTCTAGATAATTTTAAAAACATACCTAATGTCTAGTTGTTCGTATCCAGGGTTAGCTCTGATCGCGCGAACAGCTGCTAGCGCTGATGCGTGCTGGACTAATGGAAGCGTTGGGGAGATTTTCTGCCATACCTGATGAAATAAACATAATATTATTTTTTAAACTAGATTTAGTTAGTTCACACATGGATATCTAATCATGTCTTCTGATTTGATGTTTTCACTAGCCGACCCGACCGATGCTCCGTTCGTATTGATGATGTTATGTAGTCTACAATCTTCCTCGATTAATGCTATAGACTATCCAAACCTGAACTAATAGTTCTTGAAATTAGCGCGTTTAATCAAACAAGCTCCTCAGGCCTATTAACCACGTGATGTTTTTAGGAACTTTTCCCTCTCATTTTGATGATATGCGGTGAGTTTTAAGACTTTGTCTACGGACAGATTAGTTTAAAATTGAATAGTCTAACTATTCCTAGATTCAGTTCAATCATTGCACTTCTGTAGACTCTTCCTAACACAAGCGACACGACATGTAAATAACATGGACTTCCATAGTAGGAGCAAAATTAAGGAACTTTGCAAGAAAAGTTGACGATAAGAACTTACTTGCAATGACAAAGCAGCTTGCCCAGGCGGTGTGATCCAGCGGTTGCCGCCACGGCCGCGTCCTCCGGTCTGCCTGCGCGCCACCGCGCATGCGCCGTGCGAGAACGCGCCCTGCGACAGCAGCGTCGTGGACGACACCACGTCTGAGTATATCACCACTCGACCGAGGTGGGATGAGGTAAGGTTCTGTACAATATAATTCGGATATTAGGTCTACATTATAGGACAAGTTCTCCTTGATGTTTTTTTATGGTGGATAAGGTGCAAACGAGCAGATGGTCCACTTGAAGGTAAGTGGCCACCATCGCCCATGGACATCGGTAATAAGAGATATTCTTTTGTTTTGTCATTGCGTTGCATCTAGAAGTCTACGGGCCAAATACTTTTGAGAATCTCTGGTTTATCTACCCGTGGATTACAGACATACCTAGTTTGGAATATGATTATAGTAGGATTCATATTGCAATAAAAATGTTTAATAATCATAGAATAGAACTATAAAGTAGGCTTGTCTATGTGTTATCAATTAAATAAACAAAATATTGACTAAATTTTTTAGAACATTAAATTAATAATGTATGACTCACGTCAAAATAATCAACAGTCGAGAAGTGTTCAGGACACTCATACAAATACACAGGAAGGAAAGTCTCTGAAGGGTTCTCTACTGGTGTCTCATCTCTCATACACCACTGTATCGTTAAATCGCCGAGTTTCTGCAACCGCCTGCCATCTACCACCGGACACCAACTCTCCACTAAAGACAATTTTAGCTAAAATCCAATATAGTATAATTAACTTTACTACAATATATTTAGTATGGAGTCTCTTATCGATTAATTTCATGATTACAAAAACACAACATAATATTAAGAAATTCAGTATCTTTAAACATTAATATACCAATATAGATAAAAGACTCCAATTTGACAACAACATGCAATAAAGAGATCATTTATAAAATTGATTAATATAATTGAATAATAATAATTTAGCATTTTGTAACTGTTTTTTTGTCTAGCGTTATGTTTAAAAGCAACATTAAAAGCTTTTTATATTTACATTTGTTATGAATTACTCATTAATAGATTGTTTAATCATTAAAAAAATATATAGATACATAATGATAACGGTGCACATAGAAACACATGTTAGTGTTGAATATAATTGGCTAAACTTGCACGCTAGACACTTAGTTTACTATAAAAGCATATGCAGAATTTGTTTAGTTAGAGATTTTAGGAATATATATTAAGTAGTATTAAAATAGAAAGAATGGGATAATGACAACATCTATTATACTCGGATTTTTAATTAGGTAGACTAAAAAGACAGCTCAAGGAAAAACAGTGTAGTCATTCATCAAATCGTTGTAATAATAACACTAGTTTACAAAATTAAACTTATTTCACTTCTAACGACATTATCTTATTTCCGATTGATTTAAAATGTCGAGTAGAAAGTGTAAACAAATTTCTGATCGTTTTAAAAAAATAGGACCTATTATATGCTCGTTAAAAAGTGCATATCTAAATTATTTTGGATTTCCTGTTGCTAATCACAATAAAAAGTGGGTACCTTATATGTTTTACGAAAAAAAAGTGCTGGCCTACAAATCCGTAAAATTATGAAAGATTCGTTTGTTAATGTAAGATCTACTTGAGAGTCATTTAAAATGTTTGTAGAATATTATTAGGGAAATAAAAAAGTGAAAATAACAATTTAATTTTTTTTAGTATTAATACCAAAATTATGTATTCCGGTTAAGTAAATAAATATTTTTTAAACCAGACGTGTTAGAAATTTTTTATTATTTTTTTCTACCTGGGGTATGAAAACCGTGAAACGTATAACTTTCAACAAGACATTTTCAAATTTAATCATACGGTCACAATTTACTAAGTGTCAGTTTAGTCTATCTAATAGAAAAATATGAGTATAGTGCTTAATATTCATAAAATCAGATGCAGGCAAGCAATACAAAGCGAGCTGTCGCTCACCGGGCATCACACCGTCACGTGACCGGGCCCGCCCGACGGCACCGCCCATCCGCCCTAACAAACACCACGTTATATACCACAGTGCTGTCTGTGCCACACCTTGTGATTATCATGGAGATGGAATTTCGTGAACATGATAATGGGTTTATGATTGATCCTTCTGTGCCTAATGTTATTAACTTCAGTCACTTTGTAGTTAAGAAAGATGTATTGAATCTACATTACTTTGTAATAAGTTTAAAAAAATCTCATGCGAGGATATCTTTTAACACTTTAACAATACATGGTTAGCTAAGTGATGTAATTTTAAATCCATTATGGCAGACGACCCGAGATGGCGAACTAATTATTTTTTGTACACTGATTTGTTTAGAAAGCTACGAATAAGAAATGACTTCACTCTAACTCCGATATGGCTGACTGCCGAAAATGGCGGACTAGTTATACAATCAGTTCCTGGTATCCGATTAAGGGGTTAAGGGTAGTCGGAGACATGAAAAAAATGAAAGTTTTCAGTAAATTTTTTGCCTTGAAGTTCACAATTTTTTGACTTGAAGTCACGAAAATAAAATCATAATTTCAAAAGTAATAATTGAAATGATTTAATGGCAAAAAATTACTGAAAATTTTCATTTTTCATGTCTCTGACTACCCCTAACCCCGTAGTCTAAAACTGGGCATACGGATTTAGGTACTGGAACTGGATTTAGGTACTTACTGCTAGAATAGTAGCTAATGTATTTTTTTTATAATAAATATCAAAAGTTTGTATTTAAAATATTTGCGTATAATAAGGTCAATCAACAATCTATCAGTAACAATACTTTGAGTGACTAATGATGATTAATTTCTTATTTATTAAACAAATTACCTCAAACATATAACCTAAATGGTGGTGTTTCTAAAAGCTCTATCAAATAATTGTATTTTTACACATCTCATATACTTCTAACTTATGCACATAACAACTATTTAAGTCTTTATATGTTAATGACGTTTATATTTTAATAATATATAAAAAAATTAAGATTAATATAACCTGTGAGCAACTTTTACCATTCAACCATGATAATGCATTTTTAAAGCATTTTACAAAAACATGATTGCTAACAGATATATTATTAGTATTATACAAAGTATAAAAATTATATGATCATGCAAAATGACTTGATAATAATATTATCAAAATACAAACGCCAAATTCCAGCAACACTACCATGACAAAAGAAAAATGGCGATGCTTGATGATGAAATACATAAGTGTCGCATACCACATGGTTTCCGAGGAAGTATCCTCTTGTATATTCCAGTTGTGTCAACTCCCGGGTATCTTTGACATGTAGACCAAGAATATCCCCCAGGATTTTGTGTAGGATTTCCAATCTAGCTTCGTTACTTCTGATACCTTCTTCGCCTAAATAGTCGCATGGGTCCGTTTCTAAGTGAATCTGGATAATAAACATATAGTTCCAATGATAATATATTGGTGTATTAGAGTAATTAAAATATGAATCGGAAAATAGTAAACAATGATTGAATAATCGAATCTTCATCTATGGCGCTAGAGTAAAATAATAATCACTTCCGTCGTTTTGATAGCCTCGACTCTTTATATTCCCTCGACAGTCGGACTCTGCAATCATAGTCTTATGCGAGGAGACCTCGCAAAACACTCACTCAAGGAGTGGATGTTATCTTGGTAGTGCTTGCGAAGTCTTATGCGAGGAGACCTCGCACAACACTCACTCAAGGAGTGGATATTATCTTGGTAGTGCTTGTGAAAGTGTTAATTGCTGTCCGATTAAGATCACGTGAGCACCTTACAATGTAATTGACACAACGTTAGGTTAGGTTAGCCTTGTGTAAGGTTAGGTTTATAATAGCGTAACCTTAGGCTTACACAATGATTCCCTTAGTTTGCTCCGACATATTTATCTGTGATTTACAAACAATCGTAAACAACCGCATCTTCTTAATACACTAATAAAATACGATTTTTTAGGATTATTTTAAAATAAAAGTATGATAGTATTATAAAAGTATTATATTATATATTTAGGGAAATAAATATTAATTGAATAACAATTTCAGAGAGGAAAAAGTTCTGATGTTAAATATATGTATGAAAAATAAAACATAAAGTCCTTAGAAAGACTAAAAAGAATTAGAATTTCAACATCTGAGGATTTTTTTCTACAGTCCGAAGAGAAACATTTAGAGGAGCAATAAAATAACTTTAGTTTCCCAAATTATTAAATTCAAAAATTATAAAGACCAGTTAATTATTTTTAATTACTAATAACAAAAAACGAGAGTTCTTTCAAATTGTTAAATTATGCTAAATAAATATTTGACTAACCTGCGAGAATATCGCAATTCCATTATTGGTTAGGTCTGTGGCTTGAAGTAATGATGGTGTCCGCCAAGTTTCTTCGGATGCTAGTACTTGGATGTCCAACTCGTGGCCTGGATGTCCAGTATACTTCGATGGCCTAAAATTTTACGTTTGTCAATACTTTTTGTTCTTTTAAAAAGTACATACTGTTGAAACAAGTTTAAACAAGATATGTTTGAAAGGTTTAAAATTGAGAGTGGAAGTCACAAAAATCCTAAGGTGCTTCATATTCGAATTGCAAATTAATTATGTATTTAAAGTAAATATATTATTTTACAATCTTTACGTGACTATGGGTAGTCAAAAAGCAGGATATATGAATTTGATCCATAGGTACGTAAATAACTATGTTAATCTATTCCCGCATATTTTCTAAAGTCGGAGAGAATCAAAACTTGATAAATGAGGTATTACAAAGGGTTTTGATTTACATCTACTGAATTACAAAAAAAGTAAAAAAGTAATATTTTGTAACTTCATTCGCCAACGACATCTCAGCCAAACGTTTTTTACTATATACAATAGGTTATTTATAAACTTAAACTTAACGTGTCTATGAATAAACTTAACTTCACAACATTTTGTTTTAAGTTTAATAAAATGTATTGTCCTACTTTATAAAAATGCGCTATATCTATGTCTTCAATCATATATTGTGGTCCGTCTATTAAGATTAATTTATTGGGGTTGTCTGGTAAATGGGTTTTAGTTTTTAAACCCTATAGTTATCCCGAAGAGAAGGCAAACCTGTTTGCTTCTCTTTTTGTGGAGTCTTCACAACTAGATGCTCGGCTGCAAAGTCTGGACCATCGTCGAAGGGTTGCCTCTTTATCAGTGTTTTATCGGATGCATTTCGGAGAATGCGCTATAGAACTCCATAGTTTAATTTCGCCTGCCCCATTATACTATCGAACAGCCAGACAAACGCGACCAAAGCGACATCGGTACATGGTGGAAATGCCTCGAGTACATACCAAACGCTTTGCATTCACCTTCATTATTCGCACTACGAAAAATGTGGAGTGATCTGCTGGTGTCTGTTTCCTAATAGGTATAACGTTGGTGTCTCCCACCAGAGTAAAAAGGTACCTTCTAAACAAGTCAAATGCTTGCCTATATTAGATTTTAAAAAACCTATGATTTATGGAAGGTACAATATCTAAGCATGCTCTATAACTAAGAGTCAAGAAATCCGTATATACTGGAAATATATTTATAGGATTCATCACTATTCACTACTCTAATTAATACTTTTGAGCGCGTTTTAAAATTCTAAATTTTCTACAAATAAAATATTTCTATAATATCTAACAAATAGGGGTCGGACAAAATGCATTTTTACTACTTAGGTTTATTTATTTACAATGTGTGAAAAATCTAAAGATCTAAAATATTTTTACCTGAAGATCCAGCAGCTATAATATGTTAAAAATTGTTTACACAGATTTTATAGATTTTTCACAAATAAGCAAAAATAATTGATAACACAAACACACTACACATCAAGAGCAAATAGATTAGTAGCAGTAACATGTAAAGCACTTTCAGTGTAAGGCAGTGAATCACTAAATAATTGTAATAGAAGGCATATTGCGTACCAACACATATTAGCGTCCTGACTCGCTCTGTAAAATTAGTTTGTCACTTTTAAATAAATATTTATTACTTCTCTTCAGGACATTTGAAATAAGAAAGTTGTACAAGTATAAAAATTGATAGCACATCAAGTTACTGCTAAATATTTTCACATTTTAACACTTGTGCATCAATAAAGATAAAACACATAAATTATCCACACACTTCAGTTGGTAAGATTATTACTTCAGCTTTATAAAACAACTCGTTTAAAACTGTATTACATTTTGTACTAATAAATTAAGATAAAGATCAAAGGATTACATTAGCGTTTTTACTTAAAGCTAAAGCAATTACCTTTCTATCAAACCAATTTAAAAGTAAACAGAATTTTGTAAGCCACCAATAGAACACAAAAATCTTTATATAATTAATGTAAAATATTTTTACTTACTGTCTATCACTTTCGGTAGAAAATTGTTTTTTAGCAGGTGAAGCCTGGTAGCAGAAGATATGATGCTTCATTTTAACAGACTGCCACTTATCATACGAGAATTGTACGACTTCATTTTCTCTTATCTGTAGAGGAAACAGAAGTCAATACTAATATATTTTAAAACTACTAGCCTAGTCAACAAGTGCTTTATAGGTCGAAACTTTTTCTAATTCTCCAAAAATTATGCTTATTTAAGAAAATTGAAAGGCCGCTCGTAAAAAAAATGTATATAATTAAATTTATATATTTGAAATCGCGATAAAAGTTATTGGATCGACCCTGTAGGCGTCTGAATTTTTTCGCTTCTTAATTTTCATATTTAATAAGTTAAAATAATATTTATTCATTAAATGTCCAAAGTGGGCGTGGCTTGCGCAAGCCAAAGTACTCGTTTTCGGACGTATTTTCAACCCTCTGAGAAAATTATAAATATTGGTCCTACAATTCCGGGAGTACGGACTTTTCTTTGGGAAATTTCCTGCTCTCTTTGAATCTTATTCGAGATTTGCAAAAAAACCAAACCCTCTTTTTTTGATTCAATTGTTTATAACTGCAAAAAAGTTTATACATGCAAATCATAATTTTTGGAGAATCAGAAAAAATTTCGACCAAAAAGCACTTGTTGATTAGACTATACTGTTTGTACAAGAGTTGCGAATAAATACATTGTATGTAGTTTTATTTGCATATATGAACAGCTAGGGTACCATATATAGCTATTATTTAAGAAATTTCACTTCAATATGTGTACACTGAAGCTTCTTATTAAATTTTGTTTATGAAGTATGCAGTAACCTCAGCAGTCTTGTAATGCGGCAATACAGTGTGCAGCAGATCAGAACATAGAGCAAGCAACCTTCCTCCGTCTAAGAGGTGAGCTAGCAACAAAGGAGCTGCTCGACCTGCACACCCAGCCACTGCCACTAAAGCGGCGCGACCACGCCATGCTCCAGCACAGAGAGCCTCTCGGGACACACTGTATACTGTGTACCTACAAATATAGAAATATATTTTATTACTACCTTACATTAAAAGTACCATAGGTTCCATTCCGAAACAACTCTTAGGGCAGTATGAAATAATACATGAAACATTTCCTACTTGGTTATGTTATTTCTAAGATCAGATCAAATGTCTACACACTTGATGTTATAGTTCTGACGGGTCCGTTAAGAGAATTGTTCGGACGGCTTTAACTATGACGGAATGCAATTGGCCACTTTGTATCTTATGAACATGGAGAATTTTTAATTCCGAAAATGGTTTTCACCTAGCCTAGAAATTTCGGGAAATAGAAAACATGCCACGCCAGTATTCCAATGTCCGGGATTTGAACCCACGACTTATCGATCGTGAATCCAACGCCCGCACCACTGAGCTACTGATGTTTGAATTGTATGAGTACTTGAATTTGCCAAACCTTTACCTTTTAAAAATACTTATTTTAAAATAATGAAATATATTATTTAGCATTTTCTTGTTGTTTTATTTTAACTCACCTATCACAATCTAAAACTTTTTTTAGAGATGCTTCTAAATTTTCCCCAGCTACAACACTATCAGAATAAATAAGAACATTTGGTGATTTTGTATTCACTAATGGACGGGAACTTTTCGTCGATTGAGACGGCACCAAGGTCTTTGGAGTTTCTTCTCTTACATGCGTAATACTTTCAGTTTGGCTTTTAGGTCTCTTTGGTGCAGTTGTACTGACCACCCTTTTATGAGTCGTAATAGATTTTATTTGACTCGAAATATTGAGCAATGACGAGGAAACATGACTTGTACCTTTCTTTAAATCTAGTTTAAGGCTTGATTTCTTTGGTGTTATATTATGTTGTATTTCAACAGTTACATTTTCAACAACTAATTCTCTATCTTCTGGAACTACTGGTTTTCTTTCTGGTGATTTCCCCAGTTTCTTTTCTGGTGATTTTCCGAGTTTTCTATCTGGGGATTTCTCAAATTTCTTTTCGGGTAATTTCTGTGGTATTTTTTCTAGTAACATATGTGGACTTAATACTACAGACTTTTCGGGACTTTTTTCTAGTGTTTTTATTTCCACTTCTGCTGCACATTTTGATGTTTCTGGTTCATTAACATCTTCAGCAGACAAGGATTTGGTCGTTATAGTACTAACATCTGTTAGAGTAACATTTCTTCTAGTTGGTATATCTGAGACTTGATCACTCCCGCCATTCATTTCTACAGTACTTCGTCTATCAGACTTAATATCTACAACTTTGGACAGTTTTCTTAATAGAGCAGCATGTACAGGCCACTGAAATTCTTCATGAGGCTGTTTTAAGCTATGCTGGATTTCACTGCGTAAACCGCGCATTGATGGATCAGTAGCTTTATTAGGTTCTCCAGATATTTGAACAGCTATAAATGCAAAACTGAGTTAATTATGAATCCAACGAAAAAACTTAAATTTTTTTCAAATTTATGTATACATACTCTGTATTCTCACAACAGGCAATTTATGGTCTATTATAAATTCTCCTCCAACAAAGTGAAAACCAACAACACTGAGATTCTCGATATTTGTCTTTAAAACTAATGCTAAATGGGACCCTGCTTTCCAAGCTATAGGTTGACCCACTGACTCCAACTATAATAATTAATTATGATTAAAATAACTCTTAACAGCTACAGGATATAATTCTTCTAAAGTAAACAAGCCAAAAGAACATATCTAAATTATACTTATACTATACAAATAAGTCATTCAATTTTTTTTATTAATTTACCGGAAATTTCTAAAATTTAGAAGATACATTTTTTAAATTTAAAAATTTACTTTAAGAATTTACTACATTATGAAACATTATATAATCAAATAGGAGCTGAACTTTTTGTTTTTTTTTACGAGGAAGGAGTAAAAATACAATTGTAATTATTAATTTTTGAATTGTGTAATTGAACCATAAAAAGAATTAAAAAGTACTTACACTGACAATATCATGATAAGAGCTATCTTCATGTGGATCCATTTCACATTCAAATAAAACTTCAAGATCAAGTTCAGACACTGGAGGGATATCATCAGAACCTAGAGGCAAGCCTCCAGCACAAGCCACCCAGTCATTGATCTCTATACACTGGGTGGGTTTCATACTACATATCCTGGATGCGTTAGTGTAATCAAGTAGGTCACATAAATATGCATTTTTTGGATTTGTGCACAACTTGGAGCTTAATGTAGGGGTTTCTAAAAGAGCAAACAGATATATTTTAGTACTTTTAATTGCAGTTTGTTCTAATTACTTAACCTAAATAATAAGTAAGGAAAAATAATATGTAAAATATATTATATAATATCATAAAAATCCTAGATTCCACTACAAAATGGTATCTGGCCTAATTTGCTAGCAGTGTTACCTCTTTGACTAAGCATATAATTTGTTGGCCAAAGTAGCTACCAGCCCTTTCATCATTTAGTTATTGAAAATGAATTGTTTCTAATATATACTATTTATGTTCATAAATCATAAAATCAGAAACAAATTAATTTGATAATCATGTTAGCCAATCAGTTCAAATCATCCTTATTTGGGAACCTCTACTAATAGTGATGTGGATATTTGAAGGTATGCATGGAGCTAAACCACGGCAACATGCAAAGGTTTTTTAGACCAGCTGTACTAGCTGATTTATTTTAAACAGTAAATGATAAAGTGATAATATTTAACATTTAACTACATTTATAAGGTAGTGAAGTGTGTTCACCAAATAATGTATTTGGCAAGATCTCTCAAGTTTGTACTTTTTAATGTTACAATATGTCCTGACGTGCGATGTGGTAGACTACTTAGTCTGTGATATGATGTGGGATTAGTGGGTAATAATTCCTGCATGCACTATAGAAATGAAGCCTAAGATTATTAACTAACATTTAAAGTATAAATTTAATAACACAATCATTTGATATAAATATTTTAAAGTACATACCTGCGGCATTTTCAGGCACTTTACAAAATGCTACACTTGTGTTACCGCTGAGGAACTCTAAAAGGCGCGCTCTAAATGAGCGTATACGCCAAGTCTTGATAAAAGTCATTGCAATATAGATTGGTGTAAAAAGCATACTTATCGATTATCACCTGCCGAATGCCTTTAAAAGAATTATTCTTTCATTCTAGTAAGTTTGATCAATATACTATCCTCTTAAACGCAGCGTAGTTGAGGTAAATAATTATCGATTCTAAAGACCTTTCAACATGCAGATATAATTTAATAACGATTACATAAAATCAATATTGAATGGCTATTGGACGAATAAATGTTTCATATTTTTGTTTATACGTATAATTATAGTATGAGTAATCTTTTAATGACTATAAAAAATAAATTAGTTACGATAATTTAAAAATCTACTGTAACTCGCACTTTTGAGTTTGACTTTACGAATACGAAACGCGAATTACACAGAAGTGAGGGGGAGCGGTGAGGAACATCTTAAATGTCATAAAGACAATGACGTAAAGACATTTTTTTTTCTGTTTTTATCCAATAATAAAAAAGGCAAAGGTATTACATCGTACAGCCTTGTCTTTAGTAGGTAATTCTTTATTCATTTTATAGTGAGGCCGAAGCCATGTATTCCGTTATAATTATCTGAATCCTTGTAGTTGTAAAATTTCTTGTGGTAGTAGATGTTTTTGTATTCATAAGTCAAAGAAAAAGTGCGGGAATCTCGTTTTTCTTTGCCCCCTTCCACACCCAAACGTTTTTTGCCCCCTTCCACACCCACTCATTTCACCACTCAACTCCGCCATCCAAACAACACAAAACAGTTAATTTTATATGAGTCTAGTGTTGCCAGTTCTATAGAAACAAACAATACAAATCTGTATATAATCCTTGATACAAATCATTTGTAGCGGTTGAAATTGAATCCTAAGCCGCCTTGATGATAATACTTTCCATACTTGATAATAACGGAGACTGATAAAATGGCGCTAATTTTAAAATTTACTCTCGCAACACTGCCACTTTATTTGATGCTTTTCAATGGATAATTTACCCTTCATAATTATAAAAATCCTAACCAATTCCATCGAAGGCAAACTTTTGCACTTGTTAATAAGATACATTTTCATCTCTGGACAGTTTGCGCATGAAATATTAAACGCTTCACTACATAGTATAAAACAAAGTCGCTTTCCGCTGTCTGTCTGTATGTCCCTATATATGCATACATCTTTAAAACTAAGCAACGGATTTTGATGCGGTTTTTTTAATAGATAGAGTGATTCATGAGTGTATAATGCATACATAATATAGTAGAGAAACACTGAGAACGCGTCAAACACACACGGCGGTCGGATTTGCATGCTGGTGGTCGCAAGCCAATGAGGGAACAAATACCTTCCCGCCAAGGGGTGCAGGGTTACCCGCCTCTTACGAGATACTCTCCTGGCGGCAGAGGGGAATTGTGTTCTAACCCACGGGTTGAAATTGACAAAGCGGGTGAAATCTGCCTAACGCTTGCTTGGCCTGCGGCCTAAACCCTTCTCATTCTGAGAGTAGACGCATGCTCGGTAGGGAGTCGTTAATCAGATAAAAGTTAATGGGTTCAGATCTGTCCAGACTCAATATTCAGTGAGTTATGATAGTAAGTATAAACTTCCTGCAAAACGGCTTACGGAGTAACGGGTTATTCGGATAGTTCTAATCTAGTCAGACCTAATACGTGGTATTGTTGACGTGATACAATTTGCTTTCCAACCAAGTCTTTTGTATTTACATAAATACCTTTAAATATAAGATATAGTTAAAAAAGATTAGAAAAAAAAACGGTAGTTTTAAAGTCGAAATAAAAACGGTATAGGTTGAAGTTTCTGTCATTTTTTATGGCGCTTAAACATCCCATTTGAATATCCTTTTTTCTTTTAGCGCCATTCCATTAGGCTTCATATTAAAATAAAGGGAAGAGAAGTTTTACTGCGCTGCGGAGTCAGCGTCCGATCTTTTTTTCATCAACTACGCTAACTTTTTTTGTTAAAGAACCTGCACTTCGTTGGTTTTTGTTATAAGTAAAATTCAAAATAACCTATTGATATCTAAATCATATTTTTATATCATAATAAATAAAATAAATAGTAAAACCTAAAACGTACACATTAATGCACTATGTTTTAATAACTTACAGTAGGTAGGTAGACTTAAATATTCAACTATTTAAAGATATAGATAAACGGTACTGTTGAAGTGGGTATTTATTAAAGTAGGTATACTATAATCTAAGTTTTGTAACTGTTAGTTTATATGTTGGCCTATGGCCTAGGAGTTTTATATATGTGAATTTTTAAAATTAATACCTAATCAAAGATTTTAACGTAATGTGTAGTTTATTTTTTGTATCATACTATACTTATAAGAACGTGTATATAAAGTTATTTAGGATCCAATAATAAATAAGAATAATTTAATTCTTAACAAAATCCAAAGAATGTTGGAGATCTCCTTCGTTTCGTAAAAGCAAATAAAAAAAATAAAACTACCTGCCGTAACATGAATGAGACACTGGATATGTGCCTATAGAAAGATGAATAGTCAAACTCACGGTGATTAGGCTGCGCTGTTTACAAGTTTATATCAATTTACAAATAAATCAAGCTGATGTTATTTACTTTGAATAGTCTAGCTTCGTGGAGCGTAGTGTGCGCACGAGTCGTAATAAAAAGGAATTCGATCTAATAAGTGCTCGGTGATAGTTTCGAACATGGAGTTAAATTTTATTACAACCCTAATAAAGCACGATGTGAACCACAATGTGAAACAGTGTTTAAAATCCAAAAAGCCTTTCGGTGAGTTTAACATTTGTAATTCAAGATAATTCCGCTATTTGTTATTTTTTTTTGATAATCAGCATTTCAATATTACTACCATAAAGTTTATTTAGGTACCTAAAAATGAATTCTTAAAAATGAAAATTCCATAAATTAATAATAAATAGGAAAGAAAAACTCAAAAAATGTGCCAAAGTAGTAGAAATAAACAATTATTATAATTAATATCTGTTAATAATGTTATTTGTAGGCTTGATAAGATATTGATGTTTATATTATCAAATAATATAATATATCTTATAAATATGACGTGTATTGATTTAACTATAAGAACAAATGGACATATTGATTAGTTGTACTTATTGTATTATAATAAATTTTAAATCGAAATTTTTTCTTATATGGAAGTAATTTAATGTAATAGTTTAATTTTAATAATTAAAAACTAATAGGGACCTAAAATGGATCTTAGTTCGTTTTCACTAGAATCTACAGTTCATTGAACTTTGGGCGTATTACAATCAGTTGGAACTTAAACTAGAATTCACTATTTGCACATAATTATCAATTTACGCATTAATTGGTTAATTGTATAAACGCATGAGTGTATTGAATACGATTACCTACGTGACTCGGGTCAAGTACTCGTATATTTTGGGGAAACCGACCCGGCAGTCGGCAGCGCGCGCAGTAGCCAAGTACTTTACAAACAGGTTTGACTGTCTTTCAAATGGATTTGAATTGTTTGGGTAGCTAAGGGTTTCTATGAAAAAGCTTTCAGTTCGTTCACCTGCATTTTATTATAGGTGTTATAATAAAAGTACGATTTGTAAAATATAATGTCATGATCGTACGCTAATGAAATTTTATAACTAATATATAATTATGATTTTATTCTGCATTTGTTTATAATATTAATTATTAAATAATGCAATGGTTAGATTACTAAGTATATTTTTTATATAAAACATTTGAGAATAAATATATATTTTTATTAATCCACCATCCATTCATTCATCACCCCCATGGTGATATGGTATCTGTTCTCCGACTGTCTTGCGGCCGAACACCAAGTGTCATAGACGCGTACCGGCCGAGCCACATGTGGGCCAGAATTACGCCATCCCTCTCCCATCCCATCAATGCTGCGGATGTAGTGGACTCTGGGCTCTTGCTTAGGGTCCGCTGAAACCGCAGCATTTTTTTTCTTCACTCCCCTTCCGACTCTATCTTCGATTATCAATATGCAACGCATCGACAGAAAGAGAGTATCTCATGTTCATGGGCGATAGTGGCCACTTACCATCAGGTGGACCATCTGTTCGTTTGTGTTTGTTTATCTACCATAAAAAGAAATTAAATTAGCAACTAAACAGGCTAAAAATTGTTACAGTGAACAGAAAAGAAGAGGCCATGGCAATTAGAAAGAAGTATCCTTCTAAAGTTCCGGTATGTCTTTTTAATACCTAGTTGTTTAAAATTTAGATAATATTAAAATAAAACAGTAATTTATAACTAATATGAACACCTTATTTTGTAGCTCATAGTAGAAAGATATCATAAGGAAAGAAACCTGCCACTGCTAGAAAAAACAAAGTTCTTAGTACCAGAAGATATTACGATGTCGCAATTCCTAGTGATTATACGTAACAGAATTAGGATAAAGCCAAATCAAGTAAGATTACTTTTTATTGTATACTAGCTGACCCGACAGACGTGGTCCTGTCTTATCTGTCAAACGCCACAAACATTCTATTTACACAAAACTTTATTTGGTCGTTAAGTTTTCTTAAATTTTCTGATTTCCCGCGCCACGGTCCAGCAGTTTACGCGTGATGCCGTGACCAAGGGAAATAGGGATTCATTTTTATATATAAGATTAGCCGATCACCGCTACTTCGATTGCGTGTTGCTCCGCTCCTATGTTAAACAGCCTATGTTACTCCTTGTTACATCAGCTATCAGCCAATGTAAGTCCCGTCAAAATTGGTCCAGTCATTTCAGAGATTAGCCGGGTCAAACAGACACACAAATGCCGGAACAAAAAGGTTACTTTGGTATATATACCGTGTATACATTCATATGTATTTAGTAAAAAGCGGTTATTTTAATATAACAAACAGACACTCCAATTTTATTTATTTGTATGGATATATGTAGTGATATTCAAATTGGTTCAACCTATTTCTTTATTTAGAAAAATATACATGATATCAGAACTCACGAGAAGCTCCAACACTCTCCCCAGTACATTTGCCACAAAATATGATAGCTCCCTCTGGAGGGTCTAGAACGATGCACATATCGATTTTAGTCAAAATAGGTTAAGATACTAACATAGTTTTAAGAAATATTATACTAACCCTACTAGCATATGTATAATTTTCTATATTTTCTATATTTATTTTTTGTCTTTTAGTTTTTAAATATTTGTATAGATTTTCGTCTGAAATAAAAATATTTATTATTACTATTATTATTAAATAATTAATCAATGATAATATATTTTACTTAAAGTAGATAAATTTTAATCAAAAGGTCGGGGTTCATAACAAGCAGCAATTAATACCTGAAGTCAGACGATAGTTGACGCATACGAGAAAAACATATAAATCTTATCTAAACTGTAATAACTGATAACAAAATGTGTTTGTATTATTTAGAATTATAAACCTAAAACAAGAGATTAACTTATCAGTTTTAAACCGACAGTTAAAGTCGATAAAACATACTGAAACTACTATTCTTTTGACAGGCTCTCTATCTCATTATCAACAATAGATCAATGCTCAGTATGAGTCTCACCATGCTGCAGGCGTATGAACGTTATGCAGACGAAGACGGGTTTCTTTATATTACATACGCCTCACAAGAAATTTTCGGCTATCAAGACGGTAAGCTTCATTAAATTTAAAAACTAAGTATATGTATTACGCAAAAAGTTTAATATTAACATTTTATTACATATTAACATTTGAATTTACTAATGTTTTAACATTTATCTTGCAGATATGACTGCGTCAAGTAAAGAAGTGAAAGTCATAAGGGATAGATTTCCTAATAAAATACCGGTAAGTCATAAAATATGTTATCTTAAATGTGATACATTAATTTATATGTGATTAACAACACTATAATTAATTTATAAGTAGTCATCTCTACTTCTAAATTAATTATCTAATTATGCTCAACTTGGTAAGCATTTTCGTCTTCTCAAAAAACTTTTTATATTAGTCCGCCATGTTTGGGAGGTCGCCATATTAGATTTGTCACTTATTCGTGCATTCGCATCAAAAATGAAAATGTATGCAAAATTTCAGCCCAATTAATTCTTACTATTATTATAAATGCGAAAATAACTCTGTCTGTATGACTGTCACGCCAAAACTACTGAACCGATTTAAATGAAAATTTGTAGTTTAGAGCCTGAGAAACGACATACGCTACGTTGTAATGCGAAAAAAGGGTTGTAAGTGGTTGAAAGAGGGGGATGAAAAGTTGTATGTAAGTATCATCATTTTTAGAGCTAGAAGCTTGAAATTTAATTTTTAGGCGATATTAAATTAATATTGAATCAACAGCCTATAGATTCGATAATAAATATAATATTCAAGGTTTGGTAAAGTTTTACCCTCAAGAGTGTAAAATTACAATAGGGAATAGGGGATGAAAGTTTGTATGGAAATATGTAAGGTTTATGTGAATGTTTTATAAGTTTGCGACAAGAGACAAAATTATACCCAAACACGGCAATATCAAAAAATAAAAAAAGATACTGCGTTTCGTTTTTTAATTTTTTGTAGGTTTCAATCTCTGCAAACTATTATATAGGTACTCGATATTTGTTATTGTTTATCAGTTGATAGTATTTAGTATATGTAGAATAGTGGCCGAATTTAAAACATTGTAACCATGCAGGAGTCGACCCATTTGATAATGAAAGAGTAAACAGATAACAACCTATATTTAATTTTTCTTTGGTCATTTTGTATCTTAAAATGTTTCAATTTCATGCTTATTTCAATGTTACTTCCAAGATTGTTTTTCTGATCCTTTATCAGACAAGGTTCAAGAACGAAGTCGGTTCGGTTTCCGTTCACCAATAACATTTTTGTATAAATAAAATATCTATTTTAATTTATGATACCTTTTAGATAATGAGGTTTAAAGATAATTTTTCTGTAATAAAATTAATAATTTTTTGTAGTTGTTCGTGGAAAGATATTCAAGAGAAAAAGAAGTACCGGTTTTGGGGAGAAATAAATTCCTAGTACCACAGGAACTCACTATGTCCCAGTTTTTGTATATCATACGTACGAAGATGAAACTGCGAGATTCCCAGGTCAGTATTACTCATATTAATTAGTTTAATGAGGGAACCAATTAATATTGTCTGTCAATGTAACTCTTTGTGCCAAAAAGACGTGTTGATATTGGCAAAATTATTTTAATAACACGAAATTATTTATTTTAAAATGTAAGAAAATCTTTGAAATCGTGTTTTTTTCCAATAGGCTTTGTATCTATTAGTGAACGACAAAGTGCTGGTCAGTCACAGTATGACGATGGCTCAAGCTTATGAACAATTCAGAAGCGCTGATGGATTTTTACATATAACTTATGCAGCACAACAGGTCTTTGGCTGAAACTAGTGGTAAGTCAACTCTCAGAAAAATAAAATTACCTTTTAAATTAATTGTAAAGCAAATCGTAAATCTGTAGTATTTTTTTAGAAATTATGAAAGTAAACAGGAACGAGGACTTCCCGTTTAAATTGAGATAGCATGTTTACAATCGTACTCTTTACGATATAGGCATATATAATTAGATATTGCAGTTGCCAAGGGCATTATCTGTCAATTTCTCGAAATGTCGATATTTGCTTAATAATTAAGTGAAAATTACATTTTCGTTTTAATTTCATTTCTATCTAGTTCCAAAATTACATAATAAATGTTTATTTGCGATCGACGACCGATTAATACTTCTCTAATTATGTCATTACATTACTATTATATATATTAATGATATTGAACTATTAATTGGTACATGAGGATCACGTATTAATGATTTAATTATATGGAAGTAATCTTTTAAAAAACGACTAAAAATTATCATAAATAGTATTGTTTGTATCCGTATTGTTTAAAGATAATCTGCATTGAGGTCAGATTAGATGTTTGCACTGGTATAATTTAGCAACGTAAACAAGTTGATGGTCAGGATTTCCAATAAATTAACCAAAGACGGACGTAAGATTTGATTTATGAGCTTATTGCTCTGATAAGTAACATACAATGTTGATTGACATGTTAGCATGGAAGAAAACATGCATGATATAAGTATATTGCAACACGTCAAGTTATAGCTTTCTGATAAAAATTATTACAACATTAGCGATATATAAACTGCTATTAGCTAGTGAAAACCAATATAATAACACTATCGTTTAATTACGCTAGTATCTCTGTACTTTGGTAAGCAATCATTTTAGTCATATTTTGCTTAGAAACAATATTTTATCTGCATGAAATTTGCACTAAAAATAGGGTGTTAATTTACTAAAAATATTAAACAGAGATAATGCGGTATAGTGTCCGTTTACCATTATCACTGAGGGTGATTGCCCCTGTCTAATCAGCATAGCAACCGGAACTATTAAGTAATGTTATACTATCGCGGTAATTTCAGAATTTTTAAATATTAAATTTAGCATTGTTACTTCGTTACCACATTGCGCTAAACAGACATTCAACTATTGTTAAGCCAAAAAATATTGATGTAAAGGTAATAATTACTATTAGATATTTAAAATGTCTTCGATTAGTCTCTTGTACTAAAGAATGCTTTAGAGTATTTTTTTTATAAGTTTAACAGTAAACGATATTTATTTTCGCATTAAAAGACGGTCCTTGTAATGATTATTTTTACAAATTAATTAACAAACTTGTGAGGAAGTAATTATCCTAAATAATTATATTGACAGTACTAGAATATTCTCGAATATTGAAATCATAATCTAGGTTCTTCTGATATAATACTAATAACATAGAAACTCAATGAAAACTCCTATTTTACAGTATCTTGTGTTAATCTGATCATACAGGATATGTAGTTTAAGTGAATGATATTTCCCGGGTCCGTATTATTCCACGGCATCCATCAATACATTATTTATGTCACAATAATAACTTTATCTCGGGTCGCGCACAAACAACGGCCTGAGGAGCGAGGACTCGATAACAGTAATTTATACCCTTTCTTCTATCTACCGCCCCCCAAGGGCTGCTTCGGTGAATCACTATCTACTTAGATGTTACTAAGCACATTGTACATACAATTAATGACTAAAGCTGAATATTCGGAATTGTGAATTTTAAGTATGTTGTGTATTGAAACAAACTCTATATTTAAGTTAAATCTGCAGCGATACAACAAAAAAAACTACATATCCAGTTTAGTGCAGTTGTTTTTGCTTGATGCGCATACAAACGTACGGACACTCTGATATGCAAAATGTTTTAAAACGATTGTTAGGGTAGGTGTAGACAATCGATAGGTTACATGTATCGATAGATACTCCTAAAACTATTGAAGAAAACTTTTAACTTGGTACAAAGCTACCTAGCATTATTTTAAACTAGAAACATTGCAAGTAGATTTTGTGTCATAAGATATCTCTCGTACTCGAGCAGTTTAAATATATTGATGTGAATAATATACACGGTTTTTATCGTGGTTGGAAAAAAATTTCATGAGTTTTTGAGTGAAGATTTAGCTTATTTATAGCACTCATCAATCGAAATTAATTTATTAAATAGTTTAAAAATATTACAAATTAATAAGATTAGGTTGGAAAGAATGTAAAATAGTATGTACTCTCTAATATTAACGTATCTGAAAATAATTGTTTTTTTATGTGAGTCTTGATCCCGATCTAAAATCCTCCGAATGGTTGCATCATCTTTACAAAGGAATTATGTTTTGATATTTTCAAGTCGTTACTGTGATATAAATAGAGATTGAATTGTACAAAATAGCTACTAAATATATTGGCCAAATTGTGGCCTTCTGTTTCCCTATGGATCAACTCCTAGAACATCATTACATGACAAATTTTTGGACCTTACGGTTTTTACTTACATTTACTACATTAATGTTAAAAGCTTTTTTTCTCAAATGATTTTGATGATAAATTCTGCATAAAATAGTAAGAAAATATCCTTGAAAACTCTTATAGTACTTTGAGGGAGTTTAACTCCCTCTTTTCCCATATATCTAACTCAAATGTAATGTCTTTATGTTTTCTTTACAGGTATCCCCTCGGGCTCTCAAAGGGATTTGAATACTAGCATTTAATGAAGCTGATCCTTAAAAGACTGATAGTATTTTTTATTTTGTGATATATTTAGTGTAAGTTTTTAATTCATGACATTTTACTTGGCTATTACTTTAAGGCCGGTCCAAAAAGTAAAGTTATAAATGTTATTATTTAGACAGATAAGTTGCTATAAAACTCGTTTTGCAGTGCCTATAATGTTACTTAAGATGTTATGTCCAAATAAGCATATTTTATAATGATCTCAATCGAAAATTATAAAAAAACATTGTGCCATATATCGCCTTCTTAAGGGTCGAAAGTAGATTAAGGATTTTTTGTAAATACAGTGAGTAAAATTAAATCTCATTTAGTTATTTCGAATTGTTATCAGTTTTCCAATATATAGAGTAAGTAAATAATTTAAAAATGTATATTATTAGGAAATAGGAGCAATTATTTATGAATTAAAAATTTCATGTAATTCAATAACGCTTTATTATCTAGTGTAGCTTATGCTTAATAAATTAGATAAAAATAAAGTTAAATAAACGTTCATTCTGTATTTGGTTTTTAATTTCTCTCTGGTCATTCAGCGGGGGAAATGTTTTGTGCAGCGGCAACGAGTGTGTCGTGGATGTCTTTAGCGTATGAGATCTGGAGGCGAACTGTGTTCAAGTATTGAGGATAACTTAGTGTTGTTTCCTGCTGCAATAAATAATTATTACCATTAATTTAAAATTCTATTATGTTTTAAGCAAATATATATAAAACCTGCTTCTTTTTATGTACTCGATCAAAATATTTTACAACATGTCATGTCGTCAACAATTGTTGCTAGGATATTTGCTTAAATAGCTTTAGATCCATTCACACGATACGACATCAAAAATCAAATCTACTTACAATAACTGTGACTTTTTATTGAAGATAATCTTCAATAAATTGGTCATAAAAAAGAATTTGTAAGTCAGATGAAATTTGTAGATCAAATGCTACTTGCCGTTTGTAGACGATATCATAAACTTTTCATTTATTGTCTATATTACCAAAATCTAAGGTTTGAAATTCCGATTCGATAGAAACTAATACATTTCCGGTGAATTATCATAAATGGGGAAGTTGAAACGTCAATACAAGTGTTGCAACAGGGCATAAGATCACAACAGACGTCATGATATGACAATCATGCGATCGGTCAGTTTTCAAGGGCTGAGAAATAGGGTTGCCATATAAACATTGTATAAAACAATCTATAATAATAAATAAAGGTAGTTAGATCTTTAAAATATAAATAAAATATGAAATGCATTTTCATCTCATGTTCCTGAGACATATGATTAACGATAAAAAATTCTTCCTTTTAAAAATAGCATTAATGTATCGCACAACCCTCATTGTAACTGACCGCTCTAACTTAACGCAAATAAACCTCGGAAGCCTTGGATTCACAGATAACATTAATTGCAATATTTTATAAATACTACACATTAATCAATGCTACTATGTATGATAAACAATTTTATATTTACCTAAATATTCGAGAACAACTTAGAAACAACAATTTTACAAGGTGACCAAACCTAAATATTTTATAAAATTTCAAAATAAAATCAATGGATCTATTCATTTGGTAACTTCGAACTTCCTGTGTCCAACTGTGACTTTGAAGAGGAAGATTTTTTTTTAATTTAAGACAAATAGCATACCTGGCCTGGTGGACCGGAATCTAATCTAGACGGTATAACAGTGAGTGGAAGGTAATGTGATGCCGACTGTGCTTGTTGTATACAGGTTATTGCTGTTCTCTGAAAAAAATTAAATTTCCATTAAAATATTGTAGGAATCATGACCAATATTATTAACATGAATACATACATATACAATTTTTAGGGTCTGGTGGTGGTTCCTTTTTATTTAATGATTAATAAATCAAGGCGAAGGGCCTATTCAAATTGCAATAAGGAATTTCCTCCTCAGATAAGATTCTTTTGTTCCAAGCTCATTAATTCATCATTATATTAATAAACACACATATCGCGTGAAGAATAAATAAATCAGAAAAATGTATTTACGCAATCACATGACATTTCACGTCAGTATGCTTAGAACCTAAAGCTGCTGATACACTACAGTAAAGTTACTCATAAATTTAGTCTCGGCAGAATTAAAATAGATAATCTTTATGTAGTACCGGCTTTCCCTCGCTTCGCTCCGGATATTTGAAACAATATTATTGACTTCCTTCTATTATAAAATATACATATGGCAACACTACATCACCTATGTCACTTAGGATTGTGTTCTTATTAATTAATAGAATATTTCCATTTTGATGCTACTGATCTGATTTTAAAAAATTTTCACTGACAGGTCTATAGTATTTCCATCTCACTTCCTCTTTTATAATTTTATTACCTCTCTCTTTTTTCTCTCTTTCATTTTTATCTTCATATCTGTTCAGTCTGTCTCTCTTCTTTATCTATCTATCTCTCTTTCATTTTTAATTTTGTTCTGTCCTTCTCACTCTTCTCAGATATAATAATATCTGATTCTTTTTTTCAAATAATGAAAAGCTACACAATTGTGACATTTTAAGGAGATCAATTATAATATTGCTTCAAATAGCCGAAGCGAAGGGAGGGCAGGCAGCTCGTGTTGAATAAAAGCAGAGAGGAAACACGTCGACATAAAATCAATGATGAAATGCAAGCAACTTTTAGATTTTAAGTATAACAAAAACTATGCTTTATAATTAAGATACAATACTTTGATCTTGTGAGAATTTTTTTAATGAATATTTATTTTAATTCAGTGCAAGGATCATAAAGTTCAGAGTTTATTGTGAATTTAAACCAAGCTTTACTATTGAAAGTATATTATTTGTTATTGCTAAGATACCAAGTCCAGTAAAGCCATCAAAGATAAGTGCTATAATGAGCAATTCTGATTGGTTGCCAGGTCAATAAGTTAATTGTTGCTCTAATGCTTACATGTTTACTTTGACTGTTACATTGTTAACTGTAGGTAGAATTAGAATCGTTTAGCAAGAACTTTCCTAAGTGATTATTGATATAATTGTAAACATAACCTTATGTCTAAACTAGATAAGTTCTCTTTATTACCTGTTATTATATTTTGTTTATCAATAACACTTTCCTAGTCCCTCTCTATTCAAAACATAAGTATAATTATTGACACTACAAAACAGAAACTATACAAAACACCTATGTACAATTCTAAAACTTAAAATTTTTGGAGAATTATGGCTGATGATATGAGCTATGGCTAATAAGAGATATCTTCTAGCCTATATTTGTTGGTAGGGTATTATTTAATGTACAACTGAAATCCCTGTATCTTGCTCTCTCTGGATTAAATGAAGTAAGCTAACCAAAAGAGCTCCTGTTTTATTTTATAATAAAGTAGGATAAATCCCAACCCCAACAATATTTGATAATAAAGAAATTACATAAATATTAGGCTAATAAACCAATAAATATTCAAAGAGTAAACATTAAAATAAGTAGATTACTGATAATTCAAACACAAGTCCTATCATCAAATTCTACTGCATTCTCTTTTATTTCACTTTAATGTACTTTGTATATAAAATATGTTGTTGATTAACAATAAACAAGTTTTATTTAAACTTACCAGATGTAATTCCATTTGATCACATAGAGAGAAAAACTCCTCCAAATTTTTGTCAAATCGTGGAACTGGATTATCCATACCTTTCCTATAATTAAAATAAATTAATGCATTATTAATAATGTAAAATATATTTTAACAAGAATAGAAGAAACTTGTAACTTCTTTAGCATAGTGAACCAAGCAACCGACTATGTAATTATACTCCAAATATTTTGATATCAATATTACAACAAACTTTAATAACAGGTAAGTATTATGATCTTAATACATACTGAGTATTTGAATCCACATTGTAGTTTTGATGTAGAATTTGTGCTGCTGATTTCAGAGTCATCTGAAAAATGGGAGTTATTAACTTACAAGCTTTTAAATTTATTTAGAAAGATGTCTACATTGCTGAGAGCCAACCTTATATTATTGGATTGTGATTCGGGTGTGACATTCACCTAGCATTTTTGCCACCATTCTGAGTAGACAAGACTGTGTACTGCACTGGTTAGGTAAGATTAGAGTACATTTGTGCATTTAAGTATCGTAGTTACTATAAGATAAGTTAATATTGTTCATCTTTCCACCCTACACATTATTCATCTATTGTGTCAGATAATTAGCCTACACAGAGCATACAACAATTTACAAATAACCTCTGGCAACCTGCGAACAGTAAACTAAAACTCAAAACATTTTATTTCAATTAGACTTATTTACAAAATTAGTTTTAACACATCGGAAAAGCAGTTATCTGTTGAGAAGAGCTAGCAAGAAACTACTACTTACTAGACCATAGCTTAAGTTATATTACTCACGGGTAAAGATTCACGCAAAGAACCCATTAGTGTTTTCACTTTAGATATATTATCCATTTTGTCCTGCTGCGGCTGTTGAGGCGCTGCTGGTTGCATTTGTTGAGGAGAGGCAATAGGCATCGCGTTAACTGGTACGCACATCTGCATTGGAACATTTGGGTTTGCTCCCACAGGATTCATGGGTGCATGCATATTCATTTGATTCATTTTTGTTTTAGAATTTTTATAAATGCCAATCAGCAATTGGAGAAATTATTTATTTTTTTAGTTGTATTTTGACTATTAATCTATTAATCAAATATTATGACGTTGACATTGACGTTATTATAAAAGTTGCCATAAATTTTAACTCGTAACAGACAGCCCTGAATGGCTTGGTTCTAACAGCCGATCTCATCTGGCGGATGAATCTGATGGATCCGGAATATCCAGATATGGCTACATAATGAACGTAATAATATCTGTGTGTGGTGCTAAACATTTTTTTTGTCCATGTTCCATACATATTAGCATAGAATACAATTACTCGGGGAGCATATTAGGCATCGAGTATATATAAAATATCGACACTTATAAAGTATCGAAACTGTACCAAAACGAATCGAGAAAACCGGTCACACGGTCACACCTTCGTACAACACTCGCACAAGTTCTATCAATATAACTTTCAAAATATTTAAGTTTTAAAATTCGAATTTAGATTCTCAGAAGTTCGGAATCGGAAGCTATACCTGAATTTGTTAATATTTTTAAAAACCCATAACACCCTCGATACATAGTAATTATTTAAGATCAAATTTTATTTTCTAAAACATTCAAAATAGTAAATATATAAATGTAGCTGTTTTGGTTTTATTTTCAAAATGAGCAACGAATTTAAAATATTTAACGCTGCAGAGTTATGGCAGGTACATGAGTTTTTAATCCCTAATACTTTTAAAAATGTATAAACATATTATAATTTTAAATATAATTTTTAAGATAGAAACAAGCTTACCATCTATAGCTACATTTAGTCAGAATCTTGATAAAGTTCTTGGTAACGGTGGAATACAACTAGGCTCACTAACAGAATTGCTGGGTTTACCAGGCTCAGGCAAAACACAACTAAGGTTTGTTTGTGAATGTTTGTAGAAGCTTCATAGATTTTTTTATTTCCAAGAGGATCAAAATGGCTGAATCCAGCCATTCTCAGGTGATCATCTTGGATTGAATTTTTAATTGTATTCAAAAGCTAATATTTGGCAAATAAGAATTATTTTTCAGTAATTTGAACAATGCATAATTTTTTGTTTTAATTCTGGTTTAAAAATGGATTATTTAATTTCTTTTAATTTATATTATGTAAACTCATAATATCAATAATTAATTTTTTTGTTTTCAGTTTGCAATTATGTGCATCTGTGCAAGTATCAAAACATTTAGGTGGACTCGACTCTGAAGCTCTCTACATAGACACTAATACAAATTTTACATTACACAGATTTAAAGGTCTGTCATAAACATCAAAATAATCAATACCAGTGTGTTTGTTGGTTTGTTTCTCTTTACAATATTCATATGTTTTTAAATATTTTTTTCTTTTATAGAAATCCTATATGCTAGTTTAGAAAAATGTCAAAAAGTTCTAAATAAACCAATATCAATATCCGAAGAGGATGTATTGAAAAGGCTTCATTATGTAAAAGCAATAGGACTTGAGCAGTTTTGTGCATTTATGTATCAACTGCAAACATTTATCTCAGACAAGCCAGAAGTAAATATTTAAATTTTGTATTTAAATAAGATATTTCTTTTTAACTTTACCAATATCTGTTTTTTCTTTTAAACTGAGAAATATTTAAAAGAAAAAACATTGCTTGAATTGTTGGTATTGTATGTAAGCCTTCTGAGACGAACTTCTTAACATTCCATGGAACTCCTAGTAGAGCCCGAGACAACACAGGATTAGGTAATTAAGAAGCCCCTTTCCGATGCATATCAACACTCTTTACCCATGTTACTCTCCCTTCCCAGCCAAATTTGGAATGATCCTGTTAACATAGTTTTGGATACTTGCTTCTGTATAGAATTTGCTGCTATTTGGGACAGGCCTAGGTCTTTCAGCAAGTTATAGAGAGATTTTGCTGGTATACCGCTTGCTCCTACTTCTATAGCATATAGATTTACTATACAACCGTTTCTCATCAATTCCTAAGTTCAAAGTATTTATTTAGTTTTTACTTGCATTGTGTTAGGATGTTTCCCATGGTTCGGTGAGTTCTACAAGTACTAAGCGTTTAGTGGAAAATTATGTCATAATATCCGAATACGCATATTAGACAGATTAGCATAATTTAGAAATTATTTAATTTCAGATCAAACTGATAATAATCGATTCTATAGCTACTCCTTTTAAATATGGCATATCATTGAAACAAAGGACTGGTTTATTATTTAGATTGATGGCAGATTTACAAAGAATAGCAGTGAATAAACGAATTGCTGTAAGTTCGTCTTACATCTTTTATTGTTTTTACTGAGACAAAAAAAACATTTATATATGTTTAACTAGCCGACCTGGAGGACATTGTCTGCACATAAGAGTAAGAGCAGGTTACAGTGTGGCGATAGGCACCTATTCTGAATGAGCTGAATTATTTTGTCAGAAAGGGGAAAATTTCCCTTTCTTTGTTATATTTTTCATTGATGCTTTGCTTCTTTGAGTCGTAGAGTTATGCTATATAGCCTATGTCTTCCCTGTTAAATGGGCTATCCAACACTCAAAGAATTTTTCATTTCGAACCAGTAGTTCTTGATAATAGTGCATTCAAGCAAATAAATTCTTCAGCTTTATAATATTAGTATAGATTATAAAATATGTATAAAAAATGTAAAAGCAGTTTATTAATCAGTGTCTGACTAACAAAGTACATACTATATTTTTTAGGTTGTGCTAATAAATGAAATGACAACAAGATTAGGTTTATCCTCTGGATCAATAGTGGGTTCATTAGGTGATGCTTGGGCCCATAGATGCAATACACGCTTATTGTTATCAGCCCCACAACCTTTGAAAAATATACGATTAGGATTGCTACTTAAAAGTAATTATGCGCCGGAAGCTGTTGGAATGTTTAAGGTATTAATTTGAATTAATATACTACCTCCTGTCAAATCTCCACTACTTAAAATGAATGTCTTAAATATTTTAATTATATTAAGTACTTTGTCTTTGTGGTAATTAAAAAACGTGTGCGTCTCAGGACGCTCGACAGAAGTGATAACTTCAACTAATCTAAGTTGAACTATTTAATATTGAAATTGTTTATCTTGAGAAAAGCTTAGCTTATTACTTAAATTTTATGTACATTAATATGATAATGTGACATACTAAACACTGAGTAGAGAGAAGGGGAAGCGTCTGTCCGAAAAACGGCTAGTGCTGTGGGTTAAAGTGAGAGAGGAGCAGCCTGCCTATTGCTGCCATATGCATGAGAGAAAGGGAAAACAGACATAGAACCCCTCTTCAATGGATTATCGTGTTGTAGACCGTTTAAGCACAGTAACAAATGCAAAGTATTTTTTAATTTAATATACGACAACAATTTTTTTTATTATTCTTACAGCAAATTTTTTCAAATTCTTCTCATTACCCCTTGGCTCAGTTTTAGACTTAAACTTAGTCTACGATCTATCTGCATTATTCTTGTCGAGGGTTAAAACAGATCGAGTAAAAATGTTGTACTATGTTAGCGTGAATTTACAATTGGATTGACGCCAGTGGTATTTACCAATTTTCTCAGAAGTGATGGATTTGTTATTGATCACTTGAAACATTGCCAGTATTTTTATTCGAAAGTTTTCCTCCATATACATACTTACATTAGTGTGCAACCTGATTGATTATATATGGGTCGTTCTATGCCAAATTTTCGACAAATTTTTTACCTGACCTGAATGACCCATAGATTATTAAGTGAAGGTTATTTTCAGTATCTAGTAGTTACGTTGTATCCGAACTTTATCGAAAGGGTAATTGGCCCAAATAATACCTACTTCCACTCACAAATTATTTCCTGCTAGATTAAAAATATAAAATATGCTAACTGGACTCTAATAGGCTAGTTGACTATTTTAAAAACTTGGTTAACTAATATACTTTAATATCTATTTTATCCCAAAAAACTTATATTTTAAAGAAAAAGCAATATTTACATTACATTATTTTGTATTTAAAAAAGAAATTTAAATTTCCCTCGAAAACGCTGAATAGTGTAGGTATATATAAAACTGCTTACACTGTGTCAACTGTATGTGAAAACATCACCAACAATGTTTTGCGTAGCATGACGTAACACTTTCTGATTGGTGTTCGCTGTCACTTGACTTAATGCCTATTGTTTTCGAATTTATTTTCTAAAAACATTAATAATAATTATCATCATTAACTTTTATGAGAAATAGACTTGATCTTGATTTATAATTAGAAACTTTAAATTTGTAATTAGTGGACACAAGCCTATTCCCCCCTATCGACTAGTTAAAAAAAAACCCGCTTTGTGCGGTCACTCAGGACACTCATAGGCATTGTCGGTTGGTCCATTGGAAGTAATAAGTTATTGATTTCAGATAACGCACGAGGGCATAAGGGATGTTGATTAAAAAACCTTCGGAACATACATAGTTTTATTAATAATGTATTTGTATTTAGAATATATAATACACCGTAAACAAAACTACAGCACCAATAAATATCTCATTTTCACAAAAATAGCAAGCTTTTATTTCTAAAACATTTCAACAGTTATAAAGGCAGTTTCATATCGGAACTTAGCAATGCGATTGCAAAACATTCTTATATTTTGTAGTCTTATTATGCGTTTTCTTAAGAAACAATAGTGAGTAACACCCGTTTGTAGTCTCCTTTTGTATCATCCTGCAAAATATTACATTTATTTCTGTAAAAGAACTTTGTTCCTTAACATGCATTACTTAAAAATACTTATAAAAATAGTTTATAGGCAAAACATATAGATTATTTTGCAGGATTAAGCACTAAGTGTGACTAGCACATCCTTGAAGTCACCATCAAGGTCGTCCTGTAAAGATATTGAAAACCAACATGTAGGTCGCAAAACATAATAAAACAGAAACTGGCCCATAATTTCTATTGATACATAACACACCGTGCAATCGAGATAAGCATGAGATTACAAGTCACTCGAGATTTACAAAACTTAATATTAGAATATACAAAATGCAACAGCAAGTAAATAGGGTACGGTTAAACACCACAGATCATATGGTAGTGGCGCCATTTTGTCTTATTAATCTGTATCCTTAGTAACTCAAGGTCGATAGGAGATGACCGAGTGAACCATCTACCTCCTCCTGAAAAATGGCAATAACTACTTGTAAAAAGCATTCACACTCAACATCAGCGATTATGAATAATTACTTCTCTGAATAATTAGTTTTTTTAAGATTTCATTATTTAATATTATTCATAATCGCCGAATTAACTCTCACTAGTGCCAGACACCATGCGCTCAGGACATTAAGCAGTTAGCTACTGTGCAAAGAAAATTACATGACAATGATAATAATATAAGCAAAATATACAGATCTTTGTAAATAAAATATACACCGGGGATGAATAAACCTATGGTATGTCACACTGAAAACTTAGGTATTCCAGTTATCATAGTACGTAATTTTTCATTTGACCTGTAGAGATTCAAACCATTTTGTTTTCAGTGTACCCCTAGCCTTATGAACCTAACAATTGACAAAAATAATTTCAAACATTAATGGTGAATCGTGGATCCATCGCTTGACCATATCTACTCAACAAGTGTCAGTAAAGCCTTCTTGTAATCCCCGGAAGTGTCGCCCTGTAATCAAAACGTTGCTATTCTGAACGCTGTAAATGATAAATAACTTCCTCCAACGAGCAACATGAACAGACATCTGTTTTGTAAGTATATCTTTTATAAACAATATTTTAATTTCTAATCTATTGAAACATAACAAAATTCGTTATGACAAAAAAATGTGAATAATAACAAATATCAAAAATTATTAATAATGATTAAATGTACAGATCTGTATATATTTTTTGCTATACCAATGAAAGTAAAAAGAAATTGATGTTGATTTTGTTTATCTCATGCTGATTAAAAAGCGTAAATCTTCTTAGTTATTTTTGTATCATAGAAAGTATGGGTCAGCTTGAATTTATCTAACTTAGACATAATTAGCTATCATGCGATTAGTTACTAAACGAGACGGTGATGTTAGTTTTTACTTTTTTTTATGGATGATATTGGTAAAATTTTATATTGAAAATATAAACATAAAATGAAAAGCCAATATATTATTGAGCATAATTTTTCAAATCTAATTATATGCTTAAAAGATACAATAAATACGTGTAACGTAAACGGCAGAGCAACATTTAAAAAAAAAAATCCCATTGATCAAATGAATACCACCACCAATACCATTTGTTAAGTTATGACAGCTATTAGATACAAATTACTTACAGCGATCCAATCCTCCAAGGGTTTGCCGTATTTTTCAAGGAACGCTTGTTTGATATCTCCAAGGTCGATCTCGGAACGGCTTACCACGATTCTGATTAGGGTTTTGTCGTTGGTTCCCAAACCCTTCATTGAATAGTAAAGACGTTCCGCGAAGAACCCAACCTTGCTCTTAACACACTTGACTAGAGGGAAAACAAATATTACTTAGTCTTTCGATTCTTCCTTCCTTTGTTAAGTTAAATTATTGTAATAAAATAAGGAAATCATGTTCATACTAGAATCCTAATTTAAATAAATAAATAGATCATATTTAAAGTTTTTTTTTCCACATAAACAAACATACCGGATCTTTTGACAAAATCAAGATAACAAGAGGTTGGCGATAGTTGAGTCAGCGCAAGGCCAAAGTTAAACTTCCTCTTCTAGTTACATTTAATGATTTAACCTTCAATGAACGTCATTAATGACTCAGCCAACAATCTGTAGGAAATCATCTCTAAAAACAAATGCAAAACGTAATAATTGAAAAAGTATAATAACTCACCAATTGCAAGCATGCCTTTCTCTACGCTTCCTGAGAATTCCTTCTTGATTGAATCTTCAATATCCTTACCAGCTAGCGCCTCATACTCTGCAAAGATCTGTAACCAAACAACATATATGCTATCAACTATGACATGTTTTATATCGAAATCCATATGATGTTTTTAAATGTATGACTATAACCTGACTCATAGCGATAATGGAAGTCGTGCCACTTTAGACAACAATGTTGAAACTACAAAAGAACTGGTTTTTTGCTATTTGTTAATGTGTAACAAATAAACTGTACAAAAAGAAAATTACCTTCAATGTCTACAGTATTATGTTCGCCAAATTTTGTAAAGATAATAGTTATTTATAGTAGAATAAATGTACATGGAATTGTAAATTATAAAAGGAAAACTACTTATTGTAGAGGAAATATTCACAAGTATACAATTTAAGGATAATTTTAAAAATATGCAGGTTTGGTGATTGTATACTTGATTCATAATTTTGCCTAAAAAAGTTTGAACGTTTTCGAATTTGTATGATTATATAATATTTGTAAGTGTATAAGTGACGCTTGTAGGGTCAACAACTCCTGAAGATGCTTCGGTTACAGAGCGAAACGTACGTCGATTGTCGATCGCGATCTACTTGTGTGGTGTGTCCTGGTTCGTGTTCGCTGTCTCACTTTTATGTGGGCGGTGTGCTCTTCTGGGTTGTGCCGTACGAGTCTGGTTGTTCAGATTTCCGCGGATTATAGCAAGTTAACCTTTTTGTTTCCTTTTAATATGGTCTTTTTTATCGGTTGACTCACCTGTCTCAGCTGTTGATACGACCGAGTGATAAGAATGGAGTTGAATACAGATTCATCAGTGCCCCACTGTCCTTCACCAGCTGAAGCCAAAGCCTCAGCATCGGCCTTGGCAGCTCCTTCGTCGACGCCGGAGTTCTCATCCCGGTTGGCCATACATAACGACACACAGAGACGCTTGAAGTGTCCTGATGTGTCGCCTTTGAGGTCTGATTCAAGGCTTTTGCCGTATACTGTGAAATAATTATTGAATGTTAGACAACGGTATTTATTTCATTTCTAAAATATTAAGTAGTCTTTATACCTTGGCCATAAGATTCTTTCGTTTGTCTTGTTCCTTTTTCTATATCATTTAATCTACTATACAAATTTACTTAGATATATGTTACTTGAAATCATTGACCATATTGTTTATTTTTATGTCTGTATACGCTACTCATACCTAATTGCAGTTACAATGATTTAAGTTTAGATTCACAAATCTGTCTACATTCTAGTTTAGAACATTTTAGAATTGAGTTTAGTAGATTTTTAATGGTTCTGTGACTTGTATGTCTTTAAAATGGTTCACATGTATGAATATTAGCTTAATTACTAACACATTACTTTCCCATGAATGCTAATGGAGCATGACGTACGCTGCACGCCTGACCTAATAGCTCATGGCCACGATATGTACAAAAAGCATAGCTTAGCATCATGCTTAGACTGTAACGTATCAACATTGAATTTAAAGTTAAATACCTCGAGTACAAACACGTAGAAAACGTCAAGCTAAACCTCACGTTTTACTGTATTAAGTTTGTTTAAGTTAAATAATATCACGAACAATTCTACTATTAATATAAAAATATAAATTCGAATTCTAAAGAGTCATCATCACCCTTTAATAGCCCACTGCTGAGCTGGGTCTCTTCAGAATGAGTAGGGATTAGGCCATAGTCCACCACGATGACCAATTGCAGGTTGGCTGACTTCACACACCTTTGAGAACATGGAGAACTCTCAAGAGTGTAGATTTCCTCACGATGTTTTCCTTCACCGTCATAGCAGGTGATATTAAATTGCTTAAAACACACATAACTCAGAAACTCCGAGATGTGTGCCAGTGTGGGGGATCGAACTCGGACCTCCCGAGTAGACATCAACGTCTTTACCACTAGGCTATCACTGTTATTATCTAATGAGATAATGTCTGCATATAGAAAATATGTTGGAAACATAATGTTTGGTCTTTATAACAGCCAAAAAAAATTGTCTATTTGAATTTCTGTAATCTGATAAATACTGAAATCAAACAAAGTACTTCTTTTTTATATAGAACGCCAGTAATACATTCAGTCAATATTGTTTCATACACTTATGCATAAATAATGCACTGCAGCTCATGCTATTGGCATGTTGCGTGTTCGTACACCATTGAATTTAAATTACCTACTGATAGAAAACTATATAAAATATAACTTTCATTTTTTCTACCATATAAAGCTTACCTACTGGAATTAAATTACTTAATTCCACATAATCATAATTATCGACTTACTACCTATTTCTATGACTTTGGAGTCGAAGACTAATAAGCTATTAGATAATATTTCATTCGAGTCTTTCGGTTAAAAGCGGTCTCAAACAGGTAGGGTAGATACATTACAAATACATCAATGTTTTACTCGTAGCTAAAAATAATTCATCTTAATACCATTATCTTTAAATTTATGGGCAAACATTATGAAGTAATGGAGGTTTCATTTTGGTAGAGCTTCGCTGGATTAAAATATTTTTATAACAATAACTTTTCCAGACATTCGATTTAAATAAAACAGCCGTTTTTGCGAGTATAAACTTGATGTACAGACAAAACAGTTTTGGATTTTATAAGGCTGATAGAGACTCCAATTATTAAGTTTTGATAATACTTACATTGCTCGTAAAAAGCAGAGATAGTGCGGATTCCATAGTTGGACAAGGTGCAGAGGATTTCGATGATAGCTTCCTCATCGGTACCAAGCCCAGCAACAGCGTCGTGTAACTCCTTGGCGTAGAAGTGTGGCAATGGGGTCATTAGGGCTATGATTACATTTTCTAGGTTACCACCGAGTTCGCTTTTCAATTCACTGATCAGGTCCTACAAAAGATTTTATGATGAATAAAGATATATGCAAAGTCCCAAAAATGTAGATATT
Source organism: Limenitis camilla (assembly GCA_905147385.1). NCBI lineage: Eukaryota > Metazoa > Arthropoda > Insecta > Lepidoptera > Nymphalidae > Limenitis > Limenitis camilla. The sequence continues at coordinate 6,548,032 of LR990245.1, read as the reverse complement.
AATTATATATAATTAATAAATATAATTTAACCACAAATAAATAATTAATCATACAGCAGCATAAATTTGAGAAAAAAATATTGCTTTGTTTAACGGTTAGGTATAAGAATACAATATAGGAAATAAATATACGGAATTAGCAGAAAAATAAATTATAATGTAATTTACAACTGACAAATATATAAGGTTTTCCTGGAACGTGTCTCATTAATGCATTAAACATAATTTTAGACCCAAATTATACCTAAATTTTTCCTTTTTCTAAAATACTACTACTTTCCATAAATAATCATCTTTTCAGCGAATTTTAGGTACTCAGGTAAAACTGTTTATGTATGGTATTAACATTGACATCGGTAATATTAACCTACTACTAATAGTGTAAAAAAAACTCTTCCTAAGAAACCGCGTGAAGTATATTGTAGTGATTGAAATACCTACACGTTGACTTCATTAATAGCCTTAAAGATAACCTTTAGAGAATGTAGAAAGAATTGCAATCATTTTACGTAAACGAACTTTCGGTTATCACACATGTGACAACGAATCGATTTTAGTTCTTGCAGTTCTACCTACTATATAATAATAATATTATAAACGCAAAAGTTTGTAAGAATGTATTTTGATAAAACTTACAATAATATAGCTTATACATCAGAATAACACATAGGCTATAATTTATAATGATATAGTGTAAATTATCTAAAATATGGCGGGTAAAACTGCAGGGCGCAGCTGAGTATACCTAACTATAACCATAATAGAACTGATTCACAATACAACATTTGACCATGGTGAAATAAAACAATGGAAACCACAAGTTTTAATTAGAGATTACGTGGCCACTATTAATTGTATATTAACATAGTATACATCATTATACATTATCGCCGATTAGAGCTATTTATGGAAATAAAATGGACGACATTATATTTAATTAAATTATTTTGCAAAAAGATCTTAGTTCTACTACGGTTTTAATAACGAGCTCATAACAAGCATAATATAAATACTGATAAGATAAGAATAAGAGGCGATAAATCTCGAGGTGCAAAATTGTCATTTAAAATTCCCCACTTTCTCAATTTGCAATCTGCATACATGTTGCTATTACAGAATAGGTTTGTGTCCACTAATAACAAATTGCTTGGTTTATGGCTTCTAATTTATATGACGAGACGTAGATATGAAAAAATCAGTTTATTTCTTATAAATGTTAGAGTATTTATATTTTCAGAAAATAAATTCGAAAAAATAACAGCGATAACCGATCAGAAAGTGTCACGCCACGCAAAAACATTGTTTTTGAGGTTTTCGTACAACAGAGCAGGGTACGTCGGAGACTGTGACGTCATTCAAGACGCCATGACACTATTCAGCATTTTCGAGGGATCTAAATTGATTTTTTTTATAAGTACAAAATACGTAATGTAAATATTGCTTATTCTTTACAATATAAGTTTCTAAATACTTTGGAAGTATCTCCTGCGGATATATGAATTTTAATTAAGCCGGATAATTGTGTGTGACGAAATTTTATAAACTGGCTTTATTCGACTTCGCAGAAAGGATAAATAAATTATGCATGGGAATAACTTTGTTGACAAAAAGTATGCGCTATAAGAAACCAGTTTGTCAATATAAAAAAAAATCGTTTATAAATATTTTACGAATTATTAAACATACTGCATACATTTGCAGACAGCAATTGATTCCATTGAGCCAAATGATTCATCAATTGGACTTGGCTTTACAACGCTTACTTGACTTGATTGTAATTGCTAAGATTTTCTGTGATCTCATCGGTTATTCAAATCAAATATCCACTTAATTATATGACTTCCGTCGTACTTACTCTAGATAGTTGAACCGTAAGAACTCCAGATTGTCAAAGACTTATAAAACCGGAACAATTCACATCTACTTAAAAATGATCTACGAATTGATGATCGTCAAGTTGAAGTGTCTAGTAAAGATTTCATAACATGAATTGGCATTAGTATCCTACAAATCCCACTAATATTATAAACGCGAAAGTTTGTAAGAATATATGGATGTAGATTTGTTACTCCTTCACGCAAAAACTACTGAATGGATTTGATGAAATAACACATAGGCTATAATTTATAATGATATAGTCTAAATTATCGAAATTACAGCGGGTGAAACCGCGCGGCGCAGATAGTTAGAAATATTTAAACAACGGTGTAACCGCATTGCAGTCGTAGTGTTCGGTTACGGTTAGGTCTTGAATCTAGGTTGCAGTTCGATGACTTACAAAACTATTTACTATATCCGATTTTGCAAGCTTTCAAATATTAATAGTGGGCTGTTGCAGTTGATTCGTAAATAATATATAACGACAGAATTAATACACTTGATGTTAACGACATTTTATTGGATTGACTTTTTTGAAGTCGGTAAAAAAAGAAATGTTTTTATTACCCTGGTATAAACTTGGAGAAAATATTAAACCACTCTATGCGTATTAAATGAAGAACTTTCTTTTAGCGGCTCTGTTGTAGCACATTCACTCACATGTGATATCTGATCCCATTTTGTTCTACTAGAAGTAATCAGCTAAGTAAATAGCCTACTGAGTAAAATTAGGGTAAGTAGTTTTACCGTATTATGATAGCTGATAGGTAGAGTAAAAGATCGGCATGGCAAAAGGTTTATACTTGACGTGATTTTATCTGAATTATACTATATTTAGAAATAAAATAGAAATTTTTATTTATTACTCAGATTCATGTTTATATTTTGCATAATGTATTACGGGACCCGTTCTGAGGGTGAGGGGGGGTAATCAAAATACCACGCTTGGTCACAGGGACGGAGGAAGGAAGCTTAGGAAATCTCATGCTTTTTCGAGCTATATTGTAATATGGCAACACTGTCGTACATAAGCCGGGACGTTACCTGATTGAGAACAGTTTGAATAAAAAAAATGGGGGTCACGTAGTATTGGTACGTTCCCTAATTTTAAACTTCACAATATACGTACTATTCCAACTGTGAAAAGTGGTTTTTTTCTTATTAATATTAATCTGATTAATATTAAACTATTTGTATTACAAATAAAAACACATGTATAATTTATATTTATTAAAATCTATATAACTGCTTAAAGGCGTAAAAAGTACAAACCACTTTACGTAATGAGTTCCAATTACCGAAATGTTTATAATATCAAAGTAGGTTAACATCATTATGGTGTATGTCTTACCTTTCCGTAGTTTGTTTTGAAGGTTTCGGCAATCTCAAGACGCTGTACGATTCCACGGCGGCAGAGCACGTCGATGATGGCCTTCTCGTCCGTACCGAAGCCCTTCATAGCCTTACGGAGGGTCTCGGCGTCCGCGGCCGGTTCGAACGGGTCCGCGGGGTACACCGTGGGGGTACACTATGGAAAAGAGACAAATTATTAATATCTACTATGATAATAAATAAATAAATAATAAGGTAGTGCTCTAAATTTTATAAACATTTTATTTTCAATATATTTGTTCCTATATAAAAGTTAGACGCTAACGACAGCAACCATATTATATTATTACGCCGAAGGAACTATGAATTTTCCGGGATAAAAAGTAGCCTAATTGTTATAAAGTATCTGTGTGCCAAATTTCATTGAAATTTGTTCAGCCATTTTTTGCGTGACTGATGCAGATCACAGCCTAACAATAAATTTTTATATTTGTTTTTTTTTCATTACTCAGGCATGACTCAACCAAGACATGAAATCATTGTATTAATCAGAAAAAGTGGGCAGTATTTTAATTAATGAATATTTAACTAAAACAATAGTTTCATACTTGTCTAGATTCTTATTAGTTATCTTAATGGTTATAGGACGATTCTAGGTAGAAGTATGGCTTGATTTAAAAACCTAAGAGGAATCATATTAGATAGTATTTCTAACAAAATACTGTTTTCTCCCTCTATATTGAACCATTAGTTCAGTTAATAAAACCCGCTCAAATAACCTTGCCCCGAAAAGATGACATCATCTCATGAGAATCGATACAAACATACCTACAGATAGTACTGTAGGAGGAAACTTACCTTGTACGGGTAGTATTGCTGTCCGCTCATTTTGGTTTCTAAAACAACGTAAATAAGTATATTAATATAAAAAGCAAACACTGGAACGCTTACGCTGTAAACTGACTAAAAATAAACTACAATAATGCGAACCGGCTTTTACAATTTGCAAACATGAACGCCGCTTCATTATTTTGCTTTACTTACGTGTAAAATATGCGATTAAATATTGAAATTGTAATTAATTGAGTTGAAAACACTTTTATAATTATAATAAGATAAGGAAAATGAATTAAAAATACATACTTTTAATAGTATTCGACGACACACCCAAACACTATGGAGCGAAATCCGAAATAAACACGTCGACGGTCGAGCGTACTCGGGTCTCGTACACTTCGAGTAGGTCGGACGGCTTCGTCGCGTTTTTGTTTGCTCTCTCACTCACTTCAACTGATTACGGTTTGAGCAACCTTTGGTATGTATTTCATATTTATCCCTCATCGGTGTCTTATGTATTCCGATGATAATATGGAACGATTAAATTTTATTGAAAATTATTTATTTATAACTTTATTGTACACCACAAAAGGATAAGGATGCAGTAAAATTAAGCTAAAACTAAATTAAACTAATGTGAAGTACAGCGGGCGGTCTTATGGCTAATTAGCCATCTCTTCCAGACAACCCAGTCTTGGAAGGAGCGAAGGTTAAAATAAAGTAGGTGGTGTAGTTACAATATACTAATACTAATAAGATACAACCGAATACATAAACAATCTAAATAATAGTAAATAATCCTATGTATATATACAGTTATAATAAACTAATATATATTCTTATATTATAATACAATACATTAACCATAAATAGATTTAATAAATAGATATTAATTGATCTTTCAGCAAGTTCTTAAACCTATAAAGTGTATCAGATTCTCTAATGTTGAGAGGTAGATCGTTCCATAGATTAATGGCCTGTACAGTAAACGATTATGTGTAATAATTATGTGTTTTAGAATGAGAAAGAAATGATACCCAATAAGTATAGGTATACACATGCAATTTAGACTTGCTTGGGGCTTGAGATCAGAGAGCAGGTTTAACCACGATACTATAATATTAACAATGTACAATGCGCAAAAACACCACATACTGTATCTATTCTATCGCACTAAAGGTACTATTGTCTACACGTGAGTATACTTGACATAATATAAAATGACCTACCCGCTAATACTACTATATCAACGGTGTTACTAACAAAATATATCAATGTAAAAATGTTTAGAAGACAACTGAACCAATTTAGAAAATTTTTCAGCGATAGAAAGCTACATCCTTTCCAGGTAACATAGGCTATGTGGTGTTGCCATAAGTATACTAATTATAAAGATGGCCATTTTGTAAAGTTGAGGTTTTCACCGGACTACAGATCCAATTTTAAAATCTTTCACTGATACAAAACTATACAATTGTTGAGTGACATTGTTGGTGTAGTGTTACTATAAACATTTTTAATTAGTAGAGTATGGCCATTTTGTGCTACTGATTTGATATTTAAAATTATTTCACGAAGAAGAAGCGAGGGCAGCCCCCTCGTACTTGATATCTTTCCGTAAGCCACATGCTTAATGCTCATCATCTATGAAACTCGTTTAAATAAAAATATTTACATGTACCATTAGGTTACATCCACCTGGCACCACGTAATCCCGATGATGTCACCGGTGCTGCGCGGCGTCTCTGTGGCCGCGCCGGCCAGGGAACTCTACTGCAGGTTTCTTTCATGCTATGTAGGTAGTTATTTTCACAATTTATTTCGCAATTTTCGTATGTTCTTAATTTTATTTTAACTGTAGAAAAACCTACAAATAGTTAAAAACTTGTACTTCACGTTACTAAGGAAACATGACGTTAGAAAAATACGAAATAACGATTGTTCCACAGCAGGACAAAAAGTCATGTCTACTAAAAAACAAATAATAATAAAGATTTTTTAATGATACTTTATTCTAAAAAGAATTAAGTCAAGAATAATTTAATGAAAAAAATAAAATATATACAAGGTTAAGTATACGAGACAATCATAATATTCATTGATCTTATTCATCATTAGATCATCAGCTTCGCGGATTCTTGTGAATCATGCGTGTAGCTTGTTGACGAACAGACAAAACGTCACATTACGTCATTAATTATGAATAACATGTGAATAATACTTTGTTTTATATAGACACTAGCTGTTCCCGCGACCTCTTCCGCGTGGAACAGTGTCTTTGGGTTAGCATATATTTTCATACAAACTTTTATCCCCTACTTTAAAGAGAATATTTAATTTTTATCGAATTCAAGTATGGGGCTCTCCACCTATTGTCACACTTTTTGTGACCGCCCTGTAAATATTTCGTACACAACTAAGCCCCCCGCCCCCTATAATAAATTTCAATGGATAGTACACAAATTTTGAGAATTAAAAATATTTATTTAGTTTTTATAACAAAATTTGAATAAATTAATAAAGATCTTTCATAACGAACAAATAAATAATAATTCTATTGATCAGAAGTCCAATATTTTATTTTAATTTGATCACGTGATATATCGTTGACATATGTCATTCCCATACATTTTAAGGTTTTCTATATGCGTTAACAATTGTAGAAAGTCAACTTGGCTAAGCCCAAAGTCGAAAAATACACATAAGTAAATATATCGAGTTACAATATATTGTAATAAAACTATATACATTTAAAACTCTGTGTATTTACAAAAATACGAAATGAATGAGTGTATCATAATAAAAAATGTGAAAAAATTATTTATTAAAAACATTAATTTAAAATGTTTTAATGAACGGCGAACGTCACGTTGCCGTAGATCCCCCGTCCCCATACATCCAACCGTCCTTGAGTTTTAAGCTTAGCAACATAATAAGCAATTTATTTTTATTTATATACATTATTTTAATTTGGTTTGTAAAACATAATTTCAGTAAATCACTAATATAATAATCACTTATTAAAATTAAATAAAAATATAATTGGATTCAAGTATAAATGCAACGATATAGAAATCTTAATAAACGAAAAATTCTTACTGTATTTTTTATACTATTTACCAAAATGAAATTATATATTTAACATAAAACTATTACAATTGTAGAATAGTGTTGATAACTAACTAAAAATACTATTTAACTTAATAGAATTGAAATATAGATCGAAACTTATATACCCATGAAAAAAAAATTTAAATCCGTGAATAAATTATTGAAAAGCACCTTATTTAAGTTAACGTATTTTAGCGCTGAACGATTGTGGTCCTGACTGACGTCATCTCACCTATAGTATAACTGACGTCATCTCACCTATAGTATAACTGACGTCATCTCACCTATAGTATAAGCACCAGAGTTTGTAGTAGATGTTTTACGTACAGCTGTTTGTTGATTATTTATAAGTAGTGTAGTTTTTATTTTAGCATAATGGAAGATTTTGTGAAAGGAAAATGTACCTAAAATTGATGTATACGTGGTGATGGATTTTTTTTAACTATCGTGCTTTGACACATAGGGGCTATACAATATTTGTAGGCATATTTTTTAGCCTCAGCCATTTTTATAACAAACAAAACACGACACGAGCGGCACTAATAACAGCAAAGTGTAAACGCGCCGCGTGTGGTCTAGGTGAAGTGACGTCACACGTTGGCTTGCCGCATATAACGAAATTATTGTTACAGGCGCAACTTTAAAGTCGCATACCTTTTTTATTTGTAGAGATGTTTTAATGATTATTTCAAATTTATGTTTCTTTTTTACAATTAATATTAAATTAAAATAGGAAACTTGTCCTTTGTGGTAAACGATTTGAATAAGTGAGGTGTAAAGAATATAAAATTAAAAAAAAACTGTATAAAATTTGATTTATTACAGTACATTAATTGGAAATACACAGATGGCAGGCTATTGATATTGTGACAGTTATAATGGCTCCAATATATATAAATAATTTAAACAGCCTTTAGTCCTCCAGGAAGAAATATTGGCCTGCCCTCTTCTGATCTATGTCCTGTAAACAAATAATACTTTTATAAATTCTGTTACAAAAAGAAACATACTACTAATATATATATATATATATAATAAATATATGTCAAGCAAAGTGGATTGTCACGATCATAAAGTTCAATCCACGACAGCTCGCCGCTCGCCTACTAACAGCCAAAATAGTAGCAGCGAAACTTCTTGGATTGAATGATCTATGCCAATATATCAAGTATTATACAAACATTCATAAATATTGCATTTATTATTTTTTTTGACGTCCGAAAAAAATATATATAATATATTATTATTAATTTTTAAAAACCATTTTGGTTCTTTTCGTCTATGGTTCTTTTATATGTGTAGTTTGCTCACCTTAACAGAAGAATGTTTATTGATCCTAGGTCTAAAGTTGTTAGGGTCTCGTCTGAAGGTAATACCCAATAGTTCCAAGAACTTATTCATGCCATTAAGCAATGACTGCGGAGCGTGGGCAGTGGCGTTAGATGAGGGGGTACCTTCGAATACTATGACCCTATCTGCCAGGTAGGTGGCCATTATGAAATCGTGCTCTACTACGAAGCCTGTACGTTTCGCGTGGAGGATGAATCTGGAACAAATATTTAAATTAATACAATGCAATAACATTTAAACGCAAAACGCAGAAAGGACAGGCCATGCAAACGTTGGGAGGATGACTTTGCTAGATTGCTGGGGAAAACATGGAGAAGAATTGCAAGCTGTAGAGAGGACTGGAAGATGATGGAAGAGAGGCCTTTGCCTCTTGGAAAGACCTTTTTTTGGAAAAGGCATATGGACAGTGAAGGATAATTTAGTTAGATATAAGAAACTTTTATAGTAATACTTTATGTGCTTGTCCGAAATAAAGGCTTTATTTATTTATTTTATTTTTAATAACATTTAAACAACATAACTCTGACTGAAGCAGTGATGGACAAGTGGTTAAGACGTTGATGTCTATTCGGGAGGTCAAACCTTGAACCTGGGCACACACCTCTGACCTTCTGAGTTATGTGTGTTTTAAGCAATTAAATATCGTTTGTTTTAACGGTGAAAGAAAACCTCGTGAAGAAACCTGCACTCATGAGAGTTCTCCATGTTCTCAAAGGTGTATGAAGTCTGCCAACCTGCACTTGGCCACATGGTGTATGGCCTAATCCCTCATACTGAGGAGACCCGGCTCGGCAGTGGGTCATTAACGGGTGATGATGACTCTGACTGTTTATTTGCAAATTGGATTTATGACAGAGAAATTGATGGTTTGGTCAAACTATTTATATTTTATATTAATCTAAAAAAAATCACATCAGTGCTTAGTATATAAATATAGTGTAAAAATAAAACTTTATAAGAAAATATTGTATGTTCACATTGCTTATGGAAAAGAGAAGAAAAAAAGGTTAAATATTTAGATAAATGCTTTTTCAGTTTACCGTTTTATAACTTTAGCAGCCACCAAACGCTGTTCTGAGTCCAAGTAGGCTGAAGGCTCATCAATGAGGTACACCTCAGCGGGTTTACCAAGACAAAGCACCAATGCAACTCTTTGCAATTCACCTCCAGACAGGTTCTGGACTTCTTGGTCCATTATCTCTTCAATTTTCATTGGTTTCATCACATCTGTTATGAACTGAAATTAATAATTATACATTAATTAATTTTTTTCTGTAGCTTAAACTGTAAGTTATAATCCAAATTTGATCCCTATCTTTTTATAGCATAATAAAATTCAAAATTGGTAAATATCACTTCTTTCTTTTTGAAGAACAAAAAATACTGTCTCGGTTTGCCAACAAGCATATTCTGCGCTGGCCTGCCAAATACTTATGCTTATGCACCCAGAAAGCTTTCTACCGTCTTTCCTACCCTGGCGCTGTTGTGTGTCGCCGCATGACTTTACACATATGGATGGTGCATTCCCTGCATGTAATTCACCAAAGCAGCAATAAGCTCTAATTATATTTTTATGGTAATTATATCTACAATATTTATAACAAAAAAAAGATATAAACCTGTGGATGTGTGTATGCATCTCTTATCTTGTCATGTAGCAAGTTGCGGACCACACCCTGAGACTTGGGTGATATCTTCTGTGGCTTATAACTAATATGTAACTGCGGTAATTGGCTTGCACCTAGAAAACACTAAATATTAATAACAGTATCTATTAACCAGCACTATATATTGGAAATTAAAGTACACATTTATTTGTATTACATATCCATTCTCTTAGACAAATAAGCAGTAACTAGAAAACTTACTATTGACTTATTTCTACCATCTTCTAGCTAAAGATTTGCATAAGATAAACTAAAAAAAATTAGCCATATTTTACAATGTCCAAAAATATTTAAATCTTCTTTAGGAGACACAAAATCAATGTTCACATTTTCTAAATTTACTAATGTTGTTTGAAATATCTAAAAATAAGTTACCACCTATTGCTTTCTAAGAGTACATATGTATTTATTTCAGTAATTATAAAGCGTATACTTGTGTATATAGTTAAAAGTTTTGTTATATCATTTTAAGAACTTCTTTGGATAATCAATAATTTTTAAGTCTGGAGAAGGTGAGCATAAAAGTAAGATCCCCTTATTTAAATTAGTCACTCATTATATCATTAAGGATAGGTTAATTAGAAATATTTCAGTACATAAAACATGTTTAACAAAAAATTTAAGCAACTTCAAACTAAGAAATGTACACAAATTTAAAATTATTTATTTAAATTTTTATCATAATAGTTGCTTAACTTTCTTAACCATATTATTGCTCTTAGTAGTCTTTTTGATTAAATATTAAAAATGTATAATTCTGTGAAGTTCACGGAATGATAAATTCTGAATGCAAGAAATGCTAGAAATCCTTGTAAAAATATTAAATTCTCTATATGTGTGCCTCTAACTTTTAAGGAGTTCTTTCAATTCCTCAAGAATTCCATCATCAGAATTGGAAAATGTGACCAATCTGTGAACCTATCTTATAAAATACAAAAAGAAATTGCCAATTTGGTTCATTAATGACGGTGAAAAAAAAATACAACTTAATTGATAACCTTCCTTCTTTTATTTTTTGGAGTTGGTAGAAAAAGTAAATCTGTACTTTTATTAGTGCATGTTAAAGTTTAACATCATTAATTAATTTATGCTTATGTCATCAGTGCTTTTAGTTAGACAATCTAATAAGTAGGTCACTTACTTTTGTGTTATTGAGTCTTTGACCGGAATTAAATAAAGACATTGTGGTATTATATACTACATCTTTGATTTATCCATTTGACTAGGTAGTAGGTACATGAGTTACATTAGAAAATTTTATGTTACCTTCTGGGGACATCGTAGCTTCAGCATGTCTTAAACACTTTTGAAACAGGGGATGAAAAAATAAATCAAATAACTCAGTCCTAGCCATTGTTGAGACTAATAAATGCTATCATTGATATACAGCGAGTCTATAACCTTAATTAGATCTTTTGTATTTCACGTAACATGACAATCATTTTCCTTTTTATTCTTTACAAGTTAAGTATATTCTAACACTAAGGTAAATAAATAATTTATTATTTAACGCAATTGTAAAAGTAAAATTTAATGCATATCGTTTGACAACTGAGAACTGACAGCTCATTTGACAGTTACGAAATTCGTGTTGCCACATTCGATGCGTTGCGCGTTCGGATACACGTTTTAAATAATCGATTTCTTATCGATTAATTATTGCGATAGAAACAATTTTTTAATCATCGAGATATGGAATTTGGAAATTAATATTACATCATATTTAATGTTATATTAAAGATTATTTCCTTTTTAAACTGATTAATAAAACCTTACAGCCTTTTACCAATAAATTTGTACAACACGTGTAAGTTTAATGTAAAGTATAATTTAGTAAAAAACACATAATTCCACAGAGTAGTAAATTAAACTAAATTTCTAACGAAACAAAAAATGATTACCTTCATCAGGTTCCAGATTACCGGCCAACATTCTAATGAATGTCGTTTTGCCAGTACCATTCTCACCAAGCAGTACTAAAATTTCAGAATCTGAGAACTCTCCTTGCATGACACGCAGACTAAAATCACCCATCTTTTTGGTCATATCAGGATACTCATAGTGATTCATCCTTTTAATCTACACAGGAATGGTATGAAATGTAATAAGGGTTTTACAAAAAAAAAAGGAACTGATAATTTTTTACCAATTATTCTCAACACATAACTGTTTTCCAAGCTGGTAGTAGCTTCAGACAAACTAATTCAATGGTCTCAAAATAATTTATTTCAATTAGACTTTTTTTTTTAAAAGTACTTTTGATATGTCAAAAATTGGTTGGTCAGTAAGTTTGTCTGAAGCTTGGAATGCAGTTTTCTGTTGAGAAGAGCCGACCAGAAACTCAACAGTCACTCTTTTCAAAAAGGCAAGTTTGTTTACATAATCTGTTATACAAATGATTTAACTTGTGAGTCAGTCACATAGATTCCAAGCATTCTCATCATTTAAGTAATGCTGCACATTATAGTGTGGTTTATTTATTTATGACCAGCCGACCTGCGCGACTTCGTTCGCGTGTTGCTCCACTCCTATGGGTCGTAGAGAGATGTTAAATAGCCTAAGTTACTCCTTGTTATACCAGCTATCTACCAGTGAAAGTCCCGTCAAAATTGGTCCAGCCATTTCAGAGATTAGCCGGAACAAACAGACAGACAAAAATAGTAAAAAAAATATTGTTTTGGTATATATACCGTGTATACATCCATATGCACTTAGTAAAAAGGGTGCTATTTTTATATTACAAACAGACGCTACAATTTTATTTATTTGTATATGGATTTCTTGATCTGAGTTTTAAAGTTGTCATGTGAAAATTGCCCCAAGCAGTATTGTAAAAAGTTCAATTGAAATAAAATATTTTGAGTTTGATGGGAAAGATGCATATTAACGAAGTTTTAACACTGTTCTCTTGAATTTAAATTAAAGAGAAATTTGATGTTTATTTGACGTTTTTTGTGTTAAAAACTTAATCTGAATGCAAGACAATACTGAACATAGTTCTACTTTAGTTTTGTAGTATATTATAATATTTTACTAAGTATTATTTAATATAATGAAATGAATTTATAGTAATAATTACCTCTTCCTCAGTAGCAGATTCAGCTACCTTAAATACAAGGGATTCAGTTCTAAATCTCATGTTCTCAGTGGGTACAAACCCATCAAGGAAAATATTTATACCTGAAAATAAATAGTAACTCAAATTGTGTTTATTGTGTAGACATAGTAATATATCTTATCTATAGTCTTTAGTTTCTATTTAACTTCTATTATAATATATTTGACTGAAGACTATCTAAACAATTCATATGATCTCTGGGTTATTTAAATTTTTAATTAAAGTTTTAGAGAGAGTGCTCATTAATGTGCTGCGTTGCGCTGTCGCAGCGTCATCGCTGCACGCGACGTTTTAACGGATCGACAGATAAATGACGTAGCGGGGGAGGATGATGTGCTGTCAGAGATGCGACGATAGTCAGTGTCTATACTCCTGCATATAAACTGACCATCACTATTTCTTATTGCAATAAAGGGAGATATCTAGAATATTATTGTTTCTACATCTGTTTTAGCTAAATAAAAGCAATAGAATATGTATGTTCCGATCTATTGTCGAAAGTTGACTATCTCCACACTGAGATGCTGCGATGCATAGGTCGCGTAGATCTGTTGCGACGGCGTAACGCAACGCACTAATAAGGCCTCTCCCGTTATATAATAACTTGCTTGTATTTTCTTTATGACCTAATTTTACATTTTAAGAAATATGTAAATACTCACCTTCTCGAACAGAGAAAGGCATAGTAACAACACCATAAGCACCAGGAACTCCGTACAAACAGCAAATGAAATCAGACAAATAGTCAAGCACGGACAAGTCATGCTCTACCACTATAATGAATCTGTAGACAAGTAACTATGATTAATATTGATTATTATTATCTCTAAGGGTTAGGATAAATTTAAGGAAAAACCATGCACTTCAAACAGAAATAGTAAGTACAACAGTGCAACCTCATTATAACTAATTTGAAGGGAATAAGTAAATATTCATTATTTCAAGTAATTTGTTAACTGAGGTTTGTTATATTGAGGTTAGGTTGGTCAAAAATTTGTTATAAAGAGGTTGAAAGCTAACTGTCTAGAAGTGTCAGATGCCTTTGATAAAGGAATTAACGGAAACTAAAGAACTTCTTTAAAAATATTAAAAAAGTTTAAGCAGTAACCCAAACATCGCTTTAACGTGAGCTTTATTCAACGGCATAAAAAACATCTGATTATGGCAAGATTAGCCAATTATAGCTATTTCAATATTAAACTTACTTATCAGGGTTTATAAGAGACCGAATAGTCCTAGCAGCATTCAGACGTTGCTTCACATCCAAGTAAGAAGATGGCTCATCAAACATAAAAATGTCACCATTTTGTATGCACACCATTGCACAAGCAAAGCGTTGCAATTCTCCACCAGATAATGCCGAAATTTCACGATCACGGATATGAGAGAGATCTAGAAGAGAAATTATAATATTTTATCACTGTCCATAATTTTTTATCTATTATTTTCCGCTTTAGTAGTGTCAGTTTGTAGAATATTATAAATGTGAAAAGTAAAAAGGTAGTTGATACTTAAAAAAAATAGTTACCAAGCATAGCACATATTTCTTTTTGATTTTTCCTCTCATCTTTCTTATCAAGTAGTTGCCCAACAGTGCCCTTCACTGCTTTAGGGATTTGATCCACATATTGAGGTTTGATAAGTGCTTTCAAATCATCCTCAAGAATTTTAGTGAAATAGTTCTGGAGTTCAGAACCACGGAAATGAGATAAAATCTCTTGCCAGTCTGGAGGATCCTATAAAAATTTTAAAATTAAACATTTTCTTCCTTGTCAAATGATCTTAAATGAGAGAATAAGTTTAGGTATGAAATAAGACAAATATGATAATGTTAAAAACTAATACTAATAGGTATACTTACAGCATATCTTCCTAAGTTGGGTTTTTGTTTTCCTGCAAGAATCTTTAATGCAGTGGACTTGCCAATACCGTTTTGACCAACAAGTCCCAGAACTTCACCAGGTCTTGGTATGGGCAACCGATGAAGTTTGAAAGAGTTCTTAGAATACCTATGAGTGGTGTGTTTATCTAAGTTAGATGGAACATTGATGATTGTAATAGCATCAAAAGGACATTTCTGAAATAATTAAATTGCATATATTCTTGATAACTAAATTAATAAATTATTAGATACAATTTTAGGTGTAAATTCAAAACAATGTTACAAACCTTGACACAAATACCACAACCAATGCAAAGCTCCTCGGAAATGGTCGCAATCTTGTCGTTAGGAGTCACCTCAATACATAGCTTACCCATACGCACCACTGGGCAGCTCTTCTTACACTCCTGCCTACATCTTTTTGGCTTACAACGATCAGCGTTGACGATCGCTATACGAGTAAGTTTATCAGTCTCTTCATTGGCTTTTTTCCGGGACATCACTGCCAATTAAAATATTATTTATGACACAGAATAACAGTTACAATCAGCAATTTTCTTACAATTTTTATTCAATATGCTCAGATTTACTATTATAACCTCAATTATTATCATATGGAATTATGTATTTACAAGATAAATTAACTTTTATTCAAATAAGCGGTTCAAAATAAATTGGCACTTCATATTACTTGTGATTTGAGTTTAAAAAGGTGCAATACCTAATTAAAAACAGCGAACGTTGGCTAAAGTTTGCCTACGTTCGCGTGTCCGTACGTCTCGTTACGTCAAAAGGAACAAATTTTGACGTTGACAGTTAATACCAAATCCCTGCGCTGTGTAGATAAAAAATATGATCAACTTTATCAGTGCGTTCCACTAAGCGATCTCATCGAACACGCTCGTGACCGCGGTTTTTCCCTTTCCACTTGTCAGCAAGAGATACGATCGTTAACCCAAGTAGAATGGGTTATTGAGCGTTTTAAATGGCGAGTTATAAAGCAATAGTTACAACAGGGTCACAAGATAAATCGGGGAATAAATTATCTCGGAACCAAAATCGATTCAATTTTAAATAGGCACCAATTATCGGTTTTCGTATTGCCATAGTATGTGCTCACCATTGACCTGTAAAGTACCAAAAACATCTAGCCCGGTGGTTAAAAGGAGAACTAACAGAAAAAAATTTACACTGTAAATAGTATATATAACTCTTAATTAGAATATATATATATTTTTTATTTATTTTTTTGTTTTGGATACTAACAAATATTGTGTTGTTGTAGATTAATATTAACATGATGGAGTCCTCTGATTATAAAGGAAGACTCTTAAAATAAAACCTCTGATTCACCGGTTGTAGTAGTAAAGAAACTTCTTATACTTATTCAAATTCTATATCATTCTTTAATTATTGTCATATGTCATTTTGTAAACAACTCTGTACTTTTATTCTTTGTTCTTTGTTTTGTCTTTTATTACAATTTATTCTACAGAATGTTTTAATATCTTATGAAGATGGATAAGTATTTGAGACCAGATCGTTTAGATATTGATCCCTCCGACAGTTCCGCAACAAAACAGTGGGAACATTGGAAAAGGATTGAAAGTTTTTTATCAACTTGCGATTTTTCATTTACAAAGGAAAAGGTCCTCATTTCTGATAAAAAGTTTGATTTACTTATTAACCATGTTTCACCTAATATATATACTTTTATCAGCGAATATTCTTCTTATGAAACAGCAATAGCTATACTAGATAAGTTGTTTATAAAACCGAGAAATATAATTTTTGCTCGACATTCTCTTGCATTAAAAAAACAGCAAAACGAGGAAACTATCGATACATATTTGCAAGCATTAAAACAGTTATCAAAAGAGTGCGATTTCAAAAGCGTCGATGCCGAAACTAACAAAAATGACTGTATTCGAGATACATTTATTTCTGGTATTAAATCTAATAAAATTCGGCAACGTCTTCTTGAAAACTTAAATTTATCACTCGATGAAGCTTATAACCAAGCACTATCTTTAGAAGTAGCCGAAACTAGTTCCCGACAATATGATAATATAAACTTAAATGCTGTACAATATACTAAAACCCCACCACCGATTATCGACCAGAATCAAAAATCCAGACTGCAAAAAGTTTAGCAGTTGCAAGTAGTTCTAAACGTAAATGCTTTTTTTGTGATGATCGCGTTCATCTCCGTAAAAATTGTCCTGCATTAAATGTCATTTGCCAAATATGTGGAAAGAAAGGACATTATGCTAACGTTTGTCGCAGTAAAGCATATAGCAATGCAGTAAATGAAGAAGCAGATCTTTCTGCATGTATTGTCGCTGCATTTCCTAGTTCTCTAAGAAAAGCAACTTTAACAGCTTATATAAAAGGGATTAGAGCACAAGCTTTAATTGATACTGGAAGTTCAGTTAGCTTCATCAATCATAATTTTTTTAAACTATGCAGATTAAAGAGTAGACCTAGCAATCAAACTATTTCTATGGCTTCAACTAGCCTTACATCACAAGTCGAAGGTCAAACTACTGTTTCCGCAAAAATTGGAAATCACAGTTATAATGATTTAAATTTACTTATTGTCAAGAATCTGTATGCCGATTTAATTATCGGACATGATATACTAGAACAACATTCGTTCCTAGAGTTTTGATTTGGGGGATCTAAAGATCCAATAAAGGTGTGCAATGTAGCACAAGCATCAGTCCCAGCCGTTCCATTATTTGCAAATATATCTCCAGATTGTAGGCCAATAGCGATAAAATCTCGACGATTTAGTGAAGATGATGAACATTTTATTACGCAAGAAATTAGAAAACTCTTATCAGAAGGAATTATCGAAGAAAGCAATTCGCCTTGGCGAGCTCAAGTTTTAATAACGAAAAATATCAATCATAAAAAACGTCTAGTAATTGACTATTCACAAACCATAAACAAATATACACAATTAGATGCATATCCACTTCCTAACATAGAAGATATGATTTCTAAAATATCGAGATATTCCTATTTTAGCACAATAGATTTGCAAAGCGCTTATCATCAAGTTCCAATCCTCGCTGAAGAAAAATTTTACACATTCTAGATATTGCTAAATCAGCTATCCACGCAATCGATTACAACCTTCCATTTACTGTCGAAACAGATGCCTCCGATAATTCTATTGCTGCTGTCCTATCACAAGGAGGTCGACCTTGTAGCTTTCTTTTCTAAAACTCTAAATCCAACAGAACAGAATCATTCCGCGATTGAAAAAGAAGCACATGCTATAGTAGAATCTTTAAAAATATGGAAACATTATCTTATCGGTAAATCTTTCCGATTAATCATGGATCAAAGATCTGTTTCGTAGTAAATTCGCGCATGTTTGATAGTAAATTGTCAAATAAAATTAAAAATTATAAAATACAAAGATGGCGTTTAGAACTAGCGCCTTTCAAGTACGATATACTTTACAGGCCAGGTAAACAAAATGATGTTGCCGATGCCTTATCTCGTGTTTGTGCCTCATCTCACTCACAGTCGGTAAAGTTAGTCTCTCTACATGAGGCTCTATGTCATCCTGGTGTCACGAGAATGGCTCATTGGGTTAAAACGAAAAATTTGCCATACTCTATTGATGAAATAAAAACTATAACGAAATCTTGTCGTATTTGCTCGGAAATAAAGCCCAGATACGTAAAAAGATCAAATCCTAGCCCAAATTTAATTAAAGCTACTGCTCCATTTGAGAGATTAAGTATAGATTTTAAAGGACCTGTTCCCAGCAGTACAAAGAATAAATATATTCTCACAGTGATTGACGAATATTCACGGTTTCCTTTTGCCTTTGCTTGTGCTGACTTAACCTCAAAGACTGTCATCAGACATCTTAATGAAATTTTCGTTATGTTTGGTCTGCCAGCTTTCATACACTCTGATCGAGGGCAGGCATTTATGTCATCAGAACTTAAAGAATTTCTTTATCTTCGTGGTGTTGCTACCAGTAGGACCACCCCTTACAATCCCCAGTGTAATGGTCAAGTAGAGCGTCTCAATGCTACAATATGGAAAGCTGTACAATTGGCATTGCGTTCTAAGAAATTGCCTATTGAAAATTGGGAAGTAGTTCTACCTCAAGCTTTACACTCAATCCGATCTCTTCTTTGTACTGCAACAAATTGCACACCCCACGAAAGGATGTTTACTCACATTAGAAAATCTGCAAATGGCGATTCTGTACCCACTTGGTTAATTAATTCTGTAGAATAAAACCATCATAGTGGTTTTGTCTTTTATTACACCGGTCAAACTTCACAAGTGTGTGTGTTCACTACGTGACATTAACAAAGTACCCTGTGCATGTCTATTGTGCACAACCAGAAGCCATTTATGATTTAAAGAAGAAGGAAGGAAGAAAGGTACATAATATATATATATACCATGTCTATTGTCTAGGACCTATAAACAAGCTTTACGTCTGCTTAATTTGGGAGTAGACGATGTTTTGTAGTATGTCCTGAATTGAAAATTATTATTTGAAATGGTTTATGGTTTGGGGAGACAGGAGGAGGATGAACTAGTATGCTTTAAACACACAATAATCTACTTTTATTTTTATACAATTCAGTTAGGCCATATTAAAAATATTTTATATATTTCAATGACATTAATATTTTCTTTTTTTTAAACTATAGTTCCAAATGTAAGTTAAGCTGCCCAAACTCTTTTTACTCAGGGTTGTGGGTTGTTGTTGTATTACAACATTATTATCCACTTGATTGCAAAATTTCTTTTTACTGGCGACACCAAATGCGATAACAGCGACACTCTAACCGGGCCAGATAAGTTTGTGGGACTAGGTATACATAACTCTATGGTGCTCACATATGCTTATGTTAAATAGGTACCTACTTTATTGATCGTTAATGGTATCTTGTCTATGGTTATTCGATAGTACTTGATTAGTACCAGATAGTGATGTTTTCATCGTCATCAAAACCATATATCCTTTTTTGGTTGCGTTCACAATTTAAATAAAAGTAAAATTAATATGCAATGTGTTAAAGCGCTGAAATAACATCGAGTTTGATGTTGAGTAATAAAAACCGAATAACATTATCGACAGATATATATGGATATTATTTACTCATCCCTAATTATCAATAGAAGTTAAAGTGAACCATATTAATCTTTGAAGTGTCGGTGTTTATTGTAAACTACTTTTATATTTAACCATCATGTCAAGTAAGAAAAATCCAAAAGTATTAATAAACATTACTTATCTTCTAAAATGAAATTCGTCACATATTATATATTTTATTAGTTTTTAACTCTAAATTTATCGTCAATCGTTCATGTCAAAATCGATAATTTATTTTCTTACCTTTTTCTGTTTCTTTTTTGCAATTATTTATTAGAACCAATTAAAATATTCATTAGAACCAATTAAAACAACAGCTATTATTCAAGTAAAAAAATGGATACTTGTTTAGAAAAGCGCACCCCACCCAATATTTTTTTCGAAATATTTTTCTCGATAATATTTACCATCCTTAGTGTATTTCTAAAATTCGTTTTTTTTAAGAAATTTATAATTTTCGAGATGATTTTTTGAAAATTCGTGATAAACCTCGTGTTCATAGTAATTTTCCAAGAAGTGACTTCGAAATATTTTTTTAGATAATATGGTAAATGTTTTATTTTTATATAAAAAAATTGGGAGTGTGCACAATTCTACATCAGTTCCTACAAAATTTCATATTTTCTGAGGAATTTTCCAAAAATCATATCTCGAAAACTATGAATTTCCTAATACACGGATTTCAGATGTATACTAAGAAGGGTAAATATTATCGAAAAAAATTATTTCAAAAAAATGGGGTCGTGAATTCTAATAAGTAGTACCAAAAAATTGTTTCGTGATTAAAAAGTCTTTCAATGTATCAGTGAGAGAATTCAGTTATGATTTTGATACAAAAATTAAGACTTTTGGTCTGTTTTTGTTTATTTATTATTAATATATTTCTGAAAAATAAAATAAAATTTTATTTTTATCTTTATAAATAAGTGTTTTATAATCAGGCAGTAGTATTTTTTTATGTTTTAAAGTTTTATGCATTTAAGGGTTAAAGTTTGCATGGTTATTTAAAAGTTTTCTTATTTTCCCCTGTTTTTTATAACATGTCAATTATTGCGCATTTTTTTATAAATATAAATTTTATTATACTAACATGTTTAACGAAATATTTACAATAATCATTTTTTTTAAGTGAGTAAATTGGAGGTATGCGTTGATACTTTGCAATCAGCGAGAAATGCTATCAATGGCGGTGCCGATGAGCTGGAAGTATGCAGTTCCTTAACCGAGAGTGGTCTCACTCCTTCGCCAGGATTGGTTAAGGAGATTTTAAAAATGGTACATTTAATTACATTTAATTTTGATTTAGTTACTACTCTGTTTCAATCAGTTTTACTCAATTAACGGAACTTTTTCAGAAACCCATCATTAATGTGATGATAAGATGTAGAGGCGGCTCCAATTTTACTTATACAGAAGATGAAATGACAACAATGCTATCCGATATAGACTTTTATAAAAAAATGGGTGTGAACAGATTTGTATTTGGTGCTTTGACAAGTACGCATGAAATAGACAAAGAAAATTGTGCTCGTGTCATTGAGCAAGCACACCCACTCCCTGTTACATTCCATAGAGCATATGATTTATGTAAGGACCCTATAAGTGGCATTGAAGATATTATTCAGCTCGGATTTAATAGATTACTATCAAGTGGTTTCAAGCCATCCGCAGGGGATACAAAAGCTATAACATCATTAAAGTATCTATTAGAAAAATATGGTGACAAGATTGAAGTAATGCCTGGTGCAGGGATTAATCCTGACAATGCCAATATTTTCAGCCAAGCTGGATTCAAGATAATACACAGCAGCTGTAAAAAATTGAGGGTATTACCTCAGTTAAGTTTGAATTTCGGTACAAATGAAGTATACGAAACTGATATTGATATTGTAAAGGAATTGAAAAACAATATTTAAAATTTTAATGTTTTTAACATGAAACTTGATACCTATTTGTTAATATTTGCCAGTGTGAAAATCACACATATTAGCCATTTTTAATAAGTTTGTAATGATTTTTTATCTTTTCAGAAACCGATTAAAACTAAGAATAGTATACTTAATTTATTATAAATATTTCAGTTGTTATTTATATCTTCTACAAAAAAGTATTTGTCATTTTGTTAGAATTGATGTAATTATTACAAAGTAGTGTTTTTATGTAATTTAGTTTTAAAACGTCATTTATAGGAAACGTAGCAATTAGAAATAAAATTTTTCGGATTTTCTTCTACAAATAAATATAATGGATAATTTGGTTTTACCTTTTAATTACAACATATAATATGGTGAAACTTTTTACGCAGGAGTAATGTAGTTCTCCATTAGTGAAAGAATTTTCAAAATCTGATCAGTTATTCCAGGTATAAAATTTCTATTTTATGGCATTTAAATGGCCATATCTTTCTTAATATAATTTTTGTAGCTACTCACCGAAACCTATGTTACCCGAAAAGTACGTGGCTTTCTATCGGTGAAGGAGTTATCAAATTCGGTTCAGCAGTTTTTGATCCAATTCGCAACATGCAAAAATTCAAAAATGCAAATAATTATATTTTTCCTCTTTATTTTTTCTTTCTTTAATTATTTATTTTTATTAATCAAACTAATTACCCTGGATGCAATCAATGTATTTTTGCCGACGTAGACTTATTGATGCTTTTTTTGAAAAAGCCTGCTAGATGGGAGGCAACAAACTCTTCAAAGACATATTGAACCGTCTCTTGTTTATTGAATTTTTACTCCGCCAAGAAATTATCCATATTCTGGAAAAATTAGAGGCAAGGTCTGGTGAGTACGATGGATGACGGAGAACTTCTATCTCCAGCTATTGTTACTTGTAGACAGTATGAGATCGTGCAGGAGCAGTGGAGCGATTGACCACAGCTGGTTGGAGATTTGCTAGTTTCTCCATCATTTTGTTCTGTTCTTCACAGTACACATCTGCAGTAGAGTTCATCCCGTTTGGTAAGAAACTGTAATGAATGACACCGGCGCTAGACCACCAAAACACTGACTATCACTTTTTTAAGGGTCAGTTTTCGTTTGAGGCGTTATTTAGGTGCTGAACCAGGATCTTACCAACTTGCTGAGCGCTTGCGATTGCCGAACAACCTTAGTTTGTGTACCTGTTGAACAGTGCAATGCACGACTCGGCGCGTGCTTCGCGCTGGCGATCATTCAATTAGTGGGACACCTATTTGTCAAGGTTTTTTGACCTTGCCAATTCGACTCAAATGGACCAATATTATTTTGACGTTAACATCGAAAACTGCTGCTAATTCAGCTGTAGATTGAGAATTATCAGATTCCACAATCGCCTTTAGTTCGTCATTGTCGACTAAAGTTTTCGGTTGACCACGGGATTCATTTCTTAGGTCGAACTTTCCAGAACGGAAGCGGCCAAACCAATAACGGGTGGGCGCGATCGTTAATAGTTTTCGCCCCGTATATGTCGTTGATGTTGCGTGCCACGACGTTACTCATACTCCATAATCACTAGAATTTTAATCACTAAACGTATCTATGATGATTGATGACGAAAAACGTACAAATGCGATAAAAAAAGAACGATGATCATTATAAAAATGACTAATTTTCAAAAAAGATTTCCATATTTCAAAAACAAAAATAATTTGAACTAAGAATTCTTAGCGTAAAACGAAAAAATTGGACCTGAAATAGCCAGTACGGCAGGACGGCAATTTCATAGGTAAAGACCTAGTATTACAATTATATGTTAACAAATGGCGTTTCAAAGATGACGGATTGGAAGGATATCTTTAAAAAAAAGCAAAAGCCTTGAGTGAATTAAAATATAAAGTCAAAGCAAATGATTTCGTTTCATCGCTGTACCATACGGATTTATCAGATTTATTCATGTTTATATGTTTGTGAATATTATTGAAGTAATCTACTTATACACTTTATACTTCTTTAAAGTTTGTACTTTTTTATATAGATTTAGATATACTTTTTTATATTCAGAGCCGATATTAGATTATTACTTTTAATATCTCGCCGCCGCCTTTAACTGCTGTAATATTACTTTTACTTTATATTGTAATTTGATTTTTTCTGAAACTAAATTTTCAATAACATAATCATGCCGAGCTTTCTTAAGAAGTGGTTCCATGGATGTGCTTGGAGTTGGTTCAGATTTTTTTTTTCCAGAATCATTAGCTAAATTTAGACCTGGAAATTGCAGCTGAAAAAAAAGTACAATTCATATTTAAGTATAACTAAACTATAACTAATATGTTTATTTTTTATTTCATTGTTTAGTTACCTTAGTAAGATCCATTCGATATACGTTTTTATTTATTTTAAAATTTTTGATTAATGGATTATCGCAGTTTAAGATTTTACAATGAGATTCTAGGCGTAGATCTATTCCCAATAAAATTTTGGAGCGTAATCATTACGTCAGCTCTTGAAAAGTCCAGCCAAGATGGTACTTTTTTGTTGGTCCCTAGGTGCTTTCTACGAAGAAGATTTTCTAAAATAAGATGAAAATCGTTTAAACTTTTGGAATATTATCTTTCCATGAATTATCTGATTCAAGGCAGTCTAAGGTTGTGTTCTAGTGATACATTTAACCTTATGCACATATTATATACGAGCGGATTTCCCTTCACTTCTCTCCGGGTATTTGAGGCAATATAATAATTGATGTCCTTAAATTGTCACTCTGTAATTGTGTAGTTTTTCATTATTTGAAAAAAAGAGAGAGTAAGAAAAAGTTGTAAAAAAAAATAATGAAAGAAAAAGAAAAGAAAAGTGACAGATAATATAAGAGGGAGGAGTAAAGCAAAAATAAAATTTAATAGGTAAAGGAGAGAGAGAGAAAACGAGAGAGAGAGAGAGAGATAATCGAAAGAAAGAAAGTGAAAAGAGACTGATCATTCTGAACAGATAAAGTTAAAAATCAAACAGAGAAAAAAGAGAGACGATGACAGAGAATGATAGTATATAACAGGAAGAAAGATACATATTGGCCACGTTATGGCACTTAAATAGAATATTTATGGCAACACCACATAGCCTATGTTACCCGGAAGGATGTAGCTTTCGGTTCAGAAGTTTTCGAGCCTATTCGCTACAAACAAATATACAAACAATCAAATCTATCCTCTTTATATATTAGTGTAGATGTAGATAAAACTTACTTGGCCAGGGTGTAATAAAGTTTGGGAAACGCTGGTCTAGGCCATACTAATTGTAAAATTCTCAATTTAATGTGTAGCTACACATACTTGTATCTATATCTACGCATACTTGGTTCAAATGAGAATAATTTCACGTCAAGAGTGTACTAAATCCTAGTAAAATAATATCATTCATCGATTTCATAGTATCACGAACTTGTGAATAGTTAGGTGCTGTCATTAATCACTTTTACACCATCCATAGTCTTTTTTTGCAGCGTTCACAATATAAATAAAAATTAAATTAATATGCAATATAACTGAGCGCTGAAATAAAATATAATTTGATATTGACTAATAAAAATCGAATAAAATTACAGGCTATATATATCGATATTATTTACCCATCCCTAATTTTCTATACGAGTTTGAAAACGTCGGTGTTTATTGTAAATATAAACTATTATTACATTTTACTATCATGTCAAGTAAGCAAAAACACAGTGTTTTTTAAAATTAAATTTCTTATCTCGTTGAATTAAATTCGTCAGATATATATTTTACGAGTTCTCTTAAATTCATCGTCGAAATCGATAATTTATTTTCTTGACTTTTCTGTTTTTTTGCAATTATTTATTAGAACCAATTATTACAACAGTATTATTCAAGTGCATAAAATGGTTTCGTGAACCTATTTAAGTTCTGTTATGATTTTGTTGCAAAAATGAGACTTGGTTTGTTTTTTTGATTATTTATTATTAATATATTATTTCTGAAATTTAAAATTATATTGTTTTAAAGTTATATGCATTTAATGTTCCCTGATTTTTATAACATGTCAATTATTGTACAAATTTTTTATCCATAAATTATATTATACTTACATGTTTAATGAAATATTTACAAAAAACATTATTTTTTTTAAGTGAGTAAATTGGAGGTATGCGTTGATACTTTGCAATCAGCGAGAAATGCTATCAATGGTGGTGCCGATGAGCTGGAAGTATGCAGTTCCTTAACCGAGAGTGGTCTCACTCCTTCGCCAGGATTGGTTAAGGAGATTTTAAAAATGGTACATTTAATCCCATAAATGTAGATTTTGATTTAGTTACTACTCTGTTTCAATCAGTTTTACTCAACTCTATGGAACTTTTTCAGAAACCCATCATAAATGTGATGATAAGATGTAGAGGTGGCTCCAATTTTACTTATACAGAAGATGAAATGACAACAATGCTATCCGATATAGACTTTTATAAAAAAATGGGTGTGAACAGATTTGTATTTGGTGCTTTGACAAGTAGGCATGAAATAGACAAAGAAAATTGTGCCCGTGTCATTGAGCAAGCTCACCCACTCCCTGTTACATTCCATAGAGCATATGATTTATGTAAGGACCCTATAAGTGGCATTGAAGATATTATTCAGCTCGGATTTAATAGATTACTATCAAGTGGTTTCAAGCCATCCGCAGAGGATACAAAAGCTTTAACATTATTAAAGTATCTATTAGAAAAATATGGTGACAAGATTGAAGTAATGCCTGGTGCAGGGATTAATCCTGACAATGCCAATATTTTCAGCCAAGCTGGATTCAAGATAATACACAGCAGCTGTAAAAAATTGAGGGTATTACCTCAGTTAAGTTTGAATTTTGGTACAAATGAAGTATACGAAACTGATATTGATATTGTAAAGGAATTGAAAAACAATATTTAAAATTTTAATGTTTTTAACATGAAACTTGATACCTATTTGTTAATATTTGCCAGTGTGAAAATCACACATATTAGCCATTTTTAATAAGTTTGTAATGATTTTTTATCTTTTCAGAAACCGATTAAAACTAAGAATAGTATACTTAATTTATTATAAATATTTCAGTTGTTATTTATATCTTCTACAAAAAAGTATTTGTCATTTTGTTAGAATTGATGTAATTATTACAAAGTAGTGTTTTTATGTAATTTAGTTTTAAAACGTCATTTGTAGGAAACGTAGCAATTAGAAATAAAATGTTTCGGATTTTCTTCTACAAATAAATATAATTGATAATTTGGTTTTACCTTTTAATTACAACATATAATATGGTGAAACTTTTTACGCAGGAGTAATGTAGTTTTCCATTAGTGGAAGAATTTTCAAAATCTGATCAGTTATTCCAGGTATAAAATTTCTATTTTATGGCATTTAAATGGCCATATCTTTCTTAATATAATTTTTGTAGCTACTCACCGAAACCTGTGTTACCCGGAAAGTTCGTGGCTTTCTATCGGTGAAGGAATTATCAAATTCGGTTCAGCAGTTTTTGATCCAATTCGCAACATGCAAAAATTCAAAAATGCAAACAATTATATTTTTCCTCTTTATTTTTTCTTTCTTTAATTATTTATTTTTATTAATCAAACTAATTACCCTGGATGCAATCAATGTATTTTTGCCGACGTAGACTTATTGATGCTTTTTTTGAAAAAGCCTGCTAGATGGGAGGCAACAAACTCTTCAAAGACATATTGAACCGTCTCCTGTTTATTGAATTTTTACTCCGCCAAGAAATTATCCATATTCTGGAAAAATTAGAGGCAAGGTCTGGTGGGTATGATGGATGACGGAGAACTTCCATCTCCAGCTATTGTTACTTGTAGACAGTATGAGGTCGTGCAGAAGCAGTGGAGCGATTGACAACAGCTGGTTGGAGATTTGCTAGTTTGGCGGCTGTTGGTTTTGGTTACTGCTTGGAACTTGTTGAGTAAAAGAAGGTTGCGTTTTAACTCGTATATTTTTCATGAAATTATTTTTCAATATATGTAAATAAATGGTACACATTAGTACGACGTGAACGTCACCGTTGGCGTGATTATATATAGTGCCGCGCTATAAAACCCCGACGCCCGAGGAGTTAGGCAGCCTTCTGGCACACTCAAACCAAAGTGAAGATACCGATCGGATCCACAACCAACAAGCACCCTAGGCTCCTGGCTGCTGTAAGCGCCGGAGCCCACTAGGATCTCGGTGGAAGGTTCCCCAGCCTTGCCACACTACCGAGCTTCATGATGAAGCAGAGGCCGCCACCGGAGTCTCCGAGGTCGCCACCATCCGACGACAGAGGCGACACTCCGCAATCCTCTGTTACTTCGATACTGCAGCCGGGTCGGCGCTACGGCTGCCGCCCGGGACGACGACCAACCCCGCTCCAATTATGGAACACCGAGACCCTCGACTGAGGACCCGGGCGCAGTCGCCCCCGACCATCCCTACGGACGATGGCAACCCCCTCAGCACCCAGCCAACCCCCCCATCGGGATTCCCGCCTATGCCGACGCGCGGTGAGACCGCAATGGACCTTTCTACCTCCGAGCTATGCGCGACCCCCTTTAAGGCCCGTCACATGCAGTCCACCCCCACTGAAGCCGTAACACCCCAGCGCACGCGCAGACGACGCTCCCTGGACGACAGCCCCAGTGACGAGGACCCCAAGCGCCACTGCGCGCCTACAGTGGCAACGGCGTCTCATACGCCGCTGCTGCTTCAACGTCACAGCCTCCTTCGACCTCCGCTGCTCAGCCAAGCACCGCAGCCGCTTCAGCTCAGCCAAAGCCAAAGCCGCGCCCTCGCTTCCCACCTTTCACGGTTGACGTCCTACCCAATTGGGCGTACCACTTCAGGATCCTGAGGCAGCGCTCAAACAAGGGGTGCGCTTCAACCCCATCTCAGAACACGAGTTCCTCATCGTGCAGCGTTATCTCACCGAAGTGGAAAAAACCGAAAATATGGAGCGTGTAAGGGTTCACTTACACGCTCCCATTGGAAAAGAGCGTTGAGGTCGCCATCCGAGGACTCCCAGCGAACACAGACCCGGCAGATATCGGAAAGGAGCTCGAAGAAAAAGGATTCTTCCCAGAATACGTCCGCCCATTTAAAGCTCGGCAAGGTTGACCGGGCTGTATATTTATACTCTGCGCCGCACAGCAGACATAACTCCGGCCATCTGCGAAGTTACAGATCTGCTCAACATGCCCGGAATTACCATAGAAGCATGGAGGGGAAAGAAAAGCCCGGCACAGTGTCACCGGTGTCAAGGATTCAGACATTCATCCCACAAATGCCACCGCAAGCAGGCCTGCGTGCGGGGCGGAGAAAACCACAGGGCAAAGGACTGCCCTCCCCCCCGTGAGGAGCCGGCCACCTGAACGGTGAACTGTGGAGTCCCCCACCCCGCGAACAACACTGGATTCCGGTGTTCAGGATCAAGGAAGCCAGGAATAAGAAAGCCGGGGCCCAGGCGAGAACTACCACCGCCGCCGGCCAACCCATCACGAAGCCGACTCAGTCTAATGAACTAGTCCAACCTAGCACGGCAGCACCCGCCGAAGTCCCGACTTCCCTCATGGCGCCAGCAAACGGCCCCACAGACCGCCGACAAAACCTTAAGAAGAAGAGGAGAAAGCGTGGGAAAAACAGCCTGCTCCCTCACCTGAAACCGCCGCAGCGATAACCACTGACACCCCCTCTTAGCCCGCAACAGAGCGACTTCCCGCTGTAGCACTCACCACCACACAAAACCCTGTTAGCGCATCCTCAAGAAGACCCGCTCTCACCACACGCTCCACACATGACATGATCTTTCTGTCGAAAGAGTTCTGTACGGCTCTCCGACCCCTAATGGACGCATTGGACGCGCTCGAGGGAGGTGACACAGCGCAAACAATGGAGGTCCTTCGCAGAGGCATTGCCCATATAAAAAACCATGTATAAGCCCTTAAAGATTCTGTACTGGAACGCCTGCGGGCTGCGAGCCCGCGCGAAGCTGCTGCGACTTATAATAAGGAAAGAAGATGTGGACATAGCCCTAATAAATAAGACCTTCCTCGGCCCATCAGACCGCATAGATTTCCCGGGTTACCACTGCTACAGGAAAGACGAATCTACCCCCGATGGTCGCAAATACCGCGGCTTAATGCTGTAACAGATCGCATCAAGGCGGCACTGTGGGCCGTCTCCACGGCTCAATGGGACGCTCGTATATACTCCGCAGCCTCGCTCCCCCACACCATACATAGCCTCTGCTTCCAGCTGACAGGCACGCGCCCGCCCGTCAGACCTCTCAAGGGCCCAGATGATGTGCTCCACTACGATGCGGCTGATAGGGCAAACATATTTGCCGACTACCTCAGTCGGCTATTCAAGCCACATGAAGCGGAAGATCCAGCCCACACGACGGTCGTAGAACAATATCTTCGCGACTATTTCGCGAGCCCCCTGAGGACCACAGACGATCCAATCTATTTCAAACCAGCGGAAGTCCGTAACATCCTGAGTAAATCCCGCTGAAGAAGGCACCCGGACCAGATGACATCCCGAACCTGGCCTTGCGTCATCTGCCACGACGTCCTCTGGTGACACTGACGCGGCTATTCAATAGTGTCATGCGAACCACACACTTCCCGGATTGCTGGAAAACAGGAACTATAATCATGATAGCGAAACCAGGCAAGGACGTTACCAAGGCCAGCAGCTACGGTCCCATCACTCTATTGTCCTCAATATCGAAGCTCTTCGAACGCCTGCTGCTTGAAAAACTGAACCCGTACTTAACTCCAAGACCGGAACAGTTCGGGTTCAGATCAGAGTACTCCACGTCCCTACAAATCGCCCGAGTGCTGCATCTTGTTACCACAGCTCTCAACAAGAAAGAGTGCCCAGTCGCCGCCTTCCTTGACGTGGAAAAAGCGTTCGACCGCGTTTGGCACCCCGGGATGCTGTACAAGCTGGCCCACACTAACTCGCCCAAAAGGCTCCTCTACCTCAAACAATCCTTCCTGGAGAACAGAACCTGCAAGACGAAGTGGCGACTGGCAATTGACTTCGCCAAATCCCAGGCGATATGTTTTGGCCACAGAGGAAAAAACAAACAAAAACGAAAAAAAATACCTGGGCGTCCTAATCATAATCTGGACAAACAGCTAAAATTCCTCCGACACACGCAAGAAGTGAGAAGAAGCGCCAACGCCGCTAAGGCTCAATTGATACCGCTCTTCACGTCCAAACTCAGCGTACACTCACAAAGCTCGGGTTGTACAAAGCATACGTGAGACCCCGGCTTACGTACGCGGCGCCAGCCTAGTATGGCTACCTCAACACGGCGCCCAGAAAAACCCCCGCGGCCGTACAAAATAAAACTGTCCGTAATATCGTCCATTTCCCATACCTTCTGAAAAACAGTAGTATCCACAAGGACCTGAAAATTAGAATCTAGAAGTCCACATCAAACGCCTGGCCGAGAGAATGTATGCGCGCGCCGACATCTCCGACGCACCGCACATTAAGGATATCGCACCCTACCACGCTCGGCCTCCGGACGCGCTCAGATATCCAAGGGACGTACTAAGGGAATGTACGGACACCACATCTGACCACATGCCTACCACTACTCCAGCCCCATCACAGTAGCAGCTGATCGCCCCCCCTGGCCCTCCCCAAGAGCCTGATGATCTCGCCCAGCAGGGGCTTGATCGCGCACCCTGAAAGGGCGCTCATTACACATAATAACACAGAAGACACCCACAACCATCCGACCCGGTCAAAACGAAAAGTCGGCTCGACTCGCCATGCCTATGAAAAAAGGCACCCCGAGGACCTGCTCCTCGTAAGGAGTATCGATTGTTGCTACATGCGGGGGGATATGCCCCAAGCATGTGTGCCCACAGGCCTGTGAGTTGAAGATTACCGCCTACCCCGACGCCCGACGTCCGCAGCTCAGTGATCTCTTAAACTTAGAGCAGGCATGTTGTCGGATGGAGCAGCGCGGGCACAAGCGTGCGAAATTCTTTACATTAAATTTGCACGAGTGTGGTATGCGGCAGCCGCCGCTCGCCAGTATGCGTCGGCACGTTGCCGGTGACGGACGCTTATGCATGTAGTGCTGGTCGCTACACTAGTTTCTCCATCATTTTGTTCTGTTCTTCACAGTACGCATCTGCAGTAGAGCTTGGTAAGAAACTGTAATGAATGACACCGGCGCTAGACCACCAAAACACTGACTATCACTTTATTAAGGGTCAGTTTTCGTTTGAGGCGTTATTTAGGTGCTGAACCAGGATCTTACCAACTTGCTGAGTGCTTGCGATGCCGAACAACCTTAGTTTGTGTACCTGTTGAACAGTGCAATGCCCGATTCGGCGCGTGCTTCGCGCTGGCGATCATTCAATTAGTGGGATACCTATTTGTCAAGCTTTTTTGACCTTGCCAATTCGACTCAAATGGACCAATATTATTTTGACATTAACATCGAAAACTGCTGCTAATTCAGCTGTAGATTGAGAATTATCAGATTCCACAATCGCCTTTAGTTCGTCATTGTCGACTTAAGTTTTTGGTTGACCACGGGATTCATTTCTTAGGTCGAAATTTCCAGAACGGAAGCGGCCAAACCAATAACGGGTGGGCGCGATCGTTAATAGTTTTCGCCTCGTATATGTCGTTGATGTTGCGTGCCACGACATTTATCTTATCAAATTTTACGTGTTTGTCAAATTATTTGATAGTGTGCAGCTGTGTTTGACGCGTTTGTCAAACAGTCTACGTGTTTGGCGCGTTTGATGAAAATCTGGATTGATGTTGTGTTTGACAAACAAGTTTGAACGTGAACAGCGGTGTTTGTCAAACAAGATCTCACTTGTTGTGTTGGCATCATGGAGGACGCTACGCCTGACGATATTATTATGAGTGGCAATACGAACAAAGAATTTATGTTACATTTTATATCTGTGTATCGTGACATGCCGATGTTATGGAAAATAAAATCATAAGATTATATGGACAAGAACAAGAGAAGTATAGCAATAAAAAAAATGACAAATTTACTCAAGATGTGTCGCCCGAACATTACGGAGGAAGAAGCGAAGAAAAAAATTAATATTCTACGTATAAGTTTCAAGCGCGAAAACAACAAAGTGAAAAAGTCAATGCTTTCTGGTTCTGGTACAGATGATGTGTATGTACCATCATTATGGTACTACAAAGAATTAGAATTTCTGCAAGACCAAATGGAGGGAGAATCAGGAATTAGCACAA
Source organism: Limenitis camilla (assembly GCA_905147385.1). NCBI lineage: Eukaryota > Metazoa > Arthropoda > Insecta > Lepidoptera > Nymphalidae > Limenitis > Limenitis camilla. The sequence goes on along the minus strand of LR990245.1, from coordinate 6,514,498 downwards.
TAACAGAACAACAGGTAAATAGTAGTAACTGTTTATTGTATGGTATTTTTTACATTTACAACATATAAAATTACTCTAAACATTTGTTTTGCCATGGAACAGCACCCATTGTATTAAAATATTCACAAAAATCATCTCTTACTTGTTTTGCTAGAGTAGCGCTATTTCCAGCTCGAGTACGTTCAATACCTAACAACACTGGCTCATTTTTCCAAGTACCTGGAATAACAGTCCCCGTAACACAATCTTCTACATCTACTTCTCCATGTCGAACGTAATTTTTTTGTTTCATAAGTAGATTGTGTAGATGACAACAGGCCATTACTACAGTTTTTGCTTTTTTTGGAGATAATTTAATAGGTTTTTGGAAAATCTTAAAACGACTTGTAAGAATGCCAAATACATTTTCAATTACTCGTCGAGCACGAGATAATCTATAGTTGAAGATCCTTCTGTTATCATTTAACACTTGTTTATTGTAAGCTTTCATAAATTCATCTCCGACAAACACAAAGGGCATTTTTTTATTAGTATTTGGCAATTCTTCTGGGTCTGGAATCTGCAACTGATTATTCTCAAAGCAATGCCAAAATTTTGTATTTTTAATTACTCCTCCATCTGACACTCTGCCATTTGTACCGACATCAACCATAATGAATTCATAATTTGCATTGGCTATAACCATAAGTACTATGCTGTATGTTCCTTTATAGTTATATTAGTAGGAACCGGAATGCTGAGATTTCTGTAAAGTGATATGTTTTCCATCTACAGCTCCAGTGCAATTATCAAAGTTCCATACATTTCCAAATTGTAGCGCCAATATCTTCCAATTTTCTTTTGTTCTGGGTACCTGAAATAAAAAACAAATATTACATACACTGTTGTTTTCAGGAATCACCATCATCACAATCTCTAACCTCCACACCTTCACAACCTTCGGCACCTACAAATCCAGTACAACCAAAAAAGGAGAAAAAGGAGGACTTGCAACATGACTTAATGACATTAGCCAGGGATCATTTCAAAAAACCTGAAAATGAATATCAAGCCATGGCAAGAAACTGGGCTTTCAAACTGGAACTGGAACGTATGTCTGCAGGACAAAGACGACTGGCAGAAAAGTTCATAAACGAAATACTCTTTGAAGGAGAAGAAGGAAATCTTTGTAGACATTCAGTAATAATTAATCTGAGCAGTCAATATTCCATTCCCTCATCTCCATCTTCCGTTCCGTACATTCAATCTCCCATCTCTCACACTCAATCTCCTATTCAGCAAAGTCCATCTCCCGTTCCGTACATTCAATCTCCCATTTATCACACTCAAGCTTCTGTTCCACAAACTCCGTCTGCAATTCCGCACACTCAGTTTCCTACATCCAGCACTCAGGCTACCGGTCCCCAGGCATCATCAGTAATTCCAATAGAACAAGCATATCTTTCGAATACGGAGCAGCCTGCGCAAACAACAGAAACCGGTCTAACTAAAGCTGAGACAGCAGCAATTTTTTTACAAAATTATTATTCATTCTAACTAAAGCCTTACCTGAATATTGTTGCTTAGTGCATTTATTGCTTCACAAGTTTCAATTATAATGTCGCTCAGAGTTCGAGGTGCAATGCAAGCTTGAAATTTTAAGTCTTCGAAATCAGCGCCACTAGCCAGGTACCTCAAAGTTATTGATAACCTTTGAGAAGCTGGTATAGATTTGCGCATAACTGTGTCCATTTTTTCAATGCGAGGACGGAGTATAGTCAGTAATTCTTCAAACGTTTTGTGGTCCATGCGCAGGAAGTTTGCATAGTCTTCAGGTTCTGCGCGCAATATTTCCCGTAGCAAATTTTCGTGGGTATATTTATCTCTTAATTTCAACCACTCTCTACTCCATCGTCTTCTTTTTTTGTTCTTAATACACACTGCTAGAGTCAACGCCAAAAATGCCTTATCTGTATTACTCATTGTAAGCGCTCGGCCCGACGACGTCACGTCACGAAAGGAGAAATTCGAATAACAAATTGGTTTACAAATGGTTTGATCGTCTACGCTGTTGTTTGATGAAAACGTAAAGTTTGACAAACAAATTTGTCAAGCAAATTTGATCGTTTACAGGGCGCTTTACTCATACTCCATAATCACTAGAATTTTTAACGTATCTATTATGATTGATGACGAAAAACGTACAAATGCGATAAAAAAAGAACGCTGATCATTATAAAAATGACTAAGTTTCAAAAAAGATTTCCATATTTCAAAAACAAAAATAATTTGAACTAAGAATTCTTAGCGTAAAAAGAAAAAATTGGACCTGAAATAGCCAGTACGGCAGGACGGCAATTTCATAGGTAAAGACCTAGTATTACAATTATATGTTAACAAATGGCGTTTCAAAGATGACGGATTGGAAGGATATCTTTAAAAAAAAAGCAAAAGCCTTGAGTGAATTAAAATATAAAGTCAAAGCTAATGATTTCATTTCATCGCTGTACCATACGGATTTATCAGATTTATTCATGTTTATGTGTTTGTGAATATTATTGAAGTAATCTACTTATACACTTTCTACTTCTTCAAAGTTTGTACTTCTTTATATAATGTTCAGAGCAGATATTAGATTATTACTTATATTGTAATTTGATTTTTTCTGAAACTAAATTTTCAATAACATAATCATGCCGAGCTTTCTTAAGAAGTGGTTCCATGAATGTGCTTGGAGTTGGTTCAGAATTTTTTTTTCCAGAATCATTACGCTAAATCGCAGTCCTTGGTATCTTAAGGCGGTGGAAACATTTCCTACCAGTTAAAACTAAAATTTCTCTAGTCAATTCTCTTTTACTCCCTATACTGGATTACGCCGATTGTTGTTATCCCGATTTAACCGAACAGCAGCTCAATAAACTCGAACGTTTGCTTAACATATGTATTAAATATATCTTTCGCTTACGCAAATTCGACCATGTCTCACAGTTTCGAGTTCTTTCGTTTCGAACCATTTCGGTTGACAATCCGACAACGTAGAAACCTACATATTCTTTCTCTCCTTTACACTATCCTTGACTGTTCGCACTCCCCGTCATATTTAATTAATCGGTTTTGCTATTTAGGTTCTAATGTTCCTGGAGATCATGACCTTTTTTTTTTTTTTTTTTTTATTTCTTTATTTAATTAAACATACATACACTTAAAAATTTTACAGACCAATAAACCTGATCGGTTTGTCTGGGTCTTAAAACTATTCGCTATTTCTATACACAATTTTATATTTATTTACGGGTAACACGAAATCTACATAAGTCATCAGTATCTACGGACCGTCGTATGGCGTGAAACGAATGAGGAAGCGAGATGTACATATTTTGTTCGTTCAGTTTAAATAAGCACTTGAACGCATTCCTCTATTGTTCCACACTGCCGATAACCAGTCCGTCAGGTGTATATAGGATGTTCCTCAATAATACACAAACAATATGCAAGTTGTTTTTCCAAGTAATGTTTTTTTAAAATGTATTTTATGTTTTTTTTGTTAATTTTTTCCTAACTAACTGACCTAAGATTAAGGTATGACAACCGACTTCCTCGACGAGCTTCCTCGTTATATTCGTCAGTCTGAGTCATTTAATATTTTAAAACGTCGTCTTATTGATTATTATTTAAACATTTAATTAACTTTTATTAATTTATGTATAAAGTATGTATTGTATATATGTATTATCTTATTTAGTGCACGTTTTACGTATTGTATGTATAATTAATGTATGTAGTATAAGTAAGTAATCTATAAATATATACAATTTTAATATACATAGTTATTTTGCTATATTTTAAAATTGGTTTGCACCAGCCCGTTTACGTACATGAATTCCTCTCTCCAAGGGTTGCCTGGAAGAGATTGCTTTAGCAATAAGGCCGCCTTTGCATGCCTCTTAAAATTTTGTCTGTATTAATCTTATGTTTCTTTTCCTGAGTGTGCAATAAAGTTTATATCTATCTATCTATCTAAATTTAGACCTGGAAATTGCAGCTGAAAAAAAGTACAATTCATATAAATATAACTAATATGTTTATTTTTTACTTCATTGTTTAGTTACCTTAGTAAGATCCATTCGATATACTTGTTTATTTTATTTTAAAATTTTATATTTCGGAAACTATTGATTATCGCAGTTTAAGATTTTACAATGAGATTCTAGGCGTAGATCTATCCCCAATAAAATTTTGGAGCGTAATCATTACGTCAGCTCTTGAAAAGTCCAGCCAAGATGGTACTTTTTGTTGGTGCCTAGGTGCTTTCTATGAAGAAGATTTTCTAAAATAAGATGAAAATCGTTTAAACTTTTGGAATTTTATCTTTCCATGAATTATCTGATTCAAGGCAGTCTAAGGTTGTGTTCTAGTGATACATTTAACCTTATGCACATATTATATACGAGCGGATTTCCCTTCACTTCTCTCCGGGTATTTGAGGCAATATAATAATTGATGTCCTTAAATTGTCACTCTGTAATTGTGTAGTTTTTCATTATTTGAAAAAAAGAAAGAGTAAGAAAAAGTTGTAAAAAAAAATAATGAAAGAAAAAGAAAAGAAAAGTGACAGATAATATAAGAGGGAGGAGTAAAGCAAAAATAAAATTTAATAGGTAAAGGAGAGAGAGAGAAAACGAGAGAGAGAGAGAGAGATAATCGAAAGAAAGAAAGTGAAAAGAGACTGATCATTCTGAACAGATAAAGTTAAAAATCAAACAGAGAAAAAAGAGAGACGATGACAGAGAATGATAGTATATAACAGGAAGAAAGATACATATTGGCCACGTTATGGCACTTAAATAGAATATTTATGGCAACACCTCATAGCCTATGTTACCCGGAAGGATGTAGCTTTCGGTTCAGAAGTTTTCGAGCCTATTCGCTACAAACAAATATACAAACAATCAAATCTATCCTCTTTATATATTAGTGTAGATGTAGATAAAACTTACCACTTGAAAAATAGATGGGACAGTATCTGGTTTCAGTTTCGATCTAAAATGGTTGACTAAACTATCCTCACTTTTATAGTGGTGACTGCAAACACATCTGGAACTGAAATATTTTTTCTTAAAAGGTACGACATCAAGTGACTGTTGACATAAGCTTTCATTTTAAAGAACACAGAAAATTAAATATTATTATATTTATTTTTTTATAAAAACTATTAAATTTTAACATGGGCCATAGCCCATAATGAAGTAAAATAAGAAAATTTGGCCAGGGTGTAATAAAGTTTGGGAAACGCTGGTCTAGGCCATACTAATTGTAAAATTCTCAATTTAATGTGTAGCTACACATACTTGTATCTATATATACACATACTTAGTTCAAATGAGAATAATTTCACGTCAAGAGTGTAAATCCTAGTAAAAAAATATCATTCATCGATTTCATAGTATCACGAACTTGTGAATAGTTAGGTGCTGTCATTAATCACTTTTACACCATCCATAGTCTTTTTTTGCAGCGTTCACAATATAAATAAAAATTAAATTAAAATGCAATATAACTGAGCGCTGAAATAAAATATAATTTGATATTGACTAATAAAAATCGAATAAAATTACAGGCTATATATATCGATATTATTTACCCATCCCTAATTTTCTATACGAGTTTGAAAACGTCGGTGTTTATTGTAAATATAAACTATTATTACATTTTACTATCATGTCAAGTAAGCAAAAACACAGTGTTTTTAAAATTAGATTTCTTATCTCGTTGAATTAAATTCGTCAGATATATATTTTACGAGTTCTCTTAAATTCATCGTCGAAATCGATAATTTATTTTCTTGACTTTTCTGTTTTTTTGCAATTATTTATTAGAACCAATTATTACAACAGTATTATTCAAGTGAAAAGAATGGTTTCGTGAACCTATTTAAGTTCAGTTATGATTTTGATGCAAAAATGAATCTTGGTTTGTTTTTTTGATTATTTATTATTAATATATTATTTCTGAAATTTAAAATTATTTTGTTTTAAAGTTTTATGCATTTAATGTTCCCTGATTTTTATAACATGTCAATTATTGTACAAATTTTTTATCCATAAATTATATTATACTTACATGTTTAATGAAATATTTACAAAAAACATTATTTTTTTTAAGTGAGTAAATTGGAGGTATGCGTTGATACTTTGCAATCAGCGAGAAATGCTATCAATGGCGGTGCCGATGAGCTGGAAGTATGCAGTTCCTTAACCGAGAGTGGTCTCACTCCTTCGCCAGGATTGGTTAAGGAGATTTTAAAAATGGTACATTTAATCCCATAAATGTTGATTTTGATTTAGTTACTACTCTGTTTCAATCAGTTTTACTCAACTCAATGGAACTTTTTCAGGAACCCATCATAAATGTGATGATAAGATGTAGAGGTGGCTCCAATTTTACTTTTACAGAAGATGAAATGACCACAATGCTATCCGATATAGACTTTTATAAAAAAATGGGTGTGAACAGATTTGTATTTGGTGCTTTGACAAGTACGCATGAAATAGACAAAGAAAATTGTGCTCGTGTCATTGAGCAAGCACACCCACTCCCTGTTACATTCCATAGAGCATATGATTTATGTAAAGACCCTATAAGTGGCATCGAAGATATTATTCAGCTCGGATTTAATAGATTACTATCAAGTGGATTCAAGCCATCCGCAGGGGATGCAAAAGCTATATCATCATTAAAGTTTCTATTAGAAAAATATGGTGACAAGATTGAAATAATGCCTGGTGCAGGGATTAATCCTGATAATGCTAATATTTTCAGCCAAGCTGGATTCAAGATAATACACAGCAGCTGTAAAAAATTGAGGATATTACCTCAGTTAAGTTTGAATTTCGGTACAAATGAAGTATATGAAACTGATATTGATATTGTAAAGGAATTGAAAAACAATATTTAAAGAAAGGAAATAAATTTTAATGTTTTTATCATGAAACTAATACCTATTTGTTAATATTAGCTAGTGTGAAAATCACACATATTAGTCATCTTTACTAAATATATAAAGCTGAAGAGTTTGTTTGTTTGAACGTTAATCTCAGGAACTACTGGTCCCATTTGACAAAATTCTTTTAGTATTAGATAGCCCATTATAGGTTATATATCATCACTCTAATACCAATAGGTGCGGAGCATCATGCAGACGAAGTCCCGCAGGTCGACTAGTTTTTAATAAGTTTGTAATGATTTTTTATCCTTTCTGATACCAATTATAACTAAAAATAGTTTACTTAATTTATTGTAAATATTTTAGTTGTTATTTATATCTTCTACAAAAAAAAGTATTTATCATGTTAGAAATTATGTAATTATTACAAAGTAGTTTTTTTGCGTAATTTAGTTTTAAGACGTCATTTATAGGAAACATGTAGTAATTAGAAATAATATGTTTCGGATTTTCTTCTGCAAATAAAGAATATGGATAATTTGGTTTAACCTTTTAATTACAACATATAATATGTTAAAACTTGTAGTAAACAAAACAGTGTAGTTTTCTATCAGTGAAATAATTTTCAGTCATATCAGTTATTCCAGAGACAAAAAAATTTCATTTTATGGAACTTTAATGGCCATATCTTTTTAAATATAATATTTATGACTACACCATAAAACCTATGTTACTCGGAAAGTACGTAGCCTTCTATGGGTGAAGGAATTGTCAAAATCGGTTCAAAATTTCAAAAAAACATGCAAAAATCAATCAAAATTGTCCTCTTCATATAATAGGGTAATTAATAAAATAAATTAATGCCAGCGCCATCTAGTTAAGTAAAAAAACATTATTAAATAACTTTATGATGGCGCTGGGATAGAATTAATTCCTAGTGCAGTGTTTAAGGTTCTATATTCTACCACCTTTTGAAATAAGGATTTTGGGGAAGCAAGTAAGTAACGTTTGATAATCAAGCCTAATAAAAAGAACACTTGACTGCAATACAAAATAATAAGAATTGATCCATCTAAATTGGCCGAATCACTTACTTATTTTTACAGACGCTTCTAAACTATGCCCAGATGGCAATGTTGGCGCCTGCTTGATTCCTAGATTCAAAATTATCCTACAATTCAAGTGTCCTCCTTAATCTTCCGTTTTCACAGGCGAGGCTGTTGCTTTGTTTCATACAAACTATACTGTTTTCGCTATCCCGTAATGTTAAACAGACAGTTATTTTAACCGACATAGTTGTTTGCTTGCTATTATAGATAGCCCTTTTCGTCGTAATTCAAAGTTTTACCTCATTTTAAAGATTCGTGAAGCTCTTTTTTCTTGCTACCAAAAAGGATATGATATCCTTTTAGTCTGGATCCCGAGCCATTCTGGCATTATTGGTAATGAAACTGCAAATAGATGCGCGAAATTAGCTATTCAAACTGGTTCTCTTGAGCATTTCTCTAATTCATCCCAAGGACTGTGTTGCCTTGCAAAAACTCATTTGGATAAATCCTGGGACGAGCAATGGAAATTTTCCAAAGGCAAATTCTACGCCTCTTTTCAAGCTGAAATACCGAGACTACCATGGGTTTTTACTCAAAAATCTACTGATCGATGGGTTATTACTACAATATGTTGTCTACGTCTCGGATATGCATGTAGACCAGTGCAATTGGCTAACAGCATAGTTAGAGATAGTTGTGTGAATGTGGACTTTTCGAAGGTTCCACCTCACATCCTTTTTAATTGTACTAAACTTTTACACCCTCTCTATGACGTTCGCCTTTGTAAAGTCCCCCGTCCATTAAGTGTTAAATGTTTATTAATATTTGTGTTTAGTCCCTTTTGTACCGAACACTATCTTTGTGGCTGCTTTCTCTATTTCACGTGATATTGGCGGCCTAAAGCCATACACCTAAAATTGAATTGAATTAAAGCTATTAGACGGCCACTGATTTGTATGTTTCTCAAGAATATTGCGCGAGCTAAAGAATCAATTCTTCATTGCCTTCGTATTGTCTATGTAACTTCGGAAATAAATCTATTATTTTTTACTATATTATATATGTAGGCGCGTAAGTTAGGCTTAGTTTAACCTAAATGTAGGTTTAAACAGAGCTTGGGCAGTGTTGCAATTTGATTGAACGACCTTAAACCTACACCTTTGTCACAAGTCCAAGGCACTGCTTAGATTTCTGTCGTGATTGTATGAGAGCATAATGTTTAGTTATTTATCCATTAACCCAAGAGTCCATTCAATATCACTCCTTGTAGTGTTTTTAAATATCCTCCCCCTCTGTTTTTCTCCGAGTTAGGTATAGATCGATAAAATTCGGAAGACTTATCATGAATATATTATTAGGTAATAGGAAGGTACTCAAAAAGATAAGAGACATAGGGCTGTTGTCCATTTCCAATAAAAAATGTTTATGAGTAAAATTTCGACCTTCTTATAGAAAACACGTTTCTTAAAAATAATAAAACATTTGTTTTTAATTCCAGTAATTAATTATTCATTAATCTAACTTTTAGATAATGATACTCGGAGGTTTTGTCCACTGCTGTGTTAAACCTTCGAAAATTGGGTTGTCAAAACCAAAAACAATTATTCAAATCCGACTGGGTAGGATACTTCTTCGGCTTGCTCCCCCATCGGCTTCTTATGGGTGCTATTTCTACTGAGTAGTTTGCGAATACAAATAAACAATTTACTTTCTGAGGAAACTAATATACCTATACTATACTAATATACTAATAATGAGAATCGGCTACTATCTATTTTTCATCCCCCTTAGTGATAAGGGTGGCCCATCCCAAATTTATATGGCAAAACAACGTTTGCCGGGTCAGCTAGTGTTAGTATACAACTAAGATTGATAAGATTGATTAAGGCCAAAAGGGTATAGCCGGGTTTCTATGGGAAACCTGCCCTCTAGGCTTTTTCGATCTACATTTGGGGTCGATTTGACCTCAAATAAAAATAACTCACCTAAATTTTTACTCTTTATCTCAAATGGCTTTTGTGATTTTCAAAGAAATCTTATTTTTCGTTTTAATTTTTTTTTACATATCAAAACACTGAAAGAATTTTTCAAATAGAACCTGTAGTTCCTGACATTAGCGCGTTCAAGCAAACAAATAAACAAACTCTGCAGCTTTATATATTAGTATAAGATAAAAAAACTCAAACTATTTTTTTTAACTGTGTTTTTGAAGTGTCACTCACCAAATTTTGTCAGATATTGTCTTCTGTAAACCGCATGGAATAGCGACACTTCCATATAACTTCCCCCTCCCCCTTTCAACCCTTTTTTTTCATTAAAAAGTAGCTTATGTCCTTTTTAGGCTCTAGACTATCTGTATACCAAATTTCATTTAAATCGGTTCAGTAGTTTTGGCGTGAAAGCGCGACCATCGCCAATTCCCTATTGGTTTTTTTATACCCTCGAGGGTAAAACTTTTTTCAAACGTTGAATGTCATCTTTATTTATATCGATTCAATAGCCTAAAAAATAAGTTTCAAGCTTCTAGCTCTAAAAATGACGATACTTCTATACAGCTTTCATCCCACTTTTTCAACCTCTTACAACCCTTTTTTCGCAATAAGAAGTACCCTATATCCTTTCTCAGGCTCTAGCCTATCTGTATACCAAATTTCATTAAAATCGGTTCAGTAAATTTGGCGTGAAAGCGCGACAGACAGACAGAGTTACTTTCGCATTTATAATATTAGTTAGGTTAGGTTAGGATTAGGATTTTTGAAAAATAAAATATTGACGTCATTACAGATTATTTAGTAATATTATATTTTGCCTTGTTTCTTTACCTTAATTCGACACTTATCAGTTACAACTAGCCTTTGTTATAGGCTATATATATAGTATATATAGCCTATAACAAAGGCCAACCATTTGTCTCAAAATATATAATCAGAAACAGTCTCCAAAATCATGATTAATTGTGCCTTCATAATATTATTCCGGGTTTCAGTGCTTAAAACGGAAGTCTAGTAAATGTGTCACAATTTGTCTTTTACTTATTTGTTTAGCATGATTGATGTTGAGGAAGTTTTTCAAAGAGCCACGAGTCTGCTGATAAGGTCGCGTCGTTCAATCTGTAGCCTTCCATCAATCACGAAACTTATTTATAAACAAATTTTTCTGCGCTTGTCTTGGATATAGTGGATAGCGTTATTTTTTGATATGTCATTGACCGTCTTTTCATTTTAAGTTTCAGCTTCAAATAAAGGCTTTAATATGAATAGAATATTGATATCAAATGAAACAAATATAATAAAGATTTCATTTATTTAGGTGGATCTGAGTGAACATTTTTACTAATTATAATAATTACATCTAAGGTACAAAATAAGGCTGTATCGTGAAATGTGAAGACGCTTAAGTTAAGGCAGTTCTCGCTTACCGTGTTGTGCGACTTTGGCTTTGTTTTAAAACTTTTACTAGTTTTGAGAATCTTAATACAAAAAAATAGTAGTCAATACTGATGATAGTTTTCGATAGATAAAGTGAACTTAAACTCAATAATAAACACAACCTAACTTTCAAACGATTCATCATGCAAAGATACAAAACAGAGCCAAAGCTTTAACATTAGTTTATATTATATTTACATAAATTACATTACGAAGCTCCTAAATACCGTAATTGGTCAAATTGCACAAGTCATGGTAAAGCGTTTCATTTTCGTATGCAAGCAAATTGTCTCGACTATCGTAACTATTAACTACTTATTTTTCGATTTAGTGCAACACTTAATCATTGTTCTATTTTTTTAATTTAATGAGAGTATTTTAGAGTATAAATAATATATTCCTTCCTAACACAAAAAATATGAACACCTGTACATCTAAATGTTTTACTCATATATGGGAAATGAATAATAGAAGAAAGTTCCGAGGTTACTCATAATAAATGCGTATCGATTTCCTTGAGGCGTTCCAACACGAATAGGTAAGAAAATACATGACAATTACAACGTATTTAATTGGAACGTAAATAAATAACAAAGGAAAGAGAATAAAATCTTTACGAATAAATATTATCCGCATAGATTTTATTCTTAGATTTCTGGAAGATTAATTTAGACTGAAATTTCTGTTCTATCCGTTTTATCATAACGGAAGTTGATATGTTAAATTTTCTTTAAATTTAATTGAACTGATACTTTTAGAGTTCATAATTCGAGTATGAAACTCATCAGTTTCTTATCAACTTAGTTTCAATGTAGACAAAGTAACTGTAAAAATAGAAGTCACAGTTTACGGGTTAGAATACTATTCCCCTCTGCCGCTGGGAGAGCATCTCGTAAGAGCCGAGTAACCCAGCACCCCCTTGGCGGTAGCGGATCTGTTTCCCGACTGGCTTGACCACCAGCATGCGGATCCGACCGCCAAGTGTCATAGACGCGTTCCGGTCGAGCCGCATGTGGGCAAGACTCTCCCTCCCCACTCTATCTTCGATGTCCATTGGCGATGGTGGCCACTTACCATCAGGTGACCGTCTGCTTGTTTGTCCCATATCTATTATAAAAAAATATATTTATTTTAATGCAAGCGTCTTGTTTTAGTGAGAAACTCTTAATTAACTAACTTTGATACAGGGCCTTTGAATTTCCTTAAAAATACAACTTCAACTTCAAAGTAAAACTTCATAAATAATAAATGATTGTAAAAATTCAGTTAGGCAGCAAAAAATATTCCATTCAAATTCACTCGACCAAAAATACTTTGACTAACGAACTTCATCGAAACTATTGAATCGTATAGCTTTTCTTTATTACGCGCATTGTGGTGTTAATAATAAAAACAGAAATAGAGTTTGATCCTAAACTAAGATAATTTATTTTAAAAAAACGGACTCATTCAAAATTGACAAATTTTCTTATTTTGAGAAAAGGTAAACCTTTTTCAGTTTTAAATTTGTTAATAACATAATTTTGTAGTTATAGTAGTTTATAATTTGTCTAGACTAGAGGATTCATTGATGTAGATTTTAGTAGTAGGGGCATTCCACACGAAGCGGTCAGGTAAAAAAAACTCGATGTTTCCGATTTTAGTAACATTTGAGTATGTTTACCTATACATGTTATTGATACGCGTACCAAATATTTTTGTAATATAATGACTACCTAGTTAAAGAGTTATGGGACTTTGAAATTTTCGACAACCGGTCTTCGCCTGAAATGCCCCAGCTTATAGTATTTTTATATGACAACAAAGAAAAAACAGATATTTTGATTTTTAATACAAAATACAAAATAATTTTTAATACAGTTAAAACTAAATAAATTATGAAATTGGACCATTACTGCGTAATAATACTTGATAGAGCTTATTTTAGTAATACGTTTATATAAATTGACTATACAATAACAGAATGTCTGTTAGTCTTTTTGTCTGGCGCGTAAGGTTCTAGTTTAGCTGGTTCAGTGTTCAAAGCGCTGTAGTCTACAGGGAAAGGCGGTTGCGGTAAGGAATCCTTTGGTGGTACCAAAACCCACTGTCCAGGTCCGTTGGGGTTTTTACCCATGAGCCAGTTAGTGAAGCAGTGGACGTATGTACCGTAGTCCAAAATTAGATAGCTATTCTGAAAAAAAAATAATCAAAGTTAAGTATGTTAAAGTTCGACTTAGTAAAATTAAAGGATAGAAAACATGGAGTAATGTGGATTTTTTTTGTCACTGTTTAGGTATTTCTAATGTAAGATTAAGAGGTGCAAAGAGATTATTAATTATTACCGAAAACAATAATACTTATTTAAACACAAATTTCTTTCATAGGCGAAGGGACACCAAGTAACAAATAAAGACACAAATGTTCAGTGGATCATGTTGATCATATATCTTGAAAGTTTATAAACTCCGTATCGTTTCGAAAAATCGAATTTCACGTAAAGAGAGGAAAGAATGCAAAGTGAGACGGGATAGTTTAGCAGATGAAGATATTAAAGTTAGACGTACACTCGTCATCCTGTCGTAGGCTGTGTCGATAATTTCTTCAACTCTATTAGCAGAGAGTCCAATCACGGAGCGGTAGAATGCAGCCAGAGCGGTTTTACTTATTTCACCTACATCTATTGAAATGAATTAAAATTATAAATATACCAAATCTTTATAATTACATTATAATATGATAGATTTAGCTATTTAACACTGGCGAATAAAATAGTACATATAGATCTTATTTATCTAACAATGTAAAGTATTCCTAAAATAGTTATTAAATTAGTTGCTATTTTTATTTTCAAACTCCTATGTTTCTAAAGAAATAATGAAAAGCTCTTGATTAATATATTATGTGAGTTAATTACTCACTAGAGACTACTTTGTGCTTTCATTTGCTTGGATAACTAATTTAGGAGTTTTGTATCGGAATGGACAAAACGTTAGAAACAGATTAAAGTAATTTTTTGTTTTTAGAATTTAAAATAGATAATAATTTTTTAAAATCTTTTTATAATGACGAAATTTATAGTTATTGCTTCAATACTCCGAATTCTTAAAGCTCAAAAATGTATAGTAAAAAAAATTATGGGAAACGGACGACCACAAATATATAATTTCTAATTACGATTTTTTGGACGAAAAGTATGAGAACCGCTTTTGAGAAAACACACTTCTAATATACTTATAAAGAACAAAAGTCGTATTGCGGAAATTCTTGTTCAAACTCTACGGAAGTTAAATCTGTTCGAACACAATCAAATGCTTCAGATAATACAATTCTAAGGAAAAAGTGAATCAGAGAAAGTAGATCGAAGTTAACTGAGCGAGTCTCTTTGTGTTTCGCCAATTTCGGAAACTTTTCGAACAGACCAAACTTTATTATAGGATTTGGAATTTATATAACTTTTATTATACAATTTGTGCAGCAAAAGCGAAACGAATGAAAACTGAAAGTATTATTGTTCATCTTAAATATATAGGATACCATTGTGGTTATTGGAAAAAAGACCTCGGAGCTGCAGAATGTTTTTAACTCTCGGTTGGGAGATCAGTGAGTTTTGTGCGAAACTAAAAAGTCCATGAAAACTAAGACTGAGATTTATAAAACTATATTTATATGATATATGGATGCTGGACAACTCCAAGGAAACAAGAACCAAAGCTAGACATAGCAGAAATTAAAATGTTACCGTGAGCTAGAGGAATAACACTTCTAGACAAAATACGCAATGATTATGTTAGAGGCTCGTTTGAAGTAGCTCCAATCACAGATCAGCTCAAAGGAAGCAGGCACCATATAATGCAAAGACAAATGTGGGACAAGGGCAGGAAAACGAAGAAAGAAGAAAACCATTAAATCTTTGGAAAAAACCATTTAATGAGTTAGGAACAAACAAAATGTGCAGAGAAACATCTAATTAATTAGAAAAACGATTTGTCCTACATTTTCTAATAGGATTGGTGTAATTAATCATCCATTTTCGGAGCGTATTTCCCTCAGGCACATTTAATCTTTTTTACGTTATTTCGAGATAAGGCGCAGACGTATGAATGTTCGTGCTAAGATGAAATTAACTTGTTTCTGTCTAATGTTGCGCCGTCATCATCAGGTGTTGCCTTTGCCATAATAGAATATTAAAGTATAACTGGAGGTCGCTTCGTGGTCGAAATTGCTTATTTAAGAAATCTATAACCATAGCATTAGTACTTTTGTTACTTTCACATTTTCCTTTTTGTGACAGTTGTTTTCAAGTTATAGTGGATTGAATGATAATAACACGAATCATAATTTTAAAAAATATAGGGAATATTTAAGGAAATTTCTGTCAAAATAATTATTTGAAACTGGATGCACAAATCAAAGTTGTATTGTTTCAGATCTATGTTCTCAGATGTCCTTTAAAGGTCCTTTACCCCCGTGGGGCCACGGTGTGTCGACTTGTACGAAATAAGAGACTTATAATAAATATATACTTACTTTCTCTATCAACGACGTGGAATAGAATTTTGCACATATATTGCAAATACAAGGGTAAGTCGACAAATCGCTTCATCTCACTAATGTTGAGAGCCCATCTTGCTAACCAACCTTCTAGTGTAGTTCGACCAGGCATACCTCCCGCTTCTGGTCCGCATACTCGTCTATAGTACGCTAGTTCTGCATATCTAATAACAATAATGTCGCAATGAGACAGACAGTTAAGTATCTCGTAATTATGTCATAAGAAGTTTGTTCTCCAACAGACTAGATATAGTAATCATACAAATTTTATTGTTAAAATTCTGGCAGCAGATTTGGTATGTAATTTTTATTGAATTCAAAAAAGGGAGGTATATTCTCAAATTAATCTTTAATTTTTGTTATTTCTGTTTCTAGTTTTATTTTTTCACCTTGTATATAAAATTGTAAAATGTGTGTATTTTAAAGAGATTATTACATGAATAAATAAGTACAATAAATATGAACGATTTTTTTATGAAAGATTAGGTAGAACTTGTGATACCTTAAATTAAAACCACATTTTAAAAGGAGAAAAATAAATGATATAAATATATATATATATATATATATATACATAAAATCGATTTTTTCTTAAACAACTTTTAAGACATACTTATTATTATCGGAAAATTTAGAGTCATACATCAAAATTTATCCATAGAGGATATTTATCTCAGGGCGGTCGCTCACCATATATCGCCCATATGGTACAAACTCTCTGCTGAGATGCTCTTATCTGTTTCTCTCTTTAAATGTAATTTTTCTCAAAACTTGTTTCTTAAGAGGGTAGTCAAAATTTCTCGAAAACCTGTAGACCGAACTCGTTCAAACATTTTGTACGCTAAACACTTGTTTTTAAATTAAACAATATTATGAAAATTTGGCAGAATATTCTTAGAATAGAGCTTTTTGTATATCTCCCATAACCTTTCCCCCCTTTAATTGGCATTGAATCTTGGATTTAGAAAATAAACGACAAAGTTACCTTTAGTCCAATAGGAAATTAAAGTGATCGAGTTATTAGACACAGATGATACAGTGGCGTGCAATAGCCAACTAACTGTTTCTGTTTTCCTTGACCTAGCTTAGCGTTGATATTAATGAATTATGTCACTCACACTACTAAATTGGCCTTAATTTTTAATATAAAATTTATGGATTACAATAGTATCTGGCTCCATTTACTTCAAAATACAAAGCAATGTCTATAACTTATTCTGTGGTAGCGCTAACATTTTAAGGATACAATTTACGAAACCATTTCAAAGGCCATTTAATTGTATAATAACAAACGTAATTCCATTTGAAAATTATAACGGTATCCCTCCCGTTAATAAACGTTACATTTCGTATAATATCTTAATTCAACGAAGTACAAATCTATTCGCACGAGACTTTAGGACGAACTCACACTTCGTTCGTAAGGGTGGCTGGCATATTTTAAATATTAAAAAATGAATCATAAGCGAATAATTGTAAATCTGTTAATCAGAATTAAACAAACTTTAGATTTCCTACAAGATCCTGGAGGTAATTTTATAATGTAGGTAATAATATCACGAATTTTTCTCAGAGAAAGATTTTAAAAATCACTCTTTTAAAAAATCAAATATTTATTTCTATTGATTCAGTCTATTGTCTCAATACAATGATCAATAGAAATCTGTGTGAAGTATTTTTAATGTTAAATTGAAGTAACAAATTATAACAAAAGACGCTTTCTCGTTGAGTTTGCTTAGCAAATCTTTTTTTTCATCAAAAAATTCGTTTATGAGCTTGCCATTATTGATTTATAATATATTACGTGATTTCATTCAATCAAGTGTTGTCATCAAACTAAGAATAATTGTCAGTCTTTTCGTGACGAGTTGTCATTCTTTTCGTGATCAATTAATATCGAAAAGTATGACAATTTTTAACTAAATTCACGGATACCGGATATCCATGACTAAATTAATCAAACATCGAGAGATTGATTTTTAGGCATTACACTAACTTAATATGGAAATTAAATATTTTAGAATCGACATCAATTCGAAGTTTCGTTTTCGCTTAAAAAACTTATAATGAATCTTTTCTTGTTCTGTTTCGTGGTTATAAAAATATAAATATAAACACTGATGCGAAAATCTATTCTAATATCTATTAATTGAGGTAATTAATTATCGCATGAATTTACAGAATCTAAACTCGTCCACTTACTTGGCGGGCAACGGATTGATGAAATGGTCTATGAATTCTCTCTTCACCTCCAAAAGTATATGGAATTCCGACGAGTTGGTCGACCAGTCGGCAAAATGTGCGAGTTTCTGCAAGTTACCCGCTAAATTAAATTAATTAGTCTAATTTCTTACTGCTAGTTACAAAGAGTTCAAATGTTTTGTTTTAATTATTGTAAAAAACCATTTTTTTGTGACTGTTTTGTTAAGTGAATGTAATTTCTCTTTTAAAATACAGAATAGAAATGAATTATAACTAAAACCAATTAAGAGATCAAAAAATCTGTATTATTCGTAGAGCAAAGAAGAAAATTAAAAATATTATTACTAAGAATTTATAAGCTTGTATTGTCTAAGTTATTAAATATGAACATTAAATCAGCTCAGGATTTTCCCTAGGCGAAATTAAATTTGTAGAACCATCTCTTGTAATTTCATAATCTACAGCTCCAAATACACAGTATACAAAACCTTACAATTTATGGATAAATATTTTGAATATATGTCGGAGAATAGTAAACGATTATCGAATAATCGCGCCATCCATGGCGCTGCAGGAGGGTAGTAGCCACTTCCGTCATTTTGACAGTCTCTACTCTTTATATGCCCTCGACAGTCTGACTGGTCAAGGGTAGTCTCTAGATAGTGTCAGTAAAAGTGTTAAGTGTTGTGCTAGTGCTGGAAGTGCTCTCCGATTAAGGGTCACGTGAGTACCTTACAAATTACAATATAGTTGCCACGTCTTGTGGTAGGTTAAGTGTAAGTGTCTACACCTTGGTCACAAGTCTAAGGCACTGCTTAAGTTTCTCTCGTAATTGTAAGAGATCATATTTGATTATTTCTCAGTTCAGTAGCAGTATCTACGTTGCGTTTACCCAATAATCCATTCAATATCATCACTTATTGTAATTTTCTTCAATATGGGGAATATTTCTCTTACTCTTTCTCCTTCCTAATCATCATTAATCTTGAATATTGTGACTAATGGAGACATTATTTTGCCTTGCATTTTATTTACTTCAAAGTATTGGACTGAAACTACTTCTGGTATTATTATTGCATGAGGAATATTCAATTTGTAGTAAAAATCAATTTTCTCTACTTGCACCAACACTGAAGAAATAGCAAAGTATCTTTAACAGCAAAATCCTTATAGGAGCGAGAATAAAAAAAAGGGACAAAGATCATCTAAAGATAAAGAGTACCTTTTAGAATTTGTTATTTTACTAAGGTATTACAATTATTCTATCTCTATCCATTCTAAAAATTTTTTGTTATTAAATGTTGAAATGAGTACTTACCTCAAAAAAGTTATCAAAATCCTGATCGCAAATGACGTCATCTCGGTCGTGGTCGAGTAGTTCGGTGAAGAATAGAGTCATTTTGTCTGCTTGAACTGAACTTAGTTGTGCTAATGGCTGCTCTTCCTCCAGGTCTAGACATTCTAGGTCTTCACTACATCTATTTACCCATGTGGCTACAATAGACAAAAAACAAAATTATTATAAATCTTATTATTTTAGTTTCCGAAGTAAAATAAAATCTTTTTACATCAGAAAGATGTTACTTTATACAGACTCTCGTCGTTGTCGTCTAAAATAACATGAATTTATAAACAGGCGGTCCTATTGAATTATTTCAAGGGTCAGGGTTACAGGAGCGACGTGTATACTGTTTTGTGGATGTATAGGTTTCTAATGTACTATTATACACAACCTATAGATCAGTTTACTATTATTATTATTTAATGGCGAAAAATATTTTACTTTATAAAAAATATGTTCATCAATTTTTTTTCGTATGTGTACGTGTATAAAAGTAAATAATACCTTACCAGTTTTTTAATGTTGTTAAAGTTATTTGATATACATATTTATCTAAATCTAGACCTTGTATATCGAGAATATTTTTTAATTTACAAATCACGTAATATAGTTTTATTTTTAATCTAAACTTAATTCTTCTTAAATTTTTAAGTTTTACTTTGATGTTGAAATATTTCTAGTACCAGATACTGGTACAGGTACACTACGTTCTATACTGTTTACCCATTTTATTTACACTCTACGATATAACAATAACTGAATGATACAGCTATTTGTAGGTTGTGGAATGTTATAGCACCGCAGTGCGCAACCTATTGGGAGGAAGTTAAATTGGACACGTGTTAAGTTCTAAACTGTTTGAGACATGGCACTATCGATAGTAATGCTTCTAACATTGTTAATATATTACAGCTATAATAAAAATGTGTATTTTGTCTGTTTCTTTGTATGTTTGCACGCTCATTATGAAGTTGACTAAGTAGTACTACGTAGAGATTTGTTAGCTTTGTTAGACCAACTATGATATTGTACGGGAGCCAGTGACAGATTTTCATGACCAAGTCTTTTTTTCGACATGTTCGGGAGACTGCCACTGTTCGCCCCACCCGCGGAATCACAGCTAACGGTCACGAGTAATCATAATATATATTCCTTATGCAGTATACGATTTTTGACTGGAGAGGAAATGATTGACCGAATTTGAATCTGGCTCCCGTACCATGATAGGGCAGGTCAACTAGTATTATATAAAAATTAATTCCTGTGTATTAGTCTAGCTATAATGTATGGATTTTTAAGGATATCGAAATAACTTCAAAATGGTATTCATAGTGTGGTAATTTCTATGCAAAGATAGGCAAGAAAGAGTGACTTGGTTGGTAGTTTAATTATTATTAATTTTGATTAATTAAGAGAGTAAGGAGCTCTTAATAAAATTTTATAACAAAAAAGAAAATCGAATTAAAAACTGTATTAAAAAACAAGTTAAAATATTTTACTCGTGATAAGTTCGTATTCTTCCAGGCTATACCTATGTATGCGCTATACACACAATATGTGTGTCCAAATTAATTACATTAGCATATTCTTACTATATACCAGAATATGTCCTACGTAAAATAATCTCGTTAAGAAAATGGCCTCTTAGAGCTTTAGTTCAATTTTGCATACTTTATAATTTAGTAAGTAGTTATAAATAAATTAATATTAGCAGGTTAGCGTTCTCATCAATTTATTTTTGTTGTTCAGAAATACTTGTTGTGTAACTTTCAAGTGTCATTATCTTCAATGACTACAGATTTAATCTATAGATCCGGTACACATAAAACTGATTGTATCAACTCACGTCTTTTGCGAGAATAATGCAGTTTTGGCATAGTAAAACCATTGGATACCAGTTTCTTTTTACTTTTTCAGTTACATTCAACACTGATAGTGCCACCGAGCGCATAAAATAAACGAGATGGAGAGTAGATATATCTGCCAATAAATATCAACACCACCCGCATAGACTTTATTGGGTATTTTGTTAACTATACCGAAATACTGTTTTGGGAAATATTTTTGTGATAGACTAGTTAAAGAGTTATGGGACTTTGAAATTTTCGACAACCGATTGGCATGCAATAAGTACTTCAAAGCCATATTATAGAGTCATAAAATCATATATTAAAATAATTAAACCAATGGATTTATTACTTCATTCACTGAGTTAATTGTATTTTTGGAAATGAAAAAAAAAAAATTCCAAAAAATATGCTAATTAATTTTTTTCCTTGATATTCACAAAGTTAGACCATTTCGATTTAATTTTTATTAATGTAAATAGCTCATATAGTATAGAACATTCTTGTCAACTTTTATAATGGACTTAAAAGTGGATTAGGAGCTATACCGAAAATACTCCCGAAGGGTGGCGTTCTAAAGTTAAAAGGGTGGTGGCTAAAATTAAATTCCAATTGTGTAACTTAGACAAACAAAAAATTAAAAATGTGATTGAATTATATATAAAATGTTTATTAATATTAAAAAGGAGCTTATTTTACTTAACCTAACATATATTCTAACGTCGTAAAATCTTTTTACACCTTATGATTCCATTTTCATGTCGCAATCTCCTCGTAATAGAAAACAGTCTACTATCTGATATTATTGTGGGGTTCAGTCTAAGAAATGCTATTGTTATTCTTGAGGCATAAGGTTTTAATAAGATCTCGGGAAATGTAACGGTTTCCGTCTTCTCTATAATCGCGGTTTGATCTATGACGTTTCCTTCTACATTCAGCAACGAGTAAAATAAACAAAACCAACAAAAATGTCCAGTTCATAGTATTAAAATAATAAACATACCAATGCTAAAATGATATAAAATAATGTGAATTTAGGTCCACTTTTATTGGCGTTCTTATCAAATTACTAATTACGTGTGAATTATATTTAAATTGTATTAAGAAACTGTGGTAATACAATAAATGTTATTCAACTTATTCGAATGTATAAATTAAACTTGCGACTCGCTCCAGCTTCTCCTGGGTGCAATTTACTAAGAAGATAATGAGAAATAAAAATACCATCAATTTCCAGCGTTTCCGATTCTCCGAATTCTATTTTTACAATATTTTCTTTATCAAAATCAAAATTATGGTTTTATAATTTTTTAATGACAAGGGATTCTATAAATTATAAGCTACTTAGGTACGACTAGATTATATTATAACCTGATCGTAGCAGCGCCACCTAATAAATCCGATTATTAAAGTCAGAAAAAATATTTATATAAAAATAATAATAAGATAAAAATTAGTACGTCATTTGACAAATAAAAATAAATTGTAAACAACGTGACGCGTATCAGTCAACATTATTTAAATACTTAGCATTATCAACGTATGTCATTATCGTCATAATAACAATTAATATAATCATATAATAAATGATGTTACACGTGAGTTATCATATTAGTAACATAGTAAACAACAATACGTAACTATTGATACACTGATTGTAAATGTGTGAAATCCTCATGGAATTGTAAATATTTAAAATTTGTGCACGTGTCATGTGTATTTATTATGAAGTACACACCTTCGTTTTGCTTGGTACTAATTATATATAGATTTGTTGTTAACCACACCCACATTCATGTAACATTGTTGATTCTATAAAAGATTTAGAGAAAAAGATGTAGATATATTCAGAGACCTTTAACAATATTCTACTATAAGACTTTAATATTTTATACATTAACAAAAGGTTATCTTTTAGAGCTCTCACACTAATATAATTTAGGAACCGTTTTTGTCATATTTTATGGCAAAAACAGCTATTTAATTACCTAATCACCAATTTTATAAACAAAAGCTTTACCTTTGCATATGTTACGGATCTGAAAAACTTTATATGTTATATATGATTTTATTAATTTTAAATATTAATTATTCTCTCTAATATTACAAAACAATATGAAACCTTTTTTAACAATAGGTATAACAATCTTCTAAATTCATATTGATTGATTCGATGTGGATTGGAATAAATCTTATTAAATTACCTATGGTAGGATTTTTTTAAATAAAGGTTGTACCAAAAATAATGCCACATCACACGCAACAGAGTTTTTAATAAAACCGAAAAGTACTTATAAGAGAGAAAACAAAAAGAAGGGTTTAAACGTTTGTGGTTTGTAAGGGGTATAGTCGTAGAATACTCCTATTTAATTGTAACCCTAGTCAGGTAATATGATTATATAAGCTTAAGTAAACAGCATAATAAACAATTATTTCAATGGAAATTGATTCCGATCAACGGTATTCCCTGGGGGTAGCTCCGTCTTCCAGATCCATTAATATCTTATTAGCTCGGTTTCTTACATCAAGTGGTTATTGTATTATTGATTTTCAGGAACATTTTAGCTTGCGTCTTTAATTGGATTGGTTTAATAAACCAAGTAACTTTTTTTAACACGCTTATAATAACTTTACTTGTAACAAATTTTAAGCTTTGTATTCATATGTATTAACGAGGACGCATTGCAAGGGATGTGTTTATTAAGAACCAAAAGAATCGCTTCATTTGACATACTCTAAGTTAGTTAAATGTACCAGCATGTGTATGTAACACATCACTTCCTACACATCTTTGAGTTAGTGACAAATATTGAGTTTATTAGCCTGTTTAACATGTTTTTTTTAACTCTCTATCTTTTTATTGTCTATCGCTTTATGGATAATAAAATGATGGCATTTTTCTAATAAATAATTCACTCAATTAAAAGCTGTCTAGATTTTTATTATACAGTAATTTATTTCGTCGTAGAATCACGTCAGAATGTGCCGTACCGTACGACTTCAGTACAAAATGTATGGAAAATGTTTTTGGCGATTTCTGACATTTCTAGTACTCATACTTTAAAAGAAGGATCGATAGGCATAAATTTTTTTTAATTTTATTTTAGCACTATTTTCGCTAACCGTATCTTCTCAAAAATCTGTGATCCAGTTCAGAATATCTTAAAAAGTTATGGTCTCCTAGGAACGTTTTCCTGTCCCTATAACGGTTAAGATACCTGCCCTTACTGTCCCGTCTCAAAAATCTACCCTGTATATTTGGAAATGCAATATAAATAATATTTTGAGTAGGTAATTAATTTTATTTCAAAATATAAAACCATAAGCACTTACTTTATGCCGTATTTAGTTTAATATTGAAAACAAATCCGCACATTTTGTACAGCAGGTTCTGTACAGGTTCATCCATAAAACGAGTGGCCATAAATTCGGTAATACAGACAGGGGTTTTGTATAAAGTATCTCTAGAGTACTTTTTGCTTGATGTACGTACTTCATCTTCATAAATTTGAGGAAATTTAGTATCGAATTTAGATTCTGTGAAGATTTATTACAGTGATTTATTCTTTACGTGAATGTTGCAAAGAATTCTTTGAAAAATAAATCCTGTGAAAATAGTGACGTAACGTATAAAATTTATATAATAACAGAAAAAATTTCTGTACATAAACGACATACAAACTTTTTGATTTCTTTATACTCCACTCTGAGGAAGGTAGAAAGAATAAAACATTGCTGCTGTATAAACTGAAGTCTCGGAATTGTGTCATATTTTACAAAAGCATTACGCGCGTGCAAGTATTTGTGGATTCCATTGCAAATAAACCCAGCGAAATGTTTCTGCTTCAGTATTCTTTCGTCGCAGTCGCTATCATTTATTCATTCCTAATTCATTCGCGTATGGGGATTACAGAATACTTATCTGAATGATGTGCTTTACAAATTGAATGTATCAAACCATCTATAAAAAAGTAATAAATTCAAACTAAAGGTTCATTAGTGGAAGGTTTAAAGTGTCATATAAAATTTCTTGATCTTTTAATAAAAAAATATAAATTATGAAACTACTAAACTGCCGGCTCAATTGGTACACAATCTATTTTTTGAAATCGGCATTTCGTACTTGAACACCTATAAAAATATAAGTTTTCCGATGCCAATCAATAAACTGGTTAAATAGAATTAATATAACATTGAAATGCTTACTCCAAACATGAACACTCCACCCATGATTCTTCTCCTCATCACTATGACTGGCTTCCTGCATCTGGACAGCACCCTCGGACTCAGGCAACGTTCTCCACCTCTTCAGCAACTCTTTGGTTTTGTCTTTAGTCTTATCGCATGCCTGTTTCCAATTAGTAAAGTATTTCCGCGATACTTTTGGCGATAACGTCGTGCTTCTGGAGTCCTGTCTGTCGATCAAATGAAAATAAATACTTGCGTTAGTCTTTATACGTCAATTTCGGATGTTTGTCAAGTGATTTGCATTACGGCGATACGTTTATTATACTTTCAAGGTCTTTGGAAAAACATTTTTTAAGCAGTGTTGTGCCAAATGTTATTAATTGTTGTATTTGTCTAAAATATGTAATTATTTTGTTATTATTGCAACTTCTTTTTTTGTAAAAAGACAATAACTACAAATGAGGAAATAATAATTTCATAAGTATGGAATGTTTATGAAAGAAAATATATTGAATGTACGGTAAATTCAATTACAATTAGTAATATCAGCCTTTCAATAGGTGTATTATACGATATCCTTGTAATAAATTCATAAAATGTAAAAAAAGACTTTTATGAATTTATTACAAGACTGGCAACTGAGTCTTTTCGCCATAGTATATTATAATATCTCATGTAAAACTTATTCAACAAATGACCTAATCAATATTAGACATTTTTAACTCTTTAATTACCAGTGGCACGTTACCTTTGAAAGATTCCCTCATAAATCTGGGGGGTAAATATATCCTCATAAAGTGTATACAATGTGTGTTATTGAATCTAAATTTAATTTATTGAAAGAGAAATGGTTATTTTTAGAAACTTGGACATGGGAATTGAAGTGTTAATTCTTATAATATGGATTATAATATAATACATATAATTATAATCGATCGAGTGATCCTAAACAGTATATTAAAAATGTTAAAATGCTACACATTATATGCCTTTAGGACCACCGAAAGAGCATGCTTCAACTTTATCTAAAACAAATTTATATGAGTCTAACTGACTTCAGTTGCTTCTAGAATAGGATTTTATGGCTTATGGCTTTACTTGTTTGCTTTGCTTCACTTGGCAAGGGCACTGCCGTTACTCAAGCAATGATATGATTCATCCAAAATAAAACTTGTTATCATTATCAGTACATAAGAATGGTATGTAATAGGAAAAATATAGTTATATTTGAATATTTTCCATCAAATTTATGA
This sequence comes from Limenitis camilla, assembly GCA_905147385.1. NCBI lineage: Eukaryota > Metazoa > Arthropoda > Insecta > Lepidoptera > Nymphalidae > Limenitis > Limenitis camilla. The sequence continues at coordinate 6,487,734 of LR990245.1, read as the reverse complement.
GGTATTTTATATTTTCATAATAATTTAATATCAAGAGGCAACAAGTTCAAAGAGCTCCGCACTTCATCCCAGTTTAATCAAGCCTTTAGCTTGCATGACGTTAATTAAGCTACTTACATAATTTACTGCCAAAATATAAATAGAACCATCTAATATTATAAGCTATTGGATTTAAAGAGTTTACGTGTGGTACATTTATCTTTATTATATTATGAAAGATAAATATCTATTTCAATATAATATTGAGTTAATTTTTTTACATTCAGCTACAAGCCTAATTTTAAGATGAATGAATATCTCACTTTATTATAGCGTACTTCAGGGGGCCTACCACAATCTCTTATAGCATTATTAATATAATCTTACATTGAATTTTCATACCACAACGTACATAAAACAATCTTATTATAAGTTTGAAAACTATCATACTTTCCTAGCGATTTTGATGACGTCATCTGGTATTGTTCGTTCAATCCGCGCTTATTTGGTACCACAACGACTTATTTGACAGCTAGCATTATTACTTTTGTGTCAAATTTAGCAATCTTAAAAAAGTTACTAATGTGCGACGGATTTATAATTGTTTTGTGCAATATTGGATATAAAAACATTTTTACTATATAAAGTAAGTGTTATATCGAAAAAGTTATATTTCTAGTGATTAAGCGACTGAAAAATTAATTTTCAATGTTATTTTAGATGACTAGCAATTACGAAATTTTTGGGTTCTTGGAAGCTTATGCGTATGCAAAAATACACAAAAGCGGCGTCGCATGCTGTTACGAAGTGATTGCAATCCGTTTAATTTAAATGAATCGGAATTTGTAAAACGATATCGCCTTACTAAAATTCTAGTACATAACCTATGCGATGAGTTGAGACCTCTGATGAAAGATACAAAAAAATCCACAGATTTGTCCGTAGAGACGAAGGTAAATACTTTGTAATATCTATCCTAATAAGTAAAATTTAAATTAGATATTTAATCTTGTGATTTATTTGTTTACTTATACAATTAGATATGTATATTTCTAGATAAACTATATTATATTAAATTATAATAAATTTAGTAGGTATTACCTAATTTCATAGATAAATAATTTTCAATAAACTATTAACACAAATTGAATAAGATCAATACCTATTCACCTACAAAATACATATTATTTAATATTTTTTTTTAGATATTGATTGCATTATCTTTCTATGCAACTGGATCATATCAACGTCCTATAGGTAATAATGAGAGTCATTTCGTGGCTCAACAGACTGTCTCCTCTGTTATCACACAGGTTGCTAAGTGCCTTAATTCACAGCAAATGCGCCAAAAATATATAAGATTTCCCATGACTAGTGAAGAGCGAAACAGAGATAAAGCAGAGTAAGTATTTTAGACAACTTTATCATGTATACTTATGTTTACTTACTAAATGTGTTTGTTTTAATAAGCTATTGATCCAATTATGATGAAACTTTGCTAAGTTAGGTTAAAATGTCTCCCTAATTCTCTTTTATATATAGTTGTATCAATCAAAATGTAATGTTGCTAATACATGTCAGCAAAATAAGAATGGGTGAGGGTGGGAAATCATATTCATCAATTAAAAATACTTTTCATTGTACATATTTTCTATATTTTTATTATTCTTTAAAAACAACAAATAAATATATCAATTTAGGACTCATTGAATTAGTTAATTAAATCGGGGTCCTATATTAAAATAAATATTGACTACAAATGCTGTAAGCTATATATTGATATATTTACAATCTTATATATAATTACGACAAAATAATACATGTATGTGAAAAATCAATAATCCTAACAATATCTATTATAGACCATTGTCACATTTCAAAATTAAAAATTATTTACAAAAAATTTTTCATAATAAAAAAAGCTTAAATATTAATATACATGTAAAATCATATATAGGTATCTGCAACAAACCAGTCGGATAAAGGGTAATTATATTAATTTGATAAAAATTAACATATAATAGGAATGTATTATAATTTTTACAGATTTTATACAAAATTTTGCATACCAGGCGTGCTAGGTTGCATAGATTGCACCCAGGTACCCAGGTGGCAATAGTTCGCCCCGCACAAAATGAAGAGCGATTCTATTGCAGAATGCATTACCACTCCTTGAATGTTCAATTGGTAAGTGAGTACTATTAGTCAAAATAAAAGTATTTATCATATTTATACATGAATGAAAAATCAATGTTTTTTTTTAATATTTTTTACTAATATATAATACAAAAATATAATTTTAAATAAATAACCTTATTTATTTTTGCAGATTTGTGATGCTGACATGCAAATTATAAGTGTAGACGCTAGTCATGGTGGTGCGAGTCATGACTCTTTCATATGGACCAATCATCCACTGAGAACTCATTTAGAAGAACTCAGCAATTCAGACTCTTGCTTCTATCTCTGAAAGGGATTTCTCACTTGAAGGCCCTCCTCCAGTTCTAGCGTGCGATGATTTCACAGCTGCCACTTTCATTTTTAATTTGGCCTTAAAATCTACCCAGTACTAAAAAAGATAATATGGTATTATTAAATGTTAATTTAAGAACTGTTGATATTAATTATTAAAATGTTTGACATATTATCTATTAGTTTCAATATAACTTATTACATTACTAATTATTGCTTGTAATTTTACTACAAAATTTAAACTTAAAATTGTGTAATAAATAATTAATAGAATATCTATTTTGTTTAATTATTCATAAAAGTGTAATATAATAAAAGAATACAATTTTTCCTTTAAGTAGTATGAAATCAAATCTGCAAGCTATGTTTAACAAAATAGATGATAAAAATTGATAATAGCCAAAACAATTAGTGTAATTAATGTGTTGATAAAATAATATATTGCAACATGCAAAAAAAATGATTGATTAATAAAGTTTTAACAAATAGGTACTTACTTTTGACCAACCTTCTCTCCATTTTCTCTTTGAATATTCTTTTGCTTGTAAAGAGCAATTGTAAGAAGTAACAACTATATCTCTGTTACTGTTTAAGAACTCCCAAAGCAGTTCTAATTGTTGGTAGCTAACTCGGTTACTTCTATCGCTGTAAAGTTAATAACAAAACATTTAAACCTATTGGCAATTACAAAATATCAAATATCTAAAAGAAATCATTTATACTATAAAATCCATTTTTTTATACCTGACATAAAATCATAACTTTATTGATCTATTTACACAGTTCAATATAAAAAATATTATATATAGATAAAAAAAAAGTGTAATTTATTTAATTAGAAATAATTATAAATTGTAGAAATTAAAATTCTTACCGAAATTAAAAAAGGAGTCTTTTGTTTTATGTCAAGTAACAAATACTAACTTTAAATTTTAATACTTAAAACTGTTATGTGACTAGTATTAATAGTAAAAGCTTGGGGATGGATGTATAGAAGTTTGTACAAAAACTACTTAAGTGATAGGTATATATGCATGAAACTTCACAAAAATACTGCTTATTATAGGTTATAAAACATACTGTTATGATTTACGGGGGCTATATTAACGCTAGTAAAACCTCGCAGGAAAGCTATTTATTTATAAACTTTATCTTACCTTGGTTCCATGGTTTCCGAATAACGTTCCTCGTCTGAATGAGCATGTTCAACACGTAACTTAAAAAGTTAAAAATAACTTTTTTAACACATTGTTTGTTGTCACATTTGTTTTTATGCACTTGAAACTATAAAAATAAAAGCTTAACTTCATTATTTATCAACACTAGACACTTGAGGCAATTTGTTCCAAATTCCTTTTTAAGGATCAATTAACCACGAAATTTATTTAGTTTTCGAGTACCTCACTAGCCATACGATGACAAATCTTTGTTTTTATTGCATAGCAAGTAACTTTTAAAATATAATAATGATCATATTTATATTTTATTGTAAATAAGAATTTTAAGGGTTATGTTTATGTTGTGTATACGCAATGCCAATCGTTAATCTTCGGTAATACGATTTGTTCCGAAGCGAGAAAGTGACAATGCTATACAATAAATAGCTCTATTTCAGTCCCTCTAAGTAAGGAATAGACAATTCATTCGTTCTTTCACATCACTCATCAATTATAAAACAATCATACTTGAATAAGATCGTGGTACGGATTTGGGTATTATTATAATACGCTGGAATCAAGTATGCGACCGCAATAACATTACTTTGTTAAACATTGTGGTAGGCCCCCAGGACCGTATAACAACTGACATGTAAGTATATGGAACTTTCTTGCAGATGTAAGTAAATCTAGGTATATTAACAAACATGTTATATAGTGGTAGGGTAGAATTTTTGGTCAGAGCGGACGTGACGTCTGATTATATATTGTAAGTTTTGTCCAGCCAGTGATTTGTGTAATTGCGAGGTACCAAAATATATATATATAACTAGCTGCGCTACGCGGTTTATCCCGCTATATTTTAGATAATTCACACTATATTATTATAAATTATAGCCTATATGTTATTCTGAGGTGTAAGCTATATTAATGTAAAGTTTCATCAAAATCCATTCAGTAGTTTTTGCGTAAAAGAGTAACAAACATACATCCACTCTCACAAACTTTCGCGTTTATAATATTAGTAGGATTTGCAATTTGAAAATATGTGAGAGTGTAAATGTTTTAGTTACTGATAATACAAAAATATAATATAAATGTAGTTATATAATGTTGTAAAATATATATATATTATGTATATGAGGATTGGGTAAAGCAGTAGAAACAAAATAATAATAGATAACATCTGATTTTCAAGGATAAATCAGTCGATAGTAATTTGTATCTCATCGATCATTTTTCAGCTGGAAATTAAAGCTTTACCGTATACTATAATTACCCTATTTACAGAATTTTATAGCCACTAAATGTTATATATGCACTTTGTTTATGTTAAGTATTTTATGCTTGACGTGTTTATAATACAATTATATTTTATTGCTACTGGTTCCAGTCCAGTCCAGTAGCCAAAGTAAAATAAAATTTCTTTTGCAATTTTTGTAAACTTGTAGTTTTAAGGTACTTACATTTAGATTTTAATTTATATAAATATAGCACTTTTTATGTTTAGTAGTAGCTCCACGACGACGCTCCAAACAAAAAGAAAAAATTGTTATAATACACAAAATATACCTAAGATATCAGAGATTAATTGTAATTTATTTGTGGTTATCAATCGGTAATCGTGATAAATGTGTCAACTGTACTCCCTACAGAGTATAAGTTAGATTAATTCTCAGGATTAATTACTAAGTCTTGATTAATGATAGATAGTCAGTATGTACATATCTGTCATCAATATATTAAATTTGATCTATATATTAAAAAACAATTTGAATGATGCACTTTCCATTTAAATATCATGGAAAGCTGGAGCTGCCTTAGGCACCATGAAATTTTAACAGAATAAAAATTAAATAAACAAATTAATTACGTTGTCCATTATTTTCCTTTTTAGTATCCCTTCAATAAAACCATAATCATAATCTTGTTCTTAACGATCAATCTTAAAGCGTCAATATTTTATTTTAATTAGAGGTTTATTGGAAAAGTGTAGAGCTTCACAAAAAATGTTTTTCTATAGAGTAAATTATGCAATTACGAAGCCACGATCCATCTAAGTTTTATAATAAAAATATTGACAACTTTAATTGTGGATGCTGCGAAAGTTGATACTTCAGATATTTCAATGAAAAGTTAAGTGTGCAAACAACCGCAATTCTGCGGCTTCAGTTAATTTACTTATAGACTTCATAAAGAAACTAATGGAATTATAAAAATATTGACTTTTAAATGAGAATATTGGCTGAATACAAAATGAAATGTCGCCATTAAGGTCAGGTTTATCGTTGTCACCGCAGATAGACCATAATTATTAATTTTACTTACTTTTTAATTAAATCACTAAATCACAACAGAAATCCACTAATATAGGTCTAGATTCTAGACTGATCACACCTGAATTTTCAATTTTGTACGAGTCATCTTATAAGAAGTATTAAGAATTTATGAGATTCGATTTAAAGTTACTGAAAGTATTTATATACATCATCTTTTATATTGATTTCATTAGTTGTAATAAGTTATGTAAAATGAGATAAAATAGAAAATATTTAATTGAAAGTATGAATAGATATTCAAATCGAGTTCATTTGATAACTACTTTTGTTACGTTTTTCCTCGTTTCTGTTTAACTTATGGTCATTCGCTTTTATTGATTTTATCTTTTTATGGTAACTGAAAGAGTTTTGAAAACCATATCCTTCGAATGAATTTTTTATCCTTATTTATAATCATAAGGTTTTAATTATTTGAAGACCATAAAAGCAATAGTACTCGAATCTATTTGTATAGGTATCTTACCTATCAAGTGTCTCTTTGGAACTCTCGCTGGCTCTTGACAAACGTCGTTCCCTCCTTAAGCTATCTTCGACTGGGGATTTCTCTTGAGGAACCTTTAATTCCTTTTCCGTCTTGCTACTGGATCTAGTTGTCTTAAATTCTTCGTCTTTCTTGACAGCCGGGTTCACGGGCGACAAACTGCCCGGCTTATCATGTCGTTTCATCTCCATATTTCAGCGTGGGTGGTCATCATCGCCTTTTCTCTGCAAAAACAAGTAGAACTTTTTATGTATACTAACATTGTAGTCAAAAAATAACAATTATAATATTTAATTGGTTACCAGATGTACAATTGGTAAAAGTTTGGTATAGCTAAAGAAATTACATTAAATATTTATGCTCTTACGTTCAAACTAGGCCGAGTTAATGTCTGGAATGTCTGTCTCTTCCAAAATCATGGTAAAGAAGTTATATGTTTTATAAGTATATATAAGGAAAACTTACACCAAATATGGAGTCAGTGTTTAATAAAATTAGATTTAATGTAAACTAAACTAGTAAGATACTAAACCAATAATACAGAAACAGAAACCTGTAAGAAAGTCTTTGACATACATTTTTTATTTTGCCTGTCGGTCGCCCGGATTAAGTTAGACTTTAATCTCTATAGGTTTCTAAAGGTAAAATGTATATGTATAAAATATTATTTATAATTTGCCAACAAAAAGCTTTTTTTGCTAATAAGCTGAGTGTACAAAGGTAGAGTAAACAGTAGTATAATCTAGCTTAACTTTGCTACTTTTGGTAGAGTAATTTTTACTTGTTACATTTATTATTTTAATAAACAGTTGGTTCATACAGCAACTAGATTTTTGGCGAAAAATATTGTTATATTGTTGTGCCTATTTTCATGAAATTGACGTTTTTAATAATTAATAATTTAGGAGTGAATAGTCACGTTTATATATATTGTTACCGTTATAGATAAAAATGGTGCCTTAAAAGTATAAATATTTTTATTAATATAACATTATCATTTTACAAAGCCGTCGACATCACAAAGGGTAGATCTATTGTAATATTAATATGCTGTTGAAAAATCCCTTTACCTTTGCCTCTAAAGCTGGTTGTAAAATATTTAGGGTTATTTTGAAGTGCCGCTGATATAGTATTAAAATTTTATTTCAGTAATTTTATATCAAAAGCATCTTGGTATTCTTTTAACTTTTAAATATTTGAAAGTATTCACTTGATAAAACATTTTTCTCGTTTTAAGTTATCAACCATAACCACTTGAGGTGCAATCAATACCATAAACTCGGAATCAAGTTTCAATAAGCAAACTTTGGCAAAGTAACTGTTGGGGTCACAACTGGAAACAGTCAATGTTGATCGGATTTTCTTGCCAAAGTAAAATAAATGTTATGATAAATTCAAAAGGTTTTTTGTCCATTCACGGAAACTTTGTGTAAGTTTCTAAAAGCCACTTAAAGATTTAAGACCCGGAATTATTTGATTTGGTTTGTTTGATTGTGATTTGTGAATTGTCCTGATTGCCTTCTAATATAATAATTAATAGGTTTCTCATTTTTCATAAACTAGAAACCTAGACCTAATTTCAAAGAAATAATTATACTATATATGTGTGTTTGTCCTCGATGAAAAGTTTCTAGTAGATAATATAAACGTAAAAAAATGCTTATTACTGTACCATATTTGTATAAAAGAACCAGTACTTTTAAAATATTACAGAAAATTATTCGGTAACAAAGGAAACTTCAGCTATTACCGGCACGCTACCACGCTGTTACAGGCGGCAATTTTTAACAATTGTTAATTTGACCCTCCCTCCATTTTCAGAGTATTCGTGACCTGAATTTTTTGTGCTTGAATATGGGTAAAAGAAGCAAAAATTTTCTTAGGAAGACGTGCTTAAAATGGAGGTAGGTTTACCAGTGATATGAAGTACAGCAGTCCTAAAATGAAGAGAAATTAAGAAAAGAGTGTTGTAGATAGATAGATAGATAGATAGATAAGCACTTTATTGCACACAAAAAACGAAAAAAGAAAATACAAAACAATAATACAATAAAATATACAAAGAGCATGCAAAGGCGGTCTTATTGCTATAGTAGCAATCTCTAAACAGACAACCTTCGATGAAAGGAGCTGTCAAGTAAATATGGGATAGTGCAACCAAAAGAAATATATATATATATATATAAGACATATATAAAAATAATTAACATATAAAATAACATGTATAGAAAAACTGTACATACATATGTGTGTATTTACATACTTATACTAATACATAATATATGTTACACAAATATAGTCCGTATAACATATATAAATATATATATGTCGGGGATTTTAAAACGATGTGAAAGGAGAATGGCAGGAGGAAGATGGAGAATATTGGGGAAACTAAAAGGGGGTGATGGTATTGAATGGAATATTGGGTAAACGCAACGTAGATACTCCTATTGAACCGATAAATGATCAAATATGATCTCTAACAATTACGAGAGAAACCTAAGCAGTGCCTTGGACTTGTGACCAAGGTGTAGGCTTAAGGAATTCCTTCAAGTAATTACGACACTCACCTCCACTGCTCAGGCTCTCTGTTTAAACCTAAGGTTAAACGCACATAAACCGAATCTAACACAAGGCTAACCTAACCTAAGGCTAACCTAACCTAACATTGTGTTTACTTAACCACGTGGCAATTACATTGTAAGCACTTACGTGACCTTAGTTGGACAGCACTTCCACACTACACTGCACTTGACACTATCACTATCACTAGCACTACTTAGATTATGTTCACTTCTTGAGAGACCGCGCACGAGTCGAGGGTAGAGACTGTCAAAACAACGGAAGTGACTACTACCCCACTTCAACGCCATAGACAACGATAACGATTCGATTTATCGATAATCTTTTACTATGATCCGACATATATATATATATATATATGTAAAATACATATATTACATAAATAAAATGGATGAATATTGCATTATTGTTGACAAGATAAATAGTATACTTTAAGACGACTTTTGAATATATTAATGGATTCGGAATGACGAATGTCGCGGGGAAGCATATTCCATAAGTTCGCAGCTTTCACAGTGAAAGACTTAAGGTAATAACTGGTATTTGATATTGGTACAGTCAAGCGGTTGTCATTTCTCGATCGAAGCTCCTTATCATTTTTCATTTATAAACAACTAGATGCACACTGCGGTTTCACCCGCTGTATTTTGGATAATTCACACTATATCATTATAAATTATAGTCTATCTGTTATTCTGATATGTAAGCTATATTATTGTAAAGTTTCATCAAAATCCATTCAGCAATTTTTACGTGAAAGAGTTACAAACATATATATCAATACATCCAGACATACAATCTTACAAACTTTTGCGTTTATAATATTAGTAGGATAAATTAAATAAACCTAATTGATTTCTGAATCAAGAAGTCAGCTAAAATTTTCATTATAGAAACTTTAGGTATAGGCTACAAATATTAGTAAACGTAAGTTAGGAGGGAAATTTACTAGTGGATATACAAGAAAGGTTCAGTACATATACATTTTTTTTTTTTTTTATAAAGATTACTAACAGTATGGATCACATACTACTAGTATTCCCGTTACCCCTCCTAGTAAGCTAATAAATAGCTTGTGTCAGGAGTGGGCCACGCCAGTAGTCCTATGTCCGGGATTTGAACCCACGACTTGTTGATCGTGAATCCAACGCCCGAACCACTGAGCTACTGACGCTTAAATATTGTTTAAATTTATCATTAATAAATATTGTTTAAATTTAAAATTGATTTATATTATATATTTAAATTAATTTAAGTACAAATACGCAGCCTGCATAGATAGATATTTATTTACTAATTCATGGTGTCTGTAACACAATGATATTTTACATTTGCGTTTATATTGCGAGACTTTGCCAGGATGAAAAGCTTTATTACAGTGGAGGGTTGGAGATGCTTTAAAATTACGCACAAAGACAAAAATGTTCTTTAACAGTGTATTGCTGTAAACTTATTTGCCAATTTGCTATAAAATCGGATGCATAGCTTATTATAGTTTTTAATGTTGTATGTGAAAACTTAAGAAGAACTAAAGAAGTTTTGAATCTATTATAGTTGTGTTAACCTAAACTTTATATTCTCCAAAATACAATTGATTCCTCTATAAAAATATTATGTTAGGTATCGCTACAACGTCAAGGTAGAAGTTACGTCGTTCCAATTTCATAATTAAAAGTGCTTTGATTCGAAAGTATTCTTGGAACATAAAACATCATACTCGTACATCCTAAAAATAGTTTCAAAATACTGTTGTTGTTTTAAATGAATTTTAGATGTTATATAATTTGACGCAAAAAACCTTTGGGATTCTCTTGGGATGACTCCAATGTTTAGGTCGGTATAAATTAATTGCCTAAAATAATATATAGAGTTTTTTAAAAAGAATAAATAAAGAGTCCTAATACTACTAGTTAGTTCTAGTACTAGTTTAAGATAGTAATATTTCTAAAAAAATAATTAAATGTTGGCTACCGTAATCCATTATCAATCTGGTAGTAATTATCATAGTTATGTAGTATGAGTTTTAGTACAGATAATTTCCATGTAAATGCGATTAACTTTTTTTGTTTTCGTCGAGGTTATAATAACAGATGTTTATAAATAATATACATTATTTATCAGCAGTCTAGTGGTACGCAAAATGTATTTCAACATTCTACTTTGCCAAACTAGCGAAATTGAAATCTTTTCAAAGGAATGGCTCAAATATACAGTTGCAAGCAAAAATCTATTTTCACCCTGTCTGATGTTTGATGATAAGACTTTATGTCAAAGCTTTATCGAAATGCAGCGAGTTGAAGTGGGTCGTTTATACTCGAGAGGAAATGACTCCGAACCCTTGCAACCATATTTTACTGATATTACGGGTATGTTTATTTTGCAATAATCAATACCACTGGTTTAATATTATTAATATTGACGAAGGGTTTGTCTTCAGTAGAAACTAAAATAGCAATACAGAGACAACGCGTCTCATTCGTCGCTTGTATATTATAGAGGGTGGCCATATGCTTTAAATTTAAAAATACCTAATTGTAGCGTGTGTACTACTGTCTTTATTAATATAAATCTGTACTAAGCTTAAGTCTGGTTGCCTAGCAATGAAAAATAACAAAAAATATAATTGTCATTCCATATAAAACAGAATTTCAATTTTCCTACAATAAAATAAGAATATCCTGGATCCCGTACACATAGCGCCCCGCACTAATAAACTAATTTTTGTAAAAGCTATAATTTTTAAAAACGCGACGGTAATTGACATGTCACCGTACGCAAAGTTTAACTACCTTTTTAACGCTTTACTCACGTAGTTAGTACTAGTTTTGACAGATGGCGCAACCGTTTAGAAAAAAATATATTTAAAGTTGTCATGTATTCAGCCGGCCCTATTTTGGAACCATTGATTACTAAGTATATTTAAAAAAAAGTCTTAATCATAGTTCTGTATTAATTTCAGTTTAAAAGCGGATTCCTGAAATAATATTAAAAGTATACGTCAGTTGATTGGTCTGCTCAATTTAAAATGCATCTCTCAAGAGAACTGAATATCCGGTGAAAAGATGGACTATTATAGAACAATTTATAATAGGTGACCTCTGACCTGGAACTCTATATCAGTTTATTTTAGTAGCTTGTGGCTGAACCGATCTATTCTAAGTTGAAAATTAGTTCAGTCGATCGAATTGGAGCTCTGTCGTTGTTGGTTTTGACTTTTGAAATAGTCTGGCTATCTATAGAATTTGACTCAGCGGCTAACGAAGAGCCTCAGAGTTTAAATTTATATTTTTGAAATATTCTTAATAACACTTCATGACACTTCACTTTATTTTAAGATAGCTTATAACTTTATTTTTATTCATGACAACTTATAACTAGGATTACTTGAGTCTTTATTACTTAGTATCTGTTACATATTGAAGCCATGAAACTTGCACTGCAGTCACTAGCCTTAGGCACTGTTCAGCTTGCTGACGCGACAGATTATATCCTACTAATATTATAAACGCCAAAGTTTGTAGGAATGTATGGATGTTTGTTACTCTTTCACGCAAAAACTACTGAATGGATTTTGATGAAACTTTACAATAATATAGCTTACACATCAGAATAACACATAAGCTATAATTTATAATGATAAAGTGTCCAAGATGATAGATTATCCAAAGAACAGCGGGTGAAACCGTGAGGCGCAGCTAGTAGTCTATACTATTATGTTGAAATAATAAGTGGAACGCTGGCTACATGAGTCAATGGTATTTTTAATATCCAAAACATGAAAATGTGCATTGCATGCGTTATATTGTTGATAGGTACTATTGTGAAAATTACGACGAACGTGGATAGGAAGGAAGCAATTATTAAAGTACTAAAAATAACACAATATAATTGAAGGATAGTACAATATAGTGTATACACTACATCAATTACAGCAATCAATAACCGTCAGAGTCAAATTGAAAGCAATTATCTGTTATCGTGAACACTCGGCCGGCAAATTGTATTGCAGTCAATCCAAATCTGATTTGTCTTGTTACTTATACTTGATCAAATTTCGTTCGTAATACTGTTACAGCTAATTTTAGCAAGTGGGGATCTGCAAAAAAATTCTTCTATTAGGTTATTTTATAAGTTCTATCAGCATTGTAATTTGTAATATATTATCAACGACAATATAATTAAAGCTTTCGTGCTAGGTTTTAACAATCTTGGTTTTGGAAATAAAATATTGAATATATTTTTATCAATTATACACTACACATTATTGATTACACTGGTTTGCAAAAATCTTTCCATCCAAATATTAAGCATAATTATTGTAGATACCACTATACTGAACAAAAATTTTATACTCAAAGTTATCTATCATGTATGGATTATTTTAAATATTATTTTTAAGAATAAGTTTTTTGCATACAAGTGCATCACGGAGTCACAAGAGCTGCGCGGACGCAGTACATGCATTTGTATAAAAGTGACGTCAAATAATATTGTTCCCTCTTTCTCTATCTGTGCACACCTTTAAGTTACGTGTAAAATTATCATTTTAAGAAAAGGAATGGCGCGTAAGTGATATATAAATAATTAGTTTCTATTGCGATTAATTAAGTTCTAAGGATAAGGAAACATTAATAGTCGGAAAATATTAAACTTTTAGATTATGACACAAAATAACGTGAAGAAATGACTAGGAACAGATGAGAAATATATTCGTAGGACTTTAAATTTAAATTCTCAATATATATTTTAAGGATTAAATTTTGAGATTTAAAAAATACAACAAAGTTTCAATAATTGGTGTTTTCAGAATGTACATAAATATAAGTTAAATGTATAAAAATTAAAAAAAAAAACAGTATAGCTGAATACTTATTCCTAAAAAGTTTACTGAAGGTATATATTTCAGTAAGACAAAATGTAGGTAGGTATAGTTATATGGAATACAATCTGTGAAGTTTAATTGAAAGTAATTAGCTTCATTTGGCATCAGCTGTCGAGTTGGTCTGCACGTCAGACTGAATCAATGTCAACCTAAATCGGATTTTCAGGGCTGTACCTAAAGTTCTATCTAAACCGAGTTAAAATACTTACTAATAGTGTCCTAGTTTTGCTAGGCTAGAACATTTCAAATAACAATAATCTTGAGATAAACCTGAAGCAATACAACTGAGAAAACATAATCATATATAGGTTTTGCGAGATGCGCGTTCTAGCGAACAGTCAAACACAAATATTAGTATTATTGCTTTGGTTTGTATTGATGTTATAACACTTCTCGCATTCTTTTTTTTTAATTCTTCACGTACAGTCATTATGTAGAGAGACAGGCGTTATAAGGTTCAGGTAAGGTTGTCATCTATGTATGTAAAGTTTTACAGTTAGTATTTATTTTATTATTTAATACTTTTTTACGCACCACATACAAACAACTAAGTAAGAAATAATACAACTATGTAATAAAAAACAGTAAAACGCGGCAAAACAAGAGGCGGCCTTATGGCTTATTAGCCTTTTCTTCCAGACAACCTTTAGGTTAAGAAATATGTTATTGAATGGGGAATAAGGTGGTGTAACAATAAACTACATATAAATAATTACAACCTAATACATAAACCAGATGAACATATACAATATATATATATACTTATAAATATCTATAATCATATACTAATAAATATATTAGATATAAAAGTAAATATACAAGTCTTTTAAACAATTTTTGAAAATCGGGAGAGATTTTGATAGTTTTATGCTTTGTGGTAAAGAGTTCCATAACTTCATGGCCTGTACAGTAAACGATTATGTATAAATTTTAGAGTTACGTATGGGCGTTTTAAACATAAGACTTCGAGATGATCGATTTTTTGTAGGTGACTATGTATTCAAATTTTTCCTTTACATAGCTAGGAACTTTTGGGTTTTTTAACACACAGTACAGAAGAGAAAGAATATGTAAGTCATGAAAATAAAATATTAATCTATATTTTTGGATATTTTTCTTCGATATTGGCTTGTTAAAAGTACGAGTATTCTAAGATAAATTAAAAACTTACAAGTGGGATGGCCAGCAGAAAAGCAGTAGAGATTTATGTTGTGAAATAAGTAAAAACGAACTGCCAAGTCTTTAAAACTTCGACGCACTTCAGGCAAGTTTCTCAAGCGAAACTTAGTCGACACTTAAAACTGGGTTACCTCTTACACAAACGAGGATAACTGACAAGTGACTACTGTCTTGTACTTTTGAATATAAATTGCACATTTTATACGTAAATCTATAATGATTTTTCTCTTTCACTTTGGCTTAGAACTTGCGAAATTACGCAATTAACTAAAATGTAATCTATCCCAGGAAGTGCTAGATTATTTTTTCGGTGATTTCTTTAAATTATTTGTTAACCACCAAAGTAAAAAATATTATCTGAAAGGAAACACTTATAAGTAAGCTTAAGACCATGATGTCAACAAAATAGATTTTTAAATGCCCTGATAAAACTAAATTATCAAATTTAATAAACATTGAGAGAAAAGGATACAATAAAAAATTATGGTAAGATAACAAAAAGTTTTTTTTTATTTCATAAGTAGCACTTTATATTACTTGGACATATTCATTTTTATATATATATTAATGGTCTGAAATATAAAGCGGAAATGTATGATTTGTTAAATGTGCTCTTTTCAATTTTTTTTAGATACGGATATTGCAAAAGGATTATAGAATTATGATCGGGAATGCCTTAACAAGTAGTAATAGTTCTTTTAAAGCGATTAAATTATCAATAGAGTTTATTGTTAATATTTCAACAGCCAAACAATGTTAGTGCCTTCGTCCTATGTTAACTACGTTAATCATTCACGTGAACGGTGTAGTCGTTAGTCATTTATGAATGCCTTAATGGATCATTGTTACGTGCACACGTTTTAATATGCAATTAAATGGTGACGTACACAAAAAGTAACACTATAATAAAACTGAATATACGTATGTAGATAGTAGAAATATTAAAATATTAATTAGTTATTTGACGTAAAGACTTCGTATTGATGAGTTAGTAGAATTTTTGGAAAATTAAGAAAATTAATTACGTTTTGTCATTGGCGAATCAGAGACGAACTAATGTTGACACTAGAGAAAATATTTAGAAAAAAATATAGGCTTGAATGAGCAAATAGTTCACCCATGAAAACTATAGGCCTATTCTTAACAAGGGGATCATTCTCTTTACTTTAGTAAGCATCTCGTAAAAGGTAATTGTTAGTATTCCTGTACATTCGGCAATGAGGATCTTTTCTTTCATTGGACGTGTTCATGACGTGAATTCCATTGCAAAAGTGTTCTTGATGTTCTAGATACTTTTATCTGGGCTAGACTAGGCTTTTCATCTCTTTATTCTATTTAAAAGGTCTCCGACAAAAAAAGATGTTGCTTATATGGAAAAAAGTGGAAGTAGCTTGCTATAGCCAAGCTGATTACATGGCAAAGTTTATCAAACTTGGCATAAACTTACCGTCAAAAAATTAGAAAATTATGTATACATTTACATTTTTCTAAAGCACGGTAAAGGTACAACGCCATACTTGACGTCAGTGATAAATTTACGTCGTTATTATCCTGTGTAATATTTTGCGAAATACAACATTGTGTAGCTAAATTAAATGAGCCCGACCCAAATAAATGTGTTGTTTTGTACTTAGGGTGTAAAGAAATGAAAAATCATAAAAAAACAAGGATATAAATGAAAATAATTTTAAAATATTAATAAAAATTAGTTACATATATACAGACTATATAGTTACATATATACACGGTGTTTTTTAGATCGAATTACAGGATCTTATTAGATAGAATTGCTAAGACATATTTCCTCACATTATTAATTCGATCACGTCGAGTGATCTGAATTATTAAGATCATACAAGGCAAGAAATGAAAATTATTGGGTTTGGGTTCTTAATGTCCTCTAGGGTTCTCAAGTCCTGAAATATTTGGGTATCTTTAATATTTACTAGGGTTTGCGAGCGTTTACTCTAGTTAATTTATTTTCTAAACTGTTTTTGTGTCTCTATAAATTATCTATAGTTATGTTAATGTATTATTTATTTACAATTTATTTTGGTTTTTTATTATTTAGTATATCAAAAACACTAAGAAATGTTTGTCTTGTCGCAAGTTTTCTCTTGAATTTTGTGAAAACAAAATTGTGTATAATAAGGAGTTGTTTAATTTCAAGACTAAAAAAAATACAATAATCGACACCTAATTCAGCGGGATTGGAAATAATTGAAACGGACTGACAAAAGATAGATGGACATGAAGTCGGTTAAAAACTTAAAAGTACCTGAAATATGGGAAAAGATAAAAAGGTGGGCTGATGAATTTTAATACCGAACACATAGCGTAGAGAAATTAAGGCTATTTATTTTTTATTTATATTAACGGATACACATCCTCTACGGCGTGTTGGTTCGTAGACTAATATGTGTCGTATCGTATCAAAGTACAGTTTGGCGCAGCGCCATCTACCTTTTCGGAAGAGCCTCGTAAATGCTAATGTTTCCCCAGGCTGAATTTAACTTACCTTTATTTGAAACAACGTGTAAAAACAGTACGTAAGGAACTTTTGATTATTTTTTCAATAGATACAAATATCTGTAACGTTACTTTAAAGAATTCAAGGCTAGCTTAAAAGCATTTTTAAAGAGCCAAGTTAAGATTCTTAAAAATCGGAATCCCGATATTAAAATACTTATAAAATAGGTAATACTATAATAGCGGTTTTATATATTATACACATACATAATACATATTTTTCTCTCATTACTTTATATATATTTTTTTATTTATGTTAATATTATGTTTAAAAATCTTACTATCTAATTTGTGTTTTATGAGATTTTTCAGCTAAACTCATTACAAGCAACTCGTTGTGAATCGTGATAAACTTTAGTAATCTGGGGTAAGGATTAAAACATTTCTTGGTTTTTCATCTCCTTTTATTACACAACTCTAAATGCAAAATATTATACAACTAGCTGTGCTACGCGTTTACAGTTACAGTTTCATGAGTAAATTTTCAGACATTTATAAAAATTCGTCTTAAAAATGCTTTACGAATTCGATCATACTCTGCCATTCTTTCTTCTTTCAAACACTTGTATAAAATAAAGAGTACGAGATATACAAAATTGTATATATATGTATTTATTACAGAGAGATAAACACATTTTAGCATATATTATGTCGTATTTTAAAAGAGTGAAAGTGCTAAGAGGAGAATTGTGTGGACGGTTATGAGTTTCTCCATGGCGATCGAAAGAAAATTTAATATTCTAACAGAAAACTGAATTCCAGAATATGTTTAATAAAATACGTGAGGATTTTTCTCTCTCTAGGGGATGTATTTGTTATTGTAATCTGTAACAGCGTGACGCCTTGGACAGAAGCAATTTAGTGGTACGTGACCGTATTCTTGCAGATACAGTTAACTTGCAACCTTTCATATAAAATAAAAGAGCATACTAGAAATGTAATCATTTTATTTAGCTAAAGATAATATATATCATAGTAATGATGTAAGGAATGATACGTTCTACTGATCAGAAATACAATTATAATAAAACTACACTGGAACCACTTGGACAATGTTAGCTATATAAAATCACTTGGACTATTGCTGTCCACCCATCTGTACAAACTCTATATTTTTTTCGAGACAATTTGGATATCTTAAAAAAAATCTAGGGACTACAATAGATTAATTATGTTCCTGTCAGTATGAAAAGAGTTATGAGGATAGCAAAAAGGCGTTCCCGGAAACGAATTACGTTCGTATTTGTTTTCTTACTCCGTAGATTAAACAATATTAATTATATGGTTAGTTCCCAGTCACATACACGAAAATTTCTAGTTTTTGCGTGAAAAAAAATATATAAATAAATAGACTCTAGGCAAAACTGAAAAAATGTATTATACTACTTGTATGGATCATATACTACTAGTATTTCTTTAACCCCCCAAGTCGGCTTAATGATCGTGTTGGGAGTATATATTTTTATATATATGAATATCTGTATTCATCCTTCTTAAAATAAAATAAAAATATTAAAGAGCTTCTCTATTCCAATTGAATCACTGCCCGTTTTAGCACTGCAAGTCTCAGCAAGGGTTCTTTTCAATGTGGATAGCTATTCACTTAATGCATTATATTGGATTTCCAATACTCTAAAACAAATTGCCTTTAGCTTTACCTATGAATCCATTACATGATTGAAGTAATAAGGTCAAGTAGTTGTAACATGGGTTGAGTTTGAGTTACCCACAAGAATAAAATATTAGTTAAATAAATCAAAAAATTCTTCAATTAAAGATGTACTGTTTATTTTTTAAATGCTACCTGACTCAGGAAAAATGAATATTTTCTTGCAACCCAAGTGGATATTCAGATGATTTTTTGTATATAATCTCAGAAGAAAGATTTAAATTTTTTTTATTTGTTACCAATATAAGTCATTTGTAGTATAGCTAAATGTTGATTAGTAATTATTAATGAAATAGAGTTTTATTCACCAATTTAAGTTTAATACTCTCTGTCTAGAGACAGACAGTATATAGAGTATATCTATACTAATCTATACTATTATATAAAGAGGAAAGATTTGATTGTTTGTATGTTTGTATGTTTGTATGTTTGTATGTTTGTATGTTTGTATGTTTGTATGTTTGTTTGTTTGTTGCGAATAGGCTCGAAAAGTACTGAACCGATTTTGAAAATTCTTTCACCGATAGGAAGCTACATCCTTTCCGGGTAACATAGGCTATGTGGTGTTGCCATAAATACTCTAATTAAAAAGATATGGCCATTTAAGTGCCATAAGGTGGCCATTTTGTAAATTGAAGGGTTTCTCAGGAACTACTAATCCGATTTTAATTTTTTTTTCACTGATAGAAAAATGCACTTTTCGTGAGTGACAAAGGTGATTTAGTGTTGCCATATGCATTTTTTAATAAATAGAATATGGCCATTTTGTCGTAACTAACCCAATTTTAAAAATTCTTTCGCTAATAGAAAACTATACTTTTCGTGAGTGACAAAGGTGATTTAGTGTTGCCATATACATTTTTTAATTCACGAATTTTTCCATTTTGTCGTAACTAACCCGATTTCAAAAATTCTTTCGCTAAAAGAAAACTATGCTTTTCGTGAGTGACAAAGGTGATTTAGTGTTGCCATATACATTTTTTAATTCACGAATTTTGCCATTTTGTCGTAACTAACCCGATTTCAAAAATTCTTTCGCTAATAGAAAACTATACTTTTCGTGAGTGACAAAGGTGATTTAGTGTTGCCATATACATTTTTTAATTCACGAATTTTGCCATTTTGTCGTAACTAACCCGATTTCAAAAATTCTTTCGCTAATAGAAAACTATGCTTTTCGTGACTGACAAAGGTGATTTAGTGTTGCCATATACATTTTTTAATTCACGAATTTTGCCATTTTGTCGTAACTAACCCGATTTCAAAAATTCTTTCGCTAATAGAAAACTATACTTTTCGTGAGTGACAAAGGTGATTTAGTGTTGCCATATACATTTTTTAATTCACGAATTTTTCCATTTTGTCGTAACTAACCCGATTTCAAAAATTCTTTCGCTAATAGAAAACTATGCTTTTCGTGAGTGACAAAGGTGATTTAGTGTTGCCATATACATTTTTTAATTCACGAATTTTGCCATTTTGTCGTAACTAACCCGATTTCAAAAATTCTTTCGCTAAAAGAAAACTATGCTTTTCGTGAGTGACAAAGGTGATTTAGTGTTGCCATATACATTTTTTAATTCACGAATTTTGCCATTTTGTCGTAACTAACCCGATTTCAAAAATTCTTTCGCTAATAGAAAACTATACTTTTCGTGAGTGACAAAGGTGATTTAGTGTTGCCATATACATTTTTTAATTCACGAATTTTGCCATTTTGTCGTAACTAACCCGATTTCAAAAATTCTTTCGCTAATAGAAAACTATGCTTTTCGTGACTGACAAAGGTGATTTAGTGTTGCCATATACATTTTTTAATTCA
Organism: Limenitis camilla; assembly: GCA_905147385.1. Classification (NCBI taxonomy): domain Eukaryota; kingdom Metazoa; phylum Arthropoda; class Insecta; order Lepidoptera; family Nymphalidae; genus Limenitis; species Limenitis camilla. The sequence continues at coordinate 6,466,642 of LR990245.1, read as the reverse complement.
CGAATTTTGCCATTTTGTCGTAACTAACCCGATTTCAAAAATTCTTTCGCTAATAGAAAACTATACTTTTCGTGAGTGACAAAGGTGATTTAGTGTTGCCATATACATTTTTTAATTCACGAATTTTTCCATTTTGTCGTAACTAACCCGATTTCAAAAATTCTTTCGCTAATAGAAAACTATGCTTTTCGTGAGTGACAAAGGTGATTTAGTGTTGCCATATACATTTTTTAATTCACGAATTTTTCCATTTTGTCGTAACTAACCCGATTTCAAAAATTCTTTCGCTAAAAGAAAACTATGCTTTTCGTGAGTGACAAAGGTGATTTAGTGTTGCCATATACATTTTTTAATTCACGAATTTTGCCATTTTGTCGTAACTAACCCGATTTCAAAAATTCTTTCGCTAATAGAAAACTATACTTTTCGTGAGTGACAAAGGTGATTTAGTGTTGCCATATACATTTTTTAATTCACGAATTTTTCCATTTTGTCGTAACTAACCCGATTTCAAAAATTCTTTCGCTAATAGAAAACTATGCTTTTCGTGAGTGACAAAGGTGATTTAGTGTTGCCATATACATTTTTTAATTCACGAATTTTGCCATTTTGTCGTAACTAACCCGATTTCAAAAATTCTTTCGCTAATAGAAAACTATACTTTTCGTGAGTGACAAAGGTGATTTAGTGTTGCCATATACATTTTTTAATTCACGAATTTTGCCATTTTGTCGTAACTAACCCGATTTCAAAAATTCTTTCGCTAATAGAAAACTATACTTTTCGTGAGTGACAAAGGTGATTTAGTGTTGCCATATACATTTTTTAATTCACGAATTTTGCCATTTTGTCGTAACTAACCCGATTTCAAAAATTCTTTCGCTAATAGAAAACTATACTTTTCGTGAGTGACAAAGGTGATTTAGTGTTGCCATATACATTTTTTAATTCACGAATTTTTCCATTTTGTCGTAACTAACCCGATTTCAAAAATTCTTTCGCTAATAGAAAACTATGCTTTTCGTGAGTGACAAAGGTGATTTAGTGTTGCCATATACATTTTTTAATTCACGAATTTTGCCATTTTGTCGTAACTAACCCGATTTCAAAAATTCTTTCGCTAATAGAAAACTATGCTTTTCGTGAGTGACAAAGGTGATTTAGTGTTGCCATATACATTTTTTAATTCACGAATTTTTCCATTTTGTCGTAACTAACCCGATTTCAAAAATTCTTTCGCTAATAGAAAACTATGCTTTTCGTGAGTGACAAAGGTGATTTAGTGTTGCCATATACATTTTTTAATTCACGAATTTTGCCATTTTGTCGTAACTAACCCGATTTCAAAAATTCTTTCGCTAATAGAAAACTATACTTTTCGTGAGTGACAAAGGTGATTTAGTGTTGCCATATACATTTTTTAATTCACGAATTTTTCCATTTTGTCGTAACTAACCCGATTTCAAAAATTCTTTCGCTAATAGAAAACTATGCTTTTCGTGAGTGACAAAGGTGATTTAGTGTTGCCATATACATTTTTTAATTCACGAATTTTGCCATTTTGTCGTAACTAACCCGATTTCAAAAATTCTTTCGCTAATAGAAAACTATACTTTTCGTGAGTGACAAAGGTGATTTAGTGTTGCCATATACATTTTTTAATTCACGAATTTTGCCATTTTGTCGTAACTAACCCGATTTCAAAAATTCTTTCGCTAATAGAAAACTATACTTTTCGTGAGTGACAAAGGTGATTTAGTGTTGCCATATACATTTTTTAATTCACGAATTTTGCCATTTTGTCGTAACTAACCCGATTTCAAAAATTCTTTCGCTACTAGAAAACTATGCTTTTCGTGAGTGACAAAGGTGATTTAGTGTTGCCATATACATTTTTTAATTCACGAATTTTGCCATTTTGTCGTAACTAACCCGATTTCAAAAATTCTTTCGCTAATAGAAAACTATGCTTTTCGTGAGTGACAAAGGTGATTTAGTGTTGCCATATACATTTTTTAATTCACGAATTTTGCCATTTTGTCGTAACTAACCCGATTTCAAAAATTCTTTCGCTAATAGAAAACTATGCTTTTCGTGAGTGACAAAGATGATTCAGTGTTGCCATAAACACTTTTTTAATTAATAGAACACGGCCGTTTTGTTGCTACTGATCCGATTTTAAAAATTCTTTCACTCAGGAAGTCTACAGTATTTCTGTCTCTCTTCCTCTTATATACTATCATTCTCTCTCATCCTGTCTCTTTTTTCTCTCTTTAATATTTATCTTTATCTCTGTACAGAATGGTCAGTCTCTGTTCGGTTTTTTTTACGAGAGTCTCTCTCTCTCTCCTTTATTTTTATTTTTGTACATATATTCTTAATTTAACATATACTTTAACGTAGACGAAGTCACGGTAGTCGACTAGTAATATTATAAAGAAGTAAGATTTGTATTTTTGTATTTTAGTATGTAACGAATAAACATAAAAACTACTGGACCGATTTCAAAAATTCTTTCACCATTAGAAAGCTACATTATCCCTGAGTAACATAGGCTATATTTATTAAAAGAAAAAATTAGAGATCCTCAGGAAATCTCACTAAAACCAACCCAAGGTGCAAAAAAATTAGCCATAAAATATCTTTCATCGCATGCGCTGCAAAAAGTATTGATGATAGAACAAAAAAATGTTCTACAATATTATAGAACGTATCAATATCTACAAAAAACTCCGCGAGACCATATGTCCAACTATTATAGTTATGTCACTATAACTACTTTTTTACATTTTAAAAGTTGATAAAAATGCCAATCAAAATCAGACCATGTTTTCTATAACTTTGTATTAATCCTTATCCAAATAAATTATTTCATATTCAAGACTGTTTCAATACCTGTAAATTACTTTTTGAGTTATTAAAATCGGACCTTCCATTCAAAAGATATTACGAAATTAAAAATATCAATATTAACAAAAATACACGAGAACGCGACGGGCCAGTATAGCGACGCAGCGCAGCGAGTAACGCGGCACGAGAGTGGGCACCGAAATGCAAGAGAGCCAAAATATTTTTAAAAATAACATTCCACCCGCGCGAAGCCGGAATGGGCCGCTAGTAGATAATATATGAGTTGAGATATATATGTCTTAACTCTGTACGCGCGTATTTCGCGTTCTCCAGAAATGTAAATATTTTTATTAATTTCTATAATAAAATTTTAAAGACTATGAAATTACTAAGCCTATATTGATGTATAGTGTTTTTCCCTGTCATATTTGAGTCTAATTTTGGACCTTTCCTGTATATTATACAGAGAATATGTGTAGGTCTATAGAAAATTTTAGTTTCAGATTTTATTTTCTACTTTCGATATTGTTATTACGTATAATTGAATCCATATATATGATTATGCTGTAATAAGATCTAGAAGAAATAATATTAAAGGTAGTAAGCAAATACAGCTAAGGTCAGTATAGACATGTATCGCCATAAACTTAGTACATGCATGTACTCTACTTTTATGGCATGCTGTTAAGCATTTAATACTCTCGCTAATGAAGTAAAGTTCGTGAGTGTTCATTTCATTGCACAACTAGTTTGCTGGACTTAATAATCAATAAATTATATGAACAGTAAAAATAGTTATATTTTTTTTGCTAAATAACCCCGTTATTAAATTTGTGGTACAGAGACATATTTTCTTTATGTACATTAGATGTAAACGAGCAGATGGTCCACCTGATGGTAAGTGGCCACCATCGCCAATGGACATCGGCAAAACAAGAGATACCCTCTTGTTTTGTCGATGCGTTGCATCCTCGAAGATAGAGTGGAGAGGGGGAGAGAAGAAAAATATGTTGCGGTTTCAGCAGACCCTGAACAAAAGCCTAGAGTCCAGTAGATCCACAGCTTTAATAGGATGGGAGAGGGAGGGGGTAAGTCTGGCCCACATGCGGCTCGACTGGAACGCGTCAGACACTTGGCCGTCTCCTCACGGGTATGCGATGGCAACACTTATAATTTGTCAGTAGCATCCTGTTATTTGATGTTGGTAGGATTGATATGAGTAGCATTTTTACTTGATGTTGGTAGCATATTTACTTTCTTGAATGTTGGACAACTGATAAACACAAATCGAGAAAGTGGGGATTGAAAAATAAATACGCTCGCACGACAGAATAACTATTGATTATATTGCGAGTATTTTAGCCCCATTTAACACTACAAATTCTTCTCCTTATTAATTAACTTTATATACATAAAACTTGATCCCAAAAGTTAGAACCCCTGTCCGAGATTCGGAAATACATATTAATAAATATCTAAGGATTTCTTGTTTAGAATTATTGGAATTTTTGTAAAAATATGACTGAAATGAACGCCTCTACGAAGGAAAAACAAATGGCTACAATTTTCGGTAACGCATTCCGTCAGACTAACAAGGGATTTATAAACTACATGCCAACAAAAAATAGAAGTAAAAGTACAATATGCGAATACAACCCTCTTCCAAAACGAATACGTAATAATTACTAATGAGCTTTGGGCAAGTAAGTTTCCCGAAAACTATTTATGGCCGCTGAAAACGACTAATTTGTTAGGTACTTTTTAATGCCATAGCTATAAAAAGTATACTTATAAACAATACATGACAAGATAGATATAAGTAATAGGAAGTATTAAAATAAATCAAAGTAGTTAATTAGAACTATAAAGTATCCGTAACAGTCACTAAATCTAAGTAAAGTAGCTCATAATAAATATTATGATCTAAGTAAAGTAGCTCATAATAAATATTATGATCTAAGTAAAATAGCTCATAAAATACGTGTTTGTAAAAGAACAAGCTATAATAAATCAGTTGTCGTATTGTTTTGTAACTTATAAAGTAGCCGAAAAAAGTACTTGAAAATAAATTCGAATTTCCAAAGTAAACGGATGGATTTGTCTTATATATCCATAATCTAAAATACCTCTTCTTAGCAACACTGTTTATAAAGTAGTATTAGCGGGTAGCTCATTTTATATTATGTCAAGTATACCGATGTGAAGACAATAACCTTTAGTGCGATAGATTACAGTCAATCACTCTGGTGTTTTCGTGCAGTGAACATGGAAGTTAGTGTTATAGTGTCGTGATTAAGGTTACCCTTCTCGAGGTCCACGTAAGTTTACTTTATTATATATTGTCGTTAGTAAGGTCGAGTGATAGAGGTGAGAGTTAATATATTATGAGAGCTCGTTAAAACTGTTCCCGGATCTGCTCGCCTCAGTCAGAAAAGCATGTGTATTCTTATTGCTGTACAGTAATGGGTCATTTATGACATTCTCTATAACTATCTTACATAGTAACCTTTTACTATATAATATAGGATGCCACTAAAAAAGCTTGTATTTTAATTATATAATGAAAACTAGCAGAAAAAATCAATAGGTTAGCAAAAAATAAGCGAGAATTAGCACTTTTATACAATATAAGTAACTTCCAATTAATATTGATTGTGTGTAGGACACAGAACATTTTTATATACCAATAAATTTTGCTTATAATTCATTTTTTTGTATAAAAAAACAAACTATTCAAAAGTCAATATCCTGTTCGGGTGAATTGGACTGAATTTATTCGACAGGCGCAGAAATACAATACATACTTAAAAAATGGGTAAATTTTATGCATTCTCATTTCAGTAAACAAAAACAACAATTTGCCCTCGCGTTATCCTGAAAGCTTTTTATATTTTGAAACTTCCTCTGGGGGTTTTAGTGAGTCTTTGTTTTTATTTCATTTAAAATATTTGTCGAAATATTTGAAATAAATTTTAAATGTATGGTAAATTTTTTGGTCATATAAAGATTAAATTTAAGTAATTTTATGTGTAAACTATAACATAAATTGAATACTTGAAATAATGCGCCATATGAACCTACCAGAGCGAAAACATCGCCCATTTGGCAGATTCCGAAACATTGCGAGCAATTCTTTTCTTATATTTGATACAAATCATAAACACATCGTTTGATATATTATCAATGAATGAGGGTTTTGTTAGAACCAGATGATAAATTGTATATTGGTTTACGCCTACATTGGTAGAGCCAACTGAGTAAAGAGTAAGTAAAGAATATTGAAGTACAAGTTGTGCCTCGATATATAAAATGTGATAAATAAAGTTAAACAGTTAAATAAGTCAGATTTTGTACTAACGATTTCAATTTAGTTAAATAGAATGACCACAAAGATTTCCTCAAAAATTATTTGCAAAGGAAATTCAATTAAAATGCAAATGTGTCGCCGCGTCACTGATACGGCTCTTTACTCCAACGAGTATCATGGGTTTCGGTCAGGGAATTCTTTTACTACAAGTAATACTTATTTTTACCTCTAATCTTTTTTTTATTGCCGACAGAAGAAATTGTGCAGTTATACAACATCCACATGGTTTGTTATAAAACCAACGCATGAAAGAGAAGGGGTCTTTCATGTGTCGTAATATTCGATAAAATATAACAGACAGATATTAGATAATAAAAAAGACCCAAACAATATCGTTTTAGACATCTGTATAATTTTTATTTTGCTTTTTCCAAAGCACTGAATATACACTTAACAAAAATTCATAAAATATAAAATAAAAAATCAAATGATAGATAAATTATATACTGTTACGTACTTCAAAAAGCTTGATACTCGATTCTATTCGATACTTGATATCGAAACAAAAGTATTCTCAGTTATAATTGTCAACAAGATTGTTATAATTGTCAAGATATTAATATTATCATGCAGCTCTCAAGTTAAAAATGAGCTTATAGTCTTCAAACGACTGATTAGATCTTGACAAATTATTGCTAAGAACAAACTTGATTAAATTACCTTCCAAACTACTAAAACTTCATCACAATCGGTTCACTATCTTAGGCTCTACGATGTTACAGACAGACATACAAATACACACGTTAAACTTATAACACTCCGTCCGTATGGCGTCGTGGGTTAAAAACGCACTAAATGCAAGTCGGACTTGTGTATTCCGGACAATTTACATTTACGATAAACTTAAAATTGCCTATTGTTCCCATATAAAAACGAAACATTTTTCGTTTTTTTCTTTATTTGTGGTATGAGATGCTTCTTGTATTATATAGGTTGATTCTGTTGCCTCTTAAAATTATAAATGTCGGTGGTGTGAGTTAGGTTTAGGTTAGGTTAGCCTTGTGTTAGGTTAGGTTAATGTTAGCCTATTCGTAGGTTTAGACGGTGAAACTAAGCAGTGGAGGCGAGTGTTGTGATCACTTAAAGGACGTCCTTAAGCCTACATCTTGGTCACAAGTCCGAGGCACTGCTTAGGTTCCTGTCATAATAGTTCTTGTCAGAATAGTGCGAGATCGTAACGATTAATTATATCCTGATATAAACTAATAAGAAAAGGATATTGTATATCCTTTTCTTATTAGTTTCGAACATATATATTCTTATACCTAATATTAAACACTTTAATAATATTTGATATTAATTACAATTTAATAGCTCGCGTTTCTCATAGAAATTTATTATCGACATACAGATGGACAACGAAGGGATATTATAATTATTTTTAGGTACGGAAACTTTTTAATGTAGGTATATTTCATTTTCAAAACATATTTATTCAACGTATCAGTTACCTCGCATGCAGAACATACAAAAATGAGAAGATTGAAAACAATATGAAAGTTTTAATTGGAAATGAATGAGATTTTTGTTGACCGGTGACCGTACCTTCCATTCCAATTTGCTGAATCGTTTACTTTAGTTCGTTTTACAAAGTCATGGAAGCATTTTAATACCTACTATAATTATAATAAATGGAAAGTTTGTATGTTTGAATATTTGGATGATGCGATTAGTTTGAAGCAAACTGAATTAAAATTTTCTCAATTAAATTTATCCCGAAAATAGGCTAATCCTGTGAGATAGAAGGGAAAGTTTTGCACATAAATAGCTCAACGTTTTTATACGAAATATTATTTACAAATTATTTACTTTTACCCCAAAAGAAGCATAGTTCCTGTTATTTAGAATTATCTTTAGATAGAGCGAGATAATGTTTTCAAAAATGTGATTGAATAAGTTCGTGCATGAGTGACTATTATTCAATTAATTCTAGACTCAATTTAGAATTTTGTTCGGTCACATACGCGGGCAGATACTAGTACATGTGCACGAAAAATAACAGTCATTTTACGTTTTCAGCTCTATAATAGAAAGTTGACATCATAAACTGTGTGTCTGTAAAGTTAGATGTAGTTAACTAAAAGCTCTCTAAAATACACAGTGATGCATAATATGCGATTTATTCTGTAAAGATAACTTATTATCTACTTTATATTAAAAAGCCAATCTTTTTTATTTATAAAATATAATCTAAAATTTGAATTTTTTGCTGTACCACCTTTATGATTATTATAACTTAACCGAAATTTAATGTATCTTTTCAAATCAATCATAGATTCATTTAATTATTTTAAATTTACTCATTTGGTGTATGAATATTTTTTTAAACATACAAAAGACTATCCCGTGAGCGGATGGGTTGGAATAATATTCCCCTCTGCGCCACCAGGATGCGAATCCGATCGCCAAGTGTCGCGTTATAAGGCGTTCAGGTTACGCCGCATGTGGACCAGACTAACCTCCTCCCGCGACCATAAATGCTGCGGGTTTAGTGGACTGTGGACTCTTGCTCAAACTCTAGCATTTTTCTGTTAACTCCTCCTACCCACACTATCTTCGAGGTTGCAAAGCATCGGCAAAGGTATCTCTTGTACGTGGGATGTCCATCTTTTTTATTCATGGGAGTTTAGTCATACAGTTGACTATGTCTTTTTTACTCATGGTAGTTTATCATCAGAGTTAGTCATACAGTTGACTATGTCTTTTTTATTCATGGGAGTTTATCATCAGAGTTAGTCATACAGTTGACTATGTCTTTTTTATTCATGGGAGTTTAGTCCTACAATTAACTTATTAGGATTTTCAAACGGCAGTGATAAGTTTGTCCCTAAATCCATATTGTAAACTGCGTCAATAATAATTTAGAAAGTTTTATGAGGATTTTAGTCTACATCTCATTTGCAAACGTCATATAAAAAACTTTGAACCAAAAACATAACTTACCATCACGTGAACCGTCTGCAAAAAACTATTCTAGACCAAAAAATGTTCTAATAAGTAGAGTCATTTTTGTCAGATATTTTATTTCTAGTTGCAATAAACAATGGTTGAGACAGGCGTCAGTGAAAATTATGAATGAAATCGTTTTAACAAATTACGGTACGAACAGTTGAATTTCATAAAACGTTTCAGATTTCAACCTAGTTTTATTTTATAACCATTTAGAAATCATGACAAGCGCCTCATTACATATTTACATATTTGAATTATTATTAGATCTTATAAAAGACATGAATTAAAAATGATAGGTCACATAGAATACGCTTTTTTATCTCAATAAAATGTGACATCCATTTATTATATTTGTAACCCAAATAGAGTTTATTTAGTTGGCTACAGATGTGATAAGTAGGTATAATTTGTATGCCGGTTATGCGTTCCATTTCGCTTTTGAGAGCTCGATAATAACGCCTATCGCGTTCTGCCTTCCGACCTTTTCATATGTTTATAAGAAAAACAAGTTTTTATGTGCATTGTATTTTGAAAGAGTAAGTGTAGATATGATTATTATTATTTTTATTGTACACAATATTTACTATACACAATACAGTTTTTTATCAGCATGATCTATAATTAACGCGTTGATGTACCGAATACATAAAATTTTATTTTGGACGACCAATCCTTCGCTGGACTAAAATATAAATGACTAGTTGACCCAGCAAACGTTGTTTTGCCATATAAATTTGGGTTCGGCCACTCTTATCACTTAGGGGGATGAAAAATAGATAGTAGTCGATTATCAGACCTACTGAATGTGTGTATACAATTTAATAAAAATCGGTAGATCTATAGACACGAGAATTTTACATATAAGATATTATAATCGATGTTATGTTTCTATGATATTAATTATAGATGTTTTTACTACGAACGAGGATTATTAACACAGCGTACTCAGTAGAAAAAGTACCTATTAGTTAATTAAACAGCGTAAATAAAAGTGAAACCAAAGAAGAGTATATTTATTATATTATGAAAAATATTTCTGCAGCGTTTCGGTATATTGATTTAAAATATATATAGTCTATAAGCAAAACAAAACTTTTGTCTGTTGCTCTTGTGTTGACGTTTGGTGGGCTGTTAGTGTTTTTAGGTAGTACCACAAACGTAACATACATAAATCTGTTACAATTTCACAGGAACGCATGTGAAAGATAACTTAATTTAACGGTAAATATTAAGTGTCGTATCAGAGTTAATTTTAAATAAACCTTTCACTTAAACATGCAGAGGATATTTATTAGATGTGTCAAAGTGGACTTGGCTCACCTGCAAACTCTAAATGAGCGTCAACGCTAATGTTGCCAAAGAGCCAGACTGCATTAATATAACTCAGCTATGCATTTGCTTAATATCCATTAGCATTTCATGTTTTACTTTAGGAGAAATAAGGGTTTAAGAGAAATAAAAGAATTCCTTTGTCAATTTTTTATCAAAGGATTCCTATAAGTATCCATCTATTTTGCAAAATTTCTTGGTATAATAATAACTATATTATAGAACCTATTTGGTCTTAAACTAGGTAATTTAAAATGTTAACATCCCAGTTAACTGGTTAAAACTACTTTAGCATTTCGATTGTGATATATATGTCAGCAGCAGTGCAGTTGAAAATATTTCCAAGTGCACCGTGACAGGAAAATTGAGAATGCTTTTTACTCCTACAAGTGTAATATCACACATATGTTGTTTGTGGAAGTAAATTTTTTATCGTATGTATTTTTTCATTTCTATAGTCCTTTGTAAAAAAACACATTAGATATTAGTTTGTATCAAGGTCACAAGAAACAGTTTTTTTATCAATTTAAGCTTGGTTCTTTAATTCGAGTGGAAGAAGCCGATTTCCATGAACGTACCTTTATCTGATCAATCTAGACCTAGTTTGCATTAATAAAAATTAAATGATATTATGTACACATATGATAGACCCATGACGTCATTCAAATACGAGCAAACGCCTATATTTTTGCAAAGTGAAATAGTATATTGATAGGTAAAAGGAACTTGTCGACTTCTATAGCCTATCGCTTATCTGGACTTGGTATACCGAAGGATTTCTATTCAATTAATCAGGTATGATTAATTTAAAATCTTAACGTAAATCCATTGTTTTACTATTACTGCATATTATATAATTATAATTTTTAAGTTTCCATCTCATTATAACAACTATATTTAGATTGAATATCCAACACTGCGTCAAGTTATTAATAAAATGTAATTAAGTCGTGTAGGCGAGCGGGAGAGTCAATGCAGCGTGCGATAGGCATACAATATTGAAGTGACAACCTACTCGTATACATATATTAATCTACATACCTTATATACATACCTATATATTAGCAGTTTTTACTTTTGTGTAGAGATCTTTTCAGCAGAAGACGCAAACAGATCTATGTCATGAATACCTACATGAAATCGGAACTTCGTATTAGTCTGCTATTTGGAGTACTTTGAGGTTCAGTCAATAGAAATTGTTAAGAACTGTAAATAGCTGTTTTTAATTCTATAGTCAAGAGATTGAGTGAATTTTGCTAGAAAGGGCAGGTGAACTATATATATCGTGTAGTGTTATGTAGATCTCGTAATTTAGAATTTCTTAGACCGCAAAAAAATCCAAAAGAGAATTCTGAAAGTGCCTCATCCAACTAATTTTACTTAACAGTCCTATATTTAGGATTTGGATTAGGAGTAATTTTTTATAATGTTTTTGAATTTAATCATTCGATGACCTCTACATGTAAAATTCAATTAACTCATGTACAGTACAGTAGAGCTGGTAAAGCGTGTGGGGTGCAGCGTGGTAGGTAAACAGTACGCGATATTGGAGTGACGACTAAATGGATTACTCGCTTTGACTACACACCGTACATGGCTACCTCTCTCCTACATGTCAGCTGCAGGTTTATTCAATTTTATTTTTGTTTTCGTTTCGGTGAAGAAACATAAACAAATTAATATACGTTTACAAATAAACAAAAACATTTAATAAAAGGCAATATTAATATGTACTGTAGACCGACGTCGAGTATCGAGCAGTGCTTGAGATCCAGGGACAGGTTTAAAAAGCACTTTTAATACGTGAAGACTCTCGCCTACATTCCTCGACCTCGTTACCCAGTATCTAACTAATATAAAAAATATATTAATGACTCACGTGATCCATGATAACGACAATTCTAGAATTACTTATATTTCTCTTCTTCTTCTGTAATAAGCCATATTTATTAAACAAAATTACTTCTTATATTGACGCGGATCTTTCTGAACAAAGCTTATAACTATTGGGTCGATTAGTATTGGTGATCTTTGAAATCAACCTTTTATAATTATTAGCCAATAAAGCATTATCATCAACAGTGTTTCTAGTTCAATGATTTGACTTGTAATGTCCTCAAACTAATAAATAAAAACAATAGGTAGATTTGCAATACCAACTTTTCACATATGCAATTATGTTAAAAAATGAAATTAAAAAGCTTTATTAAAAGTGATTTTTCAAAGATTTTCTGAAGTGTCTTTAGGCGTATAATCCCTTAAAGTATTTTACCCGAGAGACCCTTCCTATTCGGAACAAGACCGCACTTTATCACACTTGTCCGGCACTTAATAAGATCAAGGTGTTACTTTGACTTGAACTTTAAGTAAAGATACGGCAAAAAAAATGTTAAAAAATTATATAATTGCTTTTAATGAATTAAAATTTATTAATATGATTAATTTGTTATAAAATTATTTCTTCTATCACACTATCATCTCTTTAAGATCATAGTTTAGTGTCGGGTTGATTTTATGAACAGGCTGTTGTCTTAATTTATATATTTAGCCAACGTCCACCAATCATTACCAAAAATTTTCTATTCGTTATGAATATATATACGGATGGACAAATATGTTCAATAGAAAAACTTTTATAATGAATATAATGGCTTATATTTGATATGAATAAGTTCGCCTCCTCTCGACACTTCATTATGTAAACAGAGAGCTTCCTGCAGCTTCTGCGGGCTGCGACATGACCTCTTTCGAAGTTTTCGCCAAATTTTAACTTTAAAATTGATCTATCGATTAAGGTCAACCTTTACATTTTACTAAAGCCACTTGATCGCATAGTTAATTATGATGTTGGCAACATTTATTTGAGTAGAATTTGAGTTTAGAAGTTGGCACAAACTGAATCATTCAGAAGTACTAACGCAAATATAAGAGATAACTCAATGCTATTACATCGCGAGTAATCAAGTAGTAATGCTGCTTCGTGTCTAAAGTATAACTCTCAAGGATAATATTGTGGTTATCAAGCCGTAATATACATCATATATTATTGAAGGATGGAAACTCATATTTTTAGAGTACGGATTAACATCATTTTTTCCCGTCTAGCGACTCGTCCCGGCTTCAGACGGTTTCTGCACTATGCATATATAACCTTCCATCATCCTGAATCCTTCCATCATCTTGAATCAATTCTGGTTATACAATTATATATGTAAGGTTTTATGTAGTAGTATATATTTTTGTATAATGTATGTAGTATATTTTAGTTATTATTACGTATAAAGCTGTTAAATAATCCTCTCCTGTATCCAGGGGTTACTGGAAGAGATCTCTTCTATGAGATAAGCAATCCTTTGTACACTAGTTCTCATACCTACCAATTTTGTAAATAGTTTAAGGTACAAAAATAAATAAAATAAATAAAAAATGAAAACCACATTAAAAATTGCGTAGCTTAAAAGATGTAATCGTACAGACAGCGGGAAGCGAATTTGTTCTATACTATGTAAAGAAGTAGAGGTATACTTTAGAGAGTAAAAAATATATTTTAAAAGATTATTTGTGTACTTTCTTCGCGTAATTATTCTCCTTTCACAACATACATTTTTCATAAATATTGCCCCAGAAAGAAAACAAAAATTATTCACCGGAACTTTTTACTTGCTCAAGGTAGGCTCACCATTTGTTTTCGTTACTATGGATTGTGTCATTTATAAAGGCTGTCAGAATCATAATTTATAATAACTAGAAAGTGAAAATGAAATAGAACGACGAACTATGTCGAAGTAAAAAAAGATTTATTTTCATAACATTTGTTGGCATAAACATAACGCAGCTTTAAAAATATTTTTTTTCAAATTAACTAAAATATGACAATTCAGAGTCATAGTTTAGGTCATACGAAAAATAAAAATTTGGATATGGTTTACTTTGGCAACACAGGTGTGAAGGTAAAGAGTAAGGAAGGGTTACTAAGATGGAGAAAGGAAGGATTATGTATCAATTTGTTATTTTTTCAATTCAATATTGATTTACTATCGTCTAGGAAACTAATTTTCGTAGTTTTATACTTCTGTTTTAACCATGTGGTTACCCTTGCTAAGGGGTATCTTTCATTTAGGTCGAAATCGCGAAACATACAAGTATGTTTGCAACGTATACATTATGTTACAGGTATTTCGGTTATTACATAGATTACATTTCCAATACAATTATAAACAAATTATACACCTCAACACCTTTATCCTACTGATATTATAAACGCGAAAGTTTGTAAGAAAGTATGCTAAGTATATGAGAGCTATACTGCACAGTAACACTAACGAATACACTCCATTCCACACGACAGCTGAGCAGCTACCCGAAACCTGGGGCTAGAGACCCAGGAGCAGGGTTAAAGACGTCTTTATAACCGTTAACTCTCACGTTCACCGCTCCAAATATTAAAATAATTCAGTACATGACTCACGTGCTCCTATATAGTCGCACCACGGCACTAAACAGTACTACACTATAACACTAACTTCCATGTACATTACGCGAAAACACCAGAGAGACTGACTCTAATCTATCGCATTAAAGATTATATATTGTCTTCACATCGATATACTTAACATAACATAAAATGATGTAACCGCTATGATTACTTTATAAACGGTGTTGCTAACATGTATAGATGTATAGATGTTTGTTACTCTTTCACGCAAAAACTACTGAATAGATTTTGATGAAACATTACAATAATATAGCCTACACATCAGAATAACAGATAGGCTATAATTTATAATGATATAGTGTGAATTATCCAAAATATAGCGGGTGAAACCGCGGGGTGCAGCTAGTATACTATAAATTGGTTACTACTGTTTGTTCGCTTAGATCTTCCAAACTTCACAACTGATTTTGATGCGGTTTTCATTAATAGACACCGTGTTTCAAGAGGACGGCTTCTAATATTATACAGAAACCATGCAACTTCTAAATAAAGCTTTAAAATATTCCCAATTGATGGAAATTTTTAAACAATAACTATTGTTTAACTTCAAATTCAAACACTTTCTATACTACTATTTCTATGAAAAATATAATGATAGCTTAGTCGATATTCAATATTTATTGTACATAAGCATCGAAGCACTGCATCAGCGATGGAAAAGCTTTTAGCAAAATTATATTTTATAACTAGCGGTCAGAACACTCTTCGTTTGTTTCGATTAATTAGTTTTCACGTAAAACAGGTTTTCTATAGTAGTTACTATCAAGCATTTTATAAAGACAAATTAAAATTTTAAATTAAAATTTTAAATTACCCCCGACTGAAAGTCTAATTTAATAGTCACCATGTATCGACATCCACACGAGAACGACATCGATTTTAACTTGAACCTAAGTCGATCTTTTTGTATTCGATGCTTGATTTTGTAAAAAAGATATCGAGAAATACCGTTTCACCTCTACTCAGTGTAAGCAATGTCAGTGTATTACCATGGTTACAAGATTGTTATAATTGTCAATCGTACACAGATTAAAACTATATACTGCTGGATAATGCTTACTCTTTCCCACATGAAAGAGATGTGCTTATTACAATAATTAAGGGCAAACAAGGACAAGACTATACTATTGGCATCTCTCAGTGCGTGCTGATTTTTTTAACCAACGTGTGACCAGTCGTAAAGTGCTATTTTGCCAGTATGACGATTTTCGTTTTTCATAATTATCAACTTTAATTTATTATTTATTACCTACCCTATTCTAATATAAATATATACATTTTTTATAATATATTAGGGTCTACCGGAGCTAAAACTATGCCGTTTGATCACTTTAAATTAAATAGACTATAAAGAGTCAAAAATCCAGACACAGTATAATATAACTTTTCAAAAGAAATAATTGCCTGAAAACATTACACATAATATGTGTAATGTTTTAGCTTGAAATGTTTTTTATATAACTAACTTATATAACTATTTTGCCTTAAATGTGGGTAAAATGTTTTTGTATAACAACAATCACCTCAGACGTCACCAATATATCTACCTCATGTCGCAACGCCTAGCAGCAGTCTATAGGATTCTCTGTCAACGTTGTCAATATATTAATATTGTCACGCAGCTTTCGAGTTAGAAATGAGCTGATAAGAATCATCTCGATTAAATCACCTATGAAAAATATAAAATTTCATGAGAATCGGTCCATTATTTTGGACACTTCGATGCCACAGACAGACATACAGATATTTATAACACGCCGTCGTTGTAGCCTCGGGGGCTAAAAATTCTTCAATTTTGTAAAACCAGCGTATATTATCTTGTTTGGTAATTAGCAAAATCTGACTATTTTATGATGTTTTTAACTTTTACTTTGTATTGTACTTTGTTTAATTTTGTATTGTTTTGAAATTACACAACAAGTTTATAGTGGTTTATTAGCGTATATAAAAGCAAACTCAACCAAATTTTTGAAGTGAAACTTCTTTAGAATCGTTGTGATTTCAAACCGGATGCAACGGAAAAAACGACAGGTAAGAGACACAAATACAAAAATGTGTAGGAAAGAATGAGACAGAAATATACAAAACGACAGGTAAGAGACACAAATACAAAAATGTGTAGGAAAGAATGAGACAGAAATATACATACTATTTTATATTATTATATATATTCATCTCATTCTTTTGTCGATTTACTGAAGTTTCACTTCTATCGTGTGTGAATCGCACACACAGTTTAGTTTTTATTTTTTTGCGAATTTATAAAATCACACAAATCTTGTCATCATCATTAATACCCCATTGCTAAGCCGAATCTCCCTCCTCAGGAGGAGGTTTATGCCATCGTGCACCACGCTGGCCAAGTGCGGGTTGGTAGACTTCACACACCTCTGAGAACTTTTAGAGAACTCTTGGGAGTGTAGGTTTCCTAATGATATTTTCGTTCACCGTTGAAGCATGTGATATTTAATTGCAACACACATAACTCAGAAAAGTCGAACTCGGACTTCCCGAGTAAGACACCGATGTCTTAACCACTAGGCTATCACTGCATAATCTTGTACTTCTCTTAAATACAACAAAAAAAATTGACCTGCATGGGAGCAGAAGTCCTGAATGTATGCTCTTAAATACGTACATTCGATAATTGATTTTTTTATATATAATATATGAAATATGGTGTTATTTAATAATATTCTGTCCAGTACTAAATTGTTGTAAAGCTATATAGTTAGATTATGTTGTAAGCTCGCCTTGCGTTGGAGGTAGGCATTGAATTCCAAACCACGATCCAATTGATTGGTATTGTTCTAAGCTATGCGTACTCTAAAATAAACATTGTTGTAATAGATGTTACTTATATGTATGTATTACAAATATATTATGTATCATCAATTTCAAAATATACATTTTATTATAAAGTAGCAAATTTACACTTTCACAATTTAAATTGCAACTTTTCAATACTTATTATTTATTTGGGAAATTTTGGAAATGTTTGTAATCAAATAAGAATTTGTTTTTTAAATTGTTATGGCTTTAATAATAGAAATAGATTATAAAACTATTAGATAATATCGTGTACTCGCGGGTACTTTCCTTTTATTTTATTTCAAGTATACTGACGTGTAGACAATATATAACCTTTAGTGTGACAGATTATACTCAGTCACTCTGATGTTTTTCATATAGTGGACAAGGAAGTTAGTATTATAGAGTCGTGGTTACCCTTACTGAGGTCCACGTAAGTTTACTTTATTATCTATTGTTGTCGCGAGGTCTAGTGGTGGAGGTGAGAGTTAATATATTATGAAAGAGCTCTTTAAATCTGCTCCAGGGTCTCAAACCCCAGGCACTGCTCGGCTCCGTCTAAATTGCTTGTGTTTACGTATTGCTGTGCTAAGTAGTGGGCGTCATTCCTCTCTCATTCTATGACACTTGTATGGAATAGTGAGTTTTGTTGCCTTTGTTCTTAGTAACAATATTTTTATAACTACATTATGTTTATTTAAAAATCCATTTAAAATGTTTTTTAAACCAAGCAATCATGATATTAAATTTCAAATAAATACAGTGTTAACAGTTATATTTCTTTCATCAGGGTAAAGGTCTGAAAAGGCTATATTTTTAGTAAACTGTTTCCTCAACCCTTTCCCACGAGATAAATTTCAGTATCTCATTATTATGCTGTGTAATGTCCTGTGAAATACAACTTGGCTTTCTTCATAAATTGAAGGGACCGGAATAGCTGGTGTTTATGTTTACAAGCTGTGAAAATGGCAAAGCGACTTTATTTAGGGATATAAAAACATATTTATATTAAGTTACGAAATTCGAGAAATATGAATTCAAACCCTTTTTAGAAATTATTTCGCGTAGCAGATCTATATAGGATTTTAGTGGTTGATTTTGTATTTAATTAAGTACACTTTATCTACAACTGTAAAACTGCTGTATAAGTACCATTGTTGACAAATTTGTTATTTATTGTCATCATTATAAAAAAATTGTAACAACGTCAATGTTGAAATTAAAGTTACTCATTTTAACACAATTAAATTACATTAAAGTAACTTATTAACTTCTATAATTTTTTATTATAATTAACATAACTAAAATTAGTTTGAATTTTTAATTTATAATAACTTTCGAAAAAAATGATTTGAATACTTAGTATTTGTTATCGAAAGACGGAGACATCTGCTCACTCAGAAATTTTGTTACTCTATCTATAGTCCACGCGCCATACTAGTATATATATATAGCTGTTTGTGCTGATTCACTAACTGACTGATTGATCACCTCTCCTGTAAAATTTTGTATGGAATTTTTTTTTCACTCATGGTTTCGTATAGAGGACGAAAATTCATTCAGAGAAAAAATATGGAGAAAGCTGATGATTGAGGGTTTCAGAGACGGGTGAAGAGCACAGCCAGGATATTTAAGATAGGTGGGAGGTACTCGAACAAATATCATTCGAAACCTCATCCAATTGGCAATGAGCTGAAAAAAAAATGCAAAATGGCGGATAGAAGATGGCGGCCATACAAATTTCGTCGGCGTCTATCTCAGAAAGTACACAAGATGGAATATTGGTTTATTGAAAAAAAATCATCAGGGCCTCAAGGTCTTATTTGATGAATAGAAAAAAGTAATCAAGATGGCGGAATTTATTTTTCCATACTAAATGTATGGATAATATTCAAGAGACTACAAGTTGGAAACTATACAAGATTTTATACGATTCACAGAAGAACGTTTATTCTGACAAGTGTTGATTAAGGATTTCGGAGACGGGGAAGGAGCACGGCCAGAGTATTCAAGATAGTTGGGGGGTGCTCGAACAAAAATCATTCGAAACCTCATCCAATTAGCTGGGAACCGGAAAAAAACCCAAAATGGCAGATACCAGATGGCGTCATGCAAATTTTGATCTATCTCAGAAAGTATACAAGATGGAAGAATGGTTTTTTTGGAAAAAGATAATCAGTGTATGAAGGTCTACTTGATGAACAGATAAAAAATTAAGATGGCGGAATTTATTTTTCCATATAAAATATATATGAGAAGTATTAAAGAGACTACTAAGTATGTCTATATAGTTACTCTATCACCAACCAAATTATGAGAAGTGAGCGTGTTATGCCTCCAACAGCGTTTGTACATTGTCAACTAATGTTATTCAAAACCTTGTTTAATAAAAAAATTAAAATCTTGTTTCTATCTTTACAGTTCTTCAATGAATTTAATAAAGATGACAGATATTGACGTACTCAGTTTTCTTAAATATTTTTTTTATTTCCATCAGTTTTCAAGCACCTTTAGCAATATATATATTATATAAGTTCGTAATCACCGTTAAAAATTCTTTATTTTGATACCACACTCGATGTATTTTGAAAACATTAGTATTTGCCATCAAAAATCTTAATTTTGTTTTTTTGTTAAATTAGATAACCATGTTACTCTCACGACTAACACGAATCTATTGACACAACTAACATGATTTTTATGCTAAGCACATACTTTTTACGATAGGCCGTTTAGGCTCTAGGGCGTGCCAAAGAAATATACATACATACTAATGGTAGGTACATATACATACATATTAAGGTAATAAGGTGGCGGAAATTTGGAAAATCAGCTTTAATAACACTAGTAATGGGAGTGGGAGCTGTAACCACAAGTATAGCTAGAATTAACATTTGATATCGAAATATAAAAAAAATGAAAATCAACTATTTAAAAAAATTTAAAATATTGTTTATAGCTCCACAATAAGAAAAGACAAAGACTATTATACAGTACACAGACTACCAGATAACAAACAAAACATAATAATACAAAACTTGTCTGTAGGATCGCGCTGTTAATTATATCCTAGTTACGCACAGTAAGCTTATAGAAAAGCTCATATTAAAGAAGTTTAATTAAAGTGAACTATGAAACATGTTAAACACAGAATTATAAATCTAAGTCAGAAACATAGCAGTATGTAGGTCAGACACTCGACCCCGCTTCATTCAACATTTACGTTCATTGTTTTAACTGCACCACAGCCCCTTACTTAACGAATAATGATGCATATGCGATGTCAAGTATCATCATAAAAATAAACATACTTAGGCTGTATTTATACAATTAATAATAAAACATAACATAGTTTATTTAACTTTAGAAATGTAGGATAAAATAGACGGATAGAAGTTCTGACCTACACAATTTTCATGTAAACATCCTACTAATATTATAAACGCGAAAGTTTATAAGAATGTATGGATGTTTGTTACTTTTTCACGTAAAAACTACTTAATGGATTTTGATGAAACTTTACAATAATATAGCTTACACATCAGAATAACACATAGGCTATAATTTATAATGATAAAGTGTGAATTATCCAAAATTTAGCGGGTTAAACCGCAGGCCGCAGCTAGTAATCCATAATTCATTTTTTTAAATTTTCTCTCATGATATCCTGTTCCATTTTTGTCTATGCTCTATAAAAAATTTCAGCCTATGCTACAAAAGGCTACCGATAAAAATAGTTTACTATTTTTCGTCTCAAAAAACTAAAAAAGTAAAAGACCTTTTACTAGAAACTTTTATCTCAACATTCTGTTACAGAAAAGTGTTATTAACCTCAGTGAATCCACAGATCTAAGTGCTCCTAGGTAACCAATATTCTTCAGATTAGTTTCAGCTCTACAGACTAGAATCAATACTGACAAGGAATAGGTAGTTCAAGTTATATTCAATAGACAATGTAAATTTTACTTAAAGACAATGATGACATTGACTTTAATCAAAATTTTGAAGGGCTTCGGCATTAGGTGACTTGAATTATAATTATATCCCAAACGTATATCAAAAATATGGTTTTTATATGACGTTTGGTGATTATATCTTTTTTCACTCGATATCTCTCAAAACCAACACAATTGAACCTTCACAATTAATGTTAGAAAACAGAATGTTAATGTTAGAAATAGAGATCATTTTAGAGATATACGAAATTAAAATAAATAGATTTTAAACTTAGTTTTCATTTCCAAGATTTATTCAGTTTCTAAACATCTTGATAATTACTTGAGGGAAGTTTCATTATACTAATTATTGAGCTAGTACACATAACTTAGTTCTGAGTTAAAGTAAGGACTGCTTCATGAACTTAGTTTTCATATTTCTGTTTAATGAAGCCTAAATTATGCTTGATATATAATTAAAATAAATATTTCTATCAATAATTTCCTCTTAAAAATAATAAGCGCAAGAATTAAATCTATCAGCCCTCTTGAAAATCATCATTTTAATAATATTTATCAACCAGCGCAAATAAAATAAATAAAACACACACAAGTATTTAAATATACAGTCTATTTTATCAACTATGTAAAATGCAAATATCGCTTTTGGGCCAGTTAGATAGGTGCATTAATTTGCATTCTACGAGTATGTATGCAATATAGAATGTTATAGTAGATAGGTTTATTTGATTTAGTTGCTTAATAGGTTTATAGTTATTGTTATATAGTGTTATAGTATATTTCGTTAAAAAAATATTTTGAAAGAAAAGCCATTTTATAGTAGAACTATACATTTCCTACAGAACCTAAAATTTCATAAAAGTACAACCCGTACTAGAAGAGTGTCGGCAGAAGTGAAAACTTGAACATTAACGTTGTGCGTTTTTGAATATTTCTAAAGAGCAAAATTCATAAAACTGAACTATTTTATTGAGATCTATCTTACATACGGCGAGACCAGAACGTGGCACGAGACTGGAAAGGAAATATAATTAAATAAGGAAATATAAGGTTAAAGTAACCCAAAGAACAAATTCAAAATACCGAACACACTGCACAACGCCACTACAGAAGTTTTCACTTCAAAAATATACCATATTTTTAATTATTTTGGAATATAGATAATGCTGCAATATATTATTGAATGCCAATTTGGATTCATTGACTTTCGAAAACCAAGTGCGAAATTGTCTGAGAATTATTTCACACCGGGACAAGAAAGTTGGATATCAGAAACTGTTCATTCAATATAATGATAGTCTAGAAAATTTACTTTGAGATAGGTATAAGAAGGCATTATAAAAGGATTAGTGTGCACTAGTTATCCGTGCTATAAAGGGTTTCAAATAAATCATTTCTTACCTCTTAGGTTAGGCTTTTTCTTAATGATAAAGCTTTTAAAGCTTATTAATTTATATATTCAAGTTATATCCTATAAGTTAAACATATAAATTTGAAAGTATATCTAAAGAAAATTACAGCCACATATTCTGATTGTTAAAAGTTTGAAATCATGTTTCCCTAATAAGGTTATTGTATATATTCATGTTGTAAAAACAGGACACCAAAAGTTCAACTTGCAAACAATAGATGTTTCTGATTTATTGAAAATAAATTCTATTGTTATGAGTTTAATTAATTAGTGGATGTTTCCTCATTCGTTCATTCTCTGAAAAAAGAATGCCTTTTTAAAAATATTTTGCTAAGTAAACAATTAATTCGTAAAGCTCAAAATTATCCAGAACTAATTTGCGTCTTATATTCTAATAGATATTTGTATGATCTGTAAGTAATCACAAATAAGACAAAGTGTTATACTAATAATAAAGTAATAATACCTACTTTTAGTTTCCTTAGTCGTAACTAAGATCGATTAATGACACGAGCGACCCGCGACCAGTGGCTACCGATGATTGATATAATATTATTAGTAATATATTTCTTTCTTTTAGATACATTTTCGTAGACGTGAAAATGTGTTACTGAATGTACTAAAAATATCTTTTTCTCTTACAGAACTTTTTGTCACATCAGATTAGGAAACATGTTATAAAAATTACAGAAATTAGGTAGATAAAGCAATATGAGGTAGTCGACTAATACAAGCGCGTATTGACTCGTATTGTAAAGAAGTTTAAAACTCCATCTAGGAGGCAATCCCCAAACGCTGCTCGGATTACTGTCCAAAGTCTAAGCTCTAAGGTATTATCTTTACGTATTTCTGTGCTATATTAGGTTATATAGTCAGCTTGATGCTGATGCTGTCCTGTCTTAGTGTGATGTGAGTCTAAACTGACTGGTCTACCTTTTTACCCGAAAACCACTAAATATTTTAATGTATTAGTTTTGACTTATTATATGTAATAGTTTTGTAGTTAATGTTAGCTTATCAGGTAGTGTCCAATAAAAAAACACTTTTTCCTTTTTTATCTTTTTAACTTTAATCACTGCAGTCTTTAACTGGATGCAAACGTTACAACGAAGACAAAAGAAAAGGACTAGCATTAATAATATAATGACATTACTTTGTTACCCGGGTGCGCTAGGATATCAATAATCCATATATTATATAATAAACTAAATAAATGCTTAACACTTAACTGTAGAACTATTTCAGTTACTTATAAAGTAAAGTTGTGCGATGACAAGTTTGCCTATGTATTTATATGCAATGAAAACAAATTTGCAGCTACGTTGGCGATAACTTGTAATGGAAATACATATTATACACCGATTAAATATTAATTTTGGTAACCACTTTTCAGTATTAAAGTTTTAATTAATTACAGCAGCTATTGTGTACATGACTGCAATGCGATCATTCAATAAAGAGTAAGTATCATCAGTTCAATAGAATGTAATATTATAAAGTATTTTTGAGTACAACTTGAAAATGACTATATAATTAAGGACGTCACTGTAAGAAGAAAGTTTGTATTCAAGAATATATAATTTAAAGTTTTTAAAATTTCCTAAAAGTAAATGCAAAATAAAGTTAGTGGTGTCTACTGCAAATCTGTGTTGATATACTACGCATTATAGAATAGAAATTTAACGGAAAATTTTAGGGTAATAGCGTATAATTAGCGGCCGGGTAGATAAATTAGTCAGAGCGTTAGAGTATGAATAAATAAACGAGTAAGGAAATAAGTGTGCCAGCGAGTAGTTGGACAAGAAAGTAGGCGAGAGAGTGTAGAAGTGAGACATTGATAGGCATTTTTATCAACTTTTAAAATGTTAAAAAGTAGTTATAGTGACATAACTACAATAGTTGGACATATGGTTTCGCGAAGTTTTTTGTTGATATTGATACGTTTTATAATATTGTAGTTTTTTTTGTCAATCAATACTTTCCGCAGCGCATGCAATGAAAGACATTTTATGGCTAATATTTTTACACCTTGGGTTGGTTTTAGTAAGAAATTCTGAGGATCTCTAATTTTTTCTAGTAATAAATATAGCCTATGTTAATTAGGGATCATGTAGCTTTCTAATGGTAAAAGATTTTTTGAAATTACCAGTAGTTTTGAAGTTTATTCGTTACATACAAAAATACAAACCTTTCCTCTTTATAATATTAGTGTAGATATTTAATTTTTAAAGCACTTTTCCTAATTAGTTTTAATAAATTACAGCAGGTATTGTGTGCACGCCTGCAATGCGATCATTACAGTTCAATAGAGAGTAATTAGTGAGAGTATCTCGTTCTCGTAAGCGCTGGAGCAGCAAATTGATTAGCTGCAGCCGAGTGTAAGCTGCTCTATTGTTTGTTTGTTATTGCTTTAAGTGTTTAGAATTAGTTTCAACAGAGGTTCAATTGATTTTCTTATGTTTTAATTACATTTTTATTACTATAGAAGAAGCTGCCATGATGTAAAGCCTTAATGAGTAATATGTTTATTCATAAAAAAATATGTAACAATATAACCTACATGGAAAGTATGTATCAAAATTGGGGAGTAAGTGAAGAGAAAAATGTATATGAAATTACTGAACGGATTTGATTGGTTTTGCAAATAGATAGAGCTTGACTTCGAATTGTATACTTCTAACTTTGTCATGATACTGAACCATATTCGAGTAATGTGCTAGTAATAAATAATTGGGAATTAGCGAGTGTAAATAATACTAAATTGATTAGATTCAATCAAGCCTTGCCCTTTCTAAGCTAAGATTTGCTTGAACGATTTGCAATTAATCAGAGCAGAGAACTTGTAGATCTGAATTTTGGCAAAAGCCCAAATTAAAGTACTGAATTTCACCCTACGCTCTCAAACAGAGAAACCAAAACAGTGATGTAAAGGTTGCTCTTTGTGTAGACGATACATGTATAAACATGTACATTCAAGATAAAATATTTTGTCAAAAGTATTCTTTACTAATTAAAAAAAGTTTAGAACTAATAACTTGACTAAAAACTGTTTTTTTTTAAATTAGTTGTATGATGTCTCTTGAAGTTTGCATTACTGACCTTATATAGTGCTAATTAAATATGAGGATTGTAGTCTATAAACAGACCTACAGTATGACAACTTGGCTAAGATATCCTGGGGGTTATACTTCAGCGTTATCATGGCGAAGTATTTATTTAGTTTTATTTTATCTTTATGTTGGCGCAACTGAATGATATTTAATATGTACCAATTTCTACAATCAAATGTTACTCAGATTAATTTGTCGATGTCATAACTAACAGGCTTCCGCATAATTGAAGCGTCAGTAGCTCAGTGGTGCAGGCGTTGGATTCGCGATCGATGGGTCGTGGGTTCAAATCCTGGACATTGGACTACTGGCGTGGCCCACTTCTGACACGAGCATTTTACCTTACTTGGAGGGGTAAAGGGAATACTAGTAGTATGTGATCCGTACTGCTAGTAATCTTTGAAAAAAAAATCAGTGTTGCCAGCATCATATATTAACAGAATTGTAAGGTTTTATTAAAATATTAATAGTATTTAATATAGATATTATATATAATTTGGATAATTTGATCAAGTAAGCGCAACCAAATTATTTAAAGGAAGTTATTTATAAATATTAACTTGCAACACAGGACTACGACTCTACCTGTCATTATAGTGGGAATAGATGAGGGGGGTAATTTCTATTATAAAAAGGATGACTTTTGCGCAATAAAGCTCTCGGAACTCGCGTCACTTCAGTGTTGTTTATTTAGTTTGCTGTATAATTAGATAATTAGTGTACTTGATGTTTTGCTAAAGAAGTGTTAAATATTGGGGTCAGGAGGTCGACGGGTGAAAGAGTGTTTACTGGTAGTAGAAAGGCCTTTTAATCCTGCACCTGGGTCGCAAGCCCGAGGCACATCTTAATACTTTTAAGAAATAAGACAGGTTCCTAACAATGGCTAATTATATTATACTTATATTTCTTATCTATATATATATATATATATTCTACTTATATTATATAGGTATTCTTACGGTGCCATCACAATACATTTATTGTAACATATTATACATAGAGGGCTCCCCTCGCTTCGCTCCGGGTATTTAAAACAATATTATAATTGATGTCGTTAATTTGTTATTCTGTAATTGTGTAGTTTTTCATTATTTGAAAAATAAGAGAGAGTAAGAAAAAGTTATAAAAAGAAAAATAATAGAAACAAAAAGAAAAGAAAAGCGACAGATGCTAAGAGAGGGAGGATTTGGAAAGGTGGGGCTCCAGGAGGAGAGAGGAGGGTGACAGCACGGATGTGCTGGTGGGCCGCATCCACAGTGCCTTTCAAAGGGTGTGTGATGCGGCCATGCCGAGATCAAAGCGTAGACCGCGCCAACGCCAAGTTTATTGGTGGTCGCCCGAGATTGGTGATCTCAGAGCTGCCTGTATCAGGGCGAGGCGGGCATACGCCCGCTGCCGCCGGCGTTATGGGCACAATCCGGTGCGGGAGGAGGAGCTTCGGAGTTCCTACAAAGAATCACGTAGGGCCCTGCAGCTGTCCATCAGAACCGCCAAGGCGAGCGCCAGGAACGAACTTCTGGCGGGATTGGATTTGGATCCATGGGGGCGTCCGTACCGTGGAGCGCGTATTAAACTCTGCGCTCACGGGGTTCCTATTACAGAGTCGCTGCCGCCGGAGCGCCTCGTACTGGTGGGAGAACTCTTCCCGCACCCGGCAGGACACATCCCGCCTGAAATGTCGCCGGTCTTGTCTGAGGTGGAGAGCATGACCGCTTTCCCTCCCATCACTGAGATGGAGATGGAGTTGGCCCTCTTGCGTTTGAGGGCCAAAAAGACAGCGCCGGGACCGGATGGAGTTCCGGGGCGAGTGCTCTGTATAGCCTTGGAGTTCATGGGAGAGCAGCTCAGGGAACTGTTCAACAAGTGTCTGGCCAATGGACAGTTCCCTAAAGAGTGGAAGGACGGTAAGCTACTCCTCCTGCCGAAGGAGGGTCGTCCTCGGAACTCTTCTTCGGGGTATAGGCCCATCGTGCTGCTCAACGAGACGGGTAAGTTGCTGGAGAAGATCCTCGCGGCCCGTCTCGTGCAACACCTTGAAGAGGTGGGGCCCAACCTCTCCCCTGGTCAGTTTGGATTCAGGGCGGGACGTTCCACTGTAGACGCCCTAATCCAACTGAAGAGGATCGCTACGGAGGCGGTCGACGAAGGCGATGTGATGTTAGCCGTCTCGCTCGACGTGGCGAATGCCTTCAACAGTCTCCCCTTTGAAACGTTGCGGGAGGCACTTCGCTTTCATGGCGTCCCTCCCTACCTTAGGAGATTGCTACAGGCATACCTTCAGGATAGAGAGGTCCTGTGGGAGGGGTGCGACGGGCGTCTTTACCGCCGTCGTGTGGGATGCGGTGTTCCACAGGGTTCGGTTCTTGGGCCGGTCTTGCGGAATATCGGGTTCGACTGGTTCCTGAGGGCCCCGCTTCTTGCCGGCATGAGGGTCATCTGCTATGCAGATGATACCTTGGTGGCGGCGAGGGGTAGGACCTATCAGGAGGCGGTTCGCCTGGCGGAGATAGGGACTTCGCTTGTGGTGGATCGAATTGGAAGGCTGGGCTTGAGGGTCTCCTTACCTAAAACAGAGGCCATACTCTTCCACGGTCCAAGGAAGGGCCCCCCGCGAGGTGCGCGCGTTGTAGTCCAGGATGCGGTGGTGGAGGTAAAGGCCCAGATAAAGTACCTGGGCCTCATCCTGGACGGAAGGTGGAAGTTCGAGGCGCACTTCACCGCTCTCACTTCTAGGCTTATTAACGCCGCCGCTGCGTTGGGGAGGTTGCTGCCGAATGTCGGCGGCCCGAGCTCGCCGTGCCGGCGCCTCTATGCCGGTGTCATAAGGAGCATGGCGTTATACGGAGCTCCCGTGTGGGTGGAGGCCCTCACTGCGTCGAACAGAGCACTGCTGCGCAGAACGCAGAGGGTCCTGGCGGTGAGAGCGATACGGGGCTACCGTACGGTGTCCTGGGTGGCGGCAACACTTTTGGCGGGTGATCCTCCCTGGGAGCTCCAAGCGGAAGTGCTAGCCGAGGTGTACCGCTTCCGAGCGAGCCTGAGAGCGAGAGGGGAATTCCTCCCTGGGATGGTGGCAGGTGGGATTCGGGCTCAGGCCCAGAGAGCCTTGATCCGACGTTGGGAGGATGATCTGGAGTTCCCCCCGGCTGGTCGAGTGACCGTGGAGGCGGTTCGTCCCCACCTCGCTCAATGGATCAGCAGGCGGCACGGTGTTCTCACCTATCGGCTGACACAGGTACTCAGTGGACACGGTTGTTTCGGGCAGTATTTGTACAAGATTGCCCGGAGGGAGCCAACACCTGTCTGTCATGAGTGTGGGGCGGCTATAGATACGTCGCACCATACCCTGACCGAGTGCACCGCATGGGGGCCCCAGCGCCATGTCCTGGTGTCATCCATTGGCGGAGACCTGTCCCTTCCGAGTGTGGTGGTGGCCATGCTCGGGAGTAAGGCGGGCTGGTTAGCGGTAGCCTCCTTCTGCGAATCGGTGATCTCGCTAAAGGAGGCCGCGGAGCGGGCCCGGGAGGCCGATGCCTCATCTGACCCGATCTGTAGAGGTCGACCGGGCGGGAGACGACGTAGATACGCACGCCTTCTGTCACCTGATGCCTCTGGGGAACCGAGAATGTCCCCGTTACCCGGGACACCTCTCGGGAGGCGCACAGGTCCATTTTAGTATGGGTCTACCGTCGAGACGTTTGCGGTAGAGTGCCTTCAGCGTCCCCGCAACGTTTCTTTATGACGGGGAGGGTAACCGCGGAGGTTTAGTGGGTATTGCGGTCGACCTGCTCGTCGGTGAGTCCCACATAACCCAGCCGGCCCCACCAGGGTCTAAAAGGGTATGTGTAAATGCATTCCTCCGCGAGAAAAAAAAAAAAAAAAAAGGGAGGACAGAGCAAAAATAAAATTGAATAGGTAAAGGAGAGAGAGAAAGAGAGAGAGAGAGAGAGAGTGCGCGAGAGAGATAATCGAAAGAAAGTGAAAAGACATCGATCATACTGAACAAAAAATAAGAATTAAAGAGAGAGCATGAGAGACATTGATAGTATTATAAGAGGAAGAGAGATGGAAATACTATAGACTTCTCTCAGAGAAAGAATTTTAAAAATCGGATTAGTAACAACAAAATGACCATATTCTATTAATTAAAAATGTATATGGCAACACTAAATCACCTTTGTCACACACAAATAGTGTAATTTTCTAACAGTGAAATTTTTTTTTAAATCGGATTTGTAGTTCCCGAGAAACTCTTCAATTTACAAAATGGCCACCATATGGCACTTAAATGGCCATAACTTTTTAATTAGAACATTTATGGCAACACCACATAGCCTATGTTACCCGGAAAGGATGTAGCTTACTATCGGTGAAAGAATTTTCAAAATCGGTTCAGTACTTTTAGAGCCTATTCGCAACAAACAAACAAACATACAAACAATCAAATCTTTCCTCTTTATATAATAGTATAGATAAGGCAGAACATTAGGTTATTTTCCAAACATAGTGACACAACACAAATAAAAATAAACTTAAAACGCCATACTATCGTCTCCACGAAGTGAGTAATTGTTTCATGGGGCTTGGTGTTCGCATCTATAACAAGATTCCACAGTCTATATTAGATTTGCCACTTCATCGATTTAAAACTCAAATAAAAAAGTTGTTAGTAAATAAAATTTACTACTCTGTACAAGATTACTTGAACGATGACAAAGCTTGGATCCAAAATGACGTTGATGCTCAGCTGAATGATTATACCCTTGTAAAACAGACTGATATAAACAATGGCTTTTTGAAAACAGCAACTTTTGAGTTTCTTGCCAGTTCTTTTCATCAGGAAACTGCTTTCCGAACTGGTGCTAGTTTCAGACAAAGAGACTGACTGAACAATTTTGACATGTCAAAAGTACTTTGTGAAAAATCTATTTCAATAAAATATTTTGAGTTTGAGTATCTAGGAGGCAAAAAATTTTTTTTATTAATTATTACTTATGAGTATAGAATATAAGTTAGTTAAAAATATACTGATCTTATTTAAATGTTGGCACTATCATAAAAAAAAGATGTTATGAATTATAAGATACAAGATTTCTTGGTAATATTTATGCAGAAACATTGTGGAATCCGTTTAAATGGATGATCCGGCTAACGTTGGCATAACTTGGAAGCAAGGGTATATTCTATAACATTTTTAATCCATAGCCTGTTATTTTTAATAGGACGTAATATATTAAACCTCTATCTAAAATGTGTATTTGCTTCTAAATACATTCTCTACTTTGATGAATTAAAACGGGCTGTCTTATAAATAACTGTTTAGACGTTATTATTATGATGCAGTTTATAAAATAAAAGAGCTAATATGATGTTGGTAGACTCGAATACGACAAATATATAGAAGTACCGCGAATACTATATTTCTATAAATCAAATAAACTAGAATAAGCGTCTTAGTATTTCTTATATTAAGTTAATACTGTGAAATAGACAATTTGGACTTGTATTGCTTGAGGTAGACTATCAAATCATTTGTTACATCTGTTTTCTAAGTGAAATCACTTATACCATCCTTCTGATAACCTAAATCTAACTCATTAATATGCTGAGTAATGTTTTGTAAAGTACAACATTTTCGGCCTCATGAATTATACGGTTGATGAATACAGGCGTTGCTGTAAGTTTATTTTATCACGGACAATTTGGTTAAAGTAAGATAAATCTAAGTTAAATTATTTTATAGTTACAAATAAAATTTAATAAAATAAAACGAAAAATAACGAATGAGGATTTTTTGACTCACAGATCACAATTTTTTGACTCTACGGTAGTGGTAGTCAAATAGAATAAAACCTATGACGTCAGAGTCAATTCGATATTAGTCTATATTATTTTTAAAATTTATATTATTATATAAATGTTCCCTATTATAGCGCGACTCGTGGTTCAGGGCAAAATTGAGGGTACGAGGGCGCGCGGTAGATCACCAATGCGGTGGACCGACCCAACCAAAGCTGCACTAAATAGTCTACTCCATGAATGCACGAAGCAAGCAACACTACGAGAGGAATGGCGGCGAATTAATTAATAGAATATGGCCATTTTGTTGCTACTGATTCGATTATCATCTGTCGCTTTTCTTTAATTTTTGTTTCTATCATTTTTTTATGACTTTTTCTTACTCTCTCTTTTTTCAAATAATGAAAAGCTATAAAATTAAATACCCGGAGCGGTGCGATGGCAGGCCGCTAGTCATCAAATAAATGTACGTAACTATATTAACAAAACCGGATAAAAGAGGTAAGTCGAGTGTAAAAACAATGAAAATTATCCTACTCGCAATTTTAACTAAGTTGAATATTTGTGAATACAAATTATTCTAGTTCCGTGAACTACTGATTTAGAGCACTATAGAGTTGCTGAGAAATGTGCTATTGAGGAAACTGTGTTAGTTCTCTGACGGACCAAACATAATGACGAGGTCGAGCATTTTCTGTAGCATTTTAGTGAGTGTTTAAAATTATACTTTAGGTTCTTGTTACATGGAATACGAAAGAAGCATAAAACAAGATCTAAGAAACTAGAGTTATAGAGCAATGCTACTTTACACTGTAGGTAAGAAGAACACACAGTTTTATACACTGTAGGTAAGAAGAAATTTATTGCTGAGTAAGTAGGGGATAAAAGTGAATTTAGTTTAACTAATAAGCATGACATTACTGTCACGTGAGCAAAGTCACGGATAATGCCTTAGTTTTAATTAATGATTGGTATGGTTTTTAACAAAATTGACCAAGATCGGCTTTACTTATTTATGATATCAGTGTAGAGTTTGTTGGATAGATGTACTCATTGCAACTGTAAATATTCAATCCCACAAATCCCCGAACAAGCGCTTTTTGGGCGGTGACATACGACTCCACATTGTGCCAAGTCGCAACATGGCCGTCAGCCAGAAAAGCCTACCCTAACTGTGTTGTATGAAATTATTGCTTTTTTAATATACACGTCAAATATTTGTGAAATAAAATAAATGTTGGCATATGTAGTTTTAGATACAATCAAAATCTTTTATAACGACATCGAAGGGACACTCATATTTGGTCGTAAAAACCGATAGTCGTAACAATAGGTGATGTTTTTATATAAAGTTAGTATTATTGAATGTGTATTGTGTAAGTACATACTTGTTATAATTTTTTTTTCTATGCTGCTAAATTTGGTTAACATCCCACAAGAAACGAGTATGGCAGGGGTTTTTCCCCGATTAGTTTGCAACCACATTTATGTAGTTCAGACTTTTCCCCTCACTTATGTTATTAATGTGGTTTAAATACGTTGTAGGCCTTGGATACAGTATTTTTTATTAACTCCACTTTAAAGGCAGTAAACTTGCATCAGCATAACGAGAGCCACTCTCTACTGTTGTGGAACTTAAGTCCACGTTCATTGCAACTACATGCCTGGATGTATTTTCGTATCCTTTCCCTCATAAAAAATCAGTGAATATTATTGTTTCAAGCATTGAACAATAATCTGTCAAAATAACATTTGCCAGCTAAATATTTTTAAATATATATTTTTAGGCAAAAACATGATTGTGTATAAAAATAAGCTAAAATTTTAAACAAACAACAGTAAAGATTTTAAATTTCATCTTTACTTTCAAGTTTATATCGTCGTTACAGAGTTTAGTCAGCACGTATTAATGTATTCGCAAGAGCGAGCGCAAGTAGGAATATCCGCACCTTTTAAATATTTAACCTGCTATAAAACAAGAAAAGTTGCGGCTTTCAGCTTTTGTCTGGAGTTACTTTTATATTTCTGTTGCTTGGCTATATCTATTTCATTGAAGTAAGAACTTAATTATTTATTTGCTTTGAAAATATTGCAGTTTTATATGACCGTCAAAATTATTTAACCACACTTTTAAATTTAGCTTTCTTATGTTAATACATGAATACAATATTATGGTATAGATCTGATGATGGATCTATAGCAAATGGCTCGACAATTCAATTTTGCCTAATATAATTTATTGTTTTTAGTACTAGATTCTTGCATTTTTTCTTTCTTTGGCTTAAGTCATCTTAAAGTTGGATTACCTAAACTAATTTCAGTACAATTTCAAGGTATTCAACTAGAAATACTAATTTAAACTAAGCCTTTCGACTGCAAGGTACGAGATTATGAATACTATTCACTGTGCAGTTGTCGTGCTCGAAGTAATACTCGATTTGCGCTAACTGTAAGCTGTTGGAAACTATAATGAAAACTTTTGCTACTTTGAATTTAGGTAATTTTACTATAATTTAAATTAGAAATCTTCTATTTTGTAAAAATAATTTAATAATTTATATTTTTCATGTCAATTACTCATTTACTCACATTCACATACAACTCAGAAGAAGCATATGGTCTTATATTTTTTGGCAAAATTAAACATATATGCGGCATTACGTTTTTTTCTTTTTGTCAGACAAAGAAGTAGATAACTCAATGTGATCAAATTAAATCATGAAAGTAACGCCTGATCCAATGCAAAATAATATGTAATTCAATAAAATTCAAATGAAGTTACGAAAACTCGAAATATGAGAACTCCAAACCCATACGTTCAATGTTATCCTATTAAATTGTTATTCTAATATTAAAGCAAACCCATTTGTTAAATCGTAATTTGAATAAACATGACCTTGTTTAATAAGTATTTAAAAACATCAGTACATGGTTTATTTCTGTAAAAGATATTAAAATACACATAAAGCGTAAAACATTTTCATTTCAAATAATACAATACGTATAATAAATGATGATATATACTATGTGAACAAAGTTTCATATCCCTACAACTTGAGCAAGCACATTCGTAACTTTCTTTTGCCTTCATGTACTTCAAGAGAGTTATGGAATATGTTTTCCAAGTTTTATTTATATAAAACTTTTGTACGTGCGTTATACAAATACAAAAACTCTACTTATTATTGGTTTTTCAAATATTCCTGGATTTATTTCTAATTTTTCAGAAGCTCTACCTAAACTGTTTATAACGAAGTAAGAGCTTAGTTTGACTCACGCACTGAAGGTTCCGTAAAATTTGAATTAAGGGACAAATTTAACTTTGTTGTTAGAAAATTCTTGTCCTTATATAATACTAGCTGCCTGTCCTCGCTTCACTCCGGGTATTTAAAACAATATTATAATTGATGTCCTTAATTTGTCACTCTGTAATTGTTTAGCTTTTCATTATTGGAAAAAAGAGAGAGAATAAGAAAAAGTTATAAAAAGAAAAATATTAGAAACAAAAATAAAAGAA
The DNA here is from genome assembly GCA_905147385.1 of Limenitis camilla. NCBI lineage: Eukaryota > Metazoa > Arthropoda > Insecta > Lepidoptera > Nymphalidae > Limenitis > Limenitis camilla. The sequence goes on along the minus strand of LR990245.1, from coordinate 6,431,045 downwards.
AAGCGATAGATGCTAAAAGAGGGAGATCAGAGCAAAAATAAAATTGAATAGGTAAAGGAGAGAGAGAAAGAGCGAGAGAGATAATCGAAGGAAAGAAAGTGAAAAGAGACTGATCATACTGAACAAAAAAAAAATAAGAATAAAAGAGAGAGAAAAGAGAAAGCATGAGAGGCAATGATAGTATTATAAGAGGAAAAGAGACGGAAATACTAAGGTCTTCTCTCAGTGAAAGAATTTTAAAAATCGCATTAGTAACAACAAAATGACCATATTCTATTAATTAAAAAGTGTATATGGCAACACTAAATCGCCTTTGTCCCTCACGAATAGTGTAGTTTTCTATCAGTGAAAGAATTTTAAAAATCGGATTAGTTTTAACAAAATTACCATATTCTATTAATTAAAAAATGTATATGGCAACACTAAATCACCTTTGGCCTTCACGAATAGTGTAGTTTTCTATCAGTGAAAGAATTTTAAAAATCAGATTAGTGACACCAAAATGACCATTTTCTATTAATTAAAAAATGGCAACACTAAATCACCTTTGGCCCTCACGAATAGTGTAGTTTTCTATCAGTGAAAGAATTTTAAAAATCGGATTAGTTTTAACAAATTTACCATATTCTATTAATTAAAAAATGTATATGGCAACACTAAATCACCTTTGGCCCTCACGAATAGTGTAGTTTTCTATCAGTGAAAGAATTTTTAAATCGGATTTGTAGTTCCTGAGAAACTCTTCAATTTACAAAATGACCACCTTATGGCACTTAAATGGCCATATCTTTTTAATTAGAGTATTTATGGCAACACCACATAACCTATGTTACCCGGAAAGGATGTAGCTTCCTATCGGTGAAAGAGTTTTCAAAATCGGTTCAGTACTTTTCGAGCCTATTCGCAACAAACAAACATACAAACAATCAAATCTTTCCTCTTTATATAATAGTATATACTAGTATGGTACGTGGCTGCGTGGCCCGCTAAAGCGGACCGCGCGAAGGAGTGAATAACAAATTGTCGGATTCCGGATGGCGGTTATGTAGAAAATGATAGACAGGGTTAGAAAGTAGTAGAAAAAGGTAGTGAGTTGTAGACGGCGCGGCGGTAGAAAATGGTAGTCAGTGTTAGACAGTGGTCTACTATCATACGTTCATTAACTTCTACTGTGCACTGTCTGTAACTTACTTTTCTACTATATATAGCTCTGTCAAGTGCACACTGTTTACTGCCTAAATGTTCTAAAGCGAATATCAGATTGATATGCTATCGAACACAGTGTAATGTGGAATGTAAAAGAGAGACCTTCTTTAATATCTACCAGAGCCATAAGATGTAAAAAAAACATCCAGGACATGAAAATCACTTCAGCGCACAATAGAAGTTAATGAATGTAAAATAGTAGACAACTGTCAATCACTGACTACCATTTCTCTACTACTTTTTACCATTTTCTACAAAACCGCCATACTGAATCTGACCATTTGGAAATGTTTATTCAGCTCCCTGCCAATTGGATGAGATTTCTAGTTTTTTTTTTTATTTGAGTAACGCCCACCTATTTTAATAACCTGGCCGTGCTCCATACCCATCTCTGAAATCCTCGATTTATTTGTCAGAATGAATGTTCTTCTATGAACCATATCAAAGTATTGCATAGTTTCAATATTGTAATATTCCCCATATATATTTTATATGGAAAAATAAACTCCGCCATCTTGTATTTTTTTTTCTGTTCATCAAGTAGACCTTCATACACTGATCATTTTTTTTTTCAGAAAATCACTCTTCCATCTTGTACACTTTCTGAGATAGACACCGACGAAATTTGCATGGCTGCCATCTTGAATCTGCTATTTTGGTTTTTTTAGTTCCCTGCCAATTGGGAGAGGTTTCGAAGGATTTTTTTTTCCTTAATCAACACTTGTCAGAATAAAAGTTCTTCTATGAACCAAAGTCTTGCATAGATTCCAACTTGTAGTCTCTTGAATATTTCCCACACATTTAGTATGGAAAAATAAATTCCGCCATCTTGATTTTTTTTTTCTATTCATCAAATAGACCTTGAGGCCCTGATTATCTTTTTCAAAAACACCACTCTTCCATCTTGTATACTTTCTGAGATAGACGCCGACGAAATTTGTATGGCCGCCATCTTAAATCCGCCATTTTGGATTTTTTTTCAGCTCATTGCCAATTGGATGAGGTTTCAAATGAAATTTGTTCGAGCACCTCCCACCTATCTAAAATACCCTGGCTGTGCTCTTCCCCCGTCTCCAAAATCCTCAATCATGAGCTATCTCCATATTTTTCCTCTTAGTGAATTTTCGTCCTCTATACGAAACCATGAGTGAAAAAAAATTTTTTCATACAAAAGTTTACATGAGAGGTGATCAATCAGTCAGTGAATCAGCACAAGCAGCTATATATATATTAATAAATCCACATAGGTCACAGTCAGTTTACCAAATCCAAAGAAATATTTTTGTATGTAAATTTACGGAAATTGTAACAGGAATTACCCAATAAATTAAAATTCCTCTGTAATTTTTTTCATTTTCAGTCACAAAAAAATAATCTACACGATAATAAATAAAGTACTCTAAAAAAATAATAAATAGTATTAATTTTTCGAAGTCTCGTTTTGCAATATGGGTTTGGTTTACTTGCAACGAGTAGATACTGAAAGGAAAAGTTACAATTTTTAATGCGGTGAATGACCCAATTGCAGTCGTCTTGACCTGTTTAAGTGGAGTAATAATAGAAATGTGTATTAAATCATTTACAATGATAATAATCATAACGAAATAAAAATTGACTTTTATACCCGTGAGGGGACGGATTAGAATACAATTCCCCTCTCTTACGAGATGTTCTCCCAGCGGCAGAACCCCTATTGGTGGCAGGGGATCTGTTCCCCGACTGGCTTGCGACCACCAGCATGCGAATCCGACCGCCAAGTGTCATAGACGCGTTCCGGCCGAGCCGCATGTGGGCCAGATCTACCCCCCTCCCTCTCCCATCCTATTACTGCTGCGGTTCCAATGAACACCGGCTTCTTGCTTGGGGTCCATTGAAACCGCAGCATTCTTCTCTTCGCTACCCCTCCTCACTCTATCCTCGAGGCGGCAACGCATCGACAAAACATGAGATACCCTCTAGCTTTGTCGATGCCCTTACCTGTCATAAAAAAAAACTTTGTTTTCTCACCTTTAATTACCAAAAGACAATTTTTATCGATATTAATTACTGAAGAGAATAATGTTATCGAGGAATAATTTTAAAGTTGATTTAATTGTAACAAATCCAGTCCAGTTGTAGATTAGGTAGTGTATAAAATATATGTTATTTTATTATTATTAAGTTAGTGATCTGCTATACATAATATAAATATACATTTGCTGAAGAGAAATGACGTCACTAAAATATCAAATCTTGCATATTTACCTCTCTTTTAAAAGCTAAAGCATCATTAGAATAACGAGGAAGGATCGCAATAGACGACAACAGGACTCTTGAAACTCCTCATGTATCTTGAATATGTGTCAAGTATCATTTTGTATCTATCTATTTATTTTTACGGTTCACATTTTGGAACTTGGAATGTAAAGTTTATTAAATTAGAATATAAATGTGCAAAAAGGTATTTCCCTCCTGATATCGTTACTATGTACGTGGTTACGAAATTCAATTTTCTAGCGCTGAAAATAATCATGGAACTCATTCTAGTCATTTAAATGTAAATGTTCCTTAACAGTTTGAGATGAGAGTATTTCCCAATTTAGGAATTTCTTGGATCATTTGAATCATATTAAAGGTCTCTATATTCATCTACCAGTTTTACTTTATAGAGAAATCTAATAGTATTAAATATCATGTTTTACTTACTTTTATTATTTGATGATCTTTACTATTACTGTAGGCACTATAAAATTGTGTAAGCAACTGTAAAGTTAGTAATGTCTAGGGAGTTATAAAGCTAGTTAGTTCTTAGTTCAGGAGCCTTGGGAATGCATTGTGTACAATCTTCTGAGTGTCGTTCGTATAAAAACTTAAAAATTATTTGCTTCACTTCGCAAAAGTAAGCATTGTAATATTAAAAACTATGTCATGTCTGATCATGATTTATAGAGGTGAGTTATAACAATTTTATGTGAGTTCTGATATTTTAAAAATGATAATTAACATAGCATTCTATTTAGACTAGTTTTTGTATTTTTATTATTCTAAATATATATGTCAGAACAGAGAGAGCCAATTTGGATGAATTAATTAATCAAATCTTACGATTCCGTAGTTTTTGGACAGGAACCCAGGCAATGCCTTGGACTTGTGACCAAGGTGTAGGCTTAATGTAATTACGACACTCCACTGCCCGGTCTCACTGTCTGTCTTAGGTTAGGTTAACATAAGGCTAACCTAACCTAACATAAACCTAACCTGAGGCTAACTTAACCTAAGGTTGTGTTAACACATCTAAATGCAATGTGTAGGGACTCATAAGACGTAAGAACTCACATGATCCTTAGTCTGAGAGGTCCAATATCGGTGATATAGCGACACACTATTTGTTACACTTCAACTCCAGGTGAGGTTCACTCAAAGAGATTTGTCGAGAGACTAAAGTGTACTCCGTCATGTTGGGGAATATGTAGGGACTAGAATGCCCCCTACTAGTGGGGAGAAGTAAATAAACAAATAGGAAATATGGCGTAGCGATTAATCGATAATCTTTTACTCGTTTAAAACTGTTAAAAATCTTTGAATATAAAATTAATAATGGCTTTTTAATATAATTATTTGATTATTTACTCTTTACCTCTGAATTCTATTAAGGATATTTAAAACAATCAAATTCAATAGAGTTCTCAATTATTTTGAAGCTTGCAAAGTATATAATTTTTAACTATTTTTTAAAATGTTTACAGGTTGCTCTAGTTATGTGCAGCAATCAATTACATCTGTAAGTGTTAACTTATTCTTGTTAAAAATGTAGAGTACTAAAATATTACATTTATGAAATGTACAACAAACAACCAATATTTAAATGTTTTGCCGTATTTTGAATTCAACGAAGGTTTTAAAATATAAGTACGGATAGAGTACGACATGGATTCGCGCCAACTGGCAGTGTAGCGAAGAGGTTTCGTAATACATTTCCTACTGAAAATCTACTTCACTAACAATCATACTTTTCAAAAATAAAACTGTAATATTTTAAAATTGTATCTTTAATCGTATTTTGTTTTTATTTCAATAGGCTTTCATAACTAATTCATATCTGTGGTTGTAATTATAGAGAATTGGTGCATACACAATTTACGGTAAATTGTTATCTCTAACAATGAAAACCACAGATAGCTAAATGTATTCCGAAATATAAGAGACATTATTTAGTATGGATTAAGAAATGTATACATAATAATAAAATTTATTGATTTCTGTATATAGAAAATATTTAGCAAAACATGATATATAACAAAGGCCAATAACATAAAAATATTTTTGCTCTTGTTTTTCTCTTTAGATATTTTTCGAGGCCACCTGCACGTGCACCTCACGCTACCTGCATGTAAGGTGGCACGCGCAGGTGTGGATCTTCTCAAAGTTTGACCTCTCCGACTAAGGATCATGTGAGTTGTAAATTTTTTTTTAATGTGAATTTAAGGTTAGGTTTAAACAGAGAAAGTGAGCAGTGGAGACGAGTATATAATTACATAAAGGATGTCATTAAGCCTACACCTTTGTCACAAGTCCAAGGCACTGCTTGGGTTCCTGTTATAATAGTCCCTGTCAGAATAGTAAGAGATCGTAACGTTTAGTCATATCCTGACTGAATTGCTGCCGCATAGCTTTCATGATAGGCCATTCCTTTCCTTCTTTTAATTTGTTCCCGACATATTTGTATGAAAGTATGTACTTCTTTTATAAAAAATCCTACATAATTAAATAAATTGGTTATTTTTTTTCTTAGCCGAATCCTGCATTCAATACAGTCTACATTACGTACGAAAACATTTATGTACTGACTAGCAGTAGTCATGTTTATATTTTATTACAATTTGCTACTTGGAAACAATATTTGGATTTTATTGTATTAATAAAAGAAATAAACTATGATCCAATAGAATTTCAGTAGAACAGAAAAATATTACAAAACATCAAATGGATTTTCACAGTTGTAGAAGAATCCAATTTTAAAATTATTTAGGTTTCTACGTCGTCGTAAAGAGCTTACATTCTAGGCTAAGCTTTCCTAAGTTATGTTGAAAAATAGTCGACATATTGTAGTATTTACTTCTGCAACAAAATACATAGCAAAGAGAGGTATAACTTTCTAATTTTATCTAAAGTAAAATTTTTATGTAAATAACAGGTCTTATTTTTTTTCAAATAAGGAAAAAAGTTATAAAAATCAATAAAGATAAGTTTTTTTTTTACATCTAAATAATTATTACGAAACAAGACAGACTTTAATGTTATTTAGTCGCATAAAATAATAATATACCTTTACTTGATCCTAAGTCTATTTATCCTTTGTAGATATAATAAAAATTATTTACGAGTATGTTTCGGTAGGATATCCTATTTTGGGCTCGGTCGTTGATAACGGCTATATAGCCGAAAAGACATTCTTCCTTTATTCCTTCCTACCTTTATTTTAGATAAGATGCAATATATTCAAACGATGATTTTATTGTATGTTAGGATAATGAGATTATGTTTATTAAAAAGAAATACATACGTTATAAAAAACCATAATATGTTATGAACGAAGGGAAATTCCCGTCCCCTCTCGGGTAAACATTTTGCAAATCCTTAACAAATTATACAACTAAACCTTCCTCATATATCACCATTGGAGAAAATTGCATGAAAATCCGTATGAAAAGCAGTTTCTGAGTTTATTTCGAACAGACAGGAAGACGCGCCATAAGACTGTGTTTTATTTATATGTTTAAGTGATGTGTCCATAACATGTCATGTGGTTATTATCGCTGCAATAATAAACAAAGAGACCAGCTAACCTAAAATTCATATATAAAATACGGGACATCTTGCAGCCTCTCTAAATATTTAACGCCTTGCTGTATAAAACAAGCGGCTGTGTCGTACACAGTACTTTGGTCGGAATTACACTTGTATAGGACAACTGCTTAAACTAGATCACGAATCAAATATTAAAATAAAGTGTATAAGTTATTTTTATATGCAAATTATACGAACAAACTATGTTATACATCAGCTCATATAAATTGAGTAATTAATATAAACGATATGAAGAACATTTTTTAAACAAACCAACCGCAATATCATGAGCCTATACGATAACGTCGTGATTTTCATGTTTTAACCTGTCTATTCTTCATGCCTAACCATCCATCTGCTCCATCTCATTTAAAAGAGCGTTTCTCTTACCTTGCAGATAGCACTTCTTCTCATCTCGAACTCGAAACATGCCAATTTCGAACTCACAATGCTACAGCGACTCACGTACAGTTGTCTAATATACTGCGCCATGAGAATGTCACTCTGTATCATTAAATATATTCAAAAGTCATCTGAAGATCCACCTATTATCATCCCGCTAATTTATACTGTTTTCATTGTTTATAGAAGCTATTACAATCGCTGACTATAGTTTGTCAGAACATTGTATGACGTTTTTCTGACTTCCCGCCTCATCTGTATTTCTCTTACTGAAGGCGTTAGTGATGAAGTCGGCATTTGCATTCGTTATTTGCCATTTTAAGTAACTGTTACGCCACTGTTACACATACTCTAAAATAGCATGCTAAAATGCGTGTTATAAGTATGCTTGCTACTGCTTACAATTGCTAGCAATAAGCATGCTAGTTTTAAGTATGCTGTTGAATAAGCATGCTCAAAGCAAACATTCCAATATCCTCTGCCAATTCAAACAAAACTATGGATAATCAAACAGCCATCCGCATGGATCAGAATAAAATTATACTTTTACTGACCATGCAATGCATTCAAAAACTTCTCTCAGATAGGAAGAGAAAAAAAAGGAATAGGAAGCCCGTGTACCTTGCAAAAAAGATCGAGCATGCTCATTAAGCAAATGCGTTCGCACTTGTTCACCTTATTAGTGACATGCTTAATAGTAGCACGTCCTGTACACACACACGCTAGTTGGTAGCATTTGCTCAATAATAGCACGCTTTCGTGTAGCATGAGTAACAGTAGCCTTAGCAAAATTTTATAAGTTATTCAAAGCTTCATGCAATAAAGTCTATCATTTATCTAACTTGGACTGTTTGCTTACTAGCAACACTGATAACCTTTGATCAGATTAGTAGTTTCTATTTTTTTTAATTCTATTTTCTTCAATATTTATAAGCTTTGTTCCGATAAATTCGCGGCAGTTAACTATCATTGTATGGAGTGATTTTTGAGAAATATTACCCTTATTCCTATTAGCTAAATTAAATGTTCAGTAACGAACTCGAGAAGGGTAGACGAGAGTTTAAGCGTATATTCCATATCTTTTTGAAGTTTAATGTTTAGTGAAATTAAATCTTAAGATTAAATTCCAACAAAAAAATAATGAAAATTGCATTATTTAATTTAATGAAATATTTACTTACTATACCTTTCCTATGAAAAAATGTACTTACCTACTTCTTAAAAATATGATTCAGTATATATTCTTTCTAGATTATGGAACAGTATTTAAAATTTAGAGCAACTCTCATTAATTTTCTTAAAACAACTTAATCTCCTTCTGCATTTTGGAACTTATTTTCTTTGGATACTTTGATTGTGAATCCATATTATAGAACAAGTTAGGAGCAGTGGTTAAAATGTACAATCTATTTAAGCGTGGTTATGCAAAGGCATGTATTTATCACATGTGTCAAAGCCGCTGGCTCTTTGCCACAACTTCGAATGAGTGTCAGAATGCTAATATTACCAAAAATCGCGACATTGCCATAATTTACATTAGCTGTGCAATATGAATGCCAATGACGACAAATTTTCCCTGAAATGGTTATAACTTGTCATCCACGTTTTATAGCGACCTTCATTCAAATACATTTTATAGTTCCGTATCCGTATATTTATTAATAGGTACGCCTATCTGTTTGAAATTTTAAAGTAAAAGCACCTGAACCAATTTTTCAACCATTACTGTATAACAGAAACGGATCCTAAAACTAAACTATTATGGTAGAAATTAAATTTTTATTTGAAAAAAAATATATTAAATAGTTACTACTCTAATACCAGCATGCGAATTCGACCGCCAAGCGTCTCTGACGCCTTCCGGCCGAGCCGCATGTGCGCCAGATGTACCCCTCCCTCTCCCGTCTCTCTCTCTCCTCGAAAAATTACTTCACTAAGTACAGAATTCATCACTTGCTGATAAAGTTCCTAAAATACTATTTGTATGATATACCTACTACATTTGTTATATGTCAAAATTGGTTTCCCTATATGTCAGGTAACTTTCAGAAACTGGTCCTAAATGTATTCGGTTGTCATTTTTTCTACGAATGGGATAATATTGTTAGTTCATATAAAACTATACCTTTTACCTTTTTATGTTTAGTTTATACGGAGGGGTGAAACTGATATGCTATTATTGACTTAAGTTTCACATATTTTCTTCTACATTTACGAGTATTCTCACGTAAGATGTATAAATAGATTTAGATAGCTGTTGAAAAAAGTGAATCACTGCATTAACTAATTTATTAATTGAATGCTATTTAAACGTACAGATAGAAAAAACTTAATGTAGAAGATGTTTTATCTTTGCAGCATAATTAAGAGATGCAGATTTAGCCAGCTTAGCATAATTTAAAAAGATTTAAGCAATTTCCACGATTCAGTAAGTATTATAAAGAAATTTCATACAATAGCGCAGAATTCACTTTGACAGTATAAAGAATGAAACTAGGTCTTCACAAACCTGGTGACAAGAACTGCATAATACGAACTGAGTTTATTTTGAACTGGTAACCAGAGTTAGGTTTATTCAGTCTCACAGAGTTAGGTTATTTCGATTTCATTTTTGGAGAATGGCGTTTAGGTACTCTATTTGATAAGGTGAGACCTAATTTTGACCTTTAGAAAGCAACAAAAGTAAAGTAAGCTTTACTGAAAACAGCGTCAATTGATTTTAATTTTCAACATCAACATAATATAATGTACTAGTTGACCCGCGCGGCTTCCACCGCGTGATGCTCCTCTCTTATTGGTGTTAGCGTGATGATATATAGCCTACAGCCTTCCTCGATAAATGGGCTATCTATCACTGAAAGAATTTTTAAATCGGACCAAACAAAGAAACAAACTTATATATTAGTATAAGATATAATTACGACTTACTCCCAAAGATACAAACAGTCACACAGCTAGACATTTACTTTATTGACACTTTATCCACTTTTTTTCATTTTCAACACCTTCAAGCCTACCATTCACGATAAAATGTCTATTCCCAACCTCTAATCTATCTCTGTACCAATTTTTATCGAAATGGGTGCAGTGGTTTAAGCGTGAAACCGTAATAGATAGACATAGAGACTACTTTACTATTATAATATTAAGTTAGGCTTATCTAAAATCCTGCAAGTAGTAGGTATTAATTACCATGAGGTTTTAAGGCCTTCCTTATTAACGATTACTTGTTTGTTTCATTACTACTTTAATTGTTAAGTTGATTGGAAGCAATAGATGCTGAGTATTACATTACTGTTGTGTGAAAGTGCCTTGTAAACCTGTACTTGGGTCATAAGTCTCAGGTAATAGTCGGTTTTCTTTTGTGCTTCTTTATTTTGTTGGTTTTATATATTAAGGTATACATTTATTTTAAAAAAAATGTAAATATATATTTTATAGATATTCCGTTTTGTAGTTGCTCATCTTTTAAAATTATTTGCAAATGCATGTCGTGATGAGAAAGCTTAGAATACTTTTTATTATTCTGCCGGATTCTCCTCATGCTTTATTCTTTATGACTGAATATTGAAACCAGTGGAAATACAATATGTTTAAAAAAACTGTTTTATTCGCATGGGAAGGTAATGAATAAGCACAACCATTTTATTAAATGTGACAATCTTAACGATCCGACATTAAATAAACATGTGTAGGAGTTTTGTAAAGATAATATACAGCGGGATCCTGAATATATTTCATTCTAATCTTTTAAACTTTGGATAATATTACTACCAAGTTAAAGTAGTAATTTCTCTCCTTTTTTCTTAAAAAAATGTGTTTAGTTCCTAAAATTTTATTCAAAATAATGTAATATTAAAGGGAAGCTATGATTAAACTTTAAAGTTATTAATTTAAATTAATTATATACTGTACGTAAATTAACTAAAATCAACAATTCAAAAGTCTATTGAGTATTTTAATTTAATGAAATTCCTAATTCCTGGAGATATTTTTAAATTCTGACTGCTCATTAAAAAGTTTGTGCTAATTAAAATATTTTCGTTGTTAAAAGTTTTTGAGAGATTTCGAAGGAAACTTTGGAAATAATTCAACTTTTGTTCAACCTCACAATCTTCAATTTTTATAACTCTATTTATTTAAGACTAGAGGCCTGCCCTCGCTTCGCTCCGGGTATTTAAAACAATATTATAATTGATGTCCTTAATTTGTTATTCTGTAATTGTGTAGTTTTTCATTATTTCAAAAATGAGAGAGAGAGTAAGAAAAAGTTATAAAAAGAAAAATAATAGAAACAAAAATAAAAGAAAAGCGACAGATGCTAAAAGAGGGAGGACAGTCCAAAAATAAAATTGAATAGGTAAAGGAGAGAGAGAAAGAGATAATTGAAAGAAAGAAAGTAAAAAGAGACTGATCATACTGAACAAATAAAAATAAGAATTAAAGAGAGAGAAAAGAGAGAAAAGAGGAAGAGAGACAATGATAGTATTATAAGAGGAAGAGAGATGGAAATACTATAGAATTCTCTCAATGAAAGAATTTTTAAAATCGGATCAGTAGCAACAAAATGGCCATATTCTATTAATTTAAAAGTGTATATGGCAACACTCAATCACCTTTGTCACTCACGAATAGTGTAGTTTTCTTCAGTGAAAGAATTTTAAAAATCGGATTAGTAACAACAAAATGACCATATTCTATTAATTAAAAAAATGTACATGGCAACACTAAATCATTTTTGTCACTCACGAATAGTGTAGTTTTCTTCAGTGAAAGAATTTTTTAAATCGGACTTGTAGTTCCTGAGAAACCCTTCATTTTACTAAATGGCCACCTTATGGCACTTAAATGGCCATATCTTTTTAATTAGAATATTTATGGCAACACCACATAGCCTATGTTACCCGGAAAGGATGTACCTTCCTATCGGTGAAAGAATTTTCAAAATCGGTTCAGTACTTTTAGAGCCTATTCGCAACAAACAAACAAACATACAAACATACAAATATACAAACATACAAACAATCAAATCTTTCCTCTTTATATAATAGTATAGATAAGCTTGATAAGGGTTAGTCCTGTTTATAATTTTATCCCATCTTATAATATGTAACGTGTTATATGTTGTAAGATGGGAAACGAGGTAAAAATATAGAATAGAATATATCCGTATTTATTGAGAATATATCATGGACTGTAATGCTTAATCGTAAGCGGGATAGGGAACGTCACATCCTGTAGAAGAGTTCTTTTTTTTTCTTGTCATTACAGTGCCTTGCTATATTTAATGTTCCTCTATATGTAGAAAACGTATACATATGAAATATTCTTATTAATAACTAATAACACTACCACTTTTCCCTCACTATACAAAATTTAAAATAATTCGGCTAAGCGCGAGTCCGACGTGAAAATTCCGTTTTGTTTGAATTGAAGGACGAAGCTGAATTTTGCCGTCAGAAATCTATCAACATATTATAAGTTTATAGGACACTTTATTATAGGTTCTGGGTGACCATTTTTGTATCTATGCATTTCTGGGTTTCAATCTGAATTATTTTCTTGTTTTTTTTTTTTTACATTTTGAAATACTTAACCCTAAAAATATAGAATAAAAAATATTCTTTGCCATAATTATTGTGTAAAGTTGTTCAAAGATTTCAAACTTGTTATATCCAGCCGGTAATTAATATTATAATAAGGAAAGTTAAAAAATTATGAACAGAACCATCTCATAAAATAATTACAGAAGTTAAAACTTATATAGCATCAATTTATATAATGATCCGGTGTTAATGAAAGATGAACTGTATTTATTATTTTAACGAGCGGTTTACGGTTAAACTGTTTATTTATTCTATTATTATTCATTTGCACAATATACTAGTAAAACAAAGTTATTTCAGTATATAAAATAAATATATATTAATAACGAGTACGATTAAAGTACAGTTAAAATATAGCCAAGTTTTTAGGACATAGCTTGAATTTATTAAAGTTAAATTTGTAGCAAGACAAGTTGTACTTACATAAAACTTAGTTTTTTTATTATTATATTGAATCATCATGGTGAAATATAACACTTATTCTGCTTTAGTTACATTGAAGGCGAGAGAAAACTGCATACGGACTTTCATACTACTTAATTGGAATTATTTCTTTGAGAAAAGAAAGTATTGGTAAACTTTAACTAAGATTGTTTGGAAGTCTTGATCACGTTATAGTAAGATATAGCTGAATTTTTTTTAGTTCAACTGATGAATGTCTTAGATAGAAGACGGAATAAATAATTGAATTTTTTTATGAGTTATCGCCAATTGCTTTAAGAGGGCTTTGAAAGATGAACCATAAAGATATGATGTTAGAAATTTTAAAATAATTAGGCAAAATGAATTTAGTCGCGTGTATAAAAGCACTTTACTGTGCCTTTTTCATGGAAAGCTGCTTAAATCAAAGCCGTACTTGCGGCGTAGCTTAAATACAAAATAGCGTGATCCCTTTGCCTATTTGTTCTTTTCTACGACATAGTAAACAAATGAAATGGGATCGGAAATATTTCTACCTTTATATAAAAGATTGATTTGTTGACGGATAACAGAAACTTGTGAATATAGTAAAAATTTCGAGGAACACAGTGAGTTTGACTTTAAGATTCTTTTTTGGTCATATAACGGTAATATTAAGCAGCAAACAACTATTATTATAATAAAAGATTGTATATTCATTTAAACAAGTTTAAAGCTTTACAAATTTTAATTTTCAAATGATGGGAAAACTACTATTCTTCATGGTATATATTGTATGAAAATAATATGAATTATATCAATGCAGATTTTTGATAAAAATGATGAATAATTAATTTAATACCTCTTGAAATAAAATACTCGTAGAGTAGTAGTTGTGTTGTCAGTGAATTCCCAAAAAAAATAAAATAAGTAACAGTAACATAATACTATTCGTATATTCTTATTCACTATAACGTATCATTATAAAAAAATTAGACCACGAGTAACTACTTTCCGAGTAATAACGGATATATAGTTTTATATGCTGAATTAGTATTTAATTTTTATAGTTTTATAGTTAACTTGCTTCAACTAAAATTTATCTTAACTTCATGGCATTTTGCAGATAAAATATAACAAAAATCGTCAAGTTAGTTTACTTAAGTTTACGTAATCATGGACTTTTGAATGTCACATGTGGACCTAAAGACATCAAAATAAAATATATAAGTATGTCATTTAATACATGACACGTCTCAAAACCAGAGCATTGTAAGGCTGTATGGATCAATATTATAGAACTCGTGGCTGAGTGACGACGATCGATATAATACTACAACATAAGGTAGCGTAAAAGTTCGTGTTTTGAACTTTACTTTCATTCATTTTATATTCTCGATACAGCTACGGAGAGTTTTCGGGGACCAATTTCAAGTTGCATCTAATGGAAAACACTAAGAATATTAGTTATAAAAGTAGATCTATGTGTAAACATAATAGAATCGTATAACTATCATATTTGTGCTCGTATCACGTTAAAACGGCTAAGCCGATTAGATTGAAATTTGGTAAAAAAATACTTAAGAAGGTGGATTAATATATAGGGTACTTTTTATCCGAAAAAAAGCACCGTACACAATGAACAGTAACATGAAGCTGAGAATTTTCTACACATAATTATATTTATTTTAACATATTATGCATAACGTTAATGTTAACGTATACTTAAGATTAAGTAATTTTCAAAGGTACTGTTTAGTATAAGATCCTAAATAATGGAGAAAGAATAAATAAATAATTTTTATCTAAAGCAACTGGAAAATGGACGATCGATAGACCTAAATAATGCTTAGAAGAACTTATAACACATTTTTTTCCGTGTAATAGGCTAAATTATAAAATAGTTTGTAAGTTTCTCTTGTCTACAATTTCTTTAAATGTACAAAATTTCATACCGTATGAAATCTTTATTGTTGAAAAATTTTACAATTTTTAGGTACATTAGGCACAGAAGCACATTTAAATTATTTGTTTCATGTACTCATATCCCTGTTATGTGTAATTAGAAATGAAACATACAGTATTATACGTTTGATATAAAAATAAAATAATATTCTGTTTTCGTTGCCGTCCCACAAATAAATCCCAAAGGTTGTAATCAGTGTCGAATTCTGAAGTTGGCAGTAAAATCGGATCAATATTATGGTAGAGGTAGTAACTGAATGAAGGCCGATCGATATAACAATGTACTTTTGTATACCGTATTAGTTTTTTCTATACTTTGTATGTATTTATGAAAGTTCATCAATAGATCGATAGACCCAACCCCATTAACTAATTATTATTGTTCATATGGGTAGACAAGTTTAGTATATAAACCCTTAACTATGTGATTATCTTATATTTACAATTACACGACAGTTTGAGTGTTAAAACATGTAGTTTCCAGAGTATATTCTATTAACTATAGTCTACTAATGTTTAAGTTGTTTGTATGTATTTGTAGATGATAGAATAAAACAAAGTAATTAACATACTATATTCGTTACACTTGTATCAAACTAATGTAATTGAATCTTAGAAATTATGTTTAACCTACTTCTAAATGTCGTATTTAAACGAAACTTTGTCCTTATTATATATCCATATATTTGGTATTTTTGAGCTGTTTTGATAAAAAAACCAGGAGCTGAATAATGGAGCTTTTCTGCAGTTAAAACCTTGATTTCATATTGCAGTAGATTTCGACGATTTGATAATTTAGGCCATAAGCTAAATAGTAGTAGTGTTCAATAGGTATATTAATTATTAATAAATATAATTGTAAATTAAATAAACTTTACAATTCCTAAAAAATTATGAGTTCCAAATGATTTTAACAAACTTAAGCTAAGCTATTCAGATGCGACTTACTTGAAACTGGGTTAATTCCTGTACACTCAAAATACACAGGTCATTATGACACTGAATTTATTGTTATATAGCAACACTATGAATACTAAATAGATTAACAACTATTGCATTTTCACATTACATAAATCATTTTTATAGTAATAATTTTGTTTTATATAACTGTTTTGAAAGTTGAGAATTACGTATTTATTTTAGTAAATGCAGAAATAACGTCCGCACTTGTCCGCGTGCGTTAGACGACTGTAAGTTTCAGCTGAAAATTGGACATCGTTATGCAAACTCCACCCAAACTTATAACGTAATATTTTTGTAAACATTTAATATAGAAATTAGCCGATTATTTCTTTTAAAGTAAATATTTTATGATTTTGTGTATAAAAAATCTAATTAAAATAACGTAGTGTAGATTGATTATAGTTTGCATAATGATGTCCAATTGAAAGAGGCTTGCGAGGCTTGAACGCCTGCAAGCGGCTTTGTGGTTATTATTGCAGTTCTGGAAACTATGTATTGGGATATAGGTGTCATTGTACTGGTTACTAATAACACATTTTTTTTTAAAGCTCTTCGCTTTGCAGTGTGAAAATTAAACCGTTTTGCTATTGGAAGTTTTAAAATTTACTACTGTCTGTTTGATGAAAATGCTTCTATTTTTTTTGTTTATACCCTAGAATTTATAAAATTACTTGAGATCTTCCCCCAATTTACAAAAATTTAAAAGTTTTCTTAAAAGTATTAAACAGTGTTTCCCTAACATCTCGTTATCACTATATTAAGTAATATTCTAGTGAACAAGCCTTGCTACTTTAGTTCTGGCTGTAAAATACGATTTCAGGTAACAGTTTTTGTCAACTGACTTCAAGAAGTACTCGCACAAAAAATGGGGTTCTTAATTCATTTATATTTTTTATTCATTTCTAATTGCAGTGTTGAAATAACACATATTTAAAATACCAACTACTATTACGTTTATGTATAAATCTCTTGATTTTTATCAATATGGTATGGTAAAAAAATATTGTTATTTTCATCGAAATTTACATTTACAACTCAAACAGACTTTATTATATGACCCACCGACTAGTGAGATTTTTTATTTGAAGGAATAAGTAGTTTCCTCAATTCTTTCTTAATAAGTGTAGAGACAGCCTGTACTTCGATGAACACAATTATAGAAAGTACACTTTAGAAAGGTTTTAGTGCTAGTAAAAGGTTCAAGTAACGCCCATGTCCTTTCAAACGCTTAAGTGGAAACGTGACATGGGGCGGGTCAAGTGAAACATCACAAGACTCTAAGGTACTCTTTCAAGTGCTAGTTTATCTAAAAGCTTCAGGTTTCGACAGGTTACAAACTAAATTAATTTTACAGGACTTTACAAACTTTTTATGTTCCACTTACCACTCTACCACTTCACTATCTACATGTCAAAATAAAAAGCTGAGCAGTACATGGAAGATGTAACTCAAGTGCAGCTAATTAACTAAGGTATAAAGTTAACAACTTAAGTCTTTAAATTACACGGTAAACTTCGGGAGACAGAATATAAGTTCTCGAGCAGGTTATAATTCTTAAAATAAATCAATAAAAATTATTAACAATGTTGCTTACATGACTTAAAATTAAGTGCAATATAACAGGTTGGGGAAAAAGTCTTTTCGCATTATAATATGTATGAACTTGTAATAAAATCTCTTTGGCTATATTATTTGTATCTGGCTGGTTTTGCTATCATTAAAAGTTTACATTTTAAAAGGAGATAATTCCAAATTCAAATTAGGAAAATGTGTGATTTTTATTTGTTTTTCGTACTTAGAAGATGAGTGAATCTAATGAAGAAATTCGATACATTTTAAAATTTTACAACAAAAAAGGTAAAAATGCAACGCAAGCCGCGAAAAATTTTTGCGATGTTTATGGATCTAGTGCAGTGTCTGTGAGAGTAGCACAAATTTGGTTTAACCCTTTTTAATCCGGAAATTTTGATGTCAAATATGCACCTCGCTCTGGTCACCCTATTACTGATAAAATGGATGCCATTTTTGAAAAAGTGGAGCTAGATCGGCATATCAGTAGTTACAACGTAGCTGAAGAACTGGGAATTGACCACAAAACAGTTTTGGTGCATTTAAAAAAAACTGGGTACACAAAAAAGCTCGATATTTGGGTACCTCACGAGCTCACTGAAAGAAACCTAATGAACCGTGCACTCATTTGTCATTCTTTATTACGACGTCATGAAACCGAACCATTTTTGAAGAAGCTGATAACTGGTGATGAAAAGTGGATAACGTACGACAAGAACCTGTGAAAAAGGTCGTGGTCAAAGGCCGGTCAGGCTTCGCAGACTGTGGCGAAACCCGAGTTAACTCGCAACAAGCTGATGCTGTGTGTGTGGTGGGATTGGAAGCGCATTATTCATTATGAGCTGTTATCACCAGGCAGGACCATCGATTCTGAACTCTATTGCGAATAACTGAAGAGGTTAAAGCAAGAAGTTGAGAGAAAGAGGCCGAAATTAATCAACAGAAGGGGTGTGGTTTTTCATCATGATAACGCACATCTTTAGCCACTAAGAAATTAAAAAAATTAAGAGAGTTCGGCTGGCAGGTTTTAATGCGTCCGCCGTATAGTCCTGACCTTGCACCTTCAGATTTCCACCTGTTTCGGTCTCTTCAGAATTCTTTAGGCAGTGTCAGGTTAACATAACGAGAGGACTGCCAAAACTACTTTTCGCGGTTTTTTGCTCAGAAGCCCCAAAACTTCTATAGCAATGGGATCATATCCCTACCTACAAAATGGCAAAGAGTTATCGAACAAAATGTACAATGAATGTAAAATGTACCTGCATACTTTAGTTAAATGTAATTAAACTATGTCAAAAATGTTCTGAATTTTCTTAAAAAATGCGAAGAAACTTTTTCCCCAACCTAATATTATATGATGATAAAATGAATCTGACATTAATTTTTAATGTCTTATGTAAATTGTTTTTCATAACTTTAATTATAAAGGCTATAAAGATTCATAAAAAGTGAATTTACAAATTAAATAAAATGCAAATATTGTCTGAGGTCTGCCGCCTGTGAGGTTTTTTGAGATCCGTAGGCAGAAGTGAGAATAAAAACTTGTTTTTTTTCGTTATATTTGCTTATATTCTAGTCTGCCAGTATCAGTCGAGTATTTAAGTCAAACTTTATAAAATAACTTCTATAATGTTTATACTTAAATGTAAAATACTCTCATTTATGTAAAACAAAAAATATGTTTCCTCTTAGATTACTAGACAACCATTTAAAATAAATTAAATTAAATATTTAAAAAATCTGATATATATAATAAATTCTTCGGAACCCTGTTATGTGAATGTCTAACAAGCTTTCCAGCTTTTCCTTTATTAAAATATGTAATTTATCTTTTTCTTATTAACGAATATAATTTAACAAAATACAGCCAAAATTTTCACTCATTTAATTTTTTCAAAGTATCTTTTCTTTTAATATGAATAAGTTGCCAATTTGATCTCGTTTTTTTATTGTTTTAAATGCTTATGATTTGTTTTATTAGAAAATGTATCATCATCAGCATTGCTTGTAGAGTTTAGTTTGTTGGTGCTAATGGAGTCTTAAAATAGTAAAAAAAAATACTTTCAGAAGACACGTTACAAGAAGGTAACAATAACCCAAATTATGCCGCCCTTGGCATTATTAGAAGGTCTTACTGCAATATATTGTTATTGTTGTTGTTAATTTCTAGTAAAAAAAGGTAATATGGGCAGGAAATACGTATATATTATACCTACACTGCGAGTGCCAGTCCTTTGTTACCTGCTAATGACAGACTGTGAGATAAAACTTTCGATTGCGAAACAGACAGAATTACTCGCTAACGAGAAAAGTACAGCTCAATGCACATGGAGTGAATATAACTAAAAGAAACGTAACAGATGAGATTTGTTCAGGATTATATATAACTTAAAGTGATTTTTGATCATCCAAGACATCCTAATATAATCCTATTGATCCCATGTTATATTAAGAGTTTAATATTATTTTTTTATTTATCCAGATAGAGACGGCAAATAAACATTTTAAATAATATTGTAAAGACGAATAAATATAACAATATTCGTTAATATCCTTTTATTTTAAATAAAAGACAATAAAACAGATATCTAGAGCAAAAAGTAACAATCACATTCCGCAAGGATTTATCTAAGAAAGCTAAATTGGCCTCCAAGTTTCAAGTTGTACGAAAATCTTAAAGTTTCAGTACTTCAAAAGAAACCTTAAGATAAATTATATCCAATTTGTTAAGTACAATGTTGGGTAAAGCATATCCAATATAAACTATATATTTACAATTTGAAAAGTAAGAGATACTTGAAGATTTACGAGAATATAAAGAAAATGAAGCAAAATACTGCAAAACGAATTGCTCATACTTTTATTTAAGGTTAAAAAACTCGAATCTTTTCACTCCCGGCTTCTTTTCATTTCATTCGTTCTTATTTAGGTTAGATTAAATTGTATGTAGAGTAGCATATCAATAATTTTATTAATATTAATGTCCTTTGAAAATTTGAAAGTTTGAAATGAAACACAATATCCACCATTTTTCATGATAATCTCGCTTATAAATCAAACTGATTCAAGGAAATTTAATATTTATTTCCGAAACTTCCACATGGAATATAAAAAGACGTGTGTAAAGATCCGAGTCCTAAATATTAATATACAGGCGCTTTGTGCGTTATATTATACATATACAAGGGATATTTTTTGATGTTTTCGTTTTTTTTTTCACTATCGAACATCGCTAACATTACATTCTACAAGACACAACACATCATAATATATATATAATTTAATAGTACACAGATAAGCTGCTGCTGTCAATATGTGTGTCGGAAGGGGGCCACTGAAAACCAGCTGAGACTATTCCGTCTCTTCAGTGCTGAGTGGCCTCCTATTCTGTTATTGCCGCCAAATTATGTTTTTTAGTTAATAACGTTTATTTTGTTACTTTTGTATTTTTTTTCTCAATTTTAATTTTATACCTCGGGTTTTTTGGTGGTGGGAATTTAATGGAATAAAGATTTTTTTTCTTTCTTTTTCTTTTTTTTCTTAAAATGTTCATGATAAATTCTTGATAATCCTACCTGTTCTAAAGTTCATGTTAGTATATGTGTATTATATATACATACACATCCATACTTTGACCTTGAATTACCCGAAAGTCGACTCCTATTGAACTTACAAATCAAAAAATATATATTTTCAGCAAAACAAGAGGAGCGCGTTAGTATGTAGATGAATCCCTTTGTAAACCGGCGCCAAATTAAAATTCTCCATCTAAAAACATCTTATTTTTCTTAGAATATTCAGAGACCTGATTGAAAAGAATGTACCCGTCGGATATGAATTTAATACGTAAAGAACGAAAATACATGCTGAATAGGTCTAATGAAATCCAGGGATTTGTATAAGAAACGTGATTTCATTTATCCGTCTCATTAAATAGGATTTATACCTGTTTATACGTTATGAGATGTTTGTATTCAAAATTATATTTTACTAGCCGCGCCCCGCGGTTTCACCCGCTTTATTTTAGATAATTCACACTATATCATTATAAATTATAGCCTATGTGTTATTCTGATATATAAGCTATATTATTGTAAAATTTCAACAAACTCCATTCAGTGGTTTTAGCGTGAAAGAGTAACAAACATGCATCCATACATCCATACATTCTTACAAACTTTCGTGTTTATAATATAAGTAGGAAGTAGGATTCAGTTCAATTATTTTTTATTTTTTTTTTGTTTTGATGTTAACAGAAAACGATCAAGTTTTCTAATGTTAGACAAAATCAAGTAGAGTTTCAACTTTACTCTTGGATTTAACAACATTTTTGTTAAAAACATGCTGTCGTCTTTGGAAATTTTACGTAAAGTAAATAACAAGGTCTTTAAAATTGATACGCGTTTGCACATATTATTATTGCTATTTTAATTAAAAAATCTATGTAGTAAAACCTGAATATATTACATTTTTATGTATCAAACATAATTATTTGTTTTCAAAAAGAAGTTTCAATGTCGTCATTATTTCATGATTTTTGTCTTTACAAATGTTTTGCAATGTAACTGAGATTAATAATAAAATCTTTTTTACCCAAATCTGCTAATCCTAAACAGGTTTGGCAAAGGTTGTATTGGAGATGGCAAAAACCTTTACTTAGTGAATTGAAATTTAGCATAAAATCTTTGTGCCTGTGAAAAAAATCGACTGTAACTCAGCGAGTTCTTTTGCAAGTAATTCTTTCTGTATATGTAATTTTATTTTGTGTGTTTATCGAAAATCAATAAAAAAATATCGCTTTTTCACATAAACAAATATTACTTGTTACTGTATCTATATGTAGACTTGATACAATCATCGTTAACAACAGTGAGGTTTTTTGCTGTACTCGCTCGCTCGTCGAGATCTAAGTGGCCGTTCCAAATAACGGTGCTACACGCAACCTTTTTTGCTGCTGAAGTGCATTGACTGGAACGAAATCCAACCAGCTAGCCAATCAGAATTCGTATTCTACATCGCGGTATCAACATTTTCTAATAACGTAGCATATAAGCAAAACGGTGTATATAATAAGCGGGGAGTCCGATGCTGTCGAGAAGACCGGCCGTGGCGGGGGGCCGGACCATATCCTCGCCGTATCACATTCAAAAACAGTAGAGAGGCCTCTGCTTCGTGTATTAGATTGTTGATATTATCTCTTGTAGTTAAGTTAACCGTATGTATGCGTTAAGATTAGGGACCCTCTTCTTCACCTTAACCGGTCGGCGGCATGTTTGACTTCCTTTTGCTTATGTGCAAGGTCATCAATTATTTTCTTTTTTACATAATTTTAGCCATTTCCTGTATATTTTAGGGGGAAGACCGAAAACAGTAGTAAAACTTTTTCGTTTGTCTAATTTTTTTACATTTAAAATATTAAATATTGTATTCCTTGGAAAACAATAGAGTTACCTACAAAGTTTCTATTTAATGAGACACTTCAAGGTACCTACATTAGCCAAAAAGTCTGTTAAGTTTATTTGTAAAATATTCCCTTACTAGTTTATATTATCTCGGGAAAAATGATTACATAACAAATAAGATAAATTTTATAAATCTTATTTGACCGATTTCAGCACCCTGACAATTAATTAAAAAATTAAAGAGTTTTCAAAAACAATTTTTGTTAACTGGAGTTATTCTTGTTGTTATAAGTAATATCTTAATTAATAATTTGGACTTAAAAAAATAATTTTCAGCTTAATACAAAAATGTTTTCATATCCAAATAACCTCTAGAAAATTATCAATGCCTTCTGCTCTCTAGACTGCAGATATTTTAAAATATTATTTATAAATTATATATTGCTTACTCAAAATCAAATGAAATCAAAATTATTTATTTCAATTAGACTTTTTCGAATAGTACTTTTGAAACGTCAAAAATTTGTCGGTCAGCAGTTAGTTTGTCTGAAGCTAACACCAGCTCGGAAAGCAGTTTTCTGTTGAGAAGAGCCGGCCAGAAACTCAACAGTCGCTCTTTTCAAAAATCCATGTTTACATAGTCTGTTATACAAATCATTTAACTTGAGAGTCAACGTCACTTAGATTCCAAGCATTCTCATCATTTAAGTAATCCTGTACATTATAGTATGCTTTATATATTAATGACTTCTTGATCCGAGTTTTAAATTGTTGAAGTGGCAAGTCTAATATAGGCTGTGGAATCTTATTATAGATGCGAACACCAAGCCCCATGAAGCTAAATCTGACTTTGTGGAGACGATAGTACTCTGAAGAAATAATCAAAATATTGTATTTTTAGGTGAAGGTACCATTATAGTTTTTTTTAACCAAATAATATATTTTCCTGTATTACTGTAATGATATAGAAATAAAGTACGTCCATGTTTATAATGAAGACAATGATTTCTATAGTCATTAAAAATGCATATCACGAAATAGAGTGTAATATTGCGATTATGATTGAGTAACTTGGTTTGATTGTATTAGATTAGTTATATAATCATATCAAACAATATTTAACGTTGTAAAAGTAATTGCGATTAAATAATTCAAATTATGATACATTTTAAAAGTAAGTGGCAATTACATTGAGAGCGTGTTGTTTCTGTTTCAGTGCATGTAGTTTATGATATTTTGTAAATTATGTTCATCTTCATTATTATATATAGTATTTTAATTTAATAATTTTCAGAAAATGCTGATCTACTTTTTTTATTTATACTTTTAATAAAAACCCATTAATAAGTTAAGTCCACAGACTTGTGACATATTTTTAAATGTTACTAGCTGGCCCGACAAACGTTTTTTTGTCTTAACTATGAATATTGAATTTGAATTGATTGTATAAGTATATGGTCGTTAAGTTTGCTTACATTTTTTAATTTTTTGCCCATCTTTTTTTTTTATTTTTCTTACATAAGAACCTACTCCTGGCAATAACAAACACAACAAAAAAAGAACTAGCGAAATCGGTCCGGCCGTGACCGAGGGAAATAGGGATTCATTGTTATATATATATATATAGATTATTTAAAATTTTAATTTATTCTACATAAAATAAATAATAAATAATGCGAATAATATCCCTACAGTAGAACTCTATAGTAGAGTTATACTATAGATATAGATATATATGTAGATTATATAGATATTATATAATTGTATTTCTCTTTAACATAATATCTTAAAATGTTTTGTTATATAAAAAATATATTTTATAACTTGTATTAAAAGTGACTAAAATTGTTAATAACATCAGAAAATTTTAATTAAACTTAAGCCTAACTTAGCAAACAAGTTGTACCTCTAGAATGTACCATCTGACCTCTTTACTGGACCAGTGTAGCACTAAATCTTGGACCTTAAATCGCTTTAAAAATGTTTTATATTTTTTAAAGATAGTAGATTTGAATAGCCAGTATGTTATTATAGGAGAGTAGATATAATTAAGAGATTGCTTTTAACAACCTTCTTCAACGTTTGTTGAACCATTAAGCAGATACATAATCGTTGTCATTTCAGATTAGATCAGTTTGAATATCCTTAGATCTAAAATGCTAAAATCTTGTTCTAACTTAAGTGACAACAGACAGAGGTCGAAGGAAAAAATAGGTAACAAGAATTTTTTTTATCTTACATTGCCAGCTACATAAGGTTTAATTAATCAATATAAAGTTTAATAACAATTTATAAAATATTTTTAACTAATTAATTTCTGCTACTACTATAATAAAAACCACTCAAACAAATGCTTATAATCTATAGTTGTCGCAGGCATTTCGCACACTAAGCTTGAAAAATCTGATTTCTTGTCTAGAAAGTATAAAACAGAAACTCTAATTTTTTATTCTTTTGTTAAAAATTTAATTTAATTAAATTTAATGAATTAGTTATGCCAATTACTTCTGAATAAGATCGTGTGTTCTACATGAGAATTCACTCGTTTTAATCCTGATTTGATTAAAAATATTTTTTTCTTTTGAATATTTTACTAATTTTTTTTTTTAACGCTTTAATACCTCAAAATAAAAAGGAATTATTTGAACGAATAATTTATTTGGCCGCCTGTCTGTATATCTGTCTTCTTTCTTCTGTCTGTATATCTGTGTTCTTCTTTCTAATCTAAATTAATATCGAAAACTCAGATCTGCGACCTCTTTAAGCTATGAAATAATCAAACTTCTTCGTTGACGCGATTAAAAGGTACGAGTATCGAGTACCTACTACTCATTCACCTAGAATCGTGAAATATGGTAAGAAGGAAAACTTGAAAACCGTAAATTTGTAGTTACATCACAAAACTATTAACACTTGACTGACTCTATGATGTATGGCGATATCAGTTTTCTAACGGAAATATTGAGTTTTTCCTTCAATCCAGATTGTACAGAATCCTCAGTGCACTTGAACACCTCTCCGAATTTTTGCAAGACCAGCCTTGCGACACTTCTATCTGGTAAACTGGTGTAATGTCGGCGCTCCACTTGCAACCACTTAAAAACTTTATCATACCTTTTTAGGAAAGTAATTAGTAAATAAACGTGAGGTAATATACACAAAAATTTTGCTATTATTTATATAAAATATACAAATAACATTTAGAGCAATAATAGCTATGTAATAATAATTGCTTAATCTCAAACCGGATTCATTACTAGAGTTCCTTGTGCAGTAAAGATTAGTTTTCAACAATCACTATTGTAGCAACTGCCAATGTATTGTATGCTGTAGTTGTATTTCAGTCCCAATTGCAGGATTTGTAAGATCCATCGCACAGGTGTGAACAGTGATATGATACCTTAACTTTCCGTTTTATTAAAAAACTAAATTTTTTTAAGTTAATTATAATCTTGATAAATAACAGCACATAATTCAGTTACTCTCGAAAAAGTTCACGTTGATCCAATCTTGTGTGAAAAAAAAAACAAAAACATCTCGTTTAATATTAGTAAAGATAAAAAACAAAAAAAATCTTGAGGCCTTATCACGACGTTAATACCGCCATTATTATCATACCAAAAGATATTAAAAATGTTCTCACGTAGGCAATTTGTTTTCCATATATCTAGGAATTTTACCAGACATGAAAATGAAGGTTCATAATTAAATAATTATTTTAATGCTTGTCAGCCAAAAATATGAGATTAGCCGACCTGCGCGACTTTGTTCGCGTGTCGCTACGCTCCTATGGGTCGTAGCGAAATGTTAAATAGCCTAAGTTACTCCTTGTTACACCAGCTATCTGCCAGTGAAAGTCCCGTCAAAATCGGTACAGCCATTTCAGAGATTAGCCGGAACAAACAGACAGATAGACAAAAATAGTAAAAAATGTTGTTTTGGTGTATATTATATACCGTGTATAAATCCATATGCACTTAGTAAAAAGCGGTTATTTTAATATTACAAACAGACACTCCGAACTAACTATAAAAAATCAGAAATGTTCTACAAGTTTAAGAATAAATTTATACAAGCTTTACTGTTTTGGATAACTCGGTTCGGTTCGGTTTAACTAAATTCGGTTCTGTTACCATACCGTTTACATTCAAGCAGTTCCTACAGACCTACATACGTATGACAAGTTTCCGTATAAATAGTATTCATTAAATTACTGAAATAACTTGTCCGCTATCTTTAATGGTCTGCGGAAAATGTCGGATATTGGATTCAAAGTAATTTTATTTTCGTAATCTTCTTACCAAAACAAGTAATAACTAATCCGCTATATTGGATTTAGAATGAGGGCAACAAATTTAAATGTATCTGCAAAATATCATCCAATCGGTTGATGATTAAAAAAAATTAGTTGTAAAGTTTGACCCGAACATACCTATGAACATTGCAAGTTAAATAAAAGTTTGTATAAACTCCATGATAGAGGCAGAATCTTGGAGAGAGAAGGGTCGTCTGATCAAATCAATCTATCTATATATATAAAAGGAGAATCTGACTGATTGACTGACATATCAACGCAGGGCCTAAACTATAAGGGTTAGAAACGTGAAATTTTGCACAGGGGTTCCATTTATAACATAGGGGATCACTAAGAATGGATTTTTGAAAATTCACCCTATAAGGGGGAAAAACGGGGGTGCAAAGTTAGTATGAAACTTTGCCATTTTTAAAGTTATTCAAATGAAATTCAGTATGGAGGTTCTTCATTGGAAGTCATGAAACAGGGGTAAAATATTTATTCGAAAATAATCCCTTAAGGGCGTAAAACGGGAGTGCAAAGTTAGTATGAAACTTTGCCATTTTTAAAGTTATTCAAATGAAATTCAGTATGGAGGTTCTTCATTGGAAGTCATGAAACAGGGGTAAAATATTTATTCGAAAATAATCCCTTAAGGGCGTAAAACGGGAGTGCAAAGTTAGTATGAAACTTTGCCATTTTTGAAGTTATTTAAACGAAATTTAGTAAGAAGGTTCTTCATTGGAAGTCATGAAACAGGGGTAAAATATTTTTTCGAAAATAATCCTTTAAGGGCGTAAAAGTGGGGCGGAGGGTGGGGGTTAGTATGAATACATCATGAAATTATTAATTATGTTTTCAGACGATCTACTGTAGGCTAATATAACTACCTCTATATCGCAAACGAAGTTGCGGGTAAAAGCTAGTCTAATATAAAAAGCTGAAGAGTTTGTTTGTTTGCTTAAACGCTCTAATCTCAAGAACTACTGTTCCGATTTGAAAAATTATTTCAATATTAGATAGCCCATTTATCGAGTAAGGCTATAGGCTATATCATCACGCCAAGACCAATAGGAGCGGAGCATCACGCGGACGGAGGCGCGTGGGTCGACTAGTTGAAGTATAAATTGGCAAAGATGGTGACAGAGCAGTATTCGAGGGAGCGAAAAATACTTCATAAGTGTTAAAAACATAGAGTTGCGAGACAGAGAGTGAGAACAGAATGTTCACAAGAGAGCTTCAAAAAAGTTTTAATAGTGTCTATAAGAAACTATAATTGTTATCTATTTAATCGTTTCGGTAAGTATTTGTGATAATTAATAGAGAAAATATGATACTCAACCACTTGATGCTTAGAATTAATGAAGTTAACGTACCAAAAAACTACGGACCGTAACGCGTGACCCAATTTCCACGTTACGTATTACGTTACCGTACATTCACGTAATATACACAGCCACTGTATAGTGCATAGTGACCACAAGAATTTTCTTTATACATTAAACCGATCATTAATATGTGGTAATAGGTTTTCTTTGTTATAAGAATTTCGTGGGCTCTTTGTTTATTGCTTCTTTTCTGGCTTCTCTCCGACTGTACGTTTAGTATTTGGAAACTACGCTTAGGATTTTAATACGGTTTTTATCAACAGACAGAGCGATTCAAGACAAAGGTTTATATTATGTATAATTCATATACATGAGAGTAGAGAAAATGTGCGTCGAAAAGTGTCCAAAATTAGCAAAATAAATATTTCAGATCTGTCTTTTGAGCTTTCAAGTAAGTTTGTACAATCAAATCTAGAAGTTTCTAAATAAAAAAAAGGAAATATCTACAAGTACTTGTACAATGAAATAATTACAGAATTCTGTAATTACAGTAAAACCTGGTTAAGTGAGACATCAAGGGACCTGCAAATTGGTTTGACTTATAGAGGTATTCCACTTACCCAGTGTCTCAGATATTCAGGTATAAATAAATATCTGACTCATTTACAGAGGGTTCCATTGAGGTCAGAATACAGGTTATTTCAGTTATAGAGTTGCGATTATTAAATAAAATAACGTGTTATGTAAACATTATAAATAAGTTTTAATAAAAAAAATAATAACAAAGGTAATACACATACATATGTAATTCTGAATTATTCTACAAAGAGTAGATTTTGGCACATTAAATTCGACACAGTTCCTTCCACTTCCCACTTTCATAAACAGATATTAACTTCAGTTTTTCTCGTACTGATAAAGATTTTAGCCTTCGTTTTGACATTTTATAAATAAACATTCGTATGATAGTAAAGAAAATCTAAAACTGAAAGTAATTGAAGCTCAAAATTACTTACGAAGTTAAGTTTGCGGCTAGAATAAAAATAAGTAAACAAACAAACAAAACGATATTATCTCAGTTACAGAGGTTTATGCATATAAAATTCACTCGCTGTCTCAGTTATAGAGGTAACTATTATGATAAATCGAAAGAACGAATCTCAGATATAGAGGTTTGCTTCGTCCCACTAACAGAGGTAATTCAGTGTCAAAGTGTTGGGACCTCAGCATGAGTTCCAGTTATGGAGGTTTCTCACTTATCCAGGTCCCACTCAACCAGGTTTCACTGTATAACCTCCTGTAACTCGTGTTCCATCCTTGGGTGTTGATGAATACAACTTTAGAAATCATTGATTGAAACTTAAGTCATAAATTTATATCTATTTAACAATTCTACAAGATTAATGACAAGTAAAAATTCGATGTTATGACGATTTTTTTTCATTTTTTGTAATATTAAATTTAATTATAAATACAATTTTTTTATCATTTTTTGTATTGTTTTATAATTTATTACGAGTCCATCCTAATCAATCAAGATCAACGGTTTATATACATTTTTTCTTATTTAATATCCTAAAAGTCATTTCATGTAGTGTGGTTATGTATCGCATCTCTAAGATTAAATTTAAAATTAAAAATAATATATAAAAACAATTAAGATATATAAATATTTACTCCAGAACAACTTTCCTTTCCCGGTTATTGCTTCATAACTATGTCGCAAATATGAACTAAAACTTTATATACCAATAAATCTTTGCAAAACTACATATAAAGACAATTTATTCTTTCATAAACTGTTTTTAATTGCGTGAAATTGTCGGTTTATTCTACTAGTTACCAGCGAAACGCTCGATAGTCTCTATCGAATGCGTATGACATATATTACAAGCTTTTCTATTCCTTACCTTAATTTGTGTATATAAATGAACTGTAGGTAATAGGTAATAAAAAGGAATAGAATATACAACATAATTAAATTCTAAATCCACCCATTGTCGGGCTCCCCGGCGAACCTATTATTTCTATACGCATATCTTGATATAGATATCAAATAAAAGTATTTAAAAAAATTTACTAAGCTGTAAAAGCTTCAAAATATCATTGTATCCTTTAAGATAAAATATAACTCATTTTGATTATTATATATCCAAAACATTGTCTTATTGATCATGGAAAATTAAAGTATATACATCTTACTTGGTATATTATGTTTCAGTAATTGTTATGTTTCAGAATTTTTAAAACATCGTAATAAATTGAGAAAATTACCCAAATAGTTTTAGTAGTGTGTGGTGGGATTCAAAATGTCAACTCTAAACATCTAAATACTTATTTTATTTAATAATTAATAATGTTAATAAAATTCATAATATTTTTTTTAATAAACAATACTTATTTCGAGTCAAACAAACATCTAAATGTCCTGTATCAGACTGGTCGTCTGGCAGAGATCGATTTTTAGCGATAAGGCCGCCATTTGTACCTAAGTGTACGTTTCTGTTCCCGTTTTTGTGTTTTTTTGATATTAGTGTATTTAATTCATTTCATACTTGGGGATTAAAACAAAAATATATTATTTAAATATTTGTTGTTAAAAATTCTTACGTTAGACACTATAGTTTACTTTAAACGAAAGCAGACCGTAGTAAGAACACATTTGGAAGTGTCGTAACGTTACAAATGTTGTTTTGAATGGAAACGACTCATAAGCTTCTGGGGCCTTAGCTGAGTGACAGTGTGATTTAACTTTTTTACATTTTTTTCGTTTAACAAAAAAATGGCTAAAGGTTTTGTGTATTTTTTAGTGTTATGGTGCTGCCATTTGACCATACAAGGTCAGTTAAATTATTTTTATTTAATGCTAATTAAATGCTTGTTTCGATTTCCAGGTTTTATAGGAACAACACAAGGACAAAAGTTTTAGTTAGGTATATATTTATGCTATTATGAGGGCTAGTTTCATCGTTTTCGTTCACTCATGACAATTTATATCTTATAGTTTATCTTCCCAATAGTCTATGAAGGACTTTATTTGCCAGTGGTTAATCCGGCACTAAATATTAAAATTTAAATATTATAAAATTGCTTAATTGTATTTTCAGACAAACTCCAGATTATTATCACATTATTTTTGGTATTAAAATCTCTTTTTCCTCACCGAAACGAAAACATTTCAGTTTAATTTTACTGTATCCTTTAATGTGGTGTACAATAAAGATATAAAATAAACAAAAAAACACATGTCAGCAAGTTATATGATACGTATGTGATTTAAAAATCATCTACAAAAGCTAACAAGCAAAGATATTATAATTGCTGAATTTATTCAACATATGAATAGCGTTTAAAGTTTTTATTTAACATCTAAAAAAAATATAATTACTTAATTATAAATGCAATTGAGATAAACATGTTAATTATAATCTGTTTACATGTGCTAAATATAAATTATTTAGTCTACTAATCTAATAACAAACAATTACACAATGTATGTCACCGGCCCTGTGGCGCAACGGATAACGCGTCTGACTACGGATCAGAAGATTCCAGGTTCGAATCCTGGCAGGGTCGCGCATACAATTTTTTTTATTTATTCTAATAAATTAATCAACTAATTTAATTTTCTAAATTTCTCCAAATTTAGATTGCGATTTTTTTTATTTATCTGATACATTATATTATGCGTCTTTACTTTTGTATCGCTGACGTAATCACCATACAGACCCTCCCTCCATACTTGAATAGCCCCAAGGATGTATAAAATTAAAATTAATCTTAAAAAACTGGGAAGAAATAAAACACTAATTGAGAATTCCATTTAGTGTATTAGTAATTGTAGAAACATTTTCATCATTTTATGTTTTAATGTCTTAAGTATTTTGGGTTAACAGATTTAATACTTCAATCCTAATAATGACTAACATTTATTTTTAAAATAATTTAGGCAAAGTATAAAATATAAAAAATAAAATTGTAAAACCTATTTTCCCTAGTAATTCTCCATAATATTATCTTTTAAACAAACACCTCTTAACACTTAACCTTGTCAGCTTGTGTAGCTTTTGTACGGACTTAAACAAAGACTGTGGTTTTCTATAGCACAAGATATTTTTAGCATGCTAGGATTTTTTACTTTGAAAAATACTTGAATTCTACGAAAGATTTATTATTACTTTTATTAATTAGGATATCTAGTGTTTTATAGTTAACTAAGAGATTTTATATATCCCTAATCTCAAGATATCGTATTCTAGTCTAGCGGCCAATCAATCAATCTAAAACTATAATCTTTAGATTACAGATGGTTCCAAAACTTCTAAAACACACTTGATTATGTTGATACGAACTAGAGGACACCTTCCTCCATATAATTAATCATAAAATAACCAAATATGCCAAGAATCTACATTAATTACGTAATATATTCTCATGGTAGCATCGCCCACACGCAAGGGAGGCTCAGAGATGTGTATCACAAGGCATTTCCATTGTCTTTGAGGAAATCAAAGCTCACCACACGGCCTCAATGTACGAAATACCCTTGCTTAATAACTTTGCAAACAAGATACCATCTGCTATATCTTTCCAGCTCACAGAATTTGCTTAAGTTACGCTAATTTTAACTTCAGATTCGGTTTAAATACGTGTTTAAGTATTATTAACTGATTTAATCCTTCTTAATTTGCAAATATTTTATACCGAAAATATAAATGTTTCTTAGTAAAACTTAATTTTTTAAAACATATTTTTTAATACATATTAATTTTAATATGTATAATTATATCATTATCTCCAGCAAGATTTATTTCAAAAAACCTCAACAATATTATTAAACTACAAGCTGACCCGGCAAACATTGGTAAAATATAAATCGATGTTGACCGATTCTCAGACCCGATATGCACATAAAGTTTCATAAAACTCGGTCGAGCCGTTTCGGGAGTTTGGTAACAAACACTGTGAATTTCATATACTTACGAATATTACTTTTTGCAAAATACATGTCATTGGACTTGTAATATAAAGAAATAATAGTTATTTGTTATACAAGAGTGCAAAATTGCTTTTTGACGTCGTGCTTAATTTTGATGACCAAGCAAGCGAAGGATTCTAAAATTAGTATAAGAGAATAATCTTTAAATAATCACGCATTTTAGGTTTTTACTTGTTTTCAAGTTTCTTGTTTTGAAAAGAAAATGGCGCGCGCAAAGCAAATTTAAAAAAAAGTACACCAAAAAGTTTTTAACAAATTAAAAAAGGTTGTATGATAAATTCGGCACCATGAAGGTAGAAGAAAATAGGTTTAATGATGTTTTGAATTCACAAACTTAGTGCACACGATGTTCTAAATTCAATTTTACTTTATCCTCTAGACTTAGAGGATAAAAACGGCTTTTGCACTCAGATATTACAGAGCAAAAATACTCTTTCCGAGATGGGGGGATGAAAAATATATTATTAATCTTTAATTCATTGATAATTCATTTTAATAATACTTTATTTCAAAGAATGTATCTTTTTGAGTCCTAAAAATAATTTCCATTATTTCAAGTAAATTCAAACTGAAAATACTTAATTTCTATATACTTTATTTCTAAGATTTTTTTTTAAAAGGATTTTTTTTTAAACGTCAATAAGGTCATTTAGTCAGTTTTTTTAATTATCGTAAGCTATTAGCTAGAATTAACTTTACTATATTAAATGTTAGCTAGCGGATAAGTTAGCAACAGTATTATGGCGTGAATAGAATATCTTCCTGGGGATTATACTTTAGACTCAGACCCTCAGTTACGGCAAGAATACTCGCGTTGCAATATAATTATTGTATCATGACGGCGTATTTATTTTGCAATTCTAATTTGTGAGTTGTCCAACATTCAAGAAACTAAAAGTGCTACTCAAATCAATGCTATTATAATTAACACTATTAAAGTTGTGATTCAAATTTATTGCATCTCTACTTTGCATTTTGCGTATATGAATGTTTGTGTAGTCGCTTGTCTTTATTAATTACGAAACAAGTTACGTATTAACTTGTGAAGTAAAAACACATAGACATAAAGGAGACGAAATAGTGGGGCATTGCATACAAGTTACAAGTGCAGTTATTTTGATGTCGCCTACATAGAGAAACGTATTACGTCTTTACGCGTTTACTTTCGATTTCAATTGTATCATTACTAGTTTTTCCTTTTTTTCTCAGTGTCAGTGTATCAACTATTATATATTTATAATAATTATATTAATATTTTCGTGTTATATTTTCCAATTTTTAAGGAAAGACTCTTAAAGGAATCAATACAAGGTCAATTAATACGATAACTTCCCGTCTTGTATAAAGATTTCTAGCAGTTATTAAACTTTCATTATTTCGTAATAAATGGAAGGTTATATTCATTTTTTACAGTATATTAAATAAATTTAATAACAATGATGATTTGTTGCCCTTAATGTAAAAATGTATTTTTACAAATAATGATGAGTCTAAATGGTTTTGGAATATTAACTATAGTTTTTCTAGATTTTCATATCACTACAAAAATAGTACGAAAGATAAAATAACATGAGTATTTTTTGTAACTAAATTCTTATTAATTTTAGCTTATCTTCTGTATTTTTTAAGATATTTAAGATCAACAGTAATCTGTCATCAGGTGGAATTTCCATCTACTCAACCTTTTCTTTATTAACCTAGCCAAAGCTCCTGTTCTTCACCCATTTCCCAAAATATTAGGCATTTGGTGTGGACAATACATAACTTAACTACAATTAATCCAGAATTGTCAATGCATTATCTAGGGCAACAACACTTTTTTGTTGTAGTTTGTTGTTTTTAATTTATTTGCAATGGTTTAGAAAATTCAAAGAATGTTCTTGATAGTTACTTAATAGTTGACACACTCGTCCTGATGACCGAACAGGTATCCATTATCGATACGGTGATTTAGTAATGCATAGCTAAACGATTACAACACCCCAACTAGGTTGTGTTAGACACGGTCAGTTATAATTGAGAATCTGACTAAGGTCGTCGTGGATTAGAAACGGATCAAAATATAAGACCAAAAAACAAATCCAAAGGTTACGTAAATTATCAAAATGAAGTTAATGAAACTATTTTATATTTGGTTTGTGCTGTCGTTTATTGTGCTACAAAGTGTAATGGTTGGGACTGAGCAAAGTGGTTTTGAACTCCCTGTACAGTTGGTCGGGTTTCCGTTTATCATAATGGCGGTCAGGATAACTAATTTTATTAAGAAGCTCTCATATGCTTTGAGTCCAGGTAATTTTCATTCTATATTTATTATTATAGAAACTAGCTCTTGATTATGCAAAAACTTCAAAGAGTTCTTTTAGGAAATGTCGCGAAATATAAAAACAAGTACTTGATCTCATTTATTTTGAATGGATTTAATTTTTTATTACAGTACATAATTTTTTAATATATTTATTATTATTATCAAATGTTTCAATTTCAATCACACAATATATGGGAAATACGACTATTGCAAGTTTGTTTAAACGACCTTGATTAAAATTGAGAAAGGTGCGTGAAAAGTTGTTTGGCCATTGCGCGGCGGCAATTTAAATTGAATTTTTTATCGTTTCGCGTTGGCTGTATTGTCACATAAATACTATGTAATTTTTTATTAATTAAAGTAATCACAATATTCATCATTTTATATTTTTAACCGACTTAAAAAACAGAAAGTCAGTTTAATAACTTTATACGACTTTTCTTTTCAATGTGGTACCCATAGATATAAAATGTGTAATTATTTTATATTGGAAAAGGGATAACTTCTAATTCTAGGATACACTTAAAAAATTCTTCAAAATAAAATCAGAAATGCATAGTGATTAAGATATTGGAAATTTTATACCGTATTAGGTGGATATCGTATTTTCAAAAATATTAAATATAAATTAAGTGTGTGTATTCAGCAAGTCATAAGAAGTAACTTATGATAAAAAATTTAAAAAAAAACATATTGACATTTTTTTGAAAATATGAGAACCAACGTCTATTGTATTGTCATAAACTTCCCAATATCTTAATTACTATTACATTTTCTTTTTTATCTAGTGTATTTTGATAACGAGTTACCAAGTTAAATTAAATAAAGTACATTCAAATTGTTGGTAACTTTCTATTAATTAACACATATAATTAATAAAAATATATTATACATCGGTCATATTTTTTTAAATATTCCTTCAGTGTTCATTAATTTAATTTAGGTCGAGTTATCCGTCAATCTGTGTTAAAGTTTTATTATTTAAAAGTAACAGTTATGTTAACAATAACACTATATTATATTATTTTGGTCTGTATTTAATTAGTGACGGATCGAAACTGGATTTTCAGCCTAAACCGAAACTGAAACTGAACCTTCGGCCTCCGTCATAGTTTTGGGCCAAAACCGAAACAAACTGTTTCGGTTTTGGCCCAAAACGTAACAAAATTGACACGATTCCGGAAAATTATTTTGACAAAGATTTATTTAGACTTTTAATAGCAGTTGGACATATTACTTTTCTTAATGTATATTTCTCTAGGTTAATAGGGTTAATTGAAATGAAAAGCTATAGTTGATTTGTGAAATCAGATAAATTTATTTAATTTAAGTTCTAGCACTAAATTAGTTCTTTTATTTGTTTCGTTTAAGTCTTACTCTCATGAGCAGTCTTTTATTGAATATCTTAATTAAATCAAATCATATTTGGCAGAAACTAATAAATAAATAGTAAGTACTAACATAACAAACAACGCAACTCCAAATATTATATTAGATGATGCCTTTGTACTTTTTGTACAGTCTTAATCGTTATAATAAAAAGGCAACTAAAACTTAGAACTTCTGTACATTTTAATGCATCGTTAAATCTCTTCAGCCTTCAGCCTTCAATATAAAATACAAATAAAAAAATAAATAAAGTTTTCGTAAAGGAACCAGTAACCTAACCATTTCTATTTATCTATAACATTAAAATTGTAATAAAAATAAATCAGTTTCTTCTTTATAACAATCAAAAACCTAGTAAGTCTTCAATGGCCAAGTATAGTTTAGCCGAAACTTGCCCGAAACCGAAACTTCGGTCAGACACTAGTATTTATATATCGGAGTATAGTCAGGGTAGGATAATAATACGACGTTTCTCTGATATTAACAAATAGAGAATATCCGAACTTTACCAATAATTACATTGATCAATAAATTACAGGCTCTAAGTGTGCTTGGATTACGTATAAACATATAACATACTCATTAAACATTTTACACTCCTTTTATCGTCGTCGTCGAGCAAAAACATTACCGGTAAGTGCAGCTAACCTACTTCCAAATGACCGCTATGACATAACACTAGAGTATTGACCAACAAATCCGTCGTCGTCAAAACGTACTTCAGACTCGCGATTACTCTTTAACAGTACGTTCGTGTTATTCTAATATATAAATATTAATAAGTGATTTGTAGTGTTAGTAATGGAGTTCCGAAGATTTGTGTTCTTGTTTTTATTTTTTATCTACGTTAACGGACAACAAACAGGCTTTGAACTACCAGTGCAATTAGTTGGTTTCCCTTTCATTGCTGGTAGTGTGAGGTTGACGAACTTTTTAAAGAAATTGTCGTATTCGTTAAGTCCTGGTGAGTATTACAAAATATAAAAAATTGCTCTTTTTTATAGGGAATGTTAACATAGTAGAACCATAGTCTCATCTATATCTAGTGTTAAACAGCATGATATAAAGACTAGGCTAGGCTATTCTATATAAATTTTTGATATCTTTTACTAAGTAAATAATATCCAAAAATTTATAAATATTCTATTTTGTCTCGGATTTATTATTCATGACGTTAAGTTATTTAATTTGACTCGCTTTCCGGAATTTTCATGAGTTGATATATTGCATATAAAAATCAGATGAGAATGCAATATTATTTTAACATGGACCTGATCTGATGCTAGAGCTAAAGGTGTCCATGGGAACTATAACATAAACGACACAAAGATTTGGCTCGTTTGATTCGTCTCGATAAGTGCTCAGTTATTTGTCCTAAATATTTTTAATAGTTATTTCTTATTAACAACTAATACAGGATCGTTTGTTTTAAATATCGTCTTGTTCATATATAGTTTTTTCAGCCGCTATATTTTGGATAATTCTCACTATATCATCATAATTATAGCCTATGTGTTATTCTGATGTGTAAGCTATATTATTGTATAGTTTCATTAAAATCCATTCTGTAGTTTTTGCGTGAAAGAGTGTTAAACATACATCCATACATCCACACATCCATACATTCTTACAAACTTTCGCGTCTATAATATTGGAAGGATTTGTTACTGAAGTCGACTTTTCACGCATTAATATCAATGCCATGCTTAATTTCATTAATACACTTCGCCACAGGTCAAAGATTTTCATTAAAAGTTTCATAATCAGGGTGTTTTGGTTAATTATAACAGTTTAATTTTATAAAAAAGTTCAATGTTGTTTGAATCCCAAATAAATAATTAAATGTTAGCATTTTTCTGTTTATAATAACTCTCACACATCATTAGCAAGATATTGTATGGAATATATATATTTTGTATTCAACATTAAAATTCCTCATGATAGTGGATCAAATTTTGATTCTTCAGGTTTTTAAATTTATATTATTAACATTCTATTACTTCTAGATCTGCTATTTCGTATTATTATAAAGATGTATATGTTTACTGTATAAAAGTACGTTTTGTAAAACTATAAGCATATAAATGAATAAGAATATAATATAAATGTATAACTTTAAAAGAACGATAAATGAAAAACCTTGTAAAATAAAACATCGCCAATTATAGAATTTAATTAAAAAGAAACTGCAGACGCTATCAATCCGAAAGCAAATATTAAACGCAACGACGTAAATTGAACCTGTCAATAAGAGAATGTATGGATGCGATTCACCCTCATATATATTTATTTTCTCAGTTAATATATATTGTACGTAGTGACTTTCAGTGAAACGATACGATAGTACTACCTAAGCTAATTTCCTTCATGGAATTACATTCAATTTGATATTGTAATGTAAGTCTTTATGGCCAGTTCTCTGGAATTATGACGGGGATAGGATGAATAGATGCAATCTTGACTGATTTTCTAATTAATAGTTTTTGGAGTCAATGATGTAAGATATTTTTTGGTATGACATATTATTTAGGGACCTATGAGTAACTGTAATATATACTGCTGTATAACGTTAAATACTTCTTGTTCGTTTCCCACCCCTTGTTATATTATCATAATAAGTATTACGGACTTATCACACAGATATAATTAGTTGTATAATTCTGAATATGTCACTTCTTCATCTTTCAATGACTATATATAATGACTATATATTTTGTGTACTAACTAGAAAAATAATTAAATTTAAAGATTTCACTCCTCGTACTCGAACATACTCCTGTATTAAAAATATCGTTGTCAATAATAGAAGATATATATGAATTCTTAATATAGGTTCTGCAACACCAATAGAAACCATACACTGATTTTAGCTTTTTAATTTGCATGACAATTTTTATTTCGATCATCTAATGTAGTTTCAATTTTTTTCTCATTTCTCTCCGAATTTAATTCTGCAGTCCCATCAAAATCCGCGGGTACATGTTAGTTTTATAATAAAAAAATGTATAGAGATCATAACAATGAATATATCCAATTTTCCCTGCAAATGAATCCTTTGAAAAGATAATTTAAAGCAATTCTGAATCCATTAATACGAGCGTGGAGTGCCGTAAATTCACCCGTCACGGCCCATGTGCGGACGCATGCACAATTCACTAAAAGTACTTGTTTTATTGAATTTTTTATCGGATTGCTTCGAAATTGGGTAACATTTTAAACCCATATGGTTTTAAGCTTTCATATAAAAACGACTCGCATAACAGATTTTTGTAAAAGTTACAGTTTTTGTCAGTTTTTTGTTGTATCCCTATGGTAACTGGTATCGTGAAGGAAAACAAAAAATATATCACTTTTTTACCCCACTTTTATCTATTTTCGTCATATAAACTGATCAATTTTTTTTAAATTTAGGTAAAAAGTAAAGTTAGCAGCACCTCTGTTTGTATAGACCTGGGGCAGTTATTTCCTATCGTACACACTATTCAAAGTAGTGTAAGTAGTGAAGTTTTAGTGTGTTAGTGTCTAGTTTTTCTTATCAAGGGCTTCGTGAGTCAACATTACTTTGTTAAGTTAGATGAAGTTCAACTGGGTCTACATGCCGCCAGTGCCAAGCGTTGCCCGGCTTCCTGTCTTAGGTATTTTAAGAGAAATTATATAGAACATTCTTCTTCTTCTTCTTCGATTATGAAATATAGAACATAGTAGTTTATATTACATCATTAGAAAAACCGCAATGACTTATATAATATGAGGCAACTATACATTACAATACAGTGTTGCATATATTCAAATGGTTTCGCTAAATATATCATGAGCTTAAATATATGTTTGTTCGTATAAATATGTATGAAGTTAATCGAGTTTTACTGGTTGTTCGGTAATAGCTATTGAAACAATATTTGCACTTGATTTATTGTGACGGAAGAGGGAGTTATTACCCAGACTGAAAAACGGGTTAAATTTTAATAGGTTTTTAAAATTTATGAATACATGAAAATACTGTTGATATAGGATATCATTGGAAAATCATAAAAAAACACTGAAAAAAATATCTTCTAAAATATATGATGATTAAAAATATATAAAATAAAGATATATGATACAAATATTGCAGAGTTATTAAAGCTCTTTCTATGGATTTGGTTTATAATTATTTTAGATTATTAGTCCTTATTATATTTCGAGAACCTTAATGTCGATAGAAGTCTATAAAGCATTTTTAATATTAGAGGAATATGGA
Organism: Limenitis camilla; assembly: GCA_905147385.1. Lineage (NCBI taxonomy): Eukaryota > Metazoa > Arthropoda > Insecta > Lepidoptera > Nymphalidae > Limenitis > Limenitis camilla. The sequence goes on along the minus strand of LR990245.1, from coordinate 6,389,152 downwards.
ATTTATTTATGTAATGTAAATGTTAGACCTTTTTATTTTTGGGAAAAAGCCAAAGTTTTGGATTGTTCCCATTTCAAATATCCTTACACATTGATTGATATCCTAAAATAATCTATGACAGAAATTTAACTTTAAACATCACGCCTTATGATTGAAATACTTTTGTTATAAAAGTTTTTTCATGTATTACTTTATCAAGAGATATTTATTAAGAGATGTTATCTGAGCTTTTAAAACCACGAGATATGCACTTAACTTTGTGAAAGTGTTGAGATAACAAACGCTCGTAATAGATCCTTACAACGCTTATCTAAGGCAAAAAGTTACTCAGAAGTTGTAAAACAAGCCAGAATTTAATTTAATCATTGAATATAATTTAAAAAATAAGAAAAGTTATATCTTTATTATAATATGAAGAAGAAATATATGTATAATATACAAAAGTAAATCTAGATTTAACTAGGAAAATCTATTATGGATTTATGCTTTATCTTTTAATTAATAAAAAAAAATTATGAAAGTTCTTAAAGCTTAGTCGTAATGGAGAGTTTTATTTTTGAAATGAAATCATAAACATAGTAGGGATAAACAAATATAGAATAAAATTTTGGTTTCAATTTAACGGAAAAAATATATGACACGAACACTGTCTTAATAGTAAGGACAAGTGATTTTATTATTTTAAATTATTTTATTTCGAGAAGTACTCTGTCCCATGTTATTTAATTCAATATTCTTTGAAATGTAACACATTAAGATATAAAATTAAATATAGTATAGTAATTAGCAGTAGTGATTTTATCCATAATTTTCTAGGTAGAGCAAATATTACGCTTATTAATGAAAACCTTATCCTAAGGCTATATGCAATGTCGACTCGGTTCATTTCTCATCTAATGACCTATATAAATAACCTTTAGGTTTTTCTCATTGTTCATTCTTCAAATAATATAATATTTGATTTAGTTATAGTAAATTAGTTAGTTCTCTGTAACTAATTTCGTGTGTAAACTTGTAAAAAGTGAAGAAGCTTGAATATTCGTTTAAAGATTTTTCAATACACATATTTTTTAGGAATTATATAACATATATTTTATGTAAATATTCGTTGACATATTATATATAATTTTTGTAATAATTTCTTGATAAAACTTCTTAATTTATTTAATAATCATTGTTGTATTATAATCAAATAGGAAATGTAAGGTTGAAATATTTGTTAGATTATCTTGGTTAATAGAAAAATGAAACTAACCTAAAAATAACTTAAAAACTCGAATGGAATAGATTGATTCGCGATTCAAACGCGTTTTAAAAAAGTTTCAGTTTCAGTGATAAATTGAAGAGCACAGCCGCAGTACAACTACCATTGTTCTGTTGTGGTTTTTATTTATGCTTTTCAAGAGAATACGGAAAAAAGACTTACTGTATTCGAAATAAAGGATTATTGAATGTATTATAGATTTGTTTAATGTGAATAAATTTAATGTGAATAAAATTTTAGAGACCATATCTAAAAATTTTAGATATGGTCTCTAAAATTTTTGCCTGTAATGAGACTGTCTGGAACTTTATCAGCAAGGAATTAAAATTTTTGGTTGAAATTCGAGTTAAAGGTTATGCTGAAACGGATTGAGGAATGCTTAGAATATGTTCATATGTTTTTATATATATTTTAAATTCTCTTTTTCATGATATTTTTCTGATTATGCTTTTAATTAGTATACTCGTCACGGAGAAATGCCAGAACGCGGACTTTTTTAATAGCGCACAGTTAACTGGTTACAGATGCATGTAAACTAAGGTTCCCGTTGTTATTTTGATCTTTGTTAAATGCTCATTTTTTTTATTTCAGCCACATATCGTTCCCGTAGTCGTCGTGAGCTGACGTTCACGAGTGACGTTCCCGAACCCTTCGATGCGCAAGAAGTAGAAAAATATGTAATAGGAGAGTTCGGCGCACGCGCATGCGTGTTCGAGAGGGTTTGCGCGCACTACGCAACCCGGGCACGCTCGCAACCCAAGCCGCAGATGGACTGGTCACAGATATTTAGGTAAAGTTATATGTTTGTAATACATGTCATTCCTTACTTTACGTAATTTTAATTTTATTTATATGGATGACTAGTTGATGATCCCTCCCAACTTAGAGAGACGGTAGACAAAAATAATGTAACTAAAAATTATTGAACCATTTACGATGTACAGAGGAGTTACATTTATATAAAGAAAAACTTGTTAGTTTACATAGTTCACCCTCGCTTTGTTGAGGGATAAATTTCTCTCAGCTGAGTCTGATATCGATGTCCTGAATTCCAAACAGACTAAAATCCAATGTTAAAAGTATACAGGGTGGATTTTTGAGACGGGTCAGTAAGGCCAGGTGCCTTAACCGTTATAGTTACAGGAAAACGGTCCTAGGAGACCATCCATAACTTTTTAAGATATTCTGAACTCATCATCATCATGACGACCCATCAATGGCTCACTGTTGAGCCGGGTCTCAAAAAATATATATTTTTATGTCTATCGATCCTACTTCGTTTGGAGATCGAAAGACTCTATGGGACCATTTAAGGTATGAGTACTAGAAATGCCATAAATCGCCAAAAACATTTTCCATACATTTTGTACTGAAAAACGATAAATCTGTGGCAATTATTTATTTCATAAATCAACTTTGGGGACATTTTCACCGTGCTTATTACAAAGACAAAAATTATAAAATCATAGATGGCAAAGTTCGTCAACCTATGCCAACACAATACACAGCCTTGACCTGTCCATCCTAAACGATGCACGTCTCGCAACCAAAGTGTTACAACATTAATATTTAAATAATGTAAAAGTTTTCAAGGACGGTGAATATCGGTCAGGTAGATTCGCAGAGAAGTGTATAATGATGTAACGACTACGCAACGGATGGTCGACTATCACGTAGTCTAGAAAAACTGGTAATGTGAGCTAGATGATCATTGTAGTATATAACGCAACCTTCCTTCTAGAATATTATAATTAATGACTCGCTTCTTTGGGGATATGATATGAGACAGCAGATGATATAATAAATTCTGTTCTAATAGTATTAATATTAAAACATGGTCAACTATTTGAATATAATTTACACAATAATAACCAAGTAAACTCTACAAATATTTTAAATTGGGAAGTTTATATGTTGAGATATGCGAATAGATCTCATAAAACTAAAAGCTAAACTATTTTTTTATTAAATTATATTAATATTAATTTTTGATTTACTTATGAGTTGTGACAATATATTTTCTTGACAAGATTTCCCTACAAAATAGGAAAAATTTTAAAATTAGGTTTTAATTATTACCATTTTTTTTTCTTAGAATATTTTATTTAAAATTAAAATTTTTTTTTGTTTTTCCTCTCCATTTGCACTGTAAAGTTTCTTTTATAGATTTTGTGTAAGAATCGAGAAGTATAGAGATAAGAAACACATTTTTTATTTTTAACCGACTTCAAAAAGGAGGTTCTAAATTCGATTGGTATATATTTTTTTATGTATGTATACTGATTACGCTGAGATTTATGATCCGATTTACGTGATTCTTCTTTTGTTTGATGCGGAATTGTCGCCATTTGGTCTCATATAAAATTAAAATAGTTTGGCCCAGTAGTTTTTACTTTAAAACATTTTTTCCCTTCCCGTACCTTGGGATTTTGTAGAGAGCAAATTCTATGGGCAACAAAACTTTGTTGCTTCTACTGGTATAAAAGTAACGAACTGACTAGGCGAACAATGATATTACGGCCATAAATGAAAAGCCATAAACGAAATATTTGAAAAAAAAAAGTTTCAAACTCATTTATTCTGTCAGAGAGAATGAAAATTGATGGCTTTTTAATTAGAGGTATGGTACCTCCATACTCTAAATTTTTAAAGGTTTGTTTTGTGAAAATCGATTAATTTTTAACTAATGCTAGCTTTAGCAATAGAGTTATTATCTTTTAATTGTTGGTGGTTCCTATAGATTTATATTTAGAATACATTATTTGCTTGATAGTATACTAATAACTTCTCTCCTAATCGATTTGAATAAAATGTGAGAGTAATTTCACACAGTTAACATTGTCTAAAGTAGAGTAAAAGTCCTTATTCTGGAAGATTACGTGAATTTATTTATCTATTTTTGTACGTATGTGTTTACGTACTGCTGTACAGAAATAGGTATCATTCTTTACAAACATTTAAGAGGATGAATGAAGAATGGGATAGTGGACTCGTTTTACTTGATTTGTTTTGAGGCCTCCAAGTCCAGGTGAATTAGAAATTCAGCAAGTCAGTAAGTAGGTCAGTGATGTAATAGCGACATTTGCGGACCCGTCACGTAGCCCATGACTGGTTTTATGGCGCTCTGCCTCCATAGAAAATTAACTGACAAACTTGTACACGAATTTGCTACAGACCATCTTATATACTACACAAATTGTCTTATAAATGTCAAGTAACAACGACAAGCAACATTGATTCGTACTAAAGGATAGTCAAATGGTAGAGTTTAGCTTAAGGAAATATTTACGGTACATCAATTTTTATTATTAGGTAGTCAACTCTCCATAAAACTCTAAAACATGTTTCGAACAAACTGGCTAAAAATGAAACAAAGCGTAGTTTTTAGTATTTTAACTTATTTCTGCAGTAATACAAATGTTAAAACTAAATACTATTTAGCTCATTAGTTTTTCGGAATATGTGTTTAATATAAACTGGTTAATTTTATAAGTCTGTACGTAAGAGACCCTAGAAATAGTTTTCAAAAAGATTTGGGCGCAAAAAAATCTTATGCTATTAATACTAAAGCGAAGGTAGGAAGGCTTAATAGTTAATATTTATTCGTCTTAATTTCTGTACTCTATATACATATTATTTACCTCAGGGTATAATCAAAGTGAACTGGTATTACACAATACCACAGACTTTCACTATTCATTTAATATAGTTAAACAATTCTGAGCCTTAAAGTTAAATTCCTAACTTTATATTTGTCTTAAAAGTAACCTATAATAACGTTTTAATCATTTCAATTCTATTTTCCGCATAATGTCTAAAAAGTCTATTTTCAATTGAATTATAAACTAATGTCTTAATGCTGCGGTTTGGATCATAAAGATAATCAAGTAGTTCCGCATACAAGAAATTGTTTTCTGTACATAACTTATTTTCTATTATATGTTATAATACAGGTAATGTAACACGAAATTATAATAATGAAGTATTAATTCCGTAATTCGATCAATCTAAGACACAAAAGGGTACGTAACTACGAAATCATGTTTGAAAATGTATCATTAAGGCAGTAACTATGCTATAGTTGACTCTATTATACATATTAATTTGATGAATATACGTATCATGAGATAATTTTTGAAGACATCCTAAACTGATTATGAGAAAAATCTGAAATAAAGTAGAGGAAAGAATATCAAATTTTCAACACTAGTTCAATAAAATTTTAGATTCTTAAGTGGTAAAGCTGCAATGATTTTATTAAACATATGCAAAGTAATAATTCTTACTTCTAACTTTCTCTCCAATTTCTAGTAGAGATAGTTCAATTCACGACTGCTCACGGCACGCCTATTATTTAAGAGTTAGTAGGAAATCAGTGAGACGTCGTGAATTGTACGAATGTAATTTACTTTTTAACCAAAATAGTCCATTGATTTTAGGTAAATAATTAGATCTAACCTCACGAGTTTCATATTTCCTAAAAAATATAACCATAAGAAAAAGGACTATCCTAGACAATTTAATAATGTTTTATTAAAATTTGCATTTCTTTTCAGCCAATACAAACGATCTCCAGATCAAGCTAAGGAATTCTATCTACTAAGTGTGTTCCTAGGAGACATCGTGGGGTCACCACAATTGTGCCACCAGTTGGGCAAGAGACGAGGGTGCGATGAAAATCTACTAGGAAAAATTGAAATTTAACTTAACTTTAAGAATAAAGTTCCGGTGAAATGGTTAGAATACTCGACATTTAGATTTTATAGGTAATTTTACCAACATTAAGATAAGGAAAATTGGATAAAATTTTAGTTACCGCTTATTTAATTACAAATAGGTAGGAGCAAATTTTCATATATAGTGGAATCGGTATTTGTTGTTTTTTTTATTTATTGATAAAATCTACTTTTCCTTTAGTAGCAGATGGATGACCTCCCTTCGAATCTTAGATCATTATAAGTTACCTAATATTTAATTTTTATTTGAAACTTTTTACTCAATATCATGACATAGTTGCCTAAGTCGATATTTAGTTAATACAATTTGTTATCAACACTTAATATTATTTTTATAAGTTAAATGATTTAACAAAAGAGGTACAAGTATTGTGTTCTTAAATTATAACTGCAGAAAAGATGCTCAAATTTAGCTTTAAGTACACCTAACTTTAAGTCTAAAATTAACTTTATTACTACTTGAATATTCCTATTTTGTATTTAGATATTTTAAAATAATTTCATTGAATTTTATATATTTTATCAGTTGGAAAACTCTATATTAGGAATTCCACCTTTTTCTAAATAAAAGCTAAAGCTTAGAAAATCGTTAAAATATTGTATAATTTAGAAATTAAAGAAAAAATACATTGTTCATTTTGTACATTTTTTACGATCTTCTGTACTATTTTATTCATTTTTTTATTGGGTTTTTCTCGATATTTTCTCTTTTTTTTGGTCGTTAAGAAGATGTTAAAACTCAAAGGAGAAGTAAGAAATATTTATTAAAAATGAGGAAAAATAATTCTACTCCTCAGGATTTTTATAGATTGTATCAGCTTTTTATCGTACATTAAAAATTATGATTTCCAGTCAAAAAATTGAAATTGATGATAATAAATTATTTTCGTACAAAATATATACTAGACTATAGGTATATATTTTTATTTAAGAATAGATGGCATAATCTATTAGTTACCAAACGTTACTTTGAAATCTTTTTTTCACTTTTCTATTTAAGTCTTATACCTTAAGTTTAAATACGGTGGAAGGCTTAAACTAGAGACTAATGTTAGTCATTAACCACATCAATATCGGTGATGCAGTAGACAATAAGTAGGTTATACTAATAAACTAATTTAGCAATTAAATTAATTAGGTAAGTCAGTGATAGTTCTAGTCTAGTATATTTTAATATTTTTTTTTACATTTTATTGGTGATTTGTTTTATTTCCTGAAAGCGCGCATTGAAGTTACCTAATTGTGATAATTCATACTATTTCCAATGAAGTTTTTATTTAATTGTTACCAAGAATATCTAAAATCTAGAATTTAGTATACAATTCCTAGGAAATATACACAACTCCGGACCCGTTTGATAAATATTATTATAAAATTCTTTAATAAACATTTTCTGTGCAACCTATATATTACCTAGTAGAATATCAATGGCTAAAAAAAATGACGTAAGCTGACAATAATTTAGATCTATTTTTAATTTGGCTCACTTAACTGCAATTTTTTTTTGATAATTTTAAAAACATTACTATGTTTTGATAATTTTAAAAACATTACTATGTGGGGAAGTATAACTTCCTCTATTATTATGTTTATATATTTTATTTTATTATTTAGTATAAAATAAATATCTCTTAACAACTTGAGTGGGAAAGTTATTAAATTTATTTTTGGACTTTACATAAAAAATTTAAACTGGTAATTACTATCGATACATATAAAAATTCTAATAATAAATCTAATTTAAATAAGAGGAATAGAGGGAAGTAAGTTATAAATTTATTAAGGTGCTATTGGTTAGTAAAGTAAGGAACTTATTGTTAAAATTAGTATAAATAAATTAATCATAGAGCAGTGGGATAAATTAGCAATATATTTTAAAATACAGTTAAATAAGATAATTTAGTTTTAAGTTATAGATTATGTGCTTGTATTTAGAATAAGGTAAATATTTTTTTTCTTTTCGACTTAATATAAATAAAGCCTGACAACTAATACCGTGAATTTTTCCCAAAAGTTGCCACTATGTATGTCTTCTAGAAGCTTTACTAAGGTCGTACAAAATTTTGTAATCTGTTAAATATTTTATTTACCTATGTATATTAAAAGGATGAATAAATGTTATAATCTTGTTTATTAATTGACTTTCGTTAATTGTAAATAATAATAATAATAAAATACGAGCAGACTTTTTTATTATAGTTATGTTGGTCCCAATTAAATGAATTTAAAATTTTTAAACGAATTTTTACCACTAAAAATTACCTACACTACATGTTTGTGCCATTTCCATTTTGTAGGAAAAATATGAAAAACGTATAATCCTAATAATTATAATTAAAAAAAACCTTTTTCTTATTATTATGTTTAAAACTTTACTTTTAATTTAATTCTTAATGGATTTTCTTAATCATAAATTTTTCTAATATTAAAAAATATTAAATTATTTAAATAAGCGACATCTAGTCTAATAGTTTTAAACTACTTGAGTATTAAGTACCGCTTAGGTTTCTATAGAATACGTTGCGCAGAAGAACAAAACTTTATCATGTCGTTTTCGGTGGGTTAAAATAGATGGCGCTGTAAAAGTAAAAGCAAAAACCTTATTTTGAATGAGTGTATTAAGTTAAGGGGGTATTCTATTGGTGTAGACTGTAGAGGAAATAAAAAAATAATAATTTTTACGATTCATTTTTTATAAGTTATTTATTAACATTACGAGAGGTAAAAAGTTAAAAATTCATAAAATTACCTGCTGATGAAGTGGGTGGTCTCAAAAAATTGGCACGTGACCATATCCACGATTCCAACCCTTCTAGCAATCTGAAAAAAAAACAACAAAGGATTATGAATCTAGAGTATGTCTGGAACTACGGAAAAGTTGAAAAAATTCACAAAACGGCGCCTGCCTGAAAAAAGAAACAATTTTTGTACCACTTTTTTGACTGTTTTTAAATTTTTTAATATAATAAAAATTTAAATTTGGGGATGAGGGTAGTTCCAGATATAGAGAAGTATATAAAGAAGACTGTCAAAAAATTTCAGGTAAATCGGTCCTGTAGAACTTGAGAAATTGTGGATATCATTCTGGAAAAACCGTTTCGAGAAAAACGCGTTTAATAAAATGTCAAATGATATATGTTTTTAAAATATTATTAAGAATACAAACTCTATAATTCTTACTTTACTCCACATTTGGTGCTTTTAAGCATAGTAATGGGGGAAGAGCAAACTACAAGCATGTGCATAAATAAATACCTACACTTACTTCTTTAATAACAGTGAAGTCTGAATTCAGCTTTCGATTTTTGACAGTTTACGGCTAATATGATATATTTATCATATTCATATTAGGTTCTATATCAAGGGGTGTTATCCTAAATTTTATTTTTTTTTATTTCGGCGATTTAACTATGTCTAAAACTTTTGTGAATCTTGAATTAAAATGGCTATGAGAGTATATAGTTATCTTATTCAAAGTCAAACTTACTATCGCTTATTTCATCAAACATTACTAAAATTAGGCATAAATAATGTGTTGAAAACAACATCAGTAGGCGCAAATGAGAAAGTTTTCATATTTATTACGATTAGAATTGGTTCATTAACAATGGTACAGGAAATATAACATTACGTACTCTACATTCGTTACGTATTTTTCCTTTATATAATAATTTTATATTAGTGTATTTGTTCTAACGACAACAAAACGCAATTCGATAAGAAGCGTGACGCTATACAAAAAAGCTGTTTTTTCAGTAGTTTATTAAGATAGGTATAATCTGAACCAACTGCGTCGGAAGTTATTGCCAGAATGTTCTCCTTACCACCACTTTCAGTAAATTGTTTGTTCTTTATTTGAAGGATTCACATATTCTATTTTTTATCCCGGAAAAATTTAGAGTTCCTACGGGATACTAATTTGCAATAAAATATTTAATGGTAACTCCAAGTATTGTACGCGTCAAATTGCATCCATGCGAAGCCCGGGCGGGTCGACTAGTTCCTTTATAATTCTGCTAAGGGCATATAATTTATCATGCATACAATTATGCAATAGAAGGACATAGGATCGTATTAATGGCGGTCGATGATACTCCCGGGATATGTAAATTAGCAATACACGTTCTATAATCTGTATAACGGTCGTACCATTCCCAAAAGAATCATAATATAAAAAACTGGAGCAGTTTATTCCAAGCAACATATCTATAAAAATATTACGCAATAAATTAAGGTTTAAATTAAGGAATTGAAGTTTTTTTATAACTATTTCGTTAAGATTTGGTACTGATTAAAAGATACTGATTGATTTCCGATAGTTCATAAATTAAATGGCCCTAGAATTAGCTAGCTTGGTCAATCTGTAACAACACATATATGCGCGCGTAGCGCGATCTGTCAGGGCTTGTATAAACTAGATGAACTAAGCATTGAAAAATTAGTTGAGTTGGCGTACGGTGGCGCCCTATCAATAACTGTCGTCTCTATGAAAATTATTGTTTTGATATAACATTGTTTATATAATTGCTAGACTGGAAAGAATTACAATATAATTGTATCAAATCGATGTTACGATATCCCGTGATTAGTTAAAATTTTAGTCGTATCTCGTAATCGTAATCTTGGTAACATTTTTGAATTCGCGGCCTATGACTATCCTCTGTACTATCCATGCAGCGAATGAGACGTGTTGACTCTAAATTGCTATTTCAGGGTCCATTTACTAAATACACTTTTTGCGTCCCTAGTCCGGAACTCTATGAGTAAATTAGTAATAAATTTTATACAAATAAATTTTTTATTTTTGATAACTAAAAATGATAATAATGATTAATGATCAACATTTTTGAGAGTTTATATAACAGTTTCTACATTTTTCCGACAGCACTTAAGTATGATAAAATCCCTTAAAATATTATGTATACTGTATGCACAAGCCTGGCTTCGTCCCAAGTTTATGGTGTCAACGCCCTCCATAACACAATAGACGTGCTAAATTTAGTACAAGTTTATATTAAGAAATTTCTGTTTATTTTGTCAACTATAATTTTAACACATTGTTCAGTATATACTTATATAAATAAAAGCTAATAAATAATACATGAATTTTAAATAGGATATCGACCAACCCCTAGGGATTTTGATACAGGTTTAGGTTTATAAAGCCTTTTTAACTCAGTCTTTTTGCTTTGCCTTGATTAAACTAAGTATTACGTTATACACTGTTTACTCTATGAAATCACTTGTTGGAATGTTTCAGATGTATTAGGACAGATGAAGAGAACCCTGAGAATGTCATAAATCGCAGATTTATTGAAATAATCTTTCAATATAGTAGTTCAATTCGTCGGTTCCACTTGATATTGCTTGAAATTTTAACTTTGACTATTTTTTAAGTTCCCCTAGATTATATTCCATTATATTAAGATAAAATTTAAAAAGCTTTTAATAACTTCATAGGTTAAAACTACGGAAATTGGTTTAAAGAGTGATTATCCAAGTAGTATTAAATAGAAAAACATATAAACTCATATCCTAAGAGAAATAAATACCAACATGCGGTTAGCTAACTTAAGCATAAACTTCCGTGGAAATTAGCTGACCTGTCCTGTGACTAATAAAGACTAATGAAAATGTTTTCCTAAAGAAACTTTAAGAAAATGTTTTTATTAGTCTCGTTTCAAACAATAAAGAAGTACAAAATTCCTAATGCTGAAAGAGTTATTTATTTTTAATGTTGTTCCAAATGTTAAGTGAAGTTTTTTTATATCTCTTATTAAAATCTTAAAATCTTAGCGAATTACGAGATAAATAGGTTTCCCTTTCTGTTTTCCAATATTTTACTTGTTAATGGACGTAGATGCATCATAATACATACTTTCCAAATTTCATAATTCTTCCCATTAGTATTTAGTTTTTATATGTAACATTGTTTTCATTCATTAATCAAATAATAAAACATGTATATTCATAATTAAAAATAAAATGATAAATGATAACTGCAGATATATCGCTCACCCACATTGTATAATTGCATTGTTTGTTTTGCTCTTTAAAATATGGATCTTGCCTTGATCTGTCTAAAATTGTAGATCAAATCAAGTACACGACTCACGAGTAACCTATACAAAACCCAAGTACGATAATATTTTGTTTGTATGTAACAAATAAATGTGAGTAAATCAGCTTCATTATATATTAAGTAAAATGTAAGGTCATCTACATAGAACCAATAACAAATAGTACCACGCACAAAAAAATAATAATATGCACTTAAAACGGAAACCATGTAACGTACATTAAAAACTTCCTCAAAACTTTAGTAACGGAGGCCGAGCATCATGACACAACCACTGCACAGCCATAATAGTTACCAGGCGAGCTCCGTTTGACAACTGGCTCGACTAACGGAATAGAAGTTTATAGTCTTGGAACAAAATAAAAGGTAGTGTATGTATATATGTTTATGTATGTCGTGTATGTATAAATATATATATCTGTTTATGAATGTATATTTAAGTTGGAGTTTTTTTTAATAAATGACTCCTCCACTGCAAGGTTGCCTGGAAAAGATCGCTCTGAGCGATAGGGCAGCCTATTGTACATATATTTCTTTTGTAATGTAATATTTGGTGTACAATAAAGTATATTTATTATTATTATTACTACCCTCGAATATAAAGTTATCAACGGTGTTGCTCTACTTTACAACTCTAACTTCTTTAAAATGAACCAAAAGAAAGAAAAAAAAATTGTGTAATAAAAATAGTATGTTAGTTACAAATAATTTTCTATTAAAATAATATAATACTATTCTGCAGTTAATTTTTCGGAATAAATAATAACATACACAGGTGAAAAAAAAGCAGTAATAGCCCATTGGTTTAGACGTTGATGTCTACTTGGGAGGTCGGAGTTCGATCCCTCACACCGGCACACGCCTCTGACTTTTCCGAGTTATGTGTCTTTTAAGCAATTGTATATCACTTGCTTTAACTTGTCTCCGTGTTCTCAAAGGTGTGTGAAGTCTGCTAACCCGTATTTGGCCAGCGTCGTGGACTATGGCCTAATCCCTCTTCATTCTGAGGAGGAGACCTGGCTCAGCAATGGGCCATTAAAGGGTGACGCTGACAATGATAACTTCCTTTGGAACATGGCGGTTTGTCAAAGCAACTTTTAATAAAACTTGCATTAAGTAACATTCTAGTGTGAATTAGATATTACTTTTACGCAAAAAACGTCAATTTCAAGTTTAAGAAGAACTCAAGATTACTTAATACTGAAAAATAAAATAAATCCTCAACCCGTTATTAAGACAATGTTGTAATTCCCAAGCTACATACATTCTAATGACACCCTAGTTAGTTTTGGATTGTACCTTAATTATACGTCAAATGTACGAGTAAGCCAAGTCTTGCAAAACTGAGCGAAAAAATTGCATTTGTATGCAAGTTTAGTGTATTATTTAGACTGAGCTTTTGTAATATTTGAGATATTTAATTTGAGAGTCGTGATTTGAAATTACATGCGACAGTTTTAGTTTATTACGGACAATTGTTTAGAAACAAGGTATAATTCTCTTAATATTTAATAATGACTGATATTAGTGGCCTGAAAATTATAGCAACATAAACAAATATCAGCAAAGGTTTCTAAAAGACCAAGAATTTGACCAAGTGTGTAGTTAAAATAAATGGATTATATTTTTGATTTTATAATTATATATTTCTAAATACTTCAATACTCTAGGGATTTAGGTATTAAGTTTCCATTATAATGTTTTAGTTGTTATGGTCTAAGATCCCAAGAAAGGCCGATTTTAACCGATCAGCTAATCCGATGAAAATGATATTTTAACAAATAAAATTTGTTTCTAAACATATATCAATAGGGTTGTCATAAAAAAAGAGTATAATTAAAATTATAAAAAATTTTTTTTTCTAAATTCGCCTACGTGCTAATCAAATGAACTAAACTCCCGAAAGAAAGCTTATAACGAGTATATACAATGTGCCTCATCTAGGTTACCTGCATTTATCTGGTCCCTACTTCCCGGTTGCCGTGTTCAAAGTGGTAAGTTGTGTTGCGTCCTCTAAGATAGAATGGGGAGGGTGAGTGAGAGAAAAGTGAAATGCCTTGGTCTTGTCTCGGTCTTGTCTCGGTCTTGCCTTGGTCTTGTCTTAGTATTGTTTTTGTAGAAAAAAGCCGATCGGTTAAAATCGGTTTTACTTGGGATCCTCTACTATTAGATAGGAGTCATATTTTAACCATTATGGTCTTTTAACGATAATTAATAGCTACAAATAACAACAGTTGTTGTGATCTGTTTATCAAAAAAATATTTTCAGTAGGTAGAAACGTCATTTGAAAGTTACTCAATATTCTAATAGTCCCTTGCGTGATTCTTGAGTTTGTTATTCGTTTTTTTTATCCTTGTTTCATTGAGATCAAAAAAGCATATACTTTTTTGTGTGAAGTGAAAGTTAAGTGTCATACCAATTTTTTTTTATATTTACGTGATGAAATTTGGCAATTAGGTATTTATTTATTTTAAAAAACTTTTCACCTCCCTTTTTTCCTCCTTTAGAGTTATTTTGATAAATTATTTTTTAGGAAGCTTTCACCATAAAAACTACTGTCCTTCGATGATCTTTGCCTTAATAGTTTCGGCAATTCGTCCTTTAACCAGCTTCTTCACAGATAATTGTATATCTGATATTATCTTTTAAGCTATATTTTAGTGAACCACGTACCTATAATTAAATATTTTACGATTGCCAAATACAATAAAGGTATTTAAGTAAAGAATGAACTGAATTCGCCTTTCCGATCCCAAGGCTATATGGAGATTGTCGATGAACGATGAATCAAGTGTGTATTCTGTATAACGTACTGGACATTAAGCGATATTAAATTATAGGGAAACTACCTGTTAAGATGTCGTTTTGTAATGAAATTTTTGTTCTGCAATAGAAGTGACACCGATAGTCATTTTTTATGTATTAAATAAGTAGTTGTCAACGAGTATTGCAATACAGTCAGTATTGCAATTTTGTTTACTGAGCATCTATTTATAATGTATTTAATTGCATTTGCTATTGCAGATTTGTTGCCATATTATATAATCTCATTATATATATAGTATGTATAGATAAATCAATCCCTAACGACTGATGCCTAGTACTTTGACAATTAGCGCGCGTCATCGTAGATTGAGCTATTTATACACAAGAAAAAATTTTCACGTATTATGTAGAAGAGTAGTTTTAAACCGCTCCAAGGTCTCCAACCTTAGGCACTGCTCAGATTCCGGTGACTCCATGTTATTATGACCTTTTGCATATCACTCTGCAGTACAGCTCATATTACTCGTTTGTTTGTCAGTAATAGTGGTTTTATAACTTTAAAAACAGGATCAGTTATTTCAAATTTATTATAATTCAAATTTATTTTCACCCATCAGTCGTTAGAATACAATTCTCCTCTGCCGCTGGGAGAGCATCTTGTAAGAGCCGAGTAACCCAGCACCTCCTTGGTGGTAGGAGAGCTGTTCTCCGACTGGCTTGCGACCACCGGCATGCGAATTCGACCGCCAAGTGTCTCTGACGCGTACCAGCCGAGCCGCTTGTGGGCGAGATCTACCCCTCCCTCTCCCATCCCATTTATTCTGCGATTCCAATTAACACCGGGTTCTTGCTCGGGGTCTAGCAGCAGTCTTCTCTTCGCTCCCCCTCCTCACTTTGTCTTCGAGGCGGCAACGCATCGACAAAACAAGAGATACCCTCTAGTTTTGTCGATGTTCATGGGCGACGGTAGCCACTTTCCATCAGGCGGACCGTCTGCTCGTTTGTCCCTCGTCTATCATAAAAAAAAAAATAGCGATATAAAGGTAACATAGGCAGATTAAGTTATTACTATTAAGGTTGAAAATGGCGAAAATAAGAAACATTGTGTCTTAACAAAGCGTTATACTTCTAGCTGACGGTAATGTCTGCACAAAATTTACTGTACCCGTTAATGTCACATAGAATTTGTAGAGAACATAAAAATGTCGTGAAAGATAACTCAATCAGTTTACTATGTTTTTAAGACGTTTGTGGTTTAAAAATGGAGACTTCCGAAGCCTAACTTACTTACTCTTACTTACTCATTATATTCTCCACTTAATATTATTCACTAATCGACCTTCCCCGGTTTAGCACCAATCCAATTAGTTGCAAAGTATAATACTTTAATTTATATAAAACATTTAATTTTTAATATATTTTTATTAGCTTTTTATTAGTAAATATTTTATTATTATCCCATAGGAACTTTTAATTTTACTGGGATAGAAAGTAGCCTATATGTTAATCCAGATTAAGATAAAGTATCTGATGAGATTTTTGTTACTCCATATACAGAAGCAAATGTTGACTAGATTATCAAGAAAATGCCTAATAATTTTAAGTGTTCTGCTAAGACCAAGATATGGGCGAGAGGTTGGTTAAAATGTAATTACTTATACCTTTAGTTAATGATGCCGTGGGAAATAGACCGAAAGTCCTCGGCCGTATGTCCATTCAAAACATCTATTAGTTAGGCATTTAAGCTGAACCTGAGCGTAGGTAATTCCTTCACTAATAATTATTTTACTTTAGGCTGTTCCTTTAATAATAGGTAGATATTAATTGTTTACGGTGATCTAACATCTAATCGTAAAAATTGGCCGTTAAGATAATATATCAATATAACGTAGATAGTAGCAAAATATCAATAGGGATGATGAGGGATTGATATCCGCGTCATTTTTACCTACTCATAAAATAAATATATCTTGGGGTATAGTTGGGATAATAATGAAGGCCGTGTCGGCCTATAGTTAGTGTAGGATAATAATAAAGAGGACTTGTTGTCGCTTCCGTCGCGTCATTTTAATATTCGACGATTTTAGATAGCGAGTAAACGATTACCGAATAATGGAATATGAGCGACATCTACGGCACTTTATTCAACGATTTTTGATAGGTTCGAGTAATCGATTATCGATTAATCGGATTATTAATTAATCAGAACGCCAGCGTCTTATTTAATATTTGTTGATTTACTTCTTCCCACTAGTGGTGGGGCATTCCTACATTATCTAATCCCTTTATATTCCCCGACTGACGCAGTACACTTTAGTTTCTCGACAAGTCTTTTTGAGTGAACATCAACTGGAGTTGAAGTGTAATAAATAGTGTGTCACTATATTACGGATATTGGACCTCTCGGACTAAGGATCATATGAGTTCTTACGTCTTATTTATTGTGAGTCCCTACATTGTATTTAGATGTGTTTACACAACCTTAGGTTAGGTTTATGTTAGGTTAGGTTAAGTTAGCCTTATGTTAACATAAACTAAGACAAACAGTGAGACTGGGCAGTGGAGGCTAGTGTCGTAATTACCTAAAGGGATCCCCTAAGCCTACACCTTGGTCACAAGTCCAAGACACTGCCTGGGTTCCTGTTCAAAAACTACGGAATCGCAGTTATTAATATAATTATATAATTTATATTATAGAAATTATGTTCGATAAAACAATTATCTTGTTTTAGCAAAAAATACTGCCTATAAGAAATCCTTTACACGTGCCAGTAATCAAAGATTCAACCTATAAACAAGAAAATTCCTGAAAATCTGATACGATTTCAACTTTAGCGTCGAGTTCCATCATATTAAACAAATATAAAGAAAAGTTTTATTTCTCGAAGAAAAATGTTGAAACCGATGCCTTTGTTTTTTGTTATTTTAACAAAAGTTGGATTATATGTTTTGTTTAACATTTAGAACAAAATATTTTATTGAAATTATAATTTTTTTTTTATTTTTATAAAAAATTCCGCTTGGCTTAATCTGAAGTACAGTGTAATATTCATAATACATTGTTTGGCTTTTCTTTTAACATGAATTTCTCAGACATATTTTAAGAATACAGCCTGTATGTATATAAATATTTTTTATATAATTCTTCTCAATATCACAGTCTAGCAATCTAAATATCTAGCTTCGCTAAAGTTTTAATGAGACTATAAAATCTGAACTCCCTTCTTTCCCTCTTCTGGACTAATTAATACTGTAAATATTTTATGTCTAGATTGAAGTCCGAACGTTAATTATTTTATCAGCTAAGTAACAAATGTTCCGTTAATTTTAGGTTCTACTAGTTGACTCGACCTGGCGTCGCTGGGATGCAATATACGTGTAATAATAATGTTGCTATTTTTAAATATTCAGACCTTCAATAAACATAATATTTTTTATTATCCCGCAGGAACTATGACTTTTTCTAGGATAAAAAGTGTTAATCCTGGTTATAAATTATCTGTGTGCCAAATTGCATTGATATTCTTTCAGCCGTTTTTGCGTAATTGTTCTATGTAGACTATATAAGAAACGAGAAGAAGATTTTTTTTTATTTTAGGGTTTTTCTTGCATATTCAGTATATAATATAACAGATATATTTTGCAAAGATCTCTAGTGTTAGAACCAAATTCCTATATAAGCCATAACATGACATACAAAATAAACCTTTTTCACCATTAAGTATTTATGTCTATGTCTGGCTTTAGCGAAAATTACTTTATTATTTTTGGCATTTACTTGGTGATTATTTTCTCATTACGAATGCTATTGTGGAACACCGAAAATAATTTAATTTTTTCTTAACATACAAATTAAATTTAAACAGTATTAAAAACATTGATGTTAATTTCAACCTATAAAATAAGGTAGAGTCCACTAAGAACACATTAGGAATAAATTTGAATCGAATGGATGACAGTATCATAATATAATAAATATTACTCATGGATTAGAGCTTCGGAAAACCTTAATTTTAATAAAATATGTAAAGAATTTCAATATTTTTACTATATAAATTCGGCTAAAAGAGGTCACGTGACGTCACGCCTTGCAGAGCTAAAGTAATGTAAATTCCATAGAAAGTTAATTGTAATACTTACCGTTACATCACCGTTTTGGAAAAAATTTTGAATTATTTTTTGATAATGCATGATGGATTTTATTAATAGTGTTAAGGTAATAATATTTTGTGAGAGTATTAAAATAATAGTAATTAGGATGACAATATTATAACTTGGTATCTTGCATTATAGCTGATCCGATTAATGATAGAGCAAGAAACTGATTTCAATTTCGTATATTAAATAGATTCAAGTAGTCTAAGGGAAACTGTCTTTTTTTCTTTAATAAATCCCATTCATAGTTACTTAGATTTTATATAATAAGGATACGTAAGTGAGTAGATATGTGGGTGTATGAATAGTATACGATTTATTAATAAAAGAAACGTGGGATGTCGGAATAAAGCTACTTGACAGAAATAAGAATAGAATTGTTGAGCTCTTTTTGGGTTATATTATTAGGTAATGCTTATTCTCAATTCATTGAGTTTTTGGTTAAACTGTTTTGCTGGAAACAAAAAGTTTTATGTAATCTTGAGCGGTTCAGTGGTTTAAGTCGGTAATTACGCAGAACTGACATAATAATCGTTTTATTAAGATATACGAAAAAGGTACCGAAATTTTCCGATTATTACATTTATAAAAAAAAATTTCTAACAGTTACGTGTGCAAAAAAGCTGTGTCTGGGCATTATGATCCTAAGGATTAAACTCTCCTTGCACAAAGCCCTATCATTCGCTTCCACTGTTATACTTGGTAATCAAAAGATAAAAAAAAAGCAGCGATGGCCCAGTGGTTGAGACTTCAAGTCTTACTCGGGAGGTCCGAGTTCGATCCTGGGCACACACCTCTGACTCTGGGTTATGTGTGTTTTAAGCAATTAAATATCACTTGCTTTAACGGTGAAGGAAAACATCGTGAGGAAACCTGCACTCCTGAGAGTTCCCTAAAAGTTCTCAAAGGTGTGTGAAGTCTGCCAACTCGCACTGGGCCAGCGTGGTGGAATATAGCCTAATACCCTCCTCATTCTAAGGAGGAGACCCGGCTCAGCAGTGGGCCATTGAAGGGTCGTGATGATGAATCAAAAGATAATTGCTGTTTATGTCATTACTCGTAAGGGAATCAAAACTTTTAGAGTATTTCTTGTTAATATAGAATCATTAAATTTAGTAAGAAGTAAAGTCTTATTGCAATATCAAGAAAAGAAAAAAAAATAAAAACTATTACGTAACAATTTTTTGCAGTTGGCTTACTAACCATCACCTATATCAGTGTATAGGACAACCGTTTCCGAACTGCAAAGTTAAATTTGTCCATCGCTCAGCTGAATCTTTATTCTAACACGTGATTGTCTTTGTATATTAGTATAACTAGTTGACCTTTAAATATACTGCAATTAAAGACCCAAAAGTTTTCTTAAAAATCTTCTGTATACATGCTGTTAATTATGATATAGGCAACGCTAATTTGATTAACATTCTGTTAATTATGATGCTAGCAACACTGATTTGTGTGGTAGCCTGTTAATTATGATGTCGACAACTTTAATCTGAGCAACATTTGATTTTAGAAGTTGGTATAAACTGAATATTAACATTGGGTTGTACCAACGTAAAGATAAAAGCAAACCAAATAAATACGCCGCCATGACGAAAATATTTATTATTGCATCGCGAGTTAATTAGGAATAATACCGAAGGACTGAGCCCTAAAGTAACACCCAGGAAGAAATTCTAGTCAAGCCGTCATACTGTTAGTCTGCGTATAGACTATAACCCCCAATACATGCGATATGTTACATTTTGATTACAATTACTGGCGACCCGCCTGATTACGCACTTTTTTATTCGGCGAAACTATGTAAATATGTATGGACAGCAATATTAAAACTTAATTTACCTACTATGAATAGTGTACCTCATCCTTAATAGGCCAGGGATTTCCGCAAGACAACGCTAATTGCTCCATCATTGTTCTTCATTTTGTGGGTTTCAAGTAAGCCAGTGAACGTTGTAGGTACACGCGATATGAGAAACGGATTCATGGAATCCAGGAAGGAAAGCACTTAATTTATGTGATAATATCGGTGTGACGATATAATGAAAACTGTCACATTAATGAAAACAATGATGTATTACTTAAAAGCAACAACTAAAATTAAATTTTATATAAACAAATTTGAATTTGGAATCTATTTTCAATTCATAATCCTTCTATGAAAATTGTCTTGATGGCAGTGTTGCCAACTTAGCTATACTACTACTAGCTTACTTTAGCTACATACCAAAAAAAATAGTTACCTCTAAGTTGAGATACTTTTCAATGTAACGCGTTTTTGATAACTATCAAAATATCACTTTTAACCAAATTATGTTTATTTCTTTTAAAAACAAAATTTGGTGTGGTCATAGTGTTAAATAAAAAACAATATTATCATTATTTTTTACTTATTTTTTTTTTCAATATGTTTTAAACAATTTAAGCTTTTTATTTCATAATAGCCATTTGTAGCCAATGGCAAGATTTCACACGTGCACCATGCTGCCATCTGCTGACAGTAGTTTGGGGATAACAAATATTTTATTATTAAGCTAAAAAGTCCATACGATTTTTTTGCTTATGCTTATGGCAACACCGTTTATAATGTAGTATAAGGGATTATTTTATGTGATGACAAGTATACCGACGGGTAGACAATAGGCCTCCGTTATCGAGGAGCATGTAAGTAATGTACTTTATTATTTTAATATTCAGTAGCGAGGTCGAGCGGCGGAGGTGAGAGTTTGTGCATAGTAGAAGACGTCTTTAAACCTGCTCCTGGCTCTCAAGCCCCAGGCACTGCTCGGCTTCCATCTAGATTGTATGTTAATGTTGTCTTTGAGTGTTACTGCACAGTATAGCTCCCATATTCTTAACAACTTCTAGGTTAGCTACTTTTCAATGTAACGCGTTTTTGATAACTATCAAAATATCCCTTTTAGCCAAATAATTATTAAAAAAATCATACAAACAAATCGTAGTTTTAAATTAAAAAAAACATTATTATCATTTCTTTGTCAATATGTTTTAAACGACTTAAGCTTTTTTCATTTTAGCCATTTGTAGCCAATAATTAGATTAAGATATGTATTTGTAAGACATTTAGTTATATATATAGATATCATAAATCATTATTAGATTTCGCACGTGCCAGATCACCTGACAGTGACAGTAGTTAGGGGATAACAAATATTTTATTACTAAGCTAAAAAGTTCATAAAAGTTTTTCTTATTTATAATATTATTTTTATGATTTTGAATTAACCGTACAGTCTTTAATTTAAAACGTAATAGTAGAGTTTGTTGTTAATAGTAATTGGAAACAGTAGACGGTGACAATAATCTATACTTATATAGATTAATAAGGGAAACTTCACGTGTATAGAAGGATACACGTGCTTAAACCACAAGGGCAGACTAGACTCGTAATGTAACAAAATAGTACACGCTTCCTACTAATTAACTACAGTGTACATGAAAGCTTCATTAACTAGAAAATAATAATAGCAATATCTTAAAAGCTAAAATATATTATTTATATAGATATCCCACAGGAACTCTTTCATTCGAAAAAAGTTTTTTTTGTCAATTCAGATTATATAGTATCTGTATACTAAATTGAATTCAAATCGGTTCACGACGCGCGTACAAAGATACGTCTTGGCTTTTATTGGTGTTATAGATACTCCTTACATTAATTTTGCTGAAATATCTAAATATCGATGAGATAAATTTAATTATATGTATAGATAATGTACTTACAAATAAATATCTACGAGGTGTTGCCGTTTTTGTCAATTGAAATTTTGACTAAAAAAAGGCAAATGTAATCAGTGCAATCTCATTTTGAGTATATTGCTTGGAATTTTCAAGAGTTTGTGGATTGTTTTTGAACTTTACCTTTCCTAAATTCTTACAGGAAAATTATGGAACTTTAATATTTTCACCCACGAATCTCACCTAATTACTTAATGAACCGATTATAAGTGTCAACAAACCCTTGCTTCCCGGTCGTCTCCTTAGACCCCACCACATAGAAAGTGAATGCGCGCGCGCATACAAACCGACACACGCGGCTCGGTGGTCACGCGCGACGAACGCCACCGCAAAAACATTTCATCATTTCCAATCTTCAGTACTTCTTCGATCGTGCCAGTGTTCTAAATACAAAAGAAAAATGAAGATCGTTTTCTTGCTTCTCGGTAAGTTTTTAAAAATTCCTTAGATTTAAACACGACCGTTCTTTTTTTTAATATTACATCTATAGGTTCTATTTTTAAACGATTTAAAAAGAGTATTTTTGGAATGTTGTGAATACATTTTTTAAAAATAGAACGACAAATTTTTAATTAGCAACACATTCTCTATATATTCTGATTTATAATCTGTAAATAATATCCATAGATAATGAATAATAACCATAGACATAATTAACCTAAACTATAAAGTTTATAGTTATTATTAACTGTAATACTTATTGTGACCACGTATTTTTTAAATATAATTAGCAAACCGCTCTCTCTTTTCTCTCTATTATTTTCATAAACATAGACTTATCTACATAATCCATAGATTATTAATAATAGGTGTTAAAATTGTGAAAATACATTTTGTTTTAATACAAACTTAATTTCCTAACAAAGTTTTATTTATGGCAACTTTTTTCTTTTTACGATTTACTAAATTCATGTATTTTATCTTACTTAAAGAAGTTTTCTATTTACGAGAATTTAGTCACAAGAGATAATACTTTATACAAATGTTACAAAATGTATATAATATACTTACTTTCTATATAATTGCATAACAAAATAATAATCTATAATATTATTTAATTTATTAAGAAGAAGACGAGTCATACACTTGAATGCGTAGTCAGTCAGTGGAAAATGCGCGGGAAAGTGTTGTGACTCGCTAAAGGAATTTTTCACTTTTTTTACTGTCTATCTCTTTTGCATCATATTTTATAATTTATTTATTATATCAATTTCAGTTAATATTTTTTTATTGTCTTTTAATGTAATAAAATGTGATCTGTGTCATAATTGTTATGCTTTGTAATTTTACGTTTACCACACAAATAAAAGTATTTTCAGTGGAAAGCAATGAGGTAATTTTATAACTAAATTATTTTAATTTTGATACAACTATTATATACGGTCTACTTTTATATTTTGAGGAATTCTTTTGAGTAGATTTCCTTAGTCTAAATTGCCTGTAATCATTTAATAACTTGAGGTATATTTCAGTACTTCTAAGATGTTTGTAATCTTCTCAATGTTGCCTATATTGTTATCAACAATAATATTAAAAGAAACTGTTCGTGTTCATAGGAATTGTCGGAACAATACAAACGCGTGTTTTTTGCTCTATTATGTGAACAAACATGCGTAGTGTCTCTTTATGATATTTGTATTTACTGTTTTGAAGGAAAAATTGTATTTTGTATGTATTTATTTATATTTAGATACTTCTAACACTAAAAAGAGAACTATGGCTACACTCATTTTTGTAGCTTATATTTACAATTTTTTTTTTAAATCTAATTCTTCCTTTACTTTGTTTTTTTTGACTAGATATATACAGTATTATGACTTCATTAATTGTTGCATATGAATAATTAATTTTAGTTTTAAATAAGATATGTTATTAGGTAGAATAATATTTATAAAAATACCAAAATACTAAGATTTAGTTGAGTTCAAAACATCAATAGAAATACGTACGTATTTCTATTGATAAATTTATTAGTATTTATTTTAAAAAGAATTAAAGATACGTGAATTGAAAAGCAGAAAAAATTTAAGTTTATATCCGTGCAAGAAAATTTCAAGGAATTAAGCAAGTTACATACCATTAGTAAAACTTATGTCCTTCCCATGACATTGGTGATCGATGGAACCACTTTTAGAAGTGTTATATGATATACGAGTAGTCCCAGTTTGATCCCATGCAAATGTTTACCTTAGACGATTTTTGCGTCTAATAGTTTTGATATATATTAGTTATATCTATTATTATGTTAGGAATACAAAATATGCATAGTAAAACTGATAGTAATCCATGGATATGAATATAAAACAAGTCTTTCCGTGTGTTTGTAGCTGTAGTAATGTAGCTGCAAAAATATATTCTCTGTATTGACCTATAAACCTATGGATTCACAATCTGCGCTTATAAAATAGGCATTAGAGCAATTCCGTTCTTGAAACTTTGAGAACTTCTTCATGTTAAGTATTAATGAGAAAAATTATAGTGTCATTATTTATAGCATCATTTAATTCAATTATAGTGTCATTTTTTACCCGTGAGGGGACGGGTTAGAATACAATTCCCCTCTGCCGCTGGGAGAGCATCTCGTAAGAGCCGAGTTCCCCGACTGGCTTACTACCACCAGCATGCAAATCCAACCGCTAAGTGTCTCTGACGCGTTCCGGTCGAGCCGCATGTGGGCCAGATCTGCCCCTCCCTCTCCCATCCTATTACTGCTGCGGTTCCAGTGAACACCGGGTTCTTGCTCGGGGTTCATTGAAACCGCAGCATTCTTTTCTTCGCTCCTCCTCCTCCCTCTATCTTCGAGGCGACAACGCAACGAATCTCTAGTTTTATCGATGTCCATGGGCGACGGTGGCCAGTTTCCATCAGGTGGACCGTCTGCTCGTTTGTCCCTTATCTATCATAAAAAAAAATAAAAAAAAATAGCAGATTTTAGAGTTAGGGCCTTTTTGATAGCCTTTTTCATGTATATGATACAATAGTTCTTGTAGAAACGGCCAAGGCATTTATTTTGACTAAGGTGTAGAGATTGTAAAGTTAGGGCTTGTAGTTAAAAGCTTGGCTCTACATGATATTTTACATGAAAATACTTTTGGTGGGATATCATCAGAATGTCAGTGATTTTCTTCTAATTAAATTGGTCGTTACTAGAAGTTTAATAGAACAAGACATATTCCTATATGCTTAGAAACTTATAGACATTTTATTTTCAATGTGAATGGCTTGTTAGTGCAAAAGTAATTTTTAAAGAAAATGTCAGCCTGAGGCAGTACAGTTAAAATAGCCAAGAAAATTGTAGATCAAATAGCAGACGCAGGCAAATAATATGTTCTGGGGAGAAATGCGTTCGTATATCTACTTATTTTAATTTACTTCAGAAAAGGAATATTCTCAATTCTTTTCAATTTTACTAGTATTATTTATGTGCAAGTTTAAACAGTTGGATGTTATTAATTTATTACAGATACTTTATAACTTGGATTAACACATAAGCTACTTTTTATCCCCAAAAAAGTATACGTCTTGCGGGATGAAGGGAATTGTTCACACAAATACAAGTAAAATAAATTAAAGTAAATATTGCATACAGAAACCTTATAAGGTGGAATAACTTATAGAATACTTTTATCGCAGGAAGAAGAGTATCTATGGTATAGAATTATTGTCATATGATATGTGAGTGAGTTAGTTAATATTTTTGTGGAAGAGTGATTGTGTGAGAGTATTCCAAATTAGTCTTGATCTAAACCAGAATTTTTATATATATTTTGTTTATGGATTTTTTTATCAGATATTGTAAAATATATATTTAAGAGTATAATATACATATTACAAGTCTTATATATGTGAGATGAAAGTCCAGTTTAGAAATGAACTACAATTATGTGCGAACATTATTATTATAACTACTTTCAACAAGTCAAAGTTCAATAAAAGCGGATTTAATATTGCTATCAGATAGTAATGTATTATGTTTATTACAATATACTACTACTATATTATATGAAATTAAGTTACATTTGCATTTTGTATTAACACTTTTAATTACGTTCAAAGTCTTCGTAAACTATCTTCTTTGATTTGGTCGGATATTTTTGTTTGTAACATAAAAACAGAAGCCTTTTAATCTAGATGGTAATAAATATGTAGATGGATTCATAAATTGAATATTACTAGAGGTCTTTATCAATTAATAATCACCAAAGCTCGCCGGTTTCAATTTCCTTTGTACAAATATTCAATTTTCACAGAAATACGATTCCCCTCATACCATGTCGATCAGATGTCGCTCTGAACTCGATTTACTCTCTTCAAATATTAAACATGTAGATATTTTGTTTATACAGACAGATTTAAAAGTAATGTCTTTTTGTAAAAGGTCTAGAATTTTAGAGAATTGAAGTCTCATACTTGCATTTATGATAAATGTTCAAAATAAAGCTTCAAAATTTTACATTAATTTTTTCCATACAAATAACGACATCTCTGAGAGAATGTAAGAACTACATGAGTAAAGCATTGAAAAATAGTAGATCTTCACGTGTGGCGACGAAGCGTCTATGACCGTCGTATCTATCAAAATTATAACTTTAATAAAATTAGTTTAACTACACTACAAACAACTGTAAAATGTAAGATACCGATGATATAATATGCAATGTTTTTTATGGATGAATGGAACGTGTTCGCCCTAAATCTCAACTATTTTAGGGCCCATTTACCGGTATCTCTTTCTGCCTCCTTTAACTATGTCCTTATACAAGTAATGTAGAAGTCAATGACCTAGAAACATAATCTAGACTTGTCTAAACTTGACAAGCTAGTCTAATTTATACACCTATAACGTAAGCAACACTTAAAATGGCGTAACGTAAATCTTAATAATAACGGATAAGCCTACATTTTTGCCTACTTGGAAATTACACGTAATATGTAATTATATTCGCCAATTTGTAGTAATAAGGGCTTGACATGTACGGAATATATAAGATAGAGTTTATTTATATTCTGAGTACCTAAGAGTTCAATTACTCATTACTTTGAAGCATGATGGTAGACGTTACAAACTTCTACGTGGAGTATATCCAATAATAATATAAAAGCTATACAGTTTGTAATTTTACAAGTTATATCTCAAATTCACATATGATTTTATTGTTTGTTAAGGAAACATGAATTCAATTTAATATCCATTTTCGATTGATTTTAATTATTATTTTAAGTTATAACTACATAGTAAATAAAGGTTTTTAAATGTTAAGTTGAATAAAATAATCTAAGTTCGTTGAGGATACCAGGAAAGTGAATCTAATCGATATTTAAGATATAGTTTAGGAAAAACCAATTAAAATACATTTTTAAAATTGTGTTAACTATATAAGACATATAGTAATCAAAAAATTTTGTGCTGTACGAACAAATATCACACAAACGGATGGTTTATTTTTTCTGATATATTGTCGTGTGAACCAACAATAATACACTGGTTCTGGTAGCACAGTGGAATATTCACTGATATCAATCGCATTCCCAAGCCGGGCCTTGTATTGTTATCCGTACATCTGCTACCTGTTTTTGTTTGTGAAAATTGTATATGAAACGCTTATCTATTATGTAATTGAGGTTATCATAGAAATAACTATTTTGTTACTTAATTTCAAATTTCTTAACATATAACTCTTTTAAAGTTGACAATGTCTTTTATATTATAAAACATTATTATATTAGTTTTTGGGGGTCCTTTTACAATGATTAACTTTTTTTCTTAAATAAATTCTATTCAAATTGCCATTGACATGAGTCAAAACATTAATTAATTATTTGTACGGTAGTAATTGGTATAATTTTTTTTCTGTCAATTGGTAGGTGTTGGTATTGGATCGTACGAGTATTTTTCTCCCGTTTAACCTTATTGTAAATTAGTAAAAAATAACGCCTAAGCTATTAATATTAATACCTATAATTTCTAGCGCATCATACCGGAGCCAATATGGCGGTCCACCTCTCGCAACTTTCATTTGACATCTTTGAAATTTAATTTTGCATTTGAATAAAGTATTGCTAACAATTGAATAATATCTTTTTATTAATAATATCAGAAAATAGCACAATGTATTTATGATGTTATTCACTCTTAGGTTAGTACAAATTTCATTGGTAAAATTTTATTTATTAAATTTTAAATTGTAAAAATAAGGAAGTTAGCTTAATGAGAACAGCAACTTATTTTACATAGTTTTCGTAATATAGTTAGGGAAATTTGGGAAACCACCAACATAAACAATAAGATAATTTATTGGTCTATGGCCATTAAATATTATTATCATTTTATACGCACTTTGTGTGAAAATATAAAACAATACATTTATTTGATTGTCTATCAGATTATATTTACAATAGGTCATTTAGTATAACAGACAAGTTATATTGTGTGTGCTTCTGTTAAATAAAATATTCTGCTTAGCCATTATTAACTATCAACCTTTACTACTGTGGAAGTTGTGTCTTCATACAAATATCCCGAAAATAGTGTCTGAAGCTCGCACATGCAAATAATTCTCTTAATAATTTTAGTTCCGCCTTACGATTTTTCGTGGATGTTCATAATTGTCTAAACAAGTGATTTCCAAAGACCTTAGTCCCCATGTCCACAGAATTGGGGGTTGGTGAGAAAATGTTTAACGACAAGCTAAGTTAGGTCAAATTAGTTTGGAAATTTCTGATCCAAGCAAATGTAAGTCTTTTTAAAAATTAATAACAAGGACAAATAAATACATAATACAAGCTGATCCGGCAAACGTTGTTTTGCCATATAAATTTGGGTTGGGCCACCCTTATCACTTAGGGGGATGAAAAATAGATAGTAGCCGATTCTCAGACCTACTGAATGTGTATATAAAATTTCATAAAAATCGGTCGAGCCGTTTCGGAAGAGTATGGTAACTAACATTGTGACACGAGAATTATATATATAAGACGAGAATTTTATATATATGATGTAGTTTGTTTTATCACTACATATTATAAAATTAAGTCTTATTGTTTCAGTAGCTTTTGAGTTCGCGATAAATTAAATACTGAACAGATTTTCATGTGGTTTGTACCGAAAAGACAGACTGAAGGTATAAGTGGATAATTTATTAAGATTTTGTTTAAATTGTTTGTAATATAATGATAATTCTTAAAAATATCGGAAAAAGTCAAGCTGTATGTATGGAAGCTTTCGTAAAAACGCTGCCTAATCCCTGACATGACAATGTATGGATAATTGCTCTACGAATCGTAGTTATAAATACAGCGACAATACTTTAAATTGATATTGAAAAATGTATTTTGTAAAATGATGAATAATTATTACTACTAATACTACTCTTATGGAGAAGGTTACTAAGTCACTAAAAGCAAATGGATCTCTTCATACTTTTGAAAGATGCGATTGATCACTTAAACGATGACAAAATTTGGAATTGACGTTGATACTCAGCTGGATGATTATATCTTTGTAAAACAGACTGATGTAAACAATGGCGTTTTGAAAAGAGCGACTGTTGCCAGTTCTTCTCATCGGGAAACTGCTTTCCGAACTGGTGGTAACTTCAGACAAACTAACTTAATTTGTAAAAAATCTAATTGAAATAAACTATTTTGAGTTTGAATTGGACTTATACTTTCAAGCGCTGATTGTAAGTCCAATATATATATAGACCTAATAAACAGTCTTTCCTTTTTGTTAAATTAGATATAATGAGATGAGTAGGTATTTACAATGGTCCATAACGTTACAACATAAACATACACAAATACAACTTCACACATCCATGAAATTGCTTTCAATTGTGTAACAAGTTGTTCCAGTGACAGTTGATTCGTGTCGCATTACTACAAATGTGATAAATGTCGAATTTATTTTGCTTCATTATCATTCTGGGATATTTTCTTGTAGTTAATACTTTAATTCATCTATGTCGTATAGTAGAGCATTAAGTTTTTCAATTGTGCTCGAATAACAGTCTAGACTAGCATGCTAGACATATTTTAATACTAAGAACACTGTTGATAACTTCTGATTGACAAGTAGTTTCTAATGGTTCCTTGGTTCCATAACTTAAAAGCTCTGTCCCAATTATTTATGTATTATATTTCAGCGGTATTTAGATTATAGGTAATTATTATTGAAATGAAGTCACCAATATCAGGTAGTGGAGACACAAATACAGTACCTACTCAGCTTGTTATCTAAAGTCCATGGTATTATTGTCGTACAGAAATAATTTGTTTTTTAAAGCAAGTGCCAGCATTGGTGTGAGTTAAGGTTAGTTAAGTTTGTTACCTAATAAAGTTATTATTAAACAGACAGTTCAAATAGGGAAGGTTAGGAACCCCCGAAATCGCACCTGTAAGAATATCAGATTAAATTTATCTATATCTATCTATACTATTATATAAAGAGGAAAGATTTGATTGTTTGTATGTTTGTTTGTTTGTTGCGAATAGGCTCGAAAAGTACTGAACCGATTTTGAAAATTCTTTCACTAAGAGTAGTCTACAGTATCATTCTTATCCTCTATCTCTTTTTCTCTCTTTAATTTTTATCTTTATCGACCTGTTCAGAATGATCAGTCTCTTTTCACTTTCTTTCTTTCGATTATCTCTCTCTCCCTCTCCTTAATCTACTCAATTTTATTTTTGCTCTGTCCTCCCTCTTATATTATCTCTCGCTTTTTTTTTCTTTTTCTTTCTAGAAATGATAGAAAAACTGATAATGAAAAATGAAAAAAAAAACACAATTACAGAATGACAAATTGAGGACATCAATTATAACATTGCTTTAAATACCCGGAGCGAAGCGAGGGCAGGCCGCTAGGACTTAATATTCCTTTTATAACTCAGAAAGTTTCTGTAAGGAACTCTTTTAATTTGATGGAGAAATACAGCTAGTTGTAAAAAAAAGTTTATCTACAAGTGAAAATTATTAAAAAGATTTAATACTTTTCTGAAACAAATAATAGTTTTCCATAAAGGGTCGTTCACTCCATCTATATTTATGTTCTACTTTCAGTCTGAGAGATTAATCGAGATATTAGTGGTGAGTCAGGAAAAGCTATTATTTTGAGAGCCATCTTAAGTTCCTATTACATTGGTTATGTTAAGGTCTTAGCTTTTATCAATAAGATGGCAAGTAAATCTATTTTCTAATACCAGTAATAAAATGAAAATGTTAAAATTCTGTAGATGTGTTTCTATGTTTACATATATGTCGGAGAATAGTAAAAGACTATCGAATAATCGAATCGTCATCGGTATATGGCGTTGGAGTAGGGTAGCACTTCCGTTGTCTTGACAGTCTCGACCCTTGACCCTTTATATGCCATCGATAATCTGACTGAAGTCTTAGTCGTGCGCGGTCTCTCAAGAAGTGAAGTAGTCTCTGAATAGTGTTAGTGCTAGGAGTGTTGTCGTCGTCTTGTGTAAGTTTAGATTTATATATATACTCATCGCGCCAAAACAACTGTACAAAATTGGCTATGATATTCAAACTTATGCTGCTGCAGGTTTAACTTAAAATAAGTATAAGAAGTGTTATTTAAACCGGATGTTAGGATAACCTAACATCCGGTTTAAATAAAGAACTTCTTTTATATTTTATCCCAGAGAAGCTGGGTCGCATAGACTAGTAAGCAAATAGGTCCGTATTCATTTTCTATAGTATCAAAATATGATTATATGGTATACTATAGGGTTACTTATCTTATCTAATCGGGTATGTAAGAAGTATAGTTAGCTATTAACATACAATATAAGGGATGAACTTTTGTTAGTTATAAAAATAGTAATAAGGCCAAGAACTCAAGTTTGTTCAAAAAGACGTAGCAGTTATGCAGTTCACTACATTTTTTACATTTCTACTTGCACTATTTAAACGATGTTCATTCTATGAAATTATTTGTCAAATAGCTTTGAATATATAGAGACGCAGATTATTTATTTCTGAGCTAGTAGACACTTGATCAATCGAATACAAAACCTATTACAAATAAGAAATATGTTTTTGATTAAAAACCTATTTATTATTTCAAAAAAGTTGACAGCCAACACATAAACTCTATATAGAGTACCAATACCTTAACCTAAGTAATATAGAAATTAGTTAAAGATTATTACATTGATAAGTGAAACGACTTTAATAATTATTATTTACCATGGATGATATCTATTTATTAAATGTACTTATGTTGATGTAGTATATTATTTTTTTACAATATTTATTAGTGTATTATATTTGTATGTATATAAATTATTGTATATATGTATGATATTTATGTATTGAGATGAAAATTATTAGTATTAGTATATATTAGATGCTACACCACCTTCCTCAGTCCCATCTTCGTTTTCTTTTCGAGGGTATACTGGAAGAGATGACTAATTAGCCATAAGACCGCCCGCTGTACTTCACAGTTAACTCTTTAAAATATGTTATATATCTAGTTTATTAAGTTTTATTAGTGGTGTACAAAGAAGTTATCAAATAAAAATAAACAAAAATAATATTTTAATGGGATATCTATTACGATACATATGATACGAATGTATTTACAAAATTATTCAATTTTTAGCAGAAAAATAAGGAATTTAGATATAAAATGGAACGTATTACGTGAGACGACGGAGGGTAATTTATAAAACGACGTGAATATTGACATTTCACGTACAATACTTAATTTATTCGATCATTATTCGGTAGACGGAATTCACATAGCATTTTTATTATTATTCACAACATGTCGAGAAATTCATATTATTTATCGCTCTAGTTGGTAATCTATATATAAAAGAATAAGACTGACTGAAATAACGCACAGCCTTTCTTTTATACTTTATATGAAAACTAAAAAAGGTTTTCTGGAAATTATCTAGTGTAAAAATTACTTTAAAATTAGTTGCCATGCTGACTAAATGATAGTAAACAAACATACGAATACTGCTATCTTATAATCTATTAAGAAAAGGGAAGGGGTATACTGTTCGTATTACTCACGGAGAGCTAAAGTAGTGATTAGTATTAGAAGCGGTATCTTTACAATCAAATATTAACCAGTAGGGTAATTAACGTCGCTAAACACGCAAAAGAACGCGGAAAGAAATATTACACAACGGATTTGCAATATTGGAAAGATACAGATAAGTCAGAGAAACAGATGAATGGACGGTATAAATCTGTAATTATAGTTTGTATTCCACACAGAGAGCTCAAGTAGTGATTAGTATTAGAAGCAGTATCTTCGCCATCAAATATTAACCAGTAGAAGTAATTAACGTCGCTAAACACGCAAAAGAACGTAGAAAGAAATTTACATAAGGTTTTGCAATATTCGAAAGATACAGATTAGGCTGAGAAGCAGATGAATGGACGGTATAACTCTGTAATTGTGGTTTGTATTCCACATAGAGAGCTAAAGTAGTGATTAGTATTAGAAGCGGTATCTTCACCGCATCAAATATTAACCGGTCAGAGTTACTAACGGCGCTAAACACGCGAAGGAACTAGGAAAGAAATATTACACAAGGGTTAGATAACATTATATAATAATGAAGTACGGACGGAAAACAATAATTCCTGAAGCCCCGGTGTAAGTATATATTAAGTTTATTGTTTATTATACAAGTAGCTGTCGCATGTTGTAACTTTATACTTGATATCGTTTTAATTTAACATTGTATATATTATAATGAAAAATTGTAGATACAATGCTAAATTAAAACTACATTGTTGCATGATGGATAAGACACATAGAACTAAAAGTAATAAATTATTCAATCCTTTTTTTTAAATATGAAAGTTTATTAAAAATAATAAAGACTAAAAATTTCTCTCAATATTTAATTAAGTTTCAAAGAATGTAAGTCATTAAAGCAATAATTATTCTATACTAGCTGGCCCGTCCCGCCCGTTAAGCTACAGGTAAAAGGTTTTATCAACATGATTTTAGCATTTTTCACCGTTTAAACTTTCCCTGGACTTCCACAAATAATTCAAAACCAAAATTAGCCAAATCGGTTCAGTCGTTCTCAAGTTTTAGCGAGACTAACGAACAGCAAGAAGACGGT
This sequence comes from Limenitis camilla, assembly GCA_905147385.1. Lineage (NCBI taxonomy): Eukaryota > Metazoa > Arthropoda > Insecta > Lepidoptera > Nymphalidae > Limenitis > Limenitis camilla. Next base: position 6,354,281 of record LR990245.1, on the reverse strand, counting down.
AAATTTAAACTTTTTTATAAATATTTATAATAATTATAGAATTTTTTTAAACACCAGAAAATTTTTAAAATCAAAATAAATGAAGAATACGATCTTTATATTTCTTTCTCTAACCGTTTAAAAGATGAGATGCAATTTTTCATTGAAAATTGAATTGGATATATGTAGGCTTTACCTTATAGGTATAGACTGATAGGTATAGGTTTTACATCATTTTAGATCGTATTGCAAAAAATAAATCTCCATTTAAGGTCTTTTTGCTTTGATAACACGGTAATAAATAATATTTTACATTTATAATTCAAATCAACATTCAACTACGAAGCTAGATGCTATTCCAGATTATTACCAGTACTAGTTGTACAGGATATTACTTCGCTAACCAGTAGTTTAGCTGATAAATGACTAAGCGGGGCCATTTGCACTAATGAAATTGCCTGGTTATACCTGACATCGGAGTTCACAATTTTAAACAATTCAAAAGGTGAAAATATTGTATTTTGTATTAGTTTTTTTCCGGTATATCGGCGGCCCTTTGACTAATAGTTTAAATAGTACTTAACTATTATGGTGAAATGTGATTGGGAAGAGATTTAATCCTTATTAATATTACGTCTTTAGCTGACATTGTTACGGACTACGTGTAATGTTAAGCAGTGATATCCCAGTGGTTAAGACATCGGTGTTTTACCCGGAAGGACCGGGTTCGATCCTGGGCACACACCTCTGACTTTTCTGAGTTATCTGTGTTTTATGCAATTAAATATCACTTGCTATAAAGGTGAAGGAAAACATCGTCAGGAAATCTGCACTCCTGAGAGTTCCCTAAAAAATTATCAACGGTGTGTGGAGTCTGCCAACCCGCACTGGGCCAGCGTGGTGGACTATAGCCTAATCCCTCCCCTTTCTGGGAGGCGACCCGACTCGGCTGTGGGCCATTAATGGGTTGTGATGATGATGACGATGATGACGTGTAATGTGGAGTAATGAACAGTGTAGGCGAGAGTTCACGTGTAGTAAAAAGCCTGTAAGACAAATTACTTGCGTAGTAATATAAATACCGTACATATATATTATATATATCTTATTTACTTAGGTACTCGAGGGCAAATTATACAAATATTATAGTAATTTTTACTTTTATAGTATTTAAATAATCTTTTCCCTTACTATGTTATCAATGGTTTGGTTGGTTCAAAAAGTCAAGATTTTTTTTTTCACTCAATGAGTCAAGCTCGTATTCTGCATGAAAATGCAGCTGAACCGTTTCTAATAAAATTTTAGATGATGTAATATAAATCATACTTCAATTTTCAGCAAAACATAAATTTATAATAATTTACTACTTACTTATTAAAATAAGTACCTTTTAACTTGAATACCTAAAATCCAAACTGCGTACCAAACGAGTACCTTAAAACGTCTTGCCTATTAAGTAGTTATGTATTTTAAATACTGCTCGTCGTTCTTGACATCTTTTTGTAAAGCGTTAAATTAAATTGCTTAGTTTAATATGCCCAAATGCAATGCTTAGGTATATAAACATATTATACAAACTATATATTAAGTCTAAGTATTCATCTACGTGGAAATCTTAGTTTTTTCTTAGCGATTTCGGGTGTATGTTTAAATAATTCCTCTCTAATTAAATAGTTTTTTTTTCTTTATCTAAGTTCTGTTTAATTTTAATATCTTTATTTAAACTATATTGAATTAAAAAAAATTCAAATAGTTGTAAATAAATCACGGTAGTGCTCCGTCATGAAGAGTCAAATGAAGCACAAGGACACTTCTACCTTTTCTCGAAGCGCTTCGTCATTTTATTAAACCCTCACAACTTAGGTTTGGATCTTGACTTAGAATTGAAATCAAAAGAAAAAAAAAGAGAACAGTAGGCAGAGAACAAAGAAAAAAGGTTTTTTTAAAGATTTAGTAAAGTAAATGCAGAAACGTAAAAATAAACAATAACAGTGTTAAATATTCATACAGTTATTTCCTTTATTTGGTAACCTGTTAAGAATTCAAATTTCACGCTGCTTGAGCAAATCATACAAATTACAAAGCATAACACTATTAGATGGATCTACATAATAGATTCAGGCGTGATTTTTTTTTAAAATAAATTATACAGGAAATCGGTATTTTTACAAATTATGGTAATATACACAGATTCAATTATTTCCTATAATGAAAAAATCTTAGCCTTATGGATTAAATTTATTGGATCTCCTTGACCTGTTATGGTTTTGTTAATGTCATTGAAGAACCGTACGATCACTTATTTTTTATTTTATTAACAATCGTGCGTATAAAATTAAAATAGCTCAATAAAATAATTGAGATTTAAGAATTTCTACTACTATTATAATAACAACACGAGAATATTTTATTTATTTATTATTCTATTACTCAAATATTCAAGTTGTATACCTAGTATTATTTTATATTGTTTTTATTATCATCTAATCACCTAAGGCTGTCACCGTTGATCGCTAACGCAACAATAAGAGGCAATCACTAAATATCGAAAAACACTATTATTTATTAATAAAACATATTAAATAATTTCATTATCTTTAATCAGAGACAAAAAAGGAATATTACCTACTTATGATATGTATCAGTGCTTCTCCAAGTGGTCTATATCGATCCCTAATATGAAAACGGAGGCCTTCTACGAACGAATGACATACAAGGATCCCTTGATCTATATACTACATACTATATTTTATACTAATACTACTGATGGGTTTGTTTGTGTTAACTTAATGGGACCGATACCGAAGAGTAACACACACGCACTAGACAATAATAATATGCACTTAAAACGGAAACCGAGTAACCTCTTTACGACGCTAAATCACTGCACAGCCGTAATAGTCACCAGGCGAGCTCTGTTTGAAAACAGGCTCGAGTTTATCGGAACAGAGATTATATACTATCTTGGAATAAAATCAAAGGTACTTCCCATGAATATAAAGTTATCAACTGTGTTGTTAACTTTTGGTCTAATCTCAAGAATTGCTGGTTCGTAATGCATTTTCGACCATTAAAAAAAAAATAGTACGACCAATGGCAAAGAAGCAGTGCATGACGCTCAAGAAGTCGCGTTAGTCCGCTAGTTTTATAAATAAGTAGGATTATATTTAAGTCACGTTTTAAGAGCTTAAAAAGGTTAGTCAGCAGCTTTATTCATTAAGAAACATCATTAACACAGTTTCTGGAGCAATTGTTCTTATGACCTTCAAAGTTCGGCTAATGAATGTTCTCAGTACTCAACTACTCACCACGTTCTCACATTTGAGAATTTAAACAATATCATCCGGTAAAGCCTGACCTCGGTATTGTTTTACCATTTCTTAATAATTGTATAATAGTATATTTGTGGGAATTCATTAGCTGTTTTGTGGCCTAATTGTTTTAAATTAGATCAAGTAACTATTGGCATAAAGTTTTTTGACTCGAAAAAGTTGTAAGATCTCATTTTAGTTACAATCTATGAAATCATCTATTCAACAACTTTGAACCTATCAATATTAAACATAGAATAGTATTATGACTTACTTGGAAATTATATGTATCTATTATGCTTTCTAAGTAATTCTAAACGTACGCATTGCCAAGTAATATTATTATAATTAAATGAAAATATTGTTACTGTCAAAAGTTGAATAGATACTTTACAATATGATGATGTAATATTGTAGAAGATAATAATAATCTCATTATATACTTGGCTCTAAATGTCTTAACAAAAACTCGCGTTGTGGTTGGAACTTGAGATCCAGTCTCTTAATTGTGAGTTTAAACAAAGTGATATTGTCAACACTTATTACAAAAAAAATCATTTCTAAGAATGATTATCTTTTCAGATCACCTTAAAATTTCCTAAGGTAGAAAAAGTCTAAGTCTAGTCACGAACACTACCCATCTTTCCGTTTAACTTAATACATCACAAATGGCAATCAAGTCGAAATAAAGTTAGATTTATATACAGCGTCAAACGGGTCTAATTTATTGATACTATTTCCATAGAACATGGATATAAAGACTCTAAAACGTCCATTGTTTTCAATGTGCAATAAAAGTTTGATGTCTTACTCTGGAGGTCCGAATTCGATCCTGGGTACATACCTCTGTCAAGGTACGTGCCAAGCATCTTCTACGCCGGCGTGCCAAATACTTATAAGCTCCTATACTTAAAGATAAAAAAGGAACTCTGTCTAGCCTCGCCAATAAGCATCTTCCAGCGCCAGCGCCGGCATGCCTAATCCTTATGAGCGCCTATATTAGAAGAGCAAAAAAAACTTTGTCTAAGCTCGCCAATTGAATAATGTCATATTATATTTTCGGTCTGGCGCCCCCAAAAGGATTCCTAGCGCCTTTTCTGCCCTGGCGCCGTCGCGCGCCGCACATCCTTGAACATATGAACGGCGCGTCCCTGCCTCTGACTTTTTTTAAATTATGTGTGTTTTAAGAAATTAAATATCACTTGCATTAATGGTAAAGGAAAATATCGTGAGAAAACCTGCACTCTTGAGAGTTCCCTAAAAGTTCTCAAAGGTGTGTGAACTGTGCCAGCGTGTTGAACTATGGCCTAATTCCCTCCTCACTCTGATTAGTTGACCTGGCTCAGCGGTGGGCCTTAGACGGGTTATTATGATGATAATTATGAAAATATCAATTTTTGCAGTGCGTTATAATCATCGGTCATAGCATACTGGTAGTAAATATAATCTATCTTTGAGAAGCCAGCTGAGGAATAACAAAGATATAAGCTATCTTAAAGAACGGTATAATACCAAAACTACGACAAAATTAACAGATATGATATGATTACATATTTCTGTAATGAGTTACAATCTGTATAATCTTTTTCCTAATGATAATATCCGAAGGAAAAAGTCCAAAGATATAACCTCTTCTATCAAATATTGCCTTGGATAAAAGATTTTGAGATCACCTAAAACATCTGAAACTATGAGTAAGTAACAGAGACTACTTCTCACTATGTTGATTTCATCTGTATCACCTAAAATGGGTGTTTGCATCTCTATTGAATAAAAGTTCTATGATCAATACTATTTGTAACACCAATAGCGTTAATCACTTAGACGCACCCGTTTTTCCTACTAAATTTACACGAATAGAAAGAACAGGTCACTTCTTGTTTACTTACTTTGATTGATATTTAGGGTTCTGATTAAAAGGGTTTTCGCCCTCAAATGGAAGTGAGGTTTTTAAACTCAATATGTAGGCAATTCAGAATATTAAATGTTGACTGTTTTAGTTTTAACTTTTATTCAATATTGTTATAACATAACTCCTAAAAATAAGATCCTTATTTAGTAAGTATCGATACGTAAATGTTATCATTACTGCTTTTTGTCATCGATACAAAAAGATTGTTTTTTTTTGAAGATTATACAAATTTCAAATTCCTATTTCGTTCATGTATTTTGAATTTTTTGAGGAAGTTTTTTTTTTAACTAATTAAATACGACTAAAAAGTTAAACATTCAGCTTAAAAACTTATCACCTTAGGAGCTCAAATTCAATGAGGTTGCGTCATTTTATTACAGAATTCTCATGGGTCTATCGTCAGATCGTATCCGTATCATAATAATATTACATTGTCATCCAATTTACATATACATGCAAAATTTTAGCTGAACCTAAATTCGTAAAGTGAGTTTAATTTAATTTCTAAAATTATATAAAGACTTAATGTAGAGTATAAAGTAATGCTTATCTTACTAATATTATAAATGTGAAAGCTTGTATGTTTACTCATTCACCCATAAAAAAATACTATTCCCCTTTGCCGCCGGGAGAGCATTTCGTAAGAGCCGAGTATCCTAGCACCCCCTTGGTGGTAGGGGATCTGTTCCGCGACTGACTTCAGACCACTAGCATGCGAATCCGAATGTGGGTCAGACTTACCCCTTTCCTGAGCAAGAGCCCGGAGTCCACTGAAACCGTAGCATTTTTTTTCACTCCCACTCCCCACTCTATCTACGAGGATGCAACGCATCGACAAAACAAAAGGATATCTCATTTTTTGTATTGTCGGTGTCCATAGGCGATGGTGTCCATTTACCATCAGGTGGACCATCTGCTCGTTTGCACCTCATCTACCATAAAAAAAACGTCCGAAAAGATTTCATTGAAATTTAGCAAACAGTTACTTTATAACCAGGATTAACACATAGGCTACTGTTTAACCCGGAAAAATTCAGATTTCCTGTGGGTTAATAATAAAATATGCTAACAGTCATAAACGCCTGAATATTTTAATTTTGCAATAATATATTATAAATGTAATGTTTTTTTTTTGTAAAATGTAAGTAAGTGTAAGGAGGGACGTCGTAAATTGCACCCGTGCGAAGCCGGAGCGGATCGACTTGTTATGAATAAAGTTTTAAATGGCTTATTTAAATAGCTTTAACTAGGCATTTACGATACGAACATAAAAATAATTTCAAACATAAAGTCGATGTATTCATAAACGAGTGAATAACAAGAGGCTGCAACGAGATTTGCGCATAACGTTTTATTGTAGTTAACAGCTTTTTTCTCTTTTTAATACCGGTTTTTCAAATAATGCAAATATTTTTAGAGAGATGCAATGATGCTTCAATTATACATATACTGAGGCCAAAAAAAAATATTTTGATTCAAAATTCGGCACACGATGTTATTTTTCCTGATATTTATTATTCCTTAGTCATATAATTTTAATACCATGTTATTAAATAAGTTACTTAACTAATGTAATATTATGCTATATTCCTTTTATCTTCATATATTCATCGATCGTGTACCTTTTCTATTAAAAGACACCCTGAGGGCCTTACTGCGCATTATTAACCTTGTATAATATTGTGATAAATTATTTTATCCTTATCTGTAAGAGAAGAATAATATCGTTCAGATATTAGACTCTTAAAAAACTAAGTGATGGTTATAAATATGTTTAATAATGAGGAGAAAATATTGTTCTCCAGCAGCAACTTTCATGTTTAGTCAAAATGTTATAATAATTAAAAATAAATATATTTCGATTAAGATTATAAAACATCGATTTTATAATAAATTCTATCGAACTCTTGTTAGGGTAAAAAGAAACAGATTTTATGACATTAATCTTACCGTTGTGATTATGAGTATTGTGATAGAGCTCAAGTAAGTCAACTTTCTTACCCAAAAGACTGATAATAATTATATATTATTTTTCTTTGTTATCTATAGACTAAATTTTCATCAGGAAATTGGACAGAAATTCCTTATCAAGATAAATTTTAACGTTCAAAGGTCGTACATAGGAGCCGAAAATTCCAATATTGGTACGCAAATTCCGGAACCGTCCGATATGCATTTGTTTGCCTTAGGCCAACATAGCATTGGATTGGAATCCTTTGATTTATGCAATCGATATGTAATACAAATAGATTGCAGGGATTATTTTTTATTGTACATAGAGTTGTTTACTTTAATCTTTATAGGAAAACTAGCTGACCAGTTATCGTTTCTCTAAGAGAAATAAGATTCACTACTTACTTAAGATCGATGAAAAATCTTGTAAAAAAGAACTATTTAGGGAGTGAAAATTGGCAAATTCTGCTCAAAAGCTCATTATTTATTTTCACACAGAAAATTTAGTTGTAAATTTCAAGGGAAAAGAACTTTTCCTTTTTTTCAGTTTCAGTTTTAGAGTTTACCTTTTGGAGTTAAATATAAAAAAATCGATTCTAAATGAATATGTATGATATTGTATCTAGATAGTAATTTTATCCCAGATCCCATTAAGCTTTTCTCGAGTATATAATTAAACGCATCTGGTCAATACCAAGCTCAATGAAAATCAAATAAAAATCCGTTCAGTAATTTCAGAGATGTGCGTGAACAAGCAATAACTAAGGCAACAACTTGAGAATTATTATTCGGTGTCCCTTTTTCTTATCCATATCCATTGCTGATACATATCTTTAATGTGCAGACATATTTTATTATATGTAAAGATGAAGTAAAATGCAAGAATTTATTAGCATAACACTATATTATATTGCAGACTTGAGCAAATTTACGAGCGTCGTTTTATATAAGATAAACATAAATCAAAAGACTATTATTACGTACTTGTGAACATTTTGATAACCAATTTGTCACACAAATGGTTTACGAAAAATCAGTAACCAATATTACATTTAGAAATTATATCAATGCAAAAACTTGTTCATATAGTGCTTATTTATTTTATTATCGATAAATCTAGTGCGTTGTTTTTTTTTCTTACTAGAACAGTCGTACTATCATTTAGAAATCATCTATTTAATAAATTACATTTTGTGGTTAACTACACTTACTTAACGAATCGTTCGAATCGAAAATTCGTAATCGAATATTGTTAGTAAAAATGTTTGTTAAAGATCTAAATAAATTTAATGACTTAAACAGTTTTTTTTTATCTAATAATAAACTATTTTGTATAAGAGGTTAAAATTAAAAAGATACTTAATAGCATAAAGAAATATGAACTGTCAAAATCAATTATAATCACAAATAATTGATGTTTATGGATGCTTTCACTAATAGGCGTTTAATGAAATATATTTGAGTGAGTACAGTGAGTGTTAAATATATTTTAAATGTTGGTAATATTTTTAAAAATTGACATATTCTAAGAACTAGGCATTTAAATCGCCTTAAATTTATTGACAATAACTATCGCTCTGATACTACAGACTTACAACCCGAACAACTATGTAAGTATCGTCAGTCTGACTTTTATCTGTTAGGAGAGTACTTATACGATATGCGTTACTCTTAAAATAATGAAATATAAATTACTAGCAATGATAGTGATATGCCATAGACATAAAACAGAAATATTAAGTTAAATTAAAATCGATATCAACATTTTTTAGAAATGCTAATCTGAGGTTTATTTTTAAATTTGTTTGAACAAACATAAATAAAAGTTCTCTACAATTATGCGTATGAATAAACGAGCCTGTGAAATATATTGTTCGGGCATTTTGCAAACCGCTGACGTTATAACTGCGGTTAACAGAGAAAGCATATTATATTGTAGGTTCAAATTTATTAGTAGAAATTATGGGCTCGCTATCTGGCTGCTGAGTTGTAAATTCTCAAGCAGTTTAATGTATATTTGATATTTATTATAAAATAATGATTAACTTTTGATATATCAATAAAAGTTTCAGGAAAGAATCAATAAATAAAGGATTTTAGGTAAAATGTAATATGTAAATTCTATAAGTGTTATAGTTATGGCTGTTTGTATAGGTTAATGTACAATATTTTTGATTGGCATGGCACAGTAACAGCCATGATTGTCACCAGGCGAGCGCAGTTTGACAACTGGCTCGAGTCTATCAGAACAGTGTTTATATAGTCATAGAATAACATAAATAGTACTACCCTCGAATATAGATTTATCAAAGGTGTTGCTAACTCGGCCATCCTACGGACCCATTCGTCCCGAATGGCGTAATTATTAAAACTAGAATGACTACTCCATTGAACCTTTCATTTACTGATCACTTATGCCCTTACTGCTCAAGATATGATACGTGTACGGTAAGTTTATATCATGGTTTTGATTCCTGAGGCCAACTCTTAACGTGTACTGCCATGTTTCCAGTACAGTAGACAGTATAGTTCACTCGTGATTCGAGAAGCAAGTACATTAGACTCAAAATAACACTTTATTCAACTCGGCCTTCCTACTTCAAAACTTTAATCAGGTTTTTAAACTACCTTCACAACTATGTAATAGCACTTTAATTTTTTTCGAGCACTACACTCGCAATGAAAACTAAATAACTGTCAGGATGATTATACGCAAAGAAACTTTAACTTGTGGGGCAGGTTCTTTATCCCACTTCTGATGTCATCTATATGGCACTGATGTCACACAGTAACAGCCATAATCGTCACCAGGCGAACTCCGTTTGACAACTGGCTCAAATCTATCAGAACAGTGTTTATGTACAGTCTTCTAATAACATAAATAGTACTACTCACGAATATAGATTTATCAACGGTGTTGCTAACTTGTTTTACACTTTTTATAAACAATGAATATATAATTTAACTAGTATTTGGTGGACATTCTCATGGACATCTTTATCAAAATAGTCTGCTTGAATTAGGAATACAAAAAGCAAAGGCAAAATGAGGGCGGGTCGACTAGTCATAGATAATATCTTTGGGTACCCATTTATTTTTCTTTACTCGGCAATAAATGACTCAAAATACCTTTTTATATTTTCTAGTTACTAAAGCATTTGAACCCATTTAACTAAATATTACACGCACGTATGTTTTTTATTCATTTATTATGTTAATTACTGATAGTGATACAATTTAATGGTTATGTCACTTTCACTGTCCTATCTTATGATCTGTATAAAATATAGTATCAAATATAATAAACAACGTTAATTTTCATTTAAAATTTACACTTAATATATTAATGTTCACTAAATATTTTATATGATAAGAAAGTTTTAACCCTCAATTTAATATCTGAATTATTTAAAATTATTTTATTTATGGTAGAGGTGTAACATAGAAAAATATTATGTTTTATTAAAGAAAGTTAGTGAAATGACTTGTAGAATATTATTTTATTTACTCAGAATATTTGCTTTATCATTGTTTTCTAGATGAAAATTATGAGATAAGAATCACTTTACCACTTTTATCTTTGTCATCCTGCGTAATATTACTTATTTTTCTGAATACGAAAAAAATATAAGCAACCAAGCAGGTATTTTTTTTCTGTCTAAATAAAAGTTTTTTTAAACTTTTAGTATTTGTCTACATCAGACGAAATACATAATATACGTATTTTTACAATTAATTTATATAAATATTATAGATTTATAGAAATTTATACAAACCTATATATATGTCGGAAACTAAAATAAAAAAAGGATATAGATGGATGGCCTATCTCAAAAGCTATACGGGCGCAACACGATCAGGATATAACTAAACATTACTATCACGTACTATTCTAACAAGAACTATTATGACAGGAACCCAAGCAGTGCCTTGGACTTGTGACCAAGGTGTAGGCTTAAGGACGTCCTTTAAGCGATCACAACACTCGCCTCCACTGCTTAGTTTCACCGTCTAAACCTAAGATTAGACTAACATTAACCTAACCTAACATAAGGCTAACCTAACCTAAGGCTAACCTAACCTAAACCTAACCCACACCTCCGACATATATAAAATAGTATTTTTTAATTTTTAAGGTTTTCATGTTTGGGTCATTCCATATGAAATCGTCTAATTGGAAAAGCTGACCCTTTTTAGATTTTGCTGTAACTTTGTGGATCTCTTCTTTATGGTCCAAAAGAAGAAAGTTTACACAAATTTAAATTTTTAAAGAGCTCGTTTCCGCCACTTCGAACTCAAACTTGAGCTCAATTTTTTTCTCTTATTTTGAAGAGAAAAGATAGCAGTTTTAGTGTATGCAATAAAAATCTGCGCAGTCAATACATATGAATAATGGTAGCGTACTTATTTAACTTTAACCGCCTCTAGCGTCTTGACTGTTTAGAGTAAGTAGCTTAATGTTACTTAAGAATAACGAGACTAAATATAGCCACGATTCTACCCAAGTAGTTCACTCCTTATAACAAAAACTCTGTTTGAAGTTCTGATATTTATTAAAATCGCATTATTCAGCTTAGGAAATGAATGTGTTGACGGCGAGATAGAACGATAGAAAAGTTCTTACCTTTAACTTAATAAGCTTGTAAAGTTTTTTTGTTATTTTTATTTACAGGTAGTTTTTCATAGTCAAAACGGAACTACTTTTTCTAGTTTTATAATAAACCTTATAATTTTATTTCTCAATGATCAACTTGGTAAAAACAGATAAAATCTTTCTTAAATTTTCAGGCGATTTTATAGAGATCAATGAAACCTAAAAAACGACAGCCATTGAAATGCCATTATCGTTCATTAAAATTAGACACAAATCTAAAGTAATGGTAGCTTTAGGATGATGCTCATTAAAATTATAATAACACAATATTGAATGAAAATATAACAAAACATAAACCTTCATTATTTTTTTGACAATTGTAAATGAAAAAATATATTATTTCGTTAATAGAAAAAGATGGGTTCTTATCATCTTATCCCCCGCGGTTATATTATGTAATCAAAGAAGGCATGTTCTTATTTTGTTGTAAATAATTCAGTAGAACAAAGAATATCTGCCTAAATATTATTACGAAAATAGAAATATGGCTTTGTTACACGTGCAAATATATAAAGCAATTTTATTGTTTCTAAGTTTTTTTTTTCATAGGAACTCCTACTACAAAAAAATTTTATTTTCTGTAAGATAGAAATGAATTATGTTTTTAAAATTAATTAAAAATATATCGAGGTTTGGAGAATAGTCTCAATTGAAATGATAACCGGATTTTTGAATATTTTAGTTTTCTTTCATCAGTCATTTCAAACATATGAATACATCTTTTCAAATTTTCATTTCAATTCTACACAATCACTTGTGAATAGCGTCTTAGAGTTTTTTCAAAATCAAATAAGTGTCCTTTCGATCTGTTCTTATATTTGTTACAAACAAACATACTAAAAATCAAATCTTTACTTTCTATACGATTCTCTAGTATAGATGGATATTTTATTTAAATTTCCGAACTATAATCATAATCCATATTATAAAGGATGATATATTTTTCGTTTAACAGGAGGAAAACCAATAAATACGAGAATACCATCAGCCGTATACTCTGTAATTGTCTGTTATAGAAAAAAAATCCCTAATTTTAAAATCCTTACAAGAATGAAGATGTTCAACTCCTACAAAACATTTCCTAAAAGAAATATTTTGAATCAATTTGATAGCTCAAGTATTTTTCCTATTTGTAGGGACATCTAATTTGCTTTACCTTGTTGTGTACTTAAAAGAAATATTTGTTAACGACACAACCACATAAACCACATGATATAAAAACATTTTTATGTTTTTGAAAAAGCGAACTCTGAACACGTTTAATTAAGTAGACGAGTCCCTTTTATATAACTACTAAGCTTTTTTAAGCTGCCCAGAATTTTTTCAACGTTCAAATAAACTCATAATTTGTTATACAAACGACCTTCTACCCACTTAACATGCTTACGCAATGTTCATGTGGAAAAACTGTTTTTTTTTTTAAAAAGTGTAGTTAAATTGAATATAACTTTATTATTTATCAGGTGTTTTTAGTATGTGTATATCTGTTTGTGGCATCGTAGCGCCCAAGATAATGAACTGATTCTGATGAAGTTTTATTTGATTGAAAGGTAATTTAATCGAGGTGGTTCTTAGCTATAATTTGTCAAAACCTGGTCAGTCAGTTTGAACATTATTAGCTTATTTCTAACTTGATAGCTGTGTGACTATATTTATACATATATAAAAATATTGTAACCATGGTAACACACTGACATTGCTTACACTGAGTAGACATGAAACGGTATGTCTAGATACCTTTAATTCAATATCAAGTATCGAATAGAATCGAGTATCAAACTTTTTTGAAGTATTTATCTATTATTTTTTTTTATGATTATATCTTAAGGCTGTATTGACTGCGGTTTTTATATTTTGTTTTCAACAATACAAAAAGATCTATTTTTACAAGTTAATATCGATTCTTCTAAATTGATGTCGTGTGTGTATCGATACTTAGTGAATGCATTAAATTAGAGTTTCAGACGGGGGTAATTTAAATGTTTAATAATTAATAATTCCGTATTTTTCGTTATTGGAACATTTAGTTTAGAATTTCATCTTCTGTTACTGACTTTGTTAAGTTATTTTTCATTCTGCTTTAAGTTTCTTTTTATGGTTTAATATAAAAATATCAGTTAATTTGCAATTATGGTGTAATTAAAGCTCATCCATGCATTTTTATATTTTTACTTTTAAAAAAAATCTTCTCTTAAAAGTCAATTTTATGATGAAGGAACAACGTAGCCTTATTATTTAAGTAAATTTTCAGAATATTTAAAATTTACGTATATAAAATTATCCCAGATTCTTATAACAAGTTAATCTAAAATAAATAAAAAATGTATAAAAAGAACAAGTTGTTCTAGTTACTCGGAATTCAACTAATTGAAAAAACTTTGTCCACTTAGTTTACTTGGTTTAACGGTAATTGAAATATTTTAACTATTATTATTTATTATATAGTTTAGGATGTTTTGATAACAACTTATCTAATAACAAAGTTAACACGTCACGTAGAAAACAATATCATTTTTGAAGCAAACAATATATATTATGACCTTTTTCTCATCCTTGAAGAGAATATTATCCTTGAGACAGAGATTTGGAAGGGTCTACTATATAAGCGTTGGCTTGAAAATACAATAAATAGTATTATTGTCATACATTATTCAGTCTACTGTATTTATGATTTTTTTTTCAATTCAACTTCACAACAAAGTTTTAGAAATTCAATATAAAGACGTTTGATTGAGTAGTAATTAATATCCCCACCGACTTGACAAATTGTAAGTTGTGTTTATTGAGAAAAGTTACAGTGTGACGAGTGATTTCATAAAGTTAATATTGACTTACATTGTAAAAATCCTTCTTAAGAGCACCTGAGTCATTGGTATTACTATATTATGCATATTTATATATAAATTACTGATGGTTTGATTGGATTCTATTAAATAACTCTCCTTACTTTACGGTTGTTATAATAAATCAGATCTCACATAAATTTTTTAGTTGAAATCTCCACAAGTTGGCAAAAAATATGAATGATTTAGACTAACGACTGTAACTGAATAAAATAATCTATTACTAAGATAAAAAATCTTGACATAAAATTTTGGGTTATTCTATCAATTTTTATTAAAATCAATTATTTAAGTTTTTATCTCTTATTATACCATAAGAAAATGAGACCTTTAAAATTTGTGTTTCAAATACTGTATGAAACTTTATATTAGTACTGTAATACGTGAAATTTTTGCCTAAAGAAAGACAAACTTAAATTTGTCGTCAGAAAACTGTTGCTTCACATCAGTATACTAACCGAAAAAAACAGTTTTATAGTTATGTTCTATAACATATTTCTTCATACTGTAACTATATCGAGCTAACTATATAAAATATATACATAGAATACATAATAAATATAAATAAATAACGCAAGAGGAAGACAGCAAGTCAATAACGGTTAATAAATCATTTATAAAATATTTAATTAGGCATGTGATCATCTAGTTAGGACCCTTAATACGTTGTGTAAATAATAACCATCAAAGTTCTTTTAGAGTATCAGGGGCATGAGTTCAATAGGTCATCGAAGAAGAAAAATTAAACTAAATAAAGATCGATTTGCATTTTATTAAATTAATGTAATAACGATGCTGTGATGACGCATAGATGTATAATAATTTTATAAATAATGACATCAGAAGGATGTTAGTGATAAAGAAGATAGATGAAGGAGTCTCTCCCTTCCTCTTATAATATTAAAATATAAAAGAGAAAAGGGGTCGGCAGCCCCACACCCGCCACCGACAATGGGTTCCAACCAAATCGTGAACCCTCCAGGATAGAAGGTGGGAGCTATTTATAGTGCGCCTACACTTTTGATGCTACATTAGCAAGGACCGAAGTCCGGGTAATACAGTCAAGACTGCAGTTTTGAAAGCCGAAGCTTTAGTAAATCAGCCGAAGCTGTAATAATAAAAAGGCGTGAGCCTTGTGATGGAAATGAATCCATTAAAACAGCAAAGCTGCAAGGTGTCCGAAGACAAAGGGACAAGCCCTGGTTATAAATAAAGTGATAAATAAATCACTGGTTCAAACATCAGTTCGTAAGAACTCACAGCACTTAGGCGGCTGATTGCAAGGAATGCACATATTCATATTCACATAAATGTGTTATCGTTGCCACCGGAGTGGATATCGTTGCAGCCGTAGCTGATAATCGTTGCAGCCGGAGCTGATAAAATGTTGCCACCGAAGTGGATATTGTTGCAGCCGGAGCTGATAAGTAAAAACCACCGTAGTGGATAAGTCGTTGCAGCCGTAGCTGATAATCGTTGCAGCCGGAGCTGATAATCGTTGCAGCCGGAGCTGATATAAATATGTGTTATGGTCCACCTTAGTGGAATGTGAAATATGATATATGTACAACTCGCTTACAAAAAGCAACACTCCCATCGAGCATATGAGTCAAACAAAGAGACGTAATACGCCAGATCATTATTTTACGTGGCAGGCCACGGAAGTAAAGAGACAAAGTAGGCCACACTGTCCTATATGCTAGTAAACATCCCATAAGGATAATTCACCAGACGCCCTAGCACTATGACATGCTACAATGTCTATTTAAAAGCACTAAGCTAAGGGGTAGTCCTGACAAGGACTATTGATGCCACTCACAATGTCCATAAACAAAGTCCACGGACAATGTTCGTGGTTGTACCCAGCATCGCTAGAACGTACCACTTCGGCTTACAGCCTCCGCACCGCTCAGCAGCTGGATACGATGGTGTGATAGACACAACGATATCAACTGAGACGCCAGGACGTTGAAGTATCAAATCACAGTGAGAGTCACAAACAACATCGTCTGAGCCACGAGAGACCTCGGAGTATCAAATCATAGAGTGATAGACACAGCGATATCAAACTGGACATCAGGACGTTGAAGTAACAAATCACAGCAATAGACACAAACAACATCGTCTGAGTCACCAGAGACCTCGGAGTATCAAATCACGAAATATTCAAGACAACTTGTCATGGGGGTAGTCTGCCAGTAGCTGATGTAGCCACAAAGCCTACAAACCAGTCCACAGCGCATCGTCAAGAATAAAGCATATCCGGCACCGTGCACAAGAATTCTCAAAGTAGAACTTAATCACACTAAGAGGCATCTCGCGTCCGTACCACCAAGATACGCAAGGCTCCAGCAACAGACAGATGGACTTCTCAAAGACAATCAAATTCATCTAAGAGTCACCTTCCGTCCGTATGCCAAAGCTCGTTCGAAATATGGCGGTCCTGCAAGACTATTCTCGCAGAACACTTTTGTAAGGAGGCTGATCTAAACACATGCATCACCATAACATCGTAACTACATAAGATATTATTATTAAAACATATTTATATTCATTATTTAAGAGGTTCATTATTATTACATGCATCGCCCCTATACATGTATTGTATTGTTATAATTCTTTAGATGGTCACCCACAAACCATCTATGATAAATACTTTTTATGACCTCTTATTATATCGGTATCATATGTAGTACATGAATGTGAGATGCTGTGCCGACGATCTCACGATGCCCCCCTATATATGCTGGGCGATCGGTCTGACTATCGGCAGTTCCATACATTCCGATACTTTCCCCATACTAGCTAATACACGAACCGTCTTCATAATACACGAACCGTTTGCATTATTTTTAATATATCTATTATTGAAAATTATGATCAATTATTATTTATAATGTATTAAATGACGTTTTAAATATAAAATAAATTACTTTTTATGTTTATTTGTACATATTATGTTATAATATTTATTAATTACTATTTTATTACCTCTTTATATTATTTATTATTATTGTTATCTTAAATGTTGAATTTACTTTATGTAAAGTTTATAACCGTCACAATACCAAATATGATTTTAGGTCAGCTGGAACCCATATAGGGGACCTATATGGGTTCCAGCTGACCTAAGTCTTCAGGTTGAGATTCGTAATGAAGTTATCTTATAAGAGTTTCTTTTTTTTCACTTCAAAACGGAACCCTAAATAAGTTTCTTAAATATTATTTCTCCTCCCAAATGTATATAACGTTTGTGTAGTAGCTAAGACAAGAAAGTTAGCTGTTGTTTTCAAGATATTTTTACCCAAACAAGTTTTTTGCCAGTCTTATTTAGCTATGTACTCGTGATTACTGTATATTTTGTTCCGCATAGTAATTACGTTAGTTAGTGTTTTCCCTTCAATTAATAGTAGCTATTTGATTTTGCATTTGTATAACATCTATCTACCTTTTGCAATGTTAATTACAATCAATCAAGCATAAAATATCTCAATTCAATACTAATTTGGCATTGTTTAGTTAGTGTTCGCTCCAGATATCAGACACATCCGATATGGATGATCTGTTCGGCTCTAATTAATCTGATTAATCGATTTTGTCAATTGATATTCTGATTACCATTGTCTATTAATAAGCTTACTTATTGTATTCATGCTTTAACTAACGTCAAGTATTATATATTGTACTCTTAAAAGTTTTAAATTAATTAGATTATAAACAAAAGTGAAAATAGTGAAATTCTTGATAGGGTCCAAAGTGTATAAAATATGTTTCTAATAACAATTTCATTTTATTCTATACAACACCTCTCTCCTTCCAACAGAGTCCTTCCATAAATTTACCTTTGTTAATCCAGATTAAAAAGTAACTGTTTGGAAAATTTCATTGAGATCAATCGTTCAGCTAATTTTGTGTGATTGAGTTACGAACAACCAACAATACAAACATTTACATTTGCAATATTATTAAGATAGAGATTAAGATAGAGAAATTCAATTACCCAAATCACGAATACAGTAGAGGAAATGCTTAGGTAAGACTGAGATGGGAATGACCTTCCGATTGATTGATAGAAGACAAATCTGCGAATCACTATTAACTGAATTCCTTTATAGATAAACAATTTCATTTCACACAGGGTTGCCGACTGTAATATCTATGAACAAGGATAAAAAGTGTGAAAATACCGGATTTTGGAGCATTAAACACGGCCATTATTATCAAATATTCTTGTAATTCATCAACTATTTATTTGTTTCATACTAGTCGACCCGCCCTGTCTTCATACGAGTGCAATTTAATACATATACTTATGTTTAACAAAAAGCATTTCAATTTTCAAATAATCTATATCTAAACTCTATACTTTTATATAAAGAGGAAAGATTTGATTGTTTGTATATTTGTTTGTTTGTTGCGAATAGGCTCGAAAAGTACTGAACCGATTTTGAAAATTCTTTCACCGATAGGAAGTACCGATAGTAAGTAATACTCTAATTAAAAAGATATGGCCATTTAAGTGCCATAAGGTGGCCATTTTGTAAATTGAAGGGTTTCTCAGGAACTAATAATCCGATTTTTATTTTTTTTCACTGATAGAAAAATGCACTTTTCGTGAGTGACAAAGGCGATTTAGTGTTGCCATATGCATTTTTTAATAAATAGAATATGGCCATTTTGTCGTAACTAACCCGATTTTAAAAATTCTTTCGCTAATAGAAAACTATACTTTTCGTGAGTGACAAAGGTGATTCAGTGTTGCCATATACATTTTTTAATTCATGAATTTGGCCATTTTGCCATGTGATACATCTTCACACTCAGGGAGAGGCACACTCTGCACACCTGCATTAACTTATCAAATATAGTCTAATATCAACACCAGTTACTCCCTCCCTCATTCATAACTCTCAGCTTGTGCTCTGCCATTTCACTGAGGAAGTGTACAGTATTTCTGTCTCTCTTCCTCTTATATACTATCATTCTCTCTCATCCTGTCTCTTTTTTCTCTCTTTAATATTTATCTTTATCTCTGGTCAGAATGGTCAGTCTCTGTTCGGTTTTTTTTTCGAGAGTCTCTCTCTCTCTCCTTTATTTTTATTTTTGTACATATATTCTTAATTTAAAATATACTTTAACGTAGACGAAGTCACGGTAGTCGACTAGTTGATATATAAAATTATTGAGGCTTTAAAAATAATATATTTAACAAGCAGGAACAAAATGTAATTTCCGAGACAAAATGTAGCCTAAGAGTCATTCCAGGTTATAAAGTAGCAATATAGTTTCAACCGTTTTGTGTGATCGAGTAACAAACATCCAAACTTTAATAAGGTAAGATTTAATAAGCCCAATAATAATATAAAAATTGTTATGGATAAATAATATATTTTTGTCAACGTATTAAAGTTATTCCCTCTGGAAATACTAATATCATTAACAAAACTCAAATATGAGAATTCTTCTCACGTATAAGATTAGGATGTTTATCAAGATACTGTGCGATGTGAATGACCTTTGTGTTTCTATACCTGAAGGCCAAATTACTAGATTATTCTACTATACAATTTAGTCATGAATTTTTGCTACAAACAATATTGAAAGCCGTTTGATATAAGCTTTTTTACGACAACCGCTGTAGTTTGAAAAGTAATTTCGTGGTAAAATCTTGATTTTTCATAGTGAAGTGAAGCAATTTGTCATTTTGAGTAACGAAATCTATCGGTTTAAATCTGTTTCTGGGTCTCAAGGCTCAACAACTCAGTTTCCATCTAAAGTATTATTGTTTTTGTATGTTTTTGCATAGTATAGCAATACACGAGTATTTTAATTATTTTCTCGTATTTAATTAGAAAGGATTCATAGCGGAACGAATATCTTATTACATTAGTAAAATGAGAAGCTCGGTTAATTAAATGCTGCGGCCGTTTCATGGTATTTAATAATACAGAAACCTAATATTACTAATGAAAAAAAAAAATTGAAGCTATCAAAAGTCAACTATAGTGTGACTTAATGTATTTTTGATTTTTTCTGATACAATTTGCTTAATACATGAGAAGTTTCGTACGAGTGATTTTTACAATGTAATATGTCATATACTTGTCACAATGTGTCGTTTCGTACGAGTGATTTTTACAATGTAATGTCATATACTTGTCACAGTGTGTCATATACTTAACCATAAAACTTATTAAAATCTTGCCCTTAATTTTGTAGAAACAATTTAATATTAATACCATTTTATTTTCGAATATTGTCTAAAAAATCACTTACATTTCACTTTGGGTAGCTGTTTCTAAAAATGTTAAACTTTATAAAAATCTGTTGAGAAATGATATAAACAATTTTTTTACAGTATGTAAACTATGTTAACTACTGCAAGACATCTCGTCTTGATAAATTTGTAATTTTTATCAAATTATCTTTTCTGATTTCGATTAATCTTAGTCTATAGCTTAATTTACATTATTGCTCATCATTCTCAAACTCGTCCATTATGAGTAAACGAGGAGCTACACCTCTCAAGCCAAACATATTAGAAGAATAATTTATTAAAAAACATAATTCCATCGCCATCCTTGGGTCAGTTTTAGGGTACGTGATTAAAAAAGAGTATATTATAGGTAGGTTAAAGCTTGTAATATAATAATGACAAGTGTCCAACTCTCGTACGAAATTGCAAAGTGTGTTGTATAGAAGTTGTGCACCTATAGGAAGTTTACTTTTACTGTTGAGGAACGCGACGCCACACGCAATACTTTCTTTCTCGTGGACATAGCGTGCTGCCGGATCTTTGTTATTAGAAGAATTCAGCTATTACAACGTGTTTGTTAGTTTTTCGAATAAAAAAATCAATAGGAAAATTATCTTATCCTACTAATATTATAGATGTGAAAGTTTTTATGTTTGGAGGTTCAGTTGTTTGGATATTTATTACTTAAATACACAAAAACAACTAAATAGATCTGGGTCACAGATACTTTATAAATTTGATGAGATGAACACATAGGGTTTTCATCTTGGAATGTAATTTCTTCTTATCCAACTGTGTCTGTACAACCCAATTGTATCGGATAGTAGGAAATTACATTCGCAAAAGAAATCCGAATGGATTTCCACTAAATTTGATACATAGACATTCTACAACTTATAATAAATTGAATAAGCTATAAAAAAATTTAAAAAAATCTTAATAATTTTAAATTACCCACGTCTATATTAATGTTGTCACGCAGCTCTCGAGTTAGAAATGAGCTGATAGTCTTCAAACAGCAGAACGTCTGTTCACAAATTATAGCTAAGAACCATGTTGATTAAATGACCTTTAAAACAAATAAAACTTCATCAAAATCTATCCATTAACTTGAGCGCAAATACGCACCATCTGTATAGCGTCGAGGGTTAACAAAAATGATTGATATTGATTGTGAGTTGACTCACAGTTTTCTATCCTCTATAGACATAATGCTAAAGTTTTTGCGGGGGAAGTCACGAGCTGATAATAGTATTACTATATTCGTAATACGAAAAATATCGTGTAGTGCATGAAAATAAAGCTATGTTTGTATAATTTAAAAGCGCAGCGAATCGAGTTTGTTGATTGCGATGTGCGGTAATCTGATGAACGAATTCCTGCCTTGAGTTTTATGAATCTATTTTTTAGGGTTCGGTATGAAGCTTTATTTTGCTTATACACTCTGTGTTTTATTTTAATATCTTTAACACACCAATACATAGGTTGGTAAATTTACATATTGTGATTGACTTGGTGTACATATTATTACGTCAAGTTATTTTTTATATTTTCAGATAACAATGATTCATTTTGTGTTAGTAATGATGACTTAAAATCTATTGTAATATTTATTTAATTAGGATAACATGTACATATACTTTTTAATATTACCTCATTCAATTTAAGATAACAAAAACTGTTAAATTAAGCCACAATTTTCAAAAACTCTTTTCTTTAAAAAACTGATATAAGTAACATATTTAGATGCTTTACAAATCACATGAGTCAATTTAAAATTGAATTAGAGGATAAGGATAGGATATAAGTTAGTTATAAAGACCTCAAAGGTTAATTCAGGTTTTAATTAACATTTAATGTAAAAAAATCCTGTTTAATATAATTTGAGCGATGTCAAACAACAGCAAATAAACTTAATTGGTTACTTAGATGAGGTTCAAAAGTAGCAAAACAAATTTGCAGATTGCAGCGGCGCGGGCGAAGAGTAATGTAATTACTAAGTCATAACTACGTTGCGCAGACCTTCTGCTATTTTGCTGCATTTTTATATTTTGCTTTTAAACTTTTTGCCTTATTTAATTAGAATTTGTATGAATGTTTTAAGTTATTATTTTTATGTGGGTCAATTATTTTACATGCTTTTACATAATTAAATAAAACTCATTTTAAATTAAAATATTTGCCGAGAAAAATCCAAAACTCTTTTTATTTTCCTTTTTTTAATCTGGTGTAAATGTGTAAATATTTGTATAGGTGAACGCGAAGTTATAAAAAAGTTTTGGTACTTAACGTAGTAACATTTCTAATTACTTGAAAACTTATTCTAATCAAGAGTGTAAATTCATTTTTTTTTGTATCTTCATGATCACAAAATAAAAAATACTGCATTTTCTTTAAATAATGGTTTCAGAGTTAAGTTTAAGCTATTGGAGGCTGAAATACTACAGTTATATTATGTTTTAATAAATTCTTGTTCCTGAAGCATTGACAACATAGAATAGATAAAGCAATCAAGTCGCAATTGCATTGTTCCTGTATTGTTCCTAGTTACTATGTTGCTTAATCGAAAGGGCAGAAATAGAAAGTAATACTATGACGAAATCCCAATTGGCTGTAGATCGTTCACATGGATCCATAAAAGACAGATTGTTGAATCACTTTTAATATATCTATAAATATATATAAGGAGAAGATGACTGACATATCAACGCAGGGCCTAAACTATAAGGGTTACAAACTTGGAACTTTGCACAGGGGTTCCTTTTATAACGTAAAGAAACACTAAGAAAGAATTTTTCAAAATTCACTCCCTAAAGGGTAAAACAGGGGTGCAAAGTTAGTTATGAAACTTTGTCGTTTTTGAAATTATTTGAATGAAATTCATTATGAAGGTTTTACATTGAAAGTCATGAAACATGTGTAAAATATTTTTCCAAAAATCATCCCTTAAGGCCGAAAAATGGGGTGAAAATTTTGTATGATTACCTTAGAAAATTATTAAATATATCTACAGGCGATCTACTATAGGCTAATATAACTACCTCAATATCGCAAACGAAGTTGCGGGTAAAAGCTAGTCTCTTAGGTTTAGGCTCGAGCTGTATTTGGAATTTAATGATACATTATAGAGGTGATGTAAACGGAATTGGATCACCTTTTGCTATTGTGAATCCGTATATTTCAATGACTTCCTATGAAAATACGAAATTTAAAAAAAAAATAAAAAAAAAGGTGTGTGTGCGATTCACACACGATAGAAGTGAAACTTCAGTAAATCGACAAAAGAATGAGATGAATATATATAATAATATAAAATAGTATGTATATTTCTGTCTCATTCTTTCCTACACATTTTTGTATTTGTGTCTCTTACCTGTCGTTTTGTATATTTCTGTCTCATTCTTTCCTACACATATTTGTATTTGTGTCTCTTACCTGTCGTTTTTTCCGTTGCATCCGGTTTGAAATCACAACGATTCTAAAGAAGTTTCACTTCAAAAATCGTCAAAATATTATGCTAAGGTAATATGATTTTTTGCTTGCTTATATTTTAAAGTTATTTTATGATCGCTTCTTACCTTGTTTATCATCCTATCCTTTCGAAATCAACGTTTCAATTTGCATAGTTCACTTATATAATTAACATCGGTCCTTGGTACAGGAAGACGGTATTAGATTGTCCCGTGACTGTCTCTCTAATGCAAAATGTTGCTTGCCTAAAGGTCATGTGAATATTGAATTTGATACCATGGTCGTTTGCCTATCAAGATAGCGAACAACTAGCTAAACCGCGCGACTACCTTTACCTGGAATTCAGTTTTATTTGTCTAATTTCCTATATATTTAAAGGAATGACTTTTAATTAATTTTAATGGGGATATATATAATTTTTATCTAGGTCATTATATCTGTGTGCTTCATTTTAATGTGTTTAGTTGATTTTGAGTGATACGCGTACAAATATCGAATTATTAGTCTATTCAATAATAGGTGTAGTATTTAGAAGCTTTTTTAATAAAAAAATTATACTGACTTCAATTTTTTTTAATTGAGAATATAGTTGTGAAATTCCTGTAGCTAAACTTTACACAATATGACTTTGCTACAATAGCCAATGATAATATTTTAGCTAGAAAATAAAACAAATATAAACAATAATATTGTATACAATTAAGCTAATCTATCCGTCACTTTCCTTTAAAGTTAATAGGTACATTCATATAATAATTAAAGGAGTACATATAATACAGATTTGTTTTGAAGTTGTTTTTAAATTGTGACACCACTAGCCGATCCGCGCGACTTCGTCTGCTCTTATGGGTTATAGCGTAATTCTATATAGCCTAGAACTTTTCTCGATAAAATCTCGCTATCCAACAGTAAAATATTTTTTTAATTCGAACTAGTAGACTAAACAAACTCTTCAGTTTTATTACATTACTATAGATAGTAAATATTATCTGCAATATCATTACCCTTTATATATAATATGACAACTTATGAAATCTTACGACACCTTTCTATAATGATGATCTAATGACTGTTATTTGTTAGTTATGTTTCCTAACATGTTATTTTTAATCTGCAAACAAGCACTGGTAATAAGTTTGTTGAATGTTTTTTCAGTTTTTCTTAGACCATATTATATTATTCTTTCTTATAGCTCCATATGATACGACGTAACTATTTTTATCTTATTTATTAGGTATTATTACAAATTTTTAGGTCGATAAAGGTATACTTACATAAATATAATAAATATGCCACATAAATATGTTTTATGGATACTTAAAGCATATGGAAAATATAATAAAATAAAAATGTCCTAAAACTTTATATTATGTAGAAAAAAAATCAACAAACAACGAACTATCACATATAATTACAACATTTTGTACTAATAAACAACATCTAGAATAAAATTAAGGGCTCTAATAATTTATAGAAAAAACTTTTTTTTTACTTATGTAATATACATGCTATATACAGGGTGGAAGCAGACATCTTCCGAAAACTGAAAGGGGGGATAGAAGAAACCCCTTTATGACTGAAAAAAACCTTGGTATAGTCGAGGGCAGTTATTTGTTAAACAAAATCTTCTTTTGAAAATAATTGTCACTATCTTCAGCCAGCAATGTATACTCAACATAACTTTTAACATATTATCACCAACTAGGCAAATAGAATAATAAATCACACGTGTTAATTTCTACCAAATTAGGTGTTTTAGTATTTACTTTATTATTAAATAATTTCAAAGAAAATTACAATAAAAGTGGATTGTCTTAAATATCTAGGTACTTACCTAGTTTCGAAAACGTATGAGAAACGGCTCGAACTGCGTTCCTCCCATCTCCACACACAACTCTGCTCTTCGCAGTATCTCCCGGTGGATGCTATCCCACAGAATGTCCTCGGGTTGTCCCTGTTGAGTTCCGAAAACACGTCCCGAATCCGAGCTTTCATCTCCTCCGTTGTGTCACATTCAGTGGCAAACACCCTGTCCTTGACGTATCCCCAGATGAAAAAGTCCAGCGGGGTCAGATCAGGGAAGCGAGGTGGCCAAGTATGAGGTCCGAAGCGCCCTATCCACCGGCCCGGGAAGTCCTAGTCCAGCTGCGCTCGGACGGGGCGGGCGATGTGAGGGGGAGCGCCGTCATGCTGAAACCGCATATCCCTTTCTAAGACGTCCTCGAGGTACCTCGCAATTGGACCTCGTATCAGGTCTAAGTAGGAGTCCCTATTCATGCGTGGTGGCAGGAACACTGGACCATAGATTTTTCGACCGTGGATGCCGGCCCACACATTCACAGACCACCGCACCGGATGCCCCATTTGCTGATTGGCCCGTGGGTTCCCACGTGCCCAAATATGGCTGTTACGTCGATTCCACATGCCATTTATTGTAAATTTGGCCTCGTCCGTCCACAAAACATTGGCAGCGAAAGCGGTGGGGTTCGAGTGACGTAAAAACCACCTGCAAAACTGCACTCGACTGGTTTTGTCGGGAGGAAGTAGTGCCTGCACTCTGTGCACAGTGTAGGGGCGCTGACGGTCTTTTTTTAGTATTTTATGCACGGTTTTGTGCGACACGCTAAGCCCACGAGCTCTAATTTTCCGCGCTGCCGTACGAATTCCTAGCCGTGAATTTTGTCCCATCACGTCTAACACTTGTTGTTCCGTGCGGTTTGCTTCTCCATAAAACATCAACATTTGTCCATATTCACGAGCACTGAACATTGTGTGAAAAAACTTAAAACTATTGTACTAAACTAATCCACAAACTATTAAATAATCAAGTCAGAAAACAAGCTTAAAAAAAAATTAAAACTGGATAATTTTTCGCGATTTACGCATTAGTACTTAAATTGCGAGTAGAACGTACGATCTACCACCGTAGCACGTTGCAATAACGAGTAACGACTGAAGACTAAAATGTATTTACCCTAAAGAAAGAAAGCCGCACACAAGTACATGTAGTGGCGGCATCCTTTGAAAAATCCAGTACCAAAACATTCAACCCGTTGCACGACCTTGCTAAAAAATTCCATTATTTTTCGATACGGCGGCATAGACATTTGAGTAATTTAATTAAATAAATGTAAATACCAAATTAAATAAAGAATAATAATTAATTATTCGCATTTAAGTTTCAGAAGCGTCAGTAGCTGAGTGGTCCCGAACCACGCTAGATTCACGGATTCACTGTCGATAGGTCGTGGGTTCAAATCCCGGACATTGGAATACCCGAATAATTATTTTCTTTATACCTCGAATAGAACATAAAATTAATATTATTATAATAAGGAACTTCGCTCCTATCTGGATCCCACGACACCACACGTTTTATTTATTTTTTTTAAGATTACTAGCAGTATGGATCACATACTACTAGTATTCCCTTTACTAGTATTCCCTACTAGTAAGCTAATAAATAGTTTGTGTCAGGAGTGGGCCACGTCAGTAGTCCAATGTCCGGATATGAACCCACGACCTATCGACCGTGAATCCAACGCCCGAACCACTCAACTAGTGACGTTTCAAAAGAAATAAATAGGAAAAAATTTAATTAAACAAATATCCGCACTACAAACAGACATTCACAGACACATTTTTAGTCTGACACAAAACATAACTAAATTTCATACTTAGAGAACACTTCATTTTGCAAATTCGGGTGAAAATGGCGGCCCCTACAAATTTCAACTGATTAGGTAAAAAACATTTCAGAATGCGCAACTGAATAAAATAATTAAACAAAATTATTCACGTTTGTTTAAAAATGGTTTTGTTAAAAAAAATAGACATTTAAGGGTTATTTATTACCAGTACAACATGAGCATTCAAATTTCAATCTTATTTGCATGTAAATACGAATCAAAATTCATTTTTTTCGGGAGGCCTTTGTCGGCATCTATGACCTTGTCAAAGGTACTAATACGTAGAGACGTACTCGTAATAAGTAAACTGTCGCGATTCATACATTTCTTAATGTTTTAATTTTATTTAGTTTGTGTTTGATGAATGTTCTTGCAGTTGGTGCTGGGTATTTAGTAGACATGTGTGATGTGTGAAAAGTTTGTAAACCTTTTTTTGTTTGTAAATTTTGTAGTTAAGTAGTACTCTTACATAAGTGGTTAACCGACTACTTTGGGTAGTGTATTATGATGTTATTCCAGTAGGTAGGTACCAACCAAGTACTAACTTAAGTATTTAAATTTAAACCGCGGTATCCATCGATGAATAGGGTCTATGGGTATGACTATGGTTTGTAGAATCTTTAGGTATGTTCATTTTATTATTATTTGTTTGATAGTTAAGTTTACTCTACATAAAGGTTTAAATTTCGTCATAAAGTTATTGCATGATCCGTGAGGGAAGGACAGCTGAACAGCTGATAGGGAGCGCTGGCCGCACGCAGGTGAGTCACCTCCCGCTCGCGGTCGATTTAGGCGATCGCAATACATTGCTGTTTTCATTATTTTTTTAATTTTAAGCTTAATTTAATTAAATATTCACAAAAATACTTTGCGGTTATGTTATACTACTCGTACCTGGTCGAAAAAGTTAAAAAAAAATGATGACGTCATTGATTTTTTTTTCCGCAAAATTTCTACATGCGTATGTTCAGAAGCCTTGTCTGAACACCCACTTTCAGTTTTCGGAAGTAGTCTGCTTCCACCCTGTATACATGCTGGATATACAATATAAATTCTTATTGATGTCATTTAAAAACCTTTAACATATGCCCTTTTAAATAAACTTAGCTTTAAGTTTATCCGTGTGTTGAAGTTAGCACAAACATCTATTAGATAGATTCTCTACAAAAGATCTAAAGTTAGCCTTCTAACAGGTTACTTGAACTTAAACCTTTAGGAATAACAAGTTTAGTTATTTAGTAATGTTACCTACTTTATGTATTTACTAGAGTTTTAAATTTGTTTTACATTTTTTACTACTTCCGATTTAAATTTGAAAATTTCTTATCAAAATTAAATATGAATCTACCCTAGATTTTTTAATATTTTCGAGCTAATTTTTCAGATAACAAAGTTTAAATGCTTCTTGAATTTTGTTGTAAATTCTACTCGGTTATAATTTTTTTTCTAACTCAGTTATCGTTATGTTTCTAGTTACAATAATTATTTAAAAGCTATATTGAGAATATTAATTGTAAGTTATTATTGATATATTTGTTAATAAAATAAAAATTTACAGTGAAATAACTATTTAAAGAAATGTAGAAAAACCTTTCTATTATATTGAAATTAATTGAATACTTTTTGTTACAGCTCTCGCTCTATGCGCCCATTCTGAAGACGCTAGCAAAAATGTTGAAGCACAAACTAAAGACAAGCGACAGACTGAGGAAGGATCTCCTCAACTATTTTACAGAACAGCTAGAAAACAGGTAAATATGTTGTTAATACTAAATGCCCCGTCCCGGCTCCGCACGGTTTCTCTTCTATAATATTCATCTTATACTAATATGTGAAGCTGAAGAGTTTGTTTGTTTGTACACGCTAATCTCAGGAACTACTAGTCCGATTTAAAAAATTCTTTAGTGTTAGATAGTCCATTTATTGAGGAAGGTTATAGGCTATATATCATCACGCTACGACCAATAGGAGCGGAGGTACACGCGGACGAAATCGCGCGGGTCGACTAGTGTGTTATATATCTACACCTTCCTCTTGAATCAACTCTATTGATGAAAACCGCATTAAAAACCGTTGCATAGTTTAACAGATCTAAGCGGACATACTTACACCCGGACGGTAATTAATTAGTAACGAATTTATTTATATAAGATAGTCAAGATATGATATTCTCTATCAAATAAAACGACACAATTCGCAGTCCGCCATGACAGTATGAACGCTGATTGAATTAATGACGTCACGATTCAGCAAACTATACTCTTATTTTCATCATTATATGGAATTGAGTAACACTCATAAGTTTTCGAGTTCGGACAGCAGACATACATATAAAATAAAATAACGAAAGAATTACATTAAAAAATATTCTTGAATTGAAACTTTTCATATCAAAAACTTTGTATGTAAAATATATAATATTTTTAAACAAGAAAGTTAATGAAGTACTTACTAAAATTTTGCTACACCCAGTCGTTTTTAACTAGTTATATTTAAGTGTTTTATCTCAAATATTCCACTCCGTCACTCCTTTGATTTGCATTCCAAACCCATTAACTAAATGTAGTGTTTATTTAACATGCAGTTAAGTTATCAGTGAGAGTCATCTTAAGATACTCGTAAAATGAACCACAGTAAATATTCCTTGACAGCACGTTTTGTTGTCTAGGAATATTTACTTGTTGATGTAAAATGGATTTTAATCGACTATTTTCACAAAGAAATTAAGCGTTAGCTTAATATAATGTAAAGAAATAGTCTGACTCACACCCTTTAAAATTCAATGGAATATTTATGTGTACACGGTTTATAATATATTTTTCAACAAAATGCTTTAAATTTGCATGAATTGACTATAATTTGATGTATATTATATATTTTAAATAGATCAAATATCAAGCGGACGTCTTTTATATGTTTCAGATGTGATATGCAAGTCTGATATTTAAAATTACTATTAAATTAAAAATTTAAATGACCCTCAGCTTAAACTAATTTAACACAGTCTGCAAGTATAGATACCCACACGACATCGATTAAAAAAATCGATGTTAAGAAGATTTTTTGTATAGCTGAAAACAAAATATGAAATCAGTACTCAATACATATTTAAAAAATATTCACAAAATGCAAAAAAATAAATGATACATAAAATAAACAATACTGTTACGTATTGTAAAAAAGCTTGATACTCGATTCTGTTGGACGCTTCATATCGAAAGAAAGGTATCGAGAAATACCGTTTATCTCTACTCAGTGTAAGCAATGTCAGTATGTTACCATGGTTACAAAATTGATATAATAGTCAATATATTAATATTGTCACGCAGCTCTGAAGTTAGAAATGAGCTGATACTCTTCAAACTCCTGTACCAGATCTTTACAAATTATAGCTAAGAATCATCTCGATTAAATTATGTTTCAAAAAATAAAACTTTATCGGAATCAGTCCATTATCTTGGACGCTACGATGCCATAAACATACATACACCACCGGCCTCCTTTAGAATCTGTTTAACTCCGAACATTAAGCACTTTCCTTGTCTATCCTAATATTAAAAGCACTTTTTTAAAGCTTTCCTACTCATCTGTTTCGCATTAATTTATTATTGTATTGTATTCAATATATGTTATAACATACATAATTTATTATATCACTGAATCGGAAATGAAATATAATAAATTACATTTTATTTTGCAACACTCGCGCAATTGCATTTCCTTTCGTAGTGCATTTATAAAAGCGGTTCTGTGTATGGCGAGAAGCATATTATTACAATTTTACTAAATATACATTTTAAAGTGACTAAGTTAAACTTGTTTTCAATATATTTACAGTTTGTACAAATATAATATTCTCCATTATTGGGAGATTATTTTCGTTTAATATTCAATATATCGAGGTGAAGATTAAAGTGTATATTTGTATAGATATAGCTTTTGTATAACTGAAATATATTTTCTATTTTTTTTAAATCAGATTGGGCTACTTTTTAGACTGAAAAAATGTATTGTATTATTTCTTGGTGAAAAATGAAGACGTTTCTAAGTAAATAGATTCTTTATACAATCTTAAAGTTTAATATTTATGAAAATTCTATTTATTTATAAGAAGCGATAAGTTCTCTACGAAATATATTTTCTTTAGAAATTGGTAAGCATCATTAAAAGTTAATAGTAGTGTTTTTGAAGTAAAAAAACGTATTTTGTTTCTCCTTAAAATAGGTCATGTTATTTTGTTGATAATGATACTGCAAATTTTAAACTTCTACTTGTAGTAAAGCTTTTAATATTTCGTCCTAACAGCCTCTCACTGTGACCTAGATTTCGTCACCTTCCTTTGCCTGTCCACAAACTTAAAGACCAAGTAAGCTACTATCGAAATATGTAACATCAATAAAATCTGATATTCTCTAATTATATTTTAATAAAGCAATATAATTTGTAATATTTAACTGTACCTATTAGTTACATTTTACTGTAAATATTTTTATTGGACATTTATAATTTAAAAACAGCATTAAGTCCTCATTAGTTCGTTAAACCGACGATTTTATTTATCTATACTAATATTATAAAGTTTTGTATTTTTGTATGTAACGAATAAATTCTCATAAATTCTCACTAAAACCTACCCAAGGTGCAAAAAAATTAGCCATAAAATATCTATCAGCGCAGCGAGCAACGCGACGAGAGAGAGGGCACCGAAATGCGGGAGAGCCAAAATGTTAAAAAAAAATTATCCACCCGTGCGAAGCCAGGACGGGCCGCTAGTAGTATATATACCAAATATATTAATTTAGACTTCGTTTTACAAAGGTCAAGTTTAGAAATAATGATACCAGCTTTTATGTGACAATGTTACCTACGATACCGGTTTTTGAAATTGTAACTATATTAATCAATTAGCTTCATTGTTTTCTATTCATAATATAGTTTTAAATAATTTGCAAACAAAATCGATTTTATTACCATCAATTTACATTTAGTACATCACTAATTAAAAATTGCAAAAAAAACTGATAACACATGTAATGTCCATTTTTATCGCTAAGATAAAACTATCAATATATGTATCACTAGGGCGTTCCCGTTCCTAACTCTTGGCTCCATCATCAAATCAGATTAATCACACCAAAATATTTCATTGCTACGAACTAACAAAAATAAAATTTAACTTTTTAAACAAAACGTGTAAACTTTCGTCATTAGAGTTGATGCAATCAACAATTACGGTATTTGAACGCAATTATACATTCGGGGTCACCGTAGCTTCGGTTTCTTCTTATCCACTTTCTCTATAAAAACTCTATGACAATACACTCTCCATTTAATAACCGATGAAATCAAGTAACGAATAACTTGTCATTACTAACAAAGATTGGACATAAATGGCCAATTTTGAACCTTAAAAATACTGGGCTTCAAATTATTTGTAATAATCGTATTTTTCTCACGCTAACATTGTAAAAATAATATGATATGGCATTAATTCTAAAATGAGTATACTCATTGTTTTAAATTTTAAACTCATTATTTAAAAAAATCTCCACTGAATTTTAAGTATTTTTTAATTTTTAAAATACTTTTCCCTATTTTTAATAAACACTGATAATTATGAGGAAGGCAACACTTATAAATTGAGTAGCGTCATGTTTTATTTGAGTTTATTTTTTTAAGTTGGTAGCATATTAACTTTCTTGAATGTTGGACAACTGATAAACACAAATTAAGGAAGTGGGGATTGCAAAATAAATACGCCGTCACGTTAAAAAAATTATTGAATACCTCGCGAGTATTCTAGCAGTAACTCTGGAGCTCTTATTCTAAACTATAATCCCAGAAGGTCATTCTAGTTATTCTGCGTATAGACTACAACTTCTCTCTTTCTTTTTAATTAACTTTGATTGAATGATTATATAATGTGTAAAACCACATGCCTTATTATTAGTATGAAATATACTTTTTGGGCAAATAGAACACTGGCCTTGCTAAAACAATTTTTTGGATCATAATCTGGTTTTATAACAATGTAAGTAAAACTATATTATCTAGACCAACATTTTGCGGAATATTTTTGTTATTTTCCAGCTTTTTTTTGCTTCGCACTTCGGTGAAGTAATTTATTAAAACGTATAATTTTAAACATATTGCTATGTAAATATGTTCCGGAATTTATATATTTTTAAATCTTGGTATTATTTCGAAGGCATATTAAAATTTTTTGGAATAGGAAAATAAAGTCAATCTGTACATTTATTGTAGCGTAAATAACAAACCAATTTTTGCATCTATGATTTACAAAATTTGCTGTATAAAAAGGTATGCTGTTTGTAAGCAGTTGTTCGCAAAGATACTGCTACTAATTAGAGCACAAGACAATTATTTGATAACATAAAGCCTTTGTTGGAAACGGGAAATGCAACGCCTCCATTTCCAAATATTTCCTTGCCTTTCGCGTCGTAACTCATAATTATTACCCTCATTATGACATGCTCTGTTGTCACCGTTAATATACGTGTTACGTTGTCAGTATGTCTGTTGTGATTGTTTAATATGTGTTTACGTGGTGTAATAAAATTTCGATTGTAAAGTTAATGGCCGGAAGGAAAACGTATCTGTTAAGTAGTCAATCATGAAATTGCTGTACGATTTTTGATAAAATATAACATTATTTCTTAGATAAGATTCATAAGAAATATATAACTGATATTCTGATATTCTACAAATATAATAAATAGTATATAGTAGTAGCGGGATAGTAGCTCCTTTCTATTCTTATTAATACAAAAATGGCTGAACAGATTTTTCTGAAATTTCATAGACGATACTTTATAAGCTAGAATAACTCATAGTATTCTTTTTATTTTGGAATAACGCATAGTTCTGGAGGGATAAAACTTTATCGTAGTAAAGTAAATTTCCCAGGTCATATATTCTTATAATTCAGTGAGTAAGTGAACTAACAAATGACTGAAATAAAAAAAGAATTATCATTTTAGCAGGTTGCCTAAAATATCTTTCAATCTTCTCTGGATTTCAATGCAGAAGGTTCTGGAGTTTCCGCTAAGTCGCGAGGAGACGTATGTCATATTTCTTGCATAAACTTAAATTAAGATTATTATTGTACAGTATATAAATAAAATAAAATTTTGTTAAAAATATTCATATTTGTATCAAACACAATCATTCCGATTAAGAAAGTACATGTTGATTAACTAAAAGCAGTTTTTGAACGTCTAAAAAAAACAATATAAAAATGTTTTAAAACTGACAAATTTCCTTGTTAAAATGATTTATTTATTCCCTTGACGTCATCTGGCAACACAACGATACTGAGGCAGAGTATCGGTTTACTCTTGACACATTATTATTCATTTTGAAGCTCGTGTATAGGATACACCAGTTGTAAAGTATTTTGTATTTCCTAATACAGATTATGTTTTACATTTTAAAATAAAAACAGATTTTGTATCTCAACTACAAAATCTCTTTAACGTAACACTCAATAGACCAAACCGTGCGTCTTGGGATCCTAGAGATGGCTGATTAAAAGGATGATTAAAAGGCTTTTTTATTATAAACTCTCACCTACACTGCTCGTCGTTTGATTATAAATATACCAAAGACTTACGTTATCCTTAGTCACTATATAAGTATATATTTATTCTGCGATGGTAAAAATATTAAAATAATAATGTTAATTTTCAGGAACAAGTGGCACCAGTAGAAGAGAATCAAGAAGATGACAAGGATGACAGGTAAGAATAGAAGAATAGTACAAAATTATCTTATGAAATTGTGTGTGTATCATAAGGTAAGTATTATAAGACAATTGATGTTTGGGTATATTTTCATAGACTATCTCGTGACCACTATCATGCTTATTGTCTATGATAGGTTTTGGTCTTTTAAATATTTAGAAAAGCTGTACCTTTACCACCACTACCACCACCTCCTATCGGGTATTAGTTATTAAAATTAAATGTTTGAAATATAGGTTGGTCTAAGTCTTATCTTTTACTTTATTAGGCACTTAAGGTATAAATTAAAATATTCAATATTGAAAAAATAATTCTGTGGGAAACACCAATTAATTTCACTCATGAAATTACCGAACCTTTCTCTACCAACCGAACCGAATCAATATTGCGTGATTACTGCAAAATACATGATTAATATTCTGCTTTGTGGGAACAATATATTTCCTTTAGAAATTCCAGCATTGTGTGTGACAGACCGACAAATGAATACGGAACCAGTGTTATAAGATATGCTGAATTATTATTCTTTTTGAAGGAAAAATAAGCACAATAACAGCCGTATAAGATATGTAAAACTATTTTTAAAAAAAATCATTTAATAACAAAATATACTCAACATTTAATTAATCTTATTATCTACATTTCACATTAAATCCAATTTGTATAACAAAACTTGCGCTTCAACCCACTATTTCTCATTTCAGAGGTCCATCCCAAGAGTATCGCCCAGGCCAAGTTTTTTCCCTTAATGTACAAGAACTATTAGAATTACAACCCGAAAGAAAAGCTCCTGTTTCAAGTAATCAACAATTACAACAGCTACAAGCAAATCCTCAACAGGACCACAGACAGAATATACAACAATTCTATTATTTGGAGCCACAACTCAGTCGACAGGTAATTGATATATTTTATTCGTTAAGATTCTCTGTATTATCTTATAAAAATAAAACAAAATAAAAATAAATATCTTTATATTTCTAGGTTGCATTCCAGCCTTCTCATGCCGTTATTGCTCGCCCAAGTTATTCCTCAAATGGTGGTGAAGCATCTGTAGGTGCAGCACTTTCTGTCAGTGATACTGGAGCCAATTCAGCAGAAGCGCTAGACCAAGAGCTTTTAGCTCTGTTGACTCATCCATTGAGGCAGGATGATGTACGTCCACAAACTTTTTCTCAAACTCAACCAACACAGCAAATACATACTCAAAACATTGCACCCCAATATCAACAGGTAAATATATAATATAATATATCAAAAATACTTTAAAAATCAGCTAAAATTACTGTACTTACTCTTAAAAATCTTATAATTTTTATTTCCAGGTGGATGTTCCTTACATAGCTAAGCCAAGTAAGAAGCCCACAAAACTCCGCCCTAAAGTTCATATCCCATCAACACCATCACCAGCTCCGCAACAATATCTGATAGAAACTACGAATGTTCAACAACAGTCTTTACAGCCATTCCGCCCAATACCCCAAAACCAGAGAGTACCACAAACTCTCCGTTACGTACCTATACAAAGCTCTCCGACAGTTGCACAACCAACTGTATATGAACGTCCAGAATCTCAAGGTCTTAAAGTAGTACCTGCACCAAAATTACAACCCTTAAATCAATACAATTACAGAATTCAGTATCAACAAGAAGCTTCACCCAAACAGTTTAGAATTGTTGACACGCCAAGAGTTCAATCTGTTAGACAGGAACAGCTCCGTCAGCTATCACCTTTAAACGAAAGACCGATTACTTATTTGAAAAGATTTCCAGAGCCAGA
This sequence comes from Limenitis camilla, assembly GCA_905147385.1. Classification (NCBI taxonomy): domain Eukaryota; kingdom Metazoa; phylum Arthropoda; class Insecta; order Lepidoptera; family Nymphalidae; genus Limenitis; species Limenitis camilla. Next base: position 6,316,670 of record LR990245.1, on the reverse strand, counting down.
AAAACTGAGACAGGCTTCATCAACTGATCAAACAATACTTCAAGAAAGTTTATCTTCAATTCAACGACCCACTCAAATTACCGACCAGTACTATCTCCGTCCAGCATACAGAGCAAACGAACAAAGAAACAGGTACGAATTACCTGCTGTAGCTCTACGTCCAATGGAACAATCCCGAAGTATAGACCCTGCCAAAGCTCCACTCTCGGCAATCTATGTTAGCAAAAATATTGCTCCAAAAAAGGTTGCAAGACCTCTCGTAAGAATTGACCAAATGGCTAAATTGGAACCGATTCAAAGAGAACAGGCCTATAGAATAGAACAGCAACAGCCGATTCAAAGAGAACAGGCTTATAGAATAGAACAGCAACAGTTGTCTGGTTCAGAACAAGTTAATATAGAACAGCATGGACAGAATTTAGACGATCAAAGAGCCCACTTGCCACCTCCTAAAAATAATAAAGCATATACTCCCGAAGAGTTTCAAGCTTTGTTAGCAGCTGGTTACTCAGTAACCCCAGTACCTGTAGGTCAGGCGAATCAACAAATTGCTCAGTCAAGATCTGGAGCTGATGTGGTGACTGTTCAACAAAGGAGGCAACTTTATAGTCGTCGCCACCAGTACCTTCCATTGAGAGGAGATGACCGACCTTAAAAAGTAAACCATGATGATGTACATAATATTAGAGATAATTTCGTAGATATAAATAAATAAATAAAATTACAAATCAATGGTTGTTTTAATTATTTCACCGTATTAAAAGATTTCTGCGAATTTTGTTAATAAAAAAAATCATGAGATCAAAAATCCTAATTGAGTTCTAAAAAGGTTGTTATTATTCGTTCCTGAAAATATACATTACCGAAAATATCTGGAGGCTAACAGAAATCTTATACTAACAATTAAATATGTTAAATCTATTTATTTTGCGTAATATATCTTGGAGCAATAGTAAATTGATATTCAATACAGAAGCTAATTCTGTTTCTTTTTATTTTTATGTTATTAGCTCAGTAACTGATATTTCTTTTCTCCAAATAGATAGCGTTGTTTGTAATATTTTATAAACTAAAACTTATGTATTTAGTAACAAAGAATTCAATGTAAAACATTGAAGGTTTTTTATTTTTTGTTTTGATGAACATATTAGTATACTATAATATACCTAAGTTTCTGTATCTTTATATCTTCTGCGTTCGTATCTGGACGTGTTTTTTAGAGCCTATAGAATACGATGAGCAATTACAGAGAAATAACTATAGGAATATTTAAAAAAATAGTTGACTGTGAATATACCTTTCTACAAAGTAAGATTTATAAAATATACTTACGGCATTTACAGATTTTTTCCGCACGGTTTCTCTACTGCATATGCTTGTTTCATACATGTTAATCTTCCTCTTGCTTCACTTTGTTTATTGATAAAAACCGCATTAAAATCAGTTGAGTAGTTTGAAAAATCTAAGCGTACAGACAGCGGGAAGCGACTATGCCTTATACTATGTAAAGTTGAATAATCGTCGATATCAGCAGAGTGCCTTTTTTCAAACTTTTTGATTTGGTGAAAATGGCAGTGGCAGACAGATCTAGATGCACAAACACAATAATAAATTAAGCATTAATTTTCTCACCTTCAATTCAATTGAAACACAACATTTGAAGTTTAGCACAAGTTAGTAGGTGAAGCAATTTCAATTACTCCAGCGATGCACTAGAAACCTAGCCAAGTTAGCATTCTATTACCTAATTGGAGCTAGAAGCCTTGTAACACACGCCATAATAATATAGTTTGAGATAATAGGCAGTGCACTGTGCAGTCTATTGGAGCAGCTGCATTGTAGAGCTTCTTAGTTTGTTTGCTATGTCAACTATGAAAGTATAAATAACCTATTTACTATTAAATCCATACCTATTTATATCTTTACTATTAATATAAAGCTAAGGAGTTAATCTGTTTGTTTATTTGGTTAAACGCACTAATCTCAGAAACTACTGGTTCTTCTTGAAAAATGCTGTTAGTGTTAGATAGCCTCGATATCATTTAGCATCACACAAACGGCATCAGATCACATCACAGCACGGTAGTAAAAAAGGATTTTTTTTTTTAATTTGTGGCATTAAAGCCATGAATATTTTGCCTGTCGTTTAACTATATGGTGATCATTGTTTCCATTTATACTAGAATAGAAATAGTAATATTATTATGAGTAAGCAAATCTTAAGTCAAATATTGGCAATTGGCTTCAGAGTCACCAAATATTATAATCGCCTGAAGTTATGTCAGAGTTAGTAATTGAAAATGTGGAAAGTATATTTAAATTCTAAAGGAGATACCTATTTTCTTTCTATATTATACGTGGGCAAAATGATGGTCATATTTCTCTTCATTTTGAAGTGTCCGTTGTATTAAAATAAATAAACTTTTATAGATAAAAATAAGTAAACACCTCAATTTAAAATGTATGAGTTTGCAAGCAATTGTAATAATTCAGATCTCATCAATAATGCGAGCGTTGCGAATCGAGAATATCAAACTATCATACGTACATATCGAGGCAAATAATATAAATAATAAATGTATAATAAATTTTGTTGATGTGTTTTTAAGTTATTACTTATGAATTATTCTTATTAATAAATAGATAAATAATAACAGGTATAACTTTAATAAATCCAAATACAATTAAATTTCGTCAACGTACAATACAAATGAAAATTATTTTATGCTGGCAATACCGTTCATAAATTAGTATTCTTTACATTTAGACAATGTAACTTTCGTCCCGATAGGATTGATCCAGATTGTCAAGTGGTGTCGAATATTATAGTATTGAGATAAGACTAATAGTGAAGTGTTGTTTGGTGGCATGGTGGTGCACGGTAGACGTCTTTAAAGCTGCCTCTGAGTCTCAAACCCCAGGCACTACTCAGCTTCCATCTAGATTTCATGTTAATAACAAGTAACAACTATGAGGTGGATGTTGGCTCTCTCCAGGCTGAGATGGTAAGTTTGCATAATAATTTACAAGCTATAACTCAGAAATATGAGACTGCTCAAAAAGAAATTGCAGAGCATATAAGTGCCATGAACGGTTTGGTACAACTATGTCAGTATAACTCGGATCGCTTTGACTCACTTATAAAACAATAAAATTGTGAATGTCATTGTTCTCCAGGTCGTTCGGGGCAGTTTTATAAATCAGTCTCTCCGCCTGTTGAGGCTAACACTGACCTGATATCTTTGAACCCGGTTTGTACCCAGATTGCATCAAATTCTAATAAGGAATATATAAAAATTTATAGTGATGAGCTGGGTAAGAACATGGGTATCCTACTTAATGAATTCTGTAAAGATCAAAAAGTTTTAAATATGTGTATGCCCGGAGCTTCTTATTCTCAAATAATAGATGTAGTTCTACGTGAAACACATTGTCAAAACACAACCATTATTGTTATGATTGGGAGAAGAGGCAAATTAAACAAAAAAATTATACAAAGATATTTTACCCAATTAAATACTCTAAAAATTAATAAACTAATCATGTTTACTTTACCGTATATAGCAGACTTGCCACAGGAAAATCAAAATAGATATAAATTAAATAGCTTATTAACACACTATTATAATTGCAATTATGTGACTCTAACACCAAATAATAATGATAATGTAAATAATAAATGTCACATTATTGACATAAATAATATAATATCTAACAAATATCAATTACTAACTTGTGATAGGCTACATCTATCTAACTTTAGAAAAAGACAGGTAGCAAAATTGCTATCTTATTATATACTTTTTAACTCAGCCAATATGTTGGCTACCTCTAACACTGCTTCTATTGAGCAGTCAAATTGTGACTTGACTACCATTGCTCCTCTTGAGCAGGTAAATAACCTAAAAACAATTACTCCTATTGAGCAACTCAATAATTTGACATTTAATAACTTGGAATCTGTACCAATTAATTTTACACAATAAGACAACAGAGAGTTACTCTAGCATATTAAACCTAGACAGTAATAAAAATAAAAATTGTTATAATCTGAATAATAATAATAAAATTGTAAACCTGGTGCACCAAAACTTACAAGGACTGTTAGGTAAAGAATTAGAACTGGAATTATTTATGAGATGTGAAAACATTCATTTTTTTTGTATTACAGAGCATTGGCTTCGTAATTATGAACCCATATTTAATTTCAGTGGTCACCAGGTAGCAAGTGCGTTCTGCAGAGAAAAGTCATTACGTGGGGGCTCCTTAATAATTATAAGTAGACTTTTTAAATTTAAAGAACGCAAAGACATTGTGAGCCTCTCTGTAGAACGTACTATTGAGATAGCCTGTGCAGAACTTGAGCGCATCATTGTTGTGAGCATATACAGTCTCCCTGGAGCGTTATATGAATTATTTGAAAATGTGTTAGAAGAAATACTATTAAAATTATCTGAATCTAAAAAATATATTATAGTATGTGGTGATTTTAACATTAATCTATTAGAAAACTCCACCACAAGTGTTAGATTCAGATCCTTGTTAAATTCATATAACCTAGTAAATATATTTTTAGAGCCAACTAGAGTAACTGCAACCTCAGCAACATGTATTGATAATATATTTATCAACTTTCAACCCAATTCGTATTCAATTATTAAAAAGTTGAGTTCAGATCATTTTGGGCAATTAGTCTCTTTTAACTGTGAGTTAAAAAAAGAAAATAAAAATAAAAAGATTGTGTTTGTTCCTACAAACTCCAGACGTATGGAGAAATTTAAAGGTAGTATTATAGCAAAACTCACATACTTAAATTTTGACAACAATAACCCTGATATGTTATATAACAAACTATTTAAATTAATAAAATCAGAGTTTACTGCTATATTCACTACCAAGACAGTCAATTCGGGTGGTCTCTTGTCATTTAATGATTGGGCAACTGTTGGTATTCATCGAAGTAGACAAAAACTATATCAACTTTATAATGAGAGATCATACAACCATTCAGAGTCCTTTATAGCCTTTGTTAAATCATATTCAAAGTTATTTAAAAAAGTGTGTTCCATGGCAAAGTCGTTACATATTAAACAAAAAATTTATAATGCACAAAACAAAATAAAAATGACATGGAATATTATCAATTGGGAAACTGGAAGAGTCAGAGATCGTAACTTCAAGTATAATCTCATTTATAATAACATTAATATCAAAACTGATCAGGAAGTAGCTTCCACGTTTGAAAAATATTTCTCTGATATTCCAATCTCAACAACTTGTTCTTTCATTTCATCTGCCAGCGTTGCTGAATCATTATTGCTAGAAAATGTTAAAAAATGTGATGTACTGTTCGAATTTAGTACTGTCAACAGTAAAGATATAATTAAAACATTTAAAACCCTAGATATGAAGAAAACAGCTGATATTTGGGGTATTTCTGTTAAAATAATTAACTCCATTATTGATGCCATTGCACCGTATCTAGCTACTATTTTCAATACTTGTATTAAACGTGGCGTGTTTCCTGACCTGATGAAGCATAGTAAAGTAACGCCTATATTTAAATCTGGATGTATAACTGATCCAAATAATTTTCGACCCATCTCAGTATTGCCAACGCTTAGCAAAATTTTTGAAAAACTAATTTTAAACCAAATGTTAATTCATTTTAATTCACAGAGACTTCTCCATGTGAAACAGTTTAGTTTTACTAAGGGTTGTTCAACAACGGATGCCGGTGTCGAATTAATTAAGAATATCTTCGAGGCCTGGGAGGAATCACAGAATGCACTTGGAATATTCTGTGACTTATCTAAGGCCTTCGATTGTGTACAACATGCGACTCTGGTCAGAAAGCTGCGCCACTATGGCATCAAAAGAACTGCGCTCGACCTTATGAACTCCTATCTAAAAAATAGGGTTCAAAGGGTTGACGTGAATGGCAAGAGATCTCCTGGGGCTCGTCTGGATATGGGGGTCCCCCAGGGTTCTATTCTTGGACCATTTCTCTTCCTCATTTATATAAACGACCTGCCAAACCTCGTAGAAAAAAAGAACAAGATAGTATTGTTTGCTGATGACACTTCACTAATATTTAAAGTGAAACGCCATCAAACTGAATATGACGATGTAAACAATGCTCTCTCTGATATTGTACATTGGTTCAGTGCTAATAATCTAATGTTAAATAGTAAGAAAACTAAATATATAAAATTTACGACACCCAATGTTAAGAAAATAGAGACTGGTGTATTTATAAATGGAGAGGAGTTGGAACCAGTGGAATCTACCGTATTTTTGGGCATCACTGTCGATTCTAAATTGCAATGGGGCCCCCATATTGAGAGGTTGGCCAATAGACTCAGCTCTGCAGCATACGCGGTTAAGAAAATACGCCAATTAACTGATATAGACACGGCTCGTTTAGTTTACTTTAGCTACTTCCATAGTATAATGTCTTACGGCATTCTACTTTGGGGTAACGCAGCCGACATAAACACGATTTTCATACTGCAGAAGAGGGCTATTCGCGCAATCTATGGTCTCGGCCCTAAAATATCTTTAAGAGATAAATTCAAAGAAATTAATATATTGACTGTTGCTTCACAATATATTTTTGAAAATGTTATGTATGTGCGTAAAAATATTAATGATTTTATTAGAAATAGTGACTTGCATGACATTAATACTAGGAACAAACACAAACTTGTTACTCCTACTACTCGATTGAGTGGAATTAGTAATTCTTTTGTTGGGCGATGTGTATGCTTTTACAACAGGATCCCAGAAAACGTTCAAAATTGTTCTATAGGAAAATTTAAAAAGTTAGTTAAAAAACGTTTGTGTGACAAAGGCTATTATAACATTAAAGATTTTTTGGAAGATGTCACGCCTTGGGAATGATGCGTTCGCTCCAGGCTTTCTCAATGTATAAATATACTTGTTATAAAAATTGGCGTTTAAAAAATCAAAGATAAAAAAGTAAAATATCCAAAAGAAACAGTCCCGCTGAGTTTCTTGCGCCCATTCTTCTCAGGTCTGGGTTAGGTCGTTTCCGAAAGGGTGGTAGATTCCGACGTTCAATAAGAGAATGTAAATTCCAACATTGAATAAAAAATTTTGACTTTGACTTTGACTTTGTTAACTACGCAGTATAGCTCTTAATACTTTTTCTACAACACTTTTACAATATTTTGAAAACAAAATATATATGCATATGTCGGGACAGAGAGCAGCCAAGGTCCATCCCACTTCTGATATCGGGACAGAGAGCCGGTTTAAATGAATGAATGAACCGAACTTTACGATTCCGTAACTTTTGAAGAAGAACCTAAGCCTATACCTTAGTCACAAGTCCAAGGCACTGCCTGGGTTCCTGTTCAAAAGCTACGGAATTATAAGGTTTGGTTCATTCATTCATTCAAATCGGTTCTCTGTCCCAACATATACATTAGGAATAAAAGGTTCTACTACACAAAACTAAACGAAAATAGTAAGATTTGGTATATATTTAGTCAAGCCTTAGGTTTTTCTTATTGTACATATTATTTGATTTATACTTTTTATTACTACTCCTGTATGTATAACAAAAACTAGCATAAGGCTGCGTTCCCATCGGAGACGTGCGAGAATATGTAGCGAGAGAAATTTGTTAAGAACCTTTCATTTGATTCATCCTCTAAAACCTAAAAACCTGTTACTTTAATAAGGAAAATGCAGTAACATATCTATAATAGATTTAGAAAGTATTCTCAGGTCCATTTTGTTTGTTTTATAATATACTTATACAAAAAAAAACAACGGTTAAATGAATCTAGAGTTGTACAAATTATCTATAAAGTAAAATTCTATTAATTATTGATATAGTAAAGATGAGGAAATAACAACATACGCATTATACGTTAGTTTTTTGACCCTGAATCAATTCCAGTTCTCTAACGAAGAATTCATAAAAATAAATGTACATAGAATCTAATCAACGCTGAAAAGAATTGTACTGAATAAACCCGGTCGTTCATTGAAATACGAGTTTTATAGCTTTCTTATATAATATTTAACTGTATTACTTAAACGAATCATATTATATATTTTGTATTATGCTCTTTAATGTATCTGCATAGCTGTTTTTCCTGACGAAATGTTTTAACACAAAAAGTAATCTATCTACTGTTATGATAAGCGCAATCTAACTTTTTAAGATATTTTCTGTAAGCTTACTGATATCTCAAAGATTTGTGAGAGTGTTAAAACATTAAATAAATTTCGAGAAAAGTAAAAAAATTATAATTTAAAAAATATTCCTCTACCATTGATATAAGTTTATGTAAGAAATAAGACATAATTGGCAGACTTGAATAATTTTAGGCATGAATTATCTGTACCACCAAATTGTTTTTGGCTAATGAAGTGGTAATTACGTTCCATTACATACTGTAACCGCAATATTTTGAACGTTTCACGCATAATTTATAAAGAGCTTTCTGTGTAATTTGATGAACGCTATTAAATTGCCGGTGAATTAGCTGTAAAGAACAATAAATTTCAATACAATTTAAATGACTAATTAACATAGATATTAATTCATTTGAACCCAAATGCAAATCAAAAGTACAATTTAGAAGCTTATTAAATATTTTACAGCAAAAAACTAAAAAAAAGGTTCATAGTTATGAAATAAAATATGTGTGATATTTTTCAAAGCATCATTTTTTTGATACAGTTTTTAAGCATGATTTGAATTTCCAATGAGTTTTCGTGTGGCATTTCATCATCATCACCTTATTCCTCGTTTATTTTTTTTAAATTCAGTCCGGGTGCCACTTAGTCATAGTTGGACTACACACTTAACTTTTACCGCGTGATACTCCACTCCTATTCGTCTTAACATGATTTTATGTAGCCTATAGTCTTCCTCAATAACTGGACTACCCAACACTAAATTTGAATTAGTAGCTCCTGAGATTAGTACGTTCAACTAAACAAGCAAACAAAAATAAAGTCTTCAGCTGTACAGTATTAATATGGATTAGTGCCAGTATAAATCTCTAAAAAATACTTTTGATCCTTCAAAACATCGATAAAAATAACGTATCATGTAATCAGTAAACAAAACAGTTTAATATTTTACACACATGTAGACTAGCATTATTGAGAGAGTTATGGACCCATTCGAATACGCCATATTAAAATGTCTTCTAATTACTATATAATATGTAACCCGAAACAATAAGCTAATAAAATAAAACTAGAATATACTTACATACGCATTAATTTAAATATAAAGAATATACCTTACTGTTTCTTCGTGACAATCCTTTTGTTTGCAGCAAATTTAACAAATAATTTTAATGACTTTATGAAGTAAACTATAAAATTATTATATTTTATTACAAAATCACACGCTTTAGCAATATATATTTACAGAAAACTCTACGTACTGTATTAAATTTAAAGTAGACAATTGAAAAAGCGTACTTAAATGAGTAGTTTTAAGGTCACACACTCACTCGGAAATTTTGACTGTAAAATAAAAGAAAATTGCGTAAAATTTTCTATAATATAATTATATAATATACTAGAGGGCTGCCCTCGCTTCGCTCGGGGTATTTAAATCAATATTACAATTGAGGTCCTTAAATTGTCTTTCTGTAATTGTGTAGTTTTTAATTATATGAAAAATTAGAGAGAGTAAGAAATTTATAAAAAGAAAAATAATAGAAACAAAATTAAAGAAAAGCGACAGATTCTAAAAGAGGGACGACAGAGCAGAACTAAAATTGAATGGGTAAAGGAGAGAGAAAGAGAGAAATTATCGAAAGAAAGAAAGTGAAAAGAGGCTAATCATCCTGAACAGATAAAAATAAAAATTAAAGTGAGAAAAAAGAGAGAGGATGAGAGACAATGATAGTATTATAAGAGAAAGAAAGAAATACTATGGACTTCTATCAGTGAAAGAATTTTTAAAGTCGGATCAGTAGCAACAAAATGGCCATGTTCTATTAATTAAAAAATGTACATGGCAACACTAAATCACCTTTGTCACTTACGAATAGTGTAGTTTTCTATCAGTGAAAGAATTTTTAAAATCGGACCAGTAGCAACAAAATGACCATGTTCTATTAATTAAAAAATGTACATGGCAACACTAAATCACCTTTGTCACTTACGAATAGTGTAGTTTTCTATAAGTAAAAGAATTTTTAAAATCGGACCAGTAGCAACAAAATGACCATGTTCTATTAATTAAAAAATGTATATGGCAACACTAATTAATCACGTTTGTCCCTCACGCATAGTGTGGTTATCTAACAGTGAAAGAATTTTTAAAATCAGATTAGAAACAACAAAGTGGCCATATTCTATTAATTAAAAAATGTATATGGCAACACTAAATCACTTTTTTCACTCGCGAGTAGTGTATTTTTCTAACAGTAAAAAATTTTTTTAAATCGGTTTTGTTGTTCCTGAGAAGCTCTTAAATTTACAAAATGATCACCTTATGGCACTTAAATGGCCATATCTTTTTAATTAGAGTATTTATGGCAACACCACATAGCCTATGTTACCCGGAAAGGATGTAGCTTCCTATCGGTGAAAGAATTTTCAAAATCGGTTCAGTACTTTTCGAGCCTATTCGCAACAAACATACAAACAATCGAATCTTTCCTCTTTATATAATAGTATAGAAAAAACATAGTAATTAAGTATCTCAACTTAAACCTAGTAACTCTTTTATTGCTACAAGTTACTTTAACTTAGATATATTTTGTTAATTAATATTTATAAAAGCATTTCCTTATCGTCAAAATTCAGAAGTCTATCTAGACTTCTGAAATTCATCGCATCTGCGATGAAACATTTCACAAATAGCAAAAAGCCGCAAAAGCTTTTATTCAATAATGCTACATACTCTATGTAGGAACAGAGTCATTGTTTTAATCGAATTAATCGAAACGAAACCTTAAGCATATAATAAGTTTAAGATGTAACCATAAGGATTTGCTCTTCAAAAAGTAACGATTAGAGTCATTACAAATAAAATCGTCTGAAAATGAATAAAATCGTCTTCGACCTATTAAGATTAACCTAAATAACAAAATTTACGCAAATTTAATTTTTACAATTGGTCGTTTCCGCCTATTCAAGCAAAAATGATCGTCAAACCCTAAGGAAAAGACCTTTGAAGTTACAGCTAAATCTAAACTGGGTCAGCTTTTTCAATGAGAAGATTATTTTCGGTTTGAGTCGTTAGTATTATAATAATAATAAATCCACAAATGATAGATTGCTATAGACAGCTATGTCCAGTAGAGTGCCAGCACTAGTACGTGCAATATGGCACAGAGTTAAAAGGTTTGTGACATTTATTGCAGGGGACCGCTATTGCCATTTCCATTAAGGACATGATATTGTTAAGGCATTACGAATAGAGTACGTCAAACGAAATTTTTAGTTAAGTTCGTTTTTGTGTTTGCTTTGGCATTAATTGAGTTTGAATCACGAAGGTCTGAAAAGAACGTTTTAATAGCTGCTCTTCGCTTTTTCATAATAATATCCATCTGTCTATTATAATAATATCTGTTGTTAATTAATAAAAAGAAAGAGAGAAGAGAGTTGTAGTAGTCTATACACGGACTAACAGCATGACGGCTTGAGTATTCGCGATGTAATCCATGATTATTCTGTCGTGATGGCGTATTTATTTTGCAATCCCGACTTCCTTGATTTGTGTTTATCAGTTGGCCAACATTCAAGTAACAGGATGCTACTCATATCAGTCGTACCAACATCGAGATCAAGTAACAGGATGCTACTCATATCAGTCGTACCAACATCGAGATCAAGTAACAGGATGGTACTCATATCAGTCGTACCAACATCGAGATCAAGTAACAGGATGCTACTCATATCAGTCGTACCAAGATCGAGATCAAGTAACAGGATGGTACTCATATCAGTCGTACCAACATCGAGATCAAGTAACAGGATGGTACTCATATCAGTCGTACCAACATCAAGATCAAGTAACAGGATGCTACTCATATCAGTCGTACCAAGATCGAGATCAAGTAACAGGATGGTACTTATATCAGTCGTACCAACATCGAGATCAAGTAACAGGATGCTACTCATATCAGTCGTACCAACATCAAGATCAAGTAACAGGATGCTACTCATATCAGTCGTACCAACATCAAGATCAAGTCACAGGATGCTACTCATACCAGTCGTACCAACATCAAGATCAAGTAACAGGATGCTACTTATATCAGTCGTACCAACATCGAGATTAAGTCACAGGATGCTACTCATATCAGTCGTACCAAGATCGAGATCAAGTAACAGGATGGTACTTATATCAGTCGTACCAACATCGAGATCAAGTAACAGGATGCTACTCATATCAGTCGTACCAACATCAAGATCAAGTAACAGGATGCTACTCATATCAGTCGTACCAACATCAAGATCAAGTCACAGGATGCTACTCATACCAGTCGTACCAACATCGAGATCAAGTAACAGGATGGTACTCATATCAGTCGTACCAACATCGAGATCAAGTAACAGGATGGTACTCATATCAGTCGTACCAACATCGAGATCAAGTAACAGGATGCTACTTATATCAGTCGTACCAACATCAAGATTAAGTCACAGGATGCTACTCAAATTATAAGTATTTCCAGCATCATAATTAACACTGTGTATAAAAATATTAGGAATTTATAAATTTTAATAACAATAAAATATACCCTTTTTTCATCTTTTTTTTTCAAAGATTTTACTATTATAAAACATGTTTTACAGTTATCAGTTATTTCAATTACATTTGAATTTTATAATATTTTTCTACATTTTGAAAATGTTTAGTTATAGTTATTTAACTTTTAAATATGAGGATACAATTTAGGAGTTACGATATTCATTGAAATTTTAACAATAGGAGTCTTCCTAAAGGTATACGAGGTATATTTCTACTTTTAATAGGATTTATTTTTCGGATATTATATCTGGTTGATTTTTTTATAAAAAAGAGTCCATAATTAGATAATTCATGTTCTCACTTATATTTTATTTTTATAATTAATATTTAATTTCACTAAATTTGCATGTTGATTATAATTGTGAATAAAAATGATCAAACCTCAAATAATATACATATTTACAAGCATATTTCACCGTTATTTAAGCTTCAGATGGCTACAAAAGCAAGCTCAAACTCTATAAAAACTTTAAAAAATAAGGAGATCGCTGAAGAATATATCAGGTATATATAACATTTATTTATAACAGACGATCTATGGAGAAGTTAGCGTACGTGTTGTCCTTTTAAGGTTCTCTAAACGAGTAGAGAACTTTGACCATTACAAAGTTGTCCCGAACTAGTGACCAGTACCCGAACAGTAACAAAATAGTTTTACTTTCTATACTCCCTGATATCTATTCCTACAGTAAATTGTACTTCTTTTATACATGAATAGATGGTTTTATAGAGCTTTATAATAATATAGTCTAATACTCCAAATGAATATAGAATACTTCGTTATTTGTCAATTTATCTACATCTACACTATTATATAAAGAGGAAAGATTTGATTGTTTGTATGTTTCTTTGTTGCGAATAGATTCGAAAACTACTGAACCGATTTTGAAATTTCTTTCACCGATAGAAAGCTACATCCTTTCCGCATACATAGCATAGCAACATAGGCTATATGGTATTGCCATAAATATACAAATTAAAAAGATATGGCCATTTAAGTGCCATGACGTGGCCATTTTGTAAATTGAAGGGTTTTTCAGGAACTCGTGAGGGGACGGGTTAGAATACAATTCCTCTCTGCCGTTGGGAGAGCATCTCGTAAAAGCCGAGTAACCCAGCACCCCCTTGGTGGTAGAGGATCTGTTCCCCGACTGGCTTGCGACCACCAGCATGCGAAACCGACCGCCAAGTGTCTCTGACGCGTTCCGGCCGAGCCGCACTATCGCTCCTTCTCGCGATTCCAATGAAAACCGGGTTCTTGCCCGGGGTCCATTGAAACAGCAGCAGTCTTCCATTCGATCCTCCTCCTCACTCAATCTTCGAGGCGGCAACGCATCGACAAAACAACATACCCTCTAGTATCGTCGATGTTTATGGGCGAAGGTGGCCATTTTCCATCAGATGGACTCTCTGGTCGTTTGTCCCTTAACTTTCATAAAAAAAAAGAACTGCTAACCCGATTTTAAAAATTCTTTCACTTAAACTACACTATTCGTGAGTGACAAAGGACATATACATTTTTTAATTAATAGAATATGGCCATTTTGTTGTTACTAACTCGATTTAAAAAAATCTTTCACTCATAGAAAACTACACTATTCGTGAGTGACAAAGGCCATATACATTTTTTTAATTATTAGAAAATGGCCATTTTGTTGTTACTAACCCGATTTTAAAAATTCTTTCACTCATAGAAAACTACACTATTCGTGAGTGACAAAGGCCATATACATTTTTTAATTAATAGAATATGGCCATTTTGTTGTTACTAACTCGATTATACACACACGATTATATAAATCTATAATCGTGTGTGGAGACTTTAATATAGATATATTGATAGACACAACTTTCAGTCGTCGGCTGTTAAATTTATTTAAATCATATAATTTATTAAACTTATTCTCTGAGCCGACTCATGTTGGTGATAATTTTGCAACGTGTATAGACAATGTGTTTTGTGACTGTGAAGTGTTTGAAACTATAATAATGAAAAACCTAACTTCGGATCATTATGGACAGAAATTCACGTTAGTAGACCAAGAAATTAAAAATTCAAATAAGATTTCATGTAGACCAAAGTCGAGTAATAAAATTAACTTGTTTAAGGATAAGGTAGTACAAAAAATTTCTAGTTTGTGTTTGATTTATAAGGACCCAGATACGCTATATAATAATTTATTTACTATGATTTTAAATGAATTTAATAACACATTTAAAATAAAAACTTTTAGTAAAAATTTAAAACTGAAATTTAGTGACTGGGCTACCATAGGTATATTTAGAAGTAGAGATAAATTATATGAATTATATGGTATGAGGCAATATAATCGGGATCCAGTATTTTTAGAACGCGTTAGGTGTTATTCTAAGATCTTTAAAAGTGTTTGCATCCAGGCAAAGGCAATTTATATTAGAAACAAAATACTTAACTCAGACGATAAAATAAAGGCTACCTGGGATATTATTAATAGCATAACTGGAAGATCTAAAATAGAAAACGAACCAATTAAATTAAATGTTGATAATATATTAATTAATTCGGAAGAAGAAGTGGCAAGCACGTTTGAAAAATTCTTTACTGATATACCTATCAAAGTAACATCTGCATTAAAATCATCGCCCTTAGATGCTATTTCTCTACTTAAAAATAAACTCCCAGGCTATGCTAATTACTTTGAGTTTAAACATATTACTTCATTTGATATTATTAAGAATTTCAGGACACTTAATATAAAAAAAACTGGTGATTTATGGGACATCTCAGTAAAAATATTAAATACAATAATCAATAATATTGCCCCACATCTAGCTGATATTTTTAATAAATGTGTCGATACAGGAAAGTTTCCGGACTTAATGAAGCACAGTAAAATAATACCTCTATTTAAAAATGGAAACAGGAAAGATCCCGGTAACTATAGACCAATCTCTATATTACCATCACTGAGTAAAGTTTTTGAAAAGATTATTTTAAACCAACTTTTAGAATATTTTAATGAAAATAAACTATTTCATAGTGAACAGTATGGTTTTACTAGGGGTAGGTCAACAGCAGATGCCGGAGTTGCTCTTCTTAAGCATATTTATGAAGCATGGGAGAAATCACAAAATGCGATTGGTGTATTTTGCGATTTGTCCAAGGCCTTTGATTGTGTTCAACATGAAACACTTTTAAAAAAACTTAATTATTACGGTATATGTGGTGTTTCTCTGGATCTAATTGCCTCATACCTAAATCAAAGAGTCCAGAGGATTACTATTAATGGTGTAAAATCTTCTGGATCTTTGCTACAAATGGGCGTTCCACAGGGATCCATTTTAGGCCCGTTTTTATTTTTGGTTTATATTAATGATCTGCCATACTATGTGAAGAACTTGTGTGATATTGTACTTTTTGCTGATGATACATCTCTTATATTTAAAGTAAACAGAAATAAACATAATTATGACGATGTAAACAGTGCATTATCGCAGGTTCTTCAATGGTTTACGGTAAATAACTTAGTTCTTAATGCTAAAAAAACCAAATGCGTTGAGTTTGCTTTACCTAATGTTAAAAAACAAAAATTTAACCTACGTTTAAATAATGAAATTTTAGATGTGGCGGACTCGACGGTATTTCTGGGTATAACTTTAGATTCAAAACTCCAGTGGAACCCCCATCTATCATCTCTAGCGGGAAGACTCAGCTCAGCTGCCTACGCAGTAAGGAGAGTCAGACAAATGACTGATATCAATACTGCTAGGCTAGTTTACTTCAGTTACTTTCACAGTATTATGTCTTATGGCATTTTACTGTGGGGTAGGGCCGCGGACATTGAATCCATTTTTATTCTTCAAAAGAGAGCTGTTCGGGCCATTTATAACTTAAGAGCGCGGGATTCTCTTAGAGATGTATATAAAAAAATAGACGTTCTTACAGTCCCATCTCAATACATATATTGTAATATTTTGTTCATTTACCAGAATATTCATTTGTATTCAAAACACAGTGACAAACATAATGTTAATACTAGAAACAGAAATAAACTTGTAACGCCTTACTATCGTCTCCACAAAGTGAGTAATAGCTTCATGGGGCTTGGTGTTCGCATCTATAATAAGATTCCACAGCCTATATTAGACTTGCCACTTCAACAATTTAAAACTCGTATCAAGAAGTCATTAATATATAAAGCATACTACAATGTACAGGATTACTTAAATGATGAGAATGCTTGGAATCTAAGTGACGTTGACTCTCAAGTTAAATGATTTGTATAACAGACTATGTAAACATGGCTTTTTGAAAAGAGCGACTGTTGAGTTTCTGGCCGGCTCTTCTCAACAGAAAACTGCTTTCCGAGCTGGTGGTAGCTTCAGACAAACTAACTGACCGAAAATTTTTGACGTTTCAAAAGTACTTTTCAAAAAAGTCTAATTGAAATAAATAATATTGATTTGATTTGATTTGATTTGATTTAAAAAATTCTTTCACTCATAGAAAACTATACTATTCGTGAGTGACAAAGGCCATATACATTTTTTTAATTAATAGAATATGGCCATTTTGTTGTTACTAACCCGATTTTAAAAATTCTTTCACTCATAGAAAACTACACTATTCGTGAGTGACAAAGGCTATATACATTTTTTAATTAATAGAATATGGCCATTTTGTTGTTACTAACTCGATTTAAAAAATTCTTTCACTCATAGAAAACTATACTATTCGTGAGTGACAAAGGCCATATACATTTTTTTAATTAATAGAATATGGCCATTTTGTTGTTACTAACCCGATTTTAAAAATTCTTTCACTCATAGAAAACTACACTATTCGTGAGTGACAAAGGCTATATACATTTTTTTAATTAATAGAATATGGCCATTTTGTTGTTACTAACCCGATTTTAAAAATTCTTTCACTCATAGAAAACTATACTATTCGTGAGTGACAAAGGCCATATACATTTTTTTAATTAATAGAATATGGCCATTTTGTTGTTACTAACCCGATTTTAAAAATTCTTTCACTCATAGAAAACTACACTATTCGTGAGTGACAAAGGCTATATACATTTTTTAATTAATAGAATATGGCCATTTTGTTGTTACTAACTCGATTTAAAAAATTCTTTCACTCATAGAAAACTATACTATTCGTGAGTGACAAAGGCCATATACATTTCTTAATTAATAGAATATGGCCATTTTGTTGTTACTAACTCGATTTAAAAAAATCTTTCTTTGATAGAAAACTACACGATTCGTGAGTGATAAAGGTGATTTAGTGTTGCCATATACATTTTTTAATTAACAGAACATTTTTGTTGTTTCGTTGCAACTGATCCGATTTTTAAAATTCTTTCACTGCGAGTAGAGTATTTCCTCTTATATACTATCAATATCTCTCATCCTCTCTCTTTTTTCTCTCTTTAATTTTATCTTTACCTCTGTTCAGTCTCTTTTTCATTTTCTTTCTTTCGATTACCTATCTCTCTCTCTTACTCTCTCTGCTCTGTCCTCCCTCTTTTATTATTTGTCGCTCTACTTTTCTTTTTCTTTCTACACAATCATATCAATTTCTTCCCTACACAATTACAGAGTGACAATTTAGGGATATCAATTATAATATTACTTTAAATACCCGGAGCGAAGCGAGGGCAGACCGCTCATATTAATATAAAATCTGCAATTCCGTTGTATCTGTAAGAATAACAACAAAATGTTATAGTTTGCCAATCATTGCTCGATGATCGATGATTGATGATTGATCGATAATAGCTTGTCACTTTGACATAACTAGTCCTGAGGATAAGGTCTACATAAATGATCGATATTATATAATATCAAATAAAGGGAAGTTGTAACACGTTTTTATTAATGTTAAAATGGTTTACAGCATCAATCGTTATCATCGAAGCCTGATTCGGACTCGCTGGAACAGTCTTGTAGACTTATAATCAGTTCCCAATCTTTTTCCATAATTTTTCTTTATTTTATTTGTTAATAAAGTATGATAATTGTCACTATATATTTCAATGTCTCAAAATACGATATATCATAGGCGTGTTTTGCGTTGACAGCTGTCATCGATCAAGCTATATTGGAATCTATGTCGATGCAATCAAAAGATACGTTATGTTGCCATATGAAGGGGAATCATAACCTATACGCTACTTTCACTAGGCGATCTAAGAAAAGTAGTATTGATAAGTTTTGTAAATTAATATTTCTTCTATCTAGGATTCAGACTTGAACTATATTTTGTCGTAATTAATGAACGGGTTCGTAACGTAATTATTACATATAGTTCTGACTGTTATTCATTGTTTGTCATATTCGTTGTCATGGTTAAACTTGTAGTTGTTAGTATACAATTATACAATATATTAATCCTTATATTATATCACACAATAATATAAACTACAACCGTGTGTCTATTACATTTATGGCAGGTAATAAGAATTATTAAACAAATTAAATGCAGTATTCATATTAAATATTATCATTATTATTTAAAAACTTAGTTATGTATGCGTCATATATGGCTAAACGAAAAAATAGTAGATATCTTGGGTATTAGTTCAATATCTGAAATATAATTTATAAAAAATTATTACATATTATTTAACAAATATAAATAACATTTAGTCATCGTTATTTATTCTGTGGACTGAACGAATTTGACAACCCCTAAAAGTTAACCCACAGAATGTCGGAGTTTTCTCGTTAAATGAAAACTTGGCTGCTTCGTCAACCAAAAATAATAAATTGAATAACTTTGAGGTTTCTTCATTTTTTGTTTGTGGATTATAACTTCTGTGAATCGCTGGCGATTTGCTTTTTAATAAAATACTGAAAATATAGAATGATGAAGAAGATCCAACACTACGATACTAAACTACGTTACTTGCACTAATTTACATAGTGTTTACTGTGTGTTCCTTCAATGTTTTTATTTAATAAATTATATAGAGCCAAGTAGACTCATCATCAGATAACGGCCCACTGCTGAGTCGGGTCTCCTCCTCAGAATGATAATAGATTAGGCCATAGTCCACCACGCTGGCCCAGTGCGGGTTGGCAAACATGGATAACTCTGGGGAGTGCAGGTTTCCTTACGATGTTTTCCTTCACCGTTATAGTAAGTGATATTTATATGCTTAAAACACACATAACTCAAGAAAGTCAGAGATGTGTGTCTGCAGCGTGGGATCGAACTCGAACCTCCCGAGTAGACATCAACGTCTTAACCACTAGGCTATTACTGCTTTATAGTAGAAAATTACTTAAGGTTAAAGATCAATGAACGCCATTTTTCTAGCTGAAATAAAAATCTTTGGTTTTGGCTAAATTTTAAGTATTTCAAAACGATTACAATCATGATAAAAACTTAATACCTATTTGTTTCTAAACAACATTTTTATTTTAATTGAGCCTGTTTGCCTTCTTTGAACGACGGAATCTCTTCTCCACCTCTATTAGAAAAAGTATTATTCATATCTATACATATGGTAAAATATGTAAGTTATCAAATGCTTTTACATAGAAAATAAAGAGTCTTAAACACTACAGACGACAAAATATCACGCAAAAACTAATGCACGAAAGTACATAATATGGTTTTCATAGTTGTAATGCTGTGCGTTTACCTTACAATCTATAACTTATATTATTTAAATCGGATGTCTTGGAAAAAGGTTATTCAAAATCGTAGATAAACTTGAAGAATCCTAGTTAAAATTGAATCAAAGTAATAAAAAAACAAGCCTTGAATTATATTTTTTTTTTTGGTTAAAAGCTCTGATAGTCAAGTATTTTATAGGTGTGAAATTTCGATCACTTAAAAATATTTCAGTATTTCGGTTCGCTTGAAATAGGTCGCACCACTCTGCTTGTTAAGTGCACTCTCTTTTATGAACGCGGCCTAATAATAATCAAATTGTGCCAGCCTATATCTAAAATGCTAGATTTTATACAACCTAAACGTGATGTAGAATGATTTTTCTTTTTTATTTTTCTATGTTTATTTATATATAATACTATATGGACTCAAATTCAAATCTTAAAATTGTTCAAGGCAAAATAATTCTAAAACGTAAAAAATTCAATTTAGTTTTAGTAATTTCACGACCGTAAGAGACCATATTTTTTTAAATTATTTGTGTCTTTAAGAAATAAATGATTACTTTAATATACATTGTAAAATAATCGTTAAAAAATAACATTTTATATATAACTAGTGGAACCGTCACGTTTATTTAGGTTTAATTTTACAGTTAATCTATTTTTCAATATAATAGTATATGACGATTCCTATTTAATCCCTTTAAGTCTTTTTTTGTAATCATTTATATGCCAAATTTTATTAAAATCGGTTGAATGGTTTAAGCGTGAAACCCTACCAGACAGACAAAGTTACCTTCGCATTTATAATATTAGTTCAGCAAGGTCTCATAGCACCAGTACAGGATAAAATTAGAAAACTGTAAGTTGGTTTCTACGTCACTAGAAAATTAACTTTTTTGACTTTCACGCAATACCCTTTTTCTCAAAAAAACCTGAAAATATCAAGTTGAAATTAATATAAAATATTTTTAACTTTAGTTTCTCAAATATGTAAAAAGATCAAACTGCTAAGTCGATTTAATGAAAAGATACAGCCGCTTTTAATTTATGTATTATGTTAAAGCGTGTGGTGCTTGTTACATATTTTATAAACAGATAGATATGAGTAGAAGGGTTACTTTGATAATATCCTAAAACCCCACGCTTTTTTTTACAATAAAATCATTTTTTCTTACACTATTTTTAATTCAAATTTATTAAAATTTATTTTCTATTTTTTAGTTGGATTTTCTATAAAAGCGTTTTTTTTTAGTTTTTATAAACTATAATTTTTCTTATATTCTTTTTGTAAGTAATTATAAATATGTCAATTGAAACACGCATTACTAATGTCGGGAGTAAATACCAAAATTTAAATTATTACCCGTGAGGGGACGGGTTAGAATACTATTCCCCTCTGCCGCTGGGACGGCATATCGTAAGAGCCGAGTAACCCTGCACCCACTTGGTGGTAGGGGATCTGTTCCCCCGACTGGCTTGCGACCAGCATGCGAATCCGACCGCCAAGTGTCACAGACGCGTTCCGGTCGAGCCGCATGTGTGCCAGACTTACCCACTCCTTCTCCCGTCCCAATAATGCTGCGGATTCAGTGGACTCTCTGCTCAGGGTCCGCTGAGACCGCAGCATTTTTTTCTTCATCCCCCTCCCCACTCTACCTCCGAGGACGCAACGCATCGACAAAACAAGAGGTACAACAAGAGAGTATTTCTTGTTTTGTCGATGTTCATGGGCGATGGTGGCCACTTACCATCAGGTCGGTCGGCTCGTTTGCACCTTGTCTACCATAAAAATTTAACCCGCACACGAAAATCAAAATTTGATAGTGTTTGTCCCTTTATTGAAATTGTACCGATCTGAGCGCGAGTTCTACACTCGCACTTGGCCAAATTATTTTTCGTATTTTCTACAAAAAAACTACACTAAGTCAATAGGTAACTGTGAAACTTTGAGAATGACAAGATAACAACTATAACCACAAATCTTAACACATCTAAGCAAATAACAAAGGAATTTGTTTTTCTTTACTTTCTTATTATTGTTTTCTTTGTAAACAGTCTTGTTTTTGTTCATATTCTTTGTGATAGACGTTATCGTCTTTAAATAATTTATCCAAACTCAAAACAACAGTAGCCACTTAAATTGATGGAACAAGTCGAAACTCTAGTGGCCTTAAAACTAAAGTCTCGTGGCCTTAAAAAAACTTTTTCTTACACCACCTGGTTCCTTAACCAGAACTTGATTGATGTATTCATATACACAAATCCAATAAAACCAAGCACAAGGAGTTTACCACTAGCCACTGAAGAGTTCTACTAATTACCTCCTGGCCATCATCAGATCAAAACATTAATTTGGTAAATACTGTAATGAGAAGTACTCCATTATAAAAATCTAACTTTCTTCCAAGAGTTTGCAATACTGTTGCTAACTCTTTAATTTGTTATATTAATTTGTTGGTTTAATTTTAAGTTAATTAAATGAACTGAGTAACGTGGTCGAGCAGTACAGGTGAGTGTTTGCGCATAGTTTAAGACGTTTTTAAACCTGGTCTTGAATATCAGAACCTAAGCATTATTGTCTTCTAAGTTTAACAGCTAGAAGTATACATACTTTAAAGAAAATTGAGTAAAGTTGACCTCCAAGGTTATATAAGGAGTATGTTTAATATTACAAGATATTAAAAAGCGTATTAAAAAGTACTTGAGGGTTTCAATATAAATGTATTTTTATTTAATAATTGTACCTCAACACCGGGTATGTCCTTCATCGAGCCCCTGACCTTGGTATTTCTACTTAGAAAATCCTTGCACGCAATCTGTGAATAAATAAACTCTTCGATAACATGAATTTATTGCTTATTTCCTGTCATAAATTATGGGAAAATAATGTTGATTGCGATAAGAAAAATATTATAATAGCTTGAGTAGGTAATAATGTACAATCACGTTTTAATTTTATTTAATATTTGTTTTATATTTGAACATCGCAGGCTAAGTATTAAATTTAATTATATTATACACAAAACTTGATTGTTTCTGCTTTTGTATAAAATAAGTAAAATAAATATAAATTAGAACCTTAAAGGATTTTGCACAACTTATAACTTAGATTTATTTTTTATTTTATTTCCATGTCATAATAAATATAGAGGTAGCGTCGTCTCAAGGGAAAATATTCTCTTCCTCACTCTTTTTCCTTCACGTTAAAGGAAGGAAAAATCCTCTTGTGCTAATGTAGTATTGTAATATTGACTATAGGGGGTGTTAATTATTTATAAGGCAATATGGAATGCATAAAAATGTATTTTAAACATTATTCTTGAAACTCTATTATTTATATATTTGTTTTAGGAAGGAGCAGAATAAAGTATTAGCTGAAAACTTTTTGTATCATATTTTCCTATCTCGAAATATTTTGTTCTAACCAGCAACAATAGGTACAAGGTCAGTAAGAAAAGTAATTTATTTTGTTACAAGATAGAAAAAATAAATAATCTCTTTTCTCATAACATAACCTATAAATCTTGTTTACCATAGAACCTACCGCAGTTTACGCCAGTTTAGTAAGCAGGACGTTATTGGACCGACTTGTTTATGATGGTGAAGCAAACAACGATGAAAGCTTTATGCAGTACTAATTTCTGGACTTTTTTATACTCATCTTGTTACCCAAAGTCCATTGCCTTAACTTATATTCAAGAAATATATGAGCTAGCTGTTTACTGAGTTTCAAAATTGGATTATTACTAAACTATCACTTGAGGAGGAACACATTTTTTTTATTTTATATTTATTCATTCATTTTAACATTATTATAATGTCAAGATTTACTAGTCAAATTTCATATCAAGCGGCATACCTTAGTAAAGAATATAATTTCTATTATTCTGTTATACAATTACAATAATAAATAATTATACATTATCATATCAAGAGCTTTTATGTTTTAAAATATACCGTCCCTATCGTACCTTATCAAAAATAGCTCTGTAGGTACTTCGTATGTTGTGTCGTTTATTATATAGCGATCAAAAATACACACATTTATATATTTATATTTAGAATATAATAAAGTAAAACGTACTCACAAAAGATGAAAAATATATCAACCTACTTATATCGTCCTTATTAGGCAAATGTTTCTCGCGATTTCCATATTATGCCACCACTTACCTGAACCTCGACCGACTTACAATAATAATTCAGCGTTTCTTTTAAAAATAGACGTGAAAGACTAGGAGGAAGAGATATTTTTACTTATATTTTTTTTTTTCCATATTAGGGGGACCTAACATAAATCACTACATAGTATAAAACAAAGTCGCTTTCTGTCTGTCTATCCCTATGTATGCTTATATCTTTAAAACTACGCAACGGATTTTGATGCGGTTATTTAAATTTCTTTTTATGATAGATAAGGGACAAGCGAGCAAACGGTCCACCTGATGGAAAGTGACCACCATCGCCCATGGACATCGACAAAACTAGAGGGTATCTCTCGTTTTGTCGATGCGTTGCCGCCTCGAAGATAGAGTGAGGAGGGGGAGCGAAGAGTAGACTGTCGCCGTTTCAATGGACCCCGAGCAAAGAACACGGTGTTCATTGGAACTGCAGCAGTAATGGGAAGGGAGAGGGAGGGGTAGATCTGGCCCACATGCGGCTCGGCCGGAACGCGTTAGACACTTGGCGGTCGGATTCGCATGCTGGTGGTCGCAAGCCAGTCGGGGAACAGATCCCCTACCACTAAGGGGGTGCTGGGTTAATCGGCTCTTACGAGATGCTCTCCTAGTGACAGAAGGGAATTGTATTCTAACCCGTCCCCTCAAGAGTAAAATAGATAGAGTGACTCAAAGCGTCTTGAGCGTTAGTAGCTCAGTGGTTCAGGCGTTGGATTCACGATCAACAAGTCGTGATCCATACTGCTAGTGATCTTTTTTAAAAAAAAGAGGGGCTTATATAAACCTTTATATGTATAATACATGCATATTATAATAGAGAAAGTAACTAGTATTAATGTAGGTTATATTGTAACATTTAAAGTAGACAATAAATATCTGAGTTGTATAACCCAAATGCAGCGCCATTATTATAGATTGTAAAATCAATTGCCTGCACTATTCGGCCTCGCTACCAAATATTTAACATAATCCCTACAATATTATAAATGTAAATGTAAGTTTGTTTGTTACGCTTTCACGCGAAAACTACTTAACTGATCATCATGAAACTTTGTACACATATTTTTGAGGGTATTAGAAGTAACATAAGATACTTTTTACGAATAAAATATTTTTTTTACGAAAGATAAACAATTCATTTCTATTTTAATGATCTCTGATACTTATTTAATGGCTTCATTTCGAGCGAAGCCGCGGGTAAGAGCTAGTTAAGTAATAATTTTAATGTCTTTGGTGGTCTTGTTTAGTTGTAAAGACGAGCCAAAACGCTTCGTCGTTTTTATGTAACTTGGGTTTGGTTTATATTAGATCTACAAAATTCGCGGGATATGATGTCAGTAGTTGACTTATTAAACATATCTTCAATTGCATATCTTTTATTCTTTAGTTTTTAATGATATCTAAAAAAACTTAATTTCGTTACTGACTCACTGATGATCATCAAAATTCTCAGGGTACCTTCTGAAGTCCTAGAAAGCTGAAATTTGTTTAAAAAACGTCTATATCTTTATATAATCGTCTATATTTTATTACGTATTTAAAACTGTTTGTTTCCCAAATAAATAAATAAGTCTCACGTGACGTGACAAGTCTCATTTGAAACAAAGTTTAAGCCGCGTTTGTCTATTTAGGATAAACTCAAAAACTAAATTTTGTTATAATTATGTGTAATTTGGTTGAAATATGACGATAATTGTGATCTGACCAAGTCGCTAGTCATATTGTAATTTTTATTTATAGACTCGCTCACACATTTGCCTGGACAGACTATCAATACGTCTATTTTTGCTCGTGGTTCTCATATCATCAGGTGTGCCTAAAATTTTATATGTCTGTCTGTGTGTCTGTGTGAATTCATGAATGAATGAAAGTGTACTTTAAAGTTGAAATATTAGCCTGAACAGACTATCAATACGTCTATTTTTGCTCGTGGCTCTCATATCATCAGGTGTGCCTAAAATTTTATATGTCTGTCTGTGTGTCTGTGTGAATTCATGAATGAATGAAAGTGTACTTTAAAGTTGAAATATTAGCCTGAACAGACTATCAATACGTCTATTTTTGCTCGTGGCTCTCATATCATCAGGTGTGCCTAAAATTTTATATGTCTGTCTGTGTGTCTGTGTGAATTCATGAATGAATGAAAGTGTACTTTAAAGTTGAAATATTAGCCTGAACAGACTACCAATACGTCTATTTTTGCTCGTGGCTCTCATATAATTGACGTGGTGTGCCTAAGATTGTTTATGTTATTTCCATATAAAATTATCGAAGGTAATGTTGATTCTACTTTTTTTATAAATAATATTGTTGTCTTTTGTGCACGTGGTAATATTCGCAAAAAGCTATTATTTATTGTACCCACAACAACACAAATTCTCAATCGTTCATGCGCTAAGTATAATTGCCACAGCAGTCAACTTGATATTTTTTGTAATAACCTTCAAAAAACATCTTCTAAAATCATTAACCGATTAGATATTTTTAATGTGTTAATTTTGTTTTGTTTAACTTCACTGATTTTTGTTTTATTATTTATGTGTTTAGCTTTAAGTTTTATAGAATTGTATGTTTCCCAAATAAATATAAATAAATAAATTAATATGTCTGTCGGTGTGTCTAAGTGAATTCATGAAAGAATGTAAGTCTATAATATGTTAACATTTAAGTATTACCTAATAGAAAACAAATACTTAGTTCGTCTCATAGACTATGATGAAAGGAGTATCATTGAATGGAATAAACAACGCAGTTTGGGCTCGTGGCTATAATGTTGCGAGAAACAAACACTTTTAGGGAAAAGTGAGACGACCTTTGCTACTTCATTTTCGTTAGATTGCTTTTTTTATTTAGGTTCTTAAATAAACACGTCATTGAAGATTAGAAGATTAAACCAGAAACTAAACAATTTAAAAAATTATAATATAATGATATAATGGTAAATTTACCACAGGAAACTATGAACACTTTTGCATCATTATCTTTTGTTGTTAATGTGTAACACAGTATAAAGAATTTATAAAGACTTAAATAAGTGTTAAAAAACTTAAAATAACTTTAAGATAATGTTGATCGCTAAAGATTTTCTGAAGTATAATCATTCCTTTTTAAAATTGATTTATTTCTAAACGCTTCGTCGTTTTATATAACCTGGGTCTCGTTTATACTTGATCTACAAAACTTTCGGGATATGATGTTAGTACTTGACCATTTTAGGACTTCGTTTGTCATAATAAAACTCGTAATGACGTCAACCGAATTTTCAATGCTTAGGATCAATAATTTAGGGTAAAATTTATTTAAAAATAGTAATGAGAAATAATAAATTCAAGAAACGCTACATAAGTAATAATTGCATCAAAACATGGCGAATTAAAATATATAGGCCTTTAATCATGCGAACCGAACTTTATATCCGCTTTAATCGTGAAATGGAATCGATATCCGTTTAAAATTCCAGTGGCTTATCGATTATAATATTCCAAAGTGAAGTGGATTGAATTGCGGTTGAACTGGAATCGAGTTGGATTTAACGTCAAATGCGTTTTAAACTAATTCTCAACTACCTAGAGTTGACGTAAAAGGTCGACCGAGTCCAGTTCAGTATAAAAGTCAGGATATGTTTAATCAAATATATAAAAGCGCTGTTAGATAAATGAATTCTAACCAATATCACAGGTCAGTAAAATTTAACTTTTGTACTGCCACATAAATAGGTATTTTTTTTCGAACCATATTTTTTTTAAATCACATATTTAATGAATAAGGTGAGATAATTCTTTAGAAATATAAGTTTCTAATTTGAAAACCTATGATACTCCATTTTGATTATCCTGCAGAAGTCTGCTAAAATGCTTGAACTCTATTTTATGAAATCTCTTCATTATTATTGCTTACAGACCCTTAATAGTTCAGAAAAAATAAATATATTACTATGACAATCAAATAAGTCTGTTTAGAATACATTGCTAATAATCATGGTGCTAATGCAGTAAAAATGAAAATGTGAATTTTAATATTTTATATTTACTGCTAATCTAGCCCTTACAGTGGGCATAACCATAGTATAATACTATAGTAGTCTGTGTAGAATCGTAAAGTAACAGAAATTAAATTCCCTCTAAAACTGTTATTCTAAATAGTGTTCGTCGTTCAAACGTACGTCCGCTTTGAGTATCTTTTATTACATTTTGTGCAGAACTTTCAGTTCAATTTCAGCTGTCAATGTATCAAATAAAATTCTATTCTAGTGGTGTTTCATTCCTAACCAAATATCATATATATGTGAAAAAAATTATATTTAAACAAGGCTCGATTCGTTAGAACAGAGCTAATATAGTGTGAAGAAAATTAAACGATAACAAAAAGTCTTAAATCGTGTTAATTATTAAAAACTATACCTAACTCTCATCTATATATATGTAGCTAGTCAATTCGTTCGTCTATTCGTAGTGAATTTAGTTTGAAGTTATCTATGGTTTACAGAATTACGGGATAGTGAATCATAATCGGTGAGACACCATTTTGAATATCGATGTATGCGATAAATATCAATTATAATTAGGTACAATAAATATAGTCAAAGACATTTTTTTAAGATATTTTATTTATATTATTAGCAAGTCTATTCTCCCTTATGAAGGACTAGCATCGCTCCGCGGTTTCATTATTGATTATAACCCATGTATTATTCTGATGTGTAAGCAATATTATTGTTAAATTTCATCAAAATCCATTCAATAGTTTTTGCGTGACAGAGTAACAAACATACATCCATACATTCTTACAAACTTTCGAGTTTATAATATTAGTAGGATATGAGGTCCCTAATGAAGAATAATTTCATAAATTTTTTGCTTAGAAAATTATTCGTAAAAACTGTCTTCTTCTTCATGAAAAATCCCTGCTATAAATATTTGTTACAAGGCCAGTAGGACAACAACAATATGATAAAAATATACAAATTGGCAAATTTTGTTTACGTCACGTTTATTTAGTACGGTCTATGAATTATTTTGATTAAGTTTTCTTAATAGTATTGTATTATGCTAAAGAAATTTCCAGACTAACCATGTACCTCAGTCCTACATACATATCTTAGTAAGGTGACAGGTACATTTTTACACTGACAACATTTTTAAAAGTTGCGAGTTATTTCAAGAAAAAAAAAGGAAGGTTTATATGTATCTCGGAGATTTTAGTGATAAGAAGGAAGGAGGAGAGGGAAAATATTAAAGAATTGGTGACGATATTGAATGGACTATTGGGCAAACGCAACTAGACACTGCTCCTGAACCAATATATACTCAAATATGATCCCTAACAATTACAAGAGAAACCTAAGCAC
Source organism: Limenitis camilla (assembly GCA_905147385.1). Classification (NCBI taxonomy): domain Eukaryota; kingdom Metazoa; phylum Arthropoda; class Insecta; order Lepidoptera; family Nymphalidae; genus Limenitis; species Limenitis camilla. Next base: position 6,286,762 of record LR990245.1, on the reverse strand, counting down.
GGCCTTGGACTTGTGACCAAAGTTTAAGCTTAAGGAATCCCCTTATGTAATTACAACATTCGCCTCTACTGCTCAGGCTCTCCGTTTAAACTTAAGGCCAAACTTACATACTAACTAACACAAGACGTGGCAACAACATTGTAACGTACTCACGTGACCTTAATCGGACAGCACTCCAGCACTAACACAAAACTTAACACTTTCACTAATACTATCTAGATCCGATAGTCCGAGTGTTGACGGTATATAAAGAGTCGAGACTGTCAAAATGACGGAACTGACTACTACTCTTCTCCAGCGCCATAGATGGCGATGACGATTCGATTATTCGATAATCGTTCACTATTCGCCGTCATGTATAATAACGTGCATATTAAAGAAGAGATACTGTGAGTAGCCAGGGTGCTAAGTATAAGCTTTAATAAATCGGAATTATTTCAAATGAAGCTTCTTATAGTTTTCAGCTCCAATAAATTTAACAAGATGCTTCCTTAATGAATTGTAATTTTAAGCAAAAAGCATTTACCCTTTCCTGTCTTATTATAATATTGTTTTACTGCCCTTGAAAGCCTCCAGTAAAAAGTATAAAGGGTTTAAAATTATATATTTCAAAATTTCGAAATAAGAAAGTTTTGTATTAAAATTTGAAAAGGAAATTAATTTTGTCATATAAACATGTTAGTTACGCAACCACGCGGAAACAGCTGAACGGATTCGAATGAAATTTTACAAAAAAAGTACTTTATACTTAATGTTAAATAAAAAATAAGAATAAAAAGTTGTAGTCTACACGCGATGTAATAAATAATTATTCTGTCGTGATGGCGTATTTATTTTGTAATCCCCATTTCTTAGATTTTCGTTTATCAGTTGTCCATCAATCAAGAAAGTAAAAATGCTTCTATCTAATAATACAATCAAAATCATCCTACCAACATCAAATAACACGATGGTACTCAAATTATAAGAGTTTCTATCCTAAAAAAAACATGGTGTTTGCGTGATGAAATAGTTAATAGAATTTTATATTGGAATAACTAAAAGGCTCAATGCTTATGTATTTTTTATCCTAAAAATTAAACTCAGTTTTCTGCAGACTAAAAAGTCAAATTTTCTTATATACTTTTCAATTTTTTTGACCATAAGGCCCTAAACTTTGCATGGAAGAAGTAGTAGGTATCTACCTAGTCTGTAATAAATTACTAGGAATATTTTATTCGGATTACAAAAGTAACAGAAAAGATAATTCTTTTACTTCTCTAGAGACTGTTATTTCCTAAAAATACTATCCATTGTTCGACAGTACTTATATTACCAGAATGTGAATAATGGTTATCTTTCGCCATTCAGTTAATTAAATTTTTTTATTAAAATATGAGTGATTCTTTCATTAATATATTGAAAAACTGTTACTTTTATAGTATCAAGCAATAAATACATCTCGCCATAGTTTGTGAAATAAATAGAAACATGACACCTTTACAGTGGAAATACTTACATAGAGCAGCGTTGTTATAGATGAATATTCTAAAAAAACATGATTAATTATATAAATATGTCGGAGAATAATAAATAATCAAACATAATTAAGTGAACAAATTCGCGCCTACGACGACTAGTAATTTATACAGCAAAGCTTTTTAAATAAAAACTACTAAAGATATTTTTATACTTGATTGAAAGAAAAACTATATATGTTTTACTAAAGCATAAAATATGTTATGTTGGAGTAGGTCCAAACTTTCTCTATCTGGCGAGACTGGAATTTTAAACAAATTCATCTCAATTTTTACTGTTGTGTTAGTAGATTCACTCCGTTTATTTTGATATTATGAAGTACTAAGTAGTGAAAAGTAAAATGTTTAATTATATCGATAATGTACGCGAATGATCGATACCGTATACTAAGACACAGTATCAGTCAGGATATTGCCACTTGATAATTTTTACAAGTCTACTAGATGGATGTTTATGTAGTAATCTATGCGGTACGCTATATTAAGTGTATATGCTATATACACGCTATATTAAGTGTATATAGCGTTATTTTACAACTATACACGGTGTAATAAATATTCAATTTTGTTTCCCTTTTCCGGCCCTTTCCATTTATTTTGAGCATTTTCAGTAAATACGAACGTGAAATGAAAATTTCTATACTAAAATAGTAATAGTATAATTGTAATTTTTGAAATAATTTGTTAAATTTGTTTTATAATAAATAACAAAATACTAATAATAATTTTGACATTACCATAACAATAAATTCTTACCTTCCTTTATCAGTAATTATTATAACAAAGCTATTAGTAGCCAGTTGCATTTATTGCTAATCTCATAGACAGCTCTATAACAGGTTAGTCTACAAACCGTGACGTCATAACCTAGTGATAACGTCATACAAGTTTAACCTACTTGTTTGACCTTTCGTTGCCCTTACAAGTTTATGACTGATATGACGCTTACGTTTTTATTTTCTTGTTAATCCAATTGCCCATAACGACATGCGTCTATTTATTAGCTTATTGCATTTTGCTACGGTGATAATTCTGTAGTTTTTTTTGGAAAATTATTTTTGTATTTGGTAGGATAAGATCGTTCCCATTTTTTTTTCAAACTCCAGTTCTAAAGCTGAGATCCTTGAGGAATTGAGAAACTCGTCAATAGTTTTAGGCATTATACACATATAGTGATTTTAATATTTTTAAAAGGGTTTCAAGTATTTGCGAAAAATCAATCAAATTTATCATTTAGTGAAGTGGAACTGATGTGGAAGACCACAGATAGCCATTCTTCGGAAATAACAATTATTGCATATTATTGTCCTAATAAAGGAAGGTTAACAATCAATATTTTATTGCAACACATATAGAAATATTTATAAACAACAAGTATCTGCTTGCGACTTCATCCGCAAAACCTTCTGAACTGGATCTAGAGTGCATTGAATGACATTCACTTACGCATTATTTCACTTCCAGGAAAAGTTACAATTCAATTTTTAAAGTACATATATCTCTTACCATAGGTACATTCATCTTTTTCAAGGAAAAGAGTAGCATATCTTTCAAACCAAGTTATAAAGTATCTGAGTGCCAAATTTCATTGAAATCTGTTCAACCGTTTTTGTGTGATTGAAACATCTAAATATTCAAACAAACAAACTTTTGTATAGTTAGCAACACCGTTTATAACTTTGTGTTTGCGAGTAGTTCCCTTTATTTTATTTCAATTATATCCATGTTAAAATTTATTACAAGACAATATATAACCTCCGTTAGAATTGACTTATGCCAGTTTTCAGACGGATCTCGCCTGGTGAACATCGTGGCTGTACAGATGGTGTGGTGTTATAACGCTGGGACACCACTGTACAGGATTTCGTGAGTGTTACAGTATTCCGTCTTAAGTATATGTCGGGGTAGGATACTAATGGAGGTAGTGTCAGGCTATAGTTAGGGTAGGATAATAGAAAAGAGGACTGTTGTCACTTCCGTCGCGTCATTTTAATATTCGACGATTCGAGATAGCGAGTAAACGATTATTTATCGATTACTCGTTTGAAGTTATCAAAAATCGTTGAATAAAGTGCCGTAGATGTCGCTGGTATTCCGATTATTCGATAATCGTTTACTCGCTATCTAAAAGTCCTCTTTATTATAATATCCTACCCCGACATATATATTATTATTATCTTTTACGTGTTATTGTGCTGTATAACTCTCTGATACTGTTATCTATATATTATTACAGCATTATATTATCAAAGTGTACATAAATATATTTCTAAAGCTACTGTTTTATGGATTAATGGAGCTGAGATATTAAAAGATTTCCTTATTTACTACGTGGGCGTGACAAATTGCTTCAGTAATTATAGTAATCTACATCAATTATAGATAAGATAAACCGTCGCGTCGTATGTTAAAATACTAAAGCTAATGTTAAATAGTACTGGCAACACCATTTAATAGGATACCCAATAAACCTACTCAATGTTAATATAAACTATGATATTTTGGTTTATTTAATAATATAAATATTTAATTGATTAATTAATAAATATTAATAGGTGATTTACATATTACATATAATAAAGCATTTAAGAACAAGTAATATTAATAATAATTGCCGCAGGGCAGTCTGAGGCGAGCTGTTGGGGAGTAGCGACCCCACGGACCTGAGCGCTCCCAGGGGAATGTCCTGTTACTCATCCTCAACTTGCCTTTACTGGCTGGTTGGAGTGAACACTGACGAGTAACAGATCCCCTACCTCTGGCTTGCCTTAACCGGCCGATCAGAGTGGAGCCGCGAGAACTTATGTTCTAAGGGCATATGTGTCACGTTAGTGGTTAGTTGGCACGTGAGGTGCCCTTCGGGAGGGACCACTGATCGGGTAGAATACCAGGTGCACATCCCTACCCTTAAGCCGCTCAGCAAATGTTGCCCCCTAGTTGCAACCTATAAGCGACCTTTCACGGGGGCCTATTGATGAGTTGGCGAGTCTCCGTCTACCCATTTTTCAATGTATAAAAACATTGTCGGGTAGACGCCATAGGTCATCCATAGCACTAGTTACCGAGTCCACTATCACTCCAATCCATAGCCCAGCATTATAAGTATCCATATATCGCCATAGTCCTACACAAGCCGGGGATTGTCCTTGGGTGCATTCTCATATTGCATGCAGGGATAATCGCCGGTTTGTGTCACATCTCATATTAAATTAAATTGTCTAAAGGGCCTCTACATGTTGGCTACGGCTCCGCGCACGCCTTCCAATGGTCCGGGTAACTGTTGACCCGTGATTGGAAAAGACATACAAAATAATATACATCATGTTTTAACGATTTATTTACTAAAAATAAGTATGTAATTAATTATAAAATTATAATTTATCAGCATTACTTAATAAGTAAATTGTATTTTGGATATTATTTATGAATGATTAGTTTCTTTGTTGATGTTAGTTTCTTTGTGGGTGTAACTGTACATTCAATATAAGAGGCGCAACGCCAATATTTCATGATGAGTTTTGAGCTTTTAGTTACCCTGGGTTAAAACTAATGATATAAAAAACAAATTTGTTAGCACACTGTTTATAAAGTATTATTAGCGGGTAGGTTAGGTTAGGTTAGGTATATTATGTCAGGGTATACCTGACATAATATACCTAACCTGTCGGCGTGTCGGCGAAAGTTATACAAAGAAAAATAATGCCAAACCTCAATAGAAAATCGACAGGTAATAAAAGAGGGAGTGCAGAGCAAAAATAAAATTGAATAGGCAAAGGAGTGAGAGAGAGAGAGAGAGAGAGAGAGAACTGATCATTCTGAACTGATAAAGATAAAAATTGAAGAGAGAAAAAAGAGAGAAGATAAGAGAGAATGATAGTATTATAAGAGGAAGAGAGACGGAAATACTATAGACTGCTCTCTTTGAAAGAAATTTTAAAATCGGATCAGTAGCGACAAAATGACCATATTCTTTTAATTAAAAAATTATATAACAACACTAAATTACCTTTGTCACTCACTAATAGTATAGTTTTCTCTCAGTGAAAAAAATTTTAAAATCGGATTACTGAGAAACTCTTCGATTTACAAAATGGCCACGTTATGACACTTAAATGGCCATATCTTTTTATTTAGAATATTTATGGCAACACCACAAAGCCTATGTTACCCAGAAAGGATGTAGCTTTCTATTGGTGAAAGAATTTTTAAAATCGGTTCAGTAGTTTTCGAGCCTATTCGCAACAAACAAACATACAAACAATCAAATCTTTCCTCTTTATATAATAGTGTAGATTAAGACCGAACATAATAGATCAGCAACACGGGTTTGTCAGTAAGAGATGTACTGAGTCAAATAAAGTTGAATTAGTTCATCGTCACTCTAGACCTATGGATGAGGGATACCAAGTAGATGTGGTGTATACAGATTACTCCAAGGCCTTTGATAAAATTTCACATAATTTATTACTCCGCAAACTTGGGTAATCGGTATACAGGGTTATTTGCTACATTGGCTCAGCTTGTATCTGCGCAATCGTAGCCAAGCGGTGACCGTCAGTGGGTTTTGTTCTACATTCGTACCCGTTAACCGGAGTAACGCTAGGAACCCACACACACACAGGATATTTGTAAAATCGTCAGATACTCGTTCATTTAATTATATACGGATGATATGAAGCTTTTGTCTGATTGTCTACTTGTACAAGAAGATTTCGATACAATATGTTGATAATGTAAAGAAAACTTTTTTTCTTTCTTTTTTATCTTGATTATAAAAAAATAAGGGAGGTGAATAGGTTTCGGAATGGTCCGCAACGCACAAGTGACACCCCTGGTGTTGCAAGTGTCCATAGGCGTCGGTACCAACTTACCATCAGGTGGACCGTATGCTTGTTTGCCACCATCGTGGTATAAAAAAAAATTAGTGTCATCTAATATTCCCGTAAGGTAAAAAATATACTATATAAGTATTCGCTTAATGGTGACTTCATAAGACGGTTCTTAGAAGTGAGAGATTTGGGAATTCTTCTTGATAACAAATTGACCTTTAAGTCCCATATCAACAAAACGCTAGGTAACACTTAGTATTTTTGATTTTTTTATTAGGACTTGTAAGGATTTCCAAAACGTTGATACTATATGCCTACTTTATAATTCACTCATACTTCCAAACCTTGAATATGGTTCCGTTGTTTGGAATCCGCAGTACAAAGTGCACATTGATAATTTTGAAAGAGTATAGTGTAAGTTTTTGAAATAGGTTAACTATAGAAGAACGTTTCTTGGTTTAAATCGCAACCAAATAATTTACTCAATACCAGCCGAACACCGTTTAATTAGAGACTAATTATTTCTGTACAAAATTATTATGAATTTAATAGACTCGCGATATTTATTGTCATTCAAGTTTCAGATGACCTAGATTGTACTAGCGTAATAAATTCCTTTTTTCAGTTCCTGTTACGAGAACTAATTGTGCAAAAAATTTTTTTGTTCTAGAGCTTGTAGCAGTTATAATGATAAGTTTTATGCGTATGTGTCAAGTATATGAGAGAGATATGATACCCATTACTGTACAGCAATACGTATACACATGCAATTCAGACCCAGGAGCAGGTTTAAAGAGCTCTTTCATAATATATGAAACTCTCACCTCCACCACTCGACCTCGCTAACGACAATAGATAATAAAGTAAACTTACGAGGACCTCGAGAAGGGTAGCCTTAATCACAACACTATAACACTAACTTCCATGTTCACTGCACGAAAACATCAGAGAGACTGACTAATTTATCGAACTCAAGGTTGTATATTGTCTTTACGTCGGTATACTTGAAATAATATAAAATGATCTACCCGTTACCACCACTTTATAAACAATGTTGCTAACACGCAGTAGTTTTTGATAGACACATTTCATAAATTATTTTTTTGCCTTCTCTGACATCTATAAACATTGTAGTGATTTCTCGCTGATTCCTCTTATTTCTTTATTAAACAGTTCATTGTGCATACCCATTTTTGTCAACCATACATAAATCGCTCACCAAAAAGCATGTCCGCGTATGTATTACACTTTATTTGGTTTTTCCTCTCTTTTAATATATATTTTCTTGATATTTAATTTACGGAACACGATTTTTCTTCAAAATTTACACATTTTGACATATTAATGACAATTGCTTTCTATACGTTTTTATATACTCAAAGAGTATATTTACTATGTTTACCTTTTTTCTTTCACGATTAAAAAGAAAAAAGCGTAATTTTAAATACTGAATGCTAAAAGTCTTAATTTTAAAGCTAGCGGAAGCAATGGTCAGTTATTCCTTCGCCTCCGAATAAGGAGGAACTAAATAACAAAGACCTTGTCCATGTGTGTAACTAATACATTGGCTTTGCATCCTAGTCTCTTTTGGCCCTTCTGCTTCTTCTAACACTTTGCATATTTATACCATTACTCTGGCCACTGAGATCGAGCATTTCCGGAACCAAGGACGTACCAGTAGTCAACCACTACCTGCCTCGAAGGCCAGCCGGCGACCCATTTGCTTTTACGGCCAGCCAGCGACCTACTTGCATCTGCGGCCAGTCTGCGACCAACCTATGCCAGAGGCCAGCCTGTAACCTACCTGTTCCGACCGCCAGTCTACCTACTTGCTCCTGTGGCCCGTCTGCGTCCTACTTGCCCGGGCCCCCTGCCGAACTCTGCAGGCCAGCTGCCAGCGCTCTCTCCCTCTCACCTCTTCAGCTCACCTCACATACCACTACACCTCACTCTCTACATCTTACACTCTCGCACCACTTTTTTTATAATAATTGTTAGTTCCTTCTTCCTTTTGTACTAGTCTGTAAATAAATTCTGATATATCTTAACGGTTTTCTTCTTTCCCTTTTTAATTTAGTCTTTTCTTTTTCTTTTTTTGTCTTCACGACAACATCCTTCAAGTTACATTTTCTTACTCGTAATCTATAAGTTACCTTTTCAATATAATATGCAACTATATATATTATAAAACTTTAATAACAAAGTTTAGCTTTAAATAAGATAATCTATTTTTTTTTAGTCTATATAATTTTAATTACATACGGATTTTTAGAAATTTTATGAATGGACAGTGATATTTTACTTAATTTATAATTGAATCAAATTTTTATTACAACTCAAATATTATGAAAAATGTCTGAAAAGCTTAATAGGTGACAACGAATAAAAGATATTCTTTAAAGTATGCATTTATTTACATTTATTATTAGCTTTCTTGGCGAATAGCCGAGCAAATCCGACAAGTATACGGTTAGAACGTGGAGGCAAAACTTATATCGACATGTTTGTTTCCTGCTTGTTTGTTAAAATGTAATCACCTCGATTATTCAGACCGATTTAATCTAAAGCTACGTGACGATTACCTACGAGAAGAAAAGAAGTAAACAACTGTATTCAAATTTAATTCAAATGCATCAAAATTTATTTATTAATTTTTGTAATACGTTCCTATAAATAATTTTAAAGATTATAAGAGAATTATTTTACTAAAACAAATTAATATCTGATTATTACCAAGGCCAAATATACGTAGTAAGTCTAATATTATAAAACTTTCAAGTAAAACGACAATGAAACATGTCACAAAATAATTTCAAACCGAAGTGCTTCCGCTATCAAGTTCAAAGATGTCTTCCGTCAAACTCCAATCTCCGTTTATTGGTAATTTCAGGCTCCAATACACGTAAACTGTGACCCAGATTCGCCTGTTCTATTATGAGCTTAGGAATTATTCGGAAATTAGAAGGTTTAATGAAAAACCTGAATCTGAAGTTTAATTTTCTTGTACAATATGTTATGCTGTCAGCAGACCTCTACAGAGGAAGTAAACATGCTGATAATATACGAAAATTTCTTCCGAGTATCTTATTATCTTGTTGAAAAATATAAAAAATCATAGACAGACCTTTAGTCAATAATATTAAGAAAATGAAGCTTCTGTTAGTCTTCATTTATTGACATATTATGTTCGTTTCTGGAGGTTCTTCATAGATAGTTTTTTTAACTATCATCTTCCAATCCCAATACATAATTATTTATTAACTATGAAAAATTACAATATTTTCGAATTAAAACGATCTAGATTAGATAGATTTAGTCGTAAACATCATAGGCAGATCATAGTAGTCCTCAGACATACATTAATATATAATAAGAATTTAAATTCTCTTATTTAGACGTAACAAAGGATGAAAGAAACTTTACCGAACTCTTTTCTTATTTCCAAATTGAATAACAAGTTTCATTTAACTTTTGAAAAGGCCTGAAGCAATTTCTTTTTTTCAGAGTCGCGACATCTTTCAAAATTATGTATTAACGTTTTATATTTTTAAATATATTAAACAAAGTCGACCGTCCTTAATTAGTAGAATATCCAAAAAAAACTGTGAAAAAAATACACAGAAAATTCATTTTTGAATAAATTGGGTTAGGGAATCCGCCATCCTCAGTAATTGACAGCTTAAGCCACACACGGAGCGGAAAAACAAGTGATTGAGTGAGTTAGAGTATGAATGAATAAACTAGTAAGGGAATGAGTGTGCGAGCGAGTATGTGGGCAAGAGAAGATGCGTAGGTGAGATAATGTCCGTGAACGATTTGAATACACGTCTGCGACGGCTAGGTCAGCTTGTTTATACATAGATGTACATACTTTAAATGAGTAGTATATAAAAATATATTAAAATAGTGAATAGCGAGTACAAGTGGTCAATTAAGCTTGTGCTTGCGAGCGTGAAGCTTAACAAGAGTCCTCTTTATTACTGGTCGATAAGTGAGGCGCTCTTTTTATTGAAAATTGTTTTCAATAAAAAGTGTTGTGTGTGTCAGTTTTCTTTATTGAAAATTGCTAAATTATCTGTAATTCTAATATTTTATAACTATCATATATTTTGTATAAGCGTTTTTTAACTAAGCTGAAAATTTTTGCTGATTCATCCAAGTTTTAGTAGTTGGATGATCCAGCAAAAATTATTCAATTTATATAAACAGTAGTTTATTCGTGAAGCCAAGCAAATCACTGACCATAACATACTTTCCCGTACCAATCCATGATTCTGTAATGTCTGTAAATTTGTTGTGGATAAAGCTAAGAGCCTGAATTTTCGGGAATTAAGAGGATGTATTTATATTATGCTACATATACGAAATTTACAAATCATAGACATTTTTTACCTTATAGGTCATGAACTTTTATCAACCAAATTATTATCCTAATTATATAAATAAACATGTCTAATATTAATTCGGTCAAAGTTGTTAAATAAGTAGTGCTATATAGTAGATACTTACTAACTGAAATATTATTTGACTTAGTTTTATATGAGATACTACAACCTTTCACAGTGAAAACACTTCGTTGCGAGAGTCGTTAGAAACAATCTTTAAAATCATTTCTTTTTTAATCTACTAAAATATACTGAAATCATTACAAATCGTATCATTACTCTGAATCCCGATATATTGAGATAAAAAAAACTTTGAAGGATGTTTTAAAATATTATATCAAAAATATCTAAAGGTAACAGTAGGATATGAGCCAACATAAAATAATCTGTATGATGATCTTTCACGAGTTATCTGACGTGTGAAGAGACCTTGGGGAAAACGTCAAAAATATTCCTGCAACGTGAAATACGCTCACAGCTTTTTGCCGAAATGTCGTCCCTAATACCTTTTATTTCGCTCTAAGTTCTTGAAAATTCTTTCTATAAAACTAATATATCTTATTTTGTTTCTAAAAATATGTGGATGTAAATATTTTATGAAACTAACTAATCTTTTTAGAAATTGTCAATATAATGTTATAATGGGCATTTCCTAGATTCACTCGATTCTCTCAATCTTAAAAACTATAAAAGAAAAATTAGTAATCTAAGTAAGTTAAAAATCAGTGACTTTTTTTAAATCAATAATAGTTATATATATCAGAGGAGGGAGCCGATTTTTGATGAATTAATAATCGAATATCACGATTCTGTAGTTTTTGGACAGGATTCCAGGCAGTGCCTTGGACTTGTGATCAAGGTGTAGGCTTAAGGATATCTTTTAAATGATCATAACTAAGTAAGGTAACTAGTAAGGACTAACAACAAGTCCCCTTTATTACTATCCTACCCTAACTATTATAGCCCGACACGGCATTCTTTACTATCCTACCCCAACTATAACCCGACATATAGCAGATTTAAAGTTCCATATTACACAAACATTTTGACTATTGTTTTAATTAGTACATTCTGCAAGAAAATTCTTCTTCTAATATACAAAATTACATTTTAATTTTTTTTCCTAACGTTCCTTACAATAATCTGACAATTTTAACCAATGACTAGTACGAAATTGGCTTGACATAAAAATATATTTCTTTCAAAGTTTAAATATATTTTGCTTCCTTTCAAGTGCGTTCGTCTCGTCAAATGTATTTTATTATTTATCAACAGGAATTGTTAATTTTTGTTACAAAAAGTACGCAAAAAATTACGTTGCACCGCTACAGTGCGATAAAAGCACAAACTAATAAACACACTTTGGTATTTATACCTAATATTCGTTTTTGGATTGTTTTTCTTATATAAACCATTATTCTCTCTTCCTTAAGTACCTCCTTATTTGAGAAGTATATTTTCAATTGGGTATTGGGGGTGTCTTGATCGTATCAAGGAGATATAAGAACTTCTGGTTCAAAAGTTCGGCTTCCTACGTGCATACGTGTTGGTGTACAGTAATAGGCAACATCCTCTCTCATTATTTCTATATATCGATCATAATTTAATATATAAAAATGAGGTCATAAATTATTTCATCACAAACAACAATTAGATACCACAGTGTTGGTAATGGGAGCATTTCGAGTATAACGACTCTAGCGTAATGGCTACTCAACCCACATTGCAGCTAATATAAGCGTTTGTAGCCGTTTTATGGATAACTATAGTATTAAACGTTTTCCTGATAATAAAGACACTCGTAACTACTAGGTAAAATACTATCGGCCTAATATAATGTCAATATTGATCGTTCTAGAAAGTAGGTAATATCAACGAGAAGAAAACATATTTTTACCTATCATTGTAAATTTTTGTGCGTCATCTGACCTAATACGATAATTTGCTGTTTAACCTTATAAATTCTAAAAATAGACTTAAGAAAGAATGTGTCTACGGTATTTAACACTACAAGCAGATGTGGACTACCTATAATATTAGTGTAAGAAAACTATACCTTATGAAGAGAAATAGATAGAATCTTTATTTCAAAAAACAATATGTCAAATTCGGACACATATATATTACATATACAATTTTTACCAAGCACTCAAATGTATACGCAATTTTATTGCAAACTTCTTCCAGCATAAAAAATAAACAGTTATAATAAGGCTTCCAGCATTTTATCTTGTAATTTCGTAATAAAATACTCGACAAACTCGTTTTTTTTTATAAAATTCATATGGTAGGTTTATCCGTCAGATTTTATGTTTAATTTGGAATTCTTCTTTTCTGAAAATGATTCAGAAATATATACTTATTGTAAATCTCATCTAAATGAAAAACGCCAGAGTATTTTTCACGGTAATAAATTTATACGTAGCGAAATAAATTGTATCTTCTGAACCGCGAACACGATGCTAGTAACTTAATAAAAATTACGCTATCCATCGAAAAACACCCATTTTCACTCCCGATAAAACGTTTGTTTTAAAAAATTTACACAGAGTTTTTCAATGATGCCAGTAGTGTTGTATGTTGTTTGTATCTCTGATTATTTTATTATTACATTATGATACTAGTATGCTAAGCAGAGCGCACGAGTGTCATACTCCTACGACATTTTTCAATACATTTGCGAAGAAAAAAAAATCAGTGTGCTACTAAAATATTCAATTAACAAAACAAAGCAAGTCGTGTGAATCACTTGATTGTATTTTTTCCGATCTACTCACTAAAAGAAACAACATTAAAACATACGAATCTATACCAAACCGTTTTCCATATGAAAACATACAAATATACAACCATATAAACAAATATACGTATTAACCAACATACAGAGAAAACTTTTTTGTACAACTAAGTGAATCGGTATAATTATTTATACAAAACAGAACTATTTTTTTTATTGTATTTTATTTACCTTACAAGTGAGAGGTGTAGATTATTTTGTAAATAAGAGTGAGCGAGAGAGGATAATATTGAAGTGTCGTAGGAATTTGTTCAACTCTTTTTAATAACTTTGAATAATGCTAGTTCTTTTTCTTTTCATTCTTCCACTAATATTGTGAGTACGCAAATACAATTATTTATTATAAACATATATTTTACACACAAACATACATTATAGGCACACAATATATTGTTAACTATATTTTTTTTTATATAAATAAATTCTACCTTGAACTGACAGGGTATAAATAAGATGCTCCCGATTGAATGGAGCTAAGAAATATTATCTGTAATTTAATGAGAGTGCCTTCACCTGAAAATAAATAGATATAATCTCGTCTCAGCTAGATATTATTGTATACTAGTCGACCCGCCCTTGCTTAGCTATACTAAAACATTTTTTTAAAAATAACTTTTTTTTCTGACATGCGATTTAAACGAAACAAAGGCAGATAGATAGATAATTTTTTTAAGTTATTATTTCGACTTCAATCTGTGTTATAAAGACGCTTCACATTATTACTATTTAAATATATTCTACGATAGACATTTGATAAGTTACATTTTTGATATTAAAACACTGACTTTATATTTAAATGTTTTAAAGAACTGACAAATAAAAGGACGTAAAGTCTGAGCAAAAGTCCTGTTTTATAGTAAGTTTATTATTGAACATAAACTGGGAAATCATTGTTAGCATCTGGAGGACTGCGGATATAAATTTTATTATTTTCAACGAATAAAAAGATCATTATTTGTTACAACTTTAGAATTACGAGATAAATACTGAATTTAGTCAATTTAGGCTTAAAATTTAACACTGATGAAGCTTATTTTAAGTGAAATATTTATTATTCCTTTGTTTCATGGATCATGGTATTAAAATTATTTTTAAAGAAGAACAGTTTTATTAAGAATTTGAGAATTCGTATGTGAAAAATTGTATCAGTGATAATTTAAATAGTACTACTATAGTATTATAAATCAATGAAGTGACAATAAGAACCTACAAGTGTACGAAGCAAATTATAGTGTATCTAAAGTAAAAAGTATAGTTAAATATATTTATTTTTAGAAAGTAGATTGTATAATTTCTTTTATAAATAGATTAAAATTATTTTTTAAATATATTGACATGGGTTGTAGATTTACTAACACATACTATCTATATAAAATCTGACTTTATCTATCATTTAAATAAATAGCTTAATTATTTAAATTAATTTAAAATAAGAATACTAGTTGTTTGTAATCCAAAATTGCTCCAATAGTAAAATCTCATTTTTTAATAATTAAATTAAATAGCAGAAAAATAAAATAAAAACTATAATTGGTCATGGATTACGTTCTTCTGGTATATTTTGTTTATCTAATATAAATTATGAGCGATTAAATAGTCGGAGATTATTTATTAATAGGGGGATAATAAATTTTATACCTTCAATAAGTTTATGATGATTTTTAATAATATCCTCTAATATAGCTGCTCCTCCCTCATTTAATTTAATCGGTGAAATTAGATTAATTAATAGATTAGTGAGAAGATCTTGATTAAGAATAATTATATTAATGTGTATTTCATTTTTTAGAGCTGGCTATAGTTTGTATTTATATTCTTACACTTAGCATGGGAAATATAATATAAGAGTTTATAGATTTTATAGTCAAAGTCAAAATTTTTTATTCAATGTTGGAATTTACATTCTCTTATTGAACGTCGGAATCTACCACCCTTTCGGAAACGACCTAACCCAGACCTGAGAAGAATGGGCGCAAGAAACTCAGCGGGACTGTTTCTTTTGGATATTTTTTATCTTTGATTTTTTTTTAAACGCCAATTTTTATAACAAGTATATTTATACATTGAGAAAGCCTGGAGCGAACGCATCATTCCCAAGGCGTGACATCTTCCAAAAAATCTTTAATGTTATAATAGCCTTTGTCACACAAACGTTTTTTAACTAACTTTTTAAATTTTCCTATAGAACAATTTTGAACGTTTTCTGGGATCCTGTTGTAAAAGCATACACATCGCCCAACAAAAGAAATACTAATTCTACTCAATCGAGTAGTAGGAGTAAACTTTAACTTTAGTATACTGGTACTTCTCGTGAATATTTAATTTTATTATTACATTGATTACCTTTAAATATTTTAATTGTAAAAATTGATTATAGAATAATTTGATTTTACTTAAATAATTTAAAATTAAAATATTGATTTGTGGGGTCAAATATATGAATAAAAGTTATAGCATACGAAACCACATAGTTATGCTTGTATATGCCTTATAGGTAAAATTAAAATAATGCGGATTAGATTGGTTTCAGAATATTAAAAAAAACGTACTAATAAATATTTATTTATGTATTTTAGCCTCAAACACAACTCAACCCTTCCTGATAATATTTGTATTTTATTCTAGATTGAACTGTGTTAATTACATAACCAATAAAAACATTATGGTACAAAATATACGAAAATGAATAATAAAACTTCTACTTATTCCCTTGTATATTATGTTAATAAGATTCAAAGATATTAACGCAATGGGAAAAATGTATAAGCCGCAAAGGCCTTAAATTCTACTTATATACTTACTTAGGTTTCTGACAAGACCTTTTTATATGCCTCTCCAGAGCCATTAGTGGTAGTGAAATGTAACCCCTTTTCAATGCAACCCTTGTCTGATTTAAATATTATATTTATGGATATAGAGTACCTCTTTGGGGCTTCTAGATTTAGGTATCATTTATATAACCTATTATGAATGCCAGAGTGAATTGAAAGACACTAAGGCTGATATTACACTATCATATATATATGATCATAGATGTATGAGACATTTTTATATGAAGAACATATGACAGTGCTATATCTACATTTGTCTATGAACAATAGATAAGGGATCCCATTTGAAAGCTAGTGCCACCTTTGATTACATAGATAATCACTACTTCATCCATTTGGAGATATGTTTTGTAAGACTTTTTAAACTTCAGCTTTTTCCAGTTCTTCGAGTAAGGTCTTGTCTTGTTTTATTTTTCACCCTTTTCTTGTATTGCACTTATCGCAACGGAAAACTCGGACAAATTGTTATCCATCTTGATAGTATACGACGTTTATATGATCATATGAGGGTCAACGGTGAAATAAGTAAAAATGAAGAATTGCATCATATAAATATGATCATAGAACTTGACAGATATGACATCTATACTTCTATACTAATATTATAAAGAAGTAAGATTTGTATTTTTGTATTTTTGTATGTAACGAATAAACATATAAACTACTGGACTGATTTTAAAAATTCTTTCACCATTAGAAAGCTACATTATCCCTGAGTAACATAGGCTATTTATTACAAGAAAAAATTAGAGATCCCCAGAAAATCTCACTAAAACCAACCCAAGGTGCAAAAAAATAGCAATAAAATATCTTTCATCGCATGCGCTGCGAAAAGTATTGATGATAGAACAAAAAAATGTTCTAGAATATTATAGAACGTATCAATATCTACAAAAAAGTCCGCGAGACCATATGTCCAACTATTACAGTTATGGCACTATAACTACTTTTTTATATTTTAAAAGTTGATAAAAATGCCTATCAAAATCAGACCATGTTTTCCATACCTTTGTATTAATCCTTATCCAAATAAATTATTTCATATTCAAGACTGTTTCAATACCTGTAAATTACTTTTTGAATTATTAAAATCGGACCTTCCATTCAAAAGATATTACGAAATTAAAAATATCAATATAAACAAAAAATACACGCCGACGCGACGGGCCAGTGTAGTTCTATCTCGGTGATACTCGAAGTGCAGCGAGTAACGCGGCGATAGAGGGAGCGACAGAATGCGGGAGCCAAAATGTTAAAAAAAAATTATCCACCCGTGCGAAGCCGGGACGGACCCCTAGTCATATATATATATATGATAGTGTAATATCAGCCTAACACAAAACTCTCTCAATCAACCTGCTCGATTCTCTCACTCTCTCGTACTAATGACACAGACGTTTCTATATAATGTTTCTATATATTTTTAATTTATTTCTGTTGACCTGTTTTTGTGTGAAGTTTTTCGCAAAGGCTCTTCTCAAAGGACACTTTTTTTTTTGGATAAAAAATAAACATTGAAATTCATTCAACGGGTTGTGTGAGTGAGAGAGTAACAAACATCGAACACACATTTATAACAAAGATTTTTAAATTATTTCTTGTTGACAATTCTGTGTGTACTGTGGATCATTACGCTTTTTTCATTATCTGTTTAGCTGTTTCAAAAATGTAACTCAAATATTTAAGCTTGAGTTTTATTTAGTTTTACACAAATAATTAAATACAACAATTAATACGTTAGACATTTATTCCTTCATATATTATATTGGTGATTCGACAGACCATTTCTAATGTACATAAAGGAACTTGAAACAATTACATTTAAAACAAGATAAAGTCACAGCTCTTATAAAAACCTTGTACTATAACAACAGTATCACAATGAAACACCTACCACTACATCAAAATCTACAAATATGAAACATTACTATAACGTAATAAAAATGAAATATTTCTTAAGTTTAACTTTAGCAATAAAAACTCTAATATAAGCGATAGGTGATTAATAACATCAAAAATGCATTAAAAATTTAAAATATTTGTAAATATATAATAATAATTACAAAAATTAGGCGTAGAATGAGTATTATACAAGAAATATTTCTACATGAGAAAAAGCCTTAAAACTGAGATTTAGAGTAATCGAGTCATCGACTCGTCACATTGGATAAAAAAGGTACGGAAGTATAAAAGGTCAGTAAAAACACTACAGGGTCTAGAGTAAAATACAATAATCTGATTACTCTAATATTCACATAATAATCTCACTACGGCTTTCGGTTCAATCGCATTGGCGATATCCTATACTATTGTAGAAATATTAATTTTACTGTGTATAATACATTATCTCTATATTATTTTGTGTCACTACGTTTCTTACACATACGCTAAAATTCGGAGTAGGGTAACCCACAAAAACTCTACGAGTTACAACTAACAGTATATTATTGTATTTATTATAAAGAAGTTATCTTAACTAATGACTAGTCAATTAAGTTGGGTGCTTTGCACTACAACATATATTTACTTTTATTTATCTAATGTATATATTTAATATAGATAAATAGTTAAAGAAATTTCCAACTCTGACTAGAGAACAATGAGATCAACATGAAATAGTGTAATATCGCTTCAGTCTTCACTTTTTACAGCTCTCGGCTTTAATGGTCTTAATAACTTCGTTCACGTTGTTTATTGTGCTGTTAAATCTGTTAACAACATCTCGTACCTTGCCCTTATTAATAACAAGCTCTTTATCATATGTGGGAGTAATTAGGCCTTTGTTATTACCATTACACATTTGCTTATTATTATTTGGAGCTGATGCAATTATTTTGGCTTCTGAAAGCCTAAATTCTCGTACAGCAGTATCTATATTATTGATGAGATCTTTAGCAACAAACGTTGCTATTTCATGTTTAATGCGATCTCTTTCTGAGATCATTTCTGTTGATTTCTTGCTGCTTTCTTGTGTGCCATTCCTTTCTGGACTTTGACTGTGCGTTAGAGAATGAGACGCTGGACTGTCTGGCCCTTGAAATGTAATACTGGGATTTGTAATAGTGTTATCATTAGACTTCGACTGCTCATGTACATTATTTTCGATTGATGTAGATTTTTCACCGAGTAACCAATATGTTGTCATTTTTCCTTTACCCTGGTAACAATATTATTTTTAAGAAAACCACGTTCAACTATTGATATAGTATTTTTGAAAAAGAAACACTTTATTTTTCAATACATAAATAAATTCTAGTTACTGAATAATACACTTACTTTCATAGTAATTTCTCCTCGGCATTCAAGATCAAAGCAATCGTAAAGATCAAGAACTTCCTTAGTTTTAGGGCTGACATGAATCTTAAGTGCTTCTCCATGTGACTCCATACGTGACGCAGTATTTACAGTGTCTCCGAAAAGACAATATCGTGGCATTTTTAACCCGACAACACCAGCCACACACGGACCTATTATTTAAAAAACAGTAAATGAAAGTAAACACATTCATACACAGAATTCAGAATTATAACTATTGCTATTGACAAAGGAAAATAAAAAGCCTCAGATCAAACAAACAAGTACATTAAGCCTCTTTGAACTTTTATCACATTATTATTAGGTTTTCGAGAAAATAACAAGGGATCACATCTGAAAGCTTACAGAGATGTAATTTACAAATACTTAGATAGAGAAAACAAGGACATATATTTTCATAATGGATATGTTTTTTTCTATTCATAGATGAGAATTGTCTCCTCGATTAGATAGCGTGATTTGAGGATATAAATCTACTATAACTTACCAGTGTGCATGCCAATCCTCAAAAGTAACCTTTCCCCAGGTCGGTGAGGAACAGTCTTCAATCGAACTGCACGTAACAAAGCTAATGCCATTCGTGCTATCTCAGCAGCATGACGATTACCGTTACGCATTGGGAGACCTGATACTACCATGTATGCGTCACCAATCGTTTCTACCTGTTTACAAAGAAATTTAGTATAAATAGCGATTTGTGTAGTAAGTAATCTATTTAAGAGATCTAGACAGTCACATCGGTCAAACTTGCCTAAATTTTAACAACCGTTTAAAATATTAATCTATAATTGAATTGCAAATAACCCAATAACTACACTTTACCTTGTAAACGTCAAAGTTTTCAATAATAGAGTCGAAGCTGGTATACAAATCGTTCAATAGATCTACAACTTCGAGAGGAGTCGACTCAGCGGAAAGTTGCGTGAAACCAATTATGTCGCTGAAGTAGATTGTCACTTGGTCGTAGGTTTCTGCCATAACTGGTTGACCCATTATTAGTTGTGAAGCGACCGACCTGAAATATAATTTATAATTAGTATCTATTCTTATTACACTTTAAAAATATACTATGACGACTGCGTATGTACGTCCCTCTTCAAATATGAGAAGTTTACTTCCTTATCGTGTTAAGAAACTTGTTCATTAAGGAAATCAACGAAACGATTTGATTTATAATTACTTCTTAAATTATGATTCTTCGGGCATTAATTTATATTTGCTCTTATCATTGCTAAACGAAAAAGTCGACAGCAATACCGCTGTGCAAGGCCTGACGTCACATATTGTGCCACGTGACAATGCCTGACGTCAAATTGTGTGTCACGTGACAATATTAATAATCTTTGTAGTTTTAATAAATATTGACTGTTTACTATATTATTGAACGCGTGGGCAGCGGGGGTAGTGTTAGTTGTGCCACGGTCAAAATCAGTCATGTGACAGTTGTATTGAAGAGAGCGGCGTACGCGCGCGGTATACAACCCCTGTAACCCCTTTATTGATTAATAATATCCCGAGTCCTGTGTGTGCTATATCTCCTAAACGCTAGTTAATAGACCCTTCCCTGACGAAAACCGACTAGTGGTGAAGTGCGAACTATTTAGAACTATTTTGTGTTATTGTGTGAAACGTGTAATGGGCATGCTCAAAGAAGGTTAGAAAGAAGATAAGAAATCATCAAGAACTTGTGAGTACTGTGTGCCTTTATCACACAACTGACAAATAGATAACCCTTAATTTAAAGAAGCTGAAACCGGGCCCAGCCAGCTTCCACGTGTGTGGGATTTTGTATGCCCCATTGACAGTTATTTTTTCATTTCAAATTCAGTAGAATCCGTTTATTACTCCGCCTATATCGACCGACCTTATTATGAAATAATTACTCAGTGAAGTTTCGTTGTCATATAAAACTCTTTATAACTAAATCGGATATAATGACTTCGCTTATTTTGACATGTTGCTTATAGTTTTTTTTACTGTGTATGCTGCTGGCCCAACTGGCCTTGACAGCGTCACCGGGCGGGGTGGTGGCTCACCCAGAGAGGGTGGAGACCGACCAGGTCAGAACCGTCCTAGTCCCCGAGAAAATTTGCGGTGTGTGTTTGTGTAGTGTATAGGGCGTTATCTGACGTCAGCTGGTCATCAGAGTCTGTCAAGACGATTCTTTTATATCGTAGGAGGACGATTCTACTAAGAGAGGGTTCGGATAACGGGGGGTTTTCTCGAAATAGCGTTTAAAAGACGCTTTGAAATGGGTGGACAGAGATTCTAATTGAAAATCCCTATGTTAATCTACATTGCGAATATACCAGGGCAAACTTGATGCTATCTGCATGAACCTCTTCTTTGGAACGTATGAGAAGCATACGTTCGCATAAGACATAATCGAACGCACGACTATTTGACTTTGCCTTGTCAAGGAATCGCCTGCCCATGCAGAGTGCAGAGAGTAATAACGTGAACGCAGATTGAAGTGTTGAATTCTTCCCTGGCTTAAGAAGTCTAGGAAGAACCAGTAGCTACCACAGAAGAGGCGTTAAAGAGGCAGAATTGTTATCACGATTTGTTTATAGCAAAATTAAAAATGATAATTTTAAGAAGGCGATGTCTTCTTTACGCAATAGTATTAGACACTGTTATTATATATTTTATAAGGAAAAAGCGAAAGCAAACAAGCATTAATAATTTTCTATGTAAATAATGAAATATATACATACATATACGCTTATACTTAATACTTATAATTTCTATTTTGATTAATCTCTATTAGAATATATACATACTAACAAAAAACAGAAGATTGATTATTTTCTGCAAAATGCTTTACGTCCGCTAAATATGACGTGTTTGTTATTTCCCTGTCCCCGTTATTTAAGTTAAACGATGTTAGATGAATACGATAGTGTACAGAGGTACTTCGGCTTACCTCGTCAAACTTTTCCTCGCCTCGGACGACTTCCATTTGTTAACGATTCAAAGAGCCCGAAGTTGAAACGAATGAGCTCATCACGAAGTTGCAACGAGTGTGTAGTGTCGCACTTCGGATTTTAGCCAAAGTAACTAGAGTACTTCGCAGAAGAACTTCGCGAGCAGTGTAGACTGCGCTTTATAAACGGATTCCACTGTATATATGTATATTTGATAATATTCTAGCTATCTTTTTATTTAAAATAATCTAAAGACATAAACTTTGGCAATACCCAAATATTTTTATCAGCGCTATTTTCCCTCAAGGCTAATAATCCGTCAGTAAAAGCAACATCTTTTTTCACAAAACAGATTTCAAAGCTTCCAATCCCTTTATAAATAGAGAAAAAATATTTAGCATGCTTACAAGGTTTACACGTTACCTTTTGAATTAAGGGTCTGAATAAGACGCTTTGAAACTAAATTACCTGCTTTATAAATATTGCATTATAAATATAAAACCTTGCCCAGGTTTACAAAACTTTAAAGTAGATTAAGTTAAAAATATTTATTCTTTTTGAACTATATTTTTTTTATAAATATTCTATACTTTTTTAAAACTAAAACAACCCAATTAAGTGGACGATGATCGTTTTTTTTTTCACTATTATGATAAAGAAATTACTTTTTTTTATATACTCACTTAGGCAGTAGCTGATACAGTAATTCCTCACATTTTCTCTTTTCTTCCAAATAGTCTGATGTCCGTTCTTCCACTAATGCTTCCAAATTATTAGCATACTGTTCAACTTGTGTCAGCAACATGTCCAGCCGTGTAGATGTTTCGCAATCCCTTTAAAAATACATTTCTTACAGAATTCTAGAATATCCATTTAATTTCATCTTTCTCTGTAACGAATACAAACCCTTTACATACAGTTGAAGGTAAGGGTAAATTTTGCTATTCGATACCTTTTATTCCATATTCATGTATTCTCGTGATTTTGTCGAGTTGTTTTCACATAGTTGATTTTTTTCGGAATAAAACGTAGCCTTTGTGTTTATTCAGTTTATAGATAAAATTTATATGTGACAAATTTGACTAAAATAAGTTCAACTGATTTTATGTAATCGAGTAGATACATTCAATATCAAAATAGCCATACATACCTACATTCATAAACTACCTTTGACATTTTTTATATTAGTATAATAATAATTTAATTTTCACGAAGCACGAAAATACCCGTGAGGGGACGGTTTAGAATACAATACCCCTCTGCCGTTGGGAGAGCATCTCGTAAGAGGCGAGTAACCCAGCACCCCCACTGGTGGAAGGGGATCTGTTCCTCAACTGGCTTACGACCACCAGCATGCGAATCCGACCGCCAAGTGTCTCTGACGCGTTCCGGCCGAGTCGCATGTGGGCCAGATCTACCCCCTCCCTCTCCCATCCCATTACTGCTGCGGATCCAATGAACACCGGGTTCTTGTTAGAGTTCCATTAAAGCCGCAGCATTCTTCTCTTCGCTCTCCCTCCTCACTCTATCTTCGAGGCGGCAACACATCGGCAAAACAAGAGATACCCTCTAGTTTTGTAGATGTCCATGGGCGACGGTGGCCACTTTCCATCAGGTGGACCGTTTGCTCGTTTGTCTCTTATCTATCATTAAAAAAAAAGCTAAGACACTAATTTTTTTTCTTTACTACTTATTTCTAAGTAATTAGTGTATATTAAAAATACAATAAAAAAAAATTATTAAGAAATGTATTTATATTTTTTATAGTAGATGTATCATTCTAGACCATGTTTTTAAATCACCCGTCAATCTACATTGAGTAAAAGATGAACAAACAAATACATTACGATTTATAATATCATGTTGACGTGGGTTAATATAATATCCCAAATTTGTAATTAATACCAATTTTGTTACCAACAGTTAAAATTTAATTGTTTGTTCAACAAACATTTAATATTAATCAAAACTTTTATTGTTTACTTGTTTATTAAGAAAGTGTCGTCTTAGTTTTAATTATACCGCAATACGAATATTACATAAACTAGCGCTAACTTTCACTAGCGATAGATTAAATAATGACGGATATTCATACAAATTTTCACCATCTTTATAGTGACATTTTGAAAAAATTTTTTGATACTAAAAAGTTGTAAGAAACTTTGACCTCATCTAGTTGAGACATCTTTATTTCTATAATACGGATGATGATATATCAATTAATAAAAAAACTTACTTATTAATCCTATGAATATTCTCTTTCAGTGCTGAAAAGTCCGGTCGGTCATCATCTGGGAGCGCCCAGGGTGGTTCTCCTGTTAGGGATTGTCGTGGTGACACTGATAATGGTGATGTGCCTCGATTACGCATATCAGCATTACCTGTTTAAATATACTATATTTTTGAATTCGAAATAATAAACATGATTTTAATGGCATGTAAGTATAGGTTTAACCTTGAATTTGCAGAAATCACCATTAGGGCCTTTTTAGAGGGTGGCGTATCCAACGTTTCAGTTCCTGCGCGTTTGCTATTTTTCAAAATAGTACTCCCCCTTATTTTTGCTTAGACATAGGAGTTAACTGCCGGCTACTATATATATAATTATGATTTTTTTTTTTATTACTCGATTTATTTTACGGGGCTTTTGTACGACATGTACATGTCAGCCCCATCATACCCTAATAACAATAACAATGAAAACTAACTTAACTGAATATTTAAATCAAAATGACAATAAAAATGTAAGCTTACTAAATATACTAAATATTTAAATAAAAATAAAGCTGGTTCAGATACTGGACAACACAAAATAGAAAAAAACAGTCCTAAATCAATTGTATTTAACTAAAGTTTCTTATAAGTTTATTTCTGACAGACTGAAATCTAGTACATTCGGCTAGAACATGATGGACATCTTCAACTATCCCACACACGTCGCAATTGGGAGTATCTGACACTTTCATCATGAATTTGAATTTGTTCAACGGCATGTGTCCAGACCTCAGTCTGTGAGCAATAACTACTAATTTCCTACTTATGTTTACATTTGCAAACCAAGGAACAAAAAACACAGTTATGCTACTAATAGGCATACTTTTAATCTTTATTTCATTATTTAGTTTTATCACGATTTGGACCCAGAACTTAATATTTTTTAAAAGTATCTTTTTTTTAAACCGTAACAATAACGATATTTCGGAAATCAACATTTCCATATATATTTATACATCGATAATAATGTGAGAGTCAACAACTCCAGAACAGTATTTGTAAAACATTTGGTTTAAATAACATAAAAAGAAGTATTTAGATGTAACCATGGCTACAAACAACATAGCATAAATAAGACATGTAACAAATAATTTTTATTTATATAAGTTTAACCTTCCACATTGCTGGCGTGTAATTGAATGTGCGGGACATTTATGAATCACATTTTATTCTAATAGTAACGGTTAATGTGCTTAAAATGACACAGTTACATGCAAATTTTATAATAATGTCACACATTTACATTTATGATAGTAATGTTGTATTTGTTGCTTTTATCATCAATGAAATTACTATGTTCTATTTACAAGTCCCATGTGGTGAGGTAAAAACTTCTATAATAAGGACAAAAGTAGTATCAAAAAATAAGCATTAAATCTAAAAGTATATATACATAAAAGTAAACGGTCAAACTACGATCTTTTATTAAGTTTTACGTCTGTGTAAGTGTTTGTTAAACTTGACCGATTTTCCGATTAAGCTAAAATTTTGAATATATATTATGTAAATCTGATAGCTCTTATGAGATAGCAGTTCAAAACTAGCAGAATAAAACAAGATATTAGTCTTCTTCTAGTTATAGTCTTTCGATTTTTTGTTTCAAATTTTATTTTGCACGAATAACTTATGGTACGGAAACTATTGACAGATTTTCATGACCAAGGCCTTCCCAAGCGAAAATTCGTGAAATGCATAAGGGGTTAATAGTATGATTACTCGTGACCGTCAGCTGTGATTCCGAGGGTGGGGCGAGCAGTAGCGGCCTCCCAAACATTTAGAGAAACATTTTTTTTAGTTATTTTCTCCCATTTGAAAATTTGTCATATTATAGTTCACCTAGTATCTTGAAGGAAAAATAAAGTCAGCTGACCATAACTTGGTGGAATATACGTCAGCTGGCTGACAATCAGTAATATGTAACGTTTTAATTTTTTTATAGCAAAATCACAGTTAGCATTTGAATCTGGCTCCCGTACCATATTAGAAATGGATCTAATGAGTTTGGTCTTATTTGTTTCGTCTTGAAAAATCGGTCTAAATAATTCTTCAGTTTTAAATTCAATAATATACACGCTATTATTTTACTACTAGATAAAGAAAATAACAAAACTAAAATATTATAAAGTAAACGTTAAAAGCTACGACTGGTATTTATTATAGCTATACATCTACTACATTCCAAGCAAATCTCGGCAAGAGACCGCAATTTAAACTTCGTGTTTGGTTTGTCTGGAATCTGGGTTTCGTAGACAAAGAGTCATATTTAAACTATTAAATTAACGGAGTTTTTGTATTTATTGAACACTAACTTGTGACTGCATCTTCGTTTGTATCGAATTAATACTTACAGCCTCACTCAGAAACGTCAAATGGTTACTTAAGTCGCTTATTATTATTTATTTATAATTAATCACTCCTAGAGTCAGTTAATGACCAATTAGCTTCCCTTAATGACCATTAAACTTAAGTCCAGAAAAATCTTCGACATCGACGATGAAGCGTCAGTAGCTCAGTGGTGAGGGCGTTGGATTCACGATCAACAAGTCGTGGGTTCAAATCCCGGACATTGGACTACTGACGTGGCCCACTCCTGACACAAACTATTTATTAGCTTACTAGGAGGGGTAACGGGAATACTAGTAGTATGTGATCCATACTGCTCGTAATCTTTTTAAGAAAAAAAAAAAAAAGCAATGAGTGACGATATAGAACTTAAAAAAAATGTCGGATTTTTAGATTTTATGGGTTTTTTTTGTGCAGTCCTGGCCATCTGCTTACACTACAATATCCATCGCTTTTTGACGAGTTGCGTAAATAAATATTTCTCGCCCGCCGTGAAATTAGTCACCCTTTAAAGCAAAGTCGAATGTTGTGATTCTGTTAATGCATAATACATTTAGTTATGGTTTTTAAATGAATTTTAAATAACTTTTTGAAAATTAAAAAACCATTTTTTTACTTTTCAAAAAGCATCATCGATATAAATGTCCGCACTACGGATACTTAAACTTGTCATTAACTATGTAACGATTAAATTTTGTCTCTAGGAAGTTTCTACAATTAACAAATTTAGTGAGAATTTGTTATGTAACCATTAGTCCTTAATTAATGAGTGTTTTTGAGTGTGGCAGTTAGTTTTTTTTTTACAACACAAAATAGCCTTTCTATCTTCTATCTATTTCAATATCAAAGTCATCAGGAATAATTCACTTTTATATCGTGTAATTGTAACATTCTGATCGAAAAACTTTAAAAAAAAAAGTGTCTCCTGAACTAGATTAATTTAATAGTCGTGTAGACGACGATGGATTATTTTTATTTATTTATACGACGACACTAATAAATTTAATCCTAGTCTCTTCTAAAAAGTATACAGACGTTAGATACAATACGTACGTCTGAATTTATCTTCAAGAATAGCAGCGCAATAGTCGCAGGCCAGAGTGCAGTGTGGTCTGCGGGACTCCAACAATGGACTGACTGCGCGCCTCGGGCTCGGAGAATCCGTTCCCCCGGGTGGCACTAGAGACATTCTGTTGAAAACAATTCAAAATTAATATTTAATAATATAATATAAAAGCACATAAATATTAACGCAATCTTAAATTCAGAGTTAAAAAGTATGTGACATTTATTATTTTTAGTACAAACAAAACTGTATATTAATTATAGGTTAAGTAACAATTAGTTTAAAAATTCAAATAATTTACGGGTCGTAGGTTCTTCATAATTATTATTAAAGTTATTAAAAATTAAAAACGATTATAACAATATTGTTAAGTACTTAGTAATCTTTAGAAGCAGCTCCACAATGAGTTGTCGAAATTGACAATTCCACTTATCGACACATAGCCGGCGGTAGTTGGAATAAAATATTCTTATAATCACCTTATGCACAACATATTATTATATCTATCTGCGGGTATTTGAATATTTTTTTATATTTAAAATATTAACATTCTATGTATCAAGTATTATATGTAAACTTGAGGCCTATACGCTATTACTAAGCAAATAATCAAGTTTATCTGTCGTGTGTTATCGCTACAGTAGCTGTAACATTGATATCATCAACAATAAATATAAAATCGGAGATAATTCACTCGCTAGTGCAGGCGTAGACGACTGCTTGTAGTTTGTAGTAGTACAAGATTATAGTTTTTTAAATACTATAATAATTGTTTGACTATAGGAATAAAATCTAGTAATCTGTTTTAATTTTACTCGTCAAAGAATGACATTAATGAACCGAATTGAATCAACAAACATACTTTTAAATTTATAATATTATTATTAGATATTAATGGTTATTAGCTACTAGGTATTAACGTTAATATTAATATCTTGCTATGAAAACTTATGAAGGTCAAAAAGCTGGTAAAGATTCGTAATTATTACTCAATCAACGGAGATTTAATGTCGATAAGCTAACCTAATGGTTTTCCTTATGGAAAGTCAAAGTCAAAGTCAAAATTTTTTATTCAATGTTGGAATTTACATTCTCTTATTGAACGTCGGAATCTACCACCCTTTCGGAAACGACCTAACCCAGACCTGAGAAGAATGGGCGCAAGAAACTCAGCGGGACTGTTTCTTTTGGATATTTTTTATCTTTGATTTTTTAAACGCCAATTTTTATAACAAGTATATTTATACATTGAGAAAGCCTGGAGCGAACGCATCATTCCCAAGGCGTGACATCTTCCAAAAAATCTTTAATGTTATAATAGCCTTTGTCACACAAACGTTTTTTAACTAACTTTTTAAATTTTCCTATAGAACAATTTTGAACGTTTTCTGGGATCCTGTTGTAAAAGCATACACATCGCCCAACAAAAGAATTACTAATTCTACTCAATCGAGTAGTAGGAGTAACAAGTTTGTGTTTGTTCCTAGTATTGATGTCATGCAAGTCACTATTTCTAATAAAATCATTAATATTTTTACGCACATACATAACATTTTCAAAAATATATTGTGAAGCAACAGTCAATATATTAATTTCTTTGAATTTATCTCTTAAAGATATTTTAGGGCCGAGACCATAGATTGCGCGAATAGCCCTCTTCTGCAGTATGAAAATCGTGTTTATGTCGGCTGCGTTACCCCAAAGTAGAATGCCGTAAGACATTATACTATGGAAGTAGCTAAAGTAAACTAAACGAGCCGTGTCTATATCAGTTAATTGGCGTATTTTTTTAACCGCGTATGCTGCAGAGCTGAGTCTATTGGCCAACCTCTCAATATGGGGGCCCCATTGCAATTTAGAGTCGACAGTGATACCCAAAAATACGGTAGATTCCACCGGTTCCAACTCCTCTCCATTTATAAATACACCACTCTCTATTTTCTTAACATTGGGTGTCGTAAATTTTATATATTTAGTTTTCTTACTATTTAACATTAGATTATTAGCACTGAACCAATGTACAATATCAGAGAGAGCATTGTTTACATCGTCATATTCAGTTTGATAGCGTTTCACTTTAAATATTAGTGAAGTGTCATCAGCAAACAATACTATCTTGTTCTTTTTTTCTACAAGGTTTGGCAGGTCGTTTATATAAATGAGGAAGAGAAATGGTCCAAGAATAGAACCCTGGGGGACCCCCATACCTAGACGAGCCCCAGGAGATCTCTTGCCATTCACGTCAACCCTTTGAACCCTATTGTTTAGATAGGAGTTCATAAGGTCGAGCGCAGTTCCTTTGATGCCATAGTGGCGCAGCTTTCTGACCAGAGTCGCATGTTGTACACAATCGAAGGCCTTAGATAAGTCACAGAATATTCCAAGTGCATTCTGTGATTCCTCCCAGGCCTCGAAGATATTCTTAATTAATTCGACACCGGCATCCGTTGTTGAACAACCCTTAGTAAAACCAAATTGTTTCACATGGAGAAGTCTCTGTGAATTAAAATGAATCAACATTTGGTTTAAAATTAGTTTTTCAAAAATTTTACTAAGCGTTGGCAATACTGAGATGGGTCGAAAATTATTTGGATCAGTTATACATCCAGATTTAAATATAGGCGTTACTTTACTATGCTTCATCAGGTCAGGAAACACGCCACGTTTAATACAAGTATTGAAAATAGTAGCTAGATACGGTGCAATGGCATCAATTATGGAGTTAATTATTTTAACAGAAATACCCCAAATATCAGCTGTTTTCTTCATATCTAGGGTTTTAAATGTTTTAATTATATCTTTACTGTTGACAGTACTAAATTCAAACAAAACATCACATTTTTTAACATTTTCTAGCAATAATGATTCAGCAACGCTGGCAGATGAAATGAGAGAACAAGTTGTTGAGATTGGAATGTCAGAGAAATATTTTTCAAACGTGGATGCAACTTCCTGATCAGTTTTGATATTAATGTTATTATAAATGAGATTATACTTGAAGTTACGATCTCTGACTCTTCCAGTTTCCCAATTGATAATATTCCATGTCATTTTTATTTTGTCTTGTGCATTATAAATTTTTTGTTTAATATGTAACGACTTTGCCATGGAACACACTTTTTTAAATAACTTTGAATATGCTTTAACAAAGGCTATAAAGGACTCTGAATGGTTGTATGATCTCTCATTATAAAGTTGATATAGTTTTTCTCTACTTCGATGAATACCAACAGTTGCCCAATCATTAAATGACAAGAGACCACCCGAATTGACTGTCTTGGTAGTGAATATAGCAGTAAACTCTGATTTTATTAATTTAAATAGTGTGTTATATAACATATCAGGGTTATTGTTGTCAAAATTTAAGTATGTGAGTTTTGCTATAATACTACCTTTAAATTTCTCCATACGTTTGGAGTTCGTAGGAACAAACACAATCTTTTTATTTTTATTTCCTTTTTTTAACTCACAGTTAAAGGAGATTAATTGCCCAAAATGATCCGAACTCAACTTTTTAATAATTGAATATGAATTGGGTTTAAAGTTGGTAAATATATTATCAATACATGTTGCTGAGGTTGCAGTTACTCTAGTTGGCTCTAAAAATATATTTACTAGGTTATATGAATTTAACAGGGATCTGAATCTAACACTTGTGGTGGAGTTTTCTAATAGATTAATGTTAAAATCACCACATATTATAATATATTTTTTAGACTCAGATAATTTTAATAGTATTTCTTCTAACACATTTTCAAATAATTCATATAACGCTCCAGGGGGACTGTATATGCTCACAACAATGAAGCGCTCAAGTTCTGCACAGGCTATCTCAATAGTACGTTCTACAGAGAGGCTCACAATGTCTTTGCGTTCTTTAAATTTAAAAAATTTACTTAAAATTATTAAGGAGCCCCCACGTAACGATTTTTCTCTGCAGAACGCACTTGCTACCTGGTGACCACTGAAATTAAATATGAGTTCATAATTACGAAGCCAATGCTCTGTAATACATAAAAAATGAATGTTTTCACATCTCATAAATAATTCCAGTTCTAATTCTTTACCTAAAAGTCCTTGTAAGTTTTGGTGCACCAGGTTTACAATTTTATTATTATTATTAAGATTATAACAATTTTTATTTTTATTATTGTCTAGGTTCAGTATGCTAGAGTAATTCTCTGTTGTCTTATTATGTAAAATTAATTGGAACGGTTTCCAAGTTATTAAATGTCAAATTATTGATCTGCTCAATAGGAGTTATAGTATTTGGGTTATTTACCTGCTCAAAAGAAGCAATGGTAGTCAAGTCACAATTTGACTGCTCAATAGAAGCAGTGTTAGAGGTAGCCAACATATTGGCTGAGTTAAAAAGTATATAATAAGATAGCAATTTTGCTACCTGTCTTTTTCTAAAGTTAGATAGATGTAGCCTATCACAAGTAAGTAATTGATATTTGTTAGATATTATATTATTTAAGTCAATAATGTGACATTTATTATTTACATTATCATTGTTATTTGGTGTTAGAGTCACATAATTGCAATTATAATAGTGTGTTAACAAACTATTTAATTTATATCTATTTTGATTTTCCTGTGGCAAGTCTGCTATATACGGTAAAGTAAACATGATTAGTTTATTAATTTTTAGAGTATTTAATTGGGTAAAATATCTTTGTATAATTTTTTTGTTTAATTTGCCTCTTCTCCCAATCATAACAATAATGGTTGTGTTTTGACAATGTGTTTCACGTAGAACTACATCTATTATTTGAGAATAAGAAGCTCCGGGCATACACATATTTAAAACTTTTTGATCTTTACAGAATTCATTAAGTAGGATACCCATGTTCTTACCCAGCTCATCACTATAAATTTTTATATATTCCTTATTAGAATTGGATGCAATCTGGGTACAAACCGGGTTCAAGGATATCAGGTCAGTGTTAGCCTCAATGAATGGGAAACGGGGATATAAATCACTTGAGGGTAATTGAAGCGGACGCTTATGATTTTCCTAATATACATATATATATAAACGAATATAAGAAACTATATGGGAATTTATTTTGCACTGAAGTAATACTTTCTATATCCTCCTAATATATCTTGGTTTAGAAAAATACACCCATTTTGGTTCTTTTGTATCTCGCTTACAAAAACCTATTTTCATTGTTCGCAAAATATACGAATATATAAACTTTTCTGAACGAAAAGATTGCCCTATTTAACCAGGCTTTCCGAGCTAACAACCGAAACCACCAACAATAGACATTTAATTTGTCTACAAAGTTCACGTTTACATACAGTTTAATGTAAGGTATAAACAAATCAAAGACCAGTTGGTTGGATCTATTTATCTAGTTCACATTTTTATATAAAAACATTTTGTATATTCCATATAACTATCAAAAATTAAAGTATATTTTTATATTAAGTGGAGAATGCAGTCTGACTGGAACTATTGTATAGCCAATTGTATATTTTGTTATCATAAGTACAGAATGCTTATGTTTATTTATTTTAAATTTTCTGAATTATTACAATAACGTTTGGAAATATGACGAACTATATAATAGCTAGCTTATCGTCCTGAAGTTAATATGGCAGACTCACGAAGATGGAGGATCAAATGTTTTTTATACAATTGAAAGTATATACCATATCTACTTAAAAAGAAGCTATTATTTTCTAAGTACATACAATGTAAACATTTACTAGATACTCTCCCGAACCATTAAACTACAATTCAATGTAACACAATGTTATAACATGTCATGCTTCTCATTTAACTCACTATTCACTGAAAATGATTGTCCAATTTTAGTATAAAGCTTTTGTATCTAAACGTAAGGATAATATTTTTGTTCCATTACACTCTTTATTATCGAGTTAGTAACTATTTTTTAATATATTTAAATTATTCTGTAAATCATAAGTGAACTTGTGATTTTGTGATATTAGATTCATGAATTAAGGATACTTCTTATCTATTAAAAATAAAGGAAAACTATGCGTATGTCGGGAGTAGTGCTCTTGCCACCTACAACTTGCACGTGTGGCCTGCACATGCGCCTCCTGTGCGTACTACCTGCACGTCAGGTGGTCGAACAGGTGAGTTTCAATAATAAGTTTTGCTATAAAATGCCGGGCGCGTACGTGGCGTAGGTAGTCTTACTGTTAGTCTAATCTTAGGTTTAGATGGTGAAACTAAGCAGTGGAGGCGAGTGTTGTGATCACTTAAAGGAATTCCTTCATCCAAACAAGTCCAAGGCACTGCTTGGGTTCCTGTCATAACAGTTCCTGTCAGAATAGTACGTGATCGTAATGGTTAGTTATATCCTGACCGTGTTGTGCACATACGATGCTTAGTAAATGATGGTATATCCTCTTTTACTTTCCGACACATACAACATATACAAATGTCACAATGAAAACTATTATAGAATATGCACAAACAATCGAGAGGCAAACAATGGGTGATAGGAATAAAAAGTTTCTTTATAGGCGCCAACAATCGTACCTATCACTTACAAACGACGTTGACTATTTTTTATTGTAGTTGTGCAGCCATTTTGCTAGATTTTTTTTTATCAAAGGTTTATTTCAATTAAGATTTTGTCGTAAGATAGGAGGAAAATCATAGAAAAAGCGTATTATTTAAGACAGTTACATTAAAACTAAAAATAAAGTATTAATTATTTTTATTTAGTCATTTAGTCAGTTCCTAGTCAGTTTGATTCCTTACAAATTACTAAATTTAAATGTATCTTACTCGACTTATTTTTATCCTTTAGATATGTTTTTGTAATTTCTTCGCTGCCTCTATATCTATATAGCCTTTATACCGATTGGTCTGGTGCACTTTGTCAAATGATTTCATATCTTTAACAATGTCTAAAGTAATGCAAGTAGAACAGTTTAGCATGGTGGTGGAACTTTCTTCTTATTCATTATCACGTATTGTTAAGTGGGCACTGGGTGTATCCCAGTAAGCAGTGATAACCCAGTGGTTAAGACATCGGTGTCTTACTCGGGGGGTTCCAGTTTTACTTCTTATTTATGTAGAGCCAAGGTTCTGATGGGGTGTAGCGATTGTTAACTCGTTGAGATACTCGTATACTAAATATGCTCAGCCTTTTTGATTAATTTATTTCAACAGAAATCTAAATGTTGTTCAATCAGTATTGAGTAATATATTTAAAGGAACTAATTGACTGAATTTAGCTTATCTATTTATTAGCATATTTTCATAATAGTTTAACATTTATATATTCATAACAATAACAATGTCAATATATTTATGTTATAGTAGACAATCATCTGGCGAACAATAGCAGAAGCGCCTCATTGTAGGCGCCGACACCTACGCCATTCTAAACATTTTCTCTCTTATAAATGTATAATTTTCTGAGTATAATCATATTTTCTAACAGAATTTTATGAAATAAAATAAAAATGAGAATATACCTTTAGTTATACGTTTAAATTATCACCTGTAAATGTAGAACACTGGAATTTTGAAGAATCGTATCGTAATCGTATTATCTGATATTTTGGAAAGAGATTTTAAAATATAATAAATACGTATAAAATATAGCAAGAATCTATATTTAATTTGAAATCAAACAGAAACATAATTTGAGTGGTCGTTAAATATTATTTAATCCCACGTCCCTACAAGCTCTTTTTCATGATGGAAAGATAATTATATTTGCGTATTTTAGAAGTAAGCCACCACAAAAATAATTGAATCATTGATATTCATAAAAAAATAGAATAATTCGGGCAAGTGCGAGTGTGGAACTCGCGCTCTAAGGGTTTCGTACAATTTCAATAAAGGAACAAACACTATCAAATTTTGATTTTCGTGTGCGGGTTAAAATATTATCAAAAGTAGTATTGAGGGCACCAACTCCTGTAATGCGTGTTTCAATTGACATATTTAACAGAAAGAATATAAGAAAATATGATAAAACATTAAAAAAATAATGCAATAAAAAACAATTTTACTAAAATAATTTTAAAGTCGGTGAACATATATTAATAAAATATATATTGTTAAATATAAAACCTCCTTCTTTTTGTGGAGTCAATTAAAATATTTTACAAGTTGTCATTTAACAGCATGTCATATCGTCAACAGCCGTTGCTACTACAACAAAAACGTCGATGTTTGCGATTTCACTAATATTCGAATATGTTATACATATACACGTTTTAGGTACAAAATTAAACCCTGATGAATGTTAAGCTAGGCTTAAAAAATTTAAGTAACTGGAAGAGGTGCCTTACTTTAAACTTTATTGAACAGTCTTAGAAATTAAAAATTTAATCAATTCATCAATAGAATTTATATTTCACCATATAATCTTTTTAAATAAATTTTTCTATTACACATTATTTCTTTCTTTCTCTGAATAAATAAATTTAAAGTTTTTAAATTACAATATCAGAAAATTAAACTCGTTAACTAGAGTTTAAACAGTAAAAAGTTTTTGTATCTGTATTGAGGGGAGATCTATTGTATAACATATTCGAATATTACTAAAACCGTAAACATCGATTTTTTTTCATGTCCGCATATGTGGAATACCCTATAGAAAAACTACTTGTCAGCACGTAAGGAGAAATGGCCCTATTTATTGATTGCTTACACTGAGAAGATTGATTTTTTCACAGCTTTAAGATGCTATAGACTTAAATATTTAATATTAATTTCAACTTGATAATTTCACGTATTCTTCAAATAATGCGTAATAACCTAAATCTATAAAATTTCATTTTTTTTTTCGTGATATAACGAGAAATTGGCATTTTTAGGATTTTTCCCCATATTAGTGCTATAAGACCTTGCTTCTTGCCAAAAGTCATGTTTCTAGGTCAAAAGACGAAGCCTGGGAATTATGATTTATGTCGAAAATCAAAACTACAGTACATGAGATTAAAGCGGCTGCGGCTTTTTATTTAATTGATCTACCAATTTGTTATTTTTACGTATTTGAGGAACTAGAGATTAGAATATTTTGAATAAATTTCAACTTCAAGTTTTTCTGAGAAAAAGGGTCTTGCGTGACAGTCAAAAAAAGTTAATTTTCTAGTGATGTAGAAAAAATTTACATTCTTTATTTGTGCTATGAGATCTTACATCATACATAATTTCACGATGCCAGGTCATTGGGAAGTACCTTATAATTATATGAGTGACCACTTTAACGGTCATATTTTTTCAATGCGTGTACTTAGCAGTTCGATTTTTTGCCAGCCGCAAGGGACCGCAGTCTTGAGTATTTGATATTAATTTCAATTTGATACCTCCATGCGATCCTGAGAAAAAGGGTCTTGACAGACGGACAGACAGACAACGAAGTGATCCTATAAGGGTTCCTTTTTTCTTTTTAAGCTACGGAACCCTAATAATAATGATTATATCTTATTGTTAATTTTTTATAGTTTAATACTAATTAGCAAAAAATCCTGACTAAAATATCATAAAATATAATTTTTCCAAAATATTCTAATCAGTATCCAATCTAAGAAGCATATACACTAAAACTTAAAAAAAAAAGTAAAAGTAAGAGTTGAAATATTTGAAAACAAAAATCTCGAAACAGATTTTTTTCTAAAATTTTTTTGTTGAATTTTCTTTATTCTAGGGTTCTTATTTACCTCATAATTTAGTAAATAAAACTAAACCAACAAAAATTTAAGTGACATTTTAAAGATTTTGAAACCAAAAGAGCCATGTAAATATAAAATAGCTTGTCGGTTGTACATTCATTAATTCTAAAGTCTATAAATTTTCTTCGTGAAAGCATTCTGACATATTCAGCGTATATTTAATATGTGGATATGAACATTTTGCGAAAATGTATCTCCGCATATAATTTAAACATTCTTCATTTATGAAGATGTTTTGGTAAATGTAATTGAAATTTTATGTATGCTATGTTATTACTAACTAAAACTTTAATTCAAATTCCGATTTCAATAATTCAAAAATAAATCTACAGGTATTGAAACAGTCTTGAATACGAAATAATTTATTTGGATAAGAATTAATAAAAAATAATACAAATATAAAACATGGTCTGATTTTGATAGTCATTTCTATCAACTTTTAAAATGTAAAAAAGTAGTTATAGTGACACAACTACAATAGTTGGACATATGGTCTCGCGAAGTTTTTTGTAGACATTGATACGATCTATAATATTTTATAACATTTTTTTGTTCTATCATCAATACTTTTCGCAGCGCCTGCCATGAAAGACATTTTATGGCTAATTTTTATGCACCTTGGGGTGGTTTTAGTAAGAATTTTTGAGGATCTCTAATTTTTTCTAGTAATAAATATAGCCTATGTTACTCAGTGATAATGTAGCTTTCTAACGGCAAAAGATTTTTTGAAATCGGTCCAGTAGTTTTTTAAAACTTTATCAACGTGACATTGCCAACTTTACCAATTATGTTAAAATGTAGAAATGACAAGAATCTACCCATTTTAGTAAATAGAACAAAGATCGTTATAAAACATAGCATAGCTAGTAAGAAAAGTTTCTAGAACGAAACTTATAATTGAAAAGCAAACAGAAATCAGCTCGCGGCCAGGTAGAAGAGGTAGAACTAAATCTCTGTATAACTTGAGATATTTAGTCTGAGAAAACTACAAATAGTAAATTAACGTGGTTTTCTCTATAAACACACACATCAGGTTGAAGCGGTTCTTGCCTTAAAGGGCACCCGGCTATTCCTAGAATAGGACTTTTATAATTACCTATAATTTGTTTAAAATTTATGATGCAAAACATATTTTTATTAATAAAAGTTAATTGTAAGACTGATTGCTACACTAGTTTCTCAAAATTTAAGATTACTTTGTTACTTCATACATAAAAATTAAAATATCGATAAGATTGCTAATATTCATCAAAAACTTAGAGAAAGTTTTTTTTACTTTCTTTCGGTTTATAGAATTTAGTTAAAAAAAATATTTATTAACTAACTTAGCATAACAAATTCTATACAAAATTAGTTTAGCAAAATATCTAAATTATTAAAACACAAATTAAAGTGAAACTTAAATAAGACTTGTATGAGGATTTCCGTATAATAGACTGAAAAGCTGCAGCAGCGGTTCAGCAATTCAAATTTGTTGACCCAGATTAATATTTTTGCTTATTAAAGAACACGAACATTTCTTATATATTAAAATACGAGTATTTTATTGCCTGAAAAGAGTGACCTTTCAATATACCTACAGGTTGAAATTGTGCTTTATGTAGGAGTCACAAACACAGATCACTACCAAATAGATTCCGCATGTTGAACATTTTGTTCCATTTCAAAAGTGGAGCTGAGGTAGGTGAGGGGGCGCGGGGAACGAATGATGCGATTTGATTGGTCACTTCAAAAACTATTCGAACAATTTGAACAACATACCTGTCGTAGTGATACAGCCACACTTCCATTAAATGCTTCGACTGTATAAAATCAAATAGGTCAAAAATCAATCTTTTTATATTATATACAATAATGTTAGTTATGATGTTGGCAACACTTATAATTTGAGAAGCATCCTGTTATTTGATGTTAGTAGGATTGATATGACTAGCATTTGTATTTTCTTTAATGTTGGACAACTGATAAACACAAATCAAAGAAGTAGGGATTGCAAAATAAATACGGCGTCACGACAGAATAATGATAAGTTTTCAAAAAGTTTATTTATTTATGTAGCTGATTTATGTAATAATCAATCAAATTTTGAAATCTCATGGATTTTCAGGCCTTTTTGAAGGTCCTAGACTTAAAATATTTCTTTAAAAACAGAATTGTTAAAGTATATTAAAATTTAATCAGGACCCGTCCGTACTAGTCTGATAATTGGTCGATACTAAGTTGGTATTTACGGGCGCCGTCTCGTATATGTTACAAATCACATATATATGACACACTTATTCACCCTGGATTCGGCATCTATAGGTAGTTGTGATCTGTGGTCACAAATGATTACTAATCAGTTCTCTCTACTTCTGTACGTCCCAAAATGAAGATATTATATAGAATTTTTTCTTTCATATTGTAAAAATAGACAAAGATTGACTTACTAAGTATATAGATACTTTACAATAAAATTATATTACTAAGAACTGTAGTTATTTTGTTTATAGACTTTTTGGTTAAATTCCTAGAATTATCTAGATTAATTTATGGCCACAAATAAGCTTGAGTATGTTATGTGTGAACGATGAAGGGTTGACCGCTATTGTGACTGCAGAGATCGGGCGCGCTAAAGACTACTTAATTAAGTCATTATAGAATCTTAAAAGTCGTTATATTGATAACATTATGATATATCATCGCCAATGAAAACGTATTACGAAAAAGTTTCATATCAAGAAGTATATTACTATAACGCAAGTTCCACACTAAAGTTAATTTAAGAAAATCCATATATCCACTATAGCGTGTAGTTTCAGTGTAAAAGCATGCAAACGACGCGTATTTGCATACTAAAATCAGCCCGGATTTAAATCGCGTCGCCCATAATGGAAGTGGAGTTATCTATTGTACTGTAAAATGATAGCTCCGTTCTCGGTTAAATCTTCAATTCTTTTGAATTTATGATGCGGACCTTTTTTGTGTGGAATAGGAAGATAAGACTACAATTCTCTATTGTAAACATTTAATAAGATATTTGAATTCAACAACTTCAAATAATATATTAAATATTAAGATATAACTCAAAATTCATACAATCCCGTGATGCCCCAGTCTGTCTGTCTTTTGGTGAGCCCCACAGCTTGACCTTCTTTCAGACACTATTAACATAGTTTAATTAGCAGGTAGATCCTATAGATGTACTTAAGGAAAACTCCATTTGCATGACTATATGTTATATTATAATCTTTATCCTCATTAAACTGATGCAGTCTGATAAGTGAGGTCATAAAATAAACATCAATAGGTCAAGCAATAGATGGTGAATGTTAGAATTCTATAAAAGACGCTTGTGTGGGTCATAGACCCTAGACACGTGTTTGCTGTAGAGTAGTAGTAGTAGAGAGAGACTTCTGAAGATAGAGAGAGATTAAGGTATTTTTATTAACTTCTATTATAATTAACTGTACTTTATTGCAGTAAAAAATCAAGTGACTTAAGAAAATTCCTAATATACAAATTTAAGTAGAAAGAAGGCTTTAGTTATTCTTAGATAACTCAATTATTTTTG
This sequence comes from Limenitis camilla, assembly GCA_905147385.1. Lineage (NCBI taxonomy): Eukaryota > Metazoa > Arthropoda > Insecta > Lepidoptera > Nymphalidae > Limenitis > Limenitis camilla. The sequence goes on along the minus strand of LR990245.1, from coordinate 6,245,241 downwards.
CTATATTTCTTTAGAAGATATTTTATATCGAGTAAAATGTAGAAAATCGTTATAAAAAGGAACACTTAGATACCCACGTATGCTACGAGATTACGTGAGCTGAATTAGTTTTCTCGTCGGCGGCTAGGAAAATCTACACGGAGAGGTCTAGTTCAGACAAACCTATAATCATAATATAGCAGTAACCACGTATCCACACACTTGTATTTAGAAATACATGCAGAAAAAAAGAGTAATTGGATCCTAACGTAACAATTTAAGGCAAACGCGTCTCGTTCATATTTAATATACTACAAAGTCAAAAACACCTCCTGATAATAAAAATACTTAGTTGTGTAGAAAAGGCTATAAAAATGATGATAAATTCAAAAGAAAATGGGGATACCATATTAACTGTGCGTATTTTTTTATTGTATTCATTTCTTACTTTGCAATTAAATAAACTATTGAATAAAATATAGACGCGATATTACTGTACGCGAATTTCAATTAACTTTTCGATGTTTCGTTACTACAGTTCGCACAATTTTTGACAGAAGTCGCTACTAGTTTTTTGTACTCACAAATATAATGTATGTAAATTGCTTAGACCGGCCTAGCCTTATTATATCATATAAAAATATGGCAATACTACACCGCCAATAAATAAGTAATAGTTTAGCTTTCTAACAATGAAAAAATTTTTAAAATTAGACCAGTAGTTCCAGAGAAAACTTTCACTGTACAAAATGGGTAGGTTATGGCACTTAATGGCCATATCTTTTTAATTCGGACATTTATGGCAACACCACATAACCCGTGTTACCCGGAAAGGATGTGGCTTTCTATAGGTGAAAGAATTTTCAAAATCGGTTCAGTAGTAAAATATATAAAAACAATCAAATCTTTCCTCTTTATTTAATAGTGTAGATAAATATTTACTACGGTAAATAATGTGAATAAATACACTTGAAAATTATAAACAAGACAAGAAATCAGAATTGCGATAGTATTTAAAAATATTACTCTTTTCCATGTGAACGAACCTGAAAGCTTCGCATATATTGCAACTTTATATTAATTGGATACCAGATACAACGTTACAAGGGTTTCTTTTTTAATTTCAATAGCAATTGCATTTCACATACCAATTATGAATAACCTATCTACGTTACTGTTATTTAACCTTTAACTAGTGACACGTAGCCTCACAGGCATCGCAGGGTATACGAATTCTTAGAATTGACCACTTCCCTCCGCTTGCTGTGACCCTGCGTCTCAGTAGCTTTTGTTTTAGTGCCAAAACGACTATAGGTATAGAAGGAGGCAGACAAAAGATCGGTTGTTTAACAAGTGAGTAAAATTAATAAGAAAATCGGTTGCAGCCTGTGAGGCTACATGCCCCTAGTTGTCATATAAATAATTTTTCGTAAATATTTTTTATTTTTGTGCAAAATAGCAGAAAACCGTAAGAAACGGCAATCTGAGCCCACGTATTCAAAGAAATAATATTGCGGACAGACAGTCCATCGTTTAAAGAGAATTTCAATACTCTCATGCTAGCTTCAGACCAATCTGATAGTGACGGCGATATAGAAGAGTTCTTGGTTTCCGAACGTGAACTTTTGCAGCTTCATGAAAGTAATCAAAATGAAGATCTACGAGAACGAGAGGAGGAGAAAATAGCAGCAATGAGTCCCCTCATTGCAGCTAACTTCTTCTGAAATGGATGCCAGATCACACGAGAAGTTGATACCGATAGTTCTGATGATAACGTGCCCTTTTCGGAATTACGAACATCAACTTTTTTAATGGGAAAAATCGTTATAAATGATCGAAAACGTTAGAGACGGATTGTACTCTTCAACATAACATAATTACTCGTGGTTGTGCAGTCAATTACCAAGGGAGTTACAGATAGTAATAAAGCGAGTTCTGGATGATGATATGGTTGAAGAAGGTGTCCAAAGCCCTGAAACTAGTCGGGGCAAGCGAAGGGCATGCAGTATTTGTCCGTCTAAACTATACAGAATGTCAGTGTATACGTATGTCGGGTGTTATGTCCCGTATGTTTGCAATGTTCTCGCCCCTTGTGCAAAATTGCCAATGATTTATATTCCAAATTGAGTAGTTGTCAGAATTTTTAATTTTTGTTTTCAGAAGTATCTTTAATGTTTTTTTGTTTTTTTCTTGATTTTAAGTAAAAAGTGTTAAATTTGTTGTATTAATTATGTAAAGTCTATTAAAATGTTAATAAAGATTTCATGTCGTTTAAGGCTGTAAAAGTACCACATATTTTTATCTGTCGTATTTAAAAAAAAAATAATCTAGAAACCGATTGAATTTATTTAAAGTTTGTTTTATTACATTTCAATAATTAAATACTAACAAAATTTTAAATTTTCAAAATGCAATTTCATGACAAAATTTAACTCTGAAAGTGAGACTTCATGTCCCTTATAGTGTAATACATTTTTCATGTCCCTAGTTAAAGGTTAAGATGGAGACCTAAGCTTAAATAAACTCCAAAAATCTGTAGCAAAAAGAAAACGAAAAAGAAATACCGAAGTAATTCTAGATTCACAAAGATCAGCCGATGTTGAGCAATAAAGGAACCACAGAGACAAAATAAAACGTAAAAGTCATTTAAAATAAATTTTATGTTCAATTTCTAAGTCTAGACAAGAATAAAGCTAGCAAAAAGCATATGTATGAATTAATTCTGTAGAAATAAACTTTTTCGAACCTTAACGGAAAGTATCCTACAGGTTTTAAAATTACAGTAACTTTTGATATCACGCATTTTTTAGAAGTTTATTTATTTCATATTTTTAAAGAAATTAAATATTATATAGATCCTCCAGTACTTATTGTCAAATTTCATATTTCTAGGTAAACTCTACTAGTCTTATTACAAAACATAATAAAGTCTTAATATTTTTAACACTTCCAAACATTATTTAATAATTAGGTTATTATAAAACATTTTCTTCTCTGAGCATACGGAACGTAATAATAGAATGACGAGTGAATGAACGCGTGATTTTTGTATTAATCTGTGATCGATATTTAGACCGTGGTTAAAATGACGGTACTAAGACGTCCACGGTTTATATCAGTTTTGCAATACGAACATATTTAAGCCATGGTTTTGCAGAAAAACCTAGACTTGATAGTAGAGCTTTAAACCAAGGTTTTTCTTCTTTTTTGTAATAAGATTACATGTTTTGATTCCCTTGTGATTGACAACATATATGGCCGTTTAAGTCAAACTTTTGATTAAGTCAACTGAAAAGCTAGATTTTTCCACATTTCCAATTCCAGTTTGCAGACATTTCTAAGTATTTGATACTTAACCTTAAACAAATATGTATGAAACAAAGTAAATATATTTATTATATTTAGCGTTTACGTTGTAATTTTATCCAGTTCTTGTTCTTTCAAATATTATCTCAACACAGTAGATATATTTTCAATCAAAACAAATGTTGCTTGAGATCGTTCAAATATATGAAACTCTATATCTTAACTTACAATCTTGAATATGTAGCTGAAAATCTATTGATTATATTTAAATATCGTATGCGATATTTTGTTTTCAAATCTTAAAAACAAAGATTAGACAGAGATTTTCGAAATATAATATTATAATAATTTATGCTTCTCTTTTCCTTGCTTTCCTGAAGAGAAATAAACTGAAAGGAATAAACTAAGGAGGATCATATCCTTTGTTGCTGGATTTAGTCTACTATTGTGGATCACAGTCATAGTTTATGAGTGCATGTTTTTGTTGCGGTCAGTATAGCTTATGTATGCTATGGTGTCTCTTGATATGGCTGACGGTTGTCAAAATGCTTTTAAACCAGTCTCAGTTTGGAGGGTGGTGATGTAACAAATACACCAACGTGGACAAAACAAATTATATTAAATGGAAAATTATATTCTAGTAAAGGGACAAAGAAGTTATACCGAAATAATAAATTCATAGAGTATAGTGGCTTTCGTCAGAGTTTGTTATGATATAAGCACGTTAATTTATGCACATAACTTCGTATTGTATAGACTGTGGTCCTACGAGTTACAATCTAATTGTTAGGAACTCTCTGAAAACGACAATTTCAGTATAGAGGGTCAAGTCACGTCGCTAAAAAGGTAATCGTAAAAGCTGAGTAACCTACATACAGAAGCTAAATAACAGGAAATTTTTTATGTTCGCTTAGGAAGATAAAAATATCTTAATGTCTCAAGAGTAGGATGATAATGAAGAGAAGTGGGATGGCAAGCAAGGACATATAAACTCAAGCCACGGAAAATAAAACCTTCCACAAATACTGTTTTAATACCAGCTCTACCTTGACACAACACAAATTATTTGATGCCCTAAGATAAGGGAAAATGAAGGTTGGTATTCGTATAAATCCAAATACCATATATACCACGTGATTAATCCAGTTACAAGGTTATTTATTCGAGTAACTCTACTTTCCTAAAGTTTACTAATATTGGGCAATATTTTCAACACCTTAAATTGAACAACAAAACTATTATTATCCCTAAAACTTCATCTCGTATACATTTAATTTACAGTCTCTTCATTTTGTCGAAAGTTGCACCATATCAATTAAGGATTCAATAAATGAATATGCATGATATGGACATTGTATTCCCAAAGGTTATACTTTTTAACTACTTCACACAGGAAAACTAAAATTACTTTCTCACATGCCCTGAATGATTTGAAAAAAGCTTTGACGACTTCTCGTGTTATTTTTACTTCATCACTTTTATCGTGTTGCCTCGCCTCAAAGCCTTAAAGCTCAGTCGATCGTACTATTCATCTGAGCTGCACAATTTTTACAAAAAATACGATATTGAGGGATAGTAATATTATTACAGAATATATAAAGATAGTTTTAAATATTTATAAACATTAGCGACATTGTACATTGATATAAATTTTTGCTAAAGATACTCAAAGTTTGACAATTTTAAGGAAAAATATATTTTTCTTAGAAAACTTAGTAAAGGATATAACTTCCATTTTAAATTAGGTTATCGTCCTTACGTCAATAATTACTTTTTTGTAGTATGGTGGTTGAAAATGATAGCTCCAAATAAAATAACACAAATTTTTAAAAATTTGTATCGTAATTTTGGAGCCTTTTACAACGCTTAATAATTTTTTAATTTTGTATAATAGTTAGTCTGTGTGTATATGTCACCATAAAATATTTATATCATTATATTGTGAACCGTAAGATAGTGGTGTCCAAAGACTATCCCTTAGTCGGTATTACAATAGGAAGAATGAAACACAGGTGACAGTCAAATAAAATAAATACTTTTAAAGAATTGAACAGAAAGCCGAAGTTGTGAAGTATATGTTTTCACACTGTATGAAGAAGGGCGAAGGGCTTACCCTTCCCATAACGCGGAGATATTACAGAAGACTTTAAGACAATATTTTTGTCCACCTTAATTTATTATTATTATTCTTTATTGAACAGCATAAAGTACAAATTTCTTACAAATATAAATTAAGTATGTATATTGGTAAACAAAGGGCGGTCTTATGGCTAAGTTAAACCATTTCTTTAAGACAAGCTTTAGAGCTGGGTATAGAGTGGTGCAACCATAAACTACATACAGATATCCAAATTCTAATGCATAAACATAACTTTATACTAACTAATAAATATTAGATAGATAGATAGATAGATAGATAGATAGATAGATAGATAGATAGATAGATAAAAATCTTTATTGCACACATAAAAGTTAATAAAATAAAATAGAACAAGTAATATAAGCTAAAAACTTAAAACGCATGCAAAGGCGGCCTTATTGCTAAAGCAATCTCTTCCAGGCAACCTTCTAAGCAGGAATTGGTATATCATATCGGGCAAGTGCTAAAGATTTAAATATAAACAAATATATTGCTATGGAAAATAAATACTTATATATTTAATGAAAATAATAAATATTAATGAAAATAAACAAATTAAATATATTAAAAGTTAATTATGCCCATTGTAATAGTATTGTAACTCTACAGTTTTCAATCTTTTGATAGTTTTCAATATCACGACCTTCAAAACTAGGGTCCTTCAAACGAGGCGTGAAGAGACATCTTGCGGGTAGGCAGGGCGGGGCGGCTATTGCAGTTCGCATTCTGCAACTTTATTGGCCGCCCTCGTGTTTGGACTCTACTCATGCCACTTACCATCAGATGGAGTAGAGTAATCTGCCAACTGTCATAATTTACAAAAAAAAAGCGAAGATTGAGACGCGTTGGCTCTAAATCTGCTATCTTCGGGCCTGATAATCTGGAGATACATTCGTGTCATGCCGTTGTCAAGTCTAGTTGAATACAGCTATAATTGAAAGGCGTACCCTATTCCATTTCAGAGACGTTTTCAATTATAAATGGATTGTATAAAAATGGTCCGTATCAAAAGCCATTATTTCAGAATGTGTAGCTTCATACATTTACATATATTCTATACCAGGTTTTAATTGAAAAAGCTTTGTATTTAATTCCAATTTTATCAAAATTAATTAATCAAATGCCAGTTAATCCCAAATATCAAATACTGTGGGATGATCCACTTTGCAAAATTACTCGGCAAATGTTATTAAATACATATACACTAATAGGATGCTCATTCGTACGGCATGGAAAGTCGCTGGTGTGGGACGCCACGTGCGTAGATACTCTGGCACTTTCCCATATTCCGCCGGTGCGGCAGCTGCAAACGCTGAAAGTGCAAAGCAGCGCAAATATGCTGGCCTTGACGAAAGCTACATATTTGTGCCGTTTGAGGTAGAGACGATGGGTCTATGGGGCCGCCGCGCGCCGCTTTCATAAAGAGGTTTAGGAGCGCCTGTACGACGTAAGCCGGGACTGGAGAGCCCGGCTTGCATTTTGGCCAACAAATTAGGATTGCTATTCAAAAAGGAAATGCAGCCACCATGTTCAGCACCCATCTGAATGCGATGAGGCCTTAGGTTAGGATTTTAATTATAGTTATATTTTAGTAACATTTATGTTTTCTTTGTCCACTTTATATAACTTTTGTATTTTCACCATTAATTTAAATATTCCAATTACAGTTTAAATAGTTAATTCATCAACTACATATATTTTCAAAATATAATAGATAATTGTAGTTGATAAAGGACTTTAAAACTTATCATTAACCAATTTATAATATTACTGATTATTTAACTTTATAGATAATTTAACTTGATATCTCTATGCAATCCAAGACAAAGTCTTGACACGGAGATAGACGGATGGGCAACGAAGTTATCTTATTTTCTTTTAAGGTACGTACCGCTAAAAATAAGATTATTAATAAAACCGTTTCGTTCCGTTTTAATTTCGAATACATTGTCAATATATATACGAACGTTGATTTCATTGTAAAAATCAATGATATACCTTGAAAATAAACTGATAGTGCTGAAAGGTATCGCATTTGGTTTTTACTTTCAAAAGGCTTTGAAGGTTTTATTTTAGTTGGGAATTAATCCCGGGCGTGCTTTTGCGGAAATGAAGGAGTTTATAGACTGGTTTACTTCATATACACTGTATACATAAGAATTAAGAAGCAATATACTTTTACTTGAAGCTTTATATTATTTTATACTTGCCATGCTATATATTAATTATGGTTTTAGCACTTTACAGTTACAGTTGCACTTCCGTAGGAAATGTGTTTGAATAAAACTTCCGCTGTAACATGGCTAATAGTTATCGAAACAGCTCTTAGTAAGACTTGTATTAGCTATAAGGAGGAAGCTGATAGCCCGATAGATTCACCAACATGACAGATAAATTTTTTACTGGATCTTAAAAAATCCAAAATCCAAATCTAGGCTTTTGTATTTTTTACGCATAAAATTAGACTCTGTCTAAAGTATCTGGAATAACTTAAAATAAAATCTTTGTACACCACTTCTATGGTTAGGTGATTATCACTTATCCCTTCTTCTAGTAGAAAACATTGCTAAAGAAATCTCTTAAGTATTGTTAATTATGAAAAAGTGCAAAGAACATATTCTATGTTATAAAATAAAAGCGAGTATTTCATAAAATTCCCATATAACAAGAAGAATCTGGTTTTTTGTCCGATGCAATACGAGTTTTCAGCAACGTTAACTCGTTGATTGAGATCAATTGAGTGTCCGAGACGTTCTGGCAAGCTATTTACAATTTGAACAGATCTTGATTTATATATTACAACTTTTATTTTTTTACTGAAATTAAAGTCATTTTTAAAACTAACTGTAAAAGAAGACAACTCTCGCAATGAAATTAAAGCTGTCAGATCTCATATTAATACAATTCGATAATTTTGGTTCGTATCTATAGAATCACCTACTGAACAACTTTTATCAACAGCTATCTTAATCTAAAATTTTTATTTTGTGTTTCCTAGAAGTACCTTACAAATTTTGTTTTTTTTGACAGTTCATAAAACATCTTTACATCATATAAAAGTTGCTTCCTGCCATATGTACACTTACATCTTTTAAACTAAGCAACGGATTTTAATCCGGTTTTGATCAGAGACAGAGTGATTCCAGAGGAGCTGGTGCGGGTTGCTAGTAAAATATAAATAGTTGAAAATTTTATTTTTATCGTGATATGTTCTCCTAATGATCGGAAATTTAGGCTTCTAGTTTTATCCATAACGATTTTACAAGTAATCAAAAATGCCAAGACTATCTTTAAAAACAGGATGACACGGCTCACTTGGTTATTTGCTTTGCTCGACTCGGTGGGAGCACCTAGTGTCCTTATTATTTAAAATGTTGATATTTTCTAAGTCTTTGTATTGTAGATAAAAGATAGAGAAAACAAATAAAAAAAGAATCTGTTTTATTAATATATTTTTAGATATTACGTCATTTAACCCAGAGGTTCCGAAACTAAACCGATTTTCCCGGTCCTGAGACATTTTTCCCGGAAGGATACTATACACAGTATATGTATATAGTTTCAAACTACTTCACCATAGTTTTGTAGTTCAAGGCTAATAATTAATCCAAAGGGTAATCGATAAAGACATGAAATAGGAATGATATCATTCAATCGATTACTTCAAGAGGTGAAATAAAATATTCAAACAAAAGCCAAGCTCGTGCGTCACTATCGAGTTGGCTAAATAAATATATACTAGGTATACTCTTGTAAACTTGATATTATGAAATATTACATTTTAGTGTTATTAACAACTTATAACAACATTATCAGGTTTTCATACAAAAATAACGAAAAATATAATCAACCTAAAGAAGGTGCCATTTTATGTTAGCGAAGAGGTTGAAAAATAAAGTGAGAAAATTGGAAAGTTAAGAAGTGGAATTAAAGAACGAAAGCGTTAAGAAGATATAGCAGCGGGCAGCTAACTTTAGGTCTGAGAAAAAAATGGGAGAAAGTTGCGCATTGTGAGCGTGCTGCGACGTTTACTATTTTGATAAATAGCAGACGCGTTGGAATTGAAACGTCGCATAACAACCAGCCGTGTGTGACGCGCTGCCCTTGCCCCGCGCTCCCCGCTAAAAAACCCTTATAGTATCTTCTGCGCATTCAAGGTCAAACCTATACATACGTGCCGTCGCATAAAGTGTTACGTGCTGTCGTACAAAGTTAATAAACATCTTCACCAAAAATATTTTCCAATTTCTGATCACAAAATTTAGGCTCATAACTAAAAGATTTAATAAAATTTGATAAAGTAGTAAATCGTCTAATGGTTTACAAACTCTGAAAAGTTCTTATAAATCTGTGTTATAAACATGAAAATACTTTATGGCTTCGCACGATTTCTCTTCTATAGCCTGCAGATATTATACTCGTATCTAAACCTTTGTAATCTAAACCGTCCCCTTGATCCACTCTCTCTATTTGTACCACATTAAAATCCGTTTAGTAATTTAAAAGATCTAAGAAGCGACTTAGTATTATGCTATGTAAACAATTTGTTTATATGTTACATAAAACTGAATTTGAAAGGTTTCTTTAATACTGCTTAAGGAAGTGGGTGTTATCATTTATGTAAGAAGTACTTATTTGACTTAAGAACTATCTAACAATATACTGAACTTTCGTGTGTTATAATAATAAATTATTAAACAAGTCATAACAAATCAACAGGTTGAGAAAGATGCATATCACTGCATATTATAAAACAAGGTCCCATTCTGAGTCTGTTTCTCTGTTCAATCAAAAACTACTCACTAACTACGCCCAATAGACAGAGCAATTTATGACGATGATTTAAATGTGTAATTTGTTAAGGTTTCGTGCTGAAAATATCGGTAAACGTCAAGCTGCCTGGGAGCTTTCATCTTGAAAGATGCCTTATCCCTTTTAGAGATATAAGAATTTAATATATGGTCACTAGTTTTATGCTATAAGCTTGTCTTGTTTTATCGTAAACTTAACTACTGATATATATGAAACTAGAAATATTTCAAAATTTAATCTAATCATTGAAGTACAGAAATTTGGGTCAAGTTAAATGGAAGAGAATTCGGTGATCGTTTCCCATTCACGCTTTGAGCGAAGTTTAGTTAAGGATTTTGCTCGAATTTGCGAGAGCTTTCAAGTAAAATACGTAATGCAAGCTCCTAAATATTAAAGCTTCTGCTTATAGTTCTGCACAATATCTTATATACAAGCTACACATAAAATATAAATAGACATATAAATTTGTTATGAAAATTTACATACTCTTTTAAACTAGTTGAGAATGCATGGTTAGCTAAGTAACGTCATACTAAAACCAATATGGAGGACGATTCGATATATTTTTTGTGACTGCCTATTATTTAGATATCAATTCTTAGCATTAGTAGACTTTAGGCTTATGTATTAGTAATCATGAGTAGAATAAATTGAATTTAAGTTTTTAAATGTCTGATTTTTTAAAAGTCGCTATATAGTAGTATTTTTTATTATCCCTATATCCAATTTGTACTCTACTGCTATATTCAAAACGAATGGACTGTAGGCTAAAATAAAATGTATTTTTACGAGCAAACTAAACGATACCCAATAGTTAGTTTCAGGTGCGAATATACATCGCGAGGTTCATTTTTTTTATTACTTTTAGAACAAAAGCAATGCATTGCAAAACTCATACAGATGAAGCTTTCACGTTATACGTTTTTAGTATACTTTAATATATTTTACGATTTTACCATAGGTACGTACATGGAAAATGACAAAAATTAAAAATAAGTTTTTTGAAGATTTTTGTTCTTATCATAATAAATTTAAGATAAATTATTAAGAATATTTATCTTCTATTTTCCTCGAAGAGAAAGACAAACAAAACTGATAGAGCATCCCACCCTAGAAGAGTTTGAACACCTCCCTCTCCCCAGCTAACCCAGCTAAACTGTATAATTACTGTTTACAGACCTGACGTAAAAACACTTTAGTTTTGTTAACATGGAAATGTTAACCCCCTTTTTCTGTGTGCAAATCCTCAGCTGTATCCAATAGCGGCTGAGACATTTGTCATGAAATATGTGACTTTTTTTTATTTTTCTCTCTTTCTACTTGACTTAATAGTATATAATTTATAAGTGACGATTCAATAATTTAACAGGACAAACTTATTTTGATAAAAAAAAAAAAAAAACACTTTAGTTGCTGTTTGTCTAGACTTCGAAATAAAGATAAAACGTATGCTATTTATTCATAGACTGGTCGGATTTATTTGATTAAACGGTTCATTTGTAATATTAGATATACTGTCTTATTTACATAAATCAAATTTATAAACGAAAAGACAAATATTTAAACCCCGACGCCCCCATTTTAGCACGTCATGTTAATATATAGATACCTAAATTAAACTTATAGTAAGTTTAACTTCTGTATGTCTATCTTTAGTTACTACTATTACTATAATGTAAGTTTTAGTATAGCAAAATCTTCTATTACCTTTGATTTCTGTTAGTTATTATTTACTGTTTCGACGTAATTGAGGTAGTATTATAAGAAATTTCATAAAGTAAACATCAAATAATTTAGTATAATGACTGACCAAAAAGTTTAGATAAGTCAGTATCACAATATTAGTCAAACAATGAATGTAAACAGTAAAAGGTTATTATTTTCATGATGACAAAGAATCTTCTAAACCTACACTTCGGTGAAATCCAAGGCACTACTTGGGTTCCTATCTAAAGTACGTATCAGTATTATATTATACGAGCGGCCTGCCCTCGCTTCGCTCCGGGTATTTAAAGCAATATTATAATTGATGTCCGTAAATTGTCATTCTGTAATTGTGTAGTTTTTCACTATTTACCTAAAAAGAGAGAGTGAGAGGGAGGACAAAGCAAAAATAAAATTGAATAGAAAAAGGAGAGACAGAGAGATAATTCTGAACAAAGATAAAGATTAAAATTAAAGACAGAAAAAAAGAGAGGTTTAGAAAGAATGATGTACATAAGAGGAAGAGAGACGGTAATACTGTCTATCTCTCAGTAAAAATCGGATTAGTAACAACAAAATGGCCATATTCTCGTATTTAAAAAATGCATATGGCAACACTAAATTACCTTTTTCACTCACGCATAATATAATTTTCTATCAGTAAAAAAAAATTATAACCGGATTAGTAACAACAAAATGGCCATATTCAATTAATTAAAAAATGTATATGGCAACACTAAATCACCTTTTCATTTACGAATAGAGTAATTTTCTATCAAGGATTTATTTTTAAATCGGATTAGTAGTTCCTGAGAAACCCTTCAATTTACAAAATGGCTACGTTATGGCACTTAAATGGCCATATCTTTTTAATTAGAATATTTATGCCAACACCATATAGCCTATGTTACCCGGAAAGGATGTAACTTTCTATCGGTGAAAGAATTTTCAAAATCGGTTTAGTAGTTACCGAGCCTATTCGCAACATGCAAACAATCAAATCTTTCCTCTATATTATAGTGTAGATAATTAATAGGCATCATTCCTTATAAACAACAGATTGAAATACATGAAATGGTTTTAAGTATTTAAAATAATTATTTATTATTGAAGTTGCAAGCTCTTAACGAAACTGTTATAAGTAGTCTGCAATGCTTATAATGTAGGCCAAGTGGAAGTATGCAATAACCGACAATCTCGCCAATTATTGTAGTATTCAAAATACATATTAAATTTGAGTTATTTAGCTCGAACATTATAGGATGAATTTATGTTAATTTTCAAACCAAACTTTAAACTTTTGTCTTAGAGAATTTAGAAAATAACAGTTAAATTAAGATAAGTATTTGATTTTATGATTCCTTCGTTTTCATTACTTTTATTAGGATTTTTATGAACCGTCAATGATTGTAAAAATTCTTTAAAATTTAACTGCATCATAAAGTTTAAGTTAAATGTTCGTAAGTTACGATGCTTGGCTGTACGCCATGGACTCATATTTGTTATATTTTATTGAAGTTAGTATTGGTAATTGTATTTATTTTATAGATGAAACTGATCAGTGAAATTATTTAAAAGTACATTACATATCAATATTTGTATTATAATTTATTAAAAACTATATTTTTAATGGAACTCCTATTAACTGTTTCTTTTTACTTAAGTTGAGATAACATAGCCAAAACTCAACAAGTTTTTTTTTTAAGAAAATTTAATCCTACATTAAAATTGTTTATGAAAAAAAAAATGTTTTTTAAAACCATAAAATGTCAGCGCTTCTTCTCTCTCTCGCTATAAGAATATATTATAGCGAGTCTGAGACCTTTCCGACTTTTATAATTATTTGCATAAACAATATTTTTTACTTTTTTAGTAGTTTTTAGTGTACCCTTAAAAAAAAATTAACCGACTTTAAACTCTAAAAAAAATCATCGCTGTATACAATTATTAGATTTTTGTCTAGTACTTTTGTTACCTGGGGAGTATTTCCAATGAAACAAAAAAGAATTTTCGAAATCGGTTTAGGCGTCTTCAAATAATTGGTTAAAAAAAATCTGACCAATTAAAAATCTCCTCCTTTTTTGAAGTCGGTTAAAAGCGATAATTTTGAAGATAGTTAATAGCACTATGAGTTTTCGCTACGGTTGTCATTTTTTAATCTATGTCTATATCTATACTCTATACTATTATATAAAGAGGAAAGATTTTATTGTTTGTATGTTTGTATATATGTATGTTTGTTTGTTTGTTGCGAATAGGTTCGAAAAATACAGAACCGATTATGAAAATTCTTTCACCGATGGGAAGCTACTTCCTTTCCGGGTAACATAGGCTATGTGGTGTTGCCATAATACTCTAATTAAAAAGATATGGCCATTTAAGTGCCATAAGGTGGCCATTTTGTAAATTGAAGAGGAACTACAAATCCGATTTAAAAATTTTTTTCACTGATAGAGAACTACACTATTCGTGAGTGACAAAAGTGAACTAATGTTGCCATATACATTTTTTTATTAATAGAATATGGCCATTTTGTTGCTACTAATCCGATTTTAAAAATTCTATCACTGTAAGAAAACAACACTATTCGTGAGGGACAAAAGTAATTTAGTGTTGCCATATACATTTTTTAATTAATAGAATATGGCTATTTTGTTGCTACTAATCAGATTTTAAAAATTCTTTCACTGTTAGAAAACTACACTATTCGTGAGTGACAAAAGTAATTTAGTGTTGCCATATACATTTTTTAATTAATAGAACATGGCCATTTTATTGCTACTAATCAGATTTTAAAAATTCTTTCACTGTTAGAAAACTATACTATTCGTGAGTGACAAAATGATTTAGTGTTGCCATGTAAATTTTTTATTAATAGAATATGGCCATTTTGTTGTCACTAATCCGATTTTAAAAATTCTTTCACTGAGAGGTCTATAGTATTTCCGTCTCTCTCCCTCTTATAATACTATCATTGCCTCTCATCCTCTCTCTTTTTTCTCTCTTTAATTTTATTTTTATCTGTTCAGAATGATTAGTCTCTTTTCACTTTCATTCTTTCGATTACCTCTCTCTCTTTCTCTCATTCCTCTATCTATTAAATTTTATTTTTGCTCTGTCCTCCCTCTTCTACTATCTGTCGCTTTTCTTTTATTTTTGTTTGTATCATTTTTCTTTTTATAACTTTTTTTTACTCTCTCTCTTTTTTCAAATAATAAAAAGCTACACAATTACAGAGTGACAATTTAAGGACATCAATTATGGTATTTTTTTAAATACCCGGAGTGAAACGAGGGCTGGCCGCTAGTAATATTATAAAATAGTTAAAATTATGATACCCGTGATATTTCTAACGTAATTCTTACTTCTTTTCTTGTTTATTTAAATGAAACATCTTGGTAGAATATGGTTTAAGTAAACTGTCAATTATCTACGCAGTCATGTCGTATTTGATCCTGCAAATTGCGAGCGACTTGTCGGTGTCGGGGAAGCGTCAACCCTACTTGACCTACATTCCAACACATCTACGCTAAGGCTTTGGATTTGATATCTGATTTACTTGAAACTTTTAACATACTACATTATAACTTGTGTGTATATAACGGGTAGCTCACCCCAATTTTTCAAAATTGATACTGCAAAACAACGTTTGCCGGGTCAACTAGTAAAAATATAAATATAAATATAATATATAAAAAATATAAATATATAAGTATTTTGGAGGAGATTCTAATTTAAACTTGAGAAAAGAAAGGCATCTGTTAGCAACACTGTTTATAAAGTAGTAGTAGCGGGTAGATCATTTTATAATATTATTTCAAGTATACCGACTTGAAGACAATATATAACCTTTAGTGCGATAGATTAGTCCCAGTCTCTCTGGTGTTTTCGGGTTATTTTCGTTTATTTACTTTATTATCTATTATCGTTAGCGAGGCCGAGTGGTGGAGGTGAGTCAGTCGCTCTTGTGGTGGAGGTGAGTCAGTCGCTCTTTATTGTCTTCACGTCGGTCGTGAAGACAATATAGTGCGATAACACACTACAACGCACTTTTAGTGCGATAGATTAGTCTCAGTCTCTCTGGTGTTTTCGTGCAGTGGACATGGAAGTTAGTGTTATAGTGTCGTGATTAAGGTTACCCTTCTCAAGGTCCATGTAAGTTTACTTTATTATCTATTGTCGTTAGCGACGTCGAGTGGTGGAGGTGAGAGTTATGAAAGAGCTTTTTAAACCTGTTCCTAGGTCTCAAGCCCAAGGCACTGCTCGCCTCAGTCTAAACTGCATGTGTATACGTATTGCTGTACAGTAATGGGTATCATTCCTCTCTCTATATCTTTGATTTAAAGAAATAATGAAAACAAGTGATGAATATGAAAATATAATTTTAGGTTATCCGAATTTTAATCTTGGCTTTTGTTTCCTTTGTTATAATATTTTATTATTTTATCTTCAGTAAGAAATAATAGATGGCACCACCATGCAATAAAATCACATTTTATTACATTAAGTCTATATTAAATTTAACGTATTACAGATATAGAATAACTGGCATAGTATTATAATTTTTAAAGTGAGTTTAGTTCAATCAAAATAAAAAAGGAATCAAAATGTTACCTTGCTATAAACCGCGGCAATCTGAACTACCAAACTCGTATGGTACAACTTAGAAGAGCACCCTGTCCACACAAAAGTGAGACGCGCGAACCCGAACCAAGACACACCACATAAGTTGGTAGCTTGACGATCTAACAACCACACTCGTACGGCACAATCCGGAAGAGCACACCGTTGACAGAAAAGTGTAACGCGCGAACCCGAACCAGTACACACCACACAAGTAGATCGCGATCGACAATCGACGTACGTTTCGCTCCGTAACCGAAGCATCTTCAGGACGTGTTGACTCTACAAGCGTCACTTGCTAAGTGACAATTTTGTTCAAAAAACAGCCTTTTATACCTTAACTCAATACTCGATATTCGAGACGCAATACTCGATACTCGATACTTAACTCGGTACTCGTGTTTTGTTCTTACAACTAAAGATATCGAGTAGAGTGGATTTAGACACGTTTATTTGTTCGTTCAGCAGCTCAAACGTTTGATTGGTATTTTTAATTATTTCTAATTGCTCTAACAAATTAAGTTTAATACCTTTATCGCAAATATGTAGTATTTTGTGAGAATGGCCCATATTGTGGCCACTATCTAAGAGATGTTTAGCAAAATGGGATTTCTCAGGTTTATTGTTCCTAAAAGCAGCTAAGTGTTCTTTATAACGAATATCAAAACTACGACCCGTTTGACCTACATATTTGGCATTGCAGTCAGAACATTGAAGCTCATATACTCCTGATTTTTGGTTGTTACTCGGTTTATCTTTACCGTTACAAATACGTCTAAGTGAATTATTGGTCTTGAAACCAACATTTACATTATGAGATTTAAGAATTTTCGCTATTCGTTCAGAAGACGGTCCAAAATAAGTTATACTAGATTTGTATTTATTTTGATTTTCGGGAGGGACTGCATATAATTGTTTATTAATTTGTGCTGACTGTTTCTTTTTAATAATATTGTTAATGGTGTCCAAATTGTAACCGTTAGCAGAAGCAATTCGATATATTATTTTCAGTTCCTTTTGATAGTTTGCTTTATTAAGCGGAATAGTCATTAATCTTTGGATGTAACTATGAAATGCTGCAAGCTTATGTTGCCAGGGATGACATGATATAGAAGGTATTGTTATGTCTGTGTAAGTAGGCTTACGATAGATTTCAAACTGGTGTTTGTTGTTGACGCGAGTAATCGAAAGATCAAGAAATTTTAGTGAATTTTGTTCTTCAAACTCAGCTTTAAATTTTATTTTGGGGTGAATTGTGTTTAAGTTTGATATGAAATGTCCTAGTTGCCTATCTGTTCCAGTCCAGCAAATAATTATATCATCAACATATCGATAATAGTAAAGAATATTATTATTATTGACAATGTTTTTGTTTTCAAAATCATTCATAAATAATTCTGCCATTAACGGACTGAGAGGAGAACCCATTGCAAGACCTTCTCTTTGAAGATAAATTTTATCGTTGAATTTAAAGTAGTTTTGTTTCATACAAATTTGTGTTAATTCTACTATTTCGGAAATTTCAAGAGGGTGCAATCTCCTCTTTTCAAGAAGCCCTGTCATAATATCTAATGTTTCATCGACTGGGACATTTGTGAATAAACTATCAACATCGAGCGATAATAACTTACAACGATTTGGCAAGTTAATATTTTTTATGCAATCAACTAAATGAATACTATTTTTAAGAGAGTATTGTGGCTTAAACGAGATTTTTGACACAATTTCGTTATTTAAAAACTTTGCTAACAAATATGCTGGAGCACCTATGTATGAGACAACAGGACGTATGGGGATGTGGTCCTTATGTATTTTTGGTAAACCGTATAACTTTGGCGCATGAGGATTCATTACTAAGACTTTTTGTTTATTTGAATTTTTAGGAAATATAAATTCGGAATTTTCTACAGATTGTCTAATTTCTTTAGAAAATTTACAAGTTGGGTCAGAAGGCAAATGGAGAAATTCGTTTCCTGATATAACATCATTAACTTTATCTAAATAATCGTTACGTGTAAGAATGACGACTGCGTTACCCTTGTCAGCTTTAGATACTATGAGATCATTGTCTTTAATCGTCTTTTGTAAAGATTTAAAAATTTGCTTATCATGATTAGTTACGCAAGAAGAAGGAATATTTTTTATTTCATGCGCCACAAGATTTTTGACTACATTATCTTTTTTGTTTATGATAACTGCTAATTCTGCGTCAACCGCTAGTGTTTCTAAAGCTTTATTTGTAACATTTTCGGAGATATTATATTTTAACCCTTTTTCTAACAATTGCATTTCATCATTTGAAAATACCGTGTTGGTGAGATTTTTAACCCGTGGATAGAATGTATGATCGGAGAGAACTGTTAATTCATCGTTTTTACTGTAAAGTTTAGAAGATTTGGGGGAATTACTAACTAATGCACGTAATTTCTTTTGTTGAGTAAGGAATTTTTTATAGACCTCAAGCGAAGCTATTTCTCTAGCTTTGTGATCTAGCAAATCGAATTCAACGTTATGTAACTTGAAAGAGAGTTCAGAATAAAGTATTTTAAGATGGTGTTTAAGATTGTCCCTAACAGTAAACCAGTGTCTCGATTCCTCATTTAGCCAAATTTTTTGCGCTTTTTTAATAGCGATCTCAGAAGAACGACTACGTGTGTTTGATTTTATGTTGATATAGTTTGGGATTACGTTAAGATGTTTACATTGTTGATTAAACCAAACATTTTGAACTGCTACGCGATGTAACTTTGTTAATTTTATGTAGAGTTTTGCCTGAACGGTCAAGCTCACCGACTTTAAATATTGAATTGAATCAGGCGTTACTTTGCGGAAATTCATGGTTTAAAAGGAATCAAAATGTTACCTTGCTATAAACCGCGGCAATCTGAACTACCAAACTCGTATGGTACAACTTAGAAGAGCACCCTGTCCACACAAAAGTGAGACGCGCGAACCCGAACCAAGACACACCACATAAGTTTGTAGCTTGACGATCTAACAACCACACTCGTACGGCACAATCCGGAAGAGCACACCGTTGACAGAAAAGTGTAACGCGCGAACCCGAACCAGTACACACCACACAAGTAGATCGCGATCGACAATCGACGTACGTTTCGCTCCGTAACCGAAGCATCTTCAGGACGTGTTGACTCTACAAGCGTCACTTGCTAAGTGACAATTTTGTTCAAAAAACAGCCTTTTATACCTTAACTCAATACTCGATATTCGAGACGCAATACTCGATACTCGATACTTAACTCGGTACTCGTGTTTTGTTCTTACAACTAAAGATATCGAGTAGAGTGGATTTAGACACGTTTATTTGTTCGTTCAGCAGCTCAAACGTTTGATTGGTATTTTTAATTATTTCTAATTGCTCTAACAAATTAAGTTTAATACCTTTATCGCAAATATGTAGTATTTTGTGAGAATGGCCCATATTGTGGCCGCTATCTAAGAGATGTTTAGCAAAATGGGATTTCTCAGGTTTATTGTTCCTAAAAGCAGCTAAGTGTTCTTTATAACGAATATCAAAACTACGACCCGTTTGACCTACATATTTGGCATTGCAGTCAGAACATTGAAGCTCATATACTCCTGATTTTTGGTTGTTACTCGGTTTATCTTTACCGTTACAAATACGTCTAAGTGAATTATTGGTCTTGAAACCAACATTTACATTATGAGATTTAAGAATTTTCGCTATTCGTTCAGAAGACGGTCCAAAATAAGTTATACTAGATTTGTATTTATTTTGATTTTCGGGAGGGACTGCATATAATTGTTTATTAATTTGTGCTGACTGTTTCTTTTTAATAATATTGTTAATGGTGTCCAAATTGTAACCGTTAGCAGAAGCAATTCGATATATTATTTTCAGTTCCTTTTGATAGTTTGCTTTATTAAGCGGAATAGTCATTAATCTTTGGATGTAACTATGAAATGCTGCAAGCTTATGTTGCCAGGGATGACATGATATAGAAGGTATTGTTATGTCTGTGTAAGTAGGCTTACGATAGATTTCAAACTGGTGTTTGTTGTTGACGCGAGTAATCGAAAGATCAAGAAATTTTAGTGAATTTTGTTCTTCAAACTCAGCTTTAAATTTTATTTTGGGGTGAATTGTGTTTAAGTTTGATATGAAATGTCCTAGTTGCCTATCTGTTCCAGTCCAGCAAATAATTATATCATCAACATATCGATAATAGTAAAGAATATTATTATTATTGACAATGTTTTTGTTTTCAAAATCATTCATAAATAATTCTGCCATTAACGGACTGAGAGGAGAACCCATTGCAAGACCTTCTCTTTGAAGATAAATTTTATCGTTGAATTTAAAGTAGTTTTGTTTCATACAAATTTGTGTTAATTCTACTATTTCGGAAATTTCAAGAGGGTGCAATCTCCTCTTTTCAAGAAGCCCTGTCATAATATCTAATGTTTCATCGACTGGGACATTTGTGAATAAACTATCAACATCGAGCGATAATAACTTACAACGATTTGGCAAGTTAATATTTTTTATGCAATCAACTAAATGAATACTATTTTTAAGAGAGTATTGTGGCTTAAACGAGATTTTTGACACAATTTCGTTATTTAAAAACTTTGCTAACAAATATGCTGGAGCACCTATGTATGAGACAACAGGACGTATGGGGATGTGGTCCTTATGTATTTTTGGTAAACCGTATAACTTTGGCGCATGAGGATTCATTACTAAGACTTTTTGTTTATTTGAATTTTTAGGAAATATAAATTCGGAATTTTCTACAGATTGTCTAATTTCTTTAGAAAATTTACAAGTTGGGTCAGAAGGCAAATGGAGAAATTCGTTTCCTGATATAACATCATTAACTTTATCTAAATAATCGTTACGTGTAAGAATGACGACTGCGTTACCCTTGTCAGCTTTAGATACTATGAGATCATTGTCTTTAATCGTCTTTTGTAAAGATTTAAAAATTTGCTTATCATGATTAGTTACGCAAGAAGAAGGAATATTTTTTATTTCATGCGCCACAAGATTTTTGACTACATTATCTTTTTTGTTTATGATAACTGCTAATTCTGCGTCAACCGCTAGTGTTTCTAAAGCTTTATTTGTAACATTTTCGGAGATATTATATTTTAACCCTTTTTCTAACAATTGCATTTCATCATTTGAAAATACCGTGTTGGTGAGATTTTTAACCCGTGGATAGAATGTATGATCGGAGAGAACTGTTAATTCATCGTTTTTACTGTAAAGTTTAGAAGATTTGGGGGAATTACTAACTAATGCACGTAATTTCTTTTGTTGAGTAAGGAATTTTTTATAGACCTCAAGCGAAGCTATTTCTCTAGCTTTGTGATCTAGCAAATCGAATTCAACGTTATGTAACTTGAAAGAGAGTTCAGAATAAAGTATTTTAAGATGGTGTTTAAGATTGTCCCTAACAGTAAACCAGTGTCTCGATTCCTCATTTAGCCAAATTTTTTGCGCTTTTTTAATAGCGGTCTCAGAAGAACGACTACGTGTGTTTGATTTTATGTTGATATAGTTTGGGATTACGTTAAGATGTTTACATTGTTGATTAAACCAAACATTTTGAACTGCTACGCGATGTAACTTTGTTAATTTTATGTAGAGTTTTGCCTGAACGGTCAAGCTCACCGACTTTAAATATTGAATTGAATCAGGCGTTACTTTGCGGAAATTCATGGTTTAAAAGGAATCAAAATGTTACCTTGCTATAAACCGCGGCAATCTGAACTACCAAACTCGTATGGTACAACTTAGAAGAGCACCCTGTCCACACAAAAGTGAGACGCGCGAACCCGAACCAAGACACACCACATAAGTTGGTAGCTTGACGATCTAACAACCACACTCGTACGGCACAATCCGGAAGAGCACACCGTTGACAGAAAAGTGTAACGCGCGAACCCGAACCAGTACACACCACACAAGTAGATCGCGATCGACAATCGACGTACGTTTCGCTCCGTAACCGAAGCATCTTCAGGACGTGTTGACTCTACAAGCGTCACTTGCTAAGTGACAATTTTGTTCAAAAAACAGCCTTTTATACCTTAACTCAATACTCGATATTCGAGACGCAATACTCGATACTCGATACTTAACTCGGTACTCGTGTTTTGTTCTTACAACTAAAGATATCGAGTAGAGTGGATTTAGACACGTTTATTTGTTCGTTCAGCAGCTCAAACGTTTGATTGGTATTTTTAATTATTTCTAATTGCTCTAACAAATTAAGTTTAATACCTTTATCGCAAATATGTAGTATTTTGTGAGAATGGCCCATATTGTGGCCGCTATCTAAGAGATGTTTAGCAAAATGGGATTTCTCAGGTTTATTGTTCCTAAAAGCAGCTAAGTGTTCTTTATAACGAATATCAAAACTACGACCCGTTTGACCTACATATTTGGCATTGCAGTCAGAACATTGAAGCTCATATACTCCTGATTTTTGGTTGTTACTCGGTTTATCTTTACCGTTACAAATACGTCTAAGTGAATTATTGGTCTTGAAACCAACATTTACATTATGAGATTTAAGAATTTTCGCTATTCGTTCAGAAGACGGTCCAAAATAAGTTATACTAGATTTGTATTTATTTTGATTTTCGGGAGGGACTGCATATAATTGTTTATTAATTTGTGCTGACTGTTTCTTTTTAATAATATTGTTAATGGTGTCCAAATTGTAACCGTTAGCAGAAGCAATTCGATATATTATTTTCAGTTCCTTTTGATAGTTTGCTTTATTAAGCGGAATAGTCATTAATCTTTGGATGTAACTATGAAATGCTGCAAGCTTATGTTGCCAGGGATGACATGATATAGAAGGTATTGTTATGTCTGTGTAAGTAGGCTTACGATAGATTTCAAACTGGTGTTTGTTGTTGACGCGAGTAATCGAAAGATCAAGAAATTTTAGTGAATTTTGTTCTTCAAACTCAGCTTTAAATTTTATTTTGGGGTGAATTGTGTTTAAGTTTGATATGAAATGTCCTAGTTGCCTATCTGTTCCAGTCCAGCAAATAATTATATCATCAACATATCGATAATAGTAAAGAATATTATTATTATTGACAATGTTTTTGTTTTCAAAATCATTCATAAATAATTCTGCCATTAACGGACTGAGAGGAGAACCCATTGCAAGACCTTCTCTTTGAAGATAAATTTTATCGTTGAATTTAAAGTAGTTTTGTTTCATACAAATTTGTGTTAATTCTACTATTTCGGAAATTTCAAGAGGGTGCAATCTCCTCTTTTCAAGAAGCCCTGTCATAATATCTAATGTTTCATCGACTGGGACATTTGTGAATAAACTATCAACATCGAGCGATAATAACTTACAACGATTTGGCAAGTTAATATTTTTTATGCAATCAACTAAATGAATACTATTTTTAAGAGAGTATTGTGGCTTAAACGAGATTTTTGACACAATTTCGTTATTTAAAAACTTTGCTAACAAATATGCTGGAGCACCTATGTATGAGACAACAGGACGTATGGGGATGTGGTCCTTATGTATTTTTGGTAAACCGTATAACTTTGGCGCATGAGGATTCATTACTAAGACTTTTTGTTTATTTGAATTTTTAGGAAATATAAATTCGGAATTTTCTACAGATTGTCTAATTTCTTTAGAAAATTTACAAGTTGGGTCAGAAGGCAAATGGAGAAATTCGTTTCCTGATATAACATCATTAACTTTATCTAAATAATCGTTACGTGTAAGAATGACGACTGCGTTACCCTTGTCAGCTTTAGATACTATGAGATCATTGTCTTTAATCGTCTTTTGTAAAGATTTAAAAATTTGCTTATCATGATTAGTTACGCAAGAAGAAGGAATATTTTTTATTTCATGCGCCACAAGATTTTTGACTACATTATCTTTTTTGTTTATGATAACTGCTAATTCTGCGTCAACCGCTAGTGTTTCTAAAGCTTTATTTGTAACATTTTCGGAGATATTATATTTTAACCCTTTTTCTAACAATTGCATTTCATCATTTGAAAATACCGTGTTGGTGAGATTTTTAACCCGTGGATAGAATGTATGATCGGAGAGAACTGTTAATTCATCGTTTTTACTGTAAAGTTTAGAAGATTTGGGGGAATTACTAACTAATGCACGTAATTTCTTTTGTTGAGTAAGGAATTTTTTATAGACCTCAAGCGAAGCTATTTCTCTAGCTTTGTGATCTAGCAAATCGAATTCAACGTTATGTAACTTGAAAGAGAGTTCAGAATAAAGTATTTTAAGATGGTGTTTAAGATTGTCCCTAACAGTAAACCAGTGTCTCGATTCCTCATTTAGCCAAATTTTTTGCGCTTTTTTAATAGCGATCTCAGAAGAACGACTACGTGTGTTTGATTTTATGTTGATATAGTTTGGGATTACGTTAAGATGTTTACATTGTTGATTAAACCAAACATTTTGAACTGCTACGCGATGTAACTTTGTTAATTTTATGTAGAGTTTTGCCTGAACGGTCAAGCTCACCGACTTTAAATATTGAATTGAATCAGGCGTTACTTTGCGGAAATTCATGGTTTAAAAGGAATCAAAATGTTACCTTGCTATAAACCGCGGCAATCTGAACTACCAAACTCGTATGGTACAACTTAGAAGAGCACCCTGTCCACACAAAAGTGAGACGCGCGAACCCGAACCAAGACACACCACATAAGTTGGTAGCTTGACGATCTAACAACCACACTCGTACGGCACAATCCGGAAGAGCACACCGTTGACAGAAAAGTGTAACGCGCGAACCCGAACCAGTACACACCACACAAGTAGATCGCGATCGACAATCGACGTACGTTTCGCTCCGTAACCGAAGCATCTTCAGGACGTGTTGACTCTACAAGCGTCACTTGCTAAGTGACAATTTTGTTCAAAAAACAGCCTTTTATACCTTAACTCAATACTCGATATTCGAGACGCAATACTCGATACTCGATACTTAACTCGGTACTCGTGTTTTGTTCTTACAACTAAAGATATCGAGTAGAGTGGATTTAGACACGTTTATTTGTTCGTTCAGCAGCTCAAACGTTTGATTGGTATTTTTAATTATTTCTAATTGCTCTAACAAATTAAGTTTAATACCTTTATCGCAAATATGTAGTATTTTGTGAGAATGGCCCATATTGTGGCCGCTATCTAAGAGATGTTTAGCAAAATGGGATTTCTCAGGTTTATTGTTCCTAAAAGCAGCTAAGTGTTCTTTATAACGAATATCACAACTACGACCCGTTTGACCTACATATTTGGCATTGCAGTCAGAACATTGAAGCTCATATACTCCTGATTTTTGGTTGTTACTCGGTTTATCTTTACCGTTACAAATACGTCTAAGTGAATTATTGGTCTTGAAACCAACATTTACATTATGAGATTTAAGAATTTTCGCTATTCGTTCAGAAGACGGTCCAAAATAAGTTATACTAGATTTGTATTTATTTTGATTTTCGGGAGGGACTGCATATAATTGTTTATTAATTTGTGCTGACTGTTTCTTTTTAATAATATTGTTAATGGTGTCCAAATTGTAACCGTTAGCAGAAGCAATTCGATATATTATTTTCAGTTCCTTTATTAAGCGGAATAGTCATTAATCTTTGGATGTAACTATGAAATGCTGCAAGCTTATGTTGCCAGGGATGACATGATATAGAAGGTATTGTTATGTCTGTGTAAGTAGGCTTACGATAGATTTCAAACTGGTGTTTGTTGTTGACGCGAGTAATCGAAAGATCAAGAAATTTTAGTGAATTTTGTTCTTCAAACTCAGCTTTAAATTTTATTTTGGGGTGAATTGTGTTTAAGTTTGATATGAAATGTCCTAGTTGCCTATCTGTTCCAGTCCAGCAAATAATTATATCATCAACATATCGATAATAGTAAAGAATATTATTATTATTGACAATGTTTTTGTTTTCAAAATCATTCATAAATAATTCTGCCATTAACGGACTGAGAGGAGAACCCATTGCAAGACCTTCTCTTTGAAGATAAATTTTATCGTTGAATTTAAAGTAGTTTTGTTTCATACAAATTTGTGTTAATTCTACTATTTCGGAAATTTCAAGAGGGTGCAATCTCCTCTTTTCAAGAAGCCCTGTCATAATATCTAATGTTTCATCGACTGGGACATTTGTGAATAAACTATCAACATCGAGCGATAATAACTTACAACGATTTGGCAAGTTAATATTTTTTATGCAATCAACTAAATGAATACTATTTTTAAGAGAGTATTGTGGCTTAAACGAGATTTTTGACACAATTTCGTTATTTAAAAACTTTGCTAACAAATATGCTGGAGCACCTATGTATGAGACAACAGGACGTATGGGGATGTGGTCCTTATGTATTTTTGGTAAACCGTATAACTTTGGCGCATGAGGATTCATTACTAAGACTTTTTGTTTATTTGAATTTTTAGGAAATATAAATTCGGAATTTTCTACAGATTGTCTAATTTCTTTAGAAAATTTACAAGCTTGTAGAGTCAACACGTCCTGACTCTACAAGTGACGCTTGTAGAATCAGGACGTGTTGACTCTACAAGCGTCACTTAGCAAGTGACGCTTGTAGAGTCAACACGTCCTGAAGATGCTTCGGTTACGGAGCGAAACGTACGTCGATTGTCGATCGCGATCTACTTGTGTGGTGTGTACTGGTTCGGGTTCGCGCGTTACACTTTTCTGTCAACGGTGTGCTCTTCCGGATTGTGCCGTACGAGTGTGGTTGTTAGATCGTCAAGCTACCAACTTATGTGGTGTGTCTTGGTTCGGGTTCGCGCGTCTCACTTTTGTGTGGACAGGGTGCTCTTCTAAGTTGTACCATACGAGTTTGGTAGTTCAGATTGCCGCGGTTTATAGCAAGGTAACATTTTGATTCCTTTTAAACCATGAATTTCCGCAAAGTAACGCCTGATTCAATTCAATATTTAAAGTCGGTGAGCTTGACCGTTCAGGCAAAACTCTACATAAAATTAACAAAGTTACATCGCGTAGCAGTTCAAAATGTTTGGTTTAATCAACAATGTAAACATCTTAACGTAATCCCAAACTATATCAACATAAAATCAAACACACGTAGTCGTTCTTCTGAGATCGCTATTAAAAAAGCGCAAAAAATTTGGCTAAATGAGGAATCGAGACACTGGTTTACTGTTAGGGACAATCTTAAACACCATCTTAAAATACTTTATTCTGAACTCTCTTTCAAGTTACATAACGTTGAATTCGATTTGCTAGATCACAAAGCTAGAGAAATAGCTTCGCTTGAGGTCTATAAAAAATTCCTTACTCAACAAAAGAAATTACGTGCATTAGTTAGTAATTCCCCCAAATCTTCTAAACTTTACAGTAAAAACGATGAATTAACAGTTCTCTCCGATCATACATTCTATCCACGGGTTAAAAATCTCACCAACACGGTATTTTCAAATGATGAAATGCAATTGTTAGAAAAAGGGTTAAAATATAATATCTCCGAAAATGTTACAAATAAAGCTTTAGAAACACTAGCGGTTGACGCAGAATTAGCAGTTATCATAAACAAAAAAGATAATGTAGTCAAAAATCTTGTGGCGCATGAAATAAAAAATATTCCTTCTTCTTGCGTAACTAATCATGATAAGCAAATTTTTAAATCTTTACAAAAGACGATTAAAGACAATGATCTCATAGTATCTAAAGCTGACAAGGGTAACGCAGTCGTCATTCTTACACGTAACGATTATTTAGATAAAGTTAATGATGTTATATCAGGAAACGAATTTCTCCATTTGCCTTCTGACCCAACTTGTAAATTTTCTAAAGAAATTAGACAATCTGTAGAAAATTCCGAATTTATATTTCCTAAAAATTCAAATAAACAAAAAGTCTTAGTAATGAATCCTCATGCGCCAAAGTTATACGGTTTACCAAAAATACATAAGGACCACATCCCCATACGTCCTGTTGTCTCATACATAGGTGCTCCAGCATATTTGTTAGCAAAGTTTTTAAATAACGAAATTGTGTCAAAAATCTCGTTTAAGCCACAATACTCTCTTAAAAATAGTATTCATTTAGTTGATTGCATAAAAAATATTAACTTGCCAAATCGTTGTAAGTTATTATCGCTCGATGTTGATAGTTTATTCACAAATGTCCCAGTCGATGAAACATTAGATATTATGACAGGGCTTCTTGAAAAGAGGAGATTGCACCCTCTTGAAATTTCCGAAATAGTAGAATTAACACAAATTTGTATGAAACAAAACTACTTTAAATTCAACGATAAAATTTATCTTCAAAGAGAAGGTCTTGCAATGGGTTCTCCTCTCAGTCCGTTAATGGCAGAATTATTTATGAATGATTTTGAAAACAAAAACATTGTCAATAATAATAATATTCTTTACTATTATCGATATGTTGATGATATAATTATTTGCTGGACTGGAACAGATAGGCAACTAGGACATTTCATATCAAACTTAAACACAATTCACCCCAAAATAAAATTTAAAGCTGAGTTTGAAGAACAAAATTCACTAAAATTTCTTGATCTTTCGATTACTCGCGTCAACAACAAACACCAGTTTGAAATCTATCGTAAGCCTACTTACACAGACATAACAATACCTTCTATATCATGTCATCCCTGGCAACATAAGCTTGCAGCATTTCATAGTTACATCCAAAGATTAATGACTATTCCGCTTAATAAAGCAAACTATCAAAAGGAACTGAAAATAATATATCGAATTGCTTCTGCTAACGGTTACAATTTGGACACCATTAACAATATTATTAAAAAGAAACAGTCAGCACAAATTAATAAACAATTATATGCAGTCCCTCCCGAAAATCAAAATAAATACAAATCTAGTATAACTTATTTTGGACCGTCTTCTGAACGAATAGCGAAAATTCTTAAATCTCATAATGTAAATGTTGGTTTCAAGACCAATAATTCACTTAGACGTATTTGTAACGGTAAAGATAAACCGAGTAACAACCAAAAATCAGGAGTATATGAGCTTCAATGTTCTGACTGCAATGCCAAATATGTAGGTCAAACGGGTCGTAGTTTTGATATTCGTTATAAAGAACACTTAGCTGCTTTTAGGAACAATAAACCTGAGAAATCCCATTTTGCTAAACATCTCTTAGATAGCGGCCACAATATGGGCCATTCTCACAAAATACTACATATTTGCGATAAAGGTATTAAACTTAATTTGTTAGAGCAATTAGAAATAATTAAAAATACCAATCAAACGTTTGAGCTGCTGAACGAACAAATAAACGTGTCTAAATCCACTCTACTCGATATCTTTAGTTGTAAGAACAAAACACGAGTACCGAGTTAAGTATCGAGTATCGAGTATTGCGTCTCGAATATCGAGTATTGAGTTAAGGTATAAAAGGCTGTTTTTTGAACAAAATTGTCACTTAGCAAGTGACGCTTGTAGAGTCAACACGTCCTGAAGATGCTTCGGTTACGGAGCGAAACGTACGTCGATTGTCGATCGCGATCTACTTGTGTGGTGTGTACTGGTTCGGGTTCGCGCGTTACACTTTTCTGTCAACGGTGTGCTCTTCCGGATTGTGCCGTACGAGTGTGGTTGTTAGATCGTCAAGCTACCAACTTATGTGGTGTGTCTTGGTTCGGGTTCGCGCGTCTCACTTTTGTGTGGACAGGGTGCTCTTCTAAGTTGTACCATACGAGTTTGGTAGTTCAGATTGCCGCGGTTTATAGCAAGGTAACATTTTGATTCCTTTTAAACCATGAATTTCCGCAAAGTAACGCCTGATTCAATTCAATATTTAAAGTCGGTGAGCTTGACCGTTCAGGCAAAACTCTACATAAAATTAACAAAGTTACATCGCGTAGCAGTTCAAAATGTTTGGTTTAATCAACAATGTAAACATCTTAACGTAATCCCAAACTATATCAACATAAAATCAAACACACGTAGTCGTTCTTCTGAGATCGCTATTAAAAAAGCGCAAAAAATTTGGCTAAATGAGGAATCGAGACACTGGTTTACTGTTAGGGACAATCTTAAACACCATCTTAAGATACTTTATTCTGAACTCTCTTTCAAGTTACATAACGTTGAATTCGATTTGCTAGATCACAAAGCTAGAGAAATAGCTTCGCTTGAGGTCTATAAAAAATTCCTTACTCAACAAAAGAAATTACGTGCATTAGTTAGTAATTCCCCCAAATCTTCTAAACTTTACAGTAAAAACGATGAATTAACAGTTCTCTCCGATCATACATTCTATCCACGGGTTAAAAATCTCACCAACACGGTATTTTCAAATGATGAAATGCAATTGTTAGAAAAAGGGTTAAAATATAATATCTCCGAAAATGTTACAAATAAAGCTTTAGAAACACTAGCGGTTGACGCAGAATTAGCAGTTATCATAAACAAAAAAGATAATGTAGTCAAAAATCTTGTGGCGCATGAAATAAAAAATATTCCTTCTTCTTGCGTAACTAATCATGATAAGCAAATTTTTAAATCTTTACAAAAGACGATTAAAGACAATGATCTCATAGTATCTAAAGCTGACAAGGGTAACGCAGTCGTCATTCTTACACGTAACGATTATTTAGATAAAGTTAATGATGTTATATCAGGAAACGAATTTCTCCATTTGCCGTCTGACCCAACTTGTAAATTTTCTAAAGAAATTAGACAATCTGTAGAAAATTCCGAATTTAT
Organism: Limenitis camilla; assembly: GCA_905147385.1. Lineage (NCBI taxonomy): Eukaryota > Metazoa > Arthropoda > Insecta > Lepidoptera > Nymphalidae > Limenitis > Limenitis camilla. The sequence goes on along the minus strand of LR990245.1, from coordinate 6,213,902 downwards.
ATTTCCTAAAAATTCAAATAAACAAAAAGTCTTAGTAATGAATCCTCATGCGCCAAAGTTATACGGTTTACCAAAAATACATAAGGACCACATCCCCATACGTCCTGTTGTCTCATACATAGGTGCTCCAGCATATTTGTTAGCAAAGTTTTTAAATAACGAAATTGTGTCAAAAATCTCGTTTAAGCCACAATACTCTCTTAAAAATAGTATTCATTTAGTTGATTGCATAAAAAATATTAACTTGCCAAATCGTTGTAAGTTATTATCGCTCGATGTTGATAGTTTATTCACAAATGTCCCAGTCGATGAAACATTAGATATTATGACAGGGCTTCTTGAAAAGAGGAGATTGCACCCTCTTGAAATTTCCGAAATAGTAGAATTAACACAAATTTGTATGAAACAAAACTACTTTAAATTCAACGATAAAATTTATCTTCAAAGAGAAGGTCTTGCAATGGGTTCTCCTCTCAGTCCGTTAATGGCAGAATTATTTATGAATGATTTTGAAAACAAAAACATTGTCAATAATAATAATATTCTTTACTATTATCGATATGTTGATGATATAATTATTTGCTGGACTGGAACAGATAGGCAACTAGGACATTTCATATCAAACTTAAACACAATTCACCCCAAAATAAAATTTAAAGCTGAGTTTGAAGAACAAAATTCACTAAAATTTCTTGATCTTTCGATTACTCGCGTCAACAACAAACACCAGTTTGAAATCTATCGTAAGCCTACTTACACAGACATAACAATACCTTCTATATCATGTCATCCCTGGCAACATAAGCTTGCAGCATTTCATAGTTACATCCAAAGATTAATGACTATTCCGCTTAATAAAGCAAACTATAAAAAGGAACTGAAAATAATATATCGAATTGCTTCTGCTAACGGTTACAATTTGGACACCATTAACAATATTATTAAAAAGAAACAGTCAGCACAAATTAATAAACAATTATATGCAGTCCCTCCCGAAAATCAAAATAAATACAAATCTAGTATAACTTATTTTGGACCGTCTTCTGAACGAATAGCGAAAATTCTTAAATCTCATAATGTAAATGTTGGTTTCAAGACCAATAATTCACTTAGACGTATTTGTAACGGTAAAGATAAACCGAGTAACAACCAAAAATCAGGAGTATATGAGCTTCAATGTTCTGACTGCAATGCCAAATATGTAGGTCAAACGGGTCGTAGTTTTGATATTCGTTATAAAGAACACTTAGCTGCTTTTAGGAACAATAAACCTGAGAAATCCCATTTTGCTAAACATCTCTTAGATAGCGGCCACAATATGGGCCATTCTCACAAAATACTACATATTTGCGATAAAGGTATTAAACTTAATTTGTTAGAGCAATTAGAAATAATTAAAAATACCAATCAAACGTTTGAGCTGCTGAACGAACAAATAAACGTGTCTAAATCCACTCTACTCGATATCTTTAGTTGTAAGAACAAAACACGTTTATAGCAAGGTAACATTTTGATTCCTTTTAAACCATGAATTTCCGCAAAGTAACGCCTGATTCAATTCAATATTCAATCAAAATATTTTTTTGTAAAATATAACTCCAAAACATAATAATAATAATAAGCCTTTATTCAGACATGATTCATTTTTTTTTTACAATAATGTGTTAGTTGCTAAAAAAAAAGAAAGGCACAAGATTACAAGTTAAACATAGGAATAAAAAATGCTTGAATTTGTATATGTAGTGATATTATTTTATAAAGCTCTTATTTAAATAAGAAATCTAAATACAAAAATTCCCCTTTGACTTTAAAAGTGCTCTTTGCAAATTTTCTCTCGACTGAATAAATTCATGAGCATTGCTTCCCTATTTTAATATATTTTGATATGTATTTATAACGTAGTGTTCTACTTTTCGTAAACTACCGTAAAACCAATATCTAAATAAATTTCTTCCTCACAAACTAATTGAGGATTACCAATTTGATTTGCGATCAGATCTTGTCCATTTTCAGATTAGTCTGAATCGATTTGATTTAAAAACTAAATTAAATTAACACATTCAATATCACATAAACAACAGATGCAAGTGAATATAATTATTGTGACTTCATGTGAAAACACAACACCCGTGAGGCAACGGATACCCGTGAGGGGACGGGTTAGAAAACTATTCCCCCTCTGCTACTGGGAGAGCATCTCGTAAGAGCCGAGTAATCCAGCACCCCTTGGTGGTAAGCGATCTGTTCCCCGACTGGCTTGCAACCACCAGCATGAGATTCCGACCGCCAAGTGTCATAGACGCGTTGCGGTCGAGACACATGTGGGTCAGACTAGTCCCATTTCCCTCTCCAATCCCATTAATACTGCGGATCCAGTGGACTCTAGGCTCTTGCTCAGGGTCCGCTGACACTGTAGCTTTTTCTTCTTCACTGCCTCTCTCGTTCTATCTTCGATGCAACGCATCGACGAAACAAGAGGGTAATCCTCTTGTTTTGTCGATGTCCATGAATGATGCTGGCCAGTTACCATCAAGTGGACCATCTTCTCATTTTCACCTTATCTACCATAAAAAAGGACTCTCGTGTCTGAAATAAATATTACTTATTAGTCGAACCGCGTATCTTCGTTCGCGTAGGAGTATAATATTATGCTTTAGCTTTTTTTATACCGCCCTACCATTATTTTACACGGGAATGCTGCTTTGTTGAGGATAAAAAGTACCCTACTTGTTAATTAACCTTCAAAAGTATTCGTGTACCAAATTACATTCAAATTGTTTAAATCGTTTTAACGCGATGCAAGCACAATCACGACAATCCTACGAGTTTATTATATTTATTATATATAAACATGGAACTAGTTAACTATAAATATTGCTGAATATGATTATCTTGCCAACAAGAATATTACCTATATTGCTATTACAGAAAATTAAATATTAAAGTCCATCATCTAAATTGTTCGTAACTTTATTTAAAGAAGGCTCTTGTACGACCGACCCATAAATCTCCCTAACTCGATTTATTTGCTTCCGTAAATCCTCTTACGAAGATTTGATCTGGAGTTACAATATTATTATTATTGAGTTAGATATATAATATATCAAATAAGAAAAAACTAAATTAGGTATATTCTTTTATATATTGCTCTTTATCCATTGGCTAGTTTTTCTTATTGGTTTATTTTAAGAATAAACTGGCTTAAAAACTTAGGGGTCTGTCTCTCTATCCTAATAAATGTAAGGTATTTCTAGTAATTTTATTGAGGATATTTTCTATGCTGGTGCAGTTGCAGCAGTAATTGCAGTTTTGTTTAATAAGACGTTGTAGTGAACGCTAACTGTATTTTTTTTTATAATAGATAAGGTGCAAACGAGCAGATGGTCCACCTGATGGTAAGTGGTAATCATCGCCCATAGACATCGGATAAACAAGAAACACTCTCTCGTTTTGTCGATGCGTTGCATCCCCAAAGATAGACTGGGAAAGGGGAATGAAGAAGAAAAGTGATGCTGATTCAGCGGACCCTAGGCAAGAGCCCGGAGTCCACAGCATTAATATGATAGGAGAGGGAGGTGGTAAGTCGGGGCGACATGCGGCGCAACGGGAACGCGTCTATGACACTTGGCGATCGGATTCGCATGCTAGTGGTCGCAAGCCAGTCGGGGAACAGATCTCCTACCACCAAGCGGCAGAGGGGAATAGTATTCTAACCCATCCTCACGGGTAAAAGTTAAAGGATCTAGTTTAAAGGAGCTAGTAAACCTACATTTACGTCATTAGCCCCAAGCCATTCCCAGCTTCATGTTGTCAGTTTTAGATAGTTAAGTATATATTACTTCATAGTGTGCCGATAACAGAAGAGATACTGTGCAGTCAATAAATGTAATTTATAATCAACAGTGATGCCCAAAAATACGGTAGATTCCACTGGTTGTAGTCCTCTCCATTTATAAATACACCAGTCTCAATTTTTTTAACGTTAGGTGTCGTAAATATTTAGTTTTCTTACTATCTAACATTAGATTATTAGCACTATTATACCAATGTAAAATATCAGAGAGAGCATTGTTTACATCATCATATTCGGCTTGATAGCGTTTCACTTTAAAAATTAGTAAAGTGTCATCAGCAAACATGTTCTTTTATTCTACAAGGTTTGGCATGTCCTTTATATAAATGAGGAAGAGAAATGTTCTAAGAATAAAACCCTGGGGGATCCCCATATCCAGACGAGTACCAGGAGATCTCTTGCCATTCACGTCAACCCTTTGAACTCTATTGTTTAGATAAGAGTTCATAAGGTCGAGCGCAGTTCCTTTGATCCCAAAGTGGCGAAGCTTTCTTATCAGAGTTGCATGTTGTACACAATCGAAGGCCTTAGATAAGTCACAGAATATTCCAAGTGCATTCTGTGAATCCTCCCAGACCTCGAAGATATTCTTAATTACTTCGACACCAGCAACCGTCGTTGAACAACCCTGAGTAAACCCAAATTGCTTTACATGGAGAAGTCTATGTGAATTAAAATGAATTTGGTTTAAAATTAGTTTTTCCAAAATTTTACTAATCGTTGGCAATACCGAGATGGGTCGACAATTATTTGGGTCAGTTATACATCCAGATTTGAATATAGGGGTTATTTTACTATTCTTCATAAGGTCAGGAAACGCCATGTTTGATACAAGTATTGAAAATAGTAACTAGATATGGTGCAATGGCATCAATAATGGAGTTAATTTTTTTAACAGAAATACCCCAAATATCAGCAGATTTCTTCATATCTAGGGTTTTGATGTTTGATGTTTTAAATATATCTTTACTGTTGCTAGTACTAAATTTAAACAATATATCACACTTTTTAAAATTTTCTAGCAATAATAATAATAATTGTAGGAATTGTGAATAAATAAAAATAATAATAATATTAAAACTACAAAGCAACTTCCTGATCAGTTTTGATATTAATGTTATTATAAATGAGATTATACTTGAAGTTACGATCTCTGACTATTCCAGGTTCCCAATTGATAATATTCCATGTCATTTTTATTTTGTCTTGAGCATTATTAATTTTTTTTATATTATAATATAATTGTATATATTATAATTATAACCTCCGTTCTAATAAATTTGAGCCAGTTGTTAAGATGATCTTGGTTACTAAACATTAAAATTGTGCTTAACTATTTGTTGTGATTAACTATTCGTTAACCGTTGTGATGCTAGGACTTCATCATTTAACTATTTGATATATTTGCTCGCTCTTTTACGTGTCATTGTGTAGTATAGCTCCCATGTAGATCATAATTAATAGATATCTAGGTAGTAAAACAATTAAATTACTAGCAATGAGTAACTATATAAAATCAATTAATAGCACATAACCCAGAATGACTGATAGATTCACATATGTAGGTCAATAAATCAATCCACGCCAAACTCCCAAGCCACCCGTGCACTATGACACTCAATTTATCTCTATCAATGTAGGACGGGTCTAAAACACGTGTTATTGGAATTTAATTTAGTCTAGTCAGTTCTGGAAATCAACCTGTCCAATATTGGCTATCTCGCGCCGGACATTTTCATTTCAATCAAAGCTGCGAAGTAAAAAACTGTAACAGATGTCAATATCCGATTGGTTTTGATAAATTACTGTAAAATCTATCAGATAACAGGTTTTTGTTGACCTAAATATGTAGGAAATTACTTAATCCATTTTTAAGGTTACAAATATCAATAAAATTTCAGTCAGATAGCAAGATTTTTCATTATTTTAAACAATATTTAATTAAAAAATAAAAACAGAACATTTAATAAAAAATTCCGTACTAATTACACTTCGCTGTTTCTTAGTAATGATATGTGGTTTAAATTGATAAATATGAGACATTTATCAATTTAAATCACTTTTATACCATGTTAAATAAAACATGAAACGTATCATGCGGGTTCGTAAGTTGTAATTGCTTTTCCATCACCTATTTCTCTACATATAATTAAAAAAATATATTTATAATAGCAGCAGTAAGAAAGATTAAAGTCGTCAGTCAAATAAAATCAATTTATCCTTTTTCTTTCAGAATTATGAATTCAATACTAGCTGAGCCGGCGAACTTCGTACCGCCTAACAGTTAATGAATGTCGTGTTACAGATTAGTTGAACTTACTTTATGGAACTAATACAATGAATTCAAAATGAATATTTATTTACTAATATAACACAAAAGTATATCTATCGCGTGTCAGTAAGACAAGCGTGAATTAAACACTCGGTTGAATTCTCTTCATTGAAGAACCTTGTGATAAACGATATTTTTTGCTTTTCTTTTATCTGCCGCAATAATAAGGTTATTAGCCAGCAATAGTATAGTATTGTTATAGTAGTAGTCAAATAGTTGTACCTATTATTATTCTCTCTCACTACACGTCTGTTCACCAGCCTGGCACCGACTACAAAAATAACAATTATTGTATATTATTGTCCTAATAAAGGGAGATTAATAAATAACGGAATTACTTCTTACTTTTTAGTGCATTTTTTAGTTTGAAGTCGGTTTTTTTATTTTTTATCATTAGTAAACACAAAATAAATTTCTATACGCATCCATAAATATTTGACAACCAATATATATATGTCGGGGATTTTAAATGATGTGAAAGGAAACGGAAGGAGGAAGCTGGGGAATATTGGAGAACACTAAAAGGGGGTGATGGTATTGAATGGAATATTGAGTAAACGCAACGTAGATACTCCTATTGAACCGATAAATGATCAAATATGATCTCTAACAATTACGAGAGAAACCTAAGCAGTGCCTTGGACTTGTGACCAAGGTGTAGGCTTAAGGAATTCCTTTAAATAATTACGACACTCACCTCCACTGCTAGGCTCTCTATGTAAACCTAAGGTTAAACGCACATAAACCGAATCTAACACAAGGCTAACCTAAGGCTAACCTAACCTAACATTGTGTTTACTTAACCACGTGGCAATTACATTGTAAGGACTTACGTGACCTTAGTTGGACAGCACTTCCACACTACACTGCACTTGACACTATCACTATCACTAGCACTACTTAGATGATGTTCACTTCTTGAGAGACCACGCACGACTAAGACTTCAGCTAGACTGTCGATCGCATATAAAGGGTCGAGGGTAGAGACTATCAAAACAACGGAAGTGACTACTACCCCACTCCAACGCCATAGACAACGATAACGCTTCGATTAATCGATAATCTTTTACTATGCTCTGACATATATGTTAATCCGTTTTCATTGCTGACATTATTCTACATTTTTAAAATCGAAAATACGCCATTATCCGAATTTTGCGGATTGTTGTCGATTCGAAAACATTAATTAAATATGTACTTTAATTTGAGGGGAGAGTTGGCGATATCGACGGATGAACATTAAATATTTGACAGTTACGAAAGCCTTGAACATTTTGTATGGAAAAATGTTTTTGCTTTTATTTTATTTTTTCTTCAATTTTCCTATGTTTTTAATATTTATTCTGCTATTCGGGACGGAGACGAATACAACGAATCAAAAGCCATGAAAATCAGTCCAGCCCTTCTAGAGTTATAAGTGTTCGAACAAAGCCGACTTTCATTTATATATAGATAGATAGATATAGATATATATATATATATATATATATGTCGGAGCATAGTAAAAGATTATCGATTCATCGAATCGTTATCGTTGTCTATGGCGTTGGAGTGGGGTAGTAGTCACTTCCGTTGTTTTGACAGTCTCTACCCTCGACCCTTTATATACGATCGACAGTCTAACTGAAGTCTTAGTCGTGCGCGGTCTCTCAAGAAGTGAACATCATCTAAGTAGTGCTAGTGATAGTGTCAAGTGCAGTGTAGTGTGGAAGTGCTGTCCAACTAAGGTCACGTAAGTCCTTACAATGTAATTGCCACGTGGTTAAGTAAACACAATGTTAGGTTAGGTTAGCCTTAGGTTAGGTTAGCCTTGTGTTAGATTCGGTTTATGTGCGTTTAACCTTGGGTTTAAATAGAGAGCCTAGCAGTGGAGGCGAGTGTTGTAATTACTTAAAGGATATCCTTAAGCCTACACCTTGGTCACAAGTCCAAGGCACTGCTTAGGTTTCTCTCGTAATTGTTAAAGATCATATTTAATAATTTATCGGTTCAGTAGAAGTATCTGCGTCGCGTTTACCCAATGTTCCATTCAATACCATCACCCCCTTTTAGTGTTCCCCAATATTCCCCATCTCCCTCCTTCCATCTCCTTTTCACATCGTTTTAAAATCCCCGACATATATATATATATTCATGAAAGGAGTCTCTTAGCTCCTATAATCAAAGGCAATTTTATGCAATCAAACAGAACTCGACGGAACGTAAATATTTTACTCATAGTTTCCGACTAAGATTAAATTTAACTCATTTCTGGAAAATGTTGAAATATAATAAAAATAGGATATAGAAACTTTTCTACTTTAAAAGATGAGTAAGCGTTAAAAAATATTTATGGCGTATGAGAAAATAAACAAGATTTCAGTTTATTTACTAAACTGTACTGAATGTAATACTGAACTGAACTGAAACTGTACTGAATGAAAAATGTAAGGTAGCGTCACTGTCACCATGTGATTAGCATCAAAAACCGAAAACACTCGTAAGTAGTGACGCAACACGGCAGAGGCGGGGCGCAGCACGATATAGACAAGGTAACAAGGCGCCTTACATTGAGAACACAGATCACTAGGTTGGTTGTAATCTATGGTGAATGAACTTCTTACAGTGCCGGAGACGTCACAGAAATCCTTAAGACTATATTTTTGTACGTTCTAATTTTTATTGTACCCACTTTAACTCTATGGTAAATTCATATTGATTCACCATTTGACGGTTTCACTTCAATAGATTGTAATCTACCGAAAAATATTGTTACACATTATTTTTCGGTAGATTATAATCAGTATTTAGTATTTTCTATCAGTATTTAGTATTTTACGGGGACATATATAAACGAACTTGTTTATGAGATAAAATCTTACTTATGATGACTTATAGAAGTCTTCTAGAAATTAGAAAGATGTATTTTTGCTTTCTTTGCATCTGTACGTTTGTCTAAACATTTATTAATAGCCAGAAACAAGCCAATTGTTATAGTAATTTCAACATATAAGACTTAGTTAAATATGTTTACCATTCTAACAATATGGTAGTTTGAAGTTGACAAAGCTGTTGTTTAAAATTTACGATATCAACAATGACCCTCAAAATTGCAAGCTTCGTAATAAGCAGACAAGTTTAAGACTGCTAAGTCATTATACGACCTTAAAGTTTAAGCAATGTTGAGAAACTTGGTTTGCTTAACACAACAATAAGTGGTAATATATATAAGTAGATTGTTAAAATCACCTGAATAATAATTATTTTCTATAATTATTTAGCAAAAATCGAGGGATTTATATACTTGTCTCTTCGTGGAGATATTTTTAATGCTACTCATTTAGTTCTGATAGCCACTAGGTAGCGATGCTGAATAAAATATTTTTTTCTCAGAGAAAAGAGAGCGAGGTATGAGAGTATAATCGTGTATTTACCGCATTGCAACTGCATCCCGATATATTCTGCAGACTTTTTGTATTTAAATACAGATCATCGCAACAAAGACAAAGCAGTGATAAATTAAAATTAATCATTAAACTATAACATTAAAATATGCCGGAGAAAAATGTAAAGAAGAAGGGGGGAAATTGAAAAACACTACAAGGGGTATGATATTGAATGGACTATTGGGTAAAGCCAACGCAAATAATTAATCAAACATTACGATCTCTTACAATTACGATAGGAACCCAAGCTGTGCCTTGAGCTTGTGACCAAGGTGTAGGCTTAAGGACGTCATTTATTCAATTTAAACACTCGCCTCCACTTCCCAGCTCCCCTGTTTAAACCTAAGGTTAGATTAACCTAAGCCTAACATACGCGCCGACATGTACAAAAAATGATTCGATCGACAATCATAGCTTTTCAATTTTTAAGATACATTTGTATGTACAAGTGTGCTGATTTTCATTTTAATAATTTAGAGATCCTAATTAACTTTGTGGTTCAAAAAGCTTCTTTTGCAAGTTTTACTTTAGGGACTTTGGGAGAATGAATAATTCAACTGCAGGTTAAGCAAGCAACATCTGTCAACTCATTGCTTTTAGAGTGTATAGAAAATTAATAAAAGTATAATATTGTAATATATATATATATATATATATATATATATATATTTTAATCAAGTGATTTCACAGATTTGATTAGCAGGTTGGTTCTATTGGTTTTTTTATATAAGGCATATCTCTAGAAATTATAAGCTCTATCTTGATAGATTAGAAGCAACTAGAGATGACTTATATACACAAAACAGACATTGTCTATTCAAGTATAGTGTAACTAGTGCTAGGTCTCATTTGTTGAGAATCACATATAACTTTATTAATAACAACCTAGAAAAAGAATAATCTCACCTAAGTATCATTTATAAATATAGTACCTAATTGTAAAACAATACATTTGTAATTTAGATATTCACTTTTTCAAATTAAAGGTCACCTAGAAATTGTGACATTTTTAAAGTACTTAGAGAGCTGTTTGTTAACTAACTGCCTAACTACCTGCACTGAAACTCAGTTAAGAGAAAAATTATGACAAAAACAGTACTTGAAAACTAAGCCTCGTTAAAAATGAAAGCATAATAAAGTTAATACATAAATTTATTATTACAGCATAATTTTAGTCTGTAATGATTTATGAAGTTATTATTATCATATTATTATGACGCGTTTCATACGATAGCTTTTACAGTCTTGGGTAATTAGGACAAAATAAGACACATATTTTAGTGATGTAAGAATCAGATAATAAATGGGTGGACTGGGATATTTAATAATACTAATGCATTATCATTTCAAAGTGATATAATCGGAAGTAGGAGATTGTTCAGTAGTACATCTGTATTTGCTTTTTATCAGTATAATGTCGGCAGCTAGCTAGAACTTGAATATACTCTTCCACAATAATTTATCCTAGAATGTATTACTCTGGCGCCCAACATGGGATTCGAACATCTTTTTGTTACAATATACAAAATAATACTTATTTTATGTTGTAAATTTTTCAATGACAATGAAATCTATTTCAGATCAGTATTTTAATAATGTCAATTCTTCAAATTAAATTTAGTCTTACTCGTAACACTAAGCTAAGATGAAAAACACGAATTCCATTAAACCTTAGAACATTTTATGCTAGCGGTACATATAAAAATTTTATGTACGAAATAAATATTAAATGACATTGACAATAACCTGAATTTTGGTTAAACAGCTTTGAACAATAAGGTTTCTTACAACCAAAGAGATGAAACTAAAACTAATCCCTATTATCCTGGTTCATAAGTTACTAGATAATAGTAAACACCTTAGGTATATTTTAAACAAACGCTTACAGTAATTGGTTTATAGTTTATAAAAATTATAATATAAATCACGTTTTTATAACAAAGTACTTTTTTACTCCTACAAGGTTCTATTCTTGAGCTCATTAATAAGGCATTCCGCTGTAACACATTTTTATGTTTAAAAGGAAAATAACTGGAAACGCTCAGTAAGATGTTATACTTAATAAATTGCTCCAATTATTTTAAATTATATTAGACTTAAAACAAAAGATTAATATAACTATGTAAGTTTATTTTTCTTAAATTTTAAAAGTGGAAAATAAAGCTTTCTGGTTCATATTTTCACCATATATTAACTTCACAGGAGAAATAGAATAATATGAGTTTATATTATAGTATAATAAAACACAAGATTTGAATAAACGAAATTTTTGAATAGAATCCTAAGATTTTAATAACATTTCTCGGAAAATTTATTAAATAATTAAATTATCTTAAGTAAAACGTGAGAAACACTTTCTCGAGTAATTCCTTTTATTTCAAACATACCCACGTAAAGACAATATAAGTGCGCGCTTTAGTGCGATAGATGCTGTTTTCGTGTAGTGTACATGGAAGTTAGTATGATAGTTTTTAATTTTATTATAAAGTGTAGTTAGTGTTCGGACAGCGAAGAGGAGAGTTATAATAACTAACCTTTAACCCTACAGCTTGGTCGTAAGTCCAAGGCTCTGTTCTGCTTTCTGTCTAAATCGCATGTGTCTACGTATTGCTGTACAGTAATGGGTATTATTCCTCTCTCATTCTATGACAATTATTTAAATAAAATATTAAAAACTGTTATAAAAAATTAATGTGCTGAATTCTGAGAGAGAGAGGTTTTTGAGAAATTTTTAATTATTATAAAAATCATGCACACAAATACCATTGAACCTCTAGTGCTTATATTTTATCGAAACTGAATATGTCAGATAATTAATATTACATATACAATGATTTGCTTGATTGCGTTAATATCGCTTTTTTTAAATGCTATTGCAGCCTGCGTTTAATACTGTATACAGATAACACATCTCACAGATTAAAGAAACTGATCCCTCGCTCTCTAGTTAATGAGCTACTCGGGATTCTCATTTACGCAAACGTCTGCCTGAAATGTAAAACATGTATTGCTATCTTTAAACACGTAATTACGATACGACAACAAATATAAACTTAAAAAAACATGGTGTTTAAGATATATTACGATACAATTTTTATAATTTAAATCAAAAGTCAAAAGGTCATGGGTTATAAATACATTATATAAATGTCGGAGGTGTGAGTTAGGTTTAGGTTAGCCTTGTGTTCGGTTAGGTTAATTTTAGTCTAATTTTAGGTTTAGACGGTGAAACTAAGCAGTGGAGGTGAGTGTTATGATCACTTAAAGGACGTCCTTAGGCCTACACCTTGGTCACAAGTCCAAGGCATTGCTTAGGTTCCTGTCATAATAGTTCTTGTCAGAATAGTACGTGATAGTAATGTTTAGTTATATCCTGACCGTATTGCCCCCATATAGCTTTTGAGATAGGCCATCCATCTATATCTTTATTTTAGTATCCGACATACATATACAGCAATTCGCATAAACATGCATTTTAGACAGGAAGGCGAGTAGTGCCTTAGATTTGTGACTAAGGTGTAACCTACATGAAATCACTCGACAGAATGGCTCAAATCCAGCTAAACTAGGGTTATATATTGTCTATACATGGGTATACTTAAAATAAAACGCCTGCCATTACAATTTCTCACTAAACTTATATCATTATCAGTGTTCACGCGCTGAAGACTAAGTGTTGACGACAAGTAGAGGGCGCTGCGTATGCCACCCTATAAATAAAGTGCAAGAGAAGATAAGATGTGTCCGGTGGTACTACTAAACAAAGTTCAAAAACTATATATATGTTATAAAGAAATAAAGCTGTATAGTTTAGTGGCTACTGCAGTATCAGTGAGATATATCAGAATCATGTAGAAAAAAACATACATGATTTTTTATTTGAAGAGATATCCATTTTTCAGTAGTTATATATCATTGAATTTATAGATGTTAATTATATTGTAATTTATGATCATACAGGAAGCAGTGATGGCCCAGTGGTTGAGACTTCAAGTCTTACTCGGGAGGTCCGAGTTCGACCCTGGCCACACCTCTTTCTTTTCTGAGTTGTGTGTGTTATAAGCAATTAAATATCACTTGCTTTAACGGTGAAGGAAAACATAGTGAGGAAACCTGCACTAAAAACAAACAAATTTGCCTAAACTTCTCAAAGGTGTGTGAAGTCTGCCAACCCGCACTGGGCCAGCGTGGTGGACTATGGCTTAATACCCTCCTCATTCCGAGGAGACCCGGCTCAGCAGAGGGCCATTGACGGGTCGTGATGATGATGATGATTATGATCATACAAAGTAAATTAAACTCGCTTTGCTACATAAAAAAAAAAAACAAAACATTTAATTTCACGGTGAATTGACATACTTAGTTGATAAATAAACTCAATTCCTAAGAATAACATTCAAAGGCGTTTCCTTCTTATTTTTCAATAGCGATAAATTGTTCTCGTTCAAAGAAGGAATTTTTAAAATTATTCTTTTATAAGAACAATAAACGTTAGTTAAGAAATAAGATTTTAATATTACTCTCATTAGACGTCTTTAAAAGCAATTTATAATATTTTAGCCTTGTATTAATTTGAATAAAAACTCGATTTCATTCAGTAATTGTTCTTGTTATGCTTAAAGCTGTTTTGTTTAGAAGGAAAGAGGATTATCATAATTTCTTTTAAAGAATCTCTAAAAAAAGTTTCATTTCTTATTACCAGTACTTAAAAACGAATAAGCAGTTTTAAAAATATACTGTTAATTATGATGTTGGCAACACTTATAATTTGAGTAGCATCCTGTTACTTGATCTTGATGTTAGTACGACTGATATGAGTAGCATCCTGTTACTTGAATGTTGGCCAACTGATAAACACAAATCAAGGAAGTGGGGATTGCAAAATAAATACGCCATCACGACAGAATAATAATGGATTACATCGCGAGTATTCTTAGCAGTAACTCTGAAGCTCTGAGTCTAAAGTATAACCCCCAGGAGGATATTATATTATAGTCAAGCCGCCATAATGTTAGTCTGCGTATAGACTACTACTACTACTACAACTCATCTCTTTTTTTATTAATTAACAATACTTATAGAATCTTTAAGTACACAACAGCGTGTCAATGGCCGTTATCTCTATGAAATACTTTAGTAAAAATTACTTTGTTTAGTTGCTAAACAAGAAAAGTAAAATGTAAGTAATATATTTGCCATAACCACAAATCATCACGTAGATCTTTTGGCCTTTACTTCTTTTCATAAAAAGTTACCTTAATTTAGGAGTTAAAAAATCTTTCGTTTGCAATCGGAAAATATCGTATTGTGTAAAAATCCTCTAGGGTCATCGTTATGCATCGATAAATCAGTCCCCGGACCGTCGGAACTACATTCGTTATTTTTTATTCTGTTTTTCTCGTTGAATTCATTCTAAATATGTTATCGTGTTTGTTTTACTAACAATAATTTAGAATGTTATTTGTATTTGTTATTCATTCTCGGAAGATAAACAATATAACTAATTGGACTCTCAAACATAATAAGATGGTTTGGGACCCTATTCTTCTTTTCGATTGTGAATAGTAAAGATTTTGACGAAGTCCTTATTATTTAATGGCCACGACCAGTTCTTGAAAATAATCGATACAAAATTAAATAATAAACGACCTGCTAATAGAGATGACTTCAATATTAATTGTGCTAGACCTATTTACTTTTATTTTAAATATAAGT
Organism: Limenitis camilla; assembly: GCA_905147385.1. Classification (NCBI taxonomy): domain Eukaryota; kingdom Metazoa; phylum Arthropoda; class Insecta; order Lepidoptera; family Nymphalidae; genus Limenitis; species Limenitis camilla. The sequence continues at coordinate 6,198,577 of LR990245.1, read as the reverse complement.
ATGGATATCATGCTAAGGTCACACCTTAAACCAATAAAAAAATATAAGCTTTAAGGACAGCAGAAATATAAACCTCCTTCATCTTTTTTTATGGTAGATATGGTACAAACGAGCAGATAGTCCACCTGATGATAACTCCATTGCCCATCATCAACAGAACTAGAGGTGCTCTGGTTTTGTCGATGCGTTGCATCATTGAAGTTAGAGTGGTGGCGGCCATGCTTGGCAGTAAGGCAGGTTGGCTGGCGGTTGCCTCCTTCTGCGAGTCGGTAATCTCGCTAAAGGAGGCCGCGGAGCGAGCCCGGGAGGCGGATGCCTCTTCGGATCCAATCCGTAGGCCGACCGGGTGGGAGGCGGCGTAGATACGCACATCTCCTGCATTCTGATGGCACCGGGTCTACGAGGATGACCCCGTTACCCGGGACACCCTTCGGGAGGCGTGCAGGCCCGCCTTAGAGCGGGTTAACCGTCGAGGCGAATGCAGTCGAGTGCGCTTGGCGATCCTGCATCGTCTCACCATGACGGGGAGGGTAACCGCGGAGGTTTAGTGGGTATTGCGATGGGTTTGGCCGTCGGTAAGTCCTACATAACCCGACCATAGGGTATGCGTAAATGCATTCCTCCGCGATAACAAAAAAAAAAAAAAGGGGGAAAATATGCTGCGGTTTCAGCGGACCCTGAGCAAGGGCCTACAGTACACTAGATCCGCAACATTGATGGGATGGGAGAGGGAGAAGGTAAGTCTATATATATATTCTAACCCGGATAACCAAATCCAAGTCTATTCAAATTACGATAATTTGCCAAGTATCTATAAATATCAACAAAAACTAAGTTTTCTATGATTGGTGCATTTTTTTATAAATTTATATACTTAATATGTTGATTTACAGACTTTATCATTCCCTTAGCAACCCATCGACAATTTATAATCTGTTTGACATTATAAACTTACGGTTCTGATATTACATTATAATACTTATAGTCTAAATTACTTTGAAATGGTAGATCATAAATAATTGAATGTAACTTTGATTTGTAAATGTCTAAATGTTTAAATATTCCTATTCAAAGAAACAAAGTTAATTTAAACCCAAAGGAAGTTGCAGTTGAATTATTCAGTATCTTGAAGGGAAACTTCAAAAAGCTTTAAGTATTCCGTAATCTCGAAGTATATATAAATTCTATATTCCAAACCTTTACTATGGATTTAGGGTTAATTATTTATAATACGCATGTTTTTTTAAAACACATTATAGATAAGCCCAGTGGTTATGACTCGGTGTCTTACTTGGAAAGTCCGGGTTCGATCCTGGGCACACACCTGTGACTTTTTTGAGTTGTGTGTTTTAAGCAATTAAATATCACTTGCTTTGACGGTGAAGGAAAACATCGTGAAGAAACCTGCACTCCTGAGAGTTCCCTTAAAGTTCCCTCAAAGGTGTGTGATGTCTGCAAACCCGCTCTGAGCCAACGTGCTAAACTATGGCCTAACCCCTTCCTCTTTCTGAGGAGGAGACCCTACTAAGAGGAGAAGACAGTACTAAAAACCACTTAAGTTTACTCGAATGCCTATTCTATCTTCAGTTGTATAAAAAAGTGCTAGCTGACCAGTCTTTGCTTCGCGAAGGTATAATTCGGCTGCGTTTAACAGTTTTATCAAAATCGATTTAGCCTTTTAAACCTTCCTTGGAATTCCACAAATATTTCAACCTAAATTGGGCCAAATCAGTCCAGCTGTCGGTGCGAGACCAACAAAGGTTAAATATTTTTTTTAGTTTTTTTCTTTATGTTTGTAATACTTATTAGTAAGATAGTATACATGATTGTATAAAATGTTGCCATATCCATATTTGTTGATATTGATGAAATTTTGTTAAAATAAATATAAAATTATAACAAGTGGTATGACAAGGATATTTTGCCTCACATAATACCGCAAAGTACGTTATTCAAGATGCTGGGACAGTTCACTGAACCGAGCGCCTTATTGTTAGCAAAGCTTGACAAAATACATGTGGTATATAAAGATATTGTGTATTAAGCACACGGTTATTTCATATACTAATACTGTAAGTTAGAAAAACTGTTGATAACTTTGTATTTGGAAGCAAACAATAATTCTGTCCATTTAAACTTGAGTCAGTCTCTCCAGTAATTTCACACAGTAATCATTTTATAAATTAGTGTTGTGGGTTTAGGTCTCAGGTATTTCAATATCGAGGTGAATAAAGTGAATGACGAGTGTCTTGATCATGTCAAGGATATCCTTAAATCAGCTCCTGTCACAAGCCTCAGGCACTCACACAGACGGAATATTCTCATATAAATGAAAGGGATGGTACGAGATGAAAGTCTAGAGAGTTCGATATCGGTCGATACCTTCCAAAGATAAGGGTTACAGCGCTCTAAACATAAGGCGGGCAATATTGGCAGATTGATAACGAGAAGTTACTGTAAAAATTAGACAGTAGTCAAGAATTACTGGAATTAAGAAAGAAGAGATTGGAGAAATAAACTTGTTGTAAGAACAATATATTTAGTTTTACCGATCTATTCTTTTATTTCGATCTCCAACTTAAAAGGGAATACAGTCAACACCGTTATTATAGGATGATTCCTAAATTAAGAAATGTCTACTAACTTCGTTGGCACGTCAACACAGATATTGCGGAATTACAAAACGCTTAGAAATTCCTTAAAACAATTAAACTTGGGACACAAAAAAGAATATATAGTCTATTTTCCTCGTAGGAGTACATCTATACAATAAAATAATAGTCGCGACTAATAATATCATTAATATTATTAAGCTTTATTAATACAAAAAGCGGTATATTTCAGAAAAAAATTCTCATAAATTTCCTTAGTATTTGAATAAAATTTTGTTAAAAATAGTTTTGATCGAAATAGTTTCGAAAGTGACATTTTATAAGTTGTCACTGAATTTAGGATGGATTTTATGTTCAGATATAAAGTATTTCTCTTATACTCAGTGGTGGTCTGTAGCTCCGGTTAGTTTGTGGCAAAAGCTCTGATAAGGAAGCCTCTGGATCTTGAGTCCAAAATTTATACTAACAGTATAAAAATGAAAAGTGTGTTAGTTGGTTCAATAGTTTGTTGATTTGTAGTTCATTCACACTGTTATGTAGACACGGATTGACGTAATTTGTTAGCTTGTGGTTTGCATAAAGAAAGTAGCGTCTGAATATTGTAATCGTACAATGTGTTAAAACTTATATTTTTTAAAAAGATAAACTACTCTAATAAAAACCCAAGGTATCTCTCTAGTATATTATACACGGGAAAACACAGATGTTCTCTAACTAATTTTAGTACAGTATAGATAGAAACAACATCAAAAGGTTCTAATCTTTCAAACATGAAGGCACTAATTCCGGTATTATTGTGTGATATCAAAGCGGACTACAAATTATAAACTGGCTTCGCACTGTCTCTACTATAATATCCAGTATTATACATAAAAATCTTCTTCTTGAATCACTGTCTATGAATGAAAATAGCATTAGAATACGTGGCCTGTTATAAAAGATCTTATAGAACAGACAGCGAAAACAGTAATAAACGTATATTCATGTAAAAATATATATTTACAATTTGCTTCCATATCGGCTGGTAAACGATCAAATTATTCAGTACTCTGCATTACTGATAGCTTTCGTCTGTAAGATGACCTTCATGATAAATCGATGAAGATAAATTATTCGTCACGCAATTGTTGACATTTATTTTTATGTCATTGAATCGTAAATAAAAAAAAACATCTATGTACAGGTATATATTAAAGACGAGTAGAGTGCCCTCGCTTCGCTCCGGGTATTTAAAGCAACATTATATTTTATGTCCTTAATTTGTCACTCTGTAATTGTGTAGCTTTCATTATTTGAAAAAAGAAAGAGTGAGACAATATGGCAACACTACACACCTATGTCACTCAGGAATAGTGTAGTGTTCTACCAGTAAAAGAATTTTTAAAATCGGATCAGTAGTGACAAAATAGCCATATTCTATTGATTAAAAAATGTATATGGCAACACTATATCAATTATGTTACACAGGAATAGTGTAGTTTTCTAGCTGTAAAAGAATTATTGAAATGAGATCAGTAGTTCCAGCGAAAACCTTTACTTTATAAAATGGCCATGTGGCATAGCAACATCACATAGCTTATGATAACCGGAAAGGATGTTTTTTTCTATCGGTGTAAGAATTTTCAAAATCGGTTAAGTACTTTTCGAGCCTATTTACAATTAAAAAACGTACAAACAATCAAAACTTTCTTCTTTATATAATAGTGTACATGTAGATAAGTATTCTTAAGCATATTACAGAGGCAATAAAAGCCAAAACAATCATTTAAAGAAATGTTTGCCTATCTGTATGTTTTCACGCATATCACCCAAAAACTACTACATGAAATTGGATACATAAAAATAGTCTGTTTCATTTAAATTTTAGCCCTACGAAGCCTAACGATCGACTAGTTTACTATTGTTATATACACAACTGATAAAGCATTTTATGATATTGGCAACATTAATCTGAGTAGCATTTGATTTAATCCGAAGTAAGCACAAACTCAAACTATAAGTTGTGCCAACGAAAAAGTAAGAGTTAATCAAATAAATACGCCGCCATGACATAAATCATTATTATTGCATCGCGAGAAATCAAGCTGTAATTCTGGAAGTCTAAAGTATAAACGATAGAAATATTTTAGTCAACACGCCGTCATACTGCAGGACTGCGTGTATACTATAACCCGTAATTAGACTTAAATCATACGTTAAATATTAACGAATAAAATAAATATGGATTAAGTAATCCGATACTGAAAATGTTTTACTCAAACAAATTTAATTTCTGTAAATTAACATTAAATGATTGGAATTTCAATTCGTTAATTTACTATTATTATGATTAAGAAATATTCACTGAATGAGTGAATAACTAACTCAGTATGCATTCTGTATTATACAAGTTTTACCGTCGTTAAGTGTAAAAATTTTGAAAATATAATTTATTAAATTTAGGCTTTTGTTAGACGAAGGAACACTAGTTCATAAATCTAAAATTTCTCTATGAAAACAAAAAATCTTCTTTGCATGGATATATTTCCAACAATCTGACTGGTACACCAAGTTTTAAATTAGCCATTGGAATAATGATATATTAAAAATAATGCCAAAAGTCATCTGCACTTTATATACAATAAAGCAGTTTACTATCTTTTATTTATGAATATATAAAAGTTTTACAATAGTGCAAGTAAAAGGAATTGAGTTTATGAGTAATGAAACGTTATATCGTTTTAACTATCAATATTCGTACTCAAGTAGTGTTTAATATTTTTAATTTCTATCCGTATCTAAAGGTATTTTTATATAAAATCTTCAAGTATCAAGTCGTAAACGTAAAGAAATGTTTTCAACAATAACGTAGCATTCAAAAAATTTGACCAAGTAAAATCATACCTAATCGTTTTGTTAGGTTTAATAATACTAATAAATTATAGCCGGTAGTTAGGCTTGGTTTAGATTAGTGTTAGGTTAGCCTTGGATTAGGTTGACCTTGGGTCAGGTTAACCTTGTGTAAGCGAAGAAGGCGAGTATTTCAATCGAATGAAAGGATCCTTTAAACCTACACGATTGGTTACAAGTCCAGGGCACTGCTTGGGAACCTGTCAGAATAGTACGAAATCGTAATGTTTAGTTATCCCCTAACCGTATTGCGTAAACCTTTCAACTTTCCAAAGGATAGGACATCCGTTGCACATACGATGCTTATAAAATATATATCCCAGCTATTTCTTCTTTGTTCTAAATTTGCGACATATATATTTTTATCAAAAAAATAAAAAAGAAAATGTAAATTATATTCAAAAAAGTAAATTAATCAATCTAAAAGTAATTAATGTTAAATAACGTAATGGAATGTTCCAAATTTAAACCTTTTTTAACGTGAAGGGAATTAAATATATGGAAATGACCGGTTGAGCCTCGACATTATACGCCTTATGACACATTTATAAAGGACGTTATTAATTAAAATCTATACATGTATGTAGTACTTATTATTATTAAATATTTCAATTTTGTAAATGTAAAAGTAATTTCGTTTTGTCTTTGACAGATTTTTGATATAAGAATATATAGTTTACAAATGAAGCCTAAGGCAATTGTGAATAAAATATTACGAAAAAAAACAAACCCGTTAATTATGATTTGAATGTAAAATTAAATTAGTTATATAAAAATGAAGATATTAATATAAATACGTCAAATAAAACTATAGTGATCAGTAATTACAACAATTTAAAGCCATACCTATATAAATACGAGAACTAAATATTTTAAAAGTTAAAAAATATTTTTTATTTGTTATAATGTTATTTTTATTACAACTTTATTATTAAAGCTATATAATAGTAATAAATGTAAAAATTAGTAAGTAACTCATTATCCACGTAAAAACCTCACTAATTGTCTTAATTAAGACATAGTTCTTAAAGAAAATAAAATATAATAGAGAATTATTATAGCCATTAAAAAAAAAGAAAATACTGGGACTTCTTCCAGGTAAGTAATGTGCCAAGTCGTTAAAATAATGAACTTGTCGACGTTCCCAGCACGTACAGCTCGTAAGTCTCATATGTTGACCTACAACTACAAACAGTACAAACATACAAACACTACACTAAACACTTACGTAGCTTCCTGCAATCACACGTTACACAAGTGCACTAAAAACTTTTATTACTTGTTATTGTTTATCGTAGCGGTGTCTACGGAGCTACGACTGTAGCGTGCTACGAGCGTAGCGCGACTGTCGTAGACGCGCTCGGCCTACAACGGCCAGCAAGGAACTCTGATCAATGAGACTTCACGCCTAACGCCCTGAGGAAGTTCACAGTGCCATGATTTACGCGTCTAATGGTGTTTTTATATCTGCTTTTATCCTGGTAATCCTTATAAATAGTATTAGCTACTTCAAAATATTAATGAAGATGTTGTCTTTTGTATATTTAGTAGTATTTTATCGCCGTCAACCAAAAATAAATTTGTAAAAACACTGTTAAAATCATTAATTATTACCAAAACTTTTGATCGACTTGTAATTTCTATTAATTTCTTTTAATAATACCCAGTTGACTGGAAAATAGAAGCTTTATCTCAATAGACCAACCGAAGTTTCTCGAATAATTTCATATCTCAGCTTTGTGTAGGTTTGGTAAAGAATTGTGTAATGTAGCCCTCATAAAGAGTCATGTGATTTCAGTTATTTTATTATTTAGTTTATTCCTACATATATATTAATTTGAAATGAATTATTAAGTATCTATTTGAACAATATTTCTGTACATAATTAGAACAAAAGCTTTGAAAAATATCAATTTTATATTGTCTGTAACTTCTGACACATTACTGATATCAAAAAAATGAAAAGACAAACCTTTTGCGTCATTTTGGGAGCGTTATTACAATTTCCTTTTGCCTTAATTTTTGCTGTGAAATTGAGGGAGCACTCCGAATACTTTGAGATACAACTGTAGTTAAAATATTACTAAACAATTTAATAGAAATAATACGAACAAAGACAACTTATTATTGTACGTAATTATGCAGACTAAATTAGTTAAACCCTGTATATATTTTTTTTTACTTCATCTTCTTGATATCAGTAAAATTTACTATGCCGAAGTGATGACAAATATTCTTTCATGCTTTTCCTCATTATTAATGTTATGAATATATTCACAGTGTCCTTAAATATAGTTAATATAAGCTATTTTTTGCTGACAAGACAATAATAATATTCACTTTAGACGTAAACCGAGTATTATCTGTAGCGTAAATCCTAAATCAGGTATAAAAAGCTCTTTTTATAAATTATAAATACATCAAATACTCACGTGATTCTTTGAAGAGGTAACATATCACTAACATAGTATACATTACTATAAACAAGTCAATTCCACAATTTTTATTACTCGCTAAACTGCAACAAGTCTATAGTAACAGAACTTATAAGTTGTCGAATCGATAGAGGTAATTTTAACATAATATAAAACATTACCCATAAAAATAATATGAACAGTGTTGCTAACAATATTGTAATATTATGTTGCACACATTTTTGTCATCATCTCTTAGTCTATTTATGTGGTATTAGCTTCAATTCAATTTCCACGACAGTTAACTGACATTTTCGCTACATTAACAAAATGTGCGATGCTTTTATTTTAAAATGATGGTAAAGTAAAAATTTTACTTAAACCTTTATTATGTTAATGAACAAGTTTAATGCAATTACTCGGAAAACCCAACATAAAGTAGTTATTTTTAAATAACAAAACTAGTATCTGCCCTTGACTTCCACCTACTCTCCCACTAATACCACAGGAATTATGCTTTATTCTGGAATTATACCAAGAAGTAACTTCTTTCCGGGATCAAATATCCCATTTGTTTCTCAGTCTTATGCAATATTTATTTATTTATGTTCATGTTTGAGCATCTCAATTCTTCTCACAAGATCTTTATCAGTCAGTAAAACTTAAGTCGAAAATCTCAGGCACTACTTAGGGTCCTATCTAAGAACTTTGACTCTCACGTTGTATTTATATTGTAAGTTGTAAGATCTACATACCCCTTCGTCTTTAGTCCCGGAGGGGATGCGTAAAGGCATTTTCCATCGTTAAAAAAATAATAATACCGGCACCTGGGTTGTTTGAGCTTTATTTATAACTCAACATAAACTATAATCTTAGCCACATGTTACTATCACTACATATTATAAAATAAAGTCCTATGCCGCATCTTTCTGTCGGTCTATCTTTTGACAATAAACTGAACGGATTTTCATGTGGTTTCCACAACAAGTTTGGATGATTCATTGCAAAGGTTTAGGTATATAATTTGTTAAGTTTTTGTGTAAATTGATTGAAATGTGAAAATATTTGTTAAAAATGTCGGAAAAAGTCTACTTTATGGTTAGATATATGTAGGGATAAAATGCTCTACTGCACGTGCGAAGCCGTGTCGGGTTGCTAGTTCAAAATAAAAGTCAAAATACTAATAAAACTATTATCTTTAAGTATAGAGTATATGAGTAGTAGCAGTTTCTTGTAACTTAAATTATAGAAGTTCGTACAAGTTTGCAAAATTTAATAAGTTTCAATATATTGTTTAGTGGCGAAGTTTCTCAAACTTTATAATTAAACTACCAGCAACAGTAGACTCAATTCAATAGTGGATAATTTAATTATTACATTTCACGCTTTAAGAATTCTTATACTTTGATAAATATGGAATGACCAAATTAATAAGATTTTAGTATTATTTTAAAGTTTAAATAAAACTAACAGTTATCTCCAACCAATGGAGTTAAAATTTTACATGGATATTTGGATTTGAAGATGTGTGGCTAAAATAATTCATTAAATGCTAACATGGTGGACTTTCTAACAACCCTATGATAGTAGGCCAATACGCTATGTGATATAATTATAACTCCAATATGGCGGACGCCCAAAACGAGAAGAACAAGCTTTTGCATACCTATGACACCACTCATTTCCAAAACATTCAGTAACTAATAAACCTTTTTGATAATTTAAAGCAACCCTTAACCTAACTTTAATTGAACTTTATTAGAAAATTAAAATCATTAGTAACTAGTTAATCGACTGCGCAGAATTTGATTCGCGTGTTAAACTCTAACCTATGTGAGCCCACCTTGTAGAATTAGATTTTCCTCTCAGATTGCTCTCCTTTTGTTGGTGTCTCCTTAGGTGACTTCCGTTTCCGTTTGCTGACACCATTAGAAGGTTCGCACTACAGATAATACAGGGAGTGCTTATGGCGCATTACTTTAATACGTAGCTAACTGAGGGTGACTCTTTACAAAATTAGTAACTTATTATCAGTTAGATAACTTTATATACTTAATGCTGCACTGAGAACTCACGGAACATTATAGTAATGGAGAGTTGGATAAAAGAAGAAAATTACATTCGGTAGCCGACAAATTAATATATCATATAAGGTTTACAACCATATTAATAAAAAACTCAATATCTATCTACTGAACAATTTTTCCTGCAAACAAATAATTAATGGACAATTAATTTAACCTATTAGACAGAGGTTTTAATGCAAACTAAAACTTTATAAACTCGTACACCACACCACACCATATCAAGAGATCAAAATTAACATATTTGTAATATTTTCACACATGTATCGACGATAGAAGAGCGAGATCCCTCCAACACAAGTATTCTTATGCCAACAAGGAGGTCTGAACAACACGAAATGTAATGTAAACATTGGAAAAGAAAATAAAGTTTTTATTTATTATTTATTGTTTTATTCAAAACAAACCATTTCTTCATGCCACTACAGTGAAACAAGAAGGTAGATAAATAAAATTTGGATAAAACCATGAATTGATTGTCAATCGTACAATATTGTGATAAGGCTTATATGTAAGTCTAAAAAAATACAAAAGATTCGTATTTATTACGTTCACTCACACGTAAGGCTTATCTAGGGTCTCGAAAACTATTTGATAAAGTGTAAAAAGTTGTAACTCTTTTATATTACAATTTTGTATAAAAAGTACGTGATTTTATCTAAGTTAGCAACACTGTTGAAAACTTATTATTCACTTTATAATCTGTAGACAATTAATAATCTGTTCTGATAGATTTGAGCCAGTCATGAAAGTGATCTTTAATGTTGTACATTGTAAATAGGTATCGAGGATCAATTCTTTAAAAGATCGAGCAGTGCAGGTGAGAGTTTACGCATAGTAGGTGAGCTTCTTAAATCTGTATCTGTGTCTTTGGCTTTCGTCTAGATTGCATGTCATTACTGTATTTTGAGTATTACTGCAGTCATATTTATAATAGTTAGGAAAACTCATTCATTTATAATTAAAATTAAGGTTTTAATTTTATATTACAAAGTTTTTAAAATATTTTGAATATAAATGTCTAATTTCCACAGTACTATGATATCGTATTGAAAATCTGACCTAGTTTCCACGAAATACGTATCAAGAAGATATTCCTCGCTTCTATCAATCATATTCCATCCCGTAATCCTTTTATTCCTCTGTCGTGTAGAGAAAATTGCAAGTTTTAATATCACTTTTACATTTCCCTACATTCCACTGAAAAGTTAGAAAATGGAATGCTGATCTACATAAGTTCTCTTTATTATATATCGAAATCATTAAGATTCCTAAGAACGGGATAAATAACATATTTTAAGCAAAATCTGAAAGGCTTGTTTGCCTATAGAAGCTTAATAAATGTAAAGTCTATCTGTTTGTCTTTTGCAGAGTTTGACATATGAAATATAAGTAACCTTACCTATGTTAATACCAGACGTGTCCACCCACGCAGCTGGGTTGTGTGCTACATGTATATCTACATACATTTACCTTAATATGTGTCAACCTCAAAGCCGAGAGTGACATGTAACGTGACGCGCAAAACAGTTAGACCTCCGGAAACGCTCCAAAGTTGGCGAGGTTTTAGTAAGTTAGAAGTAATCGAATGTAATAATATAATATTACAATATAAAGAAAGACATATTTGGTATCTTTTATAATGTATATTTATATAAAGACACTAAGCAATTGCCCTGGATTTACACTGGATTAGATATAATAGAAAACATAGAACAAATCTTACAAATATTTATCATCTTGATGTCTATTGAATACTTACTTAGATCTAAAAGACGAAAGAATTGTATTGTTAATGAACTTACACCGCACTCTGTTACAAACTTAATATATAATCTGCAATCCTTAATATAATGAATAATGAAATACAAACTATCCTTTTTTCAAATTGGACTAAAGAATAAACCGTGTAGGTAATTATCATGGTTGATTAAGTACTTCTGGAGTTTACCGAATTAAACATTAATTAATATGCGTCTTCCGTTTACTAATATTTAGTAATCTACGTAGTCACTGTGACACACACTTCACCGCCTCACCATCAGAGGTCAATACGAGAGAGTGGCTCTTGTTTAGCTCATGCGTTGTCACCACGAGCATAGAGTGAGAAAGAGAGATGAAGAAAATAATGCTGCGGTTCCAGTGGACCCTAAACAAGAAACCAGAGTTCACTGGAACTACAGCATTAACTAGATGAGAAAGGGAGGGGTAAGTCTGACCGACAGTCAGATTCGCATGCTGATCGCAAGCTAGTCGACGAACAGATCCCCTACCGCCAAGAGGTTTACTCATCTCTTACGTTATGATTTCCCAGCGGCAGAGGGGAATTGTATTCTAACTCGTCCCATCACGGACAAACAATTATCGTTAAATTAAAACCAATTTACACAAAACCTTAACAAAATATACACTTAAACATTTCTTATGAATCTCTGTCATTGGTGAAACACATAAAAATCCATCCAATACTTTTTGAACTTATCACGAACAAATGAACAAATAGACACGTCGTAAGACTTTATCTTATAATATGTTGTGTCAATCAATCAGGAATTAATTCTAATAATTATTCGAAAGAGGACAAGATCCAAAAAATAAAATAACGGCGAATTTGTTTGTTGAATTTCTTAAAACCTCCTACATAATCTTCCTAATATTATAAATGTGAAAGTTTATATGTTTGGATCTTTGTTACTCAATCACGCAAAAACGGCTAAATAGATTTCAATGAAATTTTACACACAGATACTTTATAACCTGGATTATTTTTTATCCCGGAAAAAATCTGCAGGATAATAATAAAATATGTTTACTGTCGTAAGTACCTTAATTATTTATTTAGCTACAATATATTATATAAAATATGTTTTAATAAAGCTAAGTCAACTATAGATAATATATCAAATTACTAATGCCACGCATGACCTTTTCTGAACCACGCCAGACAATAGAAACATATTTTTACAATATCTTTACCTTGTAACTTAATATCACCCAGGTAGTAACCATAGCGATATTTTGATTTACAAACCCCATTCGCGGGTCTTTGAACCTCAGTTGAATCCCGAATCTTGGCGGTTGGCCAAACAGGTTTAAATGAACTAAAATAATTGGCAAAGTTCAAAGGATTCAGTCTATATTATGAGTATAATAATAATCCTTTCTGTGCCTACAGATTATCTTACGTCCTTAAAACTTAGTTCCTTTTAACATTAAATTAAACTAGTTTCTTCACGCGACTAGAATTTCCCCTCAGAAATTTGATTATGTCCAGAGTTAATTACAGAAGATTCACTCATGTACCAACTCACGCGCTCTATTCTGTAATCTATGAAACAGACACTTTTACAACGGAGGGACTATGATTTAAAACTCAAAATTATTTATTTGAACTAGACTTTTTTTAAAAGTACTTTTGAAAAAAGGTCATTTAGTTTGTCTGAAGCTACCACAAGCTCGGAATGCAGTTTTCTGTTGAGATGAGCCGGCCAGAAACTCAACAGTCGCTCTTTTCAAAAAGCCATGTTTACATAGTCTGTTATACAAATGATTTAGCTTGAGAGTCAACGTTACTTAGATTCCAAGCATTCTCATCATTTAAGTAATCCTGTACATTATAGTATGCTTTATATATTAATGACTTCTTGATCCGAGTTTTAAATTATTGAAGCGGCAAGTCTAATATTGTCTGTGGAATCTTATTATAGATGCGAACACCAAGCCCCATGAAGCTATTACTGACTTTGTGGAGACGATAGTAAGGCGTTACAAATTTATTTCTGTTTCTAGTATTAACATTATGTTTGTCACTGTGTTTTGAATACAAATGGATATTCTGGTAAATGAACAAAATATTACAATATATGAATTGAGATGGGACTGTAAGGACGTTTTTTTATACATAGTATACAATAGTGTCAGTATATGCATTATTTAATTTAAATCAATTAGTTATTTTTGTGTAAACAACTGCCTTCTATCCCACAAGATAAGAAATATAAAGAAGAATCCAAACGTCTTAATATCCAAACAAATTAAATTCTATATTGGTAACAAAAGAAACTAAACACTTTATGGTTATGTATCTATTAGAATCGGCATCCGTGTACAGTTTATAATATGTGTATGTACGTTATTCTCTGTAAGTGAACACTGTAATTATTTTATAAATGTTTTTAAACCCAAATAGACATTTTTTCTTTCTGTTAATAGATATACCAAATATCTTTACTTAAATCCACGTTGCTCGAATTTATCTTAACACTATATCTTATTGACCGACTTCTTATGTTCTTTATTAGTAACTTGGACTCGTACGAAGCTGCTTTGATTGCTAATTATATATTTTGGCTGGTACTATTTTTCCCAGTTAACACTTACGTAAAATCTATTTACTAAATTTCTAGATTAGTTTCTGATAAAATCTTATTTCAATTTAGTGGAATAGTCTCTCCACTCTTTTCAAAGTATTTGAACTTGTTACGAAGTGAGATCTTTTACACAAAAGAGAAGATCGGATGCAGTTGCCAACTATTTAGAGTGATTAATAGAAAAAGTTTCTAACTTTCCGAAGTTCGTAGACGCTCTCATTGAACTTTTGCCGGGTTAAATATAATTCAAATATTTCTGAATGAGCTGTAATTTCATATAATTATTTAACTAACTCTTGAGGTTCCAGTAAACTTTCTCCAAATGCAAGTACCTCTAAAACTTTAGGGTTTAGAGTATTTTTTCTATAAAAACACTTTTTTACCAACTAATATACAAACTTAAAAAACAAAATCTAGAAAACTATGTTTTCTAGAGAACTTATTTAAAGCTTTTTACCACAATTTATATAATTTATCTGAAACAAAATAGGATATAATACTCGTATTTAATTTATACTTAAGTCATTCAAAGCCTTTAGATTTATTTAAAGTGTTATTTTATGTTTTAGAATACAACAAGATTTTCTATTTCTTCTATTCTTTCTACTCACAACTTTTATTTCAGAATCAAATTCATATACTGACTGACTCATTTGTTTAAGTATAGAAATACGGGTTAAAATACTATTCCCCTCTGCCGCTGGGAGAGCATCTCGGAAGAGTCGAGTAACCCAGCACCCCCTTGGTGGTAGGGGATCTGTTCCCCGACTGGCTTGCGGCCGCCAGCATGCGAATCCGACCGCCAAGTGCATAGACTGAACAACTAAGTAGTTTGACCACATAAACTATGAACTTAAAATAGATTATTATTTTTACAGAACAATCAATTTTGTAGATATTTAAAAGTTCAGTGTAGTATCTAAACTAGGCCTAGCCTGTATTTTAGAATACTAGTTTCTTCCTTATGTATTATTCAAAACATTAAAATTGATGATCAAAGTTAATTAAAGTTACATGTTAAATAAGTAGTTTTAAATTTAAAATTAAGATGTAATATTGCAATGTTTTATTTTATTCAGCTTTGTTTTATTGTATTACCTGTTTTTATATTGCATAAGATATTGTATTTTTACCTATACTTTATTATCACTATTCCATTAATCAATTTTTTTTTAGTGTTTTTTTTTAATTTTATTTTAAAACGGTAAAAAAAATTTCTATTTCTTCGTACGATAATGTTTTTAACCAAACCATTAACTTATTTTTACATTCGAAATTATTAAGCGGATATATATCAAGAGATTTATTAATTTTATTATAAAGGAAAGGTCCAAGATACTATTGGAATTTGTGCATAAACGTGGTTCTGTAGGTATTTATGGGAATTACATTATGATTTCTGCGTTTCTGTGGTCTATTTGGATCAAACAATATAGTCTTGTTTTGGTTTAATATAAATATCGATAAGGAATATGTCAATGACAATAACAATACAAGAAAATAAAAATATTTTACATGAGTACACTATAAAGATAAAGATTATGTTCGTATTCAGCAAATTCAAGTGAACCACAATATTTTATCCACGCAATGCTTAGATTGGTTATCTGTCCTGAATCTTAGCATCTAGACTATTTATTGCTCACTCACCGACTTGTCTATTGGATTTAATGTACCGAGTAACTATCTTATTTTTTATATTTCTTTTCAAGGTAATACTTAACTACAGCACTAAATAAGCATTAATACCAAACTTTAGGTTAGCTTTTCTTAATCTCAAATTATAGTAGTGTAAATCCCAAGCCATCATCTTTAAGGATTGCCATGAAAACTACATTATCTGACGCTTTTTATATCCAAAAATAAGATTACATTTTTTTTTTTTTGAGTGCTATGATCGGCAATCAGTCCTAGGACTATAAGCAGATGTGATGCTTCATGGTACTGGCATGTCGAGTGTGCCCTCCAGCGAGGGCATCTACTCATATTTAGTAGAAAAAATAAGATTACATGATAGTAAAATATTTACTGCAATTTTTAAATCAAAAAAAGATAAAGAAGATCAAATAAAAACTATATAACCTATTCTCAACTTCTGAAAATCAATATACACTACAAAATCACTTGTTAGGCCATCACTGGCTTTTCAGGCAAATAGAGATATTCTGAAAATAGTCCAATAGGATCCACTAATCAAAACTACTCGTGGCCGTCAGAAAATATGTTAGTCTTTTAGGTAACAGGATTTTGTTTTGAATTTTGATTAATTCATGATATTTTTCATATTGAAATTGATCTTTTATCAGTTAAATATTTTTTATCTTTGAAAATTGATAGAAAAATTAATTTCTAATAGTATTTAAATTCTTAACTTAATCTAACTTGTATATTTGTCTTTCAATTTACTATAGTATTAAGTTTTATTTTTATATAAAAAGAAGAAGTTTTATGTAAAGATAATAGCATAACAACTTTCTGACAAATAAATAAATACTTTATTAGTTTTCTAACTTCTTATTTATAGATATTAGTTAGTAATATAAGTTACTTTCATTGACCCGAGGAATAGAATCCACTCAGCGCTTATTACAATACTGAATATGTCATAAAATGTCTCGTGAGATCAGCGAATATCACCAATGATTAGATATGACTGCTTCAGACATAGTTATGTGTATGTTGACGGAAAATATTCCATTTATAATATAATTATACTTCAGGGATCATGGAGGAAAATAACTATAAATCTTCCCACTATTTCTCGTAATCAAAAGTACTGTAATATATTTCTATCTTGCTTTCATACTTTATATATTTATATTTAATTGTGAATTGCTACAAATTTTCGCTATAGCTCTCGTTCCCCCGAGATATAAATACATTTTTACAATTGAACAAATATACTGTAATATTTATAACCAGTGACACATTCGATTGCGATTTACATAAATTTAGGAACGTGGTACGTTTAGGCATGTTAAAAAATCAAAATCTGAACAATAGCGTCAACTACTCCAGCTACTATAGCTAAAAACATTCCCATAAAAATTGAAAATCTATGTAAGGAAATCTTTTAGAAATAGAAGTACACCGTTTCATGTCTATAGTCGTTTAAAATAAAACAAATTTTACTGCACAGTATATTAGTCAATAGTCTTTTTTGGTATATTTCTTAATAATACTGATATTTTTAGTGACCCGATTTTAATTGGAGGAATCATTATAATGATCAAAAGACGTGTGTCTTTCCGAAAGTACAGATAAAATATAAAATGAATATATCGTATATGTAACAAATATTTATTTTACATAACAATTTCCATAAAGGAAATCTTTCACAAACATGAAATGCATTGTGACGTAGCATTAGCAGGACGAGGATATTCGCTGAATGCTTTTCCAATATCATATTAATGGAATTGTGGTTTCAATATATGGATATTGCAGGTATATGTAAAGAGGTACTTATGTGTGTTGTTAATAATATAAAACCAAATACGGTTATGACATTTGCGAAATAAACCGAATACGTCTTGCAGTTAGCTTATTTGTTTTTAAAAACTTATTATTACGTCACCAAGATGTGGATTTTTGGACACCAAGTGGATTTTTGAGACGGGTCAGTAAGGACAGGTGCCTTAACCGTTATAGTTACAGGAAAACGTTCCTAGGAGACCATCCATAATTTTTTAAGATATTCTGAAGTGCATTTACAGATTTTTGACAAAATGTACGGTCAGCTAAAAAACTGCTAAAATCCAAAAAAAAATTTTATGTCTATCGATCCTTCTCCGTATGGGGATCAAAAGACTCTATGAGACCATTTAAGGTTGGAGTACTAGAAATGTCAGAAATCGCCAAAAACATTTTCCATACATTTTGTACTGAAAAACGATAAATCAACTCGTCATATTTTTATTGCCAAACAATCCTATTTCTTACTGTGATTAAAAGATTCTTTTAGGCCAACTGAAATTTAAATACAAAAACTACAGCACGACACAACATGTCACACCAACTTCAAAATAGGTGTAAAAAACTATTTTATTTAGGGTTTTTTTTCTGCAATATAAACAATAATAAAATGACAATATGTTTACCGATTTCAAAAAAGTAGGTTTTCGAATAGTTTGCATATATTTTTATGGATATTATGTTTTTATTTTGCTTGTTGTAATATAAAAAATAAATCATCGTGATTGAGATATTGATAGATTAATAACAATTTAACGTTGCTTTTTGGTTAATATTGTTCCTGTTATAAAATATTACTGGCAAATGCGTAACAGCGTGCAATCAATGCCAAAACTAGAATACTACCTACAAGTTGTTCATTGACCTGTCTCGTAGCAGTCTCCCAACTCTCATTTCCTTCATCTCCTATTTTATGCCATATATATTATTTTCAAAACTAACAAATATTTGATTAACTAATAGGTATATGTTTACCTAAACTAAACCCTAATAAATTTACTGTTGAAAATTATATACAACTTATCTAATAGATTAACTTATTAGGAAGTATTACTTATTAGCTGTGCCCGCGACTTCCTACGCGTGGAATAACGATACTTAGTTTTTTACACCCTTGAGGGTAAAACTGTTACAAACGTTGAATGTCATATTTATTTATATCAAAGCAACAGCCTAAATAATAAGTTTCAAGCCTCTAGCTCGAAAAATGTCGATACTTTTATCCAACTTTTCATCCCCCCTTTAAACCCCTTACAACCCTTTCTTCGCAATAAGAAATAGCCTATGTCCTTTCTCAGGCTCTAGACTATCTGTAAACCAAATTTCATTCAAATCGGTTCAGTAATTTTGACGTGAAAGTGCGACAGAGTTACTTTCGCATTTATAATATTAGTTAGGATTGATGATTAAACGAACTTATGTGTATGTAAATGTGTTAATCATAAGTTAGCATTTAACCTCTGTGTTTTTTTGTAATGCTTATTGTTCCGTACCAGAACAGAGTTTTCTTTTATTTTTTTTTTGTTTAATATTCATACATTTATGTGTACAACACAATTTTTCAATACTTAAAAATATGAATTATAAAGAGATTGCTCCACTACTTGACATTGTCTGTGACATCATCTTCAGGGCGACCAAACCGTGCGCTCTGATTGGCGGAGAAGGTGGAGTGATGCGATTGCAGCGCCACTCGTTCTTAGGATTCAGTATTCAATATTTCATATTTCATTCTACAACGAGGCTACGATCTAAAAAGACAAACGTGCCGCCGTTCTTAACAAATACTAGTTATAAAGTCCGCATGTTCTCATATTGTGCTCGTGCATACTCCCTAATACCACAACACGCCTGGAGGGAGAAAAGAATCAGCAGCAGCATATGTGTGGAATAGAATAACCACAGGCCGGGCCCGGTCGAGCCTCCACCTGGTGATGCCAATTTGTCAGGTAAGTGAATAAATCTCTATCCAACACTTATGAATCCAAAATGTATACCAAACTATTTTTAAAAAATAATAATAATACATTTTAAAATATATATCTTAACACAGAAATCGATGAATAGGATCTCCACTAGATCTGAATAGAAATACAGATAAATAATTTGCCTATAAGTCTATTTATTCAATGTTAAAAACATACGTTGTTACCGCTGGAAAATTGCAAGGTTTTTTTGAATTTCTGTAGTTAAAAATATAGATTGGTACATATAATATATATGAGCAATAGCTATAAATGGAGTATACTGTTTTTTTAACAACAGTTTTTAAATAACTTGAAAATAAAATTTGTTTCAATTGCTTATAATATAAAACTTTGTAAAACAAATAAATTAATATTATTGTTTGGCTGGTCTGAACACAAAATACAAATTCTATTTACTATCTCATTTTAGTTTGATAAACAGAAGTAATTTAGTCTCCCGCCTGTACGCCTCATTAATATTGCTTTAGCAAACACGGAATCTGAATACCTATATTAAGCAATATTATTGCGAGCTTGTTGATTTTCCACTAAATATTAATATTTTATGATTACAGTATCTTTGAAGAAGCAATTAGTTGGTAGTCAGGTAATATACACGTAGGTACTCATCTGTTATTTACTGCGTAATATTGAACTCTTTAAAACGAAACTGGGGTTAGTTCTGAAAAGCCCATACCGCTTTTTTCCTTGAAATTTTGTACACTTATGTATTTTAACTCGCTGATTACGAATATGACAGTTAAAATTGACGCAAATTTTATTTTCAAGGCCAAAACTCGGTAAAAATTGTCAAAAATTTAAGATTTTTCACACGTTTTTCTACGCTATCTCAATAAATATTGGTCTTAGATAAAAATGCTCCTTACAAAACTTGTAGATTATAAAGAAATACACGTTTTATGTCCCATACATTTTTTGTCCAAAACATCTTTTTTCGAGAATAATGGTATAATCACAGCTTAAGAAAGGGTGTAAGTTAGAGGTTTTATTTTTTCGAGAAAATAAGATAATCATAGTTTTAACCTTGAAAATAAAATTTGCGCCAAAAAAAAGGAGTATGGGCTTTTCGGAACTTCATCCACGAAACTTATTATTATATTCTTTATTGCACTTATGTTGGATTCAGGATCTACTTGAGACCATAAAACGTTTCACAATTCCATCTGGTTCCTCATCAAATCAGCACCACCAATCCAAACTAAAGTATTATTATCCAAAGTAAAAACGATACGAAAACTAGAAATTAGGTTTAAATTAATTTTCTAGATTAGAAAATTACATCATCATCGTTAATTACAAGTAGTAACAAAAAATATAAGTCGAAATTTGGCTATTCTACCATTTAACATCAGGCAATTCTAGTTACCTGGAGTAACGTAGAGTACCTTGAGGCCAAGCCTAAGTTTAATCGAAAAGTGGCTTAAATAACAAAGTCCACATCATGGACGATCCGCCATATTGAACTTAAAGTTTAGTCATGTTATTTTTCGGTTTCTACTCAAAAACCCTTTTAATTGGTTCCGACATCACATCTATACGCAAAATATAACTTATCCGCCATCTTGGGCAGTCCGCCATATTGCTTAGCTTAATCATGCACTGTTTTCCAATCTAAACTTGTATGCAAAACTTTATTTCGATTGGTTAAGAATACCTGTTTTAAAATTAAGGCGCAAAATAACTTATTACCTGGACACTCATAACGACGTGCGATGCTCATGTTAGCTCTTAAAACGAGGTCAGGCGAAATTTCATCAAGTGTAAAGTACAGTTATATTCATATTGTAGAGCTTTCACTACGTCCTGGCAACACTCGAGTTCTCAGGGGAGCGCTTCTTGTAACAAGACTCGAGAACCTTAGGGACCACTTCGCTGGAGCATCAATTGAGTTGGTTTCTCGAATTTCTTACTTTTGTAAATCTATATAATATTATTTTAACATTGAAATTTCTTATTATCTACAGTCTACACTAACAATAATTTGGAATAAATTTTTTGGAATAAATTTATTTCATATAATTAAACTCGTTAACCAGAGTTAAAGTGGTAAAATTATTTTTTTATCTGTATTAAGTGGAGGTATATTGTATAACATGTTCGAATATTACTAAAATCGCAAACATCTACTTTTTTCACGTCCGCTTATGTGGAATGTCCTATAGAAAAACTACTTGTAATCACTTCAGTAAAAATGGCCATATTTATTAATTGTTTACACTTAGAAGTTTGATATTTTCACAGCTTCAATAGACTAATAGACTTACATGTTTATCATTGACTTCAACTTGATAACTTCACAAATTCTTCAAATAATGCGTAAAAACTTATATATATGACGGTAAATAATAAAGGATTATCGAATAATCAAATCGTCATCGATATTTATTTTTCCATATATAAAATATAATTTTTTTCGTGATGTTCTAATACTAGTGTTATAGCTTCTAGCCAAAAATGATGTTCCTAAGTCAAAAGACAAAGCCTGGGAATTTTGATTCTCGTCTAAAATCAAAATTACAATACATGAGTTAAAAGTGGTTATATCTTGTTATTAAATTGTTTAAGCAGTTTGATTTTTTTACATATCCGAGATATTAAGGACTTGAATATTTCAAATAAATTTTAATTTGATATCTTCACGTTTTTCTGAGAATTGCGTGACAGTCATAAAATGTTAATTTTCTAGTGATGTAGAAAATAAATTGCAGTTTTCTAATTTTATTTTGTACTTGTGCTATGAGACCTTGGTGAATGTTAAATTTCACGACGCTAGATCATTGGGAAATACCTTATAATTATATGAGTATCCACATTAACGGTCATACCTTTTCAATGCCTTACGTAGAAAATCGAGTAGCGCCTAGGGTTTGCGACCCAGCTACAGGTTTAAGGACATCCTTAAGCTGATCAAGAAACTCACCATTCAATGATCGACATTGCTAATAAATCTCAAGTGATCCCTAATAAGGAAAATTTTTCAATTGCACTATTTAGACAGAGACTCATATAATTATCAAACTTTTGTATAACCAGACGATTCAGAAAATAAAAACAAGTACACTCATTCATCTGTAAAAGCAAATAAAACTTAAATAATCTTTGAAGTAGATAGATCTATCTTGTTTTGATTCACGCTCCAGTTGTCGCAATTCACAAACCTTTGAACTAGCTCTGAAACGAGTAGGAAGAAAATCCGGATTCCGGAGTAATTAGCTTTTAACATTTGCGTTTGAACCGATATATTGCAAGATTTTCATTAGTCCGCTATATTTTAGAAACATTTCCTTTGATATTCAGAAATAGGTTTTGTTGACAATAACGCCAACTACTTATGTAACAATTAAAATATAGAAAAACATCCTCCAAAAGGTCACATCAATCATCATCAAAATTTACTAGCTGATTAAGTAATCAATAATGTTGCTAACAGATAATTTTAATTTAAATCTTTAGAATTAAATTAAAATTAAAATTATAGGAAGTTTCCTGCTGTACCCTACCTCAGTTGAGGTAGCGGACTAATGAAAATCTTGCAATATATCGGTTCAAACGCAAATGTTAAAAGCTAATTACTCCGGAATCCGGATTTTCTTCCTACTCGTTTCAGAGCTAGTTCAAAGGTTTGTGAATTGCGACAACTGGAGCGTGAATCAAAACAAGATAGATCTATCTACTTCAAAGATTATTTAAGTTTTATTTGCTTTTACAGATGAATGAGTGTACTTGTTTTTATTTTCTGAATCGTCTGGTTATACAAAAGTTTGATAATTATATGAGTCTCTGTCTAAATAGTGCAATTGAAAAATTTTCTTTATTAGGGATCACTTGAGATTTATTAGCAATGTCGATCATTGAATGGTGAGTTTCTTGATCAGCTTAAGGATGTCCTTAAACCTGTAGCTGGGTCGCAAACCCTAGGCGCTACTCGATTTTCTACGTAAGGCATTGAAAAGGTATGACCGTTAATGTGGATACTCATATAATTATAAGGTATTTCCCAATGATCTAGCGTCGTGAAATTTAACATTCACCAAGGTCTCATAGCACAAGTACAAAATAAAATTAGAAAACTGCAATTTATTTTCTACATCACTAGAAAATTAACATTTTATGACTGTCACGCAATTCTCAGAAAAACGTGAAGATATCAAATTAAAATTTATTTGAAATATTCAAGTCCTTAATATCTCGGATATGTAAAAAAATCAAACTGCTTAAACAATTTAATAACAAGATATAACCACTTTTAACTCATGTATTGTAATTTTGATTTTAGACGAGAATCAAAATTCCCAGGCTTTGTCTTTTGACTTAGGAACATCATTTTTGGCTAGAAGCTATAACACTAGTATTAGAACATCACGAAAAAAATTATATTTTATATATGGAAAAATAAATATCGATGACGATTTGATTATTCGATAATCCTTTATTATTTACCGTCATATATATAAGTTTTTACGCATTATTTGAAGAATTTGTGAAGTTATCAAGTTGAAGTCAATGATAAACATGTAAGTCTATTAGTCTATTGAAGCTGTGAAAATATCAAACTTCTAAGTGTAAACAATTAATAAATATGGCCATTTTTACTGAAGTGATTACAAGTAGTTTTTCTATAGGACATTCCACATAAGCGGACGTGAAAAAAGTAGATGTTTGCGATTTTAGTAATATTCGAACATGTTATACAATATACCTCCACTTAATACAGATAAAAAAATAATTTTACCACTTTAACTCTGGTTAACGAGTTTAATTATATGAAATAAATTTATTCCAAAAAATTTATTCCAAATTATTGTTAGTGTAGACTGTAGATAATAAGAAATTTCAATGTTAAAATAATATTATATAGATTTACAAAAGTAAGAAATTCGAGAAACCAACTCAATTGATGCTCCAGCGAAGTGGTCCCTAAGGTTCTCGAGTCTTGTTACAAGAAGCGCTCCCCTGAGAACTCGAGTGTTGCCAGGACGTAGTGAAAGCTCTACAATATGAATATAACTGTACTTTACACTTGATGAAATTTCGCCTGACCTCGTTTTAAGAGCTAACATGAGCATCGCACGTCGTTATGAGTGTCCAGGTAATAAGTTATTTTGCGCCTTAATTTTAAAACAGGTATTCTTAACCAATCGAAATAAAGTTTTGCATACAAGTTTAGATTGGAAAACAGTGCATGATTAAGCTAAGCAATATGGCGGACTGCCCAAGATGGCGGATAAGTTATATTTTGCGTATAGATGTGATGTCGGAACCAATTAAAAGGGTTTTTGAGTAGAAACCGAAAAATAACATGACTAAACTTTAAGTTCAATATGGCGGATCGTCCATGATGTGGACTTTGTTATTTAAGCCACTTTTCGATTAAACTTAGGCTTGGCCTCAAGGTACTCTACGTTACTCCAGGTAACTAGAATTGCCTGATGTTAAATGGTAGAATAGCCAAATTTCGACTTATATTTTTTGTTACTACTTGTAATTAACGATGATGATGTAATTTTCTAATCTAGAAAATTAATTTAAACCTAATTTCTAGTTTTCGTATCGTTTTTACTTTGGATAATAATACTTTAGTTTGGATTGGTGGTGCTGATTTGATGAGGAACCAGATGGAATTGTGAAACGTTTTATGGTCTCAAGTAGATCCTGAATCCAACATAAGTGAGGTAGGGTACAGCAGGAAACTTCCTGCTCAAATATGGAGCAGCCCGACTGGGGTAGTACCTCGACCTTACAGAAGATCACAGCTAAATAACACTACTCTAAAGCAGTGTTGTGTTCCTGTTGGTGAGTAAGGTGACCAGAGCTCCTGGGGGGAATCGGGGATAGGGTCGGCAACGCGCTTGCGATGCTTCTGGTGTTGCAGACGTCTATAAGCTACGGTAATCGCTTACCATCAGGTGAGCCGTACGCTTGTTTGCCGACCTAGTTACATAAAAAAAAAAAAAAAAAAAAAGAATGATTTCTTACTTGATATCTCTCTACAAAATAGTAAGTAAAACTGGATAATTTCGCTATTTTATTGAAAGTTCTTTTGATGAGTCTGACTAGCCGTCTATTTTTCAGAACTTAGATAATTAAAACTGTGTAAAATAGCATATAAAAGTATATTAATCTTTATGTATGCTAATACAATTTCAGATAATCAAATAAAGAATAGATACAATTGAATGAACCAAATCACAGATTGCAATATTCATACAATATACACTTGTGCCTCTCAGGAGAATGCTTCGCGTAACAAGACTGAAGAGCTTTAGGGACCACTTTGGTAGTGAATTAAATTTTAACTACATATCTTCTGTATATATCTTATACATAAAAATGTAATTTTTCGATGTTTGTTCGGACGTTTCGGATGTTTGTTTGTTTGTGTGTGTTACAAATATAATGAATTTTATGACATTAACAACTGAATGGATTTAAATGAAATTTTGCACATATAGGTACTTTGTAACCTGAATTATCACACAAGATTCTTAACATACTGATAAGAAGCGCAATACTCATTGAACAAAAGGGTATTAATCATAAAAAAACAACTAAATGAATTTAAATGGAATATCGTGGTGGGTGCGCAAAACCGCGTAAAACCACTTTGTAAATTTCACGCTCATTAACATTTGGCATTCACATAATTTATAACCATTTTTATTAGAAGCCCCAGGTAGAGTGTACAACTTACGATCAGGCTAAATGTTATTATTGTTTTTCTCGCTATATAACTCATAGTTATTTAAGTACTTAATAAATTCCAAATCGAAAATTATTTTAAAATTCCATCATGTTTTCAGACTATTATTATAAAAAAACATCTCTTTTTTGCAGTTTTAGTTCTAAGCAGATATTCTTTGTCGTGTAAGATTCGATTTAAGTTATTTTATAGCCACAATAAGTATCGTAACATCGGAAACGACGTTATATCACCTCGTCTAGACTGAGTATTCTTTACTCTAAGCGTTTATGGCGATCTTCATTCCGATAATAGATAGTTGTATCAAATAGTTCATCATTCTCTAACGTTTTATGAATATAATGTCAGTAATTCCTAAATAAATGGTTTTAAACATTTAATTAACGTATGTTACTAAAATTACGTCACGCGCTTGTCTTTATTAATATTATTAAAAAAGCTAAGTCAGAGATATTTCATGATAACTTACTTACTTAAAACTACTGATTGAAACATGATAAAAAAGCAATTCTTAAGCTTTTTTACGCAAAAAGTAAAGCTACACACACAATCTTTTTTTTATGGCAGTTAAGGGGCCAACGAGGTGACAGCCCATCTAATGGTAAGTGGCCACCGTCACATCGGCAAAACTAGGGATACCTCTTGTCCTGCCGATGCGTTACTACCTCGAAGATACAGTGAGGAAGAGGAACGGAGTGTAGAATACTACGACTTCAGTGTACCCTGAACGAGAACCCAGAGTTATATTAGATAATCGGGCCCACATGCGGCTCGACCGGGACGCGTCAATGACACTTGGCGATCGGATTCGCTGATGGTCGCAAGCCAGTCGGGGAACAGGTCCCTTACCACCAATGGGAATGCTGGGTAACTCGGCTCTTACGAGATGCTCTCCCAGTGCCAGAGGGGAAATTTTATTCTAACCCGTATCCTCATGTCCCGTCCCCCTATTAAAAAAATATTTAATTTAAAAATGTATTCATTGGCTCAAAACTTAGATTTTTTTTTCAAGAACTGTTATAAAATGAAATAGGAATCATACCCATTACTGTACAGCAATACTATATGTATTGCACTTGCAATTAGGATAAAAAGTCTGGAAGCGCCTTACATTTACGACTAAGGTGTAGGGGTTAACGGCTTTTTGGGTTATACCTTAAAACCAGTCGCCTGAATTTGGTATAATTATGAGTGCGAGAATAAAGAGGAAGTTCATTCTTATCTATATACAATAATAATTTTAGCTGCCGGAGTCACGTTAAAATAAAAATACACGATGTAAAAACTACGTCACCTCTAACTTAAACTGTGATTATTTGATTTTTTGATTTAACACTGACGGATTACATTACAGATTAAAAATTTCCAAAACATCGATGTTTTCGGGGTCTAGAGAACATTATTGTTGAAAGGTATCGAAACGTAAAATATATTTTTTTTTATTTTCTTGAAATTTCATCTGAGGTTAGTTCGTTGGTAGGAATAGAGTATTAAATAAAAATCAATTGACGTAGATGTTTTTGTTTTCGATGATATTTATTAGATGTTTACAATATAGTAGCGATTTTAGATTAGAAAAATATCGATGGTTAGTGGGTATGCCTTGAACCGTCGCTCGCCTACTGCTGGCGACATTAAGGAGAGCCCCATATAACCTCCCGCTCGTCGGCGGGGGTATGCATAAGGTCGCATGAGGGTTGGGGGATTAATCGACCTTCTCTCCCCTCCTCCACTCTCCCTCACCCCTTTTCGTTACCTCCCTTTTTCGCTATTTGTATTAAGATTTTTTATTAAGAATATAATTTTAAAACTTAATTTAAAAAAATTACGTGACAGGAAAAAATATTGTTTCCTACCCCCCCTCTCACCTCCCCCACCCCCTCTAATAATGAATTCAGGTGACTCAATTTAAGACTTTTACCGGCCTTTTAAATAATTAAAATCGCTGTCCGAATACTATCTACAGAAGATAATAAAATTAACTTACGTAGACCTCAAGAGAGTGACCTTAACTACCACAATATAATACTAACTTCTACACTACACAAAAACACCAGAGACTGACTCTTATCTATAATCTAAATTATTTCAAGTATACAAATGTATATGATTTTAATCTCTAGTATAGTTTTTGCTGTTTTGTATAACCCCTAGTAGAGATCTCAAATTTTTATTATTTATTTTATGACACTAGATTAGGTACGTACAAACATTACATACATTTTATGGGTTATTTTTATGACCCTACCAGGAATCTCATTTCGTGTTTAAATGATGTAATTACGTAATCATTCTCTCACCCTGTTGATTTATATTTTAGAGCTGGGATGATGAAAACGTCAAACTTAGTTGTAAATTATAATTAAATACAATCCCTATTCGACCCTTCCTGAACTCGTAACTGAGATTTTAATGGTTCACAATATTATTTTACAATAACTGACATACGTTGTTTTGCAATTTCAATCAATTTCTGAAGACTGCCTTATGACCTTGGGTATAAAAATAGCCATAGGACCTATTCTCTGACCTACCAATTAGCATAGTTTTCAGTAACAGAAAAGGACTCGTTCAACACTAATTTCCATTCTTGCCAAGTATACTTAACAGAGGGTAAGCCCTGATACAACGATTTAGCATGACCGGTAAGTTTCTGCAAGGCGTAGTGAGTGGTTTGCTTATCACTCCAATTGTAAGTTTCAGCACATTCTTCTGGGATATCATTATTCAGGGCAGAATATGACTCTCGGTAGTCAATTTTACTTTTAAAGGCTTCTTACTTTTAAAGAAATTCACGAAAGAAATCTTGTGAAATATCGTCTCTAGATCTTTTTTGCTTTCTCTATCGCAATCCTTTAGAGGCGTTGGAGTTACTAACAAATGTTTCTCTAAGCGAAATACAGAAGATTTGTTACGCAATGTTTCATTATTATTAGTTAGCTCATCTAATTTTCGCTTTAATTCACGTTCTAATTAACGTACCCGTTCACTATTTAATTCTTGTCCCTTAATATTTCGATACCTCAAGTACCCTGTACCCTTGTATGAGAAGCCCTACAATCTTGGATAGGAGGATCGCTGCGTTGATTACTGTGGCCGCGGCTTCTGCTGCAGTTGCGCCTCCCGCTGCGCCTTTGCCTCTCGCTGCGGCTTCACCTCTCGCTGCGCCTGCGCCTCTTGCTGCAGCTGCAAAATGACCGTATTCTATTGTCATATAAAAAGTATATGGCAACACTACATCACCTTTGCCACTCACGTGTCGTTTTGTCTCAGTGAAAGAATTCTTATAATCGGATTAGTAACAACGAAATGGCCATATTCTATTAATTAAAAAATTATATGGCAACACTAAATCACATTTGTCACTCACGAACAACGTAGTTTTCTATCAACGAAAGAATTCTTATAATCGGATTAGTAACAACGAAATGGCCATATTCTATTAATTAAAAAATGCATATGGCAACACTAAGTCACCTTTGTGCACCTTATTCCTGTTCCTGAGAAACCCTTCAATTTACAAAATGGCCATATCTTATTAATTAGAATACCTATTTATGGCAAAACTACATAGCCTATGTTACATGGAAAGGATGTAGCTTTCTATCGGTGAAAGAATTTTCAAAATCGGCTCAGTACTTTTCGAGCTTATTCGCAACAAACAGACAAAGATACAAACAATCAAATCTTTCCTCTTTATATAATAGTATATATATATATATATATATTAGTATTTTGCGCAAAATAACATATAGGTATGTCACAAAAGATATCATATTATCACGGCTAAACAATATTAACTAACATTTAATTTTAATAATAAAGATAAGAATTACATATACAAAAATAACTCATGTGAAAAGAAGACAGAAACGGAAATGACTTAATAATAGAACATAGAGGACGCTAAGCGACGGAAATGCAATGACTGTTACAATCACGTTATTCAAAACTCGTAGCTTTGCTGTTTTATTGGATTTATTTCCATCACAAGGCTCACGCCTTTTTATTTTTACAGCTTCGGCTCATTTACTAAAGCTTTAGCTCTCAACAATGCGGTCTCGACTGTCAAGGCCAATGCAATTCTAGGGGCCTCGAAAAGTAAGAAAAGGGTAACGGAAGACCGTTACCCTTTTCTTAGTTTTTAAAATATATTTTTTCTATTACAAAAGTCGAGTCGATCAGATCGATTCCTGCTTTTTGCTTTTATTTAATTAAATGATCTTAATGAATAGATTATATTATAGTTATAAATAAGTGTTGATCCAGGTCTCATGATGGATTAGGAAAGCGAAATGAGACGAGACGCGATTATTTTTAATTCAATATTGTTAAATGCAATAATAGTACAATACTTTAATTTATTTATATTTATTTGGGAAACATACAATTTTATAAACATAAAGCTAAACACATAAATAATAAAACAAAAATCAGTCAAGTCAAAAAAAATGAACACATTAAAAGTATCTAAACGGTTAATGATTTTAGAAGATTTTTTTGAAAGTTTCAACGTTATTACAAAAAATATCAAGTTGACTGCCGTGGCAAATATACTTTTTTTTTTTTATTATTTATTTATTGGATAAACAAACAGCGATACAAGACAATACAATAGTGAGAGATTGAAATAAATATGAGTTGTATACAACAAAGATAGCAACAAATTTAAATCTAAACCTTAGCGCATAAACGAATGAGAAAAATGTTTTTGTAATAATTTGTTTTGACAGTGGGCACGAAAAATAATTGCTTTCTGCGAAGCTCCACGAGCTTATACTAATAAAAAGAGAAGTATCAACATTACCTTTAACAATTTTGTATAGGAATAACTGATCTTTTATTTGTCTACGTGTTAAGAATGATCGAAAACAATCTTAAAATTAATAAAAATGTCATTAATTTTAAGATTGTTTTCGGCTATAACGCAAATGCCTTTTTTTGGAATTTTTCTTCGATCCTTTCTTTATTATGTATATACATTTTATATTGAGGATTCCATACTGTAGAATTCCTAATATAAATCCCAACATTATTTATGGCTTAGATGTGATGTGATCTATATGAGAAAAATTACTCAAGTAATCGAAAAATATTTAGAGTATGGCAAACAATTATATTATGTTGACTATTCGAAAGCCTTCGACTCTATATACCACTCGGTATTATGGAAAACCCTACAAGACCAAGGAATTCAGGATAAATACATTCGTTTACTTCAGGTGATCTGCCAAAGAAGTAAAGCACTGGTGAAATTGGAAAGGAAGGGTAGAGCCTTTAACATCCAACGTAGTGTTAAACAAGGAGATCCCATATCACCAAATCTTTTCACTGCTTTATTAGAACATATTTTCAAAAAGTTGAAGTGGGAAAGCATTGGAATAAATATTAATGGAGAAAATTTAAATCACCTACGCTTCGCGGATGACATTGTTTTATTGGCTCAGGATCACAGTCACTTAAATTATATGCTGAAATCGCTTAATGATGAGAGTAAAAAATGTGGATTAGAAATGAATACAGAAAAAACTTGTATAATGACTAACAGAGATTTCATGCCTGTGATTATTGGGTCTAATGAGATTCAATGTGTAATTGACTATACATATTTGGGACAAAAATAGGTTTCATTGATCTGACAACAAAGGAAGTCGAACGCAGGATAAAACTAGCCTGGAACAAATACTGGTCTTTACAGCATATATTTAAATCAAAGCTCCCGATTAACTTGAAAAAGAAAGCATTCGAATCAGTAATAACACCTACGCTACTCTATGGATGTCAAACCTGGGCATTAAATAAAGACCTCATAAAAAGACTCAAAAGGTTTCAACGAGCTGCCGAAAGAAGTATGTTAGGACTTAAATTAAGGGATAGGATAATATGCATTGACATAAGGAAATCAACGAATTTAATTGATGTAGCGGAGATGGCCTGCAAACTTAAATGGCGTTGGGCGGGGCACGTAGTACGCTGTGTTGACGGGTGTTGGAGTGAGCGCGGCCTGCACTGGTGGCCGCGCACCGATACCCGCTCCCGAGGTCATCCACGCCGGCGCTGGAGTGACGACATCATCAACGTGGCAGGCTCAACCTGGGCCAGGGTGGCGCTAGATAGAAAAAAGTGGCAAGAGATGGAGGAGGCCTTTGTCCAAAAATGGATTCCCATGATAAATTAATAAATAAATTAAAAATAATAAAAAAAAACATAATCATAATTATAAATAAAATAATAATATAAAAACTGAATATTTTCTAATAAAATTACTTATTAAATAAAATTTATTGTATTATATAATCTCAGAAATGTCTAATGTCTTTTATATATTGTATGTTTATTGTAAAAATTATTGGGAATAAAGGCTATTTTATTTATTGTTGACCATACAGAACACATCGGGGATTCCCCGTTTCGCCCAACGTGAATGGAGTCAGCCACATCTAACGGAATAATTTCGCGACCCATTTTATTTTTCCTAATCAAATATTTGTTACATATAGACCGTAGGTTAACCGATAGAATACTTCTAAATAATGGGGAATGTCACGAATGAAATTATTTTTTTTCTTGGTGCATGGCCCGCATCGACTAGGTTCCCGTGGGCCCCTAGTCGGTGCGGGGCCTGTCGACTGTATTACCCGGACTTTTTTCCTTAAATGGTTAAATATTATAAAAGGAAGGGAAGAACTCCTTCAAATATCTTCTTTATCTTGTAACATCCTTTTCATGTCTTTATTTATAAAATTATTATACATCTAGTCGTCATCACATATTACACTAACTTTATAAAATGCAAATCGATCTTTATTTAGTTTAATTTATCTTCTTGGATGACCTATTGAACTCATACCTCTAATGAACTAAATAACTATGGTGGTTATTACATTCACAACGTATTAAGGGTTCTAACTGTACATATATATGTGTACCAAATCTTTTATTTTTTAGTTCTTCCCAACATCAAGATATAACTGACACAGTTATTATTGCAACTTTTTCTTAATGTTTATATTGTAGAAGAAGTTATAGTACAAAAAAAAAATTAATTATTATTATTTCAAAATATTAGTAACGGTTACCATCTATTTTAATATATCCGAACTGTCCAAAAGCCGAATTATTCAATCGAGGTTGTTAATAAATATTGTATGTAGCATCAAATCAGTATACAAGATAATAATTTCAAACTTGAATTGTTTTTCTTCTTAGTTAAAATAAGACAGTTAAAATTGCTTTTAAAAGTTAGCTAACAAAGCACGTTTCGTATAACTCGAAATTTCAAATGGACGCTGCCGCTATTATTTCCAAGAAAATACTGACTGGACACTAAGTGAATACGATATTTGAGAAAGCAAATATTTGTATTTAACCTATATTGAAAAACTACCTTTTTTAATAGTAGTTAAAAAAGTTGTTGTTTAATTAAATAATAATTAAATTTCATCGTTAAATTTCAGACAAAAATACGCGTATAGACCCCAAGGAATTGTTGATAAGTTCCAAGTGCTTTTTAATGATACATAACGGACAAACGAGCACACGATTCACCTGATAGAGAGTGGCAACTTTAATAATAAAATTGGTATATAGATATTAGTTGCTTAAAAATGAAGCTTGTTGTTTGATAAATCACATGTTACTGCTAACCTATGATAATAAAAAAGTTCAAAATTCACCAAAATCATATCAAAAAGTTACGCAGGAATTTATCGCTATTTTGTCGTTCTAAGAAAATAAAAGGGACATTAAAAATCAAGATTTTTTTATTTCTTAGATTAATTAATTGACATTATTGCTGTCTAATTAAAACCCAGTTTTGAATTGTTTCTGTTTATTGGTAGGTATATGTAAATTGTATGTAGAAGGCTTAAAAGGTTACGGATTAATATATTGTTATGGTAAAGATACTGAAACTAATATTGTGCAAGTACTTAGCCTTATATTCACGTGTCTTCCCATATATTCAAAACATTATAATTTGTTTACGTCCTGTTCAGTTTACGTCATATGAAAATGTATAAAGCTCGTAAACTCATTGACGATGTGAACTGTTTATTTATTATCTTACCTATTTATACCTAATCAATATACGCTTTAAGGGTTCATAATTTTAGATTCTTCATCTCCATACCCTAATCGGTCCAGACGTTTAAGTTTTCAAGTGACAAGTAAGTATATAGTGTTAATTATGATGTTGGCAACACTTTTAATTTGAGTAGCATCCTGTTACTTGATCTTGGTACGATTGATATGAGTAGCATCCTGTTTCTTGATCTTGATGTTGGTACGACTGATATGGGTAGCATCCTGTTAGTTTGTATCCTGTAACTTGAATGTTGACCAACTGATAAACACAAACCAAGGAAGTGGGGATTGCTAAATAAATACGCCATCACGACAGAATAATCGGGTATTACATCGGGAGTATTCTTAGCAGTAACGCTGAAGCTCTGAGTCTAAAGTATAAGCCCAGAAGGATATTCTAGTCAGGCCGTCATACTGTTACTCTGCGTATAGACCACTACCACAACATTCTTCTTCTCTCTTTTTTATTAATTATCAATAGAAAGAGTATAAAGATAAAGCTTCAATGTGATTATCAAACATACATATAAGAAAATTATAATTTGTTAACTAGATTTATTAAATTTCGATTTCCATTACTAATAGTTATTGTCGTGTTAGTAGACGTACTATTTGAATTACATTTTATTTTAAAAAATGTCAAAATTTATTTACTCAGCTTTGTATTCATTTAGCTCTTCTTCAAATAACAACTGTTTTTGTTCTAACATTTAATTATATGGTTTTATTATTTTTATTATAACATTATTATGCTCTATATATATAAACTAGAGAATAGTGACTTTTCGAAAAAAAAATGCAAATTTAAATTCCACTAATAAATTGGTCAATTAATTATCTCTGAATTGAAATCGTTTTAATATATTTTATGCTTATTTACAACGTCATCATTCACCAATATATATAGCTTTTGTTAGGTATTATGGTGACAACACTATAAGTATTTGAGTCCTGTTATTTGATGTTGGTAGGATTGATACGAGTAGCATTTTTTACTTTCTGTAAAAAAAATCATAATCGGCTCAGCAGGTTTTGAACCTATTCGCTACAAACAATGAAATCTTTTCTCTTTTTGGGTAATAAAACATAACAAATCATACGACAGTCTTTATTGTTAAGTAGTTAGCATATAACAATGTACAGCATTTAAATCAATTTATCTTAAAGTAATGCTTTTAGCATCAATATTTTTCTATAAAACGTATAACGTGTAGCACGTATAGCTTAGAAGTGCTAATAGCTCAAGTTAAAATCAAATAATAACAGCATATCTTCGCACATCTCTTGTAGAAACGCAACCTTAATGATAATAAAGATTTTTTTTCTATTACCTTAAATGAAAAAAAATTGCATTCGCAAAATAAGCTGAGAAAAAAATAGCTTTCAGACCTTCCTAAAAGCTTTCCGTACTCAGTATTCAACTGTAAACTTGAGCTATTGCGTTTTTAATACATTTATACAGCTTGAATTTTTAATAATATAATGATAATCGATAATCTCTTAGATCATTTAATCGGTGAGTTTTTGAGAAAAAGCCTCTATAATAGAAAAACAGACATACAGATTCACGTATACATAGTCCTCACCACATCAATAATGTACATTTTTAACCTTTAAACAAGTGTGGCGAGACCTTTACTGACATTTTCAACATTGTTATAAAATATGCAAAGCTTCCAATTTCATCTCACTGAACATAGAATATTATAGTTTTATTTGATCACAATAACCACATTGTAATTGCAAATCGTATATAACAATATTACAATAATGAACTGACAATTTTGAAAAAAAAAATTTTTTTTTTCATAAATTATTTAATGCCGTTTCAGTTAACAATCAGTACTGGAATATGATGTATAAGAAAAAAAATTAATAAAAAGACTTATTTTTTTACGTTTGAAATTCAGAACAGAAAATAAGTAAAAAAACTCAATTTTAAGTTTTGGATCGTATTTTTTAATCTGTGATGTTGTAATCAAATATAACTATAACACATAAAACATTCAAAAATATAATTTACAATTAACAATATAAAAATACAAAATTCTATTCTACCCTACAACAAAGACTCAACATGAGTCAAGCAGCAGTTGAAATTCATTCAACAATCTAAAATAATTCAAATATTCATAAAAATATATATGTTTATTATATAGCGAAGGCACCGCTTTTGTACTGCTATGTATATAATTCATTTCTTATTTACATGGCACTTTGAAATATAGAAATACTCTAATTACATTCAATTTACTATAAAATACTATATATTACAATCATTACAATGGCACTGGATTCATCTACTGAACTCACTAGATGGCGCTTTAACAAATTACATAGGTCTGTACTAATGAAAAAAAAATAAAAATTCTATCACGTCAATTGTTTTTCGCTCTTTTAAAAAAAATTTAAATGAACATTTTTTTTAATCCAATAAACTTTAAATTCATTTTATATATTAAAAAAAGTCCTAAAACCCAAAACTAATAATAAAAAAAAATTACTTTTGGCGTTACTTTGCGGAAATTCATGATTAAAAAGGAATCAAAAAGGTATAGGTTATAGCAAGGTAACCTTTTTGATTCCTTTTTAATCTAGTAGAGATAGTGAATATTATAGTTTTAACATTCATAATAAAAAAAATAGATAAAAAATTAATGAAACATATCTCATGTTGTTAAAAAACAGTTTCGCAGACCTATGTAATTAAATATTCTCTAAATATATTACAAATTCAGTATTATCACAAATATAAAATACTCTTTAAAAATATGTCATAAAATAGCTTCTCTACTCAATGAGTTATAAGAAAATACTTTTAATTTAAAATCTTAAGAAAATAAAGGAAACGAAAGCAATTGAGTCCAAGGAGTTGTTTCGCTTTAACGATTTTTATATTATCCATAAATTACAATAAGTATACCTTTCCAACTAGAGATTAGCATATGTGGTGAGAAATGTGTTTGTTAAGAACCAATAGAAAAATTGGTTCTTAATAAACACATTCCTCGTTACACGTCATCGCTCATCTCTGAAAATGGAGCCTTGTGCTTAGAAAATGAGGTGTTGTGGTCTATTTCATAAAATACACAATATTGTTTATAGAACATGCTTATAAGTTTTCTGAACCATAATGTTAATATTCTAATCATTTAAGTTGCAATGCGAAAGTAACTCTGTCTGTCTGTTTGCTTTAACTAAAAAGGGTGGTAAGGGGTTGAAAGGAGGGCTGACAAATTGTATGGAAGTATCGTCATTTTAGAGCTAGCTTATTTTTTAGGATATTCAAAGTGATAAAAGTTTTACACTCAAGGGTGTAAAATAACAATAAGGAATAGGGGATGAAAAGACACTATTCCAAGCGGAGGAAGTCGAAGATATCGATAAGACCTTATTTCCGCCCAAAAACAATTAAAGTTTCCCGGAAATAGTATATTTAAAAGATCGAATATAAAAAATTAATTCTTTTATCTAACACTATCTGAAAATCAACTATCAAATACTTAAATCGTTTGAAAATTAATTCAATTGACTTTTTGAACTTTTTATAAAAAATAATTTCAATCTAATAGCTCGTACTAATACAGAGGAAACATTTTTTTTCTGCATCCTAATTATAAAGTCAATTATCATCAATATGTAATTATGGAGTACTAAAATATGAATTTCATTGTTTACAGTGGTCTGTGTAAATTATTAATTTGATCTCCTAAATTGGTACGGATCAAATAAAATTGTGAACCTCTGGTATAAATAATCGATCTTCAATGTTCAAACGAAAGATATATTTCATTCATACTTTTACTTTCTTAGTGAATATCCCTGAAAATCTACGGTTATAAGAAATAATTAGAAACGTGGGTTCGGTCACAATGGAAGGGTATTCAATTCAATCCGGTCTTTATTCGTAAACATTCAATAATGGAAAGGTTGGACTAACTCAAGAATAAATTGGTAATATGGTCTCTGACAAAAGGAGGGAGGGATTTATAAATAAATCTTTGAAAATAACCTAAAAAGGTATCCATTGAAAAAACGTTTATCTGAATATAATAATTATTTAGTTAATTTGTCTATCTCAAAAGTTAGTTGAAGGAGTACAAAGTTTTGTACCATCGCAATCAAAGAGACTCCTTTCAAAGATCGTTTCCTCCATTTCAACTTACAAACAAACATTTACATTCTATTAGAATCTTTTTACCCATATTTTTCTTTATAAAACTTTTAACGTAACTTCAAAAGAAAAGAGAAAAGATGTAACATTCCCATCAGAGCATTCTAATACCCTTCACTCCACATGATGTATCACATTACGAGAAAACAAAGATCTTTCCAGAAAATCCCGCGGGAATCAGTTAATGCAAACCAAAATAAATAAGCTTTTCTAACCGAACTGATATAAATTATAAGCATGTTCATTCAATATAATGATTAAGTAACTTGCCTTCTCTATTTATATATTTTGTTTGCCTTTGAATAAAAGTGACGTAACTAAAAAATTGCTTTTTGTAGATAATAACTAGAGATATCATGTACCAATAATAGATTATTAATAAACTGCCCATAAATTAAGCAAAACAAAAATAATAGAAATAAAAGGGCTTACATGGATTCATCAACTAAACTTACTAGATAGCGCTTTAAGTAATCACATAGGTCTGCACGAACGAAAAAAAAAACAAAAAATTCTATCACGACAATTGCTTTGCTTGCAACACTTCTAAAAAATTTGAGAAGAATTTAAATGATTTTTTTTGATCCAATAAACTTGAAATTTATTTTTTATATTTGAGAAAATGTCCTTAAACCTAATAAAAGGGTTTTTTTATTTGAAACATTTTATTTATAGATACAAAACCGGTTAACAGACCTTAATACCATCTCTGATTACGAACTTTCTTGCCCCACCAAGTAAAGTTTTGAGTAAATTTAGACTATCGTGTTTTTTGGTAATGATGGACCCATTAAATTATTCAGGCCATTTTTTTTAATAGCAGTTAAGGGGCAAACGAGCAGACGGCCCACCTGATGGTAAGTGGCCACCATCGCCCATGGATATCGACAATACACGAGAGTGACTCTTGTTTGTCCGATGCGTTGCCACCTCGAAGATAGAGTGAGGATAGGGAATGAAGAGAAGAATGCTACGGTTTCAGATGACCCTGAACGAAAACTCAGAGTTCACAATAATTATTGCAAAATCTAAATTCAGGGTAATTGAGTTAGATCACTTTCATTCTCAGATTGCCACTTATTATAAGTAATACCCATTAAATTAACTCCATATTTTTCAGGCTTAAAATAAATATTATAATCCATAAAAAAAACGTTTAGAACTGCACAATTATTATATATCCACAAAGCACAACA
Organism: Limenitis camilla; assembly: GCA_905147385.1. NCBI lineage: Eukaryota > Metazoa > Arthropoda > Insecta > Lepidoptera > Nymphalidae > Limenitis > Limenitis camilla. The sequence goes on along the minus strand of LR990245.1, from coordinate 6,158,591 downwards.
ATCGCATTATAATAATAATGAGATAATTTTGCAAACTTTAAAATTAATGCCGGCATTAATATTACCTTTGTAAATATATATATCTTTACTAGACATAGTTTTATCAGAAATATGGTTCCGTTGTTAATTACATATTCTATATTTGCGTATGGAGTTTAATTAATTCCTTATTAATCTCGAAACGTCCTTTACATTCCGTTTCTTGTTAAGGAACCAGTCTGTTAACAATTTCCTGTTTCCATAAAAGGATGACGTCACAATAGATTAATCCACGATATTTGATTGTTTCAATAAAACTTATCCTCCTCAATATCCAAATTAGATTTATTATTCGGTTGGTTTGAATGTCTTCTCAGAGTACCCATGGAGTCGTATTCATTAGCTATGGCTTTTGGATATAGTTTGGGCGTAGTCATGGGATTGTTATGGTTTGCATTTGCTATATTATTGCTTTTTGAGAGTATTATTCCACTGGTGTTACCAATACCGGAGAATGATGGCTGACGCTTAGCTTTACGAGGCTATAAAAGAAAAATGATGTTAGAAGTCGCTTTGAAAATAATCATACTACGCTTGCAAAATAAAAAAAACTATTGTCCATAATTCTTGATTCATCAGTAACTTCGCTACGGGTGTTAAAAGTATTAGAGCACGGAAACATCTAAATCGTAAGATAACTATCTAAGTTAGATCATTTAATTGATACGCTCGAAAACTTCGCTCCAAACAACTCCTTTATATAGTCTAAAAGTTAATAGTTAGTTCATTTTGTTTTTCTCTAGCTACAGGTTTCTTTTTATTTTTCTTATAGCCTTTGTGTGATCAACAAAAAATTTCAAAATTTAATACCTAACATTGTCCTCTACCCTCTTCGCTTACCCTCTCACGCTGATTACCTATTGAAATTCTGATAGATATAAAAATGCATATAATTCTGCTCCTAAAATCACTACATAGTTAAAAACAAAGTCGCTTTCCGTTTTCTATCTGTCCCTATGTTTGCTTACATTTTTAAAACTACGCAACGGATTTAGATTCGCTTTTTTTTAATAGATAGAGTGATTCAAGAGGAAGGTTTATAAGTATAATACATACATAATACACTAGAGAAGCCATGCGAAGCCGGAGCTGGTCGCTAGTATCCTATAAAGAGGAGAATATTTTCAATCTAAAATCTGCATCACTTACCACTTCCTTCAGAGGAACAGTAACGTAGCTATTTTGCTTTGTAATGTAATGAGGACTGGAAGGCACCCGTGGAGTTCTACTCCATGGAAAAGATCCTCTACGATGACAGAAAATTACCCCTGCTAGACACATCAGGCACCCTGCGGACGAAAACAAAATTATTTATTCCATGAAATATACATATTGGTCAGTTCCTATTGACCGTAACGTGATGATATATAGCCCATAGCCTTCCTCGATAAATGGGCTATCAAACACTGAAATATTTTTTTAGATCGGACCAGTAATTCCTGAGATTAGCGCGTTCAATCAAACATATTGAAAAAAATCGTTAGTTTTATATATTAGTATATACATTATGATAATTATAATGACATGTGCAACTGTTTGATTTATGAACAAGATAAAATTAATAAATCTTATTATTATTATTATTAAGACTCTGCTGCTGTCCGTCTGTCCGTCTTTCTGTCTGTCATCAGGCTGTATATCATGAACCGTGATAGCTAGAAAGTTGAAATTTCTGTTGCCCCTTTAACAATAAATACTTGCACACATGCACAAACGTGATTTTTATACCAAATATTGGTTCCCTTCGTGCGTGACTCCGAATCACACTTGGCCGGTTTTTTTTTTAATTTAAACTGTAATAAAAATCAAAAACCCGCTATTTCGGTCACGTGAAGTCAGTTTGACAGACCTGAATCGTTAAAGTCCAATCGGATACATAATTAATATAAAAATCGGTTTAATTTTATAATTCTCTGTTAAATAAATACTTATTAAGTACTAGCAGACCCGTCCTCGCTTCACAAAGGTGTATTAGATTAGACAACACGTAAAAGTTTATCAAAATAGATTTAGCATTTCTCACTGTTTAAACCTTCCATGGACTTCTACAAATATTTTAAAAAAGTAAATTGTATACTGAAATTTCATCGCTAACTTTGAACTAATAATAATGAATACACGTTCACAAGATGAGATTATTTTGAAATGTAAATGCCTTTAGTCGACGCTATGTTGATGAAACCAATCACAAACTTTAATTACCGAAGTAGCTTCAGCTGCATTATGTCTACCGATAGAAGCTTAGTCATCCCACTATTGATTTTTAGTCTATCCATATATATACATTATTTATTTCTTCTTAACTGGGTATGTTGCAATTTTTTGTTATTAAAATAATATATACTGCAATAACATACATATATTTCAATTTGTTTGTTAAAAGTATATAAATAAATTCGAAGTAAAAAGGCATGGTAAAATTAATTGCTATTATCATGTGTTCGACCCTATTAAAGAGGGCAATAGTATCTTTTATCAACAAACAAATAGTATAGCATCTCGCTACGACCCATAGGAGCGGAGCAACACGCAAACGAAGTCGCGCGGGTCGGCTAGTATTACATATAAACGTAAAGTTTATTTATAAGTTTTTCTTTTTTATATAAAAAATATTTAATTAGATAATAACATTATATAGGGAATTAATATTTTTTTTTACATTTTAGATTATTCTAAATTTAGCGCCATCTTTTAGCAGATATAAGAAGCGCTACGTAACAACATAAAGTTAATCCGGTAAATATACGACATTTTCCTAGGTGGCGTTTTAAATGAATATGATGTATTAATATTTTGTTTATCCATCTGTTAATAACCGTGTAATCTTCATAGTTTGTTATACGTTATGTCACAAAGTTTGAACTTGTTCGTAAAGACTAATAGTATAAGTATCTTACCCATGACGAAAGCAGCAACAACACAGCCTATAAATCCGCCAATATTAAGCGATTCGTGGTTAGACATTGTGACGAATGATGCCATCTCCACATTTTGAGTGTAGGCAGGCATTGCATACAGCTCTGGGAATAAAAAAATATATATTATCCTATTAAGTCTTTTACGAGTACATCAATGAACAAAAGTGTAATAATATATTTTTTTTAAATACCGTTATCTAGATCATCACCAGAACACTTTGCGACTTGAAGCTGAGCGCCTACACATGCTCCAGATTCACAACTGCGGCGACGAACTCTTTCTCCTGCAACACATTCACCCCACTCTCCCCAGGAGCCCCAGCCTGCTTCAGTTTCTATTTTGAAAAATTATAATAAATTAAACATTAATGGGTTCTATCTGTCTTTTTTAAAATTGGAATATTTCTTCATAATTCATTCAAAGGAATAAGTAGTAAATTTTTTATTTACCTGCACAACTATTAACACATATTCGACGTTCTAAAGCAGCACCAGCATCTGCACAGCCCTCGGGAGATAGACACATACGAGTTCGGGTTCTGTGTCCGGTTGCACTGTTATCACATCCTCCACTGCATTCACTCCAATCACTCCAACATGACCATTCACCTGGTTAATAAAATAATTTATAAACAACAATACAATAATGAATTTTTATTTTTCAGTTCAACAGTATTTTGCCTAAACTTACCAACACACGCATGAATATTACAAGCTCTCAACATATCAGCTGGTCCGTCACAAGGTGGTTCTCTGCATCTCCTAGTCCTTGCTTGCTGTCCCCCGCCACATGGAGCTGAGCACGCTCCCCAAGGGCCCCAAGGCTCCCAGGCCCCATCGTCAGGAGGTGAGTTACTGCATACACCTCTAGAGTTACAGAAACGCTCTTCTTCTCGGGCAAGTGATAACTACAAAAAAATATACGAAATATAAGATAACAATTTAGTTTAGTATTTAAAAACCAATAGCAAAATTTAAATTAATATAACTTGTTTCTTACTCTTATTTGTTCCGTAGTCGGCGCTTTACATAAAAACTTGAACCTCTTCTCAGTATAACTTCCATCTGATGCATTGCCTATAACAAAATAACAAATGAGTAATTTTTCTATAAAATTATTATAATATACACTATCTAATTACTTTAAGTTAAACACAATTAATAACATTTAAAAAATCTTACTAGGTATTTGCACCCAAGGAGTCCATGCAGTTGCTTTCCTTAGCTCACAAGGGCGTAGATCGCAAGGCTGTCTCTCGCTCTTCTGTCCATCACAGTCTGCTCCACCATGTTGAGGCGCAGGGCTTCCACATATACGTTTCCTTTCTTTAATTCCCGCATTTGTCCCACAACCAGTACCGGTGCATGATGACCATGGACCCCAGGGTGACCACGATCCGTCTACGGGAGCCAATGCAGGGTCTATGAAAGAATTAAAATCAATTAATAATGAAATGGAAAGTTTTGATTAATTAACAGTTATTGTAGAAAGTAACAAGTTTTACCACTTCTAATATGTGTTCATATAACATGTAACTTGTTAAAATTATGTAACAACCGTTAATTGCGCAGATAATTTTACATTTTTTACAATAAATAGTAACATCTAACAATTTTTTACACTTACCAGGGCATGGTGGTAGTTTAGAACAGTACAGGTCCTGGACATCCAGTCCTACACACACTCGACCACCGAACTTCGGTTCAGGAGACGTGCAAGAACGACGACGCGATTTGACGGCAATACCACACGACGCTGAACACTCTGACCAAGCTGACCATGGCGACCAACCACCATGTACTGTGCAATTTGTTACCGCTATGCTTGCACCTAGAAAATATTCAAATTAGGTTTGCAAAACCAAGTTATTGGATTATATCAGGAAATGTTTGTCACATTGTTGAGCTAACCTTTACAACTCTGTCCACTGTTAGCTGGTCTAGGATTGTCACATTTTCGTGTACGACACATACACATGTCGGGTTTTTCATCACTATATACTGCATGTGGTGTACCATCCTGCATGCATTGTTCCCATTCCGACCACGAAGACCATCCACCATCAACTATACAAAGACATTAAATATTAGTTTTGATGTCCTTAGTATTTGTTTTAAACAAAAGTTGTTTTTTCACTCACCAGGCGTGCTAACAGATGGACAACTCCCAGTAGCCTGAGTGAAGTACGTCTCGTGTAAATGTGAAGCGGCTCTCACACATACTTCCCTAGCATCATCCCACCCACAATGCGGGTCTGCGGCGTTCATACAACTAGACTTAGTTTTGTACCGGGAACACCTTTCGCTAGATATGCGTAGGACACCTGTGTCACTTCCTATGTATAAAGACATCTAAAAAGAAGAAATAATATAAATTATTTCTATTCATAACAATTATTACCAAGTTCAATGAAGCCATACTTACAGTATCTTTAACAAACTGTATCGATAATATATCAAATCCTCCTATCTCATCTTGTAATTTCCAAATTTCAACCACACACGCTCCTTCATATTTAGGTAATATTGCCAACTTTAAAATTTCATTTTTCTGTGTTGCCACAAATGTCACTAGTTGTTTTGCGACATTTTTTGTATTGGCAACATCGACTGTTACGTGGGTGAACCGTTCTAAAGTCGCTTTGTATACAGGCTCGCCGGATACAGGCTGAATGGATTCATACATAAGATGGTATTTATGGTATTCCATAGACTGGTGAGGTCTGAAAAAATAATTCATACAAAATAAAATACTAATACCTTATTTTGATTATACTTTGTAAAAGTAAAGACGTTAAATTAGCCACAATTGGTAATCATTTACAAATGAAGAAATAATATACCACACCAAACGATTATTTTAGTAGTTTATGATGCCTATAAAATACATTTAACTGATCTTTCGAAATGAATGTTTTAATTACTTTCATATTTGAAAGCTTTTTAGAATAAAGCTGAATTTTATAACTTAAGTGATGTGGGTGCGCATTTATTGCCTCAAATTCATTATTACAGATATGACTGTAATAATTTTGAACTCACTTAAATATTCGATATTTACGTACAATTTTTACATTAAATACTACAAACCTAGTATCGGGATTACATCTAAAATGTTCTCTAGCTTGTCTAGAAGGAGTTCTAGGTTCCCAAGTCGACATTGGAGAATCCTGTACTTTGTATGGTCCTTCGAAGGCGAGATGAATATCTGACATGTTGTAAATACATACTGCGCTGCCGGCTATGCTATTACTGTAAAATAAAAATTTTATATAATTAAAAGTTTCTTATCTATTGTTTTGTTTGTTCTTTTGTATGAACTGTTTAGATACTTACGTAGGTGTACTGAAGACAGCAACCAGAATTTTTTCCTGCGACAAATATTCTACACTTTGTACTTCGTCATAATAAAATGGAACTTCTCCAGGTACCGCACACTTTAGTCTAGCTTTTAGGAACGTACTCCAATTCTCTTTCATGACTAAATGACCTCCTGAATCGTTTTTACATACACGAGCTATACGGGAATATATTGTCTGAAAATGAATTGTAATTTAAAGTTAACGTTATTTAATTACGTTTCGAATTTATGAATTTGAGTATTGGAAGCATACCTTGCCACAGTTTAAGAATTCCACAGCGACTTCTCTAAAGACGAAATAGACGAAGAAATCATCCTCAAAACTCCCAACAAATTGTGGTTCATTCAACCAGTTAAGGTCGTACTGCGTTGTCCGTAACATACCAGATTCACGAGAAGATGCTCCTCGACTCCTAAAACATAATAATATTTTATTTATTTCAACGATTACATATTTACATAAATAATTCCGTAACTAGGGTTTTCTCTATTATGTAAACAAACCTGCAAATAGCTGTATCTGAGCTAGTAAAGTCAGTTGGTGTTCCGGCATAATATTCTCCACTGCTTGCAAATATCGCAGTCACATTTGAATGAGGATTGTGAGGACAATTCGCGACTCCTGACACCCACTCTGATACCAGGTTTAGTGATTCGATCTAATGACAAAAATATATCAATTTAACACCACTTTGTAAAATACAAATTTGAAGACTAATACTAATACTTTCTTCTCGCAAAGATGATGCTGATACTCTTAATTGGCAAAAATATTTAAAGCGGCACATATGAGATATTGAAACCTTTTAATTAACGTGTATTATGGACAGTAGAAGAAAAGGTCTCGATCTAAGTTTCAAGAGATTTTAAACTTGTCGAAATTTTAATGAATGACAACACTAAACTCATACGTATTTTCAAATAACACTAATTCACAAAATGTTGTACAAGATGTTATTTAAGGAATGATCTTTTTAAAACTATCCATTTATAGAAGGTTTTAACAATAAATGCAGGTATATTTTTTGCTACCCCCTATTGAGATGGATTCTCAATGTCGCACTGAAAAATTTAACAATAGTAACATCTGGCAAGAAATACAGATCGTAAATATGTTTTGTAACCATACACTAAAAAAATCGTGATGTTATAACGAAATTACTTATTAACGAATTGTGACTAATATAAGGGTTAATGAGTTCATTACAACATGTTAAGCCTTAAGTGAGAAATACAAATATTTGTCACGAGTTATTAAGAAATGACAAAACAAAATGGTCCACCGCTAATTGTGGTCGACCTTGTTTCTAAATAAAAACTCCTTATCTACCATCTTTTCAGATAAGATAATAACAATCATGTATGTACTTTTATAGCAGAGAATGAAAGTCACAGAATTATGCAACTGAAAGTACACTATTCAAGAAAGTTTTATTTTAAAACACATGACGAAATAGTACATTTCATGCTGAGGCGAAAATATCCGAAGCTAGTTTAGTAATAGTAGAAGCTTTCAAAGCATTTCATTTTGAAACAGAGTACCTTAAGTCACAATACTATATTATCTAAAATATTTTTAAGCAATTTGCCAATTACTTGATTTTTTCTAGACAAATTAAAAGGTCTTTTATAATGTCGTAGAACAGCGTAAAGTGGCTAATACCTTTTTGCAATAATATCTATTTCAATGTGACGTTATTCATTTTGCACTGGTATTCTTAAGCTCGTAGTTTCGAAACTAATTTCGAAAATATCAATAGAGGATAGTAGAAAAACGGTTTAGCAATTGTGTTATTTGCTTATTTACGTCAAGAACTTCGAACTTTTCACCACTAAGGTGGCACTTCGTATTAACAAAAGTCTATTTACTTAGTAAGTTGTACAGCAAACTAGAAACCTAACTCAAATAACTACAGGTAAGATGTCAATGATGCAGTGAAAAGCAAATAGTTAAAGATCAAACGTAATGGATATCTCCGAACGAGACTAAAGAAAGTTGCATTGTAACTAATACTATTAAACAACTGTTAATATTAATTAAGGTTTTGATTAGCTTCTAGAAATTGAATTTGTAATCCTTTGCAAATGCAGCACGAAGATAATAAATAATAAATTATTCATGCAAAACGTTTTTATCCCTGCTAAGTGTTAACGTCCCCAAAATGTATGAGAATCTGTGATTTTTAAAATCTATATATGTAATATATCATGAATCAGTAGTCATCATAAATAATTATCGTACTAATTACTCCTAATAAATATTACAATGATGCGGTTGAAGCTATGGGTAATGTGGTAGTTTACCATATAACTATAACTAGCCACCACATCCTGACACTATAGTTGCAATGAGGTTGTATAAAGTTGATTATAAGCAAACTAACTGGATGTAATCGAAAATCCTAACCAATTTCTGATCGAATCAGGCAAAAAAACAACTAACAGTGCAAGTAAATCTGTAAATTTTGAAATTATGTAAACCAATATCATTCTGATAGTCTATTTGTTGACACATTGGCATCTTATTTGGGAGATCAGAGTTCGATCCGGAGAACACACCTCTGATTTTTCTGAGTTATAGTTAACGGTAAAGGAAATCATCGTGAGGAAACCTGCGCACCTGAGAGTTCCTTAAAGTCCTCAAAGGTGTGTGAAGTCTGCCAACTATGGCCTAATACTCAATCTGAGAAGAAAACCCGACTCAGCAATAGGCCCTTAATGGGTCGTGATGATGATAATGATGATGAATATCTTTTTTTATACATATACTTAAACTACTTTTTGTTCGAGTAATATTCAATACTGTACCTCTCTCCAGCTGCAGATAGGACTGAAAGCATAAGTTCCACATGCAAACAGCTTGTGTCCATACGCAAGCAGAACTTTGATGTAATTATGGCAGTTGTCTTCAGTTTGGCCCTTATACTGACATAGCTTGATCTTGTCTTCGGAAGCAGGCCATTCAGCGCGTTCTAGTGGACGAAGACCACGTAAAGAGAGACGGTAGAGTGTGTCCCTGAGGAATAATTTTTTTTTTATATAATGACAATCAACTATTTCAATTGCTATGTATATCTATAAGTAGGTATTTATTATAAGATTCGTATTTACAACAAATAATTTATTTCTTTTTGTCGTTCAAACAATAGAAGCGGAGTGGTATAATAACTTTTATATTATCATGCAACCTGTAAAAAAAGCGCCATTAAATCAGATTATCAAGGATAGTAATCATTCAGATTACTATGGATAATATATGTTGAATGTTGATGGTAAAATTCTAGCAATATTTTATAATTACTTCATATCGCTATACACATTCTAGAGTCCTCGTAACCTTTTAATTTTGTGGTCTATTGTCTGAACCCGCATGACTTGATTTAGCAATAAAAAGACCATTCCAGGAATATATTATATATCAAAATAACAATAACGATACAAGTTTTATGTAAGTTACATAAAGTTAAGTAGAATTTTTCGTTGCTTAAAAACTTTTAAAACCTAAAATATCTTAATGGCTTTATCATTATTCACGTCATTACTCCGTATAACGAGATCATTAACTTATATAAGCATGCGATCATTATATTCAATATGGCATATGATTATAAGCTGTAAAGCAGATAATTCTCAGAGTAACATAGTAATTCAATACACACGTATAAACATACGCGTTTGACTCCTAACATTGCAAAATCTGCATAATCTACTGGCAACTACATCACGCAGTGTCCAATGTTTGAAAAGCTCAAACAATCTCTTCAAATAATTGTTGTATTTACATACAAGATTTTGCAGGCGATTTCACATACGTAAATCTTAGAACTATTTTATCTTTGTTAAATTTCAAACTAAATATTGAACTAAAAGTTTTTCTGGAATATACAATTTATCACTAATTTATTTTAATACTGAAGGCTAACCTTGCATATACTTAAATATTAATTTTTTTCCATATTTTTATGAATAAATAAAGGTGCAAAAAAAAATATTAAAATTTGTTAAAAACTAAGGTGATAAATAAAATTGCGACTATTCTGTCACACTAACATACACACAATCACACATATGGTTAGTTCAAAATAATTGTTATGGATATTTTGTAAGACAATTATCTAAGGGTTGGGACTGTACTACGTTTTAAGACATTTTTATGTATCTTTATTTTTTGGTCAATAAAGATTATTTATTTTAAAATATTGTTCTATAAATAAACAAGTGTTAATTTTCTTCCACCTACTTAGAATCAAATAAATGTTTGAAAGAGAAACAATATAAAATAACGAGTTAACTTAAACGTGAATATTCTCTTGTTACATCAAATACTCTAGTAACTTCATCGTCTATATTTTACGAGTCGATGAAGTCTTCCTGGTATATATTATTATAATATATTGTTAAGAAATATTATGGCTCTAAAGAATACTGTTTCTCTTTAAAGGCAGACCAATCAAACTATTCTCAAAAGATAGACCCATTTTAAACGTTTCACACATTTAGAACCTCACTAGAAACGCGTAATAGAAAACATAACCGCATAGATTTCACATTTTGTGGCTCACCGCGAATCGTTTGCAAAATCCATATTCTGCAAACTAGCACAGTATGTAATATCATCGTCCAACACCAAGTGATATCACATTTCAGTGCAATACCGAGTAACTGTATAGTCCTAGGAAACTATCAATCCGTTAGGCCATCTGTACACTGGACACTAATGCATCTTAGCCTAATCTCTAACAATATTTCAAGAGCCTGTCTGTCTGCGAAATAACACTTTCGTATCATGAGTTGAAGAAAATACAGTGTAAGTTCTATATAGTGACGCTTACGGGACGTCTTCAACTTCAGGTGCCTCTCTGACGAGCGCGAAGATTGGTCAGTATTTCAGAATTCAGTCTTTTTCCCCACTCCTTTGTTTATCAAAAGTCGAAAGTCTGATTTATTATATCTAAATATGTGCCTGAGATGTGGGATTTTCTCCTTATTAAAATTCGCATTGATTTCCAATCAGTCGCAAAACTTCATTACCAATGACATTTTGTGTCCAGTTGATCTTAACAATGCGTCTATAGGAGTTATATATGTATACATAATAATGTAAAACACGGAGAAATAGCGAGGAGGAGAGGGAGTATATTGAAAACATTAAGAGGAGAAGGTGATTGAATGGACTATTGGTTAAACTACAATACAATACATACTTCTACTGAAGCGATAAATAACTAAACATTATGATCTCTTACAATAACGAGGGAAACCTAAGCAGTGCCATGGACTTGTAATCAAGGTGTAGGCTTAAGGATATTTCAAGCAATTGCAACACTCGCCTCCACTGCCCAGGTCCTCTGTTTAAACTAAAGGTGAGGCTTACCTAAACCAAACTTACGCGCCTACTTATAGGTTTTTCAAAATCGTCTATACTTTTTTTTAAGCCTCGATAGTTTTTCCTTTGTCCTTGTCCCGATTTTCTGTCCCGAGAAAGTCCCGATACAGCAACGCTTAAGGGACTGGATACTTTAATTGTTTTGATTGAAACTATAGCTAAATGTAAAAAATATAGATAGATAATTTCAATGTTTTCGTTAAAAAAGTGTAATGTATAATGTAGTTTACATTGTACTTAAATGTAATAAACAGAATATATTTTAGGTTCGGACTATTTATGAGAGTGGTGAAACAAGCCCTAACCCTATTATCCCAGAGCTAGAATCCAATCCGTTATTCGTACGATTGCAACGGGCCAGGAAGGTCATGCTTTGTGTAACTCGTATTGTAACTTTCATAATACTGGCGAAATTACAATTGTCTGCGACGATAATAAATACAGCTTTATTGTATTTGATAACCCATAATGGGTGTAAGAAATCTTACTGCTTAAATGTACAATAAATACTTTACACGTACTCGTATTTACGATTTGTGGACTTCAAATCTGAAGTAAACTATCTAGTTCTATACTAAGGTATATTGTTTAGGATTTATATCGATTATTATTTAATATACGTTTAGTATTTATATTAGACTGCGTCAGAATAAAAAAAAAATTTTTTTTTTTGAGTAAGTCAAAGTTTCTTTGTTAGACAAAAAAAAACGTCCTAAAGGATGAGCTTGATATCTTGAAAATTGAGCTGGCGCATCCCCTTTCGCACTTAAAAAACATTGAAAAAAGAAACTTTTTTTCGTGTTTTTCATTGTAAATCGTTAAAATTTTTTTTTTTTCAAATTTCCCTTTTCGTTATCATGTAGAAAATTAAATTCTCTACAAAAAAGGACTCTTTCATTTTTTCACTAAAACACATAGGAAAAAAATTACAAGGCATTTAAAAAACGAAAATTATAAAAAATCAAAAATACAATTTTTTTTTGGTTTCGACAACACATTATTTTATTTCGGTTTTAGTGACCCCCGTGACTTCGTTCGAATAAATCGACTATCGATAACGAATCGTTAAAAATATATATTAAATGAAGTAGCAGCATATAGAATAATAAACCGTTCAAAGTAAATAATATAAGAAACCGACAAACTTTCAAGAACTTATACAGCTCCTAATAAATATCTTTAAATTGACCTGATTCGGAGTAGATGTTAGTCAGAGACATTTATCAAGTTTTGCGACCTCTATGATAAGTTAGCCTAATTAGAAGTACGATTATACATAATTACCAAGACACATATTATCATAAGGAAAGGATGATTAATGCTCACACTACATCAAAGTCGTGAGCTTGTATCTTGGAAACGGAAAAGTGGTTTAATATTTTATAAAGATAATATTTTCATAATGGTCATATATCAGAATGATAGTAATTAGTTACATTTTGATAAGAACTCGAAAGAATTATTTCATCCATCTAGAAGTATCAAATTGAAATAAATATCATAAATTAAGAAAATAACGAACATAATGAAAAGGCAAAAGTAAAAAGAGAAGCATAAGATATAAAAAACAAAAAAAAATTGCAGTTGGTAAAATAACCACGACCTACATGGAGTATGGAATAAAACAAATTTCCATCCGCAACATTAAGTTTGTCCATCAATCCAACTTATACGAAACTCTCGGTACACGTATCTAACTAGTACCTACTTGGCTAATTTTTACCCATCAGATCCCTTATGGTAAGAACATTAATAAAATTGTCTTAAAGGTAGATTATATAAGAGTGAGTCAATTTAAAGATCATAACAAACATAAAATATGACTTTGTCCACACGGATTCGTTACACTTTCTACCAAAGTACAAAAGGCGATGCTTGTGAAATCTGTCGCTGTAATGATGTGGGTAACTACACAAAAACCCTTGAGCGAACTTTGATAACTTTTGTTATAGTGATTGTCAAACTTGTTGTTCTTTCTATACTTTGTACTGGAACCTAGTTATTTATAAATCAAATGAAACTAATTCTTTTTATTTGGAGTAAAACTGATATTTTCATTTTTGTTTGATCATAGGGCCAAATGAAAGTGGATAGACATGTTGGATATATCGCCGTGAATTATAGATAATCTAAAAACATTAAAAAGCGTAGCTTCCCACTAATATTATAAACGCGAAAGTTTGTAAGAATGTATGGATGTGTGGATGTATGGATGTATGTTTGTTACTCTTTCACGCTAAAACTACTGAATGGATTTTGATGAAACATAGCTTACACATCAGAATAACACATAGGCTATAATTTATAATGATATGGTGTGAATTATAGTGTAAAACCGCGGGACGCAGCTAGTAGGACATAATGTGGCCACTCCAGATCAATTTTTATCATTAATAACATTTGAATCTCATTTCTCTTTTAATAGACCAACTTATTTAAAGTGATTTACAATTTGTCTATATTTTAGTTGAACAAGTTTCATCAGTGTTTAACGTTCAGAAAAGTGAGGTAATTGGTGTTTACCATTATAACTTCATTATAAAGTAATTCACGTCAATAACATTGTTCGTAGACTCACATAACTTAGTAAGTAATATAAATAAACTAACTTTGCATTCATGTTTAATAAATATCTCAACAGATAATCTAGAAACGGATAAAAATGCCAACAATTCATTACCATAAACGTTCAACTATGAACGTAAATAAGCTTAGGTAAACGAGTTTAATATAGAGTTGAGAAGCAGTTGGACAAACAGACTGTTTAATAGCTGAATAGTTACAAGTACAGGTTACACTGAATTAACGTGATACACACATTTGGCTTGCTTTGAAAAACCGCCGCTATTTATCATATATAAGACTTGCATTGATTTGTAACTGTAATATCGTTTAAAAGATTGAGTCTAAATTTTCTAGTGTAATTTACAAAAAACTCCTTTAATCTCTTATTTACTTGAGTAAAAATAAGGAGAAAGGAAAGAATAATTAATAGGAAATTCAAGTCGGCTTTTAAAAGCTGAATAAAAAGATCTGTAATTTTTCTTATAAAAAAATAAACACGGTAAAAGAAGTTCCTGAATATAATACTATTCTAAAAAACTCTTTCTACAATTACAAAAGACATTAAAGAAGATTTGTATCACAATTTTTTTGATAATTTAGTAGTATGTTTGTAAGATGGCCTTTTAAAAAGAAAAATTCTAAGTGGCATACCATATATAATTTTAAATTTATTTAATGGCCACATAATTCTTTGTTAATATGGGTATATTTAGCAAAAATTCGTGGGCCTCTTATAACAATTATTTATCTCGTGACCTTAACGCCTTCGCCTCTAAATAACATTGGAGTTATATAAAAATAAATAAATATTTACAATTATATAAAAAAAAAACTGTGTTATGAAATAGTGCTAGATTTAAAACCTAATTCTTAGAATAATTTATTTGTATATTTTTTTGTCAAATACAATTCAACGATCCATCAAGGTTTTTACCTATTTTATATTTTAAGCAAGTTGTCTGTTGCGCAGACATTATTTATTATTGCCACAAATTAGCATATAGAACAGGTTTGTTTGTAATAAATTGTTTCAATCGTTATGGTAGGTCAAACTAACATGTTCTATGCGTGGCAGCATCAACCTGCACCGAATCGGCTTTAGCTAAGAATATCTCATTACATGTTATAATTATTTGAGTTATAGCTTCTGAAAGGAACCTCAAGATTATTTAAATCAGATCGTATTAACTTATTGAGTATCGATTACGTGGTGACTACTGTATCAAAACTAGAAGGTAATCTTTTATGAATGCCGAATTGCTTTTTATCATTAAATGAGATATAAAATATCATCTACTTGTTACCTAAGTGACGACAGGTAAATGAATATCACAGACTATGGAAACTTGTTTTTATAATAATTATTGAAGTTGAGAGTTTTGGCAATGATATTACTTACCTCTATAAATAATAGCGACAAGATTCTAGAAAGCAATTGACCTTACAACAATTGCGATTCTTTTTTGGAGAATTCAATGTAAACTCGTGTATTATTTCTTTATTGAGACTGAAAAAATAATATAAATATTGATTTATGACCATAGTTATCACCTAACGTGACGTTGTAAACTATCTCTAAAACTTTATCACCATATGCCACGAGCATACCCCCTAATCTACGGGTAAATGAACTCAAAAGCATTTGTATACACTATTTAATTAATTCTTACGTAGAAGAGGCTGCACCTTAATGCCAGTTTAAAAATAACTCTCAATTATGTCTAGCATTGTAAGTAGCAAAGCGGTTTGCCTTTATAGACATAATCAAGAGCATTCCTCTATTGCTATAAACAAGGAAACGCTAAACGTATTAATAATATCGGTTCTATAAATGTCAATTTGTTCAATTTCAACATATCTTACTTCAAATCTGTTTGTGAACAAAACCTTTTAAAAGATTTGGAAGAAATGTATAATAATACCTCGCAAATCTAGTGTTTTATAAATGTCATTACTTTCAACCTTAACATTTTATTCACCTCTTTTACTCAATATACCAAATAAAAGTGTTTATCTAAATTAAAGTTTCAATGACCGAAATTAATCTCGCCCACAAACCAGATGGCTTTTTCAATGAACGCGAATTGCAATAGATATCGATTGATTTATGTTTTTTACAACATTATTAAAATATCTCGATAAAAATTAGACAAATCACGAAGTTTCATATTTTTTTAAAAAACTAAATTATAAAGTCACATGTGTAGCAAGATATCATTTTTAAAAGAATATTAAAACATATTTGATTGAATTTTACAACAGAGGTTGTAATATTTTAAAAAAAACGTTGCACTCCTGGGAATGCCGGTAGAAGTGTAAATTTGAATATTTTATTGCATTTTTGAATATTTTGGTTAGGTTAGGGAATAATTTCGCACGAATTGCTTTATTTATCAGTATAAAAGTACTTACTATCATTTATGTGGTTAAATACAATATACATCTATTGTGCTACCGTACACAAATTTAAATTCAGTTTTGTATGAAACGTGCTACAAATTAAGTGTGCAAGCGCCGTCTTACGAGTTTTCGATCAGGTTCCGCGTCCTGACGCGAGTTTAACATTTTTTACCTATCCCAAAAGTGCACAACGCCGCTAAAGAAATTTCACTTCAAATATCGATATTTCTTGTACTTTGATATATTTAACCGATCGTCGCTGACAGACAAAAAATCAATACCCAAAATTGTATTGTTACACCAATACAAAAATATTAGTCAATCATTAGGTGGAAGCTTTATCTTTTTTCGTATTCACTGTCAACAAAGAGATGACAAGAGATGAAAGAGAAGACACAGGTCTGGTACAAACATAATTGTCTCCCGTCTAGAGTAAACTCTAAAAAAACGTACGTAATAAAAACAAACAAAACTTTCACATCGCAATTCGTTGAACTATGTATATATCTATTCAGAATGTATATGCATGTACTAATTAGCCAACATTCACACCATAGTCCAAGAACCAGATAGTGATCGCTGATTTCATTCTAGCAAATGTTTAGTATGCATTAGTGCTAGAACTACCGTTAGAGGTGCACTCCTAACTGTCTCACTGGATAAATCTACTGATTTCTCAAGTCATTGAAACCTTTACATTTATATCTCAATGAATAATGATGTTACTAATGTAGTTCAAATCTTATTTTAGCTAATCTAGTAATCAAATCTTTCAAGTTTTGTATATTTGTTATATATATAAATATATACATATATGTCGGAGCATAGTAAAAGATTATCGATTAATCGAATCGTTATCGTTGTCTATGGCGTTGGAGTGGGGTAGTAGTCACTTCCGTTGTTTTGACAGTTTCTACCCTCGACCCTTTATATGCGATCGACAGTCTAACTGAAGTCTTAGTCGTGCGCGGTCTCTCAAGAAGTGAACATCATCTAAGTAGTGCAAGTGATAGTGATAGTGTCAAATGCAGTGTAGTGTGGAAGTGCTGTCCAACTAAGGTCACGTAAGTCCTTACAATGTAATTGCCACGTGGTTAAGTAAACACAATGTTAGGTTAGGTTAGCCTTAGGTTAGGTTAGCCTTAGGTGAGGTTAGCCTTAGGTTAGGTTAGCATTGTGTTAGATTCGGTTTATGTGCGTTTAACCTTGGGTTTAAATAGAGAGCCTGAGCAGTGGAGGCGAGTGTTGTAATTACTTAAAGGACGTCCTTAAGCCTACACCTTGGTCACAAGTCCAAGGCACTGCTTAGGTTTCTCTAGTAATTGTTAGAGATCATATTTGATCATTTATGGGTTCAACAGAAGTATCTACATTGCGTTTACCCAATATTCCACTCAATACAATCACCCCCTTTTAGTGTTCCCCAATATTCCCCATCTTCCTCCTTCCATCTCCTTTCACATCGTTTTAAAATCCCCGACATATATAAATATATACATATATAAATCACCTTTTTCAAATTCTATATTTTGATACAGCTGATCTGAGGATGGATGGCTGACCAGGAGGTGGATAGGGATACTAAAATGCCATTTACGTTTTGGACCATAATCAAAACTTTGACGTTTCGAAGATCTGATGATGGAGACAGGAGGTTTTGGGGGTTTAACTAGTTTTAGTATATTTTAGCAAAGCCGAGAAATTGCAATTAGAAAGTTTTTCTTGAATTTTAAACTAATTTTTAGCAAAATTGAGGATTTAAGAAAACAGCAAAGATTTTTAATATTTTCCGTTACACACTCAATCAAATATTTAAATTTTTCTCAGTAACATTTTGGACGTCACATACGAAGTAAATCAGAGCAAACCCGTTATGAACCTGTCCTTCTGATAACAGATAAGAAAGCATCTTTTATCACTGGACAAACAGGTGAATGACTCAAAAAAATTATATATACATATAATCGGTTAGCCAGCAAGCAAACAGAATTATCAACATTAAAATAATATTGAGATAACGTTTTACGGCCTATAACTCATGTCTGTTAATTTATTTGGCTTATGATTACCGCACGGTATAAAATATGAACATTTTTTTTATTTATTGACACCGTCTACACCATTTATTTTGATTTATATTGTCGCCCATACTAAATGTATTGGACTAATACGCTTTCATTTAATGAATATAAACTGTATTACTTCTAGCTTATCATCTATTTTTCATGTATAATTCCAAAATATTTATAGCAAGCAATAAATATCATTAGATTATGAAATAACTTGAGTATAGAAATCCAAAGTAGATTGACTATCCTGTACTAGTTGGTTACGAAATCACGATTCTTTACTCGTTACAAATAGATCATCGGCATAACATTAAAGTTCACTTAACGTTACAACTATGGGAAATAGATCAGTTTTTCAATCACATTGTTTGTGTTATTCATAAAATCCATAAATATGTAATACTTCTATGAAACATACACATAGTACATACTAACGAATAGAATTGACATTGTATGTAAGTTCAAGGCGATACTGATAACTAAGAAATAATCGCTGTTGTTTATATAAGAGTAATATAATAGACGTCTATATAAAAAAAAATATTTTATCATTAAAACTTTCGTAAGCACTCATTATGTAGTAATATGACGGTTTAACACTTACGGCGTTAATATCGAGTTTAGCTGGACATGTTTCGGGAAACTCCGGTTCCCATCATCACGAAGCGTTCGCTGTAAGCTCGCGAAGTCGACTTCCCGAAAGATGTCGAGCTAAACTCGATATTAACGCCGTAAGTGTTAAACCGTCATATTACTACAAAAAAATTGTTATCTTTGCAGTACATATAAAACATAGTTGCTTCCCGCTGTCTGTACTCATAGATAGATAGATAAACTAAGCAAGAGATTTTTAATGCGGTTTACATAAATAGATCGAGCGACTCAAAAGGAATATGAACATTCACTTTATAATATAAGAACTGAGCGTATTTTATACCATATTTTAAGGGCATACGTTCCTATGGGAACGGTTTTAGCAACAGTGTTCGCAACCGAGCAACGAATTTTTCGTGTGAATAAACCAATATCAACGTCGTGAGAATCAACACAGTTACACAATGACACGAATTTGAATCGAGACATTTCGAATTTCCATAAAAGTACTGCATTGTATAATTTATTGTTGAATTTAAAAATGTAGCATAATATTGAGCCCACATTGACTTTGGTAAATTACCACATCGTTCGGGTCAATATTGTTCATGTCACAAATAACTCAAAGTACATTAAATGTGTTGTAAGGCTGCATTGCCACCAGAGATGTGTCAAATGAAGCGATTTTATTGGTTCTTAACAAACACATCCCTCACTACATATCCTCGCACATCTGGTGGAAACGGAGCCTTATATTTTTATTTCACTTTTAAAGTTACCATAAAGAAATGTTTCATACATCCTCATAACTCATCCAAAAACCTGTTTTCTTGTCTTTTAGCTAGTGTTAATTAATCTTTAGTATTAGAGATCTTCATAATATTATTTCTGCATTTAATGAACATAAAAGTTTTTCTCATTATATAATTCTTTCTACTATTTTGAAAAATAATGCACGGAAGAAGTTAAAAATAGCAAAATAGATAAACTCACAATCAAAAAGCAAACTAATATCTTTGTGATTTTTATTAGTATCTGTAAATAACAAAAATACTATTATTATGCAATATTAAATAGAATATCTTTTAACTCACCTTGCACCCACTATCACTTGGTCCCTTGCCACATCGAAAAGCAGTTGCGAAAATGATTTGCCGTCCTTATCTTCAAAGATATCACTATCAGACGCCAACAAGTCTGCAAAGTGACAATTTGAAATGTTATAATATTATATTAAGTTTCTATACACGTAAATATATTAATAGATTCCTAGAATTTGTTGTAAAAAAGCTATAATCAAAATGAAGCGTTGATTATATTTAATGATAGCAATAAATTGCTATTAGTTTACGATATTATAAAAAGATTAACGTATTCTGCATATTTAGAATTCTCGCAAAAGAATTCCCAAAGTTTATTACATTATAAGAAATCAGGTGGCTTTTTAACACATTCTTATGTTGCATCCACCAGTCAGTTTTTGTGGAACAATGTTATAAAGAATTAAACAAAATACAATAACAAATAATAAATTAGTCACTACTATAAAACAAAATCGTTTCCTGTCTGTCTATATCTCTGTTCCTAAGTATGCTTAGATCTTTAAAATTACGCAACGGATTTTGATGTGTTTTTTTTAATAGATAGACTGATTCGAGCGGAAAATTTATATGTATAATACATATATAATATAGTAGATAAACTCTGATAATTTTTATAGGTTTCTATTGTGATGTCGTAAATAAAAACATTTTTGCGCTTACATTGCAAACGCTGGCTGAACCCAAGGAGATAGATCAAAATAATGTACTACAGTATTGTACACCTTAAAAAAGTCTACAAAAAAGTACCCGATGATATATCTCTTAGGGATAACCCACAATAACCATTTTTTATCCTTTACTCTTTACGAGAAATAATGGCTTATTTACGAAGTAATTTTAATCAATTACAGCATTAATCCTTAGGTACCTTAAATACATTGTGCATTTTATATAGATCAATATGGCCTTACAGCATGAAACTTAAATGAATATTATCGAAGATATTACACATTTAAAATGCAGGGACATAGCCGTTACGGCTAAATAAAAATACACGTGTTAAATTGCACCCAGGCGAAGCCGGGACGGGTCGACTAGTTGTTAAATAAAGTTGCCTAACTGAGTAAAGAATCAAAACGTGGTAGGACCGTACTCTTCCAACAAATGTGTCAACTAATGTTATCATGTTTAGTAAGATTACTATTAATACAATTTAAAAAAATATAAATTATCACAGAAATAGGTTCTGTGTGAACCTTTATGCTTCTAGACTCTGTGATAAGCTTATATGTTGTCTAGCAACCAGATGTTTTTATTAATTAGATCGCCAATAACTTAAGATAAAACTCGTATGCTAATTCAACTGCCACATGCAAAACTAGTTATAATAATCAGCTATACATAGATCAACAGGAACAAAGTACTTTTAATCACATACATATCACATTAACACAACTTTATCAGCTTTTTATTTATAATTGGATCCAATTACTAATTTTATACTCAAACCATTGTTTAGTAAATATTTATCACTAACTTTAAGCAAATATGTATAAAACATTTTAAAACTTGTACCGGACACTCATTAAGGTAAATATATTAAACATTTAAATGAATTGTAAATATTAAAGGTGTTTGATTGGCAAATATTGCTTAGCCATTATTTATAATCTTCTAAATGCTGGAACGACCTCGATAAAACTAGTAAAGCGGTTAGTGATTATGACAAGAATCTTAAGAGCTTTTGAGAAATCTGTCGAGTCGTGAACATTATTGAAAATTACGTCTCCATCCCGAGGGCCCGTCTTGCTAAGTATTTATGGTGCCTCTCTATAAATGGTTTACGAAATGAATTCACATAAAATAAGATAATAGAAAATTATAATAAATAACAATCAATAAGTAGAAATGACAGATCAAGAATTTATTTTGATTTTCATTATCTATATTGATTGTGCTGACCTAACAATCAATTTCAAACTTGTCACGAATCTTAGTTAAAAAATTGTGGAATCATCTAAATTGTAATATCAAAGAATAGATTTGTATCTTACACATAAGTTCTTATTTACTTTTAATTAAAAAAATCTACTACATTTTAATTATTATTTTTACCCATACACTTTACGTTTACTTTTATTTAATTATTTTATTTTATTTATTCTTGTACCTTAAACTATATACATAATTGGTAGATATGAGAACTAGTGTACAAAGGATTACTTATCTTGTAGAAGAGATCTTTTCTAGTAACCCTCCAGGGGTTACTAGAAAAGATCTATATATAGGAGAGGATTATTAGTAAAACACATTTGTTGTTTATCTTAGAAAAAAATGCTTTCTATTTGTTCCATACGTCTCTAAAGAAACTAAACTTAATTTCATAATTTTAATTTCAGTAGCTTGGGTTGTGTTTTAAAAGTTAGTTGCTTGAATTAAGTTATAAGGAAACAATACGGGGTTATTGAAATATAAGCAAAGAGAGAGTCGCTATTACCCTATATGGTATATATTTAACCAATGTCTAATATACACTAGTATGTAGTATTATGCAATTCCTACGAACGACATCCTGCGATATTCGCGAGGTCTGTCAACTTCCTCCCAGATAGGAGCTCAACTAATAGAACGTTTGTGAATAGAGAAAATACTTATCTCTAAGTTAGAGATGGAAATCGAACTCAATCCATGAAATAATTACGCAAAAAATATCAATATAAATAAAACAAAAATTTTACGCAAACTTAAAAATAAAAAAACAGTAATTTACGCAGACTTAAATGGCGATTTACATGAAAAAGCCTGAGACACTTTTTTAGTGATATTTGTATATAGATCCGTTGTCCATATTGTTGAAAATAATTATTTTCCTGTCACTTTTTATACTTTATTGAAAGTGACATTCTTTAACTTGGTTATCACAAATTTAAAATATAGGTTTATCATATAAGTGTCCTGTGTATTTGTAACTATGTTGTAAACTAGTAATTTTAGAATGACAAGAATTTTATTTAACATTTTATTACGTCTGTTACGAAGCACTAAATGATAGAACATGTTGTACAAAAACTCAATTCCTTAGCTTCATACCGATAAAAAGTCGTTTAGCTACGCTGCATTATGTTTCTTTTCCGTCTCACGAAAGAACCGGAGATAAAATCCCGTAAAATCTTACGACCTAACACATACCTATGATGGCGACTTAAAGCCAGAACGTACAGAAAATATGATTTATTAACAATATTATTAAATTTTAAAGTATAATGTAAGTAAAAACAAAAAAACCGAATTTTGTATTCTTCTCAGAAAACCGTTTCCTTTGATGGAGACCCTTATATTGGGCGTGCACAAAAAATAACTAGTCAGCCATAGTCAATCTTAGGCCGTCTGCCATATAGGATTTAGAGTTTCTTCACTGCATTCTGACTCAAACATTAAACAGCCAAAATATATAAATTTTGAAAACCCTAAAACAAAAATCCAAATAATGCAAAATATAATGATGATTCAAATCAAATTAGATTTGCAATTTTCTGCAGAACTCATTTAAAATCTTGATCTATTACCAACTTTAGATTATGTTTAAAGAATCTATAGGCCTGAAATTATACAAATCGTAGGAATATCAATTTACTTCGGAATAATACTTTAATGTCTTAGTCTTGAAACACATTATGCTAGAAATGTTTGTAATTGGTTTTGCGGTAATTACCTAACTGCTAAGTCCGTGCTGTTACAAAATTACAGTTATATGCTTAAACAACTTTAAAGGTAGTGAAATAGACTTATTATTGACGTTCATGCTATTATCCAACAAGAATTATCATGCTTTACACTAATTATTTAACTTTAAGTTTAACGCCTCCATATGTCATCTGACTTTTATAAAAAGTTCCTAAAACTATAGAATAAAAAAATAATATTCGCTTGAACATTTTCGATTTTTTTTTTACTCACGTTAATACACATATATTGAAGATATTTGGATTCCTTATAACTTTATACAATAGGAAATATTAACATTCGATAGATTTTTTTTATTACAGATGATTTTATAGTAATTACACTTATATATAAAATCAATAATGAATTATTTAATACATAGATAGTATAATTAAAAAGGAGAGAAGAAGCTGTAATCTATACGCAGACTAACGGTCGTATGACGGCTTGATTATAATATCCTCCTGGGGGTTATACTTTTGACTCAAGAGCTTCAGAGTTCCTGCTAGAATTCTCGCGATGTAATCGTCATTATTCTGTTGTGACGTAATTATTTAGTTTAGACGTAGTTAATTTCACTCCCTACTGCTTTGATTTGTGTTTATCAGTTATCAAACAGTAAGTAAAAATGCTACTCATATCAATCCTACCAACATCAAGTAAAAATGCTACGCATATCAATCCTACCGACATCAAATAATAGGATGTTACTCAAATTATAAGTGTTGCCAACATCAAAATTAACAATAGATTATACTAAAGTCTGTTTTCTAAACTAATTACGTAAAATACTTAGTAAGTTAGAATTTTCGAACCATGAATGGCAAACTATCCGTTACGCTTGAGAAAAATAATACAATGATATAAAAAATAGTTCTTAACTTGTTACCTTTGCGCTGATTTTGTTTTTTTTTCTGTCCGTTCTCAGTTCCGTCTACAATGATTACTATCTTTAAACAAAAACTTTACAGAAACGCATTCGGACATGGCTACAATACAAAAAATGTAGTCAAAAGTTATTTAGAGCTACACAAAACAATTTGTATTGTTATCTAGTTCCTTTACTTTTTGTTTGTTCATTAATCAAGAAAAAATCTAAAACTGGTTGACTTAGTTAACTTAATCTTGTAAACTAACGATAACAAAGTTAATAAATATATTAATAAATCAACAGTTAAAATATAATTATTTTTAAGAGATTTCTGTTCTAAGGTTTTACGTAACTGACACAAATATCTTTTAAAGAAACATCAAAAATCTTCCAGAATCTTCCTTTAATAAGTTTTCTTTTGGACTAACGTAAGTGTGGCTCAAATGTAACTTATAAAAAATCAAAAATCAAAAAAATTCCGTTCAAAAGATTTCAAATTTTGGTTTAATATAGCCGTGACTCGAATAGATTTATTAAAAAAAGAATAGATTCCAAGTATTGGGTGAAAGAGTTTTACTTTTTTAAATTTAATAACTTACCTTGTTTATTAATTATCCTAAAGTCATCTTCTGGGAGTTCGCCTTTACTTAGAGCTCCGAGTAAGATTATAGCAGCAACTTTGTAGATAGAGAACATTCTGGATGTTTGTCCGTACTTGAAACTGTAACAAAAAATTAATTACACTTTATAAATAGATTTAGAGTTCATTGTAGTATTCAACGTAATTAAACGGGATATTTTCAGTCCAACTTTAAAGTAGAAGTGATAAAAAATTCAATTGTTTCTTCCCGTAAAAAAATCCGTTACCATGATTAATAATAGAAACTGATACCTGTTTAATTGTTTACACACACATAATACAAACTTATATTTAACGTAACGTAAATGTAAAAAGTAATGATTTAATGATTATTTTTGATAAACCTATAAAATCCAGTTTATTACAAAATTGAAAATTTCTTTAAAAAAATTTGAGTGGACGTTGACAAAAAACACATACGAGTTTTTTTTTTTCAATTAATATCAGAAAGGTTATTTTTATATTTAATATCCTCTTGAAATACGAGCAGATTAGTATTTAGAACCAGTAGTGCCACAAACTGCTATATGGCAACAACTTGCTTAATGCTATTTTTTTAGCATGTTGTTTTACGTGTTGTTTATTTAGTATTATTTTTGTATTTATTATTAACTTACAGCTCCTACCCTATCGTTGGACAGACAGTATGCTTTTTAAGAATATTACATCGTGATTAGGAATTTATTACGATATAATGGAGTATTAAAAAAAAGAATGAACTTTCCTTCCCACTTTCCAGGTTTAGGACTGCCTTTAATTATTAAGTATTATTATGAAATGCTGTTACAGTTTACATTACGTAGGTGGTTATCTACATGACCAAAAATAGAATTTTTATAGCCTTAACAAAAAAGAGACATTTTCGTATATTTATATTAATTTAACCCACTGATTTTTACATATTTGCTTATCGGTATATTGAATTATATTTTAGCTTAGATTACATGAAGTCCTCTTAACAATTTTGTAGTGACCAGCGTAACCAGAAAGACTTTCTAATTTATAATAATAGTGTAAAATATTTTAGTTATATAAGAAATGTTTATATAAATCTCTTTAACTCATATTATGTCATAGCAATATTTCTCGTTTCTCTTAAATAATGAATCAAATTAGTGCAACTTTTAATTTATAATTAAGAGGTCATTTACATTTGCCTATTACGGACAAAATCATTGGCTTACATAATCACAAATTGATCATATTTTTTACTCTTAGTAAGTTAAACCCAGAATTCATTTGCTTAGATGAAATAAGCCTAAATCCAAAAAAAATGTCTATTGCCCCTGACGTAGATTATGTTATAAACAATTTTAGTGAAGATATTAGCTGGCAACACTGCTGATATCGTTTGATTGGTTGGTATAAGTTTCTATTGGTTTATGTTAAACTAGCCGATTCGCGCGACTTCGTTCGCGTGTTGCTCCGCTCCCATGGATCGTAGCGTAATGTTAAGAAGCCTAAGTTACTCCTTTTTGTCCCGTCAAAATCTGTCCAGCTATTTCAGAGATTAGCCGGAACAAAAAGACAGACAAACATTGTAAAAAAAATGTTATTATGGTATATATACCGTGTATACATCCATATGCACTCAGAAAAAAGCGGTTATTTTAATATTACAAACAGACACTCTAATTTTATTTATTTGTATTACCTCTGTTCCCATAGATTAGCACCTGATTGTCGAGTGATTTTGAAATAAATTACGTCAAGTGAACATTTCACTTACTATGAACTATTAGTGTAAAATGACCTAGGAAGTCTGCTCTCCAGTCTGAAGCCCTAGGCAGTGCACAGCTTCCATGTTAGTTTTAGTACCATTCATTTTCTCATCAACAAATTAAGATATTTTAAAGTTACAATTACTATCAAAATTACTGGATATGACACAAATTCTATATACCGACAACTTATGGTTTTAAATGAATATAGACTACAACAAATAAGTAATAGGTTAAACCAATTAAAGTCTAGTATTTTCGACGTTACGACGGGTTGGTCATTAAACCAAATCGTAAATGGGAGTTTTCGCTATGTATAGAATGTGCGTACATTTCAGCGTTTTCTATAGATTTCCATTCGATAGTCATTCGATAATTTGTAAGAGAAAGTGGTCAAGTTGTTATTGTTAACTTGTTAGTTGTTACTGTTATCACCGTCTTGTCAATCTCCACGTCCATTTGCCTATCGACATGTCACTGCTTTATCTGCTAATGCTAAAACACTATATATATTAACACAGATAACATTACCGACAAGTAACAGAGTAAACAGTTTCTTATTATAATAGATATTACTCTGATCTGTCGATCGATTGTTGTTATCGCCACGTTAAAGTGGCTAACGCATATTAATATTATGCTAAGTTAAAAGTTATTCGTAAATTATATTATAAACATTTTCATTAAATTTAATCTAATAACTATAAGTATTTCTTGTTGAAGTGAAACTTCTTTAGAATCGTTGTGATTTCAAACCGGATGCAACGGAAAAAACGACAGGTAAGAGACACAAATACAAAAATGTGTAGGAAAGAATGAGACAGAAATACTATTTTATATTATTATATATATTCATCTCATTCTTTTGTCGATTTACTGAAGTTTCACTTCTATCGTGTGTGTATCGCACACACACCTTTTTTTTTTTAATTTTATATTTTTGTACTGGAATGCTCGTCATGTAAGCTGTGATTTATAGCAATCGACCCTCAGGTATTGATGACGAAGAGAAATAAGAGAATAGAGGGTCCACGTAACAGAAAACAGGATTACGGCTTTACGATCCAAGTCTATGGCGTGTTTAATTTTTGTAATCCAGTCATAGACCAGTGCCGAAGCCTTTGAAAATGGTAAATATGTAGTAAAATTAAATTATAGTAGTATGAAACCCATTGGAAAAGAAAGAGAATATAACAAAAATAATTTTCAGGCGATCAGAGATCATTTTCTGAGAACACTTACTATGGTAATTGTTAGCAACACTGTTTATAAAGTAGTAGTAGCGGGTATATCATTTTATATTATTTCATTGAATTACGTTTGTACAAAAAATGGGCATAACTATAAGCATAACACAAATATTTATAAAAAACAACATTACCGACAAAACCAGTATGAGGAGGATGTAGTTTTTGTTCAGCGTGCTCTAATATCAAATTTGCGTATTACCACCGGAATCGTTGTATGGCGTGTTTACACATCAATGAAGCAAAAAATGTAGTGCAATTTGATATACGTTGATGGCTACCGATGGAATGAAAAACAATTTGTTATGAGTTTCACTAATTTTTGCTTTTTATCTATCCTACTATATTATAAATTTAGAAGTTTGGATGTTTGGATGTTAGTTAAGTGCTCAATCACACAAAAATATACATGAACAGAAATGAATGAAATTTGGGAATCGGAGAATTTATAACAACATATCAACGGATTTTAATGTAGTAATACTTCTTATCCTGGAACAGAATACAATTGATGTTTTTAGGTTGAGGTTGTAAATTTTTTTAATTTCTTAAAATAAATGTATGCCCCTAAGGGACTGATTGAGTCTGTTGGGATAATGGACAAGTAAGTCTTCAACAAGTCACTTTATTTCACTTTCAATCTAATACTGAAATTTATCCTGAGGAAGAGAGGGGCAGATAGGTAATATACTATACTATACCATACTAAAGATATTACGTAAAATAATTACGTAAAAATACCTGAAATTTGACAGAAAGTATATAACCTGGATTAATAAATAGTTTGTATCTCTATAAGTGAAATTCAATTGACCATACAATTGTCGTCCCACGCATTTTTTTTTACTTAAAAATTAACGGTAGCAATAATTTCTGTTCTCGTATGAATAAACCTAAGCAAGTAGTTGCAAAAAAACTATCCCACCTGCTCTAGAACAGGCATTCCGAGTGAATGATTGAACGTTATTACTACGACAAATTAATATGACTTAATCGAGCCGGAGAAATGTTTTCTTTATAATTTATAGCATTTATCGCTTGTATCTTTAACGTTGAGTGCTATTAATTGGTGTTATCTGGACTTCTTAGTATTGTGGCTGCTTTAACACTCGCTATTAAACTCGTATTTCTGTATTTTATGTACAAATGATGGGTATTTTGTGGAGCAATGGGAAGCAAATCATTTGTTAAAGAATTACACATCAAAAATATGCCATAACAGTGTAAAAAATAACAGTTGTTTTAAATAATATCGATTGCATTGAAATCAATCTTGCATCCTAGATAATCGATAATCGTTTTTTCCTCCCAGACATGTAAAAAGAAGAACGATCTTAACCTAAAATTAATACAAAACATAAACAAACTTAACGGAAAGTAAAACAGTTACAAATCGTTTAATCCATAATTGATTAGATCATTTTTTTTTGTCTGATCCGCCCTTCCCTAAAAAAATGACTAAACAGAATCAAAAAGACGACAATTGTAAATTGAAAATTCATCGGTTAATAGTTTGATTTACGACACAGCAGTAAATGGCCATAAAACGAAGCTTCTCACGACTGGTCTACTTGGGATCATATTTTACCTCGAAAGAGTTTCCCTTGAACGAAAGGTTTGTCAATCAATAACCGTACTAAGTGTTGCCAGGATTAACTGTACCTACT
This sequence comes from Limenitis camilla, assembly GCA_905147385.1. NCBI lineage: Eukaryota > Metazoa > Arthropoda > Insecta > Lepidoptera > Nymphalidae > Limenitis > Limenitis camilla. The sequence continues at coordinate 6,128,347 of LR990245.1, read as the reverse complement.
ATAAAATAAATTATAATTAAAATAAATTAATTCTAGTTTGAAATAACCATTAATCAATAATTACATACCTATATAAAAATACATTAAAGAACTCGTCTGACTCTAGATTATTAAAGTAAATAACGGTATAAGATACAAAAAATAATAATGGGCCTTGTCTATTACATTTAAGTAACTAGAAAACCAAAACCCATTGCCGAATAGACGTAGGAACCGAACAAAAAACCTGTAACTATTCCATTATTATCTCAAAGGCCATAGCCATCTACTAGGAAATACAAAGCATGTAATTTTACATCAAAGTTGCTATACAAAATGGTTACTTTACGACTTACTATACGTACATAAAATAAAAATGAATACAATTCCTAAATAATATTTCAATTAACCCTACATACTCGTAGCTAACGTTTTCAAAATCATCATATAAGCTAACTATTCGACTTTTTTTAACATCGAATTCTAATGCCAATATATAATTTTTCGGAGCAAAATAAGGGAATCTATGTAAAATCAAATTTAGGCTAAAACAAACTAGACTTTGCACAAGGCTAATAACGTTGTGGCAATTACTTACCACGTGGAAATTACATTGTAAGGTACTCACATGACCTTAATCGGAAAGGACTCCTAGCACTGCTCAGCACAACCACTATCACTAACCAGAGACTACTTTACTCCTTGAGAGACTGCGCAACTCTCAAGACTAAGACAGTACAGCCAGACTGTCGATAGCATAATAAAGATTCGAGGATGTCAAAGTGACGGAAGTGACTACTACCCTACTCCAGCACCATTGTTGTTGTTTTTTTAAAAGATTACTAGCAGTATGGATCACATACTACTAGTATTCCCTTTACCGAATATCAGTATCTAGGGCTTATGAACCAGATGCAGATTTAAAGAGCTTTGTCACAGTAATTATGACACTTGCTTCCACTACTCTACCTCGCAGAACTGCAACATTGATCTTGCTGGCCAGGGCTCTCGAACTATTAGGATATGGTCTGCCGTGTCAAAAAAACCACGATAGAGATATCGGTTTAACTATTACTTTATCGAAAGATAAAGCGTTATCTACTAAACGTTATCTAAGAAGAACTATAATTTTTATCATTGATTTTTGTACATTTTTCGTCACTTCGACAATGTGTATTGAAACCCTATACGAAACGTATCTACAGTATCCATTGTTGATTCTACAGAATTATAATTATATGACATCATCATTCAAAATTTTAAAATAATTGTCAAAGGTCGATTGAACAATAAAAAAGTCATGGGTTACATTCATCATCCATCGGAAAATTTATTAGATTTTGCGAAAATTTTGGCAAAAAAATAATGGCATAAATAATCGCCTATTGTATTAACTCATTCACAAATTATGCTCCTTTTTAATTTGGTTATGTGATTAGGATACTCATATCGAAATAGGCCCATTTCGATTAGATAGCCATCAATATTTGGCAAAAAAATCACGTTGTTTGTAATCCCCTAAATATTTATTTCATTCTGGTTTTAGTATCTGCTGTTATAGATACATCAACAGAGATACATCATTTGAAAATTTCAACTGACTAGCTATCACGGTTCTTGAAATACAGCTTGGTGACAGACAGACAGACGGACAGCGGGGTCTTAGTAATAGGGTCCTGTTTTTACCCTTTGTGTACAGAACCCTAAAAACAAACTTATACGTACTGAAAAGCAGGTTAAATCTTAGTATCACATAATAAGAAATCAGAAGCAAAGGTTTAAAGTTGAAATGTTAACCATGTTTAAACTCTTCTGCGCATTATATTACTATTCAAGTACCCTTAATAGACTTGCCCTACTTATAGAGCACTCATTGGTTTATATTAGTACAGTAGCAATTCACTATACAAGCTTGTATTCTCTAAATATTATACTAATATATAAAGCTGAAGAGTTTGTTTGTTTGTTTGCTTGAACGCGTTAATCTCAGGATCTACTGGTCCGATTTGAAAAATTCTTTCAGTGTTACTTAGCCCATTTATCGAGGAAGGCTATACGCTATATATCATCACGCTACAACTTAAAGGAGCGGGGCTACACATGGACGAAGTCGCGCGGGTCGACTAGTAAAAATATATGATTGAAAACAGAAAAAAATAACCTTTAGTATTGTCCAAAAATTTATAACTTTTAAAATTTACTGCATAAATAATTTACTATATAAATATAAATAGGAAAAGATACAATAAATGATTATATCAGTATAGAAATGTAATTAAAATTCAAGAAAAACTTTAAAAATTGCACAAACTACAATATAAAATATTTTTGTTAAAAAAATCCTCAGAAATTCAGCAAAAATAATAAAATTATTAAACTATTTATTTTAAATTCTGTAATAATATCTAGGATAATGAAACAATCAGGGAGATGAGATTGTTCTCAAATTTATAATACAATTTTCAACTTTAAATCAATTACAATAAGGATAGTGTAAAACTCATTTTAAAATTGAAATTTCATTGAATCTTAAGTTCATTTAAATAACTTAATATTCCACTTTTAAACCTATACTGGAAGAGATCTCTTCTAGGGATAAGTCCACCTTTGCTTACAATTTTTGAGTGCAATAAAGAATCCTACTAATATTATAAACGGTAAGTATGTAAGAATGTATGGATGTATATTTGTTACTCTTGCGCGTAAAAACTACTAAATGGATTTTGATGAGTCTTAACAATAATATAGCTTACACATCAGAATAACACATAGGCTATAATTTATAACGATATAGTGAGAAATATCCAAAATATAGCGGGTGAAACCGCGGAGCGCAGCTAGTATCTAATATATAAAATTCTCGTCGCGATTTTTACCAAACTCCTCCGAAACGATTTTTATGAAATTTTGTGTGCATATCGGGTAGGGTAGGTTTGAGAATCGGTCAATATCTATTTTTATACCCCTAAGTGATAAGGGTTGCCACTCCAAATTTTTAATTATTTTTTAAATTTATATGGAAAAACGTTTGCCGGGGAAGCTAGCTATATAATATATAATAATATATATATATATGTCGGAGCATAGTAAAAGATTATCGATTAATCGAATCGTTATCGTTGTCTATGGCGTTGGAGTGGGGTAGTAGTCACTTCCGTTGTTTTGACAGTATCTACCCTCGACCCTTTATATGCGATCGACAGTCTGACTGAAGTCTTAGTCGTGCGCGGTCTCTCAAGAAGTGAAGTAGTGTCTAAATAGTGATAGTGTTGTGCAGTGTTGTGTTAGTGCTAGGAGTGCTGTCCGATCAAGGTCACGTGAGTACCTTACAATGTAATTACCTCGTCTTATGTTAGGTTAGGTTAGCCTTAGGTTAGGTTAGCCTTGTGTTCGGTTAGGTTTATGTGAGATTACCCTTGGGTTTAAACAGAGAGCCTGAGCAGTGGAGGTGAGTGTCGTAATTACTTAAAGGAATTCCTTAAGCCTACACCTTGGTCACAAGTCCAAGGCACTGCTTAGGTTTCTCTCGTAATTGTTAGAGATCATATTTGATCATTTATCGGTTCAATAGGAGTATCTACGTTGCGTTTACCCAATATTCCATTCAATACCATCACCCCCTTTAAGTGTTCCCCAATATTCCCCATCTTCCTCCTTTCATCTCCTTTTCACATCGTTTTAAAATCCCCGACATCAGAAGTGGGATCACAAGCCCAAAAGTTCAAGTTAAAGGTTATTTGCGTATTATCCTGACGCTTATCTTAGTTTCAATGCGAGTAAAAATAATTTTCGAAAAAGTTAAAAGTGGGTAGTTTAAAAAAAAGAATTCAGAAATAGTTGAAATCAGAAATAGTTGCGAAGGTAGTTTAAAATCTTAAAATCGTAATTATTATTTGAAGTAGGTACGCCTTCGTTTTACATGAGGCTCATCAGCCGTTTCGGTAGTAAATTGTGGTGTTGACAGTTTTTACGCATTGTTTGGAAATTACTGATCATATTAACGTTTTATTAGTGCGACAGAGAGCTTTTACGCTTTGTCGGAAAGATGTACTGGAAGCGTTGTCGCTTTGTTGTTATTGAGCCGTTGTAAGGTGGCTTTGTAGGCCCCGACGGTTGGGGCTGAAAGCTGTTACGCTTTGCTACGAATTTGAGATGTTTTCTGTAAAGAGTGTTGAGAGCTCTTTGTTTCTTTGTGTGTTAATGATTGAAATTCTTATGTCTAGTGGAAAATAGTGCTGAAAGCTGTCACACTTTAACGAAGTTATTGGTCTATGAAACTAGTGTTACGTGTTACGTATTTTGAAACTGTGTAAAGGCAACGCGAGAGCGCGTTGATTTTCAGAATGGCCGTGTCGGAGCATAGTAAAAGATTATCGATTAATCGAATCGTTATCGTTGTCTATGGCGTTGGAGTGGGGTAGTAGTCACTTCCGTTGTTTTGACAGTATCTACCCTCGACCCTTTATATGCGATCGACAGTCTGACTGAAGTCTTAGTCGTGCGCGGTCTCTCAAGAAGTGAAGTAGTGTCTAAATAGTGATAGTGTTGTGCAGTGTTGTGTTAGTGCTAGGAGTGCTGTCCGATCAAGGTCACGTGAGTACCTTACAATGTAATTACCTCGTCTTATGTTAGGTTAGGTTAGCCTTAGGTTAGGTTAGCCTTGTGTTCGGTTAGGTTTATGTGAGATTACCCTTGGGTTTAAACAGAGAGCCTGAGCAGTGGAGGTGAGTGTCGTAATTACTTAAAGGAATTCCTTAAGCCTACACCTTGGTCACAAGTCCAAGGCACTGCTTAGGTTTCTCTCGTAATTGTTAGAGATCATATTTGATCATTTATCGGTTCAATAGGAGTATCTACGTTGCGTTTACCCAATATTCCATTCAATACCATCACCCCCTTTAAGTGTTCCCCAATATTCCCCATCTTCCTCCTTTCATCTCCTTTTCACATCGTTTTAAAATCCCCGACATATATATATATATATGTCGGAAACTAATAAAAGAAAGGAATGGAATGGAATGGATGGCCTATCACAAAAGCTATACGGGCGCAACACGGTCAGGACATGACTAAACGTTACGATCTCTTACTATTATGACAGGAACCCAAGCAGTGCCTTGGACTTGTGACCAAGGTGTAGGCTTAAGGATATCCTTTAAATGATCATAACACTCACCTCCACTGCTTAGTTTCACCGTCTAAACCTAAGATTAGACTAACATAAACCTAAACTAACACAAGGCTAACCTAACCTAAGGCTAACCTAACCTAAACCTAACCTAACCTAAACCTAACTCACACCTCCGACACGGCCATTCTGACGCACGACCGTCCTCGGGTGATACTGAATTTCTAAACCAACTATCACAAGGAAATCCGTTCGTCTTTCCTGATAATACTTTATTCAACGCGAAGTCACAAGAATTAAAATTGGTAAACGTACTAACTGAACTTGATAATTAACTAGTCATTAGTCTACATCGAACGACATTAAAGGAACTTATTTCAAAGTATCACAATCGAAGTAATATCGTCTTGATCTTAACCGATGAGCTGGCTAAACGTTAATTTAAACGATTAATCAAGATTTAAAGCAAGTCTGTATCTTCAACGTACCGAACGCACACGTTATACTCTCTAGTCTTTACTTCGCACCGATTCCTGTCAAGGTACTAAAGGAACTAATTCTGGCGAAACTAACACTGTGTCTTTGGCCGGACTGCTATCAAATTAAGATAATGACAATTTTCTACTACACGAAAACAACATCATCAAGTAGAGCCATGTACCAGAACTGTTTATTCCAACTTTCAAAAGCTACACACTAACTACTTCTACAAATCCTTGAGTGATACACTCCATCACCACGGCTCTCACAGCCGACCGGTAATCGCAACTACCATCACACGCGCATCCACCTCGTGGATCGCAACTCTCACGCACATCCATCACATGGACTGCAACAAATTTCAATACGGTCAATAGATTCTATCACTCAAGAAACCAAAATCCATTTTACTAATCATGATCACCATTAACTTCAACTTAATTTGGTAACTGGTACATGATCTACAATCATTTTTTTTAATCGCACGGGTTTACATTTTCTTAAAAATCTTTCAACGTCATAATCTAATAACGAGAATGCTGATAGACCCCATGTGAAGCGAAGGTCTATCCCACTTCTGATGTCGGAAACTAATAAAAGAAAGGAATGGAATGGAATGGATGGCCTATCACAAAAGCTATACGGGCGCAACACGGTCAGGACATGACTAAACGTTACGATCTCTTACTATTATGACAGGAACCCAAGCAGTGCCTTGGACTTGTGACCAAGGTGTAGGCTTAAGGATATCCTTTAAATGATCATAACACTCACCTCCACTGCTTAGTTTCACCGTCTAAACCTAAGATTAGACTAACATAAACCTAAACTAACACAAGGCTAACCTAACCTAAGGCTAACCTAACCTAAACCTAACTCACACCTCCGACATATATATAAGGTTTGAAATTTTGCACTAAGAAGCACTAAGAAAGGATTTTAGAAAATTTTCCCCGTTAGGGGTAAAAGGGGGATGCAAATTTAGTATGACTACTTCATAGGCCAATCGCAATCACTTCACGAATAAAAAAAAATTAAATATGTCTACAGACGATTTACTGTAGGTACAATATCGCTAACGAAGTTGCGAGTAAAAACTAGTACATTTATAAATTTAAAATGAAAACTACATTAAATACTAGCCCTTGTTTAGATTAGTTAATGATAATTACTTTTCATATTTTTTTAAGTAGTAGTTTCAGTGCAATACAATATCGAGCTTTATTAACATCAGTACGCGATCGCAACTCTCCAGTGCGAATCAACAATCAAGTATGAAGTTATGAAGTAGCTACAGGTGTGGCAGGTTCAGAAGCAAATTTATTGATATTACCGATTACAGATAAGGTGATCTATTTCGATACTCATAGCCGATTGCTTAAGATTATTTACCCGTGTAACGATCGTCGAGTGTTTACAGAGATAGTGGTTTTTAACCTAATTGCCGTTTAAAAACCTTTGGAACGATCGGTATCCGTTAGCGAGTTCCTGCAAAACTAGGGTTGCAATACGTATGTATTTAAAAAAAATGTTAACGATTAAATATTAATTGTAAATGTCATCAATAATTTTTTTTATATAATCAATGCTTTTAGTACCAATATTTTTTTATGTAAAAACATGGTCGTTCTTACAATTTTTTATACTTTTCGGCAATTAATAAAATCTATAAATTACATCACATGGTAAGAAGGAGGTAAAGTGATCAACGTATGTCAAGTTATAAAATAAGACTACTGTTACACATGCTTATCACTAGCTCTAAAGCATGCTACTATTGAGCAAATGCTACCTACTAGCGTGTGTATATAGGACATGCTACTATTGAGCATGCTATTTAGTGGCATGCTAGATAATAGCACGCCGTGCTATCTTATTTGATGCGGGGGTGGAAGGGGGAAAGGCAATAGCAAGTGTGAACGCGTTTGCTCAATGAGCCTATTCCCTATTCCTTTTTTTCCTCTTCCTAGCTGAGAGAAGTTTTTGGATGCCAATTGCATGGTCAGTAAAAGTATAATTTTATTCAGATCCATGCGGATGGCTGTTTGATTTTCCATAATTTTATTTGAATTGGCAGAGAGCATGCTCTCAAATAGCATGTATATTGGAGTGTTTGCTTTAAGCATGCTATTTTAGAGGATGTGAAACAGTAGCCAGTCAGTACGTGAGGTTGAACCAGAGAAGATCTAACAAATATGTTTAAATATGACAAGCAAAGTTAGAAAATAGGTTAAAGTACGGTGTTACAAGGGTTTAATGATAATAAAAACTATTGCCACATTACCATTAAATTGGATAGCCCTACGTTAAGCTAATCGCGATGTCATTGTCGCCTCGAGAAATGTTACCTAATCATTTTGAAATATCTGGCTACTTAGTGCTTTACGGGACCCGCAGTATTCCGATAGAAGGAAGCAAAGGTAATTAATTTTAAGTCCCTACTTTCTCCACACCTTACTAAACATGGAAAAACAACAAACATAACTGTCATTAATTCTAACTTTTACTTATCGCTACTAAATGATAAAGTTTATAGTTCTTATAATCAAAAATAAAAATACAATTATCGAATGTCTTCACATACAACATGTAAGAAAACTTAATTTGAGGGATATTTATAACATATCATTTAAAAAAATGTATTTTTCTAACAGTTGTACACGCGTAACGCAAAAACTACTGCACAAAATTGGATACAGATTTAACTTAAAATTAAGGTTTTGTTTCATTTAAATTTGATGGAATGTAAAAAGTTACTTTCACTTAAAAATCAATTTTTTTTTTTTCATTTATGGAAAATAAAAATTACCTATACGTGTGTTTGATTAAGATAATTCTAAAGCACTTAAAACTGATAAGTGATATGAAGCCGATTGACCCGCATTGATAATAGCGATGTTTACTCATAAATGGTAGTAAAACTCCTTAACTGATAAACTGATAAAGCAATCCATACTAAATTGCGCACTACTGAGGGAATAAAAAATATCAGAATTTATTTTAATATACTGAAGCAGCGATTCCCAAATGCATTTCACATACATCAACCCCCAGGTATCAAATTGTAATTTATCTCAAAACTCCGTAAGGATTTCATTGTCAAACAGTTTTAGATTCTTTTTTTTTAAATACGAAAAATAAAAAGCAGCAATACGGGTTTACGGATTTTATCCACGACTGAATAATGTGCTAATGATAGTCTACTTGTAAAGTCACAAAAAAGAAGATAATAAATTGGTTTACGACTGTCAGGCTATAGTATGTCACCTCGAAGATAGTTATTAAGTCAATTAGCCACAAAAAGCAATGATCTCACTATTCTATACACACAAAAAATACTGCTAAAATAATATTTTTCGCTGGCGGCTTTATCTTTTTAAATGCCGATTATATGATCAATTAGATATAATGTCATCAAAAGGTCTCGTTAGTGCAGATCCCTTAAAGCATATTTCCTCTTATATATCCTTATTTTCAAACATTCCGTCTTTCATGTTTAGTCAGTATACAGTCATTACAGCTTATTATAGTGTTTATAACTACGCGAAGATAAGCAAACAAGTTAGTAGTAAACGTGATGGTACAATACGTTTTATGCAGCCTCACTTACCTGCCATGAACATATAAAATATTAAATAGGTAAATAATAGCAAATAGCAAGTTCAATGTTTTTACGTTGACTGTACAATGGCGTGCTACGTGCCTGCAAGCATGTCGGTCACAAAACATATCGCTGAAACAACTATTGGCATTGAAAAGCTATCGAGTGTATACTATACTACACGAACAATGGACTCTCACAAGAAATCCCAGCACAACGAGCTTCTGTTTCAAGCAGCGGTTCTCATTTAGTTTTTCGCTTGTAGACGGTTATGAAAGGTCCCTTTCATATCTCATCTCAACTACCATTGCTGGATTTGGAGGAGGAAAGGCCCACAATAGACTTCGGATTTTTTTTTCAAATTCCGACTAGTAAACACACAACTATTTTACTTTAATATTTTTTTCCGCTGTTTTACATTTAGCTACATTACTTTGTACAAACATGATTATGTTTTTTTACTTAAATATTACCAGAAATAATTGATCGAAATTAGTTCATTCCAATCAGGCAATCAGTAAAATATTAAAATCTCAGTCAAATGGTCCGATTATATTTATATATGTTTGTTAAATACTAAAAGAAACTACTTAGTGGCACAATAAATTATTTATTAAAAACTCGACTGAAAAAAATTGTTAATATTATTTGGAAATTAATATGGAGCTAGGGAGCCTTCACTCTTTTGTTGCCCCGAGGCTTCCAGACCTCTAAATCCATCCATCGTAATGGACAGGTCCATTACGATGGCTAAAAAAGAAAGAAGTATCTAGACACGGTTGTGTAATAAAATCGTATTCTGAATTCTTAAATTACATAAATTCTAACTGCATTACAAACATTAAATACGTTGCAATAGACTCTCATTTCTTTTTCTTTTATGTGGGCCCATTGTCATCGACCCCTTAGAATCGATATGGACCACTTTGGAAATCACTGGTTTAGACATAAGCCGAGAAACGCTCGTACGCTTCGTTCAAAGTTGGTCTGGTTAAGATCACGGACGCAATCAAAGTTTATAACGTGAGTAATAAAGCGTACCTTTATAGTGCAGTCAACGCCTGACCCCCAATAAAATCTATTTTTCGATTTAAACTCGCTATAAACTGTCTGATACGAACATTTCCATTAAAGTCATCTCGTGTCTAACAATTTCTTTTTATTGATTCTTTCTAAATTTATTGTAACATATAGCATAAAATTGATCAGTTCAGGAAGTAGTACGTTTTAAAAATATCGGTAAAGAAATTGACGATTATATTAATTTATTTAATATTAACTACTATCTCAGATGTTATCGCATAACTTTACTCGTGTGATGAAGATAATTGACTAGTTTACATACCTACCTAACGTAGAATAAATAATAGGAGACATAACAAGCAGTAACTCGTGATGATATATTTATATGGTCTGGCATTAAAGTAGCCGCCACAATATGAACTAATATTAGGAGTAGAAATTAAAATAATTTAAATCATGGTCCACAAACAGACTGACGCATTTGATAATAGTATGCGTAAACGAAGTTATTGTATGTAGATAAGTCGAAAGTCGTAGATATTTCGTAAATATCTAAATGCTAAACGCCAGTAGTGTTTAATCGGTAGATATCGTGTTTGTCATAAAGATATTTATGACTGCTGGAAGTTTCTAAGGCTTTGTTCGGGCTAACTCGACTGACCAGTTTCGCCTGCATTTTACATAAATCGATATTTTAAAAGACATTTAATTGAATAATTTATAGTCCTGTAAATGGCCATAAATTTAAATAAAAGTAGGATGTTTTGAGTAAAATAAACTAGTTATGTTTTTATAGCGGCTGTCTCCATATGGAGTGTAGACCATAAATGATAGGGTTGTAGAGGTCAGGCGCTTAGTAAACCGGTATGTTGGTTCAAGGTGGGGTTCAATGAAACTGGACTTAGGTCTTAGGGATTATTTATTGCTTGGAACCTAACACTCGGGGCAGCCTATTTGTTGATACATGCAACATGGGTGGGATGAACAGGAATGAATGTGACTTGATGAATTTCTACGTTATATCTTGCTTTAGAGCTCTTTAAGGGCTCTTAAGTTTTATACTGAAACAGTTTATCATGCTTGCAAATTAATGTTGCATTTTCTCTCGTCATGTTTCCTGCAAGAACTTCTTTGAGCCCTTATTTTATTTACCTTATCGTTCGTCGCAGTTTATGTATTTGTTTATATTAAAGTGTTGCAAATTGCGATTTCTATGATATCAACAGGAACTGATAAGCTATTTATGAGTCTGGCCTGATAATGTAATAAGAATAATACCCGTTTGTCTATTTATAGCATTTTATAATTATCGTTAAGTTACTAAAAGTTTGTTTTCATAATCCAAAGTACACATAAATATTGAAGTTTTTTGTCTAACTGAAGAACTTCACAAGAAATGCTGAAATTATTTTCTGGGATTCTAAACTAAATACTTAAACCGGTGAAACCTTATGGCTGTGATTGTTGTGTTACAAAAGTACTAAAAAAATAAAATAACTTTCTTTATACATTATACATATACATTACAATCGTCCCAATCATTAGTTTGGCCTCATCTAAATTGCAGCTTGGCCTGTAATGACTCTTATTGTATTCATTGCTAGCAATTTGCATGTATTTGAACTGTCTACTTGAGAGATGTTCGTAATCTTAACATGCTATTGTATTGTTCAATGAAGATGTTACAATACTGAACTTTTCTTACTTTTGTTTTATGTCTTTTGACTTAAACATGTTTTAAGCAGAGTAAATAAAACTTAATTTCATATTACCATAATTGTTTGGCTTTGAACTGTTATGTAAATATGAATTGTAAACAATCAAGAGGCAAGTAATGGTATTGCCATAAGCTCTTTAATCGTTTAAGCAACAACTTTGTACCCCTTTTTACGAAAATTGCGCGGACGGAGGAGTACCCACACTTATAGTTTATATAAAGAAGGTGTATAGAATGTTAACATTTTGTTTAATTCTGGATAAAAATACATTAAATAAATTAAAAATATATTTGACACACGCACACATATATACTCTGTTGTTTATTATTAAAATAATTTAAATTAATCATGGTCGAATTTCAACCACTAGGCGAACACTAGTATTCTCTTATATATAAAATTCTCGTGTCACAATGTTACTTACCATACTCCTCCGAAACGGCTCGACTGATTTTTATGAAATTTTATATCATCCCCCTAAGTGATAAGGGTGGCCCACCCCAAATTTACATGGCAGAACGTTTTCCGGGTCAGCTAGTAATATTAGGTTGGGGAAAAAGTTTATTCGCAATTTTTAAGAAAATTCAAAACATTTTTTAATACAGTTTATCTACATTTAACAAAAGTATGTAGGTACCATTTTGTTCGATAACTTTTTGCCATCTTATAGGTAGGGACATGATCCCATTGCTATAGAAATTTTGGGGCTTCTGATCAAAAAACCGCGACAAGTAGTTTTGGCACTCCTCTCGTGATGTTAACCTGACACTGCCTAAAGAATTCTGAAGACCGAAACAGGTGGAAATCTGAAGGTGCAAGGTCGGGACTATACATCCGGCATTAGCACCTCCCAGCCAAACTCTCTTAATTTTTGCTTAGTGGCTAAAGATGTGTGAGCTCTAGCGTTATCATGATGAAAAACCACACCCCTTCTGTTGATTAATTCCGGTCGCTTTCTCTTAACTTCTTGCTTTAATCTCATCAGTTGTTCGCAGTACAGTTCAGAATCGATGGTCCTGCCTGGTGGTAACAGCTCATAATGAATAATGCCCTTCCAATCCCACCTCACACACAGCATCACCTTGTTGCGAGTTAACCCGGGTTTCGCCACAGTCTGTGAAGCCTGACCGGCCTTTGACCACGACCTTTTTCGCACGTTCTTGTCGTACGTGATCCACTTTTCATCACCAGTTATCAGCTTCTTCAAAAATGGTTCGGTTTCATTACGTCGTAATAAAGAATCACAGATGAGTACACGGTTCATTAAGTTTCTTTCAGTGAACTCGTGAGGTTCCCAAATATCGAGCTTTTTTGTGTACCCAGTTTTTTTCAAATGCGCCAAAACTGTTTTGTGGTCAATTCCCAGTTCTTCAGCTACGTCGTAACTACTGATATTCCGATCTTGCTCCACTTTTTCAAAAATGGCAGCATGTCATGGCATTTTGTCCGTAATAGTGCGACTAGAGCGAGGTGCATCTTTGACATCAAAATTTCCGGATTGAAAACGCTTAAACCAAATTAGTGCTACTCTCACAGACACTGCACTAGGTCCATAAACATCGCAAATTTTTTTCGCAGCTTGCGTTGCATTTTTACCTTTTTTGTAGTAAAATTTTAAAATGTATCGAATTTCTTCAGTAGATTCACTCATCTTCACAGTACGAAAAACAAAAAAAAATCACACAATTTCCTAATTTGAATTTGAAATTATCTTCTTTAAAATGTAAACTTTTAATGATACCAAAACCAGCCAGATACAAATAGTATAGCCAAAGAGATTTTATTAGAAGTTCACACATACTATAATGCGAAAAGACTTTTTCCCCAACCTATTATATAATTCCAGTGACTTATATTATTGTTGTATGGAAAGGATCTCTGATAAAAAGGACCCCATAATAGCAAATAAGGGTCACATGGGATATCGTTTCATAGATACGTAACTTATATTCTATTTATTTCTTGTTTAACTAACTACTATTTTTTTAAATTCAGCAAAGATAAAAAATTAGCGTGTGATATCAGTATCTATAATATAAAAAAATGCGTATGTCTATGTCTATCTACTTAATATCTCACTTTCTTAACATTGACATTGTCTGTTCGAGTTAATCTTCTAAACTGTTTTATGTGGGATTTTCACTTGAGATAGACTTTAGATTATAAAGTTTACGCCAAAAATTTTAAAACGCAAGAAACTAAATCTATACTAATATATAAAACTGAAGGGTCGGCTAGGGTAGACCTAAGATTATGAAGTTTACCCCAAAAATTTTAAAACCCAAGAAAGTAAATTAATTTAATAAAATTGGACTTCTTACGCAGAAAGGAGGAGCAAATGTAAAAGGTACAATAATAATAGGACTCATGAGAGACGAAACCATTGCAACGGAAGCTAAGCGAGAGCAGGTCGAATATCATTAATCCAAGTACAATAGAAACTCTATATAACGACACTTACAAACCACATGACAAGTTGTCGCAAAATGAAGGTAAACCAATCCAAGACGGGGGACGACGATAATTTTGATGTCTTGATGAGTTTATTCTTCGTAGTGCAATACAAATAATAGTTTACAATGTACAATGTAATAGCTAAAATAACTATATAACTGGGAAGAAAAGATACTCCATTTTGAACTTCATAATTAACTGTTTTTATTCATAAAGCTACGAGTTAGTTATAATTAGTGTCGAGATTTCTATAAATAACTTGAATAAGCATAATAATTCATTTAAAAAAAGCTATTAAATCCCTTGACTAATCCCAATTAATGCTTTTACTAACTACGAATTACTATCATTTACAGATTAAATTATTACTTATTAATTAAATAGTTATTAAAAAAATAGCAAAAAATTTAAATTACTCTGAAACGCTAATTTAATAAAGTCACCAAGTATATTACCCACACAACATCGATTTAGAAAAATCGATATTAACTTGTGTAAGTCGATTGTTTGTATTGATGAAATCAAAGTATAAAAACTGCAGTCAAACAAGACTTAACAATTATTTTAAAAATGCAACAAATGATAATATAAGAAGTTAAGATATCGAAGGTAGGTGTCGAGAAATACCGTCTATCTCTATTCTGTCTAAGCAATGTCAGTGTTACCATGGTTAAAAGATTGTTATTTAAATTGTTAGTATATTAATATTGTCACTCAGCTCTGAAGTTATAAATGAGCTGATAGTCTTCAAACGGCTGACCAGATCTTCACAGACAGACAAACAGATACACACGTCAAACTTGTAACACCCCGTTGTCGTTGTTGAGTCGTTGTAAGTAATAACCTTATTTTATATGTACTTTCTAAGAAAAAATAGGTGTTGGAAATTTATATAATAAGACTATCCACAAGTTTTAACAAGGTGCTAATTTAATATTACACATCCTTATAAATTGGCTTTTATTTACACAAAGAATGAATGAATATTGTTGACCTACCTCATAATAAAACAAAGCAATCAATGATTAAGATGAAAAACGAAAACTTAACAAGCTTCATAGAAAACATTCCCCACAAGTAGGAACAGATACCTGCGTGGGCTAACTGCCTCAGCCTACCATAGTTTCGCAAACTACAACCTGTCACTACTTTTGCATTAAATCCATAATAAGTTAGGTATTCCAAATGTTACCCCCTAGAGACCGACCTTCACACACTATAAAATAGGCAAATTTTATAATAACCTTGGTACCTTCTTATAACACAATTTTTTATGAAAACTCATAAACAAATGAAAGTGCTCACCTCTGGGAGTCTGGAATTCATTACCAAGTAGTATCTACTTATAGTATCCTAAACGCAACTGTTTTTCTATACTTACTCGGGGTCATTGAAAGTACGCAATATTTCTCTATGATAGATTGTATATTTTAGATTTTAAGGTGCAAAAATAATACAATAAAATACTATATTAAAAAGACGGGTGCATCATAAAAAATCAACGTAATTCGAAAAAGTTGGTTGTTACGAAACAAAACACGAAACTTTTTACTTACCATAAATGTTATGTGGGTGAAGCGGCAACTCTCGCAACGAAATTCAAGATCCGATAGCGATGAACGAAGCCCATTCTCGTCCTGGATTTCCAGTTTAGACCATTGTATAATTCATCACAATACTTTTTGTTTTAAACTCAACTCCCGACCACTGTTTATTTGTTTACACTGCCGTTATAAGTTTACATCTACGATACCTTTTCACTTCCCGCTTTATGACTAAAAAACTATTTTAAACACTATAAGCACGTATTTTACGAATGTTAAGTATGATAAAGTTTACAAATTGTGAGCACCCGCAGGTAAAAGACGACCGAGCAAGTGGTTGGCTTGCTAAGAAGTTGAAAAAAAAACAACAAAAGTTGCGGACTACGGAGCACGCCACAACACAACACGCTACAGATACGCAACGCAGCAGTGTGCGTGAATGAAAATGATGCGGGGCCTACCTCGCGCCGCAGTCTTGCCCGGCAGATAATGTTGCTAGAGTAATGTTAACAAGTACCTGACGAAACAATATTTTAATAAACTTACTTTTTTTTCTTTATAAAATATAATTTTTAATTCTTATAAAACAGATTAAATCATCTATTATTTATACCAAAAAATTGGTTGCCTGTAAAGTCGGTATACGGGCGAAAGTTTTACGTGACAACGACTTTGAGTGGTAAAATAATTTTAATGTGAATATTCATTCGTATAGTAGGAAGAAGGATGAAATAATAGTAACAATTTAAAACATTTATTTATACAAAGAATTATATTTAAAACATTAATTTATACAAAGAATCTCGCACTGAATTTCATATTAACAAAATTTTATTTTTACCTTTACACATACATACGTATGGAAGGGACGCGTGCCTTTCACTTTTTATGTCTGTCTCTCTCGCTCTTAGGCGGGCTAACCATGCCCGAGTGGAAGGGACGCGTGCCTCTCACTCGCTCTCATTGTGAGCGCATAACGTGAGCGGAGCGTAACGCAGTTTCTTGAAGTGTCACCCGGGAAACCAATTTATAAGACGTTGTCACGTCAAAAAATTTGAAAAACACACTAACAATATTTTAAAAAATATATACAATATTTATTTAAATTTATCGATAAAAGATATATCCTTTTAAATAAAAAAGTTTATCATTTCTGTTTTAGAGATCTCTTTACATATAACTCCAAATAATATTTATATTTTATAGATTGAAGTGTATTAATAACTTTAAGAATAATATTTTATAATGCATAAACATTATTTGTAATATTTAATATAGTAAAACATATAAATAGGGTAAAGCTACGCATGCTAGCAACATTAAATCACAACGTCAGTCCCGCCAACGAAGGCGTACAACAACAGTGACACCAGAGACGCACACACACATACCCAAACGCCGCCCGCGCACCAACGTCCTTGCGGCCACCGACCGCATATAACGATGTAACACACTTAAAAAGAAAACAAGCTTTCGATACTAATACACTGAACAAATTTATGGAATTCTATAAAAACTTGAATAAGATTTTCTTCAATGGACATCACATTGAACGTTTGCTTGGTTTATTCAAAATAATAATAATTTATTAAATTACATAAAATATAAGTATGTACGTAGTTGCTAGATGCTATATATTCCCAAATATTAACATTTACCATATATTAGTTTTTCGCTAAGCTGCATTCAAGCCAGACTTAAGAAACATTTCAGACTGCTTGATGGCTTCGTGTATAAATAATACAGAATATTTTAATAATATGACCTTAGTTGTTCAATGAATCAATGAAATAAAATGTTCAAGTAATAAAATCTACCTTATAAAATAAATAAATTCTGGCTTTTCTAATTTTATAAGACGCGCGACATCTTCCGCGTAGTGCTCTGCTCCTATGGGTCGAGCGTATTTTTGTATAGCCTATAGCTTTAGTCGATAAATGGGCTATCTAACACATAAATAGTGTTTAAAGAAATTTTCAAATCGGATTAGTAGTTCCTGAGATTAGCACTCGTTAAGTCGATATCCTAATACAATAATGTGCATACGCATTGTTATATAAATATCAAGATTACCGATACTTCGAAAGTACATACCCATTAATTTAACGTGAAGTTGTTAAAGCACTTAATTTAAATAAAAGTATCGGATAACAATATAGTAAATAAACGATATTAATATAATGTGTCGATGTCAATATATATTGCGTAAACATTTAAATTACAATAGCCTTGCGCGCGATCCCTTGTTTTGATTCGGAATGAGTACCTACAGTCGTGAAACATTACATCTTAGTATAATATGTATTACTTAAATCTCTACTCGTATATTGTACACTAGCTGTGACCGCGACTTCGTCCCCGTGAATTAGTATCTTGGGTAGCATTTTTAATTAATTAAACTAACTTATAAAACACTAGGGGCCCGTCCCGGCTTCGCACGGGTGGATAATTTTTTTTTAACATTTTGGCTCCCGCATTCTGTCGCTCCCTCTATCGCCGCGTTACTCGCTGCGCTGTGAGGCACCCACACCGCGCCGGCGGCCCGTCTGGGATTATTTTTTATTTATCTTTATATTTTTATTTCGTAATATCTTTTGACTGGAATGTCCGATTTCAATAATTCAAAAAGTAATTAACAGGTATTGAAACAGTATTTCGTAAAATAATTTATTTGGATAAGAATTAATACAAAGTTATGGAAAACATGGTCTGATTTTGATAGGCATTTTTATCAACTTTTAAAATGTAAAAAAGTAGTTATAGTGACTTAACTACAATAGTTGGACATATGGTCTCGCGGAGTTTTTTGTAGATATTGATAAGTTCTATAATATTGTATAACATTTTTTTTGTTCTATCATCAATACTTTTCGCAGCGCATGCGATGAAAGATATTTTATGGCTAATTTTTTTGCACCTTGTGTTGGTTTTAGTGAGAATTTCTGGGGATCTCTAATTTTTTCTCGTAATGAATATAGCCTATGTTACTCAGGGATAATGTAGCTTTCTAATGGTGAAAGAATTTTTGAAATCGGTCCAGTAGTTTTTATGTTTATTCGTTACATACAAAAATACAAAAATCCAAAAATACAAATCTTTCCTCTTTATAATATTAGTATAGATATAGATATAGATTCACATCAACCTTACATATTTTCATACAAACTTTCATCCCCTATTCGCTATTTTTATTTAACACCCTTAAGGGCAAAACTTTTGCAAACTTTGAATGTCATATTTATTTATACCGAAACAATAGAACAACTTTTCATCCCTCCCGTTCAACCCCTTACAATGCTTTTTTCGCATTAAAAAAGTAGCCAATGACCTTTCTCAGACTCTAGACTATCTATATGCCAAATTTCATTAAAATCGGATTAGTAGTTCGCGATAAAAATTCGAAATTAAGGGGGAAAACGAGCAGACAGCCCATATTATGGTTTGTGGCCACAGTCGCCCATGGACATTGCAATACAAGGAAGTGACTCTTGTTTCAGAAAGAGGAATGAAGAGAAGAATGCTACGGTTTCAGTGGAGTCTGAACGAGAACCCAGAGTTCACTAGAACCGCAGCGTTAACGTTTAGCAACGTTAGCGTTTTGATGATTCTTATGTTAATCGATTTGTCTTAATCATCCGAGTGTTACAAAAAATAGTGATATTGTTTTTTAAAAAATATAATCGAGAAACGAGAGAGATCTTTAAAAATCTTCAAATAAAAATTTAGAAGTGTACAAATATTACTTAAGTTTCTTATTACAAAATATACTTATAGTTAATAATTTTTATTCATGTACGAATATCAGTTGTTATAATTTTTACACAGTTATTTAAAGTTTGCTCAATTGCATTACAAGAAACTGTTAATTGAGTAAGCAAGAAGTCAGGTGTGTTATCAAAGAAATATTGTATTACTGATTAATCGTCAATGTATTTAAAAAAATATATTAATTTTGAAATTGAAACAAAGAGTAAAGTGCACGTTATAACTAGAGATGCCACGAATAGTGATTTGACCGAATAACGCATATTCGGCGAGTCTCTTGGCCGATTCGCCGAATGTGTGTTTTACTAAAGTACGTGTAATGACGATGCGTCGTGGGCGCTTTATTTGTTGATAGGTCCCTTATAATTGGTTGTAAGCAAACGCAAAATAATATCTTAATCTAGCAGAATTTACTAAACTTTATTTATCATCTCCCGTTAGTAATGTCAGAGAGTAGTGAGCGGCTTTTTTCGGTAGCAGGTATAATTTATGAGTAATAGCTCAATCGTATGCTATCAACGAATGCTAAAAAATTGTTTTCATTCATCATAACTTATCACTGGTAGATTTTACGTAATAATGTTAAATTATTGATAAAATAAAAATGTTTATGAGTAATATTATGCATTCTTTTTTATCGTCATTTACTATTCGGTATTCGGCCGAGTATTCCCCAATATTTGGCCGAATACAGCATAGCGAAAAAAATGGCCGAATAGGCCGAGTAACTAATGATCTTAATAATATTAGGATGATATAAAATTTAAAACTAGGCCAAACGTGATACGTTAACGATAGTATAAGCCATAATCTGTTGAAAAGGTTATCAGAGTAATATTATTGAAGTACTGATTATTAATATTCAGAATGTTAATATAAAGTCGTTTATATACATCAATAGCAGCTAATTAATTTACATAATAATATTAAGATAATTTCATTGGGAAGTAATCAAGCATTTTACGTAATAAGGTTTCAGTTGAAAGCGAAACATAAAATTTAAAGTGAGACCTACCTAAGTTACAAGAAAATTATTCAATATAAGTATTTTGTTTATAATTAAAGTTATGTCTTTATTTTATTTTGTATCTGTCCCCTAATAAAACGATGCAATTTTGTCATAAAGCAAATGGATAGAAAAACCATATCTGTTCTCAAATAATACACCCTTTATGACCTACTAGCTGCGCCACGCGGTTTTATACGCTATATTTTGGATAATTCACAATATATCATTATAAATTATGGCCTTTGTGTTATTCTGATGTGTAAGCTATGTTATTGTAAAGTTTCATCAAAATCGATTCAGTAGTTTTTGCGTGAAAGAATAATAAACATACATCCAAACATTCTTACAAATTTTCGCGATTATAGTAGGAAGTAGGATTTAACACAACCTTATTATGTGGCTAATTATTATCATCATGTTTGTTACACGCGATACGCTCATCTTTAAAAAATAAAGTGCGAAATTGGATAAGGTCTTCTTTTTTAATTATGGATAAGGGACAAACGAGCAGACGATCCACCTGCTGGAAAGTGGCCACCGTCGCCCATAGACATCGACAAAACTAGAGAGTTTTGCTCTCTACTATCTCTTGTTTTGCCGATGCGTTGCCGCCTCGAAGATACAGTGGGGAGGGCAAGCAAAGAGAAGAATGCTGCGGTTTCGGTAGACCCTGAGCAAGAACTCGGTGTTCACTGGAATCACAGCATTAATGGGAAATTGAGAGAAGTCCTGCCTCATAAGTTTTGGCGTTTTAAATATAGCGGAATAAGAATGTACATCAGCATGTTAGGAATTTATGTAGGTTTAACATCTACTCTAGTTTTGAATAAAGACAAATTCAATATTTGTACCAATCGTAAACGTAGCAGTGGCGTGGACATAAATCTGCGCGGGCGCCGCTCGGCTCCGTCTCACCTCTGGATTATAAATATTAATCAGGACTCGATCTATATGCGCACTAACAAACCTATAATTATTCGACATAACTACATTTTATTTATAATTCTGTAATACATAAATGCCAGAAGTAACAATTGTCATATTTTAGTTATAAATAAAATGTTACAAACACCGGATAAGTAATTCTTTATAATGGCAATAATAGATTTGACCTTATGAAACAGTGTTATCCAAAGTATAAGTAATCAGTTGCGGGGGATTCTGCATTCTATATGCAATTCTGATTTTACTTCCTAATTGGCAACTTTTTTTTTGTAGATTTAGAAATATGATTACTACGTGACAAATGGCCTACGAGTTGATATAACATAAACAAACCATATTTAACATAGTTATTTGGATATCATAAGGATAGCGCGAAATTAATGAATATAACGTCTAATGCACCCGATGACTGGAGTTAAAATTTCGGCCTACCTTCTATCGGTCTCTGTCGTCAGTCCTTCATGACATCTGTCAAAGAATGTGATGTTGCCAACAAAAGAATATATATCATCTAATTTATAAAATTGTCGTGTCACAATGTTAGTTACCATACTCCTCCGAAATCATTTTTATGAAATTTTATATGCATATTCAGTAGGTCTGACAAACGTCTACTATCTATTTTTCATCCCCTTAAGTGATAAGGGCGGCCCTTCCCAAATTTATATGGCAAAACAACGTTTGCCAGGTCAGCTAGTTAGTATACAATTAAAAATTTAGATTTATTTACTGAAGCGTCATAGTAAAGCAATGTTTTTGAAATCTAACTGTAATATGCAAACTAGTTATTCTATCTTTAGACGCATTCTATGAAATACATAAATATCTCAGTTTTAGTGATAAATATTAAAATATTAGTTAGATATTCTATATAGTCGTGTTAACACGCGTATGATTCAATAATTTATTGTAAAACAGTCGTGAGAAAATCTTATCTAGGAAATCATTTTTATTTCTTATTTGCTATGCTAAAGTTATGAGTTTAAATTAGGGATTTTCAAAGTGGTCTATATCGATCCTTAGGGTTCGATGACGAGTTACAGGAAGTCCACGTAAAAAAAAAGGATTAGGTTTCGTTTAGACCACAGTCCAGGTAGTGTCTTTAAAGTTAGTTTTCAGAATTCTATGATGATTTAAATGAACAAACGCAAATATCAACAGGCTCTCTTTTCTTGCTCTTCAAAATTTATTATATGATGAAGGAGGTCTACAAGCGAATAACATGGTAAGTTGTCTACGGGTCAAATAAGTTTGTGAGCCACTGGTTTAATATCTTTTGTCCGGTTTTTATGGAAATTAAATCTACTTTTCTTAGAATATTCTCAATTCTCAAATAGGTTTAATTAACTGTATTCAGATTTCTATCTATATCTATACTAATATTATAAAGAAGTAATTTGTATTTTTGTATCTAACGAATAAACATAAAAACTACTGGACCAATTTCAAAAATTCTTTCACCATTAGAAAGCTACATTATCCCTGAGTAACATAGGCTATATTTATTACAAGAAAAATTAGAGATCCCCAGAAAATCTCACTAAAACCAACCCAAGGTGCAAAAAAAATAGCCATAAAATATCTTTCATTCAACAAAAAAATGTTCTAGAATATTATAGAACGTATCAATATCTACAAAAAACTCCGCGAGACCATATGTCCAACTATTATAGTTATGTCACTATAACTACTTTTTTATATTTTAAAAGTTGATAAAAATGCCTATCAAAATCAGACCATGTTTTCCATACCTTTGTATTAATCCTTATCCAAATAAATTATTTCATATTCAAGACTGTTTCAATACCTGTAAATTACTTTTTGAATTATTGAAATCGGACCTTCCATTCAAAAGATATTACGAAATTAAAAATATCAATATAAACAAAAAATACACGACGACGCGACGGGCCAGTGTAGTTCTATCTCGGTGATACTCGAAGTGCAGCGAGTAACGCCGAGGTAGAGGGGCACCGAAATGCGGGAGAGCCAAAATGTTTTAAACTAAATATTCCACCCGTGCGAAGCCGGGATGGGCCCCTAGTCATTCATATAGCTGTAAATGTCTAAATTTCCCGATATATTACCTTAATATTACTGATAAACGATATAAATTCTAGCGAAGTCAACCTGACACACATTACCTGACGCCCACGTCTGTATTTGCGTAGCCCGCTTACATTATAATTACTCCAATTTTAAGTAAACAGTAAAACACATTTAAATTCTAATCTACACAGGTTTTTAAACATACAATTAATATCAAATTAAGATATCTGTTTTAACGGACCAATAGATACTTATGGATGTTTCCTGTAATTTGAGATTGTTCACTGGATTTTTTTGCATCAACTGAGAAGGAACTAGAATCAATTTTTTCACATTAATACGCTAGTCAAAGGGCTTCGGGAAACTTGAACTGCTTCCGTTATTTTTTTTTTGTGACTAAAAAAGCGTTCATTGAAGCAATGTGCTACATAAGTATGTATTTAATCATGTGATGGCAATGATTATCGAATTAATTAATTTATTTAATCAAAATTACATAACAATCTGAGTCTGAGAATAAAAATGTGAATGATCTACAACATTTTAAAAAGGAAGTGAAAGCAGCCAAACCATTGACCAGTTTAAAGATGTTACGTATGTCCTGGGAAAAAGAAAAAAATATGATGAAACATTTTATAACACACTAACTGTTTTTAAATAGTAGACCAATTCTGGCTTCGATAAGTTAAAATATTTTTAAATGAAGTAACTTTTTTTCATTCAATTGATATAAAATTATTACAATAAGTGCAAGGTATAAAGATACGGACAGGCTAGATAGCTAAAGTTAGATTTTATTATAATACGAACTGCCAGCCCTCGCTTCGCTTCGGGTATTTAAAACATAATCAAAATTTTTATTTCCCACTTGAAAAATGCCTTTTTTTTTAATTACAAAATAATTATGGCAACACTAAACCACCTATCCCACTCATAGTGCAGATTCCAATCAGTGACAGAGTTTTCAAAATCAGATTAATAGTTTCTGGGATTACTTCCTTTAATCAAAATGGCCATTTAATGTCCATCTGCGCTTTAATATTTATAGCAACACTAAATAAATTAGGTCATCTGATGTAGTGCAGCTTTCTGTCAGCGAAAGAATTATCAAAATCAGTTTAGTACTTTCAGAGACAATTTCAAACTTATAAAAAAGGCCACTTTATAATACTTAAATGGCCATATCTTTTTAATTATAATATTTATACACCATATAGCCTATGTTACCTGACTACCTACCTAAAGCATGTAGCTATCGATCGGCAAAAGTATTATCTAAATAAATAAATGCAAATAGGCTCAAAATTGACTAAACTTTGAGCCTATTTGCAACAAACAATCATATATACAAACAATCAAATCTTTCCTATTTATATATATGTCGGGGGTGTGAGTTAGGTTTAGGTTAGGTTAGCCTTGTTAGGTTTATGTTAGTCTAATCTTAGGTTTAAACAATGAAACTAATCAGTGGAAGTGAGTGTTGGAATTCTATTAAAAGACGTCTTTAAGCCTACACCTTGGTCACAAGTCCAAGGCACTGCTTGGGTTCCTTTCTGAATATTAATAGATGTTTAGTTATATACTGACCGTATCGAGCCCGTAGCTTATATTAAAGGTCATCCGGTGTGCATATACGATGGTTATTAATGATTTTATATGCTTTCTATAATAGTATCCGACATATACATCCACATGATATATAGATTTCTTATCGAAGGAGTCCGGCAGCTTTAGAAATGAATTGATTTTAATGATACGCATAATTATCGCAAAGATATACCTAGGATCAATATAAATAAGGGTAACAGATGTTGTAGCTATTTTTCCCTAATTAATGTGCTGTAAATGTATTTTATAGGCTCAAGTAGTACGATCACAGCGGTAAGTATTTTAACAAGGAGCTATTCTAGCTAATTAAATAAGAAACCTAAATCGCTAACCGCAATTTTGTCTTTACCATACTATATCAACCGTAATTGGTATTATTTCATAAAAACAATTTTTAAAAACGATTATTGTAAATAAAATAAAATTACACAATCTAAAAATCTTTTAGAGAGATTCCTCCCAAAGAAGTCTATATAAAAATAATTGGGAGTCTTAAAAATGTAAACTGTAATATACTATTCAGGTCCGAGTTAGTGTATTTTATTTTTAACCAACTACGGCGAAGCCAAAATGGGTTATGATTTTTGCAGTCTATGTATGTATGTTCCACCCTAGTGAATAAACTACTGAACCAATTTTCATAAATGAGGTGTCAATAAATTCGTAATAATGGCGCGGGTGACATAGGCTATAAAAAAATTATGATTTTTTATTGAATTTATACCTCAGATCGTAACCTCCAAAAAAATGAAACTGAGATAATTATCACGTGTCTGGTATCAAAAGAAAGGTATTGGCGAGCACATTACAAATATGTATATAATAATAATTATTTATGTCATATATGTTTGAAATATGGTCGTATAGTCCGTGCGGTGCAATCGTTGCAGTTATTTATTCTTTTAAGCAAATAAAAACCAACATTACGTTACAATATAAGATTATGAAAGTTATCTCGATCGAGAAACGGAAAAGTATTAAATAAAAAAATAAAGTTTAAAAAACTATAACCCGACTACGTAAAAAAGTGGTCTAAAAAGGACGAAACAAGAAAATAATTCATATAGAAACCCAGGTGTATAAGTATAAAATTGGTCCAAGTTCATAGAACCGTGGTCGCACCCATGTATACCTACTATAATTATATTAATAGTATTATGATATAACAGTTTAGAACGTTTATTTTAGTATTTTCTCATATAAAATTTGAAAACGCAGAGGATCTAGCTATTCAGAAGTCTAAGGTTCAATTATGTTTAGGAACTTCTGCCTCATTATAGACACAAACAAAATACATTTTTTTTATTAAGGAATGGTAAGATTTCTTGGTTTGATTTAATACAAATAATTTTATATCAAAAGGTCAACATTTACATTACAAATAAATACAACCTATGATAATCAATGAATGTTGTGTAGTGTTTATAAACTATGTATAATAGAACAATTTTATTATAAAAGCAAGTAACTAGTGGTTTACATTATCAGAAACATATCTTTGACGATGTTTTCAATAATAATATGTATTTAGAACATAATAATTTACGTACAAAACACTATCGTATCTTGTTAGTCACTAGTTATCAAGACGATGTTTATCGTGAATCAAATCAAATACTAGAACCACAACTTGTTACATTTATAAATATACACATTACGGAACTATCAGTTATATTCAATTTCATCTTATAGTTAGTATATAATAAATTGTATATAGGAGAAGTTTTTACAACCTTTTTAGCCGATCTCTTTAAATTGAATACAAAACTAACGCATTTGCTAAACAAATTTTATATTTTATATATTTCTCTCCTTTCTTTGTTAATATTACAAAAGGCAATATTTATAATTTTGATAGAAATTTTTAACAACTCTGAAATTACTGAACTGGTTTTGATTTTTTTTTACAAAAACGAAGCTCTATTGTTCATATGAATATAAATAATGGCTCTTTAAGTGCAGAGTCACTATTCAGTATTGTAAAGGGTAACAGATAGCCAACATATTAAATTAAAATAAATAATAGCCAAACAATAATGACGAATACTACAAAAATAAATCATTATTACAATACATACGAGTATAACGCAACGACGTTATCTCTCAGATATCACGCATATATCTATCAGTTATCAGTTCACACTACATCGCTTATCTCATTACTCAAATCAGTGATCTAACAATATGTAGAGCCTACTGACTTTATTTTTTCACAGTAATTACCATAAGTGAGATATAAAATATATTTAATAATAATACAAAGTGGTAAAATGAACGGTTCTCGGTTCAATTTACTAGCAAAATCGATTTGCTCGTATTGTATATTAGGCTCGATTGTATACTAGGCGACCCGCGCGAATTCGTCTGCGTGATGATCTGTATCTATTAATCTTAGCGTGAAATATCACGCTAAGATATAGCCTGTTGTCTTCCTTGATAAATGGGTTTTCCAACGTTCAAACATTTTTTTAATATTAGACAGAAGTTCTTCTTGCCAGAAGGTGAAGAGTTGTTTGTTTGGTTGAGTGAATGGTTTACTATAACTTTTTAGTTTATGGTCGAATACAGAAGATATGTTAAAAAACTCCACACAATCAAATAATAATTGAGATATTGTTATATTTATGACAAAGATTAAGTTTATTTACTAGGAAATTAAAAACGCAAACGCATTCTCTCCCACGTATATTTACATACTACAAAATTTAACACATGTCAGACATCTGTTAAATTTTGAAACAGATTCCAATTACTTAAAGTGGTAATATTTATACTGCATTTTAACTTAATTGAGTTTGTGGCAATCAATACCTGACAAGTAAGAAAAAAGCAGATAGAAACATTTTGTCAAGGGAATGTAGAAACACAAAAATTAATACAAACTCTGTATAATTTAGTTAATAAATAATATTAAGGGGATGATTTTATAAGTTTTTCTTTGAAAACTTTAAACAAAGTAGGAAATTTATAAACTCAATATTGTCAATTTACTCTTTTTTTATGATTTTTTTTTCCTTATATAATTTATTTATTTTGCACTTACTATCTTCAAATTAGTTTAAAAACTACTTTTAATGATTGTCAGTTGTCTAAGTTGGTTTCAGAAAAATATTGCTGATGAGATATTGCAATTGGAAATATGTTTCGTAAACATTTAAAAGCTTTTACGTAACGCTTAATGTTATAATCAATAAAGGCGAAGGTTTTCGTTTATCCCATAATTAATTATGTTCTCAAGTATATTCTAATCAGACCACACAACCTGCGATAAAAAGATGCTCACGTTGAATTGATAAGTGGAATCAAACCCACGTGAGATTCCGTTATGAACTCGAAACTGAAATTATTTATTTTAAGAGCTCCATTGTTGTGAGTTGAAATCAAATAACTCACATCGGCAACACTGTAAACATAACCATGATTTATAATATTTTTAATTTCCAAGGGAAAGTCTTCTCTTCTCTGCCCGACCTATAACTACAATAGAAAACAAAGAGAGCGAAAAATATATGTGATAACGGAAACCTAGACACCGCAAATCGATTGGAAGAAAAGTCTATATAATCGAATTATTAAGTGTAGGAACTAATAAAAATCAAAAGATAAAAAAGAGTTGTTAACAGCAACGCCTGGAACTTGTGACCCAGTGCATGAGAGTTACAATTAGTATTAAAATTTCTACCCAACAACTATGGTTAGAGTAAACTACTCATATGATCTAATTACTAAAAATAGAGTGGAAAAAAAATTAATAGCAATTGTCATAAAATCCCCATTTATTGAGAGTATCTATATCTAACTAAAAATCTCAATAGTGTTAATATACTGATGTAAGTACAGAACTTAACCTACTTATTATTCGATAATGCCTTTGTTAATGAGCACTAAACATATTAACGGGTGTGAACTAATTTTTGGGATTACGCCTTATGTAGTGTAGTACATAAAATAAAACAGATACACTATTGTTAACATGCACAAAGCCCATATAAGTTGAAATGCAATTCATAATTTAAGCTATACTTACGACACTCCTAGCTTCGCACAGTTTCTCTAATACAATATGCATGTTTTATAGTAATTACGTGATTACTCTGTCTATTGATTAAAAGCGTACAAAACAGTAGCAGGAATCGGCTTTTAACTTTGGGTTCAGAATTTTTCGTGTTTATAATCAGTAGGGATTATGTCATTATGCTTATCACGATTATCTCTCATTATCCAAGATTAAAATTACCGCTGACGTAAAGTTTACCTGCGAATGACGTAATCTCAGTAAACCCTGAATCAATATTAAAGACCTAACACCATTGCTAAATCATCTAGCAACTCTAAGAAATATAAACTTTAAGCAAATATATTCCATACACGTAACTGATGTTAAAATTGAACAATGGGTTTTTTAAAACACAACTATTATAGTGCCTACTTACTACTGTACGTATTAATATTCTTGACAAAAACTGAGCAGTACCTGGGCTTGTAACCCAGGAACAGGCTTACATCCTTGACATGATCAAGACAAAAATAATATGTGCAAAAATTTTATTAATAAGAAATATTTATTCTGTCCTAATCGATGCAGTTTTTACGCAATTTTATAGATATCATTAGTGTTAAAACTTTTAATCTGGTATAATAAAATCGTGTGAAGTGTATTTCTTGAGTATTGACCATCTAGACGGCCTATTTAGATGATAATATCTGTACTTCCTAAGTGAACTGGTACCAAGTTAATGATGCTCTATTTGTGGGATTATCATGCAATAACTACTAGTAAATTTAAATGAAACTTTGTATTTATACATATCCATAAATATGTAAATAAGATGTAGTCTGTCGATTAAAGGGTAAAATGGCTTCTTTGGGTAAAGTTTGCTTTTCTAGAAAATTCGTCTCCATAGTATTTTGTTGAGTAGTGTCCAGAGAATAATTTTGTAACTCAGTGGAATAGGTACACAACAGCTGTGGACAATCGACATACACTTTTTTTAAAGTATTAGCCCTTGTTGTTTATAATATCTATTAAAAACTTATATATATCAACGTAAAATTGACACAAGCAAATTATTTAATTCGAAAGCCGAATTATTTTTGATGTACATCCAAGAAGTCTAAGTTATTTGTGATTTTATTTAGATATTAAATGGCTAACAATCATCTAACTTTACAAGGTCAAAGCAGCATGCTTGCAATAGGATATACTAGCAGAAACACGATACTGATGTCGGCTCAGAAGCTATAAAGGTCAGCTACAATATATAATTCCTACAAATCTAATTACAATTCAATACAATTATAGAATTGAACATACATATAAACAATTTGTCGATCAAAAAATCAATTTTTTTTAAAAAGCTAACTTCTTTTATAAAAATAAATTTTTGATCGATTACACATCTTTAAATATTTGAATAAAATGTGATATTTACTCATTGAACTTCAATCATTAAATGATTATTTGTATAATTGGTAAATTTTAATGATTAATGATGGTGAAAATATATTATCAAGCTCTCCTCTAACCACAAAGTAAGTTGGTACCCATTTATGAAAAGAATGCCAGAAAGAATCCAAATCTAAAACCACACTTATGTGCTTATCCAGGATTTATAATTCAATTGATAAAAAAAGAACATGTTATGAATAAACTCTTAGGGAAGTAAACTCTTTTTTTTAAAAAAAAAGATTACTAGCAGTATGGATCACATACTACTAGTATTCCCTTTACCCCTCCTAGTAAGCTTGGGCCACGCCAGCAGTCCAATGTCCGGGATTTGAACCCACGACTTATCGATCATGAATCTAACTAAGCTACTAACGCTTTTTTGAACTTCTAACGACTATCTCAGTACGACCATAACTTAGCCAGAATTTCGAGAATGTGTGTTGTTAAAAGAAAAGTAATTAATTTTTTATAAATCTGTTGAATAATGAGAACCAATTCTCATTATTTCACTGAACATTTTTTTTGCAAAGTGATAGTATATATTTCCAAGTCTTTTAATGACATTAGTGTCTTTGTTAATGCATAGTTCCTATGAGATAAACAGCCCTCTCAATACGGAACAGACGATTCACTTACTGCATATAAAGAAACTATTCTAATATGATCTACACTACGACAAATCGAAGACCACACACATTTAACTTATAATTTTGCAATGTAATTGCAATAAGATATAAAACAGACCATCTGTTACCATTTTGCAAAGGTCAACATCGATACTATGATAACATCGGGTTTTATAATCTCATATACATTTAAATATTCCATTTAGACGCGTTACTGTCTCATGGTTACTGAAAGGCTGTTTTTCGTATTCTTAATGGACCTATTTTGTATTTTTTGTACAATAATCTGATTAAAGTACAATTGTAAAACTGTTACGTCTGTACATCGAACATTCAGAGAATATTAAATACTGTTAAAAAGGTATCCTCAAAAAACTTTCCCCATCGTTTTGCGTAAGAAACCTATCTAGACCTACATATAATAAAATTTTAACCAGCCAGTGTCTGTATATAGATATATTTAAGAATACGTAATCATTTATAAGACTAATAGAGTTAAAACAATAATAATTATTATTTTTTAATTATTTTTTTGTGCATTTGTCTGACTCTATGTACTTTATACTCGTATTGTGAAAAAGCTACTGCACAGAATTAAATATTTAATTGACGTCAGGTAAAAGTGTCTACTAGCCTAAAGACAACCTAGTCTTGACTAAATTTTAATGTAAAGTTTAAGCTCACTTAAATTCTATGTCCTAGTATATTGAAAACCGATTAAAATATAATTTGTTGTTTATATTTTTTATAAAAGAAGCAAGAATAAACAAAAAAATATAATATGTTTGGAATGAAATTGCCGCTTTGATTTTTTATTGTGTCAATGACATACATTTGAACGAATAAAACCATGTGCAGTAACACTAGTTATAACTTGAAAGTTGTTAAACCGATGTAAAATGTACAATAATATCGTCTTATTGAACCTTCTCTGTAGTGGACATTTAATGGTTTCTAGACAAGTATTGTAGCTGCATTCTATGCGAAATTGACAAGTTAAGCTTCATTTACCTACAATAATAATGATATTGTGAGTTTATTTATACTTTAGACTGCTAGAGGCTTATTTTGTACACTAACAGTCCTTCATAACAGTGTACAGTGTACGACAAAAGCTGAGAACAAATAAATATATGTAGTTACTGTAATATCACAATAAATTCTGATACGTGATTTAGGAGTTAGTGTACAAACAGACAGACAAAACTTGCCATTATTAAGCTAAACACATAATACATTTTACCCGTGAGGGGATGGGTTAGAATACTATTTCCCTCTGCCGCTGGGAGAGCATCTCGTAAGAGCCGAGTAACCCAGTACCCCCATGGTGGTAGGGGATCTGTTCCCCGACTGGCTTGCGACCACCAGCATGCGAATCCGGCCGCCAAGTGTCATTGGGCCAGACTCCCCCTCCCCCCTTTCTCCCATCCTCCTGAATGCGGACGTTTTGGTAGCGCCTAGTCCGGCACTCTGGGCCTGTTCTCGAGTGGTTAGGCGTTAGGTATTGGCGTGGGGTCCAGGGAGACCCGATGAAACGGTTTACCGCTGGCCGCCCGGTGGCTCGTAGGCGACCCGAACCCGAGTACATCCTGGCTTGGGAGGCTGTCCCGCCGCTACTGTAAAAATCCCGTTTTGCAATTACCGTGCCGGAGTGGGAAACCGGTGTGGAACACGATGATTGACAAACGGGTCGGATCGGGGGCCCTTCCGTCCCCCATTCCAGTGACAAACTAACCTCATCCGCCGGAATAGGACGTCTCAGTGTGCACCTTGCCCATGGAACTGCTGAATCAGCCACATTATCTCCCTCCTTTCACATACCTGTACACATCTTCATCGTCCACTACTTTATTTCAACCATGGCACGTAAAAATAAAAAGAGCAAAAATGTTTTCTCAGCGGCTCCTCTTTCCACATTTATAGTGGACTTCTGCAACATAAGAGGACTTCATTCAAACTTGAATGCCGTTCACCACCACCTAGAAACGGCCAAGCCGGCCCTACTCTTTTTGACAGAAACAAAAATATCGGCCCCCGACGATATATCATACCTGCAATACCCAGGATATACCCTTGAGCATGCTTTTATCCCTCAAGCGGGTGTATGTTAGTACGTCAGGGATGATTTATATTGCCAAAGACTAGCAAGCGTTGAAATCAGAGGCCTGTCAGTTTTGTGGGCACACGTAAAGTATGGCGGTTCTACGAGGATATACGCATGCCTCCACAGGTCACATAGCGGTAATACTGAGGTTGATCGACTTTTCGGGTACTTTCAGGAAGTTGCAGATTCCGTGCTTCAGCGCTATCCCTCGGCGGAAATTGTGGTCCTCGGCGACTTTAACGCCCACCATCGTGAGTGGTTAGGATCTCGCACGACAGACCACGCAGGGAGAGCTGCTTATAGCTTTGCTCTTGCGTATGGTTTCTCTCTACTTGTGTCAGGAGTAACCAGAATCCCTGACAACGAGGACCATACACCCTCTCTGCTGGATCTCATGCTGACCACGCACCCAGAAGGCTACCAGGTATCCGTCACTGCACCCTTGGGTACATCTGACCATTGCCTGGTGCACTCTGTAGTGCCCGTAGAACGGCAAGGACATTCCCGTCCACATGGGACCCGCCGTGTCTGGCACTATGGGTCGGCAGATTGGGACGGCCTCCGCGAATTTTTTGCCTCTTACCCATGGGGACAGCTTTGTTTCTTTTCGGACGATTCTTCAATCTGCGCAGACGCTGTTGCGGATACTATCCTGCAGGGAATGGAGTTTTATATTCCTAGCAGGGTTGTTCGCATTGGCAGGGGTTCGCGGCCTTGGTACTGATCTTGCACAGGAAGTATCTTCCTGTGCAAGATCTGCGAATATCAAACATGAACGGTATCGTGCCTGGTCCGTGGCATCTGCTGCTAAGGATCCAAAAAAGAATACAATGCTGCCTCCAGATTTTGCAAAAAGAGCACAGCTAGAGCAAAAATAAAGCGCATTCACGGTATTGGGGAGAGACTAATAAGCTTTCCCTCTGGAAGTCGTGCCTTTTGGTCTCTCGCCAAGGCTGTGGAAGGAAACTTCTGTAAGCCATCCTTACCATCTCTGCACGGTCTAGACGGCTCACTGGCATATACCGCGAAGAAGAAAGCGGATCTGTTATGGTCTTACTTCGCGTCGAATTCAAATCTTGACGACGGAGGGAAAACACCGCCCACCATTCCGCGGTGCGAGTTTACCATGCAAAATGTGCGTTTTACGCAGAGTGCTGTGCGCAAAGCTCTTTATTCCCTCGACGTCAAGATGTCTAGTGGTCCTGATAGAATTCCAGCTGTCGTGATTAAAACTTGTGCTCCTGAGTTAACTTCGGTACTCACGCGCCTATATTCGCTATCGTACACCACAGGAATAGTCCCATCTTCTTGGAAGGTAACTATTGTGCACCCTATCCCCAAGTACAAACCCATCTAACTACCGCCCCATTGCGATTACTTCTTTGCTCTCTAAAGTAATGGAACGAATAATAAATACTCAACTCCTCTACCTAGAAGATAACCAGCACATCAGCGACCGGCAGTATGGCTTTCGTCAATGTCGCAGCGTTGGGGACCTTTTAGTGTATCTCACACATCGCTGGGCAGGTGCTATTGAGAGGAAGGGGGAAGCTATGGCTGTTAGCCTAGACATTGCAAAGGCCTTCGATCGGGTTTGGCATAATGCTCTTTTGGCAAAGCTACCTTCCTACGGAATTCACGATGAACAATGCAGTTGGGTAACTAGCTTTCTTGGTGGACGAAGCATAAAGGTCGCTGTCCATGGAGTATGCTCGGAGACCATGCCCATTAACGCTGGTGTACACCAAGGTTCAGTGCTATTGCCGACACTGTTTATTCTGCATATCAACGATATGCTGCAATCTAACAGCCTTCGTTGCTATGCAGATAGTACAGGTGATGCTCTC
The DNA here is from genome assembly GCA_905147385.1 of Limenitis camilla. Taxonomy (NCBI): domain Eukaryota; kingdom Metazoa; phylum Arthropoda; class Insecta; order Lepidoptera; family Nymphalidae; genus Limenitis; species Limenitis camilla. Next base: position 6,093,018 of record LR990245.1, on the reverse strand, counting down.
TACACTGGCCGGACAAATATTCCTCGAGGTGGAAGCGAATAGAGTCAACCTAGTGTCTGAAATCGAGATCTCTTTGGAGCAAGTTTCTCAATGGGGTGAACTTAATCTTGTACAGTTCAATCCCAAGAAGACACAGGTATGCGCTTTTTCCGCAAAAATGTCCCCATTTGTTACAGCACCCAGGTTCCAGGGCATTCGCCTTCACATCAGTAACAGCAATAATTCTAGGAGTCGATATTTCGAATATAGTCCAATTCCGTGGTCATCTGGAGAGCAAAGCCAAACTGGCTTCTAAAAAACTAGCGGTGCTAAACAGAGCGAGACTGTACTTCACGTCTGGACACCGGCTTTTACTATATAAAGCCCAGGTTCGTCCGCACATGGAGTACTGTTCTCATCTCTGGGGTGGAGCTCCTCAATATCAATTGCTCCCACTTGACTCTATCCAACGCCGGGCGATTCGTATTATCGACAATCCAATGCTTACAGACGGTCTAAATAACTTAAGTCTCCGGAGAGATGTTGGCTCTCTATGTGTCTTCTACCGTCTGTACAATGGGGAATGTTCTGAAGAACTATTCGATTTAGTGCCCCCAACTCTTTTTCGCCATCGCACTGTCCGCCGCTGGGACAAATTCCACCCTCACCATTTGGACGCCTGGCGTCCTAGTAATGTACGCACTACCACTACCACGCACGTGCAAGCTATGGAATGACTTTCCACCAGAGGTATTCCCAGAGGACTCCAACATGAAGGTCTTCAAATGGCGTGTGTACAGGTTTCTCAGAGGTCGGCAACGCATCGGCAGCTCCTCGCGTGTTGCAGATGTCTATGGGCGACGGTGACCACTTACCATCAGGTGGACCTTCTGCTCGTTTGCCCCTTATTAATTATAAAAAAAAATAATACAGATCTATCATTGGCTTAATAGCCGCACACAATAATATACATTAGTGTTGTATAAAACAAAGTATCACTACTTTTTATTGTACTGTTATTAATTAATTAAGAACAATTATAGTTACATCAAACAGTATTTAGTAACCGACCAAAGCTGCGAACAATGTGTTATAGTGTAATGTGTTGAAGTCAGAAAATTGAAAGGTTGCTTGCAAAAATTGCAAAAGTTATAAACAATTAAGTGAAAAAGAAGGTTTGGTTTTTTGCAAATATTTCAAAAACTATTTTATATTTTTGAAATTTGAATCAGATTGAAAGAGAGCAAGATATTTCCCAAAGAAAAGTTTGTAATCCCGGAACTGTAGGACCTATATTTATAACTTTCCTAGAGGTTTGAAAATACGCCCGAAAACGGGTACTCCGGCTCGCGCAAGCCACTACACTTTGGACATTTAATGAATAAATATTATTTTAACTTATTAAATATGAAAATTAAGAAGCGAAAACATTCAGGCACCTACAGGATCGATCAATGAACAAGAATCCGCAGTCCAAAATTTTTTATCGCGATTTTTTTTTTGCGAGCGGCTCTACAATATTCTCAAGAAGTTCCTATAGTATGGGAGCCCAAGAGGGAATTTTTGGATTTACTCGAGCGCGTCTGATCAAGGTAAGGTGGGTTAATTGCATGATAGAATGCGTGTATTTTGAAAATCTGACGATTTGGGCGTCGCGGACCGCGGACGAGCTCGTACCATCACCACACCGCTTTCCGACGTCATAACATCATCACAGATACTCACAAAACAACGCATTCATGTCATTTTATGTATGTATGTATCACTTAATATCCCCTCTGAGTATCTATGGGCGCTTGAATACATTTTTTTTCTACCCTTCTAGATGGCCACCCCCACAGCTCAAGTCGGTAGATGAACATACCGTCATATCAGTGGTAAGTCAAACCATCTTAACAAACAATATCTGACATCTGGCTAATTATCTTCATGTATTTTTTTAATTTTACAATTTTTGAAAAGCTATAGATGTTTTTCGGAACATTAAAATAGGAATCGTTAAATAACCTTTTATTCTCACCATCATCTAATCTACAAAATGTTATATGTCCCTAAGACGCTCGAGTAAATCCCCATTTAGCATCATGGCCTCCCCTACTACTACATGCCATTTCGTATTTTTGGAGAATTACAAAAAGTTTCGACCTAAAAAGCAATTGTTGACTAGTCTTTATAATATAGAAATAAAAAATTCTTGCTCTACATTATAAAGCACATTGTAAGGATCCATTATTTACCTAATGAATAGTTCAAGAAATAGTAGAGTTAGCGCTGGCCGCATTTCGGTTGAACTTTAAACAAACTTTTATTGGTTTTGAGTGCGGATGTTCTAATGCAAGGCTGTAAAATTAGATTACCGCTGTACATGCTAATGACGTTGTGGTAGGGGATACATTATTTTATATAAGTATCGGACAATATTTAAATTATACTTACTTCATACTTACTATGTCAAAGCCTTATAAATACTAGTTATCTGCTCTGGTTTGCATGGGTAATAAAGCATATTGTACATACAAATTTTATCCGATATTTTTAACAATTATCATCATATTTGATTTTAATCAAACTCAAATTCGAAATAGTTTATTTCAATTAGACATTGGAGATCTGTCAGTCAGTTTATCTGAAGCCACCAGTTCGGAAAGCAATTTTCTGATGAGAAAAACTGGCAAGAAACTTAACAGTCACTCTTTTCAAAACGCCATTGTTTATATCAGTCTGCTTAACAAATGTATAAATCGATTTACAAAAATCTTCTTCATGAACTATTGGTGAAAACCCATTCAGTAATTTTTGATTTTATTGCGAGCAAAATGCCAGACGCGCCGTGTTTCTTTGTCTTCTTATATGAAGTGACGTAGAGATTTTAAGTCTTATGCAAACATTTGGAAGTTATTTGGAAAAACTATAGATGATTTAAATAAAATATTGTACTTTTTCACTTCTGAAATCCCAGACATTGATATAGATCTATCAATCCTATAGAGGAAAGTGGACATCAACCATTAGAAGAGAAAGTGATTCGATATGTATTATTATCTAAATCTGTCTTATTAATATTTAATTTAACTTATTATAGAGTTAGGTAACATGAAATTGAAACTCTGGTAAGCATTACTTATTACAAAGCGGTCCGACAAGTAATATTATTTTACAACGGCTACTACAAGAGCAAATTAGAGGCCAATAAATGTGAAGTCTCACGATTTTCACCTATTACTTATACTAACTGACCCTAATCTTCATATTATCTAATATATAAAATTCTGGTGTCACAGTATTTTTTATCGAAATCCTCCGAAACGGCTTGACCGAGTTATAAGAAATGTTTTGTGTATATTTGGTAGATCTGAGAATAGGTCGTAGGTTATTTTTTATAACCCTTGGTGATAAGGCTGGTCCACTAAAAATAATTTATATGCCAAAATAACGTTTGCATATTTTAAATACAAATCCAGTACTTTTACAAACATAATGTTTAACAAAATCTCTCTTTAAAAAATTAGATATTTAGTGAAAGCTATAACTAGCAGTTTCTATGGAATTTTGTTGTCTAATATATAGTTAAAATGTCATTTCAAAAATAATGAAGACTCATTTTGATGATGATGAGATTTTATTTGGAACTAAATTTAATGCCATTTATGTTTTAAAAATGATTTTTGGCATGTGACCATCATGACTGACCGATACAGAGCGTAACCAATGAGAACAATTTTTTAATAATTTTTCCAATAGTTGATAGGCTAGGCTACTTAAAGTTATTAGTTTGTCAGTAAACCATGACTTTAACAAAGCAACCAAAGAAAATTATTATTATTAATAACAGATATTTACTATAAAATGTAGGTTACACTAATAGCGGATATTTTTTCTCTATTTTGCCATCCTTAATTGATTTGATGCATAAGGATTTAGTATATTTTTTCATTTAGAAAGAGCTTTATTATAGGACAAAGAATCGACTAAGCCTAGTTCCAATAGTATTCTGATGTATGGTAACCCTAAGCTGAACGTAACAAAGCTCTCGGTCACGCAAGTTTCTATTACCATAACTCCAATTTAATAGAATTGTGTGTACAAACCGAGTAATGAAATATATTCCATTATACTGTAACTTATATTATAATATATATTGATAACATGCAAACCACAAACTTTTCTAAAATCTCAAAATTTTAGAAAGTACAACTGCAGGTATTATTCATATATACTTTATAAAAACGGGTTTATTAAATAAGCGCAATTAACTGATATTTCCTGTTATTTTTTTAGGGCTCATAAATAAAAATGTTTTATTTCAAACCTGTTAAACATAATACTGCAAAACCTTAAGAACTATAGACAGAATTTTAATATAATTAAATCTAACATCATGAATTTAAAAACTTTAAGTTAGCCTTAAAGTCAAACAAATATAAATTAATTTAAATTTAAACAATTATTTAAATTAATTTATAAAAAGATAATGAAATTATTATATACATATATTATTTTTTAATCTTAATGTATGTGTATTCAACCTAAAAAAGAAGTCACAAAGTAAAACATCTAGCCACGATTTGTGATACTAGATGTCCAGCATTCTATTACTCTAGCAATCAACATGAATCTAAAATACCACTATATATCGTCTTTTCTCTTAAATTTAAATACTAGTAACGGGTTACCTATTAGATGACTTATTAAATATAATATTCAGAAAGACTACAGTCTACCTGCCCACTCGATATGGTAAGTCCGGGACTTTCTACATACCGCCCAGAATTACTTGAGCTGTGATCAAAATTTAAACTAAAGTAGAATGGTGTATAAAACTATTGATAGTACCATCTTACTCGTAATTATAAACACAATTTGATATTGAAATAAAACTTTGTTTTTGTATGTACTTTGGATGGCAATAGTATACTTTGATGATGTAGAGGTAATCTGATGTTGAAGCCATGTGAAAGATCAGAACTTCCGAATTTGAACTTATATGATTTATTTTGAGGAATGCTAATATAGTATTAAACAAAAAAATCTCCTTGGGACTTCTCGAATCTTCCAGATGTCTTAGAAGATTTTTATGATATTATAATTTAAAGGTATGCTGAATCTTATGTAGAGATTGGAGTCAGAAATGTCCGACTAAAGTTTCGAACCTGTTAAATGATCATCATCAGGGAATGTGGGCTTGGGAGGGTGAAAAAATCATGTACCATATATACTTAAGAATACTGTATTGTATTTCAATTGTAAAACAACTGGCGCTGTCTGCGAGTGTCAAGTAATAGTGGAGCCGTGTTGTTTTCTCTTCACTTCTGTTAGCCGCGGGCGCAGCTTTTATTACTCGTAGGTGCTTAACCGAATCGCTCTCTTTGTGCCGGTCTAGGTGCTAACGTCTTTATTGGCACATAAATCATTAGCACACAATATACATTAGTTAGTTTTAATTTGCAAATAACATTAAGAAAGCAAGACTTTAATTTAGTTATTTTCTCTTTATAGTTTATGAGATTCGATGAACGTTACATTTCATTAGGTAGATTTAGAGAGAGTAGGAGTAAGGCACACATTCTTTGTAATTTATTTATAAATTATATTAGTTACCACAATAAAGTATGTATACAAGTAATATTTTATTTGAGTACAAAATTCCGGTTTTAATTTCACAGATGTTAGAAATTTTTATGTGAAGTATTAAGTGACCATAAAAAGAAATGACGTCTCCAAACTTTTACTAAAGGAAGACACAAATTACAACAAGAAAGTAGTTAATTTACTTGAATCACATAAATTAAAAAACTGCAGATCAACTTCTACTACATAATAAGATTTAAACCAACGTATAGTTATTATGTTTTGTTATAAAATCTATACTTATATTAAAAATGTAACATCGACTTACAAACGTCTCTATTTAGATACATAAAATATATCAACAAAATACGCGCTTATACGCGCATGATGCAAAAACCGTAAGTGTATAAAATTAGATGCGTTTTATTAATTTAAATCGATAAACGGTATAGAGGCTATAGAAGAGAGAGACTATACAACACTAAACAAACTATAAACAATACACAGCTTCATAATATTAGTACATATAAATCAGATTTTTAGATAGGTAGATGTTTAATTAAGAACAAATTACTTTAACGTATATTTTTTTGTAAAGTAATTATGGTATTATTAATCTGAATCAAAAAAAACACAAAACATGGTAATTCCGGGTGCATTTTCCAATTATTTTTAATTATATTATGATCATGAGCGAGCGATTATAAGTATTATCTGTGTTTACACGAATAAGGAAGTGAGGGGTAATGCGTTTGGCCGTGATCGTATGGACTGATGTGTTAATTGCGTTAACTTCATGAGGATTCCTTAAACCTTTTGTATGAAACCTTCCTTTGTAAGACTTATCTTTTAGTAAGACACGCTACGACAAGGGTGTGATAAGTTACTCAAAGTGAAACTAAGGTTAAAAGAAAACATACAATTTAAATTAATTGCTACATTATAAAAGAGCCTAATTTTTCTTTAAGATCCATCTTGTTGCTGCATTTCGTGAAAGAAGAAAGAAAGCATAGATGTATATTGTAAAATAGAGGTATTATGTAAATTACATATTCATTATAATATAGTGCTTTCAATATTATTAGTAAGCATCTACCTACGGAACCTTAAAATACGAAGCTTGAATAAACGTAGTATTATAAATTAAAGTTGTAACGTAATGTCAAGAAAAAATAAATATATTATACAATAAATAAAGTATTGATTAAATTCAATATAATTGCAAACGCCTCTATTTAAAGCTTATGTTTACAATCAATTGACAAATTTGAGAACAAAATGAAGATAACAAAACGTGATAACAAAAAAAATTAAAAACCAAAAATTATAGACAAGACAAGACCAAGACGAGGCCAACACGAAGACCCAAGTCAAGACCAAGACAAGAATATACCAACATATGAATAGAATAAAAATATTTTTAAAACACTTCATAGGTATGAGTAAAAATAGCACACAAATAAACTATTTCGAGAAAATCTGCATGAGTGGTATAAAAATCAGTTAGGTAGGCAACATTTAGAAATAACAAACAAGGAAAACGACGGAACCTTTTTGGACATAAATATGAGTGAACCAAAAATACTCTACAGAGAAGTAAACAAGATAAGTTTTTTATCTTATTTTATACATTCAGAAAATAGAAAAAGCTCCGGTTCCATACAAGGTGACAAACGAACTTACTAATACTCACTGAGATAAAATTTAATTCAATGAAATAAACAACGGTCTCATCCCTATATTGTATAAAACATCAAACTTTATTGTCATATTCAAGAAAGGACAAAAGGAAGATATAGCTAACTACAAACCTATAAGTCTGATGTCAAATATTCTCGAAAATTATCCTGGAAAGAATAAGCAAAGAGTAGACGAAAACTAACCACGGGCGAAAACCGTGATCTATAGTGTTATCTACACAACTACGTTAGACCGACTCATAAAACGTCACGTCTAGGAATCAATATAGCTATTTAAATATCTAGCAGTAAAAAATTGCATCTCAGATATTTGCATATGCAAATTTTGAATGATACGATTAATTCCTATCATAAATACAGTCTCTGCAAGCAACGGAGTTTTATGTATTAAGATGTAACTTTGTAAAGAAAAATGCTATTTATATGAAACCGGTTTTCGTATAGGATCAATAGTAAAGAAATTAGTAGTATAAGTTTTGCTAATAAAATAATGTCGTAATAAAAAATCCAAGATATAAAGGCAATTGTTGTAACATAGCCATTAGAAATGTGACATGAAGTTTCACTGAATTTAAATAAAACAAAAGTCATCTGGTTAACTTATTTATCCATCTGCCAACGTCTATTATGTAGGAGGGTCTTGTCGTAGTCCCCCAAAGGTCAGGGGTTACACTAAAAAAACATTATTTCCTCAAGCATGATTTTATATTATATTGAATTATGATCTTATCAATAGTCTGGCCGCACGCTTTGCCGTTCCATTTGAACACTACTTGTTTGTCTATGACAAGTGATGCTAATAAAAGCGTGTTAAAATTACAATATTTATACTTATGTTGTAACAATTTCTACAAGCTCATCACACAGTGACCCATATAGAAGCAAAGGTCACCGAACACCGCCAAATGTGATTATGCTAATTTGTAAAGTAATAAAAGACTCCAACACATTTCTCGACATAGAATCTAGTTTGACAGGCGATAAATCTCAAGATTAACTCTGCGGTGGCGCCTACATTGCTCATAGTTACATTTAACTGGAAAATAATAATTAATGAGTTACATTATTCACGCCCATAAAACTATAAATTTGTCACAGCTATTAAAACTTTGACCACACGTACATTTCTGTATCAATAGATATCAAAAACCTTTTATAGAAAGGTATTCTCAGAAAATATAGCTTTAAAATGTAATAGGAAAGACATGCCTATGAATTCCAGTTCATTTTATAATCCAATTTTTTAGTAACACTAGTTAAAAGGCGGCGGTTATTTTGTCCTTTTTCATGCAATAAATATTAACCTAAGCCTCCCTAAGCCTTCAAATTCTAAAAGAACTTTGAATTAAAATTGGTACATAACCGATTGAGCTTAAAATTGTTACGTGGATATCCTTGGATACTCTGAACTCGAAATTTTATCACAATTTAAATCGTGTCTCTACTTAGTTTAGCGCCATTTTAACGTTTAAGTTAATGTCTATTAATTACCTTTATAATCAATATGCAGCCAATCCTGAGTTGTACATTTTAAATTATTATCAGGCGTCATCCGTCAAGTCACTTTGAGAAAAAAGAATTTATATTGAGAAATCTTGAAACCCACGTGTATTAATAAATATATATTTAGATACTACTAATATTACTCATCACAATAATGTTTTAAACTGGAAGTATCAGTCATGGAATTTATGTAATTTAATATCAATGTTGAAGATCTTTTTTGGCCAAATTTTTATAGAACAACGATAAAACAAAACTACTAACTATTATTAGGTTACAACTACTTAACAATCTTGTCAGTAGCACGCAACATATATTGCGTACAAAGTCATATAATTAAGGAAGACGTGCTTAAAATTCTATACTCAAAGGTAAATCGTGATTTTGCAAAACAATACGAACAGATAATATATTTTTGGTGGGAGACGATTTTTTTATCAATGAAATGAATCTACCATACGTTAAACCTATCATTTATATTCATAGTAGGTATAAAGTTTTCGCATACAGGATTATTATCTGTTATTGTTACTTCAAAGTCACACTACTAATACTTTGAGACCTGAAAAAATCATTTGTATTCATATTTCAAAGACTTATAAAAATGTATGTAAAAGATCTTAATCATGTACCGTTTCTTAAGGTGACAAAAAAATAATTAGCATTAGCTTAAGACGTACAATAAATCACAACACCCACGCTTTTGGTCTTGGCGCAATCGATTGTGCATACAAAGCGAATTCTTAGAAATTAAATCCTTTAATATAAATCTTTTTATTAGTGAAGAATAAGAAACGTGTAGGTTAGGTAGTTTTTCTTACAATTGAGAATAAAACAGAGAAGTTAGAGTACAAGATAATATGTAAATATCTCTTTTTAATGAAACCTGTAATGGACAAGTAACCAATAACACACGAAAAAAACAACAGCGTGTTCGTGAATCGTGTCATTGAAAAGTCATTTAAGCAGTTTTCATTATTGATATTTATAGTAAGATAAAGTAGAGAGTATATATGCTAACTTGTTTTTATCGTAATTAACCAAGAATGTGTTTTGTTGGATGGGCTATCCAGAAAATTAAGACGACAACACAGTGTGTTCGTCTTTAGACACATTGTGATCCTTTTTTTTGGTCAGTAAAGTGAATTTTCCAAACTTGTGATTAACATATGACAACTGCATTAAAATCTGTTTAGAGTAGTAACTTTAGAGAGATATTTGAATTTGTTGTAGTCTTTATCCCTAACTGGTGATCTTTATTACAGACATGAGAATATTTTTTTACTAAACAAATGTGATATGTCGAGCCGCATGTGGGCAAGATCTACCCCCTACCATCTTCCATCCCATTGATGCTGCGGTTACAGTGGATTCTGGGTCGCGCTCAGAGTTCGCTGAAACCGAAGCATTCTTCTCTTCGTTCTCCCTCCTCACTCTATCTTCGAGGTCAAAAGGAACTCTCTTGTATTGTCGATGTCTATGGGCGACTAAACATGGCCTTAACATAAGTTAATGGTATTTTAAGTTCATTTGTTTCACCGAAGCGGTCAACAAATATTTGTGTACCGGAACTAGCAATCATAGGTACATTGCTCTCATTTCACATATACTTTTATGTATGTACTTTCCAATCTCAAATTGGACGCACCGACATGTCTCGCGAATGGGTATAAAAACGAACAACTAGAACCCGTTCATTAATGATTTCTAGCAACATTAAAGAACTAAAACGACTTCAACACCGTCTTTCTATTCTAAATCATTTTGAAATTCAATGAGAATTTGATGAACCAAATTGCTTCGTGGGACTATTAACACCATGTTAATTGATGGTTTTCGACCGTTATAGCTGGAGTGTGTAATGACCATATGTATTTTGAATTTATTTCATTTTAAACTTACCAACCCACCACAGCCACACTGAGTAATTAATAACTTTTTATTTCTTTACATTTACGTAAAAGACATTTTGGGAATTTAGCATGCTGATTTCCAAAATGGTCCCTAGGAGTTAACAATGACTAGCCAGACAGACATTTAAGAGAAACCAGTAGTACTAGTGACTTGTATTAGCACGGTTTTAACCACAATTAGTAAAAATACATCCGAAAAGCGAAAAACAAGTTGTCTACGAGACAATAAAAGTTAGTGACCTCAGACCTAGCGAGTCGTATTATAATATAAGACAATATAGCTAATATAGAAATAATATAAGTTATTCTAAGTATTCAAAAATTTTTTATTGGTAAGATGATTCCGCTGATTTAATTTAAACGCGTTTAATATTAAACGTATACTTATACTTACAGTGAAGACTAAAGAAGTTGAACTCGCAACTGGCATCTCACAATTGATGTAATGAGGATTTCTTACCCCATAATGGGTTACGTCCGCCACTCAGTGGAGTCACTGGTCTCCCGCGTGCCATCGCTCAAACGTGATCAAGCTCTCAATGAATTCGGTCTTCGCTTGCACATCGTTTATTTACTAAAAAAGAAAAAGAATTCCTACCAGCCTATCGCTACACAAACTTGTTTTGTAGAATAATTATTATTTACAAGTAGCTTACAGGATGTACTTTAAATAACTATTAGACATTGGCTATGCCATTTAATGCTGTAGCTAAACTATAATAAATTTAGCTGTGGGTTTTTCTAAAACACTAGCAGTTGTTACGTACAAATAAATTATAGAATTTCAATAATCTAAACATACAAAATAAATGATCACCGATTAACTTTGACCTTATCAGTGAGGAATTGAATGGCGAGTTCGCGTGATCAATGAGAACAAACTAGAAAGCAGGCATTGACCGTAAGGCGGAACGTCACAGCGCAATATTGACATTCCTGTGACCGGGACAAGTCTCCTTAGAAGGAAGACGCCCTGGACGCACTAACTGTAAACCAGCTCAGTAAAAACACGTCTAATTGCTAAAAATCCTGAACTCTACCGCTACACACTTATTCCGGCTACTTACGAGGTAAGCGAACTTGAACAAAAAATTCCCGACCATTTCGACCACTTCGATCGTCTGATTGGAATCAAAAAGGCAACAAGTTTTCGCCGCCGTTCGTTAATATGCATTAGAATAAATAATAGTGACGGGTCTCGCTCATGCATCGCGTAATAACCATTTTCGATTAGCGTATTTATATTTCTTACTAGTCAATCCACTCTAGCGTCGCGTCGTTGGGCATAAAAAGTGTTGAGCGACCATAACTTTTTTCCTGACATCCGATTTAAATGAACCAACGCCTATATATAAGTTAAACATATGCAATAACTATGAAAACCATATCTAATTTAGTGCAGTAATTTTTGCTTGATACGCATGCTAACAAACAGAAATAGATAGAAATCAAAATATTAAGTTTGACAGACATTCGACAAGATCGATTTTTATAAAATCTTCACAAGATTGCTCAGTCTTATTTGTGTCACTTTTTAATATCTCCAATTGAGCACAAGAGCGATGTGGTGTACTTAATAACGTAGAATTTATAGCAAAACAATTTTCCATGTATAATCAAGTTAGTCATTAGGAATAATAAATTCATAAATACTTCTCGTAAATCGCTTGTCGTTTATCGATGTTTAATCGGATTTATTATTTTAACCGACGCGACGTTAAAACTGAAGTGTAGTTTAATAAGATTAAAACCTAGAATAAAGCTTTATTTTAAGGTAGTCTGTCAAGTTATTTCATACAGTTAACATTGTCTGAATTGATATAAATATTATTATAGTGTAATTTATTGTCGTTATGGCAGGTTATAATACTTAAAGTATTTTATTTATTTGTTTTAATATAATAATTCTTAGCAAGGTCAGGCAGTTGATATGATAACTTCATATACCTGGATCACAAAAGCAAGGTAACTGCACGATTTCATGTCTAAAAAAAATCATCCTCTCTTATTCTACTTACAATAAGTGAGATTTATTCACTTTTTATATAATTCTAGGGATATTTAATTTTCTTTTGCTTGTTTCAAGAATAAAAGCATGACAGGATCTGTGCTGGCAGGAACAAAGTTGTTAACCAACAATTTTTTATCGTGGTCGTGATTCGCACAATAATGCTCGATTATAAAGCAAAAACCAGTAGATATAAGAATCAATGAGCCACGCTACTTAAAATTCGGGAATTTAAATGATCGAGAAGCGAGACAGAAGGTCCTTGAATGAAAGATGCAGGTTGGTTACTCGTATTGACTTAATTATACTTTTAAATAATTTTATTTCTTATCAGGTCTTCTCGTTTTATTGACCTTCATTTATTTAAATGGGCAAAATTATAAAATATTTTGGTAAATATGTGAAAGCGGTTTGAAGAATTAAGAGTATTTTCATCACACTTTTTTTACTCTAAATGATTATACTATTCTTCTGAAATTAAATAATAAAAAAAACCTTTAATTTAAATACAAAACCCATCATTTTTTATTGTGTGATGTTTCTAAAACTAGGCTAATTTATTTTTTGAAAACTAGTTAAGCAAAACTTAGATTTCTACTTATAAATCAAGACCTGATTGTACTGATATTATCATAGAATATTTTGAAAACACAGTAACAGTACCAATACATAAAAATGAAGGTTATGTACGGGAACTCTGAGTGATAATGATGGGACGCTAACGAGACTAATGGTGTAGCAAAACACTGCACTTACCGTTTATAACTGGGCCCATACTTGATACTTGAGCTGAGTTGCGTGAATGCTTTCCCACCTACTACGGTTATAAAGTGTTATTTTACAGCTTTTTATTTCTTAGAAGATATACTAAAAACTCCATAAGATACAATTACAAGTATACCATACCGGTATTTAAAAAGTTTGTTAGACTTTCGGATTTTATTAGTATTCCAAGGAAGGTTTAGTTCTAGACATGAATTATTTTACATTCGTTTGCGCGTACATACGTTCAAATGGTGGCTAAATCCTACGAGATAGATCAAAATAATGTACTACATTATTGTACACCATAAAAAGGTCTACAAAAAGACCGTGATGGTATATGTCTATCTCTTAGGGATAACCCACAATGACGATTTTTTATTCTTTACTTTTTACGAGATATTACTTACGAAGCGATTTTAAGTAATTACAGTATTAATCCTTATCCCTTTATTAGGTACCTTTAATACACTGTACATTTATATGTATAGATCAATATGCCCCTTTACAGCATGTAATCTAAATGAATATTTTCAAACATATTACAGAATTAAAATGCAGGAACATTATAGCGGTTACGGCTAAATACACGTGTTAAATTGCACCCGGACGAAGCAGGGACGGGTCGACTAGTTTTAAATAAAATATCATGTTTTGTACCAGATTGAAATTTGGGGGTATATATTTTTTATATATTTTATACTTTTAAATTAATTATAATATTAAAATGTAACTTATTGATTCTCTATGCATAGTGGACATAAGTATATAATGAGAGAAACCAATGTAAAGGGTCTTTATAACAGCATTTTTTTTTAATTTCTTTGGCCTGTTTATTTAGACACGCATCATGCAAAAATTAATACACGATATTGCCTAAGGTTTTCACATTATAGTGAAGGTCTAACTTAAAGTTTTGACGTTTATATAAAAATGTTTTAGACCAGAAAAGCTAGGCCGGGTCGACTAGAAGACAATATATAGAATGGACAATACTATGAGGTTGTTCCTAATGTCAATCCGTTTCTGTACGTTAGCGTGTGAGCCAAAGCAATCCTAGACAAATCTAGATTCTAGTCTAGGGATCAGGCCAGGTCACAGGTGTGGTCACGCCATGATTGGACCTCATGTATTTATAAAACGTGATAAACTACATTTCTATGAGAAACCATTGTTAAGAATATTATAATAATATAGAAATCGTGATCCTCTACGTCATTACTATGAAAATTACGGTTAAATAGAAAGCTACAAAATTCTCATGTTTTACATACATAAATTTGTTGATTTTATAGTTTTTTATTTTATTATTAGAATTCACTGATACTTTATTCTGAAACCTAATATAACATATCATTTTCAATTCAAAAAGTAAAATCGATTATCGGTCTAGGTATCACAAAATGATCACTTTCAATCACATTTGACGAATGATTCTCCAACAATAATATATCTCTGTAGGCATCAGTAATTTCAATATAAACTATTAAATGCAATCGAAACAACCTACGCGTTCCCTTCACTCGTTATTACCTGTAACCTACTGTTCTGGCGAAGGACAGGCGCACTTGATTTGGCGAAAAACTTAAATAAATGAATTTAAAATACTCTATAATTTTATAGAGACTCTCTTAATCATGCTACAATTAAATATACATAACAAGTATAATCCAAAAAATCTTTAAAATTAGTAAAACACACACAGTTACTTTTCGAAAACACTTCGAGAAGCAGTCTTAAAAAATATATTAATTATTTCTTATATAGAAATGTTATAAGGTTTTGACACGTAAATAGACATGCACTTTTTAATTGATATATAATCATTATCGCAATTCCTTTGATCAAGTTTAAATTACAAAAAATAAAATCTTAGATCTATACGTAACAGGGAAACAGGTTCTATTTATTCCAAGACACAAAATTAGAATCCTGGCTTCTTTAGTACAGGAGGAATCGCGCATGAGTGCCAAAAACTATTCCACCTCTCATTTTTATGCGATTCAAATTGCCCTACCGATGATTTAAATGCATGTTGCCATGGGGCAACCCCGTGCCATATTGTTTAAATCGATTTTGTTTAAACAATTGCATGAAATTGTTATTTTTTGACCGGGCAATTTTTTTTTGTATTCTTTATTGAAATACAAATAAAAAAGGTCCTATGACTTTTCACGATAAAGTTAATATTTTTAGAGATATTAATTTTTAAATATACGAAAAATATATTAAAAAGGAAAATAAAATATAAAAAATATTTTATTTTATTCTTTAAACAATAGTTAATCATATTATTAATTGAGATTTAAAAAAAAACATTATTTATACCTGTTTTTTTATTGTTAATTTCGCGAGAACAAGTATACGTCACTTACCTTTAGGTATTTAGGTATCGCCATCTATTTCTGTCGTCGTCTGTAGGTAGATAACTTTAAAGTTTTTTTAACGTTTGTATCGCAATTTTTTCAGTATTCTATGATGCAACTGGGTTTATTAAATTCGCGACTTATGACTGCAATCTGTCTTATCTTAGGGTCTGCGTTAGTAATGATTTGCAGATAAAATTGACACCAAATCATATTTGTAAATGTTACGTATGTTTAGCCCATCAATCTACAATATCAGTATAAAGGCAACTTAATAATTAAGCAAGATACAGCCACCGCCCGCGCCGGCGCCCGACCAGAATAATGTAGCTGTATTTTAATTGCTCTTAATCTAAAACTGCATTCTATTACCGCAATACGTCTATTTGCAAAGTAATCACGTTCCAACGATTTACTGGTTTCGTCATTTGCTATTTACTTTTAATAGGCGTTTTGATAAACACTTGGATGACTCGCATTACTGATATGGTGTAGGTTGAGCTACTTTAAATTCATATACTTTGTTTTTTCTTTCTGTTTTAATTATATTTGGTATAATTTTCTTGAATTAATATTTTATTATGATATCTCATTGTCATTATGATACTTTGATTCCTATGTTTCCCTACCCAAAGGATAAATCGGGACCCTATTACTAAGACTGTCCGTTTGTATGTCTGTCACCATGCTGTATCTCATGAACCGTGATAGCTAGACAGTTGAAATTCATAAAAAATGATGTATTTTTATTGGCCATATAACAAAATAATACTAAAAACAGAATAAAATAAATATTTAAGGGGGGGTTCCTATACAACAAACGTGATTTTTTTTCCGTTTATTGGTCGATGTTAATAACGGCAAAATGTAGATGCTTGAAATATTCACAGAATATTTAGTTGTACACTAATTTCAAAAATAAAAAAATATTTTACCAAATATTGGTACGGAACCCGTTCTTGCGTGAATCCCACTCGCACTTGTTTATTTTAGTAAATAAGAGCACGAGCGATTTGTATAAAAAATACATAATGGATAGTTTTATTTCATTTTAATGATCTATCTTCTGTGGTAGGAGATAGATAATTACTTACATTACTTTACTTTATAATTGGGGTAATATGTTAATTAACATCATTAAATATTTACATAAAACTAATTTTCATGTAAGTTTAATTTTCTGTTTCTAAACAGTCCAGTCTAGACTGACACTGTCGCTAACACTTGATGCTGATGTAATAATAACCCGCTAAGATTAGGAAACTATGGCACCTTGTGTTCTATTTATAGAATCTAGTTCGTCCTTAACTAAACCAAGTTTATAGCCGAGCCTGTTATTAGACAAATCCTAGGTAACACAAGTTTATTAATAGGCAATAGAATGTAACAGAAATATAGTCTCTGATCAATTGAAATTAGGGACTAAATTGATATTAAATTGTTTTGTGTTGACAATATATTATTGAGTCGGCTGTTCGAATGGGCGTTGAGGAATTTAAATAATGCTGCACACCGTAGCCTAAACAATTGCCCTTAGGAATGTAACGTAATATTTGATTTCGACACACTATCATTTCAAACGACATTTGTTATTAGATTTCAAGGATTTGAATCGCCTAAGAAAAATTCAACAATTTTGAAGTTAAAAGTAAAAACTACGTAACGTACGTATAAAAAATAAGTAATATTATGTCACACGATAATAACCGACTCAAGAAATATTAATATTCTTTTTCTGCCTTGGTTTAGTTAGTCCAATTTTATTTGGGATGCAGAATTAACGGATTCGATAGGATAGTAAATAATAATAATAATTCATTTATTAAAAGCAACACAGACTCAATTTGTTAGTTTACAACTACTTATTATCTATGTTAGTAAATTAAAAGCTAATATATATCAATTAAAAATTAATTACATACTATATTCATAACCGCGATCTTCCATAAGAAATGGCACAGCAATGACCCACGTACATACAGTCCAGCCTACTCACAATCATTCTAAGGATACTGTTGGTACTGCCTTGCAGCCTACGCACCATGGAGCCACATTTCTTTTGCATTATAGTAAAAAGCAATCAACCCGCACTTCTGCGAACATCCCTGATGCGCTACAAAAGCGCGGCAGCCCCATCAGCATCCTAAAAGCAATGTTATACTGAACACGGAGAGCATTGTAAGATTTTTGAGAGTATCTGGCCCATGGGTTGCATGTGTAAAAAGATAGCCTATTTAGAAAAGCAAAGCCTATTTCCTAAATAGGCTTTTTTTGAAATTATGAGGACTTTCAGTTCCAAGTAGCGAGAACCTTTTTCTACCTCGGGATTTCTTCAGGATATTGAGCATAGCTATCATTGAGTAGCTGAGTCCCTAAGCAATGCCAAGCCTGTAACATATATTATTAAATTAATAATACCTTTGAGATGCTTGATGAATATAAAACAAGAATTATGTAAAAACAATCTGTGTGTTTTATGAAGCTACAATTTATTATTAAACAACTAAGAATACAATTGAATTATATCTAAGCAAGAATCCACAACATTCAACCACTAGAAATAATATTTGTATTCACACACAGCATCTAGCAGTCTAACTAAATATTATTAATTCTTATTGTTAGTATTATATTATAATCCTTGTCGATTGAATAAGTCTAAGAGTATCTTATGCAAATTTATCTTTAAGTAGTATTAAAAGAAGTACCGCATAAGCTACTTTGATTTATTTCTAAGCTCTACTTAGACCTTGTTATGTGATAAGAATATGGACATCTTAATGAAAATATACTCTACAGTATATTATTTATCTGTAGTTAAAATGAAGTAGTCAGGTTGATAGTAGATTAATAAGGAAGAAGCACTTCTATTATTATTATGTACTAGCCGACACGCGAGACTTCGTTCGCGTGTTGCTCCGCTCCTATGGGCCGTAGATGTTAAATAGCCTAAGTTACTCCTTGATACATCAGCTATCTACCAGCGAAAGTCCTGTCAAAATCGGTCCAGCCATTTCAGAGATTAGCCGGAACAAACAGACAGACAGATAGACAAAAATTGTAAAAAATGTTGTTTTGGTATATGTACCGTGTATGCATCCATATGCACTTAGTAAAAAGCGGTTATTTTAATGTTACAAACAGACACTCCAATATTATTTATTTGTATGTATGTATTAAATGTCTTGTTACATTTCCAGATTCTATAAAATTAAATTTGCAAGATCGGGGATCATGTTATATAACAGGAAATTTCTGCGGATTATTTGCTATTCATTTTTATTACGATATTTTTGGATTACTTAAAGTAAAAATAAATGTAGAAATCCTGATTAAAAACTCTGTCAAGTGTAATGAGATATATCAAACCAAATTTAGATAAAAAGCATAATCTTTGAAATAATGAAAAATTGGATACAACAGTCCAAAACTTTAAGCTTTTTAGTGTTTATTTACAAACTTAACAAATTTAATTTATGTAATACTAACGACCCACCCCAGCTTCATACGGTTTTTCCCCTATGATATGCATGTATTATAGTATAAACCTTCCTCTTGAATTATTTGGTGTATTGGTAAAAACTGTATTAAAATCCTTTGCGTAGTTTAAAAGATTTAAGCGTACAGACGGCGGGAAGCGACATTTTTTATACTATTTTAAGATGTTATGCATTAGACATAAGACAAATCAGCTTATTAAGATGATTGTCACAAGTATGCATAAAAAGTGTCGAGAGTTTTTCATATAGCAACTTTTTCTCAACGGAACTACTCGATCCAGAATGGCAGGATCTGGTTTCCGCTGAAGGAATTTAGATCGTAGACGGATGGACTAAACGATTCGTCGAAAATAATGGCAACTAGGTGTTAAGTTTTATTAATACTATAAAATATCTATATTAAATATAATTAGAATAATTTGATGAAGTAATCATTATTAAATTATTTAAAATGAGGTTTTAAATATTAACTTGACAAGACCCTACCTGTCATTATAGTGGGAATAGATGAGGGGGGTATTTGCTCTCGGAACTCGTGTGTCTTCAGTGTTGTGTATTTAAAGATAGTTTGCTGAATATTTATATAATTAGTATATATAATTTCTGTTTTAGAGGTCGATCGGTGAAGGAGAGTGATTACTGGTAGTAGAAAGGCCGTTTAATCCTGCACTTGGGTCGCATGCCCCAGGCACTGCTTGATGCTGGCTTCCGTCTTGATTGTTTATATATCTTTTCAGTGTAATTGTACAGTTAATCTACCACGTAGTTTATATTGTAGCCCAAACGTGCTGCATTAATCCTTCTAGATGGCAACCCAAGACACTAACAACATTCACATAATTGTATGCGAGAGGATTTTAATAATTGTTTAATGAATAATCTAGTTACTATACTAGCAATATTAACTATGCTAGCAAATTCTCTTCTCTTATCTATTCTTGATTACGCGGATGCAAGTTATCTCCTGACGTAGGAACAACTTAACTGAACCTGAAGAACTGACTTATTTGAAGGAAAAGTTTGAGTTTACTGGATCTCCAAGTATATTACAAATATGTATACGGATTCATTTACAGTTCAAGCAGTAAAGGAATTATCTACCCTTAAGTATAAGGCTGTCAAAGACCCTTCATATTTTTAAAAAATCCGTAAGAGAACATTATCTTCTCGCTGAACGACGATGACTCAGATCATAAGAATGAATTTATTATCTAATTATTGTATTTATATATATTCCTCAGTAGTACTTAGTTTATTGTTTTTTTCGGATGTTTAATAGGAGGGTGGATTTTTGAGACGGGTCAGTAAGGGCAGGTACCTTAACCGTTATAGTTACAGGAAAACGTTCCTAGGAGACCATCCATAACTTTTTAAGATATTCTGAACTGCATTCACAGATTTTTGAGAAAATGTACGGTCAGCGTCTCAAAAATCCATCCTGTATACTATAATATTTATAGTATTTATATAAGTAAAATGTTCATGTATTAGGTTGTATTATTTGTATGTAGTTTATGGTTAAACCACCCTATATCCATCTCGTAATAGTTTTCCTAACCTAAAGGTAGTCTGGAAGATATGGCTAATAAGCCATAAGGCCTTCTTTTGTGTGCCACTGTTTTTGTAGCTTTTATTGCATGTATTCTTGTATGTGGTGTGCAATAAAGAGTTAAATAAAATATATCTTGTCATATGTCATATAGAATCGAATTAAATAAATTCGGTTTATCCCGTTTTAGTAATACTGATGAAAAAAAAGCTGTAGTATTTTTAAATTGTAAATCATTGGATCAGATTATCATAAGGCTTTTGATTCTAGCTCAAGTTTTTATAAGAAATCTTTAAATCCAATTAAAAATTGTTATTGATGCGATCGATTTTATAAACAACACTAATTACCAAAATCTATTAAATTTCGTTCGTTCATATTATTCAGGACCATTTGCAATAATCTCGTAGACTTCCTAACGGAGACGCGCCACCAATTCTAAGGATGAAATCACCTTAGAAATGGTGGTGAATTAGCAGCTAATTTAAAAAGTAGCTTAAAGAACATCTCTTTAAAAAGATACTATTAGCATAAACATATGGATATTTTGATGTGGACTAATGCTGTATCTTTACCCACATTGTTAGCTCTATAGGAATAACTTTAAAATTATGCTTGTATACTTAGACCTTTGACTCATCCACCATTATCAAGAAAGACGTGATTACTATGTAGAAAGGTTTTAAAGCTAAATTATCATTTTAATGTTACTATAAACTAATTTTCTTTTATAGCCAAAGAGAAATAATTAATAGCATTAAACATGCGCGTAAATGCATAATTTTACTTCATATTACTTTATAAGAAAACATATCAACGTCTATTTATTTGTCATAAAAGTGTCTATTTTAAATCAAAATTAAATTAAAAGCTATAACTTTTTCATTATTTAAATGTAAATATATGTTCTTACTATAAAATCTATTGTTAATATACTTATTTTTATGTAGTTTTAATTCATGTAAATCGACCAAGAAGGCAACTTAAGTGTAAATTAATTTTTTTGGTCAAGAAACCGCTATTAAATAACAATTAAATTAAATTTTACATTTTGTATTTATTTAATTTTTTGACCCAGGATCTGCTTTAACTCCAATGCATCTAAGACAAAGAATAGTATCATAACGATTGAAACGGATTCTCTTTTCTGCTCTTTATGATTAAAAATTAAAATTTTTAAATACGAAGTAATATTCTCTGTCTAATTATTAAGTTATTTTTAATAAATTTTGCATGTACTGCTATCATGAACTTCCTGCGGATTATGCGCTGTTTATTATCATCACTCTATCGACATCCGCTGTGTTCTAATTTATTTGAAATTATATTTAGTGTTGGGAGAATCGTTGACCATGTGGCGGTTCTTCGTTTTGGTTTCACTTATTTTGATTTGTGAGGGTAAAAACTTCCAATGTAAGTTTATATTCCTAACATCTTTCTTTTTCTGTTCAAATTAAAATAAATCTCATAAAAATATTGGAAGACGTTTTAACAGTATTTTTTTCTCAGCGGAACTTCTTGATCCAGAATGGCAAGATCTGGTATCCACTGGAGGTATGCACATCGGGCATGGACGGACTAAACGATTCGTTGAACTTAATGAAAACCAGGTAAATGACATACTAACGAATCTCAACATTAAACATACGTTAGTTATATTTTATTGGTACAATTGTGAGGTTTGATTCTACAGAATTATTACTATATTACAATATAGAATTTAATGTCTATACAAATAGAGGAGAGCCTGGAGAAATAATTATTTATTTTATATTGTAGCCCAATGTACCACATCAGGCATGCCTTCTCCCTAATGGCAAACCAGGACATTGCCGACATTTGCATTATTGCGTGCAAGATGATTTTAAGAGTGACTTCACGAAGTTTATGGACTATCTGTGTATTATAAAACACTCGTAAGTATAAATAACGCATAATTTAATGTCAATATATTTAAAATTATTTATCACCACTATCAATTCCCAGTTCACCTAAAAATTTCATTTTCGTTAAAAGAGAACTACCAAACTCACGTCGTCGTTCATACATGTTATTTGAAAAGAACAATATTTGCAAAGACGATCTTCATTAGTGTGAAGAAAAGTCGTGGATTGGTTCAATCTGTATCAGAATTATATATATAATGTTATATTTATTGCTCAGATCCATCGGTGTCTGCTGTCCTGATTCTCTGGGTGAAAGTGCTACAGACGCCGTAGCCGGAGATCTACCCGCTAGCGCCCCAAGAGATGAAAATGAAATCAATTTCAAAATAACTCGTGCAGAAAATCGAGGTCTGTAATTTGCATTAAATGATTTTTTAAGTAATAGTTGTTTTATTTGATACCAAAAAATCTGTTTCGCAACATCGTTAATACATTTAACAATCAATAAAATAAACACACCTTTGATTATTTCACCGTTATCAAGGAAGAAGTTATATTTACAAAGAGTTGTATTAAACCTAAATTATCATTTTACTGCGGCTATAAACTAAGTTTTCTTACGTACAAAATACATTAAATATAAACATGTCATTTCACTTCAAATTACTTTTGAGCTAAAGACTACATATTAGTCTATCCTTTCGTCATAAAAGTACGTAATATTAAATAAAAGTTTAAATAGAAGTCATAAAGTTTTTATTCATTTGTCATTGTTGGTTTTATTTTACATTTAGGATGTGGTCTTAGCACTCGAGCTCAAGGTCGTGTATCAGGATCCCGCCCTGCTAATCCAAGAGAGTGGCCCTGGATGGCTTCTATCACTCCTGAGGGTTTTGAACAGTACTGTGGTGGGGCACTCATCACTGATCGACATGTTCTTACTGCCGCTCATTGCACTCGCAGGTATGGTTTTGCACCTTACTGAGTATTGCTTTTTACTGTAATTTTGCTGAAGTTATAGTAATATACCGCTAAATAGTCGTTATAAAAGCTCTTTTATAACCACAGGTGGAAAGCAGAAGAACTTTTTGTTCGTCTCGGCGAATACGATTTCAAACGCACTAACGACTCCCGATCCTACAATTTCCGAGTGATCGAAATTCGACAACATGTGCT
The DNA here is from genome assembly GCA_905147385.1 of Limenitis camilla. Lineage (NCBI taxonomy): Eukaryota > Metazoa > Arthropoda > Insecta > Lepidoptera > Nymphalidae > Limenitis > Limenitis camilla. Next base: position 6,069,108 of record LR990245.1, on the reverse strand, counting down.
ATTCGACAAATCCAACTACCATCACGACATTTCAATACTAAAGCTTCACAGAGCTGCGGTTTTTAATACCTATGTTTGGCCTATTTGCCTACCACCTAGAGGGTTGGAGTTGGAAAACGAAATTGCCACTGTTATAGGTATACAATTACATTAATATTTTAATGATAAAATAAATACATTTTAGACACTTAAAAATGCCTCTGGGATAATAAAAGCTTGTACTGTATGGATAAAATTAATAATTTCATTTATTAAAATTGACTAAAATTCAATACTTTAGGTTGGGGCACTCTATGGTACGGAGGTCCACACAGCAACGTTCTGATGGAAGTATCGGTACCAGTATGGGAACACCAGGCCTGCCTTAACTCTTTTAGCGATTCTGTCTTCAATGAGACTATTTGCGCTGGGGGGAAAGAAGGAGGAAAAGATGCCTGTCAGGTAAATATTACATCAAAACTTTGCATAAAGGTCCACTGGCGGAGATTTAAGATAGATTGATTTAAACTTAAAATACAATTTTACAAATATGATTTTGAGTGTTTTAATCTTCAGGGTGACAGCGGCGGGCCACTGATGTACCAAATGTCAAGTGGCCGTTGGGCAGTAATTGGCATTGTGTCATGGGGTGTACGCTGCGGAGAAGCCACACACCCTGGACTATATGCACGTGTTGACCAGTACTTGGAGTGGATTGTAGAGAATTCCATATTTTAGATACATTGTACATCTATCATTCTTAAATTCAAATAAACATTTTTCAATGGAATTTTTGGTTTTACTTAATTTTAGTTATATTATTCATTCCTTAATATATAATCTTGTTCCTTTTTTAGTTTATAGTAACTAATTATGATATTAAAGAGTAATGTGTATATGAATGTTAATTGTAAAATTATTCATAAACCTTAATTTTTTTTCTGTTAAACAGTGTACGTTGATATTGTTAATTTTCTTCAAGTTTTCTACAGTAGATGTGAATTTTATGAACTTTGCACATTTAATAGTTATACAGCTGGCAATTAATTAAACTGTATATATATATATATGTACATATATACATTTACATATATACATTTATAAATATTTTAAATTTATTATTTATATTATATAGTATAGTCAACGTTGCTGTAGGTAAACTGGAAGAGAATGCCTTAAGGCATTAATTTCGCCTTTGTACTAAATTTGTGCAATAAAGTATTTTAAATTATTGTAATATTTCTACTTGCACGATTACATCATAATACTAATAAATTGAATTTTTACAAGCGTTTACTTACTTAATTTGCGGTGTCTGTCCGTAATCAAATCGTGAAAGTTAAAATTCAGCTACTTAAACAATATTATTATGACATAGATAGAACTATGGAGATTGAGCCGGAACTGTCTGAAATAACAGTCCGATGATTAACTATTTAGTTCTGTTTTAGGGCTCTGTACCTAAAAAGGAACCCTTATAGGATTACTACGTCTGGCTGTCTGTCTTTTAAGACCCTCGTGATCCTGAGGAAATCAAATTGAAATTAATATCAAATATAATAATTAATGCAAGTATCTCGGATAAGTAAAAAAATCAAACTGCTAAATCAATTTAATGAAAAGATACAGCAGCTTTTAGGTCATGTATTGTAATTTTGATTTTCGACAAGAAAAAAAAATCGTTTTTCTATTTGTTATGTAAAAAAAATTTTCTACACCGATATACAAATTGTTTTTGTAGTTTTTAGAAGTTTCAGAATTAAATCATAACAAATTTAAAAATTTGTGTATAAAAATAGTTTCTTACCTAATTATTTAAATAATTGAAATATAATAAAACTCTTAAAAAAATTAAATTTAAAATCAAATTATAAAAATTTTGTCTGATAATTTTTTTTGCAAATCAATGTTTTTTGAAAATCTTGCTATGATAATATCGTGATTTTGATAATGTCACGAAAAAAGTTTTTTAAAAATTACTTGGTTTTTCAGTTATTGATCAAGCAAAAAAATTATTATAAACAAAGTATGATTTTTTTTATTTTTATAGCGTGATCTTGTTAAATATGTATATAAGAAAGGCTCCACGAAGCGAAAAACTTTTTACGACAATTATTTAAACACTTTATTTGGTTCACAATAAAGACGGTAGTTCGAAAAAACTATAACTTGTTGAAAAATTAACTTCAAGTAAAATTTCCAAAGGGAATAAATATTTTAAAGTGTTCAGAATATACAATAATTTATTCAAATTAAAAAAAAATATTCAATACCTTAAAAAATTAATTAATGTGTCATATACTCGCTTTTGATGCCGCGTGCGAAACCTAAAAATGTCTCACAGAAAGCCATTTTCAGCGATAAATTAACATTATAATTAATAGAGATTGGAAATTTCCTCCTCTTAAAAGTATCCTTTTTTGAAACTTCTTAAATATTAATAGTCTATGAAATATTGTCGAAAAACGAAATCCCTTTTTATTAATCTGTATTTGTTTATGTCTTTTGTAAATTTTTTTATGTGCTAATACACGCTTTTAGCACATTTTTCTAGACGTCATTCCGGAGCTCATTGGATTAGAGATACTTCTCTATTTTAGATCATTTTCACTTCCACTTTTGATGATATTAAAGTATCACCAAAACTACCCAGCACACGAAAATTGAAATTTGATAATGTTTGTCCCTTTTTTGAAATATTACGGAACCCTCAGTGCGCAAGCTCCAGTCTCGCACTTAACCGAATTATTTATTAACAGGCTGTATTTTATGTTAACAAGTTTAATCTAAATATATATTTGACTTGAAAAAAATCGTTGAAACACTTTTACAATATAATTTACAATATTTACAAAATATCACATCACATCTTCTACTTTACACAACATACACGACTGCACTGGGTAGCTGGACCTATATTGATGTATCTACAGTATCTAACCGAAAATCCTTTACATGTAAAAATGTGTATACGGAGACTCATCAACTCATTAATTGCTCATCGAAAAAGATCGTACAGAGGGCAACACAGCAAGAGCGTATTTTACAACCTACGCCTACGCTGTTAGGAAAAAATTAAACTTTTTTATGAGACGTGCTGGTCCTACTATCTTATTGACTTCCTGCGTATTATACCTTATCAACATAGTTTTTATTCAAAATTATTTGACATTAAATTTAGTTATGAGAGAATCCCTGACCATGTGGCGGTTGTTCATCTTATTTTTACATGTTTTACATTGTTTAGGAAAAGACTTCAACTGTAAGTTTATATTTACTCTTATCTTATATACAAAAATCTCGTGTCACAAAGTTTTTTTATATTTGGTAGGCCTGAGAATAGGTCGAAGGCTATTGTTTGAATTTTTTTTTAATTTTTTGTTAACCTATATTTATATTATAATTAAAATGAATAAAAATGGAATCTCGTTTCATCGTCATTTAAAAAACAATAAAAAAATTTAAAGTTTCAAACAGCAAATTATTTTTGTTAGCGGAACTCCTCGATCCAGAATGGCAGGATCTAATTTCCGCTGGAGGCATCCACTTCGGTCATGGGCGAAGTAAACGATTCGTCGAACTTAACGAGAACCAGGTAAATTTACAGTTTTCTTTATTTACACTTTACACATAAGTTACAGCCAAATAATATACTAGCCGTCCTTTTTCTCGCTTCACTTAGATAAAGTTTTTCATGCTCTTTTTAACTGAAAATATTTAAATAGAAGATTATTTGCTTTCGTAAGAAAAAATTTGTGTAATTAAGTCCTTCAGCTTCAGCGTCTTAAAAGTAATTCAAGAAATTGTTATTGCAAACCACGATCAAGTTATATACATATATTGCAAGATAATTTATATAAATATTGTCATAATTGTGAAAATCTTATTCAAATTTCAGTTAATAGATTTATAGTTAGGTGACTAACAAAATTTAAAAATTAAAATGAAAATCGAGCCCTTTATATATTACTAGCCGACCCGCGTGACTTCGTTCGCGTGTTGCTCCGCTTCTATGGGTCTAAGTTACTGCTTATTATATTAGCTATCTGCCAGTGTTTTGGTATATGTACCGTGTTTACATCCATATGCACTTAGTAAAAAGCGATTATTATGACATTACAAACAAACACTCCAATTTTATTTATTTGTATGGATTATATTCAGTTATTTACAGTCTTGCTCAAAACTGTAACTAAAAACGAAATTCTAATCAATTATATGTTATTTTTGAAATTGTAGCCCAACGTACCACATCAGGCATGCCTTCTTCCAGATGGCAAACCAGGACATTGCCGACATTTGCACTATTGCGTGCAAGAAGTTTTTAAGAGTGACTTCCTGAAGTTTATGGACTACCTGTGTATTATACAATACTCGTGAGTATAACTATACACGGATATTGTGTGGTGTTGATGTAGCTTTTGCTCCTATTCTCGGGTTCTAACTCACTTATTGCTAAGGTCCATTGGTGTTTGCTGTCCTGATGCCTTGGGTGAAGGTGCCGCAGATGCTGTAGCCGGGGACCTACCATCCACTGCTTCTAAACATGAAAATGAGATCGCTATTCAGATTACTCGAGCAGAAAATAGAGGTAATTTTTTAACAATATTACACATTATAGAAAACTTAAAAAGAATATCCCAAAACATATACACAGACATTGTACTCTATGAAGATAGGCGTGTAGAAAGGTAGACGTTAAGTGGGTAATTCAGAATTATATGTATATAGACATATAGAATTATGTAATAAATATTAAACAGGGGGAGGGGGTCGGCCGATTCTAATTTTTTTTTATAGAAGGGGGGAGGGGTTCAAAAACTAGCGAAAATAGTTTTACGTAATAAATGGTTTAGCCAGCGTTTGCGATTTAAGCGCACAAAAAATTAATGTATTTTTCGACTTTTGTGTACTATAATATATACATATGTACGTATTATACATATAATTCTTCCTCTTTGAAAATCCGTTGAGTCGTTTAAAAGTTCTAAGCGAACAGACAGCGGTAGAGATTTCATTTTATACTATGTAAAGAAAAAGCACGCACTACTTGGGATTTTGTATGCGATTTGATAAGTAGAACGTCACTATAATTTATCTAATAAAATGATTTATAACTTAATAGATATATTTAATAGCTTAAAACATGTAAAGCATCATAATTTTAAATATGTAGTATGTGACCTGAAGATAACTAACACAACATTAAAAGAAAACGTTTTTTTCATTCTAAGGGTCAAGAACAGTACGGTGCTGGCGTACTCATCACCGATCGACATGTGCTCACTGCCGCTCATTGCATGCGTAGAGTGACAGTAGAAAACCTTTTAGTTCGTCTTGGCGAGTACGATTTTAAACGTACTAATGACTCTCGCATCTATAACTTCCGAGTGATTGAAATTCGGAAACACGAGTTATTTGACAGATTCAACTACCACAACGACATTGCAATACTAAAGCTTCACAGGGCTGCGGTGTTTAATACATATGTTTGGCCTATTTGTTTGCCACCTCGAGGATTGGAGTTGGACAACGAAATTGTCACTGTTATAGGTATTGACTATTGTACAAATATATTTCAATACAGATCTACTATGATATACTCCTGTATATATGATTATTATACAATTATATATGTAAGATAGCCCTTAAATCTCATCAGTCTCATGTATCTCACCAAAGTAATCCAAAATTTTGATTTTCTATTTTTCAACAATATACTCTTACTTTTTTTATATAAGAAATTGTTTTTTTTACCATTTAGTTCTATTCTATAGGACGTACATACAAGCCTTACTATAATGTTATTAGCAAAATTTACAAAGTAACAGCATTATTTTTTTTTATCTACTTTAAATCCTCTATAAAAATTCTGAAATTATTTCATTATTGCCAACATTAAAAACCCAATGTCCTAATAACCATTATATCATCTAAAGGACCGTATAATATTGTACTGATTTTCATAATAACGCTCAAATTCCTTCTGCACAAAGGGTTTACTCAACAGACAGCCACATTCTTCCTGCTCGATGCGTGGTATCTGTATGAATTTCAAAAAAAGAACGTCACGCGCGTTACACTTCTAGAACGCCGGCAGCCGTAAAAAAAATATGTTATTCGAATTCCCGCCATTTTCATTGTTTCGTCAATACTTAGTTTATTTGTATATACACAGTAATGGATGATGTTAGGTTACTAGGAGTGGCTGTTTTAATGTTAGCAGTAAGCGAACTGTTTCAGAATCTTTTATAGAGGATTTAATTATGGGTGTAGATCAAGTCTTGTATGTAACTATTGATAATTAGGTTTAAAACACTCATGTGATACCAACATTCATGTTTTAATACCCCTTATTATACAACAGTTGCATAAACAACTATTATGACATATCTATAATTCTATAATGTTTTTAGGCTGGGGAGCTTTAAAGTACAGAGGAGAGTTCAGCAACGTCTTAATGGAGTTATCAATACCAGTTTGGGAGCACCAATCTTGTATCAATTCGTTCAGCGACACCGTCTTTGATGAGACCATATGCGCTGCGGGAAAGGAAGGAAAAAAAGATTCCTGCCAGGTTTATATTTAATATTAAAATATTCTATATAAGTAGTAAAATTTTAACAGATACATTGAAAAAATATTTATTAAAAAAAGTTGGCAGTTGGCAATTTTGATTCTATTTTAGGCTGCGTTTCAACCAGAGACGAGCGAGTGATGTGTTCATTAGACTGTGCCAAAGGAAGCGATTCTATTGGTTCATTAAAACATTCCTCGCTACGCTACGAGCCTGATTAGCAACCAAGATTTTAACTTTCCTTACAAAATACTTTTCCTAGTCGCTTTATTCATAATGATAAGCTCATATCTATTTTGAGATTCTACTTCTTTTTAAGGGTTTTCCAAATTTTTAAAAATCATTTCTTTTTATGGGATAAAGGTATCCTATATTTTAATCTTAGTTATAGTATAATTTAAATCTTCAGGGTGACAGCGGCGGTCCACTCATGTACCAGTTACCAAGTGGCCGTTGGACAGTGGTTGGAATTGTGTCGTGGGGTATACACTGTGGAGAAGCCAAACACCCTGGAATATATACACGTGTAGACCGGTACCTGGAGTGGATATTGAAAAACACTATATTTTAATTATATCTAAGGATGTTTATTTAGACGCTTTGAAAATTCAAAGTTAGTAATTCGTAGTAGTATAATTATTTAGCGGCATGCATACTTATATAGAAATTTAGTTTACTCTGACAGACATTTTCTGTCATCACAGTTGATTTATGTATACAAAAAATACGGACACAGGAGGATCATAGAACCAGTGTGCAGTGGCCAGGGTTATATTAAAATCATATAATAAGTTTATAGTTAAATAAATATTACGACACAATAACGAGTATTATATTTTTATATTTCTGAGAGTTACAAGATATATACATGTTTTTTATGGCTGAAAGAAATCAGAGATTGGATAACGTAATCATTTCACCACATTCTTCTATTGAAGTGAGTATTTCTAATACTTCTTTTTCGTCCAATATGGGGTGGAAAGTAAATGCCAATCTGAAAAAGTTCTTATGATTCCGCAGCGGAGAATATGCAACCATGAGACGTGACGTTAACGTTAAAAGCTCTTTAATTTTTGGTGTAATCTGAAAAGCAATGTCACATCTTTTAAAGAATAATAATAACATATCTCTTTATCAATCTGTCTTGAGAAAATATTCTCATAGTCTATTCGGAATTGCATGTAGAAACTTTTTGAAAAAATTGAAGGGCCGCTCGCAAATATTACAAAAGTTATAAACAATTAAGTGCAAATCGGTTTGGTATTTTGCAAATATCTCGAAAACTATTAGAGATTTTTGAATTTCTTCATGCCATTCCGAATCGAATCTAAGGAGAAATAAAAAAAGCACTTGTTGACTAGACTATCAGGGGAAAAACATGATTCTTAGGAAATATCCCTAAAAAATTGTTAAACATTGACTAGGATTTTTCATCAGATAATTTCGTCATTCATGTTAATGTTACAGTTATGACAACTAAAAAACTTACTCTATGCATATGATCCCACCACTTTTCATCTTCCTTCTGATTTCTCATGAACTTGGGAATATACCAGAAGCACACATTTGGGCACTGCAACGATGCTGATACAAGTCTAAACCCGTCCTTCTTAGCAACAGAATTCATAGAAAATTCAGCTATTTCCATCACATGGTCTGTGAGATGATTGAGGCCAATGTCTCCACGGGCTTTCCATATCATCCACAATTTGAAGGCATCGGTCTGTAAATTATTAACGAAGCTAAATAAATGTTTTAAACGAACGGCAAAAAAAGAAATTAAAGGAAAAAAAAAGTAATAAAAAAAGAATATTGAAGTATAATCTAATAAGCTATATTTTACTTAGTGCTACTAACAACATTTTACCTACTTTTCCCTATTTGCTTCCAACCGAGAGCTGGCGTGTGATTAAAAAAAACATAAGTGATTAAAAAAATAAATTTAAACAATATTGAATAGAAATAAAAAATTAAATTTGACTTGTAGAAAAAATATTCTAATAATACATTCTACTATGACATACTAAAATTTTTAAAATTTTCAGCTGTAATTTTTAAAATGACAACCGGGAAATAAGATTTGTAGATTCTTAAGAGTATGTAATTCCTATTTCGTTTCAAAAAATAAAAAATTGAATATAAAAGCTACTAACTGGACTCATATTTTGTCTTTTTGTTCATTTCCAGTTAACTAAAAAGTATAAAAAATGTACTTGAAAAATTTATGATTGAGTTTTGTAACTTTTTTTAGAGATGGGTGTCACGTAAAATTAAAAATCAATAAAAAAAAATCATCATTTCCTGAACTATAATATTTAGCAATTACTTTATAGTGCGATGGGAACATCACATCTAAAATTACAAAAGTTTTATGAACGACAGGAATATTGTGGACCGCGCTATAGGAAGTATAACTTTTCCATAAAACGTAGATGTAAAAAACACCAGTGCAGGTTCTGTATAGAAACATGGCGAGACCATTTGCATATTTCGAATAATCGAAAAGACATACAAAAATAATATAGTAAAAAGAGATTCACAATAATTACTTAAAACGGGTTGTGGGATAGGGTTAAGGAGGTTTCAAAATCCATACAGAATTGTGGTCTCTTACTTTAATGTTTCAAATATAATAACATATTAATATTCCGAGCAAACACGTAAGTACATGTGGCCAAGAGTAATTGTTATTACATATCATCAATAAGGGAAATGTAATCGGGAAACATAATTAATAACATATGATAATGTTATTTACTTACTTCAAAGAAGAAAAATAGTATAATAATAGGAAGTAATTAATGGTTATGAGCATGCTAATTGATACGATAAAGAGGGCGAGGCTGACCACCAACGACTTGGAAAAGACAATAAAGAAGATAGTAGCTCAATGATTTAAAAAATAATAATAATTGCAAAACGCTGAACCGAATGTTCTTACATTCGTATGTAAATTGTCTAAAAAATATTTTTCTACCACAAAGATTATAAGGTATTTATGAACTCACAACGTTGAGCAATTATTTTATATTTTTTTTTCAAATTAATATACATTTTAAAACAACAAACGTGTTGTCTAATGTGAGATAAGACCCTAGCTTTCAGCATTAGATTTTTCCTGTGTAGATGTTAGTATAGATGGTAAAGTATATCGTAGTTATCCTCAGTTCCTTGAAAAATCGTATAGAATACTCTACTTTCTTAGCAGTACCTACATTGGAAAAAAATGAAGAAAAATGTGCATAAATTAGCCGAAATCCATATAAATAAATAAATAAAATTGGAGTGTGTTTGTAATATTAAAATAACCGCTTTTTACTAAGTGCATATGGATGTAAACACGGTACATATACCTAAACAACATTTTTTACTATTTTTGTCTGTCTGTCTGTCTTTCTGTCTGTTTGTTCCGGCTAATCTCTGAAACGGGACTTTCACTGGCAGATAGCTGATGTAACAAGGAGTAACTTAGGCTATTTAACATCTCGCTACGACCCACAGGAGCGCAGCAACACGCGAACGAAGTCGCGCAGGTCCGCTAGTTTCAAATAAAAGTAGAATTATCTTAGATGTGCAATGTTATTTTCTTTTTAAAATTAATTATTTTGTAGTAATTTTATATAAGCAGTGATGGCCCAGTGGTTGAGACTTCAAGTTTTACTCGGGAGGTCCGAGGTTCGATACTGGGCACACACCTCTGACTCAGAGTTATGTGTGTTTTAAGCCATTAAATATCACTTGCTTTAACGATGAAGGAAAACATCGTGAGGAAACCTGCACTCCTGAGAGTTCCCTAAAGTTCTCAAAGGTGTGTGAAGTCTGCCAACCCGCACTGGGCCAGCGTGGTGGACTATGGCCTAATACCCTCCTCATTCTGAGGAGGAGATCCGGCTCAGCAGTGGGCCATTGACGGGTCGTGATGATGATGATGAATGGGGACAGTAACTTTTATACCATCCTAATATTCGGACCCGCAAAAAATCAAAATTCTTATAGTTTATAAATATATAGGTACTTTTTATTTTATTACCTTTCTTCCACACTGAATGCTCTTGTCGCCCGTATCGTATCTAACATCATAGAATTTGTCCTGTTGAAATAGGTACCGTGCTGCGGCGGCATTTGCTTCATGTAATAATCCCTTCTCCCGCAATAAAAACACTGAACACTGTAATGGCGCTCCCACCATTTTATGGGGGTTCCAAGATATAGATTTTGCACTGGAATTGGAGACGTATAATAGTCGTTTTAGAATTCAAAAATATTTCGGTTACAATTATTGAAAACAATAGCTACCTACCGTTCAATGCCTTTTAATCTTTGGCGAAATTTCGACGACAACATCAAACTGCCACCCCAACATGCCTGAAATATACAAGTAATAACTCTTTATTGCATACCACATAAAGAATGCTTACAAAAAAATTGTAAAAATATAACAGTGGCACACAAAAGCCATTTCTTCCAGACTACCTTTAGGTTAGGAAAATTATTACGAGATGGGTATAAGGTGGTGCAACCATAAACTATAAATTATTATATATAAAAAATTATTTAACTTATATAAATATCATAATAATAAACTAATAATTATCACGATAACAAAAAACTAAGTACTATTATGAAGAAGATGTTCGTTTACGGATTTTTTTTTAAACTTTGAAATTTTTAAACTGGGTACTGACTAACATTTGCATCAAGCATGTTACGCTGTGTCCTAAAAGCGGCGTAACATGGTCTTTAAACTCTGTGTTCCATATTTGCCACTACAAGCCACTCTCAGTAATGATTTCCAAGAGCGAGGTTTTGATTATTGTTTAATCCAAATTAAGAAGCAGGACAGAGTTTTTTTTTGTCCCACTCCATGTTTTAAGAAATTATAAGAGAGGAACTATGCGTGTGCGTGCTCTCGTGACGACTTGTTAGAGCGTACTGACTAAACCGCATAACACTCATAGGATTCGCCAAAAACCGACAGCCGGGTTAAACACTCAGAGCAACGAGCAACTCGTTGCTCCCGTAACGCTACGTACAGACTGCATAAATGCTCGCTGTGTAACATGTTACATTACACCTCGTAACATTGGTCAGTACCCAGCTTTATACATATTGTCACTTAATATACCTACAGAAATTATTTGTGCTTGTGTTTGTTATTCTTCTCCTGCTTAGCGTATGCGTAGTTTTGAAATCACATGGATGGAACCTAATGGTTACTAGATAGCTAGACCAAAATTTTAATTATTTTTTTTAAGTTTGTTTTATATCTAACCATAAAAAAATCTCCGTTATACTTGAGCAACGAGAGAGTGCTAGTACTGTAATATAATATATTCATTGATAAAAAATCAAGCCTATAATAATGGTTAATTAAATGTGGTTATAATAAAGATAACTTAATTGTTTCTTCTTCTGTGCCGCATAAATAAATGATTTTCAACTTACATCAACATGCATCCAAATTCTATATTTCTCACATAAATCAGCGACACCGTTCAAATCATCTATAGCTCCAAGGACCGTTGTACCTGCTGTTGCATTCACTAGCACTGGATATTTTCCAAGTGAAATTTCCCTTTGTATAGCATTATCCAAATCAGCTGTAATCATTTGTCCAGATTCATTGGTTTTTATAATAATAACATTTTCTGTGCCGAAACCAAGCCAATGTGCAGCTTTCATGATAGAATAGTGACTCTGAAAAGTATAAAAAACAAACACGTATGAAAAAATATTTTTATATTTAACAACTTTAAGGGCGTTAGCCAAAATTCATTTAATACATAAATTCATACTATAATACTTTTTATAAAAAATACTTAGTGCTCATTTGATTATACTAAAAAAAGTTTGGATTATTAAGTATTAGCTATATCTACACAGAAAATATTAATGTCGTATTACATGAAACCTTCCTTAAAATTATAATACTAATATTACAATCATAAAACCTTTGCTATCGAGAAAATAATTTCAATATTACATAAAAGTTCTTATAAGAAGTTAGAGAATAAACCTTTTAAAATCAAAAAGAACAAGCAAAGAGTCGCTAGAAGTAACGGGAACGAGTAAAAATCATTATGGCTGCTATTATTGCGCGAAAAACAAATAAACTCTCAATGACTCCCATTGCTATGCCAAGTACCGGTATTGCCTACGTAAATATTTGCCTTCAACGGGAATTGAACCTGCGTCTCTTTACAATATCTTATTCATATAACAACGTTCGTAAGTAGATTGTCCGTCAAAATTTGCAAAACATTCTTCAGTCATGCGATATCATGGTACTATCGAACTAGATCAGTTCATGGACCAAAAATGCTGGGATTGTAACTCTTTAATGGTTGGACGGTCAAAGTTAAGCTAATAACTCAAACTCAAAATAGACTTTTTACGAAGTACTTTTGACACGTCACAAATGGGTTAGTCAGTCGGTTTTGTCTGAAGCTACCACCAGTTCGGAAAGCGGTTTTCTGATGACAAGAACTGGAAAGAAACTCAACAGTCACTCTTTTACAAACGCCATTGTTTATATGAATTTGTTTTACAATTGTGTTATCATTCAGCTGAGTATCAACGCTACTTGGATTCCAAGATTTGTCATCGTTCGAGTAATAATTTACAGAATAGTAGGCTTTATTTATTAAACACTTTTTAATGTGAATTTTAAATAGCTTTACAGGTAATTCTAAAATAGGCTGTGGAATCTTGTTATAGATGCGAACACCAAGCCCCATGTGGAGACGATAGTATGGCGTAACAAGTTTATTTCTGTTACTTGAATTTATATTGTGACCGTCACTATGTTTTGAGAATAAATTAATATTCTGCCTAATGTACAAAATATTACAATAACTATATTGTGACGGCACCGTAAGAATACCTATTTTGTTAAACTTACTACTTATATTGTAAAGTATTGAGTCGTAAGTTATTCCTAAAAAGACTGTTAAGTCAGCTACATTTAGTACTTCATTATTTAATAAAAGAGTGAATTTTTGTTTTTTAACGTTCGGTTACGGAATTTCGATACATTTAGTTTTTTTGCGTTTAATACCAAATTATTAGCCGTAAACCATTGAAGAACCTGCGACAATGCACATTTACATCGTCGTAACTGTGTTGATTTCTCTTAACTTTAAATATAACAGAACAGAACACGCAGATTCCTCACGTAGTATGGCAGATCATTAATATAAATCAAGAATAAAAATGGACCCAATATGGAACGTTGCGGTACGCCCATTTTTAAGATGGATCCAGACGATTTTTCACCATTAATAGCAATACTCTGTTGTTAATATGTTATAATATTATAATAACCTATATCCCTTTTTGTATTAAAAGGCATATATCTAAATTTATTTTAAAAAAATCGTTTTTCTATTGAGAATAAAGCACATACTGAAAATAAAAGTAAGCTTAAAAAACTGAATGCTAAAGTAATATATACTCCTTACATCTTCAGAAGTAAACATGACCAGCTCAGGAATATTTCGCATTCCTTTCCTTTTGACATCTGGAAAGGCTTTGTATCTTGCAGCAACTAGAGCGTACAACATCGATATACTTCCTCCAGGACTAAATATACCGTCTCCTTCGGGAATGTTGAATAACTTCAGGATATGCTCAATAAGTTTTAGTTCTATAAGAGTAAAGACGGGCGCCACCTCAAAGGTGTACCTAAAATATTTATATAATAACTAATTATTTTATTCTAAAGATTAATATCTACTAATTTTTACATCAACATGTTAGGTAAACAATACAAATCCATCTAAAATTTTAAGTTTTATAAAATGACTGGACCGGTTCTAATTTATTCAGTTCTAAAATACTAATACATTAATTAAGAAACGGATGTTTCAATTTGCTAGTTTTATTTTTTTATGCCATTAATGGTCAACATTTATTAGGTGACGTTACAAATCAACAGTTCCGTAGCATCTATTTGCTGTTACTACACAATATAAGTTTTTTTTACGACTTGCTATGAGTAGTTTACCCGTGAGGGAACGGGCTGGAATACTATTCCCCTCTGGCGCTGGGAGAGCATCTGGTAAGAGTCAAGTAACCCAGTCAACCCAGCCAACCCCAACCCAGGAATCTGTTCCCCGACTGGCTTGCGACCACGAGCATGCGATTTTTTTTTTATGATAGATATTGGACAAACGAGCAGACTGTCCACCTGATGGAAAGTGGCCACCGTCGCCCATGGATATCGACAAATCAAGAGGAGCGAAGAGAAGACTGCGGTTTCAATGGACCCCATGCAAGAACCCGGTGTTCATTGGAACCGTAGCAGTAATGGGATGGGAGAGGGGGGAGGTAGATCTGGCCCACATGCAGCTCGGCCGGAACGCGTCTATGACACTTGGCGGTCGGATTCGCATGTTGGTGGTCACAAGCCAGTCGGGAAACAGATCCCCTACCACCAAGGAAATTCAACCGCTATGTGTCATAAACACGTTCCAATCGACCCGCATCTGAGCCAGACTTACCCTCTCCCACCACATTAATACTGTGGATCTAATGGACTCTGGGTTCTTGCTTAGGCTCCGCTGAAACCGCAGCATTTTTCTCTTTGCTCCCCCTCCCCACTCTATCTTCGAGGATGCAACGCATGGGCGATGATGGCCATTTACCATCAGGTGGAGCATCTGCTCGTTTGCACCTTATCTACCATAAAAAAAAATATTCCAAGCCATATCATTTTCAAAAATATTACAATTTCTTAAGATACTAAAACGTGATCAGATTTTCAGATTGTTTAAAATACTTTAAATATTCAATGTTATAGCAAAGGCAATAGTCATAAGTATAATTTGTCACACTTACTGACTCGTGTTGAATGCTTCACTTATCCAAGTGCCGGCAAGGCCATAAGGATCTGGAGCACCATATAACTGGTTTCTAAACGTTCCCTTATTAGTCTTCACACTATATTGTAAAATTTTTCGAACAGATTGCTCAAGATCGTCATCATTTGCTCCGTTCGAAATATCTAAATCTTCGTTTAGAATTTTCTGGAAATATATTTTTTGACTTGCAAAATGGTATCATATACAACAGTAATTAAAATTTATATAATAGATATCTTATCGAAGTTTATGAAAAAAAAATCAAAATTGATCAGCCTATCTAGAAAAGTTCCATTGGAATACATATAAGGACTTGTCTCGCTTTAAATATTAACAAAACAAGAAATAATTTCCTTGCATTTATTAACACCTCTATGTCTTTCCTCGTCGGCCTTAAGAATTAATACAAAATTACTGTTATAATAAAAGAATTTAATTATTTAATTTGTATATTGAAAATATTTTATAATTTTCATTATCTAATCTTTATACAATTAATAGATTTTATTTGAATCAAATTGCTGAAATCTAAAAATTTAATTTTCTACTACAGAATAATAAAAAAAATAACAACCAAATTGTAAATTCATTACTTTGTATTCTCACCTCTAATTCCTTGGGATGTTTGAACTGTATAAGTGGTACATTATTAGAAGTTTCCTCCTTCAAAATATTAAATACCTTCTCCAGAAACGACTGTCCTTCTGTCTCCATGTTAAAAAATAGTTAACACCAACAAATAATTTTTTTATTATGAAATTTATGGCATTTTTTATGTTACAATGAACAGTAAAACTCGTGTTGTATCGTCAGAGGACGAAGCGTGACTGCAATTTAAGCAGCAAAGTTTCAACAAGCTTCGTAATAAATATTTATTAACTGTTAATACGCTATCATTAAGGAATAAATAACGAGCTTAAATCAATTACTGTTCTTTATCATTGCAATAAACCTACTTATAATCATAAATGAGTCCTCAAGTGCTTCTGAATATCATGTAGGTACAAGCAGGGGCGCTAAAAAATAAATCTTTTTTGTTTATAGTAGTAAAACAGTCCCTTTACAGATTGTACCTATATTTCTAATTCCATATCCAATGATACAGGATTTTGAATAGCAGAATCTGTACTTAATATATAAAGCTGAAGAGTTTGTTTGTTTGCTTGAACGAGCTAATCTCAGGAACTACTATTTATCGAGGAAGGCTATAGGCCAATAGGAGCGGATTATCACGGGCACGAAGTCGCAAGGGTCGGCTAGTAGTAATAAAATAATAAGTCTTTGATTGAAGTTTTCAGATATAGATTTCTGGAATTTGAAAATGATTACTATAATATGTTTGATGACTCATGGCCACGTAGATTTTAAATATTTATTATAGGCTAAGTTTATTTTAAGACTTGTATTTGGTTGTTCAAGAAAAATTCTTAGTAAAATATTAATCATGAATTTTATAAGAGCACGTACACGTTCACGTAAAAACTCTATGAACATAATGATTAGCACAGAAAAGTGGCGAAGTTACGGAAGAAAACTGTCACGTCGCACTGATGACTACTCAGAAGAAGATTCTGGAGATGATTTGCCACAAGTTAATGAACTTAAAGATTGGTTTGATGATTGTTTCATGGAAAAAAATGTCGATGATGCTCAATCTGACCAGGATACGGAAGTTAATCTTACTATGAAGCAAACGTTAATCCTATCTACACTAGTTCCCGATGAAATACTTCTCATGGAAAAGTAATTTAGGTTACTAATGGTATTCAATGGTATTTTTTTGTTTCAACTGTAATTACTGAAACTATTATAATTCTATTTTAGTTTTAATGCAATAAGCTCTAAACGTTTTGTTGGCGTATTGATGATGGCTGATGTATCAGGATATACAGCTCTATCCGAAAAATATAGTAATTCTGGCAAAGGTGGTACTTACAGATTAACAGTGACTTTAAACACGTATATAGGGTCTTTAATTGAAGTCATTTACAGCCATGGAGGTGATATAATTAAATTCGCTGGAGATGCATTTCTCGCTCTTTGGAAAACAGACAAACGCACTTTTTTATGTCATACAATTCATACAGCAATTGCCTGTGCTCTTATAATACAACATTCCTATGGATCATATGAGACTGATGTTAAAGTAAACCTTAAAGTAAAATTAGCAATATCCGCTGGTAATCTTATATTTACTCCTATTGGTACTGGAATCGATATGAATTACATAATTGTTGGATTACCTGTTCTTGAGGCTAAAATTGCTGAAAGTCAATGCATGTCTGGAGAAGTAAAATTAACTCCAACAGCGTGGGGCCATTGTTATTCAAGAAATTATGACCATGTCGTCAATGGTGATGGTCATGTTACAATAAAAGCAATACTGTATGATCCACACGAAAAAGACGTGAGTAAACCATTTCTTGGCTTTGGTGCTATGATTCGACAAATTAATAAACCCTTTATTGATTTAGAGAATCTTACGGATTTCTATTTAGGTGAATCAACAAAATTAAGTACATCAGCTTTATCAAAGAAAAATGAATGTTTAAGTTTACGAAAAACAATTTTAAAAATTGAAGAGAAGAATATTGGATCAGAAATACGAAAGTTTATGATAAGACCGGTGTTAACCCAAATAGATGCTCATCAACCATTAGAATACCTGACAGAAATGAGACAAGTTTCAGTTCTATTTGTAACTCTTAAACCAAGAGAATGTCCTTTTCCACAACTCATAACGATTGTCAATAATTCATACCAAATAACTTGTGAAATTGTTTATAAATCAATGGGCTGCGTTAATAAGATTATTTTATTCGACAAAGACATTATGATTTTAGTTATATTTGGACTAAGAGGCTTTAAACATGAATCAGAAGCTCAAGCAGCTCTTAAATGTGCATACAGTATTAAAAAATCAGTTTCAGCGCTTGATGGTGTTCTTGAAGTTTCCATTGGTGTAACTACTGGTCAAGTTTACTGTGGAGTTGTTGGTCATCCCTTAAGAAGAGAGTTTACGGTTATTGGGGCCATTGTTAATAAAGCAGCTCGCTTTATGTGTGGATTTCGAAATAAGATAACATGTGATGAAGCTACCTTTGTTAAAAGTAAAATGTCTAGTAATGGATTTACACTTCAACCACCTACAGAACTTAAAGGAATTATCCAACCAGGAAAAATTTATGAGTATACAGAAGAAATAAGGGTCAAAGAACTATTTAATATACCTTTAATACCGCCATTGCTAAATCGTGACGATGAAATGGGATATTTTGAAAGTTGGCTTGAAGATCGTCATTTAGCGTATAGGGACTTTGACGTTTTATTACTCATAGGTGAAAATCGATTAGGTAAATCTAGACTTTTAGAATGGATGGCCCGTTCTGCTCGTAATAAAGATTTAAACATATGTTATTTACCATTAACTTCGATACATTCTGCAACACCATATTTAGCACTAAGCCAAATAATTGACCAAATCATAGGTCTTAAGCAACCTTATTCTGGATTTGAAAAAGAAGAAAAAATAGTACAAATTTTAAAAGATTACAGCGACGATTTATGTTACTTAAATAATATTTTAAAAGTCCGTTTTGCATATCATGAAGATTATTCTCAAGATGAAAAGATACGAAAAGAAAAAGCTAAAGTTATGTTGAAAAATGTAATAAACTCTATTACTAGGATATCTGTAATATTTTTAGACGACTTACAAAATCTGGATTTATCTTCATGGGAATTTTTGACAATAATGTTTGATTCTATGAAGATTTTTACTGTGTTAACAGTCACTCGAGGTAAATTTACCACTGCTCACAATTGGCTTTATACTGTATTTGTTAATAAAAATATAAGGAAACTCGTTTTAGGATGTCTAAGTTCTATCTGGATCGCTCCACTAGCTTGTCAAATATTAGATGTCCATGCAGTATCAAATGATCTCTGCAACGCTCTTAAGACTAAATGCAATGGTATGCCTGGATTAGTTGAAAGTTTTATAGTACACTTATTTTCAAATGGGGCTCTAGAAATTAGGAAAATTCTACCATCTGAACTAGATAATTGGCAAAATGAAGATTTACAGTTTCCAGATCCCTCGTTGCTTCTTCCTATAGCATTGAACTCTGAGGATCAACCCACATTAAATCAATTATTAAAAGAAAATGCCTCAGAAGTAATCACAATATGTTTTGTTACACAAAAAGATCAACTCAATACAAATATAAACATCCAAAATGTAGATGCACTAATAATGATGCAATTAGACTCATTGACTCCGTATCAACAACTACTTCTAAAAATAGCATCGGTCATAGGAAATGTACTTTCAAGGGATCTTTTAGAGAATATAATGTATGAAAATGATCCTTTAACTACAGCAAAGGCAATCAAAAGATTGTTTGCAATGCGCATATTGTGCTGTGCAAATGTAAGATACAATAAAATTTCCTGTGCATCAGTGATATCCAACTATTCTGCTAATACAAATTTAATGTGCGAATGTGAATTTGAGCATGATCCGTTGACAAATAATAATTTACCAAAATATGCTTTTTGTAAGATAATGAGATTTAGGAACAAAAATTCAAAGCGAACATTCTACGAACTATTACCTCTAAATCAGAAGAAAGAATTTCACTCGCGTATAGTAAATTACTTGGAAAACAATAGACAGAAATGTCCCGATTGCGGAGGCATCGTAATGTTTGTACAATCTTCATTGAACTTAAAAGTACCAGGCAGCAGTAATTTTACTTCAAATATCAACTTACACAATAATTTAGAGGAAGAATGTTACGAAAAAAACAATGTCGATAAAGAAATTAAAAACAATCACAATTCGCTTAATATAAAGAAATCTAAATCAGAATCTTTAAGCGTTTTTACGTACAAAGCAGATTATAACATAAAATCAGATACAAAAATTATGACCAACGAAGTTTTTAATGAAAATCCAACTCAAAGTGCACCGATTTTAAAAATAAAGTCTCGCGAAGAAATTGATCCTGGTGTACAAAGAAGATCAACGAAAAGAGTTACAATGTCAGAATTGGTTTTTAAAGATGTTAGCTCCGAAGTATTAGATACCAATACTGTATTTGATATGGTAAGAGAAATTACAGAAGCAAAAAATATAATCGAATGGCATAATCTAGGTGTTGTTGATAGTGAAGATAATTTGAAACTAGACAGTAAAGAAAAAAGACGAAAATCTTTTCACGTAAATTTAGAAAAAGGTGTGTCTCAAATAAATTTTAACAGATGTACTTGCTCTGACCTTAATATAATGATATACCAACAACTCATTCAACATGCCCTTGAAGCGGAAATGACTACTAAAGCTGTAGAATTTCTTATTCGATTATGCTATTTAAATGTACTAGGAAATAATTTTGAAGTTGTAATTCCAAAACTTGAAGAAGCTGAAAAAATTTGCTTTGATAAAAACAAAAACATTACAGACTTTGATAAAAAACGTTTCTTTGGAAAAATATATTCTTTTAAAGCTGCTTCATATTTATTAAGCGGTAGGCTTGTTTTTGCTAAAACATTTATAGAAAAAGCATCTAGAATCTATGAAATGAATTTGAAAAAGATATCGGACTTTTTTCCAATACGGCGTATGATAACCGCTCTCAAAATAAAACGCCAAAATTATCAAGTGCACTACACACGTATGAAAAAGGATTCAATTTTTTTCTTAAACGTTGCAACCGTTTTATTTTCTACTTTAGATGAAGAAACTACTTCAAGAATAGCAGCTCTTCGTTGTATAGATCTAGTACAAAAAGTTGAATGTAATATGATAGACTTATGTGATGCATTTACAAACGCTATTCAGATGGAACTCGACCGAGGATTACCTGACTCCACTGTAGATCTTGAAAGAACGGCTAGCAATTGCGTAGCCAAACTAAATCGACTTGTCCAAGCTGATGAATTATTTGCCGTTGGAAAACTTTTATTAACAATATTTCGAGCGCGTATAGCTCGAGGTCAACTTGCAGCTACGATACGGTCTGGCTTCCGAGCCCTTGTAATCAGTCGATTTCTTTTTGCTGATAAAATATCTGTTGACATTATTCCAGACCTTTTTTACTTACTATTATCTCGATACCGAATTGAAGAAGCCGTTGACGTTGCAAAGTTACTTTTGCAACTTGGAGGAAATATTGAATGTGAAACTTGGTATTATGCTCTTTGCATTGATATGATTTTAGACGCAGGGTGTCAATTAGAGTCTCCATATGAAATTAGCCGCTTTGCTGCATATTCACTTCATAAAGGAAAATCATCTGGGGAAAGTCGACGACGACTTGTCATAGGTTTATGGATATATTGGCTACGAGCGGATTGCGAGCGGAAAGCAAAACGTTACGAAGCTGAAGCTCTAAATTGGTCAGCCCGCAATGTCGACGACGGCACACTTAAGTCTGTTTTTAGTGGAATGAGACTTGCAGAAGGAATGTTAGAGAGCTTAGCTAGAAAAGTGGACGATTTACGAAAGGTAAACCATAATTTTTCTAAAGAAAATAACATTTTCCATACATTCTATGTTTGGAATTGTATGCCTAGTTTATGGAGTCTGTTTTAAAAAAGATAGTTATCTGCAATGGTGCAAAGGTTGGTTGACTTTTAGAAAAACTAAACCGCTGAGCTGATCGGTTCTTTCACTGGACTATGGAGTCGACCACTGAAGGAATCGATCAAAAGTATACAATTATAATTTTCAAATTCAAATTTGAAATGTTTTCAGGTAGTGGACCTAATGGAATTACGTTCATTAGCTGATCGAGAACTAATCAAGTTGGAAAAGGATACACATCTCTTAAGAGCTATTTACCCGAGGTGGATTTTATTAAAAGCAAATTCCCTTAATTTGTCGGGACGCCATGCAGCTGCAACTGCAATGTTGAATCAGGTATCTACTACCTATTACGAATAACTATTTACAAAGCTACACATTATACAATTAACGATACTTTTGCGAATAATGTTGTTAGTATCTAAATTGCTTACTATCAGAAGTTAAATAATATGTTCATTGGAAATTAAATTACGTACTCAAGTTACATTCAAACATATAATTATAGGCTCTAGAAGAAGCTCGCCGAATAAATAATCGACTAGAAGAATCATTGGTGTTAGCAGCGACTTCTACCTCACGGGTCTGGTATCAGAACGCACAAAAGGGTCAATTTTCGAGCTGGTGTGATGTCGCTAAAAATGCACGAACTACTTGGCACGAAATTTTATATAAAATCGGCACTAGTAACCAATGAGAGTGATACAATAGTAATACGCAATTTAGACAGAGCCGAGCAGTGCCTGTGGCTTGGACCCAGGAGCAGGTTTAAAGAGCTCTTTCATAATATACTCTCACCCCCACCACTCGACCTCGCCAACTACAATAGATAATAAGTAAACGTGGACCTCAAGAAGGGTGACCCTAACTACGACACTTTAAACTTCCATGTACACTGCGCGAAAACCACCACACCAAAGAGACTGACTAATCTATCGCACTAAAGGCTATATATTGTCTATACGTCGGTATACTTGAAAAAAGATAAAAGGATCTACCCGCGAATACTATTTATAAACAGTGTTACCAACACAACTTTTAAAGAATAAACATGGTCAATTATAGTAAGGAGTTTACTATAATTGATCATGGAGGTAATAGAATTATCTTAAAACTACCCTGTTCAATACTGCACTGCAGTGTTTGTCTTTATATGTAGTTAAATAGCCATATCTTTTTAATTACAATATTTATCAGAGAAAATCAGAATTTAAGATAAAATGATATCATCTTTACCAATATCCTATAGTTTAATGTTTATTGTTCGATGCCGGTGCGATGTTGCCAATGTGCGGATAATTACCCGTTTTTCAGGTAAATATGAGTCATTTAGCGGGTAATTTTGAATTTCCCGGGTAAAATAAAATATAATATTATTTACCACTTCTTATTTAATAATTAAAATAAAAGAAAATAAAAATATTTCCATACTGCGACTAATAATAATTATGGTACTTATTTTATTACTAGTCGACTAGCTTCCCACGAGTGCAATATATTACGTACAATACTTAGATCATTGAACTCTATACAGAATAGTGACTCTATCTACAAAAAATGTTTGCATACCTAAAGTTTTGGCCTCGCTCAAAGTGGCTACCACCCAGCAATATCGTAACATTTCTATCGAATATTTAATCAAACATTTATCAAACATTTATATTTTAAACGTTAGCAGCACTGTTTTTTATACTGGGATGTTACCAGAGTCAATAGTGCAAGCACCTGCAAGTGCAAGGTGACGAACCTTTTTATTCCGCGACTGTCCATTGCAAATTTTGTTTTAAAGAAATTAATATGAACACTAGAATTAACTAGATATCTAGGATAAAAATGTAAAAGAAAAATAAAATAAAGTATCAAGAATAATTTTCTTAGTATAATAAAGTATGAAGAATAATTTTGTTAGTGATTACAGCATAAGTTTTTTTTTTAATTTTCCACCTTTTTGAGACGTTCATTAGATAGACTGCTGATATTTTTTTTTATTATCGGATTTTCAATATATCAAAAAAATATATTTCGATATAAATATTTAAAGTTATTGCAAGTTTTTTTTATATTTATTAAAAAAATACAAATAATAATAAAAAAATGAAATCATTTATATCTATTAAAAATTATAGTCAACTTCGGAAACTAAAATGTAAATACGGATTAGGGATACAAAATCGCTCATAAAAAAACTTCGATGTTTATGAACAATATATTGATATTTTTATTACCACTTAAATATAAAGTATGTATCGATTTTTTATTACAAATAAAACACTACAGACGCCAAAAAACATAGAACTACTAAAAGGAACTAAGAGTGAGATCATTGACAAACTTCGTTTGTATAGTTCACCTCAAGGTGAGCTTTTCTGAACTAGGTCCTTCACGAACTACCCAACTCCCAAGGCTACTAATTTCTATATAATATCTGATGAATGTTAATTATCTATATGTGTATTTCGTAAAAATTTTTACCATTTTTATAAATTAAGCATGATATGCATCATTTATGTAATAATGTAATAGATTCAGTAACTCAAACTGGTTTGATACCAATGGGTTTGATTTGTGATCAAGGATCAAAATTTCAAAGTTATATACTTGAGAAGTTTCCAAAATGACTGTAAGAGACTACATTGCTGAATGGTCAACCAGAATGTAAGTATTTTGTAGATTAGTGAATTTATACTTTATAGTTAACTGTTTGTGTCTGTTTACTGTTTAATAATATAAATATAACAATATTAATAAAAAGTAATCTACTAGTATTGTAATAAGTATAAAACTTATGAATAACTTCCAAAGAAAAATACTGATTATTTTTCTAATAAAGATCAGATTGACAATAATTTTATTCCCATATGTATTTATTATGTAACTTTAGCTTAATGTACATTTAAATGAGGCCTAATTTCATTTCAGGACAATATGCTGATGGCGCACACCTGTGTCACCAACTATGAAGAATACATCAGATGGTGTGCTGACTCCTGAAATCAGTTTTGGGTAAATGGTATGCTACTTTTAACTAAAGGTTCTTTTTAAATTTTAATAATGAATAAGGAACTTCCTTTGATTATTAAGTAAAATGTAATTTAATTTAAAAAGAAGTTGTTTGTTTGTTTTTGTTTTATAATTTAGATAGATAATTAGATAAAAACTTTATTGCACACTCAGAAAAAGAAACATAAGATTAATACAGACAAGATTTTAAGAGGCATGCAAAGGCGGCCTTATTGCTAAAGCAATCTCTTCCAGGCAACCCTTGGAGAAAGGAATTCATGTACGTAAACGGGCTGGTTCAAACCAATTTTAAAATATAGCAAAATAACTATTTTAAAATTATATATATTTATAGATTTACTTACTTATACTACATACATTAATTATACATATAATACGTAAAACATGCACTAAATAAGATAATACATAATATATACAATACATACTTGATACATAAATTATTAAAAGTTAATTTCATTTTTTTGTTTAGTACATTAATTTTTTGTCCGCAGATCTATTTTAAACTATCTTATCAGTGCTGCCTTGGCTGTTGGACAGTGTTAGCCTCAGGGATACAGGGATCAGACAAGATAAATATTAATTAAGATTTTAAATATTTTTTCTTTCAAGTTTTATTAATTGTCACTAATTTCAAAAATTAAGTGTAATCTTTTTGTAATTAATATTTTATTAATGCTAAGTATTGTATAATTCTGTTAAAAATTTTCTAATTCTAATAAACAACTGTTATATGTAAACATTTATATTATAGAAAAATAGAAATATTCACTTTCTAATTGTAAAGCATATATAAATGTAAATAATCATTATTGTGAAATAAATATTTCTTTTTAATAGTGTCTTTTAATTAAAATTTATAAAAGAATATTTATAAAAAAATATCGATAAGGATGGACAGCACTAATAGTTGTAGTAACACGATAATAGTGTATCGGTATGTAATTTTATCGATACCGCAAGCTCTAATATCTGACACGGAGGGTTTGCTTGATTCTAGCATTTGATTGGTTAGTCACTACGGACCGACTGTTTGAACTTTGAAGGGCCGTGTCCTATCTATTCCTGTATATAATCCTTGCTACTAATTAGTATTGGGAAAACGGGTAATTGGTGTCCAAACCAATTGGTAGCACTTACTCAGTTGTTATCTTTGGTTGTTATTTCTTATCATTGTAATCTAAAATCTTTGGTTATCATTTTTGTGAACACTTATTAACAAGGAATAAATTATTCATGGAAATATGAATGATTAAATATTTTATTATTGTATTGCTTATAACATACTTTTTTATTTATTTTAAAACTTCTTATTCATATAGTAGACATACATAAATATTAATAAAAAATGAATAAGAAAATGTTTTTCGTTGGAGATATTGTGTCGCCGAGCTCATTAGAAGATCTTAAATATTTTACGGGATTTTTACAAGTAGAAAATGGATTGGTAAGTTGTTGTTTGGTTGATTTACATTCCAAAATAAATATGTCAATTTTTAAATGTAAAAAAAAATAGATTTAAACGTTACATCTCTGTCTGTTGACAGTCAGAGAGTTGAATTTCTACTCTATACTGCATAGTATAATATAATGCATACTGATGTGCAGTGGACATCAACATCTCACTGACTATCTTCTGTCTCACTCACTTTCTCTTTCATACAAACCTTGTCCTGCCTGACACATTACAAAAAAAGAAATGTCTATGAAATTATAAATTATTCATTTTTATTTGATAACTAGCTGATCCGGATCGAACACCCCTTGCTATATACATTTAAAAAAATTGTGGTGACACCCTTATCACTTAGAGGTATAAAAAATAGATGATTGATTCTCAAACCTACCCGATATGCACATGAAATTTCATAAAGATTGGTCGAGGCCTTTCAGAGGAGTTTGGACACCACAACATGAGAATTTTATATATAAGATAATTTTAAGACCATTTTAAACATATATATATTAAAAGACAAGGCCCAAGTCTGTCATTAGATTCAATTAAATCTCAAACCTATGACTTTTTCGAGTTGTGTATTTTAAACAACTAAATATCAATGGCCACAATGGTACGGTATGGCCTAAACCCCTACACATTCTAAGGAGAAAAAAATATATTATTATAACATATTTATAGGAAGTAATAATTACTATATTATTTCAGATAACAGCAATTGGCACAAAGTGTGACTTTGATAAACTATTGGCCTCTGGACAATATGATGATTATGAAGTTCATTTACTGACATCAAATCAGTTCCTAATGCCAGGATTTGTTGACTGCCACACTCATGCTCCACAGTACCCGAACATTGGTTTAGGACTTGATCGCCCATTGCTGGAGTGGTTAGATAAATATACATTCCCTTTAGAAAGTCAGTACAGTAACAAAGAGTTTGCTAGTTATGTGTATGACAAAGTTGTTGTAAGTGTTTTTAAAGAATTAAATACCTTATACTAATATATAAAGCAAAAAAGTTTGTTTGTTTGCTTGAACGCGCTAATCTCAGGAACTACTGGTCTGATTTGAAAAATTCTTTCAGTGTTAGATAGCTCATTTATCGATGAAGGCTATAGGCTTATATATCCTCATTCCAAGACCATTAGGAGCAGAGCATCACATGGAAGAAATCACGAGAGTCGACTAGTGTGTTGATTAATTGAGAGTTGAATTGATAAAACAGTTTCTGAGAAACGGTATTTAAAAGTTCTAAGTTTCATAGAGACCTTGCCGTTTCTCAGAAATTGAAGAAAAATGTATGAAAAGAAGAAGTTATTAAATCCTTCTTTGGTTAGGATATTGACTCCCAAGTAGTCTCAGGAATCGACAACTATATGCATGGGATCCAAGTGAGCAAATAAATTAAGGCTCCAACAGTGAAGCTCCTGATGCTTTCCATTCGTATTATAACAGTCACTGGTTTCTTAGAATTATTTTTATATTATACATATAAAAGAGTTTCCAAGTTCTTATTTAGATTTATATAAATATTTTTGTTAATGTAAGTATATTTATTTCAGAAAAGGTTATTAAATAATGGTACTACATCAGCATGTTACTATGGCACTCTCCACTTAGATGGCACCCTGGCTCTTGTAGATAGCATATTGAAGCACCATCAAAGAGCCCTAGTGGGTAAAGTCAGCATGAATGTTAAGAATGATGCGGGGTATTTCAATGACACTAGTAAGGAACTGAATGAGGTTGAAACATTTGTAAAGACAGTTTATGACTTTAAAGTAAGTTATAAATACTGCTTTAATTAAACTCATTAATTCAATATACATAATTTTTATTGTAGTTTGAATATGTTATCCTCAGACAAGGAAGAGATACCATGTAGCCTACACAATTGAACTAAATCACAGTGTTAATGCAAGCACATAGCAATTTATAAATAAAATGCAGTGCTATAATTGTTAGGGATTATATATATTATAGGGCAGAAGGCCCACCTGATGAAAAGTGGTCACCGTCGCCCATGAACATCTGCAATACACTGAGAATTGTAAATGCGTTGCCAACCCTATTTCCTGAGGAAACTGCACGCTCTGCGTTTAAAGACCTCCGGTGCCAGATTATTCCACAGCCTGCATGTGCGTTGCAGGAATAATCTTGACGCAGTACGCACACACACAGATTCAACGTCTCTCCGGGGACTTAGTTCGTCTCAACTGTCTGTATGGGATTGTCGATAATGCGAACAGCTCGTCGTTGTATGGAGTCAAGAGGGAGCTCCATATGTAAACGAACGTTGGCTTAAGAGCAACAGCCTTAAAAGCAATTTGAACTACATAAATAACAATATATAAACAATATCTTTTTTTTAAATAACTTCTATATGAAATGTAGTTTACTATGATAATGATTTACATTTTTTTTTTCAGAATGACTTGGTAGAACCAATAATTACTCCAAGATTTGCAGTGAGTTGTGATCAAGTATTGATGAGAAAGCTTTCTCGGATTGCAAATAAATACCAATGTGGTATACAGGTAACTTAATACCAAAAATTTAAATTATAGTTTTTCTAAAAATAATGTTTTCTATATATGTTTTTTTTTCTAAATATTATTGTTTGTACAAAGTAATTTTTAATTCTTTTCTAATTACACAAATAAATAATTCAAAGATATTTTAAGATATATTTAAGATTATTTAATATATTTTCAGAGTCATATATCAGAAAATCTAAAAGAAATAGAATTCGTATTGGAAATAAACTCCGATTGTAAAAGTTACTCGGAAGTATATGAAAAATGTGGCATTTTTGATACGAAGGTAACTTTTGGAATATTTAAAAAAATTAAGAAATTTATATGTAAAAGAAAAAAGGAAATATTATCAATCAAATCAAGGACAAAAGGAAATATTTGTGCTAAATGTGTGTGACATCTACCAAAGATGGGAGGCGGAAGTGGATTTAGGTTATTAATGAAATCTAGGAATTTAAGTGATTTGTTTAATGATGACTTCTTTCTACATGCCAAGTGTTTATACAAATATCAGGAACATAAATGTATATTTTTGTACAATTTTCCGATTTTTCTGTACATTCGTAACAATCTAAACAAATGAAAGTCGTATATTTGTCCCTTTCTAACAATTTTTTTAATTATATAAAGAGGAAAAATTTTATTGTCTGTATTTTTTTGTTTGTTTGTTGCGAATAAGCTCGAAAACTACTGAACCGATTTTGAAAATTCTTTCATCTATAGAAAGCTAAATCCTTTCCGGGTAACATAGATTATGTGGTGTTGCCATAACTTGATCATTTTGTACAGTGAAGGTTTTCTCTGAAACTACAGATCCGCTAGAAAGCTACACTATGTCAGTGTGACAGAGTGTAATGTTGACATAAATATCCAAATTACAACAATGTGGCCAATAAAGTTATTGTAGGAAGACTATATTATTACATTTTTTCTAATTCCAGTGTATAATGGCACATGCAGTTTATCTGGGTGAAGTAGAAATGCGCACTCTGTCCCGTAAGGGGGTGTCTGTAGCGCACTGTCCCGCATCCAACACACGATTAAAGTCCGGTTTATGTCCTGTAAGAAAACTTTTAAACAACAATATTAAAGTGGGACTTGGTACAGGTAATTAAAGAAATTATTATGCACAAACTCACTGTAGAAAACCTATTTATATTTAAGTAATAAGTATTTATAAACTGACTTCATAAAACGGAAATTTTTATAAACGACGATAAAAGAAAATTATTATAAGAAGTTTTGTATATCCTACCTAATTATCTTACTGCGAACTTTAAGATATATAAAATATGTATATTAAATAAATATTTGTCAAAATTGTGAATCAACTAATTGATCAAACACATCTACGTAATTAATAATCAATTTTTAATAGATTTTGCGATAAGAAAGAGTAGCTGCCGGCTATAGTAACTTTAGGTCTAGGAAAAAATAGTGGGAGAAGTTGCGCATTCTGAGCGTGCATGACGAATGGAACGGAGTTCCATCCGTGACGTTTACTATTCTGACAAATAGCAGACGCGCGGGAACTGAAACGTCGCATAAGAACCAATTGCTTGTGACGCGCTATTCTCGCTCCGCGCTTAAAAGGCCCTAGTAGTGACGTAAGTATAGGTTTGACCTTGAATGCGCTCAAGATCAAACCTATACTTGCGTGCCAGCAGCTATAGCATAACTATGAGAATTGTTTAGGCTTTATTTCATTCAAATTAGTTGTCAAGAAAAAGTTATCCTTTTAATATAAGGAAATATTTACATAGGTAGTTTAAAGTTCTTCTCGCTGTCTGTATGCTTAGATCTTTTAAATTACTGAACGGATTTTAATAGAGTTTTCAACAATAAACAGTGATTTAAGTGGAAGGTTTCACTCAATTTTATTAATTTAAAAGTATTGCATTAATTTTTAGATGTATCTGGAGGCGATAGTTCAAGTATATTGGATGCAATTCGTCGATCAATGGATGTATCTCAACATTTAGAGATGCTCGGAGATAGCAACACCGCCTTGAACTGGAAGGAGGCCTTGTATTTGGCTACTTTAGGGGGAGCTGAAGGTAAATTTTTTCATAAATTATATCATATCGAACAATATAATAAGACTAATTTTCATTAACGCATAGGAGACAAACATACGATCAGTCGTTTATAATTATATAATATTCGGGTGTTTAAAGCAAAAAAGTAATAGTATAGCTTTCCATCAGGAAGTCGGTGATAAAAAAAATTTAATAGAATATATTATTGCTGTGTTACCCGGAAAGGATGTAGCTTTTGATTGGTGAAAGAATTTTCAAAATCAATTCAGTAGTTTTTGTGCCTATTTGCAACAAACAACCATACAAAAAATCTTTATATAATATTGTAACTTGTTTCTTTTGTTACAGCTCTACATTTAAATGATAAAGTGGGTAGTTTTGAAGTGGGTAAAGAGTTCGATTCACTGCTCATAGATTTATACACAGAAGGCAGTCCCATAGACCACTATACATACTCTGTAGCCAAAAAGCAAGAAGTTTTACTGGAAAAAGTACAGAGGTTCATATATTTAGGAGATGATAGGAATATTGTTAAAGTTTACGTTAAGGGCAACAAAGTGAAAGATATAAGTACATAATATTAACTGACTATTTTTAACATTCGAATTTATATGTAATTGACTATTTTTGTTAAATAAAAATCATAAAATAATTCATATATTTTTATTTTCGTGTATTTCTTTATAATTCGTATAGAAAATGTGCAAATATAATGTGACTATTACAAATTATTTCACAAAAGCGAACACGAGAGTACAAATACTCTAAAATAAATTAAAACTAATGCTATAGACGAATCGAATTGCGTTACTCTTCCTCCATTGCACAAATCATTACAAATAAAATAACATTTCAGTTCAATTTGAAACTAAAAAAGGAAACTTTTATTAAACTAACAATATGTTCGTTTAAAGCTCCGAGATCTATAACTTAATTTACATTAATACTCAAAGCGACTGGTCTATATATCGGTGGAATGATTAAACATATTCGAGATAAATACAATGAAAACAGTCTTATAAACAATTAAATGTACCATTTGCAAAAACTTACATTGTACAAAAGTCTATTCTAGGTATAGTCATCGAAATTTAAAAAAGAATAGG
This sequence comes from Limenitis camilla, assembly GCA_905147385.1. Classification (NCBI taxonomy): domain Eukaryota; kingdom Metazoa; phylum Arthropoda; class Insecta; order Lepidoptera; family Nymphalidae; genus Limenitis; species Limenitis camilla. The sequence goes on along the minus strand of LR990245.1, from coordinate 6,036,943 downwards.
ACGCACTTTAATATATAAGTTTAATAGTTATGCAACTGTTGTATAATAAGATGTGAGTGTTTTAATACCTAATTATCAATAGTTGCATACAAGACTTGTATCTACACCCATAATTAAATCCTCTATAAAAGATTCTGAAACAGTTAGTTTACTGTTAACATTAACACACCACAGAGACTCCTAGTAGCCTAATATCATCCATTACTGAGTATATACAAATAAACTAAGTATTAATGAAAAAATCATTAAACGATGAAAAATGGCGGGATTGTGAAACGCGCGTGAATGACAATGTTCTTTTTTGAAATTCATACAGATGTTCTTTTTTTGAAATTCATACAGATACCACGCATCGAGCAATAAGAATCTGGCTGTCTTTTGAAAACCTTTGCGCAGAAGGGATCGAAAAAAAAGGAGTGTTATTATGAAATTATCTTTGGATGATAATGGTTATTAGGAGATTGGGTATTTTAATGTTGGCAATAAGCTAACTGTTTCAGAATATGTTATAGAGGATTTAAATCATAGGAGTAGATAAAAGCATATAAAATTTCGTTGCCATTGCTATTAGAAGTCATCCGTAATTTACGTCATTGCGACGTCACATTTCAAATCGATACTTTTTGGTACATCTGACATAATTTATAGATGACTCCTTACTTATTATTAAATGCTATACAAACGGCAAAAGCAACAAAACTTTTTAACTCCTAATATATAATTTATAGTTACTCATCTATACATCAATATTAATAAAAAAATTACCCTACGTTTAATCAATGAACACAGGACGCTTGGACATTAAAAATCCAAGAAAATTTTAACTAGTTATCATGACAGACAAATACATCACGATCGCTTGATCTTGTGTTGCCAGATGTAAAAATAAAAAATAATTATATCGGTTATAGAAAAAAATAACCATTTAATCTAGCAACACAAATCTAAGTAAGCTATCAAGACTGATAATTTATACAATACAACCACCTGATCCTGTGTTACCAGATGTAAAATTAACAAAATATTTTATTGGTTATATAAAAATAACCACTTGATCTGGCAACACCAATCTAAGTAAGCTATAAAGACTGATAATTTATATAATACAACCACGTCATGACGTGTTGCCAGTTGTAAAAATAACAAAATCATATGATCTGGCAACACTTCTCTAAGTTTATCAATACTTATTATATAAAAATGCTAATAGAATGATTAGATACCTATATATGGCCAAAAGCCTGTAGTTGCTACACACAACCGCTAGGAATTCATTAACATTGAGCTGCCTTCGTAAACTAAACTAGCAACGAAATTGTATTCTAATACATATATATACAGTTCATATAAGGATATCTAAATATACTATATATAGATTGGCATGAGATAAAATGTATACTAATCATATCCAACTACGAGAATATTTCATACCTCGGAATCTTCTTCGCACGGTTATTGTCTCTACTATATTATGTTTGTATTATACATATAAACCTTCCTCTTGAATCACTCTATCTATTAAAAATAACCGCATCAAAATCAGTTGTTTACTTTAAAAGATCTAAGCATACATAGGGACAGACAGACGGGAAGCGATATGTCGGCGTGTGAGTTAGGCATAGGTTAACATAACCTAGGATTTAAACAGAAAATCTGGGCAGTGGAGGCGTTTCTATTGAATGAAGCCTACTCTCCCATTTTCTCCGAATAATATACAACTTAATTTCTATCTATACCTGTCTCTCGATCTAGTTATAGCCGCCATTGATATCTAACTTTTATCTCACACCAATCTTAATATAGTTTTGCATTGAATACATTTAGAATACGTTAAAACTATAAGTATAGGAATTATTCTAAAACTATACAAGTCACAAACTTTATATTCTTCTGTGAAATGTGAAAAATATTTACATGACTTCTGCATTAGCACTCTTACGAATAAACGAAATAAATCAAATATGTAGTATAATCTATACTTAGAGATTTTTAAACTGTATCAAAATACTTCTCACAATCAACTAGCACCTAGAAATTATATTAGTGACGTCATAAATACTAATTGTTGGATGCAACCATGCTATACATATGCATAAATATTTTTCTACTTTCTTCAAAAGTACGATCAAATGACGAGCGAGTATGAAATAATGTATGAAATTAGATTTCCAACTCGGTTAGGTTCTCTCGTTTCATCGTCGTCGTAACTTTAGGTAGTAGAAAAAATATTATTCGTATCGAGTACAAAATTGCTTTTCGTATCTTTTGGGTAAGAAAAAGCGTTATTTTGTACTCGTTGTAAAATTACGTAATGAAATTTGTACTATATATAATAGACAACAAACTTCAAATCCCTGAATTTAATCTATTGCTAACTTCATTAATCTAAAATGAAAAAAATTGGAAGTATACAGACATGGCTGCTTTCTGCATAACTATATCCAATTTATTGTCAGTCTTTTATGGGACATTTATATGAAAATCTAAAAGTACAAAATAATTATATATTGCTGTTATACCAATGTATTGCTTATAAACAATAATTATATACCTTCCAAAATATAATTTCAAAAAATTGTAAAATTTTGGCATTTTAGAATATGTGATGAATTAATGAGCAAAAAATAAAATGTTATCGTGAGGTAGAGAGAAATGAAGTTTATCCTAATCTTAGCACAATTACTAATATTATCTATTTCTTTACTTTTCACTAACTTTATAATTAATTTAACTAGATATATTTACAGGAATGTTTAGTGTACCAAAGAAATATATTTTCAAAATTTAATGATGGCACATGTAACAGTTATAAATTCAAATAAATGCTGTAAGGTATAGGTAATATATTTATTCAAAAATTAACAAAATGGCGGAGTCAGGAATTTTTTTCTAGATTTCGGAAATAATCAACAGTTAATATTATAAACAAAAGATTGAAATTTTTGAAAAAAAAAAGCTTCGATCAGGCACAAGATTATCTATTTTTTTTGTCCGATTAAATTTAGATGAATCTCCAAGGACTTATCAAGGTCACCGTAAGGACCCCTCCGTTGGAATACGGTCAACATAAACAGCTATAACTTCAAATAATTATTTTATTTTTTTTTTTTCAAATTTCCGTGACTTTAAGTCAAAACAGCGTGTAAGATGCCATATTATTAATTTTATAAAATAAAATGAATTAATGAAAAAAAATTACTGAAATTTTTTTTTCGTGTCTGCCTACCCCTAACCCCTTAAATTGACTATAATATATATTTAATAATTTTTAGAGAGCACATTTATTAGAAATACTTAGTAGTATTTATTGGAGACCTGGTCATGCTACAATGTTTCATCTAGTAGCTAAAAAAACAAGTTGTAGAGTGAACACATGCTTCTAGAAAACTCTTAGCCAATATAATGAAGTGAAGTGTATACAATCGTTACTGATTTGCCAGACAGAAGTTTTTTTTTCTACCACATAGAAACATTATAGTTTCACCCTACTACTATTGTATCATAGCTAAATAGTAACACTATTTTTTATTTTTTTCTGGCAATACTAACCAAACGTTATTTGTCAAATTAGTTAAAGTAAAATAACCCGCTTGTCTTTCCGAATCTTAACCGCACAATGCCCACTATTACTTTTGAAAGACAGCCTCAAAAAATGGGGGTAGTTTATATAATTTTTATTAAGAAATTTGGACATAGGAATTAGTTAATTTAGCTACAAGAATAGTATAGTAGTATGAACAAGCCATTAGTTTTGGTAAATACAAGATGGCTGATGAGTGAATAACGTTAGTGTGACAACTTTTTTATATTAATATTTACTTGTATTGGAATTAATACTTATATGAGTGGAAAATTGTTTTGTATTCCGTAAAAAAGTTTCGTTTATTTTTGCATTAACCAGGAAACATATAGAGTAATTTTATTCAAAGATGAAGCTTCTTTTTGGTGCGAAAATACTTAGTATTTTTTGAGATAAAAATAAAATCACTGGCATTTCTTATAAAAAGGAAGCTTTATCTTTATAGGTGTCGCAAAAAAAAAGATTTTCAGCTTTCAGTGGCGAAACCCGAATATTTTCTGAACGGAATCCAATTTATGATCGAAATGAGTGAGAACGCGTTATGTTTCTTCATGTATATGAATGAAACAACAATATTATAATTTTGCTAAGCTATTTAGTTACAAAAATGTAATTTTAATTTGGCTCATCTGACACTTGCGTTGTTTATGCGTTTTGTCACTGTAGCTCTATAGTACGGTGGGCTTCACGTTCAGGTAGACGACATCAAGGTGTATGTGTTGGGAACGGAAGATGTGTGCATTACCAGAGTCCAGGGTGTGGGTGAGGGGTTGGGGCTCACTTCCTCGTCAGGCGGTCACTTGACGAGGCTGGAGAGCGAGCGGGACCTCAGTGTCGGAGTGCGTGAGGGCGCGGCACACGCGCGTGCGCCGGGACCGACGCCGCGACCCGCCTGCATTCATGTGCATAGGTTAATATATGAGGTGCAGTATGATTCATATGCAGACATTTATACTGATATTGAACTTATAACTTCAGTTAAAAGAGCCAAACAATATACTCAACACGCGTCATCTACACAATTAAGTTATCCCAAATTTTAGTTTTAACAATAAAGTTTTTTTATTGTTATTACAAAACGCTCGTATTATCTGTATAAATGTCTGGATATGTATAAATTAAAAAAATGATATTACACGCTGATACATACAATTAAAATATTCTTGGAAATTTTTGAAAAAAATGTTAATATTAGAATAAATAAACATCAGCGTGTAACATTATGCGAATCAATTTTGAAATTTGTTATGGAAAAATTTCAAAATCTGAGACTTGTAACAAACAGATCGTGCACATCAAAACATACACAGAATATAACAATTATAGACGATGTAAATTCATGCCAAAACCTTAGCAATATCCATAGAAATGCAAATAAAAGCATTATATCAATGACATTATTTAGAATAATCAAAAAATATTTAGAACACTATTCACGAAACCTGCACTAATAAAGCAGAATAAATAAAAGTAAACTGAAAATTTGTAGGCGACCGTTTAGGGTTTTAGAAATTTGTATTCATTTTTAAGTATAAAATAATTGCTAGTAACAAAAAAAAAATGAAACCTATTAAACACCACAGAATACAGATATCAAACTAATTAGAAACTGAAACATTTAACAAATAATAATCCGACTACATAAATATATTAGATATACAAACTAGACTAGACACTCTCGTTTGAACGTTAATTTTTAGCGAGAGGTGAAACGAAGTTCCACGATATGTTAAAGCTATAATAAATAGTACGATAATGATTTGTAATAAACCAAACACAACGTGCAACATGTTACATGCCATCAAACAAACGAACAGTGCTAACATGCAATAAGGAAAAGCAACCCCCTTCGCCCGTTTATTATATAGTTGAAGCTTTTGAGGCATTTCCCTTTCGGCTATATTAGTAAAAAATATACTTACTTATTTACAGTTAAAGTTCTACAATATATTTACATACCATATTTAATTAAATATCAGTATCAGCATAATCTAAGATAAAAACAAAATAAAATTTTTATACATGTAATCTAAAAATAGGAATTTTTATATTGATGATATAATATACTACATAATATCATAAATATACATAATATCATAAATATACATAGAGATACTAATAATGTAATATTTAACCAAAAAGCAGCCGAAAAGGAAACATATCTGTGTGACTCGTTACAATACCGGCGATTAAATCCATTAATCCGAATCAAAACAAAAACTCAAGGCAGGCGACCAGCACGTATAGAGCCTTGCTCTCGGGCTGCGCGCAGTGCGCATGCGCGGGTGTGGGCGGACGCGGGTTCAGGGGCAGAGGCGGGAGCGGGGCAGGCGTGGCGGGTGGCGTACTTGCGCGCGGGCGGGCGTCCAGCGACGCGGCCGGCTGCAGGAACCACTCGGAGCGCGTCCGCATCCGCGCCCGCTGCCGCTCGTGCACCTACGCACCCGCCCTGTTACCCTCACCTCAATCAAGTGCTCCTAACGCTTACACTACACGTGATATACGTCTTGTGCATCTTCATTTCTTATATCTTTATTTTCAATTCAGTTAAATACAATAAGTAATGCCATGTTTAATCATTATTTATCATTTTATGTTACAAATCGATTTAGGTATTTAAATAAAATGTAGTCTAATAATAATTCAGCAAAACAAAAATTTCAAACAGCTATTTTTATATTATTTGATTCCTATAGACAGCCGTTTTATGGTTTCATTCTTTCCTATCAAATTAAATCACAAATTGGAATTATTACAATTCGAGGTCATCAGTTATCATTATCATAGACAATATTAATAATATTAAGTAAGAATTGAATATTTTACAGACACTACATTTGATTTGAAAAAACTGTACGTTACATGGCGTTACATATCGAATGATTCGTTAAATTATTATTTTTTAATTAATTTAAGGGTTTAGGTTTATACTAAAAGTGAGAGTATGTAGAACTGTATTTCATGTAATGTAAAAATCAAATAACTATCACATCTTCATCAAAAAACTAAATTAAATCAATTTAAAAAATTACTTCAAAGTTATATATATATTTTTTTAAATATTATTATTAGACTACAAAAAAAATATGTTTCCCATACGAAGTTGTTCATATTTTAAAAGCTGTTTATACAGATAAATCCCAATACCCATCTACCATTGGTTATTCACAAAATATTATGTTTAAGAGATAATATTTAATAGAAAAATAATTATTTTTTTTCTTACGTAAATTTGAACTTTACTACCATTTATAAATTATGATACTACGTTATATTGGATTAGCATTTGAATGTTAAAATGAAACAAATGTTAGGAACATTAGTGAGTTAAATTATAATTAGTCATTACACAAAGTTACACCTATAAACCATTACCATTCATGAACAATATTATATCAAAATATTTTTTTTATAATTTAGAGAAAACAAACACAACCGCAAATTCACAATACTTTGATCAGACGAAATGTAGATAATAGCGTATCAACTATAATGCTTTTTATCACACAATTGAACTGCAAAGGAGGAAACTAAAGACAGACAGATCGCCCTATATACCTTTCAAGTGTAAACAATTATTTGACATGCAATATTTAAGTATGAACCACTGCAAATAAAACGACACCAATTAAAAATTAATTAAAAAATTCATTTGTACTGATTAACACGAGGTAGGTTTCAGTTTTTTTTTTTTTAAATAATAAATTTAGTCAGTGGTTCATACTCAGGGGTACACAAACAAGGTACGTTCCGGTGATTCTACAGGTATCTACATATCAAAACCTCATCACCATCTCTTAAATAACAACCAATCCTTTAGTGTGCGCTAGAATTCAAACATATAACTTTATACACGCTCTTTATTACTACTAATGTGAATACTATTTGGAATTTATATTAGAATCACTCTTTAGTGTATTAGTCAGAAACTACAAACACTCCAAACATATTATATCCCCTACTATATGATAAGATAATTCATTTGTTTTTAAATAAAAAAAGTTATAGAAATTTAGGTAATAGATCAATAATCCATTAAAAACATGAGGTATTTAGGGAGATAGGGAGTTGAGCCGAATCTCACGTAAGAGAGAGATAGGAAGTTTTTCCTCCAAACAAACTATAACATTTCGAGAAAGTTGAGTTAAATCAAGGTAAATTTTTTTATAAATAAATTTATAGTAAAAATAAAAATTTTGAAAAATGTCACATGAGATTAGAAAACAGGTAGTAACATATTTCTTCATAGTTTTAAAGCATATACATGGTCTCAGGAGAGATATCAAAAAGGAGGAACCTCATAATGAATGGACCACCTAACGTTCATAATAACTCCTCCTATAACTAAGTTAAACACTTGTGCCATATAGGGATTGAACGTGTGAACCTATCATGGTGAATTCAAATCCCTAAACGAAGAACTTTTTTTTTAATTAGTTATATCTATTTCACTATTAGTATATTATTTTGCATAAATCATTTGTATATGAGACTCTTAATATAATGGGTATGAAAACCTAATTTAAACACAGAAGTGCATAATAGATTTTCTTACCTGAGGTAAATAGGAGAGACTCTTAGTACTCTCGGCGTATTTGTTGATGGCTCGCAGTTCCTCCAACGTCATGTGAGGGCTCGAGTTGCTGCGCGACGATTGAGATGACGAGCTTACCGAAACCTGGAATATTTGTGAAACCTGTAATATTTCATACAATATTTAGCACATTCAATAAAAAATAGTTTTTTAATGTTTTATTAGTAATTAATGTAAAATATCATCCAGCAATTATTCTTAGATTAATAGATTGCTAGTGTATATAATAATCTTTTTCTGATCAATATTTTTTCTGATGATAGGTCACTTTGAAAACTTTATTGTCCCTATTGAGTTTTATCCCTTTTCTATTACAATATACAAATATGGAGAAAACCGCTTTTGAATTTAGTGTACTTTTAGTTATAACTGGCTGTGGCCGCGACTTCGGCCTCGTGGAAATAGTGTCTTTGGGTAGTATATTCAATTATTTAGCCTAATTATTTTACAAGTAAGACACATACGTATAAAATATAAACAATAAACCTTACATATTTCCATACAAACTTTCATCCCCTATTCCCTATTGTTATTTAACACCTTTGAGGGTACAACGTTTACAAACTTTGAATGTCATATTTATTTATATCGAATCAACAGCCTAAAAATCAGTTTCAAGCTTCTAGCTCTGGAAATGACGATACTTACATACAATTTTTCATCCCCCCCTTTCAACCCTTTTTTCGCATTAATAAGTAGCCTATGTCCATTCTCAGGCTCTAGATTATGTGTATACCAAATTTCAATTAAATCAGTTCAGTAGTTTTGGCGTGAAAGTGCGACAGATAGTCGGGCAGAGTTACTTTCGCATTTATTAATTTAATAGCATTGTTTTACTTTCGAAAATTGCACACCACTTCAAACGGAAATGAATTAAAATATCGATAACTTTCTTTGAGCCAACAGACTTTTAAAAAAAAATATAAGTGTAGATAGGCGGTAATTTATGAGAATATATAGACATATAGTCTCTCATTTGTAGACTCCATTATTATTGCATCGCGAGAAATTTTCTAGTGAACATGATACTGTAGGTCTGCGGTTTAAAATATAACAGTACATATTGCATCTACAAAGATCAATAAATTCTTTAATGACTACACTATATAAATTAGTTTGTGAAATGTAAAAAATAAAGACCTTAAAAACACTCTCCTCCAGCGATATAGACAGTCTAGTGCAGGAGTCGAGCAGGCTGTGCTCAGGGATGATACCGAGACCGTTCCCTGCGCCTGCTCCCGCTACCGCACCCATCAGAGTTGGCATCGATTGGCACTCCTCAGATTTTGATAAACCTTACAAAATAATACTCTATTTTAATACTCATTCGTCATTTTAACAATTCTACAATAATGTCTCTTTGTTATTTTTCTCAGGTCCATAACCTTGCAATTAGGCTGCTTTTCCAACAGAGATTAGATGCGTAATGAGAGCTGTTTGTTAAGAATCCCTCACTTCACATTCTCACACATCTCTGGTAGACACGCAGTCTTAAAGGTTTTTGTACTGGAATTTAGATTTTAGTAATTACAATAACTATTTAATATATTTCATACAATTTTCTATTACATTTTTAGTGATACTTAACATTATTGATCTACTCTCGAATTCAATTCATAATAATCAAAAAATCATATGCGTCCCATAAAAAATACCATAAAGCATATTACGACTAAAATTATTTAATAAAATGTATTGTTCACAAGTGTTATAGTGCAAATAATATAAACTTTATTAGTATCTTGTAATATTGTTATTTATAATCTATATCCCATAATAAATATCTGTTAAATGTGCTACCAATAATAAAACCCGATTTTCAAAAACTAAGTTATACAATTAATCTACTTGAAACATTTGATTTGACATTATTTACGCAAAAACACTTGACTCACCAAATAATAACTTAAATCGAAAACTAAATTAACTTGATTTGTTTAAGAACTTAAACGTTGATGACCTGTGGAAAATTGATAGTTTTAAAATCTGATCCTTTGAGAAAATTATATTATTTATATTTATCAGACCCTTAGGACCATAAGACTTATAACAAAACAATCTCATGATAGAAATTAAGTATTAATTCAATTTTCAAAATATTAGGTATTATCATTTAAGTATTAAGTACGATTTTCAAAACTTCAAAATAATGAAACGTCTATCACAGATCCACGATAAATATCAGACGTGATATGCAATTTTAAATTAAAAATGATAGGGATAGAAAGACTCCAATACTAATTTAAATTCTTGGCCTATTACCCCTTTAATAACAGTGATAGCCCATTGATGTTTACTGGGGAGGTCCGAGTTCGATTCCCCCACACAGGCACAGACCTCTAAATTTTCTGACTTATGTGTGTTTTAAGAAATTAAATATCACTTGCTTTAACGGTGAAGGAAACATCGTGAGGAAACCTGCACTCCTGAGAGTTCTACATGTTCTCAAAGATGTGTGAAGTCTGCAACGTTGTAGACTATGTCCTAACACCATCCTAAATCTGAGGAGAAGACCCGACTCAGCAATAGGTCATTAAAGGGTGACGATAACGATTACCCCTTTACGAATGTTTTAACTTTAAATGCATCGTAATAGCGATAAATGCAAGCAGATTACCGTTTGACCAACTCGCTATGTGTGACATCGTCAGATTAGTGCATAGCTCTTATAAGACTTCCTTACCTTCTAAATTGAACTTGTTGCCCCAACGATCGCATTCGCACTGAAGCCATGTTTTCTCAGCCTCCAATGACAACTGTCCTGTAAAATATGAATAATTATATTGAAAAGCCACATTAGAAAGTAAATGTTCTGTCATCCTAAACTAAGTTTAATTCAATCTGCAATAATAAAAATCCATTCATATATAATAAGTTGGGGAAAAAGTCTTTTCGCATTATAGTATGTATGAACTTGTAATAAAATCTCTTTGACTATACTATTTGTATCTGGCTGGTTTTGGTATCATTAAAAGTTTACATTTTAAAGAAGATAATTTCCATCCGGAAATTTTGATGTCAAAGATGCACCTTGCTCTGGTCGCCCTATTACGGATAAAATGGATGCCATTTTTGAAAAAGTAGAGCAAGATCGGCATATCAGTAGTTACGAAGTAGCTGAAGAACTAGGAATTGACCACAAAACAGTTTTGGTGCATTTGATAAAAACTGGGTACACAAAAAAGCTCGATATTTGGGTACCTCACGAGCTCACTGACAGAAACCTAATGAACCGTTTACTCATTTGTGATTCTTTATTACGACGTAATGAAACCCAACCATTTTTGAAGAAGCTGATACCTGGTGATGAAAAGTGAATCACATACGACAAGAACGTGCGAAAAAGGTCGTGGTCAAAGGCCGGTCAGGCTTCACAGACTGTGGCGAAACCCGGGTTAACTCGCAACAAGGTGATCCTGTGTGTAAGGTGGGATTGGAAGGGCATTATTCATTATGACCTGTTACCACCAGGCAGGACCATCGATTCTGAACTCTACTACGAACAACTGATGAGATTAAAGCAAGAAGTTGAGAGAAAGCGGCCGGAATTAATCAACAGAAGGGGTGTGGTTTTTCATCATGATAACGCTGACCCCACACATCTTTAGCCACTCAGCAAAAATTAAGAGTTTGGCTGGGAGGTGCTAATGCATCCACCGTATAGTCCTGACCTTACACCTTCAGATTTCTACCTGTTTCGGTCTCTTCAGAATTCTTCAGGCAGTGTCAGTTTCATGTCAGTTAACATCACGAGAGGAGTGCCAAAACTACTTGTCGCGGTTTTTTGATCCGAAGCCCCAAAATTTCTATAGCAATGGGATCATGTCCCTACCTACAAGATGGCAAAAAGTTATCGAACAAAATGGTACCTACATACTTTAGTTAAATGTAAATAAACTATTAAAAAAATGTTTTGAATTTTCTTAAAAAATGCGAAAAGGCTTTTTCCCCAACCTATTATTAAAAGAAAAAATAAAAGAGTGAGAAAGGGAGAGATTATCTCCTACTTTCAAAATGTCTTTTTTATGACACTTAAATGACCAAATCGCTTTAATTATTAAATATGGCGATACTACTTAGCCAAGTTATTTAGAAAGAATGTAGAATTTTACAGATAGAAGAATTATCAAAATCAAAATAATTTTTTCCTCTTTATATGAAAGTGTTGGTATAGGTAGATATAATCAGTTGTCCATCTGTATAAACCATAATTATAAATTAAAAGAAACAATTAACGTTTCTCAAGAAGTTACAAGTGTCCGGTCCAATTAATCCACAACAATTGCTTCAACTGGATTTACTCACGAGGTTATTAGGAGGACGTTCACATTTAATCAACACAAAATATTCAAGATCCGTTTTTATTACTCGACAACAGGCAATTAAATTCAATATCAATGCTATAAATACTTCATTACTAATTAATACGGAAAACGTACAATTTTCAAAATTTCTTTAATATCAAGTAACGAGTAAGTTTTTCAATTCATAGTTTTGTTGTGTTCTTTCATTGTTGAAAAAAAAACAATCGGAAAAGGAAATTGGACCTATATATAAACGGCTCTGGAGAAAAATCAACTGGACATCTACATAAACGGCTCATGGAAAAAACAATTGGACCTCTACATAAACGATACATGGAAAAAACAATTGAACCTCTACATAAACGATACATGGAAAAAACAATTGGACCTCTACATAAACGATACATGGAAAAAAACAATTGGACCTCTACATAAACGGTACATGGAAAAAAACAATTGGACCTCTACATAAACGATACATGGAAAAAAAACAATTGGACCTCCACATAAACGATACATGGAAAAAAACAATTGGACCTCTACATATACGATACATGGAAAAAAACAATTGGACCTCTACATAAACGGTACATGGAAAAAAACAATTGGACCTCTACATAAACGGCACATGGAAAAAAACAATTGGACCTCTACATAAACGATACATGGAAAAAAACAATTGGATCTCTACATAAACGATACATGGAAAAAACAATTGGACCTCTACATAAACGGTACATGGAAAAAAACAATTGGACCTCTACATAAACGGCACATGGAAAAAAACAATTGGACCTCTACATAAACGATACATGGAAAAAAACAATTGGATCTCTACATAAACGATACATGGAAAAAACAATTGGACCTCTACATAAACGGCTCATGGAAAAAAACAATTGGACCTCTACATAAACGATACATGGAAAAAACAATTGGACCTCTACATAAACGGTTCATGGGAAAAACAAATGGAAAAGGAAATTGGGTCTTTGTATAAAAGGCTTATGGAGAAAAAACAATTGGAAAAGGAAATTGGGTCTTTGTATAAACGGCTTATGGAGAAAAAACAATTGGACAAGGAAATTGGACCTTTGTATAAAAGGCTTATGGAGAAAAAACAATCGGAAAAGGAAATTGGGTCTTTGTATAAACGGCTTATGGAGAAAAAACAATTGGAAAAGGAAATTGGGTCTTTGTATAAACGGCTTATGGAGAAAAAACAATTGGAAAAGGAAATTGGGTCTTTGTATAAACGGCTTATGGAGAAAAAACAATTGGACAAGGAAATTGGACCTTTGTATAAAAGGCTTATGGAGAAAAAACAATCGGAAAAGGAAATTGGGTCTTTGTATAAACGGCTTATGGAGAAAAAACAATTGGAAAAGGAAATTGGGTCTTTGTATAAACGGCTTACGGAGAAAAAACAAATGGAAAAGGAAATTGGATCTTTGTATAAAAGGCTTATGGAGAAAAAACAATCGGAAAAGGAAATTGGGTCTTTGTATAAACGGCTTATGGAGAAAAAACAATCGGAAAAGGAAATTGGGTCTTTGTATAAAAGGCTTATGGAGAAAAAAACAATTAGAAAAGGTGATTGGGCATCTGTATAAATAGCTTACGGAGACAAAATAATTCGAAGGCAAATTGTACCAAAAAATAATTGGAAAAGGAAATTGGACTTCTGTATAAACGAGTTGTATGGGTAACAATTCTTTAGTGATCATAGAATGTTATTGTAGCTTTATTAATTGTACTCAAACTTCAATTCCCATGACATCGTGAGATTTGTTTTGGTTTTTGTACCGTTTGTTTGTAAATCTATTGCAAACATGAACCTATACAATGGTTTAACAAGTCGGAATTGGAATTTTTTAACTTATATTTCCAAGCATATATTACATATATAGAACACGTCAAAACTGGTCGGTCAGTAAGTTTTTCTTAAGCTACCGTCAGCTCGGAATGCAGTTATCTCTTGAGAAGACTTTGCGGCAACAGTCGAGTATGCATTGAATGTTCAAGTGGTAAGTTTAATATAAGCATAATTTATGTTCGTTTCTAGTATTAACATGATGTTTGAAATAAATAATACATACTAGCATAAGCTTCCTGATCCCGGTGATGCCTGGGCGGGGGCGGGTCCCGAAAGGAGCATATCCACTCGTCTCTGACCCGTAATATCCTCCCCGTGACACGCGCGTAATACTCGTAGTTCTCTCTTCCGAACAAATCTCCCGCACTAAATTGCTCGATCAGTTGACGCATTATGCGAGTGGCAACCTAATAAATTATATATTATTATATTTTATATTGACAAATCTGATTTTAACGTAACTTAAAATGAGGAAGAGGAGAACAATCTATATTTATATATATATATATTATTTCTTTACCACAAACTTAAAAAAAAACAATAGTTATAAACTTAAATATGTACAAAGGATAACTTCTCTTTGTGACGTCAAAATGTGCAATTTATTTAAATATAAAACTTAGTAATTCAATCAACTTTACATTATATACTTATACGCGAAATATGTGACGTCACACCTTAGTAATTATGACATGTGCAGTATAAAAAATCGCGACATTTGTGTGACGTAAGTTATAACCATTTTTTTAAGGTATAATATTCTCCTATATAAGGATATATAAAAATTTTGAAACTGACAACACGTCATATTATATCACAAAATCGGTTATAATCTAAGTCTACATACAGTGCAGGCACTGTCTATTAGATTTATTAGGGTTAGATGAGTCAGGATGAAGGGAAATGAGTAAGTAATTTAATTTGTGAATCAAGTGCTTATCTACGGAATGTAAAGGTCGGAAGTGCTAGCAAAAACAGGATGATGCAACCTAATGAACAAAAGTTATCTTACAAAGGCATTCTAACGATGTTTTTTGGATTAGATGAAAGAATTCTTTTGTAAAAAAAACGGGTTGCACGGGGGGAGTGCCGGCAGACGTCAAAAATTGAACATTAACGTTGTGCATTTTTGAATATTTCATAATGGTTAGGGTATTGCTTTATTTATATACAATATTCATCTATTGCGCTATCACACACAAATTAAAATTCAGTTTTGTATGAAATGTGCTACCAATTAAGCGTGCAAGCGCCGTCTTACGAATTTTCGATCAGGTTACGTGTCCTGACGCGAGTTTAACATTTTTTACCCATCCCAAAAGTGCACAACGCCGCTAAAGAAGTTTTCACTTCAAAAATTTGTTAGAAAAAAAAACACTAGCTATTTGTAATGAGTTCAATATATACAAATATGGTGAGGAAAAGCAATATATTTTACTTATGTATATGTTTTGTTAGTGCAAATTGTTAATACTTACAGAGACTTCGGCCTTTATGCAGCATAATATAAATATGTTAGTAAGCTACTTATAAAGCTATTTACACGTTAATAAAGTGATAAGTGAAGAAAAAGTTGCATTGATTAATTGATAATTATTCAATGCTTACATAATATATACAATAACGTATATACGGAAATAAGTCTTTATCAAAAGCATTCTCTTAGCATCGTAAATAGAGTCCGATAAGGAGTTAAGATCTCGGCTACTGATAACAGTGCATGGACATTCTGATTTCTACTAAAAGAATGCTAAGAATAAATACAAACTATCTTACAAAATATATAGATTTTTTTCATTATATTTAAGTCACTACTACCAAATATATTTCCGTCACTTCATAAAGGGTTTTGGTATTATATCTATATATCTACATATCAAGAAAGATAGATTTTTGGCTAAATATTGCTTATTAAGAATTTCATGATAACGAATAAATAAACTAGCAATCATTACATTTTTTTTATTGTGCCTGCCACTATTATTAAATAGTATTTAAGACGAAAACAAAATAAATCAACAAACACCGCCTACAATGGTGTCCCGTCCCACGTAAACACCATCCTTTAATATTATATTATAATAATACAAGTTGTAATTAATAAAAATTTCCAAACGATATAAAAAATTGTGTATCACAAAGTTAATTGAATCATTTTTTATTTATTTTACCTAAGAAAACTAGTTTAAAAACAAAAAGTCAAAGGTCATCCGGAAAACAGCTTTTTAGCCAGTAAATCGATTAGCTTCATTACCTACAATTTAATTTTGCAAGTAAAAAAAATGACAGCCAGAAAAAATAACATTAATATACCTTAGTTACTGAAATTCAATCTTTTATACTTTATAAACGAACTGACAGACAGGATTGGAAATAGACTTTAGTGCTTGCGACCTAGATGTTAGTTTAAAAATTCTAATTTAATTATGCTTACAAATGCAAGCGAAACAACAAAAATCTTACTCAATATAAAATGAGACTTTATTTATTCACTCTCTTACTCCTCGACTCCGTTCATTTACTTACGAAACTCCGGTTTGTAAGAGGCTACTTAAATGCTAACTGTGATTTTGCTATAAAAAAATCAGAATGTTACATGGTCCAGCAGCCAGCTGACGTATATTCCACCACGTTATGGTCAGCTGACTTTATTTTTCCTTCAAAATACTACTTAAACTATAATTCAACAAATTTTCAAACGGGAGGAAATAACTAAAAAAAATTTCTACATGTTTGGAAGGCTGTCACTGCTCGCCACACCCACGGAATCACAGCTGAGGGTCACGAGTAATCATAATATATATTCCTTATGCAGTATATGAATTTTAACTCGAGAGGAAATGATTGACCGAATTTAAATCTGGGTGCCGTACCATTATACTCAAAACTCCAAAAAGTAATTTTGACAGGTCAAAATAGGTCAGCTCTGAAGAAACTCAACATTGACTGATATAAAATGGCATTTTTTACAAAGATTTGATTTAAAAATGTATAATCATACATAATAATCATCATTGGTACGTCGTGGAAGCAAATGTGCGTCAACATGAATAAAAAAATCGAATAACATTGACGTGGGAATGTTTGAACCATTATCCACTTAAGTCAATAGTTGCATATGAAAGGTGCAGTCAATTGCATCGTATCAGCATACCAACCTTGAATCTCTGTACATCCTCCATTGTAGCGGTCTTCCCGTCGGACACGCACGAGTGGAAGAACGACGGAGCGACCGACACGCCCAGGGCCTCTGATGTCATCCCTGTGCCTATAACGTCACGGGATATTGGGTAATCACTTATATAGTAGTAGTAACACATAGATTCATCTATAGAAAGAAATATTAATTGCCGGATGTATCAGTTCTGAACGGCTATTGGTAATAATTTTTTTACAAATTTAGTTTACTCTTTTTTTGTTAAAGTAAGCTAAATTCTTGTAATAGAATGGGCTCATGTCAGTAGTGCAATAACTGGGATTCGGACCCACGACCTCAAGATCATAAATCCTGCTACTGTCGCTATACACATACATATTTGCAGTATATTAGCAATTGTTTTGCATATATGAATATGGCGTTGGATCTACGATCGATACATCGTGGGTTCAAATCCCATTCATTGGACTACTGTCATAGTCCACTCCTAACACAAGCATTTTAGCTTACTTGGAGGGGTTAAGGAATACTAGTAGTATGCTATCCATACTCCTACTACTCTTTATAAAAAATAAAAAATATAAATGTAATGCTCGCAACAAGTTTTACAAATGGGACCTTAAGTTTTAAAACAGCAACGCCAACCACTATTTTATATAGCTATTGAGAACCTTCTCCTTTTTTGCAGTCGGTTAAAAAATCCCCCGAGACAAAAAACATAGTTGACGGAAAATTTTCCCTATTTGTCTACAATTGAACAAAACAATTAAATTAAATAGGTAGAAAAAATAAAACGAAGAAAACAAAAGCAACAAATAAATCAAAGGAAACTTAACAGTTATTTACAACATCAAAAAATAGATCAAAGTATAAAATATGAGAAAAACAATAAAGCACATTGTTGTTTTATTATGTTTTTAATGGTCGGGATATAGTTTGTATGAAAGAAATTTATTAGAAAGTCGGAAAAGGTGGAAATTTAGATGGTAGGTACTACGGAAATCTGAATAAAAATAATATATGGTTGTTTGATAGTTTTGTTAAACGCACAATATAACCCACAAAAATAAACACAAAAGTCATAAAGAGAGAAAGATTATATTAGTATGAACAATAAATTAAACAATAAAATAGTAATTTTTATAACATTTCAATACATTGTGTATATATCATAAAATCCGTATCCGCGTCTAAATAGATCGTAGGAATCTGTAACGTATCAATATATTTACAGTTAACACTTCTAAATCAATTCAAAAGCAGTTTTATTCCGGATGTGCAAATTTTTATATTAAAAAAATCATTTTAGTTGTTTTTGCCTCAAGTATGTTTTAATATTAGTCATCAAATCGTTACTGCATACATAATTTTTAATGTTGGACATGTTTGTTTAAAATATAGCATTTTAATTTAATTGAAATAAGACATTCAAGATAAGCAGTGATGTGGTAGTACAGTTCTAGTGGTTAAGACCGAGTTCGATCCCCCACACAGACAAACACCACTTAACTTTTCTAAGTTATGTGTGTTAAGCAATTAAATATCACTTGCTTTAACGGTGAAGGAAAACATCGTGAGGAATCCTGCACTCCATAGAGTTCTCTATGTTCTCAAAGGTGTGTGAAGTCTGCCAACCCGCCCTGGGCCAGCGTGTTGGACTATGGCCTAATCCCTCCTTCTAAAAAGGAGATCCGGCTCAGCAGTGGACCATTAATGGGTTGTAGTGGTGATAATGATAAAGATAAAATAGGTTTATTTCAATCCCATTGAATTTCTTTTAACAAGCTTCTATTTAATTTCACCAGCGATAAATTGGATGACAATGCAATATTTTTATAACATGAAACTAATCTGATGATTGAACAGGCCTAATTTTAACTAATAGCAGCTTGTTTTTTTTATTTGTAGTCAGTTTTGTTGTACATATTAAGATGAAAAAAAAATCTTATTATTAGTAACATATTATTATACAAATCGACCCGCCCTGGCCTCCCATAGATGAAATTCATCACTTGTTTAGGTTTAAAAAAAATAATTTCCAATATATACGGGAAGTTAATTTAGTAGGAATTGAAGTATGATAGAATAAAAATGTTATAGAAACTACTTATAGAAATGGATGTAACGTTTAGTAGGGCAACACAGGAATTCAATGAGCTAAGTAATATCACCTTTATGTAACCACAATGACATTTCAAACAAATGCCATCCAATGCTAGCGCTAAACGAGTTAAAAGGGGGATAGAATAACATGGTTAATGGAGCGTTCGATAGTCCACTACATAGCCCGGTTTGTGATTGTGGGAACTGTGAATTGGATAACTATTTGTATCACTAATGTTACAATTGTTACATATATGTAATTCAATTCAATAAAACTAATAACTTTTTTTTCTTATTTCTCATCTCACTAATTAATATACATATTAGTAAACTTCGAACCTTTTTGTATATAAACTAGCTACCAGCTCCACCTTTGCACGGTTCCTCTAAGTCTACTATAACATGTATGTATTATACATATAAACCTTCCTCTTGAATCACTCTATCTATTGGTGAAAACCGCATTAAAATCCGTTAAGTAGTTTAAAAGATTTAAGTGAACAGACAGCCGAAGCGACATGTATACATATAGGAATCAGAAAAAATTAAACCAAATCCAAACAATAAATTACTCTTTTAATAACTTATTATTAAAATAAGGTACCTAAAAAAGTAAAAAAGTATGTCATTATAATATTGAAAAAATGAAATAATCTAAAGAAAGTTATTTCAGCCATCATACTTTTCGAGCGACCATGACACAGTAAAAGAAAACTAAAATATAATTTTTCGGAAAGCCACTCTATCATAATATCCGCTATTGTTAATAACGCACCATTAAACATAACAACATCCTTTACATTCAAATAAAATTATATTTTTGAAATAGCCCAATTTTCTTTTCGCAAAATTATCCGAAATATAATTATTGTCCTATTTAACTACGCTACTACTTTTTGTAAGATTTTGTATTAAAAAAAAATATATATTTTCTAATGGTTCTAATGCGTGATCATCTAGATCTCTATTTGTATCAAATTCGTATCTCTTACATTCTTTTAAAACTATTTTACAATCGCCCTCGGTTCTGGAAGAGCATCTCGTAAATGCCGAGTAACCTGTTGGTGGTAGGGATTCCCCGGTTAAAACCGCACGGGCCCACTAAAACCGCAGCAATTTTTTCTTCACTCCCCCTATACGCCCTGCTATCTTCGAGGTTGCATCTGATAGTATTGCTGATGTCCATGGGCAACAGTGGCCACTTACCAACAGGTGGACCGTCTGTTCGTTTGTGTCTTAACTACTATAAAAAAAAATGCAGATACAGATATTCATGAAGCGATAGGAGATAGATGCCTTGATGAACGTGTAGTAACAAAATCAGATAGCAACAATGAGACACCTACGAACTACGGACATATACATAACAATAGGAACTGTACATTGTAGTTCCTATATATAACTTAAATATGGAATTGTCCACACCAAATAAGTAAGCGGTATCGACGAACACAAGTGCGGTGTGTTTCATTGCGCACGCAATCGATGAACTAATTAAAATATTTGATTTGGCAACTGAATGTTCAAGTGGATGACCCATAAAAATGTAAGAACATCCGGTTTTTGTCACTTGTCAGCAGATCAAATATATGGCTGTTGAAATATATGAATCTCTCGGTTTTTTCCATGTTG
This sequence comes from Limenitis camilla, assembly GCA_905147385.1. NCBI lineage: Eukaryota > Metazoa > Arthropoda > Insecta > Lepidoptera > Nymphalidae > Limenitis > Limenitis camilla. The sequence continues at coordinate 6,015,697 of LR990245.1, read as the reverse complement.
ATTGCTCTATATACTCCAGAACAGAGAAGTCTTGAGTAGTTCGGGAACGACTTAGGTGGGAAGAGCGCTACTTTAGGGGAACTATACGACTAGTTCTTGGTCGTTCATCGATCATCTCGCACTTAGTTATTTTTATATATACTTCTAGGGATGCAAACAATACATCTATTTTTTTTAAAGCCGATTCGATATTGAAAGCCATAACATCGATGAAACATCGTTCTTTAAGAGCGATGACATCTCTCTCTTAGTCACAAACGTAGATTTTTCGAACTTTTTAAATAAAAATAAACAGATTTTTGTTCCCTTTATTTCTTTTTTTTACTAATTTATAAAAAAAAAAGAAATAATGAACTTAAGGACCTAATTAGTTCTCCATTGAATTGCGAACTAAATTGAGTGCTCTCCAGTGGTGACCCACTAGGCTCAAAACTAGAACAGAGATACCAAAACTTTTTGTCTCGTACTTCTGTTTTCGGATTTGTGCAAATTTTTTTAGTTTCTCGCCTTGGACGCCTCGTAGCTTTTAAATTGTCGGTAACTCCCTAAAGTCGTTATAGAGCACTTTAGGAATCAGTGCTCTCGAATACAATCGAAACCATTATACAACCGGTCACAAGTTTTTTTTTAGGAAGCTAAATCTAAATGCCATGTTAACTGTAAACCACCGTAAAATGTAGGTACATGCTCTCGTCCAAGTAAATATAACGAACATAATTTTCCTGAGTGTACTATGTTAACACGTATATAAAACTAAAAATACAGTGTTTGAGTTACAGTTATTAGATAGGGTAAACGTAAATGACGAGCGTTCCACAGCCAGAGCACTAAACCGTACAATGTAATGTACAAGTAGGTCAACCACGGCAAATAAGTAGAGATTAAATAATCGCACAATGGCCGCTTAGCTCGATGCTCGTTACTCGTTGCATCATTAGATCGGCCACAGCCCACGCCTATAGTAATTGGCAAAATTAGACTAATTATTTTCAGTTCCAATGAACCAGAGGAATGCATTTTTTTATGTTAACTCCGTATCAAACACGCGAAGGTCTAATTATAATGCAAAATATTGTATTTTTTTTTACAAATAGCTGCTTTATGACAAATTAACTAACACCTGTGGGTTAAAAAAAATGTTAACTAGCACAACTTTCTTTTATCAAAAATAACAGACATAAATTAGTATCGTAGGCTTTTTAGGGTTCCATATCCAAAGAGTAAAAACGGGACCTTATTACTAAGACTATCCGTCCGTCCGTCTTGTCTGTTCACCAGGCTGAACCGTGATAGATAGACAGTTGAAAATTTCACAAATGATGTATTACTGTTGCCCATATAACAACAGATACTAAAAAAAGAATAAAATAAATATTTAAGGGGGGCTCACATACAACAAACATGATTTTAACAAGCTATTTTGCCAAATATTGGTACGGAACCCTTCGTGCGGGAGTCCGATTTGCATTTGGCGGGTTTTAAATTGTTACGTGGCATGAGCCTAATGACCACTCCCATAGCTTTAATGCCCTCCTCTTAACTAACGATACTAACAAAATAATTTAATTTAGATTTCTTACCAGCTTTATCAGCGTTCGAAGCCATCACCCTGAACGTACCGAAGAGTAGCACCAATAACCTCTGAGTGCAGATAGGCAGTGCTAATAGCAACCTGTGAACAAATTACACTGCTATACATAAATCGTATAAGATATTAGCTATTGAATAAATTTAGATTATAGATGATCAAAAAAATCAGTTACAAAACCCACATTGCATTCAAATTCAGACGTTTGTAATATTTTTTTGTTTATAAACCACGCGACATACGTGTGAAATTAAATAATTAAAGCAAAAGTAGACGGCGTTTAATGATCGTAATGACCCAATTCAGGAGGAAAATTAAGAGTCCAACATAAACAAGGGGGTAACGACCTCGCAACCATCAGGGTCGTCTACCATCGTTACTAGACAGAATGAGCGTAATAATTGATTGATTACAGGATAATCTAAGGTTATATCTCTATTTATTAAATACTCTCCTCCTTTCTCTTCTCCTTAGATCCTCCTATTAGATCTCTATTTATTATATTTATTATATTAGACTTCTCAACTAAATTTCACAAAGTCTTTTATTGTTCAGGCTGTTACTTTATGGAATGATCTCCCACTCAATATTAGACAATCTAATACATTGCATAAATTAAAAAAAAAATATCTATTTATTAAATTTACTTATGTTAATGTAGTGTCTTATTTTCTTACAATATTTATTAATGTATTATAATTGTATTTATATTAAATTATCTGTATACATGTATGATGCTTATGTATTCAGATGTAGGTTTTAAGCAATTAGTATATTATAGCTACACCACCTTCAATTTTATCTTCGTTTTTTCCTTTTGAAACGGGGGTTGTCTGGAAGAAATGGCTAATTAGCCGTAAGACCCGTTGTATTTCAAAATAAATTTTTAGTTGTTAATTTATCTAGTTTATTAAGTTTTTGTGGTGAACAATAAAGATATATAAATAAATATTTAAATTAGTATTGTTACACTTACTATACTCGAACTGATAGTATTAGCGTTAGCATATTCATAGGAGTCACTTTCGTTGCGTGATTCTAAACTACTTGTTTCCGTCCCTCTTTGTTTTTTATTTCAATTATTCACTTCCACGTTATTATTGTTAGAAATAAACATACGATTATATATTCCTTATTTGTTTACGGATAACTTTGCACAGTAGAAATTAAAAACAGGTATCATTAAGAGGGCGTTCATTAATTACGTGAGGTTTTCTAGAGGGGATGGGATCAAACTAAATCTTTGCAAATCTCACTTAGGTAGGGCTTCTTAGTAAGCTTAGCACGTTTTTCTATTTTTTTTCTAGCAGAAATCGGTATACACTTGCATGAAAAAATATTTCTAGAATAAAATATGGCCAAAATGACTTTGACTTTGAATTTAAACTTCAATAAAAGTAATAGAACGAATTGTGTTTTTGTTTTTTCTGTCAATAATCCGCGTGAGGTTAGGGGATTGGGAGGAAGTTGAGGAAAATATTATGAAAAACTTACTATAGGGGGAAGGGGAGTCGAAAAATTCTCTAAAATGACTAATTGATGAACGCCTCAAGTTAAATAATAGTTAATACCTACTTAAACTCAAACAATAGTCTAACAAATCTTATCAATTTGATAAGAGCAATGCATTGATATCATGCAGGGCTGTAGGTATCAATTAAAACATGAGAATTAGAGTCTTGACAAAGAGGTCGTCGGACAGACAAACAACTAAGCGAGCTTATATAGCCTTATAAGCTACTTGTTCATTTTGAGGAACCCTAAAAATATTTATTCAACAATTAGAATTGTCGTGTGTAAAATGTTGTTGAACTGAAAAATACCTTTTTTATTGATTTTTTTTAATATTATCTGCCTTAAATAAATATAGACGAAATAAGAGAAGAAAAAAAGAAAAAAGGAAAAAACTGAAAAACGTGACCTATGGTATTATTAATTCCCATGTTATTTGTAGTTAACTGGATTACTTCTAAGTTTTAGTTTTTATTTGTTTTTACTTCTTAGCTACATTACATAAAAAATTGATTGTTATAAGACTCAGCTCAGGATTCACTTAAATGGTAGGCATTTGGTATCTACAACACAGGGGATCCTAGTGTAGGTATCAGTGAGCCAGACTAGGTATATGCTGCAACAACATATGTGCCACATACTTTAAAGATAACTACTATACTTAGCATAAGAATCACATGTATTTTGTAGTTTGAATAAATGATCTTCTAATAGACACAAGAAGTTCTAAGTACATCTGTTGCACAGTACACATGTTATATGTATTACTATTTTATAAATGTATTTGTAATTTGAATGCAAATGAACCCTGATAAATGAAGACACATTAAAATTCACGTACGTAAACAAGTATTGTTCTGTACTAGTATTATTTAACGTACAACACCATTCTGCGATACACAATGATCCATTGACAATGTCTTAACGTTATGCAAGGAATTGCATCTATAACGACAATCATCATTCCTAATGAAGGTATATGAACCACAAATGGGTAGATGATAAAATATGCTATTTTTATCATATCATAAATATTCTTATTTACCAACACTTATTAGTTTTTTACAACAGCCTTTTTGCTGAGTATACTATACATTTTTTGGTTACTAAAAGTGTTCTTTCTTTTCACTCCTAGACGTTCCTTATAAAAAAAATTAACCATTATCTTGTAATGCAAAAGAAGAATTGTATAAAATACTAACTGACCCAGCAACCGTTGTTTTGCCACCGTAGGCCACCCTTATCACTTAGGGGGATGAAAAATAGATACTAGCCGATACTCAGACCTACTGAATATGCATATAAAATTAGGAGTAGGGTAACTATTGTAACACGAGAATTTTATATAATATTGTAACACAACAAATGTCCATTACATTCGAATTTATGACATATGAAAAAACGCGTCGTTAATCATTATACAAATAAAGCAAAAGCTGCGCAAAATAGAGTTTGCTATTTTCAAACGACTTCCTTCAAAAAAGGAGGACGTTATTGTTCGTCGAAATATTTTTTATGTATGTTCACCGATTTCTCCGTCAGTTGTGGACCGATTTTCAAAATCCTTTTTTTATTCGATAGAATGCACTTCCGAGGTGGTCCCATTGGAACCAATTCCTTCATCAGGATCTGATGGTGGGATCCGGAGAAATCGAGGGAAAACCTCAAATTTCAAAGGCACTTACAATGTTTTTCACATATTTTATCTATAAAATTATTGCTGAGCTGATATGAAGGAAGACACAACTCTCAACGGTTAGGAGTTAGAGGATACTACTTATGGGGACGTACTGACAACTAATTGTATACTTTGAAGTTATTTAGGTAAGCTGATAAAAAGAGAAAAATAAAATATTTAAAAAAAATTGACCCGATTTCAAAAAATAAATAATGAACTCACTAAAAAGTAAAAAATAATCAAACTTAGGTTTTTAACACACTACCAACTGATCCAGTTTCAAGTCGGTGCCGGTGTTATTTTAAGGGAATGTAATCTCGCGAGATTGGGGCTCAGGCGAGATCTCGCGAGTTTATGAATAACTAGGGGCCCTTCCCGGCTTCGCACGGGTGGATAATTTTTTTTTAACATTTTGGCTCCCGCATTCTGTCGCTCCCTCTATCGCCGCGTTACTCGCTGCGCTGCGAGGCACTCCACACCGCGCCGGCGGCCCGTCTGGGATTATTTTTTATTTATCTTAATATTTTTATATCTTTTGACTGGAATGTCTGATTTCAATAATTCAAAAAGTAATTAACAGGTATTGAAACAGTCTTCATTACGAAATAATTTATTTGGATAAGAATTAATACAAAGTTATGGAAAACATGGTCTGATTTTGATAGGCATTTTTATCAACTTTTAAAATGTAAAAAAGTAGTTATAGTGACTTAACTACAATAGTTGGACATATGGTCTCGCGGAGTTTTTTGTAGATATTGATACGTTCTATAATATTGTAAAACATTTTTTTGTTCTATCATCAATACTTTTCGCAGCGCATGCTATGAAAGATATTTTATGGCTAATTTTTTTGCACCTTGTGTTGGTTTTAGTGAGAATTTCTGGGGATCTCTAATTTTTTCTTGTAATAAATATAGCCTATGTTACTCAGGGATAATGTAGCTTTCTAATGGTGAAAGAATTTTTGAAATCGGTCCAGTAGTTTTTATGTTTATTCGTTACATACAAAAATACAAAAATCCAAAAATACAAATCTTTCCTCTTTATAATATTAGTATAGACAAACCGCGAGATCTCGCCAAATACGAGATCTCCCGAAATTGGCAGTTTTGTACAGTGCAACCTCAATATAACGAATAGTGAGGTTAGGTTGGTCAAAAATTTACTTTAGAGATAAAATAGTTTAAAAATAAACTAGTCGCGACATAAATCACATACTATGGGATTAAGGGTCATCATATATTGGTACGTTATATAAAGGTTTGGAGTTAATTAGAGGTATATTGAATCTTATGGACAATTCAAGAAGATTACGAAAAATTTGTTATATCTAGGAAGTCATTATATCGAGGTTCGTTACATTGAGGTTGCACTGTATAACACCAATCCTACATGGACGACATGGACTATTGATTACTAGTCCTAATCTTATTGTTGAATATTATCTTTAACTGCTAATTAAAGTGTTTAGTGTAAAAAACTATTTTTAGTGTAAAAAACTATTGAAAAGATGTTAATGTACCGTGAAATGGATTGGGCTGTTGTGGAAACCAGCTTAGTGAAACGGTGAAGGACATCTATAATTTTCATAGTTAAAAAACACTGACAATATAAAAGCATTTAAACATATATCAACATCATGTCAATGATCAATAGAGTAATGCGTACAAAATCATTATTTTTAATATTATCCTAAGTATATTTTAATAGTTAATAATAAAGTTGAAAATGGTCTAAAATAGAGATACTTTTTACTTTAATTGTGTGATATTTCATTGGATCCGGAATGACGCCTAGAAAAATGTGCTAAAAGCGTATTGAAAATGTTTAAAAATTTAAAAATGAGCAAAAAAAAAGGCATTTTGCTTTTCGCCAATTGTAAAGGAAAAAAAATTGAAATAATTATCGTAATCATTTTTCGTTTCGCGGACCCTTTCTTATAGGTATACAAACTTAACAAGATCACGCTATAAAAGTTATAAAAATATTTGTACTTGAATAAAATTACTTGCATTTTACAGTTTTTGTCAAAGCAAACTCTATGTTAACTATGTGTAAAAATGTTCTGAACATGAATAGTAAAACTTAACAAAACATACCTTCTTATTGCATCTACTTGTTGATCAGCTGGCAGTTCTACAGCAGTAAACAATTGCATTTCTCCCTCACGACCAAACACTCCTCCAGGGATCTTCCTAGAGCAAGTGAAATAAAATACTTTATTTAGTACAAATATTATTAGAAGTAAAATTAGCAGTGATTATGATCTGGAGCAACAGAAACACAAGTATTTGTTTTAAACAATTAAATATCACTTGCTTAAACATTGAAGAGGTGAGGAACATACATTGAACTACATTGTGAGGAAACCTGCACTCTCACTCACAACACTAAGAGTTCAGAAACAGTTTTCAAGTGTGTGAAGTGTGTTAACGCACTGGGCCAGCCAGTAGTAGATGATAACATAACCTCTTCCACATTGAGGATGAGACCTCAGCAGCGGGTGCTTCAGACAACAGTCAATTCTTGCAACTTTTAAAACCAAAATATTTTTAATACCTTAAAAATTTTTTGAGTACACTGGCTATAGTGTAAACAGAGTAGTTATCTACATTAACGAGTCGTCCAGCTTGCAGGAAATGTATGAGTTTCTTCATAGCACCTTGATGGCCTGGCGCGCGAAAAACATCGCGGCGCAAGGGCGCTTCTTTGTTCAGTTTCAAGATCAGCACCTACCAAAATTACTTATTTTACCACACATTACACATACAAATTATAATCAAAATTTCTAAGTAAGTACAACAAGAGAGAGTTTGTTTGTTTGTTTGTTTGCTTGATTATGCTAATATTTTAGTGTTAGATAGCCCATTTATGAAGGAAGGCTATAGGCTATATATCATCACACTAAGATAAACAGGAACGGATGATCACAAGTGCAAAGTTGCAATGGTCAGCTAACAATATAAAAGTTGTATCACCCACTAAGATCTCACATTTTATATAGAATTTTAGTAATCCCTATAAAGATTCTCCTCTCACCAGTTCATATAAAGTTGGGCTTTATGAAACTATTTGTAAAGCTAAGATCATATAAAAATGTATTTATTTATCAGAAGCTAAACGAAAAATTCAAAGAATTTATGGTAGTTATAATATGATGGAGGAGTCCAAACTCTTGGTTGTGATAATCTAAAGAGATAAGAGTGTGATAAAAAAATCTAATACTAAGTATGATTTTAGTAACCAAAAATAAGGTGTAATTAAATTAGCTTAAAAAATTTTACAGGATTTTTTGTTGGCTATATCAATAAATTATCATACCCAATGCAATAAAATTTATTTTACATATTTATTGGAATAATTAGGGTTGCCCCCTCTCCTAATATCCATCTAATATCATACTGTCTTTCCCAACTCCCGATTTTAATTTTAACCACAATCATTTTATTTTCTTAATCAACAACTCCATAGTAGAGAAATAATTTAAGTGTGCCAATGTTAAAGGCTGATTATGTTTGAGAATAAACTATAACATAAATTGTAGTGAACATTTAGATTTTATAACAAAGACAGACCTGAAAATATGTATAAATACGAAATATGACTTTAAATTCCACTAAGTAAATTTTTTTTTGAGACATTGTAAACAATGAAAAAATGTCAAGTTTTTTAATAATTTAATATTAATTAAAATGTTAATTTATCAAAAAAATTGATCGAAAATAAAATTACTATTTAAGTTTTGAATACTAATTAATAAATTGTTTTCTTAATCACATACCCACATTCTTATAAGTTAATAATTTTAAATAAATCGCGCCTTTGTATGTAAGAACCAGATTTATCTTATATATCCCCTGACCGCAACATTTTCAGGTGGTAGGAAAGGAATAATAAATAAGAATACTAACTAGCAAAGGTCCCGGTATATCATCCTTGCATACTTCGTGTAAGGGCACACCGAACTTTACTTTTTCCAGTCGTCTTGGGTAAGGCAAAGAGTTTGGATGGCCACAAGAAGTAACTACATTGCTGAGTGTAGCTGCTCGCCGGTGCATCCGCCTCGCCCAATTGCTCATCTTGTAGCGCTTCAACTCAACACACCTCAATTCTGGACTATTCACCAAACATTTTGAACAAATATAAGTTCGATAATTTAATAACCGAATCCATTGCACTATTTATACATTTAAATATGAGTTCCGAGTTTCCCAATTGTCATACTACCGAGATGTAGACTAGTCTAACAGTAACAACTCGAACTCGTTTTATGTTCGATAAGCTTTATTTCAGAATTATCGACTGATTGTGATCAAGTTGCTTTATTTCTCTCCTGTCCATCATATATAATCTTTATAGGAAATATAGGTAATAAAAGAACTGGACACTGCAGCCGCACAGACACGCACAAAATCACCCACAGACTGTCACAGGCAGATTCAAGACAGACTTGAACAACAACAAAGCAATTCTCTCTTTGGATGATAATTGATGATATGAATTAGGGATGGCGAATGGCGAATAGCGTCCCTAATCGGAGGAACCGGAGAATCGTTTCAAATAAAAATGAACCTTTTAGATCGATATATAGCATTAACTGAATCGATATTTCACTTCAGAAAATAAACATTCGATTTTTTCTGTAATTTTTCTAAAAATTGACTAATCGGCTGCCGATTTTATAAAATGAGTTTGGGCGACAAGACCTTTTTACTCTTCACCTCGGTTAGTGCAAAAACTATCTCACTTTATCTCTATCTAAGGCTCCATTGACGATGATGATCTTTTAACTTAGGAGGCACAATATTTACATTCTAAATGTAAACTCGACAAAAAGATAGATTTTGAGGAATCGATCTTTTTGGTCTCGATTTTTTTGTGAATCAATTTATAGGTGTGCCCTATAAATTGATTCACAAAAAAATCAAAAAATGAATTGAATCACTATAGAATGACGGTTGAAAACAATGAATAATACTTTAATGTTTCCAGAACATCGATATATGGTTCATAAACATCGAAGTTAACGTCGATGTTTTGATGAAAAAACCCCGCAATGAGGGACCTCAGATCCTCCTCCCACCTCTGGATCAGGGCTCGCTGGGAGTTTGATCCCTGATCCTTTCAACCTCCTCCCCTCGGGGCGTCTCACTTCTCGCCCTAAGACTCACCCGTAACTCATATACTGCTGCGAGCACCTCCGCCTAGAGTTCCCAGGGTGGATCGCCCGAAAGCAGTGTGGCCGCCGTGACACTATCTGGTAACTCCGTATCGCTCTCAAAGCTATGATCCTCTGAGGGCCCTGTTCCTAGAAGTGATTGCGTCCGCCCATACGGGTGCCCCGTACAGTGCCATGCTCCTTACAATGCCGACGTAAAGACGCCGACATGGGGAGTTCGGTCCCCCCTTGTTGGGCAGTAGTCTGCCCCCTTTGGCCTCCTCCCATATGACCTTTCTCTACTCCAAATATGCCTCCAACATCTGCCTGAGATAGAGAGGCACTTCATGGAACCGGAACGCCGCACGTATCGTCTCAAAGAGGAGGCTGTTAAAGGCGTTTGCCACGTCTACGGAGACGGCCATAACCTCCTTTTCCTTCCCGCACCGCCTCTGAGGCAAACCAGTTTTAGTTGGGATAAGGCATCGATTTTAGACCTGAACCCGAAACCTGAACCTAAAAGGTGAAAGATCCGGCCCCACCTCCACTAGGTGTCGAACAAGACGGGCAGCAGAGAATATTCTCAAATAGTTTACCCGTCTCATTCAGCGCAGCACTATTGGCCTGTATGCCGCCGGAGAGCCCAGTGGCCGGCCCTCCTTCGGTAGCAGACACAATCGCCCCTCTTTCCACGACTTCGGGAACTCGCCATTCTCGAGACAGCGGTTAAAAAGATCCCGAAATCGTCCTTCAGCTCCCTCTCTGTATCCGGGTCGTAACTTTGGCGTTTACGACACCGAACATAGACCCTTCGCGTCCTGTGACAGTTCACCCGATGTGCAGTAATTTCGGACCACCAATAAAGGTAGCGACGTCTCTCTCGGTGCCGGCTGGCCCTAGGCATGGCCGCATCACATACCCGGACCAGAAACGTTGTGCATGTGGCCTGCCAGGTCTTCTACTCTGACATTCTCCGGCAAGCCATTGGCAGCAAAGCCCCATCTCTGCACGATCGCCGCTTCCTTACCTAGCTCTCTGTCGAGTCAACCAAGGGCCAGCGAGGAAGCTTGCAATTGCGACCCCTGGAGGATTCCTGCTGAGACGTCTTCCTGAGACGTCCACCACCTGTTGTGTTCAGCAGTAATAGACCCGATTGGTAAGCCCAGACTTGGACCTCTCTTCCTCTGGAATTCGTAGCGGTATTTCCCCAGGCATGACTTTTGGCGTTAAGATCCCCGAGAACAAAAACCTGCCTCGGGGCTTGTCGGCTGATCGCAGCTCTAACCGAGTCGGTTGCAACTTTTCCCTCCCATCACATGGTCCGTCGGTAGGCGGGAATGCACAGGAAGGCACAGGACACCTCACCACCGCCGTTCCCATACCGGCAGGACCGGGCTACTGCTGTCGCTACCTTCTCGCTGGTGACAAATTTTGTAGATTATGAAACTTAATGAACAGCTGATTCGTTCGAGATTTCTGGATTAGTCAGTAAGATCTTTTTATCCAGTTCTCAATTTTTAATATTATTTTTAAACTAAGATTATACAGCACTATATATTTATTTTATATTACGGAAGGGTAATAAGTACTACACTAAAAAGAGAGGTTTGCCCACAGGAAGTGAGATAGGGATACGTGGGTATTTGACTCAAACTATTGTTTCAAGTGTGGCCTCCATCTTTGGTAGAGCCAGTCTTATGTATAGAGGTCAATGTTTTTACATGCTCTGTGATGTGATAGCATCTGTGTTTTATCTGTGGATAGCATAAACACAAAATACAAATACCGTATTGAAATTGAATAAATTGATTGCCTACCTACTTTGTCTTAGACAAATTTGCTATAAATTAAAACCTATAGTAATTGTTTTAATAAATATATATATTTATATATTTCCGCATTAAGAACGTCTTTTAAAGTTTCAATTAATAACTTTAAAAATGTCCGACTGGGAAGAAGAACCGCAAGATTGCGCTGCCGTTGCAGTTGCTCCGCCACCAGTGTACCATGCTAGGGTTTTTAATTCTTCTGGTCGAGGAAGAGGAAACTCAAGAGGTGGTTTTAGAGGACAAAGCAATGAATCTAATTGGCGTACACGTGGTAACGACTCGAGGGATAACAGAGACAACCGGCGTAATTTTCGTCAGGACGATGGAAATAAAAAAGAAATTACAATTCCTTCGCATAAAGTAGGTCGTGTTATTGGTAAAGGAGGTACGAAAATTCGTGAACTTGAACAGGATTCGCAAGCTAAAATCAAGATTGGTGATTCAAATGGAAATAATACTGACATAACCTTGTTTGGTACTGATGAAGCGATTTCTATGGTTGAAAGTAAAATCAATAATCTCATTGAAGAACGTAAACCTCCTCCCATTGAAAATCTCAATAATAGCAATGCAAGTAACCAGTCTAATGAATTTATGAAGAAATCTGAGGGTGGGGAAGAAATTATAGATTGGGATAAACTCAATGCCTTCTATGACAACCATCAACAAGAAAGATGGAATAACTTAACACCAATTGTAAAAGATTTTTACAAAGAAGATCCCATGGTTGCTAAAATGTCTCAAACTGAAGTAGCTCGTTGGCGTTTAGCTAATCATGACATACAGGTCAAAAGAACTTTTGATGATAAACCTGATTTGCGACCAATACCTAATCCAGTCCTAACATTTGAACAAGCATTTCAACATTATCCAGAAATCTTGGAGGAAATTCGTAAACAAGGATTTCAGAAACCATCACCAATCCAGAGTCAGGCATGGCCAATATTACTGAGGGGAGATGATATGATTGGTATTGCTCAAACAGGTACAGGAAAAACATTAGCATTTCTTTTGCCTGCTTTAATTCACATTGATGGGCAAACTACACCAAGAGACAAAAGAGAGGGTCCAACAGTTTTGATTATGGCACCAACTAGGGAACTTGCATTACAGATTGAAAAAGAAGTTCTGAAATATCAATACAGAGGTATAAAATCAGTCTGTTTATATGGAGGAGGAGACAGGCGAGAACAAATTAAAATTGTTACTAAAGGAGTGGATATTGTAATTGCAACCCCTGGTAGACTGAATGATTTGGTGATGGCTAGACATTTGAACATAATAAACTTTTCATATATAGTTCTGGACGAAGCCGATAGAATGCTAGATATGGGATTTGAGCCACAGATCAGGAAATCATTGTTTGACGTCAGACCTGACCGTCAAACAGTAATGACATCTGCTACTTGGCCATCTGGTGTGCGACGTCTTGCTGAATCATATATGAAAGATCCAATTCAAGTTAATGTTGGTTCTTTAGATCTTGCAGCTGTACACACAGTTACTCAAAAGCTAATGTTTTTGGATGAAGATGATAAAGAAACTGCATTATTAGAGTTTATTCAAAACATGGATACAAATGATAAAATTATAATTTTTTGTGGCAAGAAAGCCACTGCCTCACATATAAGCTCAGAACTGTGTCTGAAAGGAATAGAATGCCAATCTCTACATGGGGATAGGGATCAGTGTGATCGTGAGGCTGCTTTGGAAGAAATGGTGGATGGGACTGTGAATATTTTGGTTGCTACTGATGTCGCTTCTCGAGGAATTGATATAAAAGACTTAACTCATGTAGTTAACTTTGATTTCCCAAGACACATTGAAGAATATGTTCATAGAGTAGGCCGAACTGGTCGAGCTGGTAAAACAGGGATAGCACTGTCCTTTGTGACAAGGAGTGATTGGGCCAATGCTCAAGAATTAATAAAGATTTTAGAAGAAGCAAATCAAGAGATACCTGATGAACTACTATTAATGGCTGAAAGATTTGAAGCAATGAAAATACGTAGAGAGAGAGAGGGTGGTGACAGGCGTGGTAGAGGTGGCAGAGGAGGTAGAGGGCGTCGTGACCGATATTAATTGGAATATGTTCCTGTTACTACCATAGTACATTTTTGTACGTAACATTTCCATCCTACTTTATATTCTACTTAAATGTCTACCATGTGCATGTATGCACTGGAATTTAAAGTTTTCATGACTATTATTTATTTTTTAGCATTTATTTTTGGAAACTAAGGTTGGCAGAACAAAACTTTAAAACCGTAGGTGAAAAATAAAGCAATGGAATTGCTTGATGAATCATACTAACAAAAAAAATTGCGTTTTTTCCTTTAAATAATGTTTGAGAATTTTGGGCTATAACACTTTCTGCCTAGCCTTAGTTTTCTTATTCTGTGATTGGTGATACCACTAGTTGCCTGTGATGTGTTTTATTATGTTAAAAAATGTAGCAACATTATGTCAGTATTTTCTTAATGTAGTTACAGTTTTGAGTCTCAAGACCTTATTTTTGTATTAGTAGTAAATAAAAATATGTAGTAGTAAATAAATATAAGAATTTGTATCCCTTAATAATTGCTTAGATAATAATAGAAGTTAAGTTAGATTTTATTGTTTAATGTTGTTACGAAATTAAAGTCTTCATTCTCTGAGATGTTTTTTTATTTAATAAAACTCGGCAGTTTCTATTTTAGTTTATTATTTGATATTAATAAAGTTGGAACAGGTCTTTAAAAGTTATAATGAATACAATATACATTAAATATTTAAAAAATACGACATTTTTAACCTCGCCCAAAACAATCCATAAAGCGTAAGCTTAGTGTTGTTACTTGATCGTATTTATATCACAATAAACATACGGACACGCTTAATACTATTGAGTGCATATTGAAACTGCAATACACAATGAGATTATAAATAAAATTTCGAGAATGGATTTCCTTTCGGTGTCGCAAATATTTTAGGAAATACAATCACCGACTGAAACAACTGTAAATAAATAATTTCAGTATAATTACTAAAAGTCTATACAAAGGAAACGGACAATATGAACTTTTGGTTGGACTTAAACAATTTCTAATCTCTTCATTTCTTTGAGAAGTTCAACGCCCATTTTGGCTGGAGAGCGAGTAACAATTACGTTTGCTTTTTCTAAAGCTTTTATTTTGTCCATGGCGCCGCCTTTTCCGCCGGAAATAATAGCTCCGGCGTGACCCATTCGCCTTCCGGGCGGGGCAGTTAGACCAGCGATGAAAGAGACCACGGGTTTAGCTTTTTGTCCCTGAAAAATATAAAAGCTATCTTAAGTATTTAGCTACCATAATAGTATTTTTTTAGTGGTTATGACGTTCATGTAGATGAACCTCTGACTATTCTGAGTTATGTGTGTTTGAAGCAGTTAAAACGTGAACTTCTAACAGTTCTCCATGTTCTCAAAGGTATGGAATGGACTATGACCCAAGCCCCTCTTCATTCTGAGGAGACTCGGCTCAGCAGTGGGCCATTAACCGGTTATGATGAAAGTATTTTTATTCTAAAGATATTATTCTAAACGCAACTACAATTTATTTATAACAAATTCCGATTTTTTAAATGAATAGCCATAGGTAAATGAACAATAAAAGAAAACATCATACACACTAAAGGATATTTTATAAAAACTATACGCATTAAAACTTAAATTTCATTATAATGTAACTTTAAATGTATACAAAGGTGTTCGACGATGATGACGAACGTTTTCGTTATAAATAGCGTAAATATTGACGTGTGTGGTAAAATATCGTCAATATGCAATTGATTACGGTACGCCACTTCAGAATAATCTCAAACGATATCTACTTCGTAAAATTCATACAAACACTGATTTTATTTTTATTCAAACTAAACATTACTGAAAATATAACATTGTAATTTCAAAAGAAAAATAATATTATGACGTCATGTTTTAAATGTATTAATCTCGTCATCTTAGTTTCTAATCTATATACTAATATATAAAGCTGAAGAGTTTGTTTGTTTACTTGAACGCGTTAATCTCAGGAATTACTAGTCCGATTTCAAAAATTCTTTCAGTGTTAGGTAGTCCATTTATCGAGGAAGGCTATAGGCTATATATCACCATACTAAGACCATTAGGAGCTGATGATCACAGGCACGAAGACGAAAGGGTCGAATAGTAAATTCATAAATAAATAACGTTATAGGTAATATAAACTTACAGTGTTCATTTGAATCAAGTAATCAGACGCTAGTTCCTCAGCATTGCCTCCGATTTCTCCAATAAGAATAATCCCCTTCGTGTCGGGATCTTTTAGGAACACTTCCAAGCAATCGATGAAATCCGTTCCGTTGAAAGGATCGCCCCCGATACCGACGCAGAGCGTTTGTCCCAAGCCAGCCTGTAATTTAGTGATTACAATACTAGATAATAAATACATCAGAGACATAATTTTATAACATTCAAGAAAACATGATGGCAGTAATTAGGGGGCGTCCATTAATTATTTGAGGCATTTACGAGAATTTATCGACCCTCCTGACCGCTACGTGAGATTTCGTAAGATTTTCCTCAACTTCTCCTCCTCCCCTAATCTCACGTAATATTCTTCAAAACTTATGTTTTGACGTGTTGGATTATTGAGAAAAAAAAACAACTTGTTTTATTATTTTTATTGAAGAGTAGCAAAGACTAGTATTTGTGAATATTACTATAATTTAAAATCACAATCATAAAATCAAATAATAAATATTAAACAAAAATTTAGAAAAGATACTAATTCAGTCCATAAAGTCAGATTTGGCCATATTTTTTTTTCTAGAAATATTTTTTCCTGCAAAAGAACTATTACGTGATATTTGCTAAGACCCCCCCTGGTCTTAGCTTACCTTCTTAAGTGAGCTTTGGAAAGATTTAGCTTGATCCCCTCCCCCCTAGAACACCTCACGTAATTAATGGACGCTACCTCACCTATAACTCTACTACTACTACTACACACTATGCTTTTATACCGAGGTTTAGTTTTAAAACGGTTCTAGTGTAAACAAATTCTGTCGTGATAGAAAAACACGGTGGAGTTCATGGATAGATTATATTAAAACTAGATTATGGGTGTGGCCACCTTTTAAATGCAAAATAATACCCCTAAACGAATAGTACGAATAGAAAATCCTGTGTAACCCTAAAGTAGCGCTACGGTTTATTTTTAAAACCGTTCAATGTTTACTTTTGTCCCCAAAAAAAATGCGCGTGCTGGATCGTAATATGGTCTAAAAGTCAGGGGAGAAGAGATTCTTATAAAAAGAAGAACAACTAATATTTATTCTACAAGGAAGCCAACAAGCCGACGGACTAATGATTAGTAATCATCTGTTTCCTTTAATATTAGTGACATAAAAGAACATGTTTTGTATTACTGATGGGACACTTGCGTTAGTTTTTCTAAGTAATATTAAATAAATTATTTATATACATATATTTTCCTATAATAGAAGATTGTTTAACATTATTAATGTCCTTTGATAACTACTAAAATTTTGTGTAAACTGTATTACAATTGCTTGTACTTTTATATAATTCACGAATTGTGTCGTCATCCGTTACGTTTCGTTTATGTAATATCATGGCCAAGTGAAGTTTTAGGCGAATATTAATCGCATCGAAATAAAAAAGAGTATTCTATATTAAATACTCATATAAGTTATAGAGTAAACAATCCATGATGTGCAATTTTTTAGAAAATTTCTATTACACGCCTGACTATGTAGAAAGGTCCATCATATCATAGTCTGGTGTGAATGGTCAACAATTTGTATAATTTGACCTAGATTAGACAATTCTCGACCTACATAGTAAGAATGACCTTACCTACTAATACCTTTAATTCATTTAACTTTCACTAATTTCTCATGGTATACCTGTCCATAATAATATAATCTACTTTATAAATCATCAAGGCATTCATGCAAATATAATTGTTATATGCACTTTGCATAGTCATTATTGACACAATGTAAATATGATAGAACTTATAAAAATCTCAGCCCGCTACATGAATGAATAATACTAAAAGGTATTATTCATTCATGTAGCTGGCTGGGCCTTTTGTTAATCATTTAGAATTATAAAAGAGGAAATGTAAATTACAAAATAAGAGATACACAGATATAATAGAACCATAAGAATCAAGAACTAGACATCACAAGCAACAGATTGTCAATTCAATCCTTAATTTTTTTTGTTGCAAATCTTTTACCTTATACTAAAGCATAAATTCACTCACTTCAGTGGTCTGATGGCACGCTTCGTATGTCAAGGTTCCAGACCGAGACACAACACCAATGCAACCCTTTTTGTGTACAGCAGCTGGCATTATACCAATTTTGCACTTCTCTGGTGCAATGATGCCGGGACAGTTTGGCCCAACTAGACGAGACTTGTTTTGACGAAGTAATGCATGTTTTACTTTCACCATGTCCTGAAAATCAATTTTATTTAAGCATTGTATTTTTAAATTTATTATTTGGATGTGTTTTTATTTCACACACATATTTAGATATATTTTATTATTGAAAAGTAAATAAAATACAACACCTAATGCTCATATTCCAATTTGTAAGTATGCAAATTAATAAGGAACCAATTACGGCAATAGGATCAATTAATTGTATGCAGCAATCATTTATCTTATGAGCTGTATAGTGCTTTAATTAGTCCTATAAATATGAAAGAATCAAAAAACAGTATTACATGCTGCGGAACTCCTTCAGTGATGCACACAATTAGTGACATTTCAGCCTCAATGGCTTCCAAAATAGCGGCAGCAGCTCCTGGTGGTGGTACATAGATAACTGATGCGTCTGCTCCTGTTTTTTCCTTAGCTTCCCTTACTGTAGCAAACACTGGCTTGCCAAGATGATCTGTGCCAGCTTTCTTAGGGGAAACACCACCGACAATCTTTGTTCCATAGTCAAGTGCCTGCTGGCTATGAAAAGTGCCCTGTTTGCCAGTAAAACCCTGCACAATAACTTTAGTCTCACTTGTCAGTGCCAAATTTTTTCTTGTCTGAGTGTAGGGCACACTGCTGGAATATCTTATGTTGCCAAGCTTTAAGCCATCTGTAAAAAAAAATAAAAAAATCAGTGTTTTTATGATTCTGCTCTTTTTGTTACAAATTTTGTGAATATATATATTCAGAGTAGATGATACATTAAATAAAATAAAAGACATGTAAAATAATTATACTGTAAGTTCCACCGCCCATATACAATGGCTTTACAAATAATAATAGTGATTAAAATCAAAATTTTGGTTATCATTTCACAGCTAATCACCATTCTCATGCCCAAGTAGAGAATGCTGTTACAGCACTCACTATATAAGCATAAGCATGCAATGATCATCTGTGAAATATCATGTGGTTTAATTATTTTCCATGTTTTTGTTTCAAACAGAATAATAAAGATATTTCTAAGAGTATAAAAGATATGAGTATAATTATAGTTGATATTGCAATATAAAAGTTAGTAACATTGTCTGCTATAAAATTAACAAATATATCATCAAATATGTGTAAATTTTAAACTATGATAGTTTACAATTAATTATTTAAATAATAGTTAATTGTAAACTATCATATATACATAACTATATTTAAGATTTATCTGTCAACTGTCATTGTTCAAAGGTCAATAATGTATTGATCCAGCAGTCTTAATGAACTTCAGGCTAAATTTCTTGAAAAAGGAAAAGTTATTAAACTGCTAAAGGTCCAAAAATATAAGGAGTTCTTGCAATAAGAATCTAAATAGAATAAATCTGACTACAATATATTTTTAGTTGAAGGTTAAACACAATTAGTATGACATTGGTTATACTAAAAAGAAAATTAATGAGATCCTTTGTTGTTTGGTGAATATAGTATAATATATTAAGTTTTTGTCTATCCATGTAAATATAAATTAATGATTTTACAAGGTTACAATCAGTGTCATGGTCACATAAAAATATCAGAATTGTTTTATAAATTTGTTACTCTTGAAAGAACTTGAAAAGAAGATGTAGTATTTAAATATGTTTTACAGAGTAATAATTATAAAGTTACCTTTGCAACGAGATAAAATCCGAACCGGCACGGCCATTGTATAACAGGTTTCGTGAATTTAATAAAGATTTTACTGACACTGACAAAACTTTAGGCTGCCAGCCATTACGTAACTGACAGCAAAGGCACACAGCAACTGACAGTCTTAGTCGTCTGTCACTGTCAATCAAACTGTCAATGTCAAGTATGTTAACTTCGCAGCTGACCACAGAGAGCATACATGTGTATAGACATCAAATTAAGAGATAGAAAATATTTTTGTTGAAAAAAATTTTTTTATTATTATATACTAAACTTGAGACTTTATTCAACCAACTCCAATTTGTTTTAACTCTTTTATTTTTGAAATATTTTTTTTTAAAACGGTGACGCTGTTTACCGATTTTGGATTAATCTGATGATTCAGTTCTATTCGATTCATCTGATAAAACATTCTATTGAGCCGTCCATATCGGTCGTCGGTTTCTAATTTCTATCTATTTCCATCGGTCGGTTCGGAATAACTGTTGTTAATTGTTATCTGTGACTCTGCGCGTGAAAACTTTAATAAAGTACAGTCTGTGATGAGTTGATGACATTTGGGCTTTTTATTTATTTTCTGAATTGTGAATCATTTCAAATAGCTAAATAAAAGACCGCCACGTATGAAGTGATAAAACTTGATAGAATATACATAATTAAATAGTACTCTTTAAAGGATATCTTGTCTGAAGTTTCTTGCTAATTAACAAAAAATGTGTGGTTCTGATAAGAAATTGGGTGAAATACGAGCTCTTATTCTTGTAGGAGGATATGGGACTCGTTTAAGACCTTTAACTTTAAGTAGACCTAAACCGCTAGTAGAATTTGCAAATAAACCCATCTTAATGCATCAGATTGAAGCTTTAGTTGATGCTGGAGTTACACAAGTGAGTTCATTTTATTATTTGTAGTTACAATCAGATACAAGAAACCAATATTTGTTTTAGGGAAGATTAACTCGAGATATTACTTTTGGATATCTTTCCCAAAGAAATAAACATAAAAATAATTCTTTAGAATAAGCCTTGTTGCACAAAAAATTTTCAGATATCTATATCTGAGAATGTTTTGTGAAGATACAATACTGAATATATTTTTGAATAGCAATTTTACATGAAACTCATGGTTTTCTTGCAGAAAAAATTGTTTAGCGCTTTATTAAATCTTAATTTAATAATCTATTTTACGCATAATTTTTTGAAATAGTTTGTATATATTCATTGATTATTTTATTTGGTAGGTAATTTTAGCAGTATCATATAGAGCTGAGGACATGGAGAAGGAGCTAACAGAACAAGTATCTAAACTTGGTGTATCACTAACATTTTCACATGAGACGGAACCTCTTGGTACTGCTGGACCTTTGGCATTAGCTAGAGAGTTACTCAGTACTAGCTCTGAGCCATTCTTTGTACTGAACTCTGATGTGATTTGTGATTTCCCATTCAAAGAACTTGCTAAATATCATAGAAGTCATGGAAAGGTAAACTTCAGTAGTTGACAAAGTAATATTATACAGTTTTTATACTTTTTAATATAAGTTATTAACATCTCTCATTATAATTATAGGAAGGTACAATTGTAGTGACAAAAGTAGAAGAACCATCGAAATATGGTGTAGTTGTGTACAAAGAAAATGGTGAGATTGAAAGCTTTGTGGAGAAACCTCAAGAATTTATATCTAATAAAATTAATGCAGGTAAAATTTTAATAATTTTCATAGATTATTTTTTAAATCATGTTAAATTTGTTTACACTATTAAATAATTTATTGCATTTAACATGTGAAAAAATATAACTTTTTACATGAAATTCAGTAACATTATACAGTATATGTAATGCTAAAATTGCAGGTATGTACATACTTAACCCATCGGTCCTAAATAGAATAGAGTTACGTCCAACATCAATAGAGAAAGAAGTTTTCCCATTCATGGCAAAAGACGGAGAATTGTATGCTATGGAACTACAAGGGTTTTGGATGGATGTTGGACAGCCAAAGGACTTTTTAACAGGTAAATATAAATATACAATTTATTTTCTTCCTTAATCTAATAAAATTATATCCTTAATCTAATATAAATCATCAATTTACAGGAATGTGCTTATACTTAACCAGTTTGCGGCAAAAGAACTCTGATAAGTTGCATGAAGGAGCAGGTGTGGTTGGCAATGTATTGATTGACCCTACAGCTACCATCGGTAAAGGGTGTAGAATAGGACCCAATGTCACCATAGGTCCTAATGTTATCATTGAAGATGGTAAGTAAAAAATTACTTTATTTTTCTAATAATACTTTTTATTTTTTATTTAACATTGCTCGTAATATGTTATATATTAGTGTTTTAAATGAATAGCTTCATAAATATAAAAACTACAGTACATGTAAAGCTAATCATGGCTGTTAAAAACTGGTGCAAATCATCTTGTAATTGATAAACAACAATTTATGTAGACAAGGCCACATTTGTTAGCTCTAGTATGTTTTATCTCTAATCTAATATGTTATCATACAGTTTCAAAACATCCAAATCAAAGCCAAGTTCTTTATAGTTAATTGCATGGATATATTCAGTTTAATTTCACATTTTAATCATTATATCTCTTTTTCACTATTTTAGAGATAATGACTTACATGTAAAAGATAGATATATGGTGTCACAGGCTTTTTTGTAGGACTGTTATAAACATTGCCATTATGCATTATATACATGTAATTTCAACGGTGGGGCACGCCAGAATAGCTTGCAGATGGTAGATTTTTTTCCTACTTACATGACACTTATTATTATATTTTGGATAATTCACACTATCTATATATTATACATATAATAAAACTGTAGATGTTGAATTTCTGTACAATGAAAAAAAATCTTAAAACCGAGTCAGGGGGACGTAAGAAGTGAAATAGAATTAATTTAGTTTTTTTTTTATTTTTTCTTCCTCTTTTTGTCTGTCTGTTTGTACGGGGTAATCTCCGAAACGACTGGACCGATTTAAATGAAATTTTGTACGGTGGTAGCTTATTTCCCTGGTCAACATATTGGATATTTTTGATCCCGGTAAATTAAAGAGTACCTGTGGGATAGTTAAAAAACTGTAATTAATTAAACAGCTGTATACAAGAACTCATGAACTTAATTTAGTAAAATTTGGTATGCAGATACCTTACGAGTATGTTGCTGGTTAAAATTCGCGGGAAAGTAAAACATTACAAAAACAGTGTCTAGCAGGCGTCTTTAAACGGATGTAGTATCCTTCTTATCCTGAAAAATTAAAGAGTCCCGTGGGATAAATAAAAAAAATCTTTTATTACTTAAACAGGTTATTAAACAACTTATGCACCTAATTAAGTATTAATATTGCCAGTATCAATGCTCAAGAAGTTGAACAAAAGAGTATACAGACATAATAAGGAACATTTACAAAGGTAGTAAAGCAAAAATAAAACTAGAGTCCACTGGTCCTAAATTCTCCATCGGAAGAGGAGTGAAACAAGGCGACCCGTTATATCAAAAATTATTTATATCTATTCTAGAGTCAGTAATAAAAAGATTAAACTGGGAAAAAACAGGAATCAACATCAATAGCAAATACTTATCCCACCTACGTTTCGCAGACGACTTACGGCCGAAATTAATAATATATCTGTAATCCAAGATATAAATGAATCGCAGATATTTGCATATCTATGGATCGATCTCCAATCCGCGTCCCAATAACGAAAACAGACAAACCATCGTTGGGATATCTATAGATATCAACATATCCGTAGATATCCTTTCCCTCCTTAGCCGTTTCGTTGTATGGATCATATTGAGCTGTAAGAATATTAAATTAAATTTCAGTTATTCATTAAATATTAACAAAAGTCTTAGTAAATATATAAGAAGTCACAACCTCTGAGAATAGAATTATTGAAAATTGTTGCATCATGGGTGGAACCTGGCCAGCCAGCAACCACATTCATCAGTTTCAAATCGGCATCACAGATTGCTTGAACATTTAATGAAAAGTAACCTTTCCGATTTCTAAATTCCTCACCTATTAATAAACCTGAAAAGTTTATGTTATTAGACACAAGTGATAGCAAAAAAAATTACTTCCAATGATTATACCAAATTCAGAATTATATACATGGAGACTGTATACGTATATGAGTGCAATCAATAGCTCCAAGAACTCGGGAAACTCTGCGATTTCATAAAACTTTTCTGCACTTCTTTGATGAACAAAAATATACTTATCATAGAAGTGGGCTATGGCACATGAAATGTCCCGGACTATTCTGCCTGCTGTTGATTTTGATACACCCACAAAGTCAGCTACAGAATTCAGCATAGTGCCTAATGCATAAAATCTTAATGTTAACAGCAGTTGATGCAGTGGTGAAACTCCATGATTTCTGGAATAGATATTATTAAATTTTTATACATTATTTGAAGTTGCTTTTGCAAAAATAGTTTGTTTTATAATCTTTAACTTTTAACTTACCTTGAAGAGGTAACACGGACAACAGGCATAATTTCAGTCAACAGAAAATTTACTGCTGTTTTGGTTAACCTAAACCTAAAGGTAAACTCTCATCTTCCAAACTCTGTAGTTACTATGTAGTTCACCCTTTTAATTCTTCACAGAAGCGCGGCACCGCCGGGCTGACTGTTCGCCAGCGTCACTGTCGGTATCCGTATACCAGTCTAATAATTGAGCTAGGATTTCCATATCACTGTCACTATCACTAGAACTAGAACTGGAGAAAATTTCCAAATTCATTACGATTTTTACGAAATAAATCTACAGATACAATCTTAAATCTGAGGAAAGTCTAAGATTAAGATTGTAGATTCCTTACACCGATCGATCGAAGCGTCAAAAGCGAGAGATATGTTATTGACACACTCAAATTGTCATTTTCGAACAGAGGTCTATCTGTAATCTATGATCTTTCCTCTCAAAGATAAATTGATTTTAGAGATTACAATTTCAATCCATGCATTGTTTGTTGGCGCACTTAACTAAAAATCTGGATTACATTTTGATCGGAAATCCGAAGATTTACGATTGGATTGATTATTAATTTCGGCCGTTAGTGTTGTTGTCAGAATCTAGATCAAACTACAGACCATGATTGATTCACTAAACACAGCCAGCAAACAGGTAGGACTAGAAATGAATCTTTCAAAAACAATGATCACGACAAATAGTATACACAGAAGAATATCAGTAGACAATGAAACGCTGAAATATACAGAAAAATCCATCTACCTTGGAAAACAAATTGGCTTCGATAGAAAACAAGATGAACTGGAAGTAGAACAAAGAGTACAAAATACTTGGTACTGGTCCTTAAGAGAGATATTTAAAAGTAACATGCCAATAAATATCAAAACAAAAGTTTTGATGACATGTCCAACTTGGTATACATCAAAAATAAAGAGCAAAAATCACTACCTGCCAACGTGGAATAGAACGAAGTATGCTGAATATTAAAAAAATGCATAAAATTCGCCACACCAAAATTAGAGAAACCACCAAAGCGACGGATGCTCTAACCTACGCTAAAAAACTAAAATCGAAGTGGGCTGGGCACGTGGCGAGGCTAAAGTACGAGAGGTGGACCAGCAGAGTAACAACGTGGAAGGTTCCAAACGGCAAACGTCTCAAAGGCAGACTCCACACAAGATGGGTAGACGAGTTGATAAAAATAGCCGGTACCTGCTGGGTGCAAATAGCTCAAGATAGAGACAAATGGAGTTCTTTAGTGGAGATCTACACCTTCACTTGAGGAGAGGTTCAAATGCAAATGAACAAATTTTCATATTAATATTTAATCGTTTTCTAACATAACAGTAAAATTGTAAAAATGACGTCGTTTATTTTCTTTTTTAATTTCTCTTTAAACCATTGTATTCAACTTTGCATGAAATAAAAGGTTTTTTATTTTATTTATTTATTATTGCCGGTATCATTAAATAATAAAACAATTTAAACATTAAAAAATAATTTATACATTAAAATGACGAGATTCTGTGAAAAAGTAAAACCTTAAAAAAATAGCGCCTAGCATGGCGTATTTCATCATCTTATTAATCATCTAGATGGCGCTGACAGTATTCAACATACCGTTGGTGAAATGTTAGAATTTACTGACATAACTAACGATTAAAAATAATGTTACTGACTAATTCGTATTAAATAAACTAGATGGCATTGACAGTAGGTAGTTAAGAGAAAGGGAGAGAGTAAATGAAATACGACAGCAAGAAAGAAACTGAAGAACAACATCAAGCACGGTTGGAGTCTGATCGACGTCGATGCTTGCTCAATAGAATGTCGGTTTCATCTGAAGATTCAGATGATTTACAAGAACTCGGATAGAAAAGAAAAAAATACGTTTACCTAATCACCCAGAATCGACTATGCGTCATTTTCATTTACAGCTGGAATGATATTAAAGTGTACTTTTTGTGAGGCTATGAAATGGCAAAAATATAGCCAGATAAAGACATAATGAAGACCCACATGGTACTCGGTATTGCGATCCATAAAATTTTAATTGAAGGTATAATAAATGCCACCCGGACCAAGTTCGGGCATCAGCTAGTATCTTTATAAATTTTAGCCTATGTGTTATTCTGATGTGTAAGCTATATTATTGTAAAAATCCATTCAGTAGTTTTTGCGTGAAAGAACAAAAACTTTCGCCTTTATAATATTAGTAGGATTAATAGGTTATAGGATCATTTATTTAAGAAGTGCTTACTTAAAAAGATGTTTATAAAAAAATTGGGATTCTATGGAGGTACCTCCATTTTCTGCCTTTCACATTTTTTTGATTAAAATTATAAATTAAATTAGCACAATACAATGCCGGTACTATTAATTGCTATTTTTTAAATTATTTTTTATGCATTAACCTCAGCACCAAATTCTAAATTACTAAGTCTCTGTAAACTTGAATAACTGGAAATATGTTTATAAAATTTTATATACAGTAAATTGATTTTTTGTATTTTGAATGTGCGTCCCAAAACTCTGAATTTAAGTGTTATGTGATTTCTGTGAAATCGTATGATAAACCTCTACTTACGATTTTATCGCGACAAACATTATTTAAGAATATGATTCCGTGAACTAATACTTAATCGATTGATTTCAAGATTAATGTCTATTTTAAAAACTTTAACATTAATAATACAAGTAAAATATGTGTAAAGATAACTCATTTTTATTTTATTACAAAATAGGTGCGATAGGTATACTACCCGTGAGGGGACAGATTATTAGTAGTGGGGGACAGATTATTACAAGCATGTGAGTCCGACCGCCAAGTGTCACTGATCTCAAGAGCCGCATGTGGACCTGATCTACCCCCTCCCTCTCCCATCCCATTAATGCTGCGGCTCCAGTGAACACCGTTTTCTTGCTCAGAATCCACTGAAATCGCAGCATTCTTCTCTTCAATCCCCCTTCTCACTGTATCTTCGAGGCAGCAACACATCGGCAAAACAAGAAAAACTATCTAGTTTTGCTCTTGTTTTCTGATGTCCATGGGCGACGGTGGCCACTTTTTATCAGGTGGACCGTCTGCTTTTTTGCCTCTTATGTATATATAAAAAACAACAAAAATTTTATTGATACATATTAACATAACATTAATAATAACATAATAAAATCTGTTTCTCAATTACAATCCTGCACATAACTTAATATTTATGGGACACCAGAAAGGTGTTCATGTGGTCGTAAAAACCAAATCCAATCAAAATTGAGCCATCGCCCTTCTCTAATTAAAGCTCACACTATATTGATTGCAATTAATTTTGATAATGATGTCCTAATGGGTTCATTGTTTTATTCAATTTTAGGATTTAATTATTTTAATTATTACTGTATCATACACTTGCATATTATAGTAGAAAAACCGGCCAAGTGCGAGTCGAAAATGCGCGCACGAAGTCACAAAAAAGTCATGTTTGTTGTATGGGAGCCCCCTTAAATATTTATTTTATTCTGTTTTTAGTATTTCATGTTATAGGGGCAACAGAAATACATCATTTATGAAAATTTCAACTGTTTAGCTATCACGCTTCTCGAGATATAGCCTGGTGACAGACAGACGGACAGGAGAGTCTTAGTAATAAGGTCCCGTTTTTACCCTTTGGGATCCTTAAAAAGTGTGCGAAGGAATAAAAAAATGTAATTGTATATTTGTTTACCAGGTGCGTGCATTAAACGCAGTACAATCCTTCGTGGAGCTGTAGTCCGTCAACACGCCTGGCTTGACGGCTGCATTGTCGGATGGAAATCAGTAGTCGGACGATGGGTCAGAATGGAGAACTGTACAGTCCTCGGAGAAGATGTCATAGTCAAAGATGAATTATATGTTAATGGTGGTCAAGTACTACCACATAAATCCATTGCTTTATCTGTGCCAGAACCACAGATTATAATGTAGACTGAATGCTTTTGTAGGCTATGAAATATGGGTTATACTTTGTTTAATTCAATTGTCCAAATAAAGGGATAACATCTGGTCTTATTTCTTTTACATTATTTACTTTTCTAATTTAATTTCCTTTCGCTATTTTTGCAGTATGTTAGTACTTTATGGAATTTCTATGGACAACTTTGTTATGCGAAGTATAACCTGAAAATTTTTAATAATTGTATTTTACTATTTGGTTATAATTGCAATACTAGTTAAATGTAAGTTTAATAATAATTTTGGATAAAATTTATGATGCCATAGCTAAAAGAAAATGAACTGATTTAAAGTTACTAATTTTCTTCACTTGTTTTCATTCATATTACATTACAAATCGATTTTATTCCTATGCTTTAAATCCTCTATGAAATATTCTGAAACAAAAAAAGGAATAAAAATGTTACCTTGCTATAAACCGCGGCAATCTGAACTAGATCGCGATCTACTTGTGTGGTATGTACTGGTTCGGGTTCGCGCGTTACACTTTTCTGTCAACGGTGTGCTCTTCCGGATTGTGCCGTACGAGTGTGGTTGTTAGATCGTCAAGCTACCTACTTGTGTGGTGTGTCTTAGTTCGGGTTCGCGCGTCTCACTTTAGTGTGGACAGGGTGCTCTTCTAGGTTGTACCATACGAGTTTGGTAGTTCAGATTGCCGCGGTTTATAGCAAGGTAACATTTTTATTCCTTTTAAACCATGAATTTCCGCAAAGTAACGCCTGATTCAATTCAATATTCTGAAACAGTTAACTTATTGCCAACATTAAAACACCGAATGTCCTAATAACGATATCATCCAAACGAATGATATAATGTTGTACTAAATTTCATAATAACACTTTTTAATATTTTTTTCTATCCCTTCTGCTCAAAGGGTTCACTCAACAGACAGCCACATTCTTACTGCTCGATGCGCGATGCGTGGTATCTGTATTAATTTCAAAATAAGAACAGTCATTCGCGCGTGTTTTACTACCAGAACGCCACCGTAACATATATAAGTTATTCGATTCCCCGCCATTTTTATTCGATATTTTTGTTGTTTTGTTTACAAAAAAATGAGCGATTACCTACCAACATTAAAGAACATATTGAAGTGAATTAATTTTAATAGAATGTTTTATCACTACTTAGTTTATTTGTATATATTGTTAGCAGTAAGCTAACTGTTTCAGAATCTTTTATAGAGGATTTAATTATGGGTATAGATAAAGTCTTGTATGCAACTATTGATAATATAATTAGGTATTAAAATACTCATGTGATACTATTATCCCACATTCGTGTTTTTATACCCCTTAGTATACAACAGTTGCATAAATAACTATAAGGTATCTGATGACAGTTGTCATATTTTTTGGTTATTGGTTTATGTGCTTAGGGTCTCTACTCGTTTGTCACACCTCTGTGTGCTTAATAATTCCTTTCAGTAGAGAGACTCTTTAATTCAAATAATATTTAGGCAGCACAAACAGGTACTTATATACTTGACCAATTTTCTTTTTGTGCTTATTAGATATTTTATTTTTTAATGATATTAGTTGCAATAATAAAAATCTATTATAAATATTTAGTAACTAAGGTATATTATTTTATTTTGTTTTTAACACATTATTATCATTGGACAGATAAGAAACATTCCTTCTAGCGGGTAATGCAAATTATACATGGTATTGTATAACTGCCTGTATACACCAAATTAAATTTTATACCTAAGGTAATAAGTTATATCTATAAAAATCTGTAATTTATTATAAAAATAAATATTTTTAATTACAAAGATAATTTTTTGTTTGTTTTCTTTTATGTAAGTTGTTAAGTTGAACATAAGATTTCAAAAACCTAGAACAATAAAATTATATTGTATCAAAAAGTAATATTTTACAAATATATTGTGTGCAACTTTTAAAATTTAAAAAAGTATTTACAGTGACATAACTAAAATAGTTGAACATATGGTCTCGCGTATTTTTTTTATGATATTGATACGTTTTATAATATTTATGTTACTCAGGGATAATATAGCTTTCCAACAGTAAAAGAATTTTTGAAATCGGTTCAGTAGTTTTTAAATTTATTTGTTACATGCAAAAATACAAATATTTCCTCTTTATAATCATATATATAAAATTCTCATGTCACAATGTTAGTTACCATACTCCTCCGAAGCGCCTTGACCGATTTTTATGGAATTTGTCGAGTCAGCTAGTATTAATATAGATAAAATTTAAATTTAAATAATTGTATTTGCACAATTTTACTTTTATATATCTTATTGTTTATCTTGTGTATAGCTGTTTTATTTAATTTTATTGTTTTAGATTGTTCCCCTATCGTATGCCACGTATCCAATCCATCAACATTTTTTCACAGTCACTTAATCTCATACACTTTTTGGCAAGATTTACCGCGGAGCCTCCTCCGTGTTTTTTTCATTATACGTAATACGCTCACCCTCTTTCTATCCCTCATCCTATTGATTTTAAATGTTTCCTTCAATTAGTGTTTTTTTTTATGGTAGATAAGGTGCAAACGTGCAGATATGGTCCACCTGATGGTAAGTGGCCACCATCGCCCATGGACATCGGCAAAACAAGAGATACGCTCTTGTTTTGCCGATGCGTTGCATACTTGAAGATAGAGTGGGGAGGGGGAGTGAAGAAAACATTGCTGCAGTTTCAACGGTTGTTTTGTCCGCGTCATGTAAAATTTGTTTAATTAAAAATTAATTCATCAAAATTGGTCAAATCACTTGTTAATTTTTACTGATGCCTCTAAATTGTAATGTTAGTACCGCCTGCTGGATTCCCAAGTACTGAATTATTTTGCAATTTAACTGTCCTCCCCAATCATCTGTGTTTACAGGCAAGGCATTATATGAGGCTATTATTTTCTCGGTATCCCATAATGTTATGCAAACTGTTATTTTGACTGACTCACTTAGCTGTTTGATGGCTATTTAATAAATCCCTTTTCGTAGTAAATCAAGAGATTGTATCATTTTAAAGGTTCGTGATGCTTTGTATTCATGTCATCAAAAAGGACTCATAATCCATTTAGTCTGGGTTCCGAGCTGAGGATAAGGATCTCTGTGTGAATGCGGGTTTGACGAAGGTTCTGTCTCATATATTCCATTTAATTGTCCTAAACTTTTACACCCTCTCTCTAACGTTCTCCCACGTAAAGTCCCCTGCCCTTTAAGTGTTTGTTAATGTTTGTGTTTTGTCCATTATGAACATTCTTATGGTAAATATAACAAAATTAATAATATTAAGCTATAAAAACTAATCAATTTATATGTCTTATTTTTTCTTTAATTTCTTTTTTTTATCTGTGTGCTTCATTTTTTTAGGTTTAACTAACAATAAAAAAGTCCACCTATTTTTAACATTGTCTCTATACCTGCTTTCTCTATTTCACGTGACATTGACGAAGGTAAATGTGCTCAACTGGCACCCCTAAAAGCCATAAAACTAAATTGAATTGAATTTATTAAGTCTAATAACATTAAACTGTAAATAGTATACTAGGTGTAATAATATTTAATAGAATGTAAGCATTTTTTGTTACTAACTAATATTGTATTGTTGTAGATCGATCTTAACATGGTGGAACCTTCTTATTATAAAGGGAGTTTCAGTAATTAAACAGTCTCACCGGTCAAACTCCACAAGTGTGTTTTGTCCCTACTACGTGACATTGGCAAAGTACCCTGTGCATTTTAATCGTGCACAACTAGAAGCCATTAAATCAAAAAAGTAGGGATGTCGGAAATGCAATAAAGTATCGATATATATCGTATCGATGTTTTTTGAAAATATCAATATCGATATTGATATTTTTATTAAAAAATATTGATATATCGGTATGATTTGACAGAGAATATTCGTGCTCTAAAAATTAATTTATTTGGTCTAATCTAATTCAATCATCTTACATTTCTAGATAAATATTAATTAATATACATAATTTTTAATAAATCAAACAACCATTCAAAAAATTTTATTATTTATTAATCAAACCAATATTTATCTGATACAGACATAAGAAAAACTCTTTGATTTACGTGCTCGGCTGTAAGCCTACTTCTGTTGTTGGGTACTGCGAGATTTACAGCAGATGCCACTCTTTCTGAGGAAACCGAGGACGCAGGCGATATCAAGTACTTAAAAGCTATGTTGGAAAGGACTGGGGTAAAATGGCGACAATCAAACCAGAATTTTGTTGGATTCTCTTTTCTGGGTATTATAGGCTGATCTAGATATTGCTTCAGTTCGCTAGGCATACCATCACTGGTTGACAGTAAACTGGAGTTTGCTGAAGCTGCAGCAATATCTATCATAGTTTTTTCATGTCCAGACCACAACGACGGCGAAGAATTTTCTGAGTTTGAGAGAATTGTAGTAGTAGGTCTGAGTTCAGGCGAAAGTTGTCCTCTACGTCTATGTTCTAAACGTATCTTTCTTTCTATCAATTGATTATTGATTGATTGATTGTTTGAGAACTAGGTGGGTACTCAAGTACAGAAATACGCGCGTTTTGAGGTTATAATATATAAGTCAGTCGTGGTAATAATACGGACGGGCAGTTGAAATTGAAATTGACTAATAGAGTTGCCAACTTAAAAACCAAACTATAAAACAGCAAATCAAGTCGACCAAAAACAAAAAATACATAAAATATAATTTGTTAAAAGATGTTAGTATAAAAGAAGTATTTTCTTTTTGGGATTTTTTAATCTTAAAACTTATAAATGTTTATTGGTCTGAAAAAAATATCGGTTTTTATACCTTTTCGATACTTAG
Source organism: Limenitis camilla (assembly GCA_905147385.1). Lineage (NCBI taxonomy): Eukaryota > Metazoa > Arthropoda > Insecta > Lepidoptera > Nymphalidae > Limenitis > Limenitis camilla. The sequence goes on along the minus strand of LR990245.1, from coordinate 5,982,506 downwards.
AATTTTATATCGATATATCGAACTATTAAATATCGCTCAAAAATATCGATATATTGAAAAAATAATATCGATATATCGATGTATCGATATTTTTTCAACAAGCCTACAAAAAAGAAGAAGCCCTAAACGGAGAAACTCTCTCTACGGCATAACCACAATCAAAGTCATATTTAGAAAAAAAACTGTATTATTTATTTTGTGCTTCTGAATTATAAACGGAAATTACTTCAACACTGCAAAATCTACAAATTACAACAATGGGTAATAAGCAAATAGTATCATTCATAAAAATCTGGAAAGGTAGATGTAGATAGGCTTGTAAAGGGGTAACACGGGATCGTCTATCCATCATAAAGCAATGTTTGAGGAGCGCTATAGTAGCAAGAGGGTTCATGTTGAACTTTTACAAGTCATACTTACAATAAAATAAAAAAACACTAACTTTTAAACCTTTTACTTGCCAATGTTTTCTTCAAAATCAAAACTTGGCTAGATGTACAACCGACGCAATAATCAAAATAAAAACAAATTTTAAGTACTCTGAGTATTTCCTACAGTTTTTTCCTTGTATTTGTAGTAATACTGTAATCGCTATATTTTAGGCGGAAAAATCATTTATGATATTAGGGCAACACTGTTATAATGTGTCAAAATATTTTGCCGGTTGCGCCAAAATTTGGCAGTAATTAACTTTGTTGTTTTAATAATTAATAGGTACGTCTAAATTACTACTATAGTCTATAAACAAGTCCGAGAGTTACAAATAAACTACTAAAATCAAAACATATGGAGTAATTAAGAACTATCAATTATTTATGTCAATTTTTGTGACCAACAAACGGAAAAATGTCTAAACGCAACAACTCCGCAGTTTCTAATACATTATTCAATTACTTTACAAAAACTCCTCCTAGTAATAAGAAACAAAAAGCTAACAGTAATGACAATGTCGACAAAAAGGACATTGCATTAGAAAGTGAGTATTGTGTTAATAATCTAATTTAAAAATATATTTCCTTAAAGGTCTTAATAAACCATTCATGGCCCGTTGCTTAGTCGGGTCTCCTTATCTGTCTACCACGCTTGACAGAGGACATTATGCTGAACTCTCAGTTTATCTCACCACATTTACCTTGATCATTAAACAAATAATATTTAATAGCATAAAACACATAACTAAGTTAAAGGTGCACAACAAGGATTGAACTCATTGATTTTTGTTGACCTTCTGAATGAGACAATTATTGATTTTTGAACCACTAGGCTATAACCTCTTTATTATTTAAAGGCAAAAAACGTGAAAGAATTCCAACACCATCTCCGGAGGTGCAGAAAAATGTTAGTGATAATGATGAAGAAGTAGCAGTTTCTATTAAAAAGAGAAAAAGAATTAGGCTAAACCCTATTGATTCAGATCATTCAGATGTAGAAAACAAAGGTAAGTTTGTTCTACCAGCATTATACACTCTCCATATATGCTATGGGATTGAAAAATTCAAAATGTTTAGATATAAAAATAATCATTAAAAACTAAGATAGGAATTTTACTATTTAAATAAATAGATATTACTAACGAATTTTTAATATTTTCAGCAGATAATAAACTTGTGAAATCTAAAGAAAAATTATCTCTGGGGCAAAAGTTGCAAGAAAGCTTTAAATATGAACCTGGAGATTCTCCAAAAAATAATAAAACTAAGAGAGCCACTATTTATAATGAGTAAGTAATAAAGTAATTTTATAATATTGAATTTTAAGTGACCTGGGAAACTTTGTACCACCTAACAGTCAATGAATGATGACATGCAATATACATATACCTATGTCAATTTTTCTTTACTGAAATAATTCTACATTTTTAAAATCTAAAAGACACCATTATCTGAATATTATGGATGTATCTTGTTGATTTTGAAACCGTTAATTAAATACATTATTTAATTTGAGGGTTTCATTAATTTGAGTTTACCATATTGACAGGATGAATATTAAATGTTTAACACCTATGAAACCCATCAACATTTTGTATGGGAAAAGGTTTTTTCTTTTATTTTATTTTTATTCGTCAATTTTCCAATATTTTTCATAGTTGTTTTGCTATTAGGGACAGAGACAGATTTAACAAATTCTCAAATTATAAGTCTTCAAACAAACCTAACATTGTTTTATATATTAAGATTTGTAAATTTAGTTTTAGTGATTTATTTTGATATTTGCGTGGCTGTTAAGGTAAATCTGTTATCATTAATACTTGTATTTTAACTGCATTTCTATTAAATAAATACATTTGAATAAATATTATTGTGTTCTGCCAAAATTTCTAAATTCTTAAATTCTTTATAAAATTTATTATTCCTTTCAGTTCCCAAGCTAAACTTGAAGTTCAAGATACTCCAGTTGTATCTGAAGAAGGCAACTGGATTCACTGCAACTTGAAGTGGTTAAAGCCAAATATGATAAGAGATGCTTCGGGTAAAAGATCAGATCACCCTGATTATAACCCCAGTACTCTTTATGTACCACCAGATTTTTTAGCGAAACAAACACCAGTATGTATGTCTTATATGAATTATAATATGTGAGCACTGAAAGTTAAAAGATAATTTTATGATATATATTTTATATTTTATTGCTATATTTTATGTTACAAAACATGATTTGAAAATATATATCCTACTAGTAAGTTTGTAAGAATGTATGGATGTCTGGATCCATGGAGATATGTTTGTTACTCTTTCACGCAAAAACTACTGAATGGATTTTGATGAAACCTTACAATAATATAGCTTACACATCAGAATAACACACAGGCTATAATTTATGATGATATAGTGTGAATTATCCAAAATATAGCAGGTGAAACCGTGGGGCGCTGCTAGTTTATGTTATGTTCATATACAAGTACTATATTATTTAATAATGAATTTGTATGTTACCCAAACCCATGTCTATGTTACCTGATAAATACCGAGTACCATCCAATTATGCAATTTTTTTATTAATTAACAATTAGTTTAAAAATGGCTTTAATGGTCTAAATAAACTTTGTGTTAGTATTCAGCAGATCGAAAAAACATGAAAATCGTGTTTGCTTTAGTTCAACTAAATTTTTTATATTACTAAAGCGATTTTTGTCTATTTTTTAAAGTTTTTCAATAATTTGAAGGTGTATAGGTCTAACCTTGAATTCGGATTCACTGTCCGGTCCGTCCGTCCGGTCAAATGCACTTTTCACTTTTTTCTTAATTATTAATTTTACATATTATATTTATTTTTTCAGTTTATTTACTTTCTTGGCACTTGATTCTTTGGTGCATTCTATTCCATTGAAGTTTTAACAGACAACCTTGTTCACAGGGTCATAAGCAATGGTGGAACATAAAAGCATCACACTATGACTGTGTTTTATTTTTCAAAGTTGGGAAGTTCTATGAGCTATATCATATGGATGCATCTGTTGGTGTGAATGAACTTGGCTTTTCTTATATGAAGGTACTATTATTTTGAATAATTACTAGAAGAATTGTAGTATAGCAGAATTAATTGATTGTGTTAAAAATTTCAGGGAGATTTTGCACATTCAGGTTTTCCTGAAAGTGCATATTCCCGTATGGCCAGCACTTTAGTATCTAAAGGATATAAGGTGGTCAGAGTGGAACAAACTGAGACTCCTGACATGATGCAAGAGAGGTGTAAAAAAGGTACAATATTTTTACATGTTATGAACTGTACAATTTGTTTAAACCTAATATTTTCTATGCAAATATTTGCAGTTGGCGTAACAAGTAAAACTGATAAAGTTGTGCGAAGAGAAGTATGTCAAGTTAGCATGAAGGGGGCCCGAACTCTCGGCCTACAGGATGTAGGTTCCTTACAACCAGCTGCTGAGTATATGATGTCAATTGCTGAAGAAGTAAGGATATTTGAGTTAAACAGTAGATTATAAAGTTCAATATACTAAAATGTATGTAAGATGCTAAACTAAATATTGTTTTCCATATTAATTTAGTATCAATCCAAAGATTCATATTCTCATACTTCCGTATTGCTCCCTTTTTTGTGTGTGTTGTGATAATATATTTGCATTTTAGGAAAACAATGGCTCCATTAAGTATGGCGTCTGTTTTGTAGATACAACCATAGGACAGTTTCACATGGGACAGTTTAGAGATGATAAACACTCATCTAGACTACTTACTACATTGGCACATTATCCACCGGCTTTGGTAAGAATTTAACAAATTTCTTCAGAATTCTTACCATCATCGTCGCCCTTTAATGGCTCACTGCTGAGCTGGGTCTCGTTTTCAGAATGAGGAGGGATTAGGCCATAGTCCACCATGCTGACCCAATGCGGGTTGGCAGACTTCACACACCTTTGAGAACATTGAGAACTCTCAGGTGTGCAGGTTTCCTCACGATGTTTTACTTCACCGTTAAAGCAAGTGATATTTAATTGCTTAAAACACAAAACTCAGAAAAGTCAGAGGTGTGGCCTGTGTGGGGGATCAAACTCGGACCTCCCGAGTAGACATCAACGTCTAAACCAGTGGACTATCACTGCTTAATTCAGACGCAAAGAATTCTTGTGTATTTAGTTTATTCTATATTGTACTCATATTTGTCCTCAGATTATATACGACAGAAAGACATCATCCCGTACTACTAAGTTGATAATGACTCATTGCCACAATGCACGACGAGAAGTCACCACCATGTGGTCACCAGAAACTACCCTGAAGACACTGGGCGAGAAATATTATAGGACTAATGCTGATGGGGAATGGCCAGAAGGAATTAAAATGTTCTTACATGAAGGTATCATTTACTACTTTTTGAATTTTAAATAAAACAAAATTTTCTTTTTTTTTTGCATACTTGGTTTAAGGCATAACCAAATTATTATATTTAAATATTAGAAAAAGTACTAAAAATAATTTTATTACTTTAAGACGATTAAACTTGGGCGGTTTTTAACCACATGATCATGTGATTTTGTCAATTTTTTTTCCCAAATTATTTTAAACCATTACGCATTTTCAACATTAAATGAACCGGTGTACGGAAGAACAACAATCATTAAAACTGTTATTTAATACCAAAACAATAATAAATAAAATATTGACATTATTTTCGTGTGGAACAAGCACAGAGGGCGGAGCCATCGAGACTCCGCCTTCCTCGAAAGCCTTCGTAATGCTAATTTTAAAACTAGTCGACTTATTTAATTTTGAATATATTGTTGCTAAGTTAAAATATTCAGACGCTTCTGACTGTAATATACTGTTATGAATACTGCTTGAGTTACTGTTTGAGTTGGTAAAGGACTTATTCAGAATGTCCACAAAGTCCAATAAAATTTTCAAAAAAATTATTCTACACTACGATCTCGCACTATTTACACTTCACAATATCTCACTACTACGACTAGGTACCACTTTCTTCGATATCTCTTTGAACTCACTTCATTCTCGAGTAATAAACTGACTTGCAATCGTCCGTACAACCCTTTATATGGGTTTGCATATAGAAACTTCTCGCAACTTGATTTTAGCAATTAAAAAAGATTTATCTGACAATCCCTGGAAAGATCTAGAGTTATATCCATCTCATTCGAACACACAAATTTTCCCACATATCAATCATCGAAGGCTCGCAAAATGCCCGGGAAACGACATCTTGCAGTCGCTCTCGGTTCATCTTGCCGTCTTATTCTATTTTGACATTTTCTAGCAATTTCAAACTAAAGCTTGGTCTAGGCTTGCAAATTATTTTGATGTTGATTCGCAACAATACTTTACTATTATCCCGCAGGAAATCTGAACATTTTAGGGATAAACAGTAGCCTATGTATTAATCCAGGTTATAAAGTATTTGTGTGCCAAATTGCATTAACATACACATTTTCACATTTATAATATTAGCAGTAGTAGTCTGTGTTAAAAATGATTATCATGAGTATTTTGAATAATTTTATTTCAGGCGACGCCTTAGGCCTCACACCAGCAAAGAACAATTACCTATCAATCAAAGCACTTGGAGGTTGCGTCGACTTCCTCACTCTCTGTGTCCTTGACATACAAATACTAGGCATGGCTCAGTTCACTGAGTATACTCCACCTGATGTTCTAAATTCCACCTTATCACAACTCGATAAAGTTGAAAATGAATGGACAGGTGGCAACACCATGGTGTTAGATGCTATAACATTAAGAAACCTTCGGATAGTTCAAGATGAGGGATGTTTATATGATAAATTGAATTTTTGTTCTACACCTATGGGTAAAAGGTAAATTACTTTACTACTTGTTAACATCATATTAATATTATGAGTTAGTTGTGAAAGCAGTGATGGCTAAGTGGTTAAGATGTTGATGTCTACTGGAGTTTGATCCCCCACACAGGCACATACCTCTGACTTTTCTATGTTATGTGTGTTTTAAGCAATTGAATATCATTTTCTTTACCGGTGAAGGAAAACATCGTGAGGAAACCTGTTCTCCTGAAAGTTCTCCATGTTCTCAAAGATGTGTGAAGTTTGCCGACCTATATTTGGCTCTCGTTCTGAGGAGGAGACCCGGCCAAGCAGTTGGCCATTAAATAGTGACGATGTAATGAGTGAATCAGAGGGTAGTTGGATGTGTATAAATGAATGGAATGAATCAATGCTTGATCATAGTGTCAGTTCAATCCACTAAGGAACTAAATTTAAAATTTTCACAGTCAGAGCCAAGGGCATATGCTGGTTGAAATATAATTGTATATTAATAAAATAAATTGTAAATTGTTGTTAGATTATTGCACCAATGGGTGTGCTCTCCGAGCTGCAACCTGTCAGTGATAAAAGAAAGGCAAGAAGCTATCAAGGAATTGTTTCATAACCAAGAACTGTGTCAAGATGTCAAAAATATATTGACTACTTTACCTGATTTCGAACGACTGCTGGCAAAGTAAGTACTTACGAATTTAAATTATTTCCAATAGAAGCATTAAATTGTAATTTAAATATTGCGTATTTAAATTACAATTTAATTAAACACAAAAATTATTATAAAATCAATGTTTATATAAATAAAAAGTTTTGGAGGTTAATTTAATTTGAATTTATATTTATTCTACTAGTTGCCCGCCATTACTTCACGTTCTACTTCACTATGTTGGTTAATTTTTGCACAATAAAACCTTAACTATATTATTTAAAAACTTTACTTAATTCTTTATTATTTATTTATTTTATAACTATATTGCACACTAACTTATAAATAATTTTGACAACAATAAAAAAAGTACATAAACAAAAAATAGCGTACAAAGGCGGGCTTATTCCATGAAGGAATCTCTTCCAGACAACCTTCAGAGAATTAGAAAGGATAACAATAATACAGTAAAGTGGATGGGTAAATTAATAAGGACAAAATAGATTACATATTCTATTTTGTATGTGTTACATATTACGACAATATTACATTAAAAAATTGAACATGTACCATTAATAATAATTACTTATTAGATTGTAAATATATATAAGAAATATATATAATACAATACATACCTATATATAATAAATATATGGAATAAACAATTGTATAAATTGAACTTACTTTACTGATCATTCAGTAACAATGAAACGATAACAATGAAACGATTGCAGAGTTACTTTTATAATAATGTGACATGTTATATCCCTGGTAGTATTTCTTATAATACATATATATAATATGTTTGTTACAGAATACATGCTCTCGGTAACTCTAAAAAGGCAAAAGATCACCCAGATTCAAGAGCTATATTTTATGATGAGAAAACCTATTCAAAACGGAAAGTGCAAGACTTTATATCAGTTTTGAATGGTTTTACTGCTGTTTTGAAATTGTCCAAACTATTCTCAGACACTGAATCCTCTTTATTGAAGAGCATATCCCAGTTGACACCAGAAGGGAAGTTTCCAGATTATGTAGATACACTTAACTTTTTTAAGGTAAAATAAAAAATATTAAGATTTTTTATGGTACGGTGGTAAAAAATTAATTCGAAATTTGATTTTATATGAAAAAATATTCAATAATTTTGTTGTCGCTACATTTTTTTATTAAAAAAATTTTGCTTGAAATTAAACATTGTCATTTTTTTACATTTATGGTTATATTAACCTTTTAATAAATAAAAATAATAGTAATAATCTTCATAGAAAAAATTATCATATATTTTCTAACTCAATGCTAAATATCGATCTAGAAATAGATTTTTTTGATGACTTTCTGATCTATTGAGATCAATTATATAATCGACTAGTCGACTTGATGATGCTCCGCTCCTATTGGTCGTAGCGTGATGATATATAGCCTATAGCCTTCCTCGATAAATGGGCTATCTAACACTGAAAGAATTTTTCGAATCGGACCAGTAGTTCCTGATTAGCGCGTTCAAACAAACTCTTCAGCTTTATATATTAGTATAAGATTAAAAATATATCAGTGTGATTAAATAAACAGGAAATATATTGTGATTGAAATATTGTATCAACTACACTTTCAAAAATATTTTGTGCCTCATATGCTTATAAAATAACGTTTTTTTTTATATTTCTTATTTGACTTTAAAGCTTTTAAAAATAGTTATTATTCTAGGAAGCGTTCAATCAACAAGATGCAGAAAAAGAAGGTCGCATATTACCCGGCTCTGGTGTAGATCAAGAATACGACAGTATTTTGGAGGAAATAAAAGGAATTGAAAAGGAGTTAAAAGATTACCTTGTGCTGCAGGAGAAACATTTTAGATGTAGGGTAAGTAAACACTAAGTTTGGGTGGGCCAAAACATCCAAGTTTTAATGTACTTCCGTTTTTTGTTGAGATTAAAAAATTGTTAATAACGTTTAAAGGAATTTTAGAAATAAAAACTGTGATTGTTTATGTACCCCTGGTGGGACTCGAACCCACAATCCCCGGCTTAGGAGGCCGATGCCTTATCCATTAGGCCACAGGGGCTGTTGATTAAACATCTTAATTTTGAATCTGTTAGTTCACATGTTGCAAAATTATGAGGACTTATCACAAATCGAAATTATATTAAATTTATGTTTAGGGGTTGATTAAGTTTCATAGAGAAAGAAATTGACGTCCATAACACTGAAAGATGGGTCCACTGTATTTTTTAATTTAAAATCTTTCTTTTATGAATGGTAAGTGTGTGTGAATAAACATGTAAAAAGAATGTCAAAATTTGTATTTTTAGAGTTTAGTTTATATTTTTTTGTATACACAGGTAACATACATAGGTACAGATAAAAAACGTTACACACTGGAAGTGCCAGAAAGCGCATCTGGAAAGGCTAGTTCTGACTACCATTTAGAAGGTGCTAGGAAGGGTTTTAAGAGATACTCTACTGATGAAACAAAGGTATTTTCTCCATTTGTAAAATGTAAATTAATGTAGTCCAGAGGAGTTGCAAGCTATAATTATTTATTTAAGACACTCTTAACCCCATGGTGAGTTAAAATACTAACGATTCACAACCAAAAAATATTATATTTCTTACTTAGAATACATAGAAACAGAGGTCAGAGAACCACTCAAAAAAAGTTAGGGCGTAAAATAAATAATAAAAATTCTACTTACTTATAATTTTCATTGGTCATATTTAGTTGTGAAAGCAGTGATGGCTAAGTAATTTTTTTCTAAACAACCCCAGTAAAATCAAAAAATATTTTTATTTGTATTTTTAAGTAATATATCGTATAGTATTTATATATAAGTATATTATTTACTAGCGTATGTTAGTTATGTTTATGTAGTATATGTATTATGTTATATAATACTATATTTAGTATATGTAGTGTATAACTTGATATATATTTACAATAGTATTATATGTATTATTTTTTTAAGCAAGTGCTTACCATATTTCTGTGAATTGATATCCTAGCATCTTGGTTGCCTGGAAGAGATCACTCTTACCGATGAGGCTGCCTGTTGTGCGTCATTTCTTTGTCCATTTTTTTGTGTGTTATATTTCATGGTGTACAATAAAGTGTATTTGTTGTTGTTGTTGTTGCTATTCTTTTACGTTTTATTTAATTATAAACATTGTTACACCAGGATTTCCTCGCCCGAATGATCGCAGCAGAAGACCAAAAGACCAATGTATTAAAGGATCTGAGTCGTCGTATCTTCGAGAAGTTTTCGTCACATTACAATCAATGGGAAATGGCTACAAAATGCTTAGCTACTCTGGATATTTTGTTGTCGTTTACTGAATTTGCTAGACAACAAAGTGGTGATATATGTTTGCCTGAAGTTACTTTCGATACGGAAAAAGAGGTTTGTTGTATTTAAGTCATTTTTCTTTATAATATTTCAGCCTCAGTGAATATTTTTGGATGTATTATATTTTCACTGAAGAAAATAGTATTTAAAAAGTACAAAAACGAGGGATATTTGAAACGTAACGAATTTTGGTTTCAACTTCAACGTCACTGTATTCAATCAATGACAACACTTGTTTAGTTTCTGGCTAAAATACATGTTATTCGCTTTTCGACTTTTCCATGATGTAATAATCGAAAAATTCAAAATATTTATAACTTATACAGCATAATATTAATCTACACTAATATATAAAGCTGTAGAGTTTGTTTGTTTGCTTGAACGCGCTAATCTCAGGAACTACTGGTTCAATTTAAAAAATTCTTTCAGTGTTAGATAGCCCATTTATCGAGGAAGGCTTTAGGCTATATATCATCACGCTAAGACCAATAGGAGCGGAGCATATTCCAAATAGTCATACATACTTTGTCAGCATTATTATTAGTTACTCTGTGCTAAAACATTTTTAAATGAACTTTTTCCTGACATCCAATTTTAATTAAACAAAGCTTGTATTTTAAAAAGGAAAATCTTTTGAAAATTATTGTCTTGGCTTTTATAGACGTTGTAAATATCCCTCATATTCAGTTTTCTTAAATATTGCAAAGCAGTGACAGTCCAGTGGTTAAGACTTGAATCTTTTACTCGGGAGGTTCGAGTTCGATCCCCCACATAGGCATGCACCTCTGACTTTTCTGAGTTATGTGTGTTTTAAGCAATTAAATATCACTTGCTTTAACGGTGAAGGAAAACATTGTAAGGAAACCTGCACTCCTGAGAGTTCTTCATAAAGTTCTCAAAGGTTTATGAAACCTGCTAACCTGCGCTGTGCCAGCGTGGTGCACTATGACCTAATCCCCTCCCCATTATGAGGAGATCCGGCCCAGAAGTGGGCTATTAACGGGTTCTGATGTTATTGATGAACATAGCAATGTTTAAATCTTGTATTTTCTTGAAATGGAAGTTTTTAAAGGAAATATGCTAATTCTTATAAATATAATCTTATTGCAGCCCTACATTAGGATTGTGGAAGGTCGTCACCCCTGCATTCCGATCGTAAATGACTTTATTCCAAATGATACTAGCCTAGGGGTTGATTCTGCTCGCTTGTTACTGCTGACTGGTCCCAATATGGGAGGAAAATCAACACTTATGCGACAAGTTGGACTACTGACTGTACTTGCACATTTGGTAAGGAATATTATATATATTTTAATACTTCTATGCTAATCCTATAAATTCATTTTAATGAATTTTCCTGTAATATACATACATTACATATAGTTTACCCATATATATACTCATATATATATCAGTTAATACAATCTCAAACCAATATAGTCTTTGTGTTGGTGTGTGAAGGAAAATGGATAAATGTGAATGTGTTGAAAAAAAAGAAGATTTAAGAAATAATAGTTTATAAGTCCTCTCTACTTCAATAAATTTTAAAAACAATTTTTTCCGTATTTTTATATAAAAATAATATTTATGAAATGGTTCTGTGGCTTTGAGTTTGAAGTGTACAAATGAAAAACAGAGACAATATATTAAAAAAGTAAAACTACAGATTTAGTTTGGTAGACTCACTAGTCTACCTTTTTTATAAATGCCTTCTGATTGAATCCTATATTTTTAAACTAACACTGTCATTGTATTTGAAAAAGAAAATTAAATCATAAATGAGTTTTAGGTTATATTACATAGCTAGTATATTTTCATTTAAAAGGCAATTTTGATGTAAACCAATGTAATTAAATAAATTTAGCTTAGTTGGAATTTAACAGCAGGCCCTACGGTGTCTCAAAAGCTAAATGGTCGTGTCTAATATACATCTAAAATACAAGATATTAGCATTTTTTTAAATTAAGTTTTGCCAATAAATATAGGCCTCTGCTACACTACCCGAGAAGTTGAACGAAGTTAGACGAAAACGATTGGTTACCTACCCTAGGTTGGAAAAAAATAAAATAAATAATACGTCATTACTCGCAAAGTTGAACGATTTTAGTCTTTACCTCGTTTTATTTGCATTTGTTGTGGAAGTTGCCCGAGGCGAGGTAAAGTTTAAAAAAAAAAAAAATTATCTATATCGTTTTCGTCTAACTTCTATCAACTTCGCGCGTAGTGTGCTATAGAGAAACAAGAAAGAAAGCCTTTATTTTATTTACAACAATATTTGATACTCACTACTAGTGAATTAAATACTTATAACTAAAATATACAAAACATATATAGTGGTGTTAATGTAAGGTAGACTCGGCTTACTAGAGGACTAACCACAGGTTACCCCCTATACTGATTTTCCGTGACTCCCTATATTTTGAGATATACTAACGGCGAGGCAGCATCAGCGTCAGAGTTAATAATAAAATGAATAACATAATAAGTGTTAATCCCAGGGTAGCTACGTCCCCGCTCAAGAGTGCAGCGTGAGCCTCGTGGACAGAATATTCACCAGACTGGGCGCCTCCGACGACATCCTGTCGGGGCAGTCCACATTCCTCGTGGAGATGAACGAGACCGCCGCCATAGTGAAGCACGCCTCCGTACACTCGCTTGTGTTATTGGATGAATTAGGTACACAAACAATCACTCGCAGGAAATACTGATACTTACAATCCTTTTTTTCAAAATCATCAAAAAAATTAACCTAATTGGAACCTCTTGTATATCAATTAGCGTAATTAACATTTATTTACTACTAGCTTTTACCCGCAACTTCGTTTGCTATATTGAGGTAGTTATATTAGCCTAGACCGTCTGTAGACATGTTTAATAATTTTATGAGGTACTAACTTTGCACCCCCCTTTTACCCCTTAATGGTTAGGATGGTTTCAGAAAAATATTTTACACAAGTTTCATGACTTTCAATTAAGAACCTTCATACTGAATTTCATTTGAATAACTTCAAAAACGGCAGTTTCATGCTAACTTTGCACCTCCGTTTTACCCCCCTTAGGGGTGAATTTTCTTAGTGTTCCCGTACGTTATAAAACCCCTGTGCGAAATTTCAAGTTTCTAACCCTTATAGTTTGCGTCCTGCGTTGATATGTCAGTCAGTCAGCTTTTCCTTTTATATATATATCCTCATCCGTTTGTAAGCTTTATTAAATTATCAATAATAAAGGGAGGTTTTAAATATTAACTTTACAACACAGACCTACGGTCCCACCTGTCGTCATTATAGTAAAAAGATGTGGGGGGTATTTTGTATTATAAAATGGATGACTTATGAGCGTTGATGCATTGTAGAAAAGCCTTTTAATCCTGCACCTTGATCGCAAGCTCCAAGAACTGCTCAGCTTTTGTTTAAATAGTGTATTGTTGTAGTCTTTTGAACATATAGCTTACATGTTAGTGTACAAATATGATGAAGCCCTTAGCCCTCAGATCTACAAAATAGTGTTTCAGGAGATAGAGATAGTTTAGGAGATAAGATTAATTCTTTGGCCATAATTTTAGGTCGTGGTACATCAACGTACGACGGTACAGCCATAGCTTCAGGAGTTTGCGCGGAGTTAGCAGAGCGCAGTTGTCGCACTATATTCTCTACCCACTACCACTCACTTGTGCAACACTTTGTTGATCATCCAGGAGTGTTGCTGGGACACATGGTGAGAATATTTTATCCACCACTAGTCACCATTTTTGATTGACAATAATTTTTCTTGATATGAAACGCTTAAAACCTACATTAAAAAATGTGAACGTAGTTTAATATTTGTGTACTTTACTTATAGGCATGTATGGTGGAGACTGATGAATCAACACCAGACAATGAAGATAACATTCCAGAGGAAACGATCACCTTTTTATACAAACTTACACCTGGAGCTTGTCCTAAGTCGTACGGGTTCAACGCCGCTCGGCTCGCGGGGATTCCCCGGGACATAACTGCGCGTGCTCATAGCGTGTCCAAGCAGATAGAGAAAAAGGCTACGTGTGTGCGCGCCTTTAGAGATATTATGAAGATGGATAATGCTAAAGATATAAGGAATATGTTATCGGCTTTGACCATTTGAAATTATATTTTTTAAAAGTTTAAATAATATTACATATTGTGTGTCAAGTCTTAAAACCTAATTTTAAACCATTTATTTCTAATTAGTTCAGTAACTTTATTCCAAATCCAATATGGCGGACAGACAAAGATGGCGAAAAAAATTTTTTTTTTGTTTTAAGACATTTTTTTTTCAATTATTATGTTTTTAATTTGAGCCAAGGCAATTTATATTGTGCCTACAGACTTGTACAACATATTGTAGCGCTTTTATTGTTTTGTGTCTGTAAAGGACTTAATCCTACTTGGTTATACAGTATCAGTGTTCAGATTTTTTTTTTAATTTTAACTCATTAGTATTTTTGTTTAAATTTTAAAAACAAAATAGTTCCTAAGTAATGTTATTACTCAATTGCATCTTTTACTTATAAGTTGTTAAGAAGTCTTATCTCCAGCTTCTTTCACCATACCTGTGATTGATTATTAAATAATCGAGTTAATGTAACCCACCACTTTATTGATTAAATTTTTTTAAATAAAATTCGTTGTTTTACTATAAAATCAAACTAAAACAATATTTTTAATTTCATTTATTATTTCTAAATCACAATATTTATACACTTATCCTTTTAATACCTTATCAAATCTTTTATATAAAAATAAAAAATCAAATTAAAGATTCTAATTACATGTAATTAGTCTCATTGTTTAAGTCAATTTTTATAGAATTAACGAAAAAAAAAACAAATATTAATTACAAAAATGATAAAAAAAACAAACATTTGAATGGCTTATACTAAACTTAAATAGTACTTAGTATATATAGTATATAATATGAATTATTTAATTTGTAACAAAGTATGACTAGGCGTATTACACAGCTATTTCCTATAGCAACGATGGATTTACACATCTACGTATACGGTTTATTATCATTGCATCAAAGATAGATGGCGCTAGTAGTTCTATGCGGACTTGCGTTAAATCATATAAAGGAAAATACGTTAGTAACCAGGTAGAGTCGTCATTACAAAAAAATAATCATAACATTACGATAATAGATGGCGCTAGTAGTACAATCGGAATTAGATCATAAGTAAAATATCAGCAAAAAATAAATTTTAGAACCATTGGGCCTTATGATAACATTATTGAGAATTATATGGCAACATTATGTCATTTAGAAAAAATGATTTTAATAATACTCTTAAATCTCATTGTCTTTAGTAGAGTATTTAATACAATATTTTTGTTTTAGTCATTAGGAAATTTTTTTTAAAAAATACGATAATAGATGGCGTTAGTCGTACAAGAGAAATTAATTATAATACCAGATAAAGAATTCATTTAGTTAAAATTAACGATATTAAATTATATAATACAATATTTTTGTTGTAGTCGTAATGCCTCTCTTATAAGATATTCAATTTATTTCAATGAATGCCTCTTTGTGGCAAAATGAAAAAGTCATCTACGCGAATTTACAAAAGCGAGAAATTATTATATTTTTCATTATTTGTGACAATTGATAATTTTATTTTTGTATTATCCGAGGCTAAAATTTGTTTTATTCTATGTTAGCTTAAATGCTTGTACATAAGGCACCGAATATTCACGTGACTGCCTCCCTATTATAATAATATACTCGAACTTTAATTAGTATCAAGAAAATGTTACTACACAACTAAAGGCGGAAACATTTACGTATATATCATGTTCATACATTTAATATGGCCAGGAGCATATTTGTATGTCGTGTCATGACGCAGACATAAGATAGCGGACACTTTTTTATTTTATTTGCAGCGTATTTCTCAAAAATGACTGTCGAGCTTATTGAACTTGTACGTCAACGAAAAGTTTTATATGACACAAAGTATTAGTATTAATCAGAAATGCTACTTTTTAAGAGATTCATTGCTAAGAGAAATTGAAGGGCGTCATTAACATCACTATCTGAATCAAAGGAAAACATTATATACGTTTAAACATTGCACTGTATTTCAGAAATGAAATAATGAATATATAAACGCCAGAGAACGACACGACACTTAAGTGTACACACTCACCGTCACGATAGTAAGCAACACGACAGGCCACAACACGTTAATGTGTTTCCGCCTTTTAGACTAAGCTATTGAAGATAACATTAAAGATATCTTTTGCTTATAAGCAATATAATTTAATAAGAAACATTTATTACTCATATATAGCAACATAATTTTTGTTTGGCGCCAAATAATGATGACATCTTGTTATTTTTTTTCTATTCGTATTCCATAATGGAAAATGCAAAAGCATTACACCGTACAGCCTTGGCATCTTGTTATTATACGATTGGCAGTAATGTTGTCCTATCTTGAAAATTTGCTTGATTTTGGGGAAATTTTGCCATAATGCCAAATTATTTTACTTATGTTTACTTGAAGTGGTTTTCCTTCAATCATCATCATTATTAATAAAATATAAACTATAAGTATAGTAAAACAAACTCATATTAATAGTAATATTTATAAAATTGTTTTTAAATATTAGATAAACGGAGATTTTAACTAGGCTCCTAAAAGTGGCAAAAATATTCAAAACAACCTGGAAAGTATTTCTTAAAATATATTACCTTAGTTCAAGGATATTGAACCAAAGCGGGTAGATTCTCAACACGTACCGGGTATGCAGTCTTATTATAAAACTATTCACATCAATGCATTCATATATTTGAAAAACTATTGCTTAAGATAGCTTAAAATGGTATAGAACCAGGGGGTCGATAACCATCGAATTTATCATACGCTAATAGTTATTTATGCAACTGTTGTATAATAAGAGGTGAGTGTTTTAATACCTAATTATCAATAGTTGCATACAAGACTTTATCTACACCCATAATTAAATCCTCTATAAAAGATTCTGAAACAGTTAGCTTACTGCTAACATTAAAACAGCCACTCCTAGTATCACTATCCTAACATCATCTATTACTGAGTATATACAAATACACGAAGTATTGATGAAACAATCATTTATTGTAGTTGTAATGAACATTTTGTATAGAGCAATTATTAAAAATCACTTTATATGTTGGAAGGTAATCGTTCTGTTTTTTTATAAACGAAACAATAAAAACATCAAAGAAAAATATCGGGGTTCCGAAATTCGAATTACGGCGCACGACGTTCTAGATAGTGAATCGCGCGTGAATGACTGTTCTATTTTTGAAATTCATACAGATGTTCTATTTTTTGAAAATTATACAGATACCACGCATCGCGCATCGAGCAGTAAGAACGTGGCTGTCTGTTGAGTAAACCCTTTGCGCAGAAGGAATTTGAGTGTTATTATGAAATTCAGTACAACATTATATGATCCGTTTGGATGATATAACGGTTATTAGGACATTGGGTGTTTTATTGTTGGCAATAAGCTAACTGTTTCAGAATCTTTTATAGAGGATTTAAAGCATGGGAGTAAATAAAAATTATTATAACGGATCCATAAAATGTTGTTGATATTTATCTGTAACTCAGGTAATTTGAATCTCAGTATTCAGACTTTTAGCTTTCTACACAATAATAACCTTACAGCGTGTGACTTTAATAATGCCGTGAACTGCTTTAAAAAGGAACTGTTATCTGTCTGTTCGCTTTTATTCAACAATTGTACTTTCTATTATAGATTACAATGTGAATCGATAATATACAATTTAACTCCACAATTAAATCAAAAGTATTATTTTACATGGATAAAGAATAAAGAAAAAAATACATTTACTATTAATAACATTTAGTAAATTAAGTAAATTTAATCACATATTATAATATTGAAATTAATAGTTTTGAGGGCTTTTAAAAAGCTGAGAAATTTTGTACATTGTAACTTTCGTCCCCCGATCCCTGTTATTCCAAAAGTAGATTTATTTCATACTAATTTTGTATTATAATCAAAGCCGCTAGCAAATTTTAAATTTCATTTTTGTAATAAATCAATAAAATCTTTTCAGGTAAACGTCCTACTGACCCTATAACCTAACTACAGCACCAATTAAATCTAATATTAAATCTACCGCGCCTAATTGGCATACTAACGGCCACATATTTACAATGCAGGCATGCAAGAGTTAAACATTTACGTATTTCTTTTTAGCGAATAATTAGAAAAGATATCATTCGCCTGTGTTAAAACTAAGTACATAGTAAAATACATCTATATGTCCAAACACTCAAAACACCACAGTTATACAGATAATTCACCACTATTCTATTATGAGTGCGTTCCACTAAGCGTTCGCAACGCCCAAAATGCTCTTTGCCGTTCCACTTGACGAATACGCACGTTGTGATCGCGGCGAAAACGACAATAAACTCGAGACGACTTATCTTAAAAGCCGTGATAGCCCCGTGGTTTAGACGTTGATGTCTACACGGGAGGTCCAAGTTAGATCCCCCACACAGGCACACACCTCTGACTTTTCTGAGTTATGTGTGTTTTAAGCAATTAAATATCACTTGCTTTAACGATGAGGAAACCTACACTACCTGAGAGTTCTCCATGTTCTCAAAACCCGCACTTGGCCAGCGTGGTGGACTATGGTCTCATCCCTCCTCATTCTGAGGAGACCAGGCTCAGCGTTGGGCCATTAAAGGGTATCGAGGAGGACTTATCTTAAAAAGTGGGTTAGGAGCGTTGCAAAATTGGCGGCATTTTTAAAACAACAAAAATGGCGACGATGTAAATAACTATTTCAGACGGATAGATTTATTCGTGGAAGTGAATGTTTCCGCAGCGCATATTTATGTTAAATTAATTTTAGTTTCAATTTAATTATAAATATTTAAAAAAATAATCAAAAAATTATATATACAAAATTAATTTAACCAATAATTATTGAAGTTTATTGTTAAGGCTTACAAATCTTAACCTTAACCTCTTTAAACTAATGCTTTGTAACTTAGTCATTTGAATTACACAAGTCAACAAAAAAAAATTTTTTTTTGTGTCTGGTATTTAATGACTATTGTCTGAGTGTTTACATTGAAAAATAACAAAAAACTTAATTTATGAAGAAATAAGTTTGCTATTGTATGTTTAATATTGATAATTAAGTTTTAAAGTTCTTAGTGGAGAGTAAAATAATAATTGGTAATACATACTTTAAAACAAAATGGCGACAAGTCGCGCATTCTACTGTATTGAGTGTATGTATGTCTATTACAAACGGTAGCAACTACTTTTGTATATGACTGAGTCGCAGAATAGCATACAGACTTTACTTGTCGAAATAATATGAAATTTTCTATGAAAACGAAATTTCTATAAAAGCAAACTTTATTCAAAAAACCTATTTTACCCATTATAAGTAAGGTAAAAGAAATCAAAATTTGACATTTTGTTGCCAGACTCAAAATCCGTGTTGACCGGTGTTATTTTCGTTAACGCTCAATAATCCGTTCCACGCGAAAATAAGTGGAACGGAAAAAACCGTGGTCGTGAACGTGATCGTTGTAAACACTTAGTGGAATGCACTCTATATTATTGCATTGTTAAAAATAAACTATGATAATAGCGTATAAAATTAGGTATCAAATACCAAAATATCCGTAAAGAAGACTTGTTTATTTCATTGTATAAAAACCACAAATGTCGTTTATGTAAAAATCCAAAATAATTGTAAAACAATAAATGTTCGAATGGGATTTAAAAAGTTAATTCTACATCTCAATAGAGATAGCCATTACTTGCAGGAGCGGATCTAGGAAGGCATATAAAAAAAGAAAAATAGTAAAATAGTTTTTTTTTAAATGAGGCTGAAGGCTTATTTCAAAAAAAGAAAATAAATAGTTCATTAAATAAATATTAAATGCATTTTTCAAATTAAAATAAAACACATTGATCAGACCCACGTTGAAGGCATATTTAAACTCTTTGCTGGACAAGCCGACATTTTTAAAATAGAAAAAGGTTTTCTGATTAAACCCAAATTGAAGGCATATTCCAAAGAGAGAAAAGTAGATTTGCTCAAACCTATATTGAAGAAATATTTTAAATGTAAAACAACACATTATCAACCATATAATCAAATAGTTTTTTGGTCTCACATAGAAGGAATATTAAAAAAAGGAAAACTGATTATTTTTTTAACGAAATCTGAAAATATATTAAAAAAAGGAAAACGCTTTTGCAGAATGATATAAATGGCCCAACAATTTACGATCCGCTCCTGATTAATTAATAACTCTTAATTGAACTGCATTCAAAACCTTTTTAGGTTCATGTATCAATATAATCTGTTAAACGCAATCCTAACTTATAATTAAAAAACATCAATAGACTAAAATATTACATAATTTAGCACATTCACGTAAACGGAAAGACTGCTGATTGTTGAGTAGAGCCTGCCTGCACCACCGTGGCCGCCTACACTCATAGTTCGTCGAAGGAGGAACTCTCTCGTTCGTCGAAGGGCCGTGCCCTCTCTCCCCATCGGTCCCATCTCTCCGAACTGAGCAGTGACTCTGTATCTTCTTCTTGCTGAGGTAGCGGGTACACGATTCCATCACCGACACTATATTTTTTATATTTAGATTATAACTATAGTGACACATAATTAAATACTAAAACAACCTACGGCTGGACTTTCCAAGTGCTGATGTAATGGTTTCTTTTCCTCATTTTTTAGGTGTAATTGAATAATTTTACGTCCTCCTTCCCTACCCCCCTCACCCCGCCTTCTCACCCTCATCTTTTTTTCCTCACTTTCTAGGTGCCAACCATGTTCAGGAATAATTTTTCTTGCTCCCCCCTTATTCCAAAAATATGGGTCGCCGGCAAAGGTGAGTAGGGGGGATTGATAGAGAGGACCCCCTACCTCCCTCACCCTTCACTGCGTCAGCACTTGGAAGTCCTCCCCAACCTAGCAACATCTAGCAAATCTACTTTTACTATCACAATAAAAAAAATTGCTTTTGTGAAAAATAACGCTATACAAACAAATAAAAAAATTAAGCAGATTTAACTACTTAAACGCCCGCCATTTTGTCACACTCGGTGTCGGTGACGTCACGATCTATAATATCAACTAACAGTGAATAGTAAAGTAGAAGTATTATACTCTATGACATTTCAACATTTTGTATTTGTACGATTACATTGTAACAAACTTATTATTGTACTCTATACTATGACATCACACTCAATAAGTTTACTTTTAAAATATTATAATATAGGCATATTGTTAATTAAATATAACTTGTAGACCTTTTTTAATTTAAATTTTTCTTCGATCATATGGACTTTGAATGGTTCTATATGGGTAATATTTCTACATTTATCATATTATATATTAATTACCTATATTTTTATCAAATAATATAACTTATGTATGAACCGAACAAGTGTAGGATGTATGGGAGCTCACGCTTAATTCATGTGTATGTAAAATGCGAAAAAATTGAGTTTCGTGAGTACTTAAAGCTGACTACTCTAGTGCTTATCTACAAATGTCTAAAGTAAATCTTGTAATGGTCTAACAAATATTTGCACCTACCTACCGCAAACTGTGAGCAGCTAAACAAAATTAGCATGCAAAAGGACACAAATCCTAAATAAAACTCAAGTGAGTACGATAAAAGAAGTGAATGACTTTATAACACGTTGGGTCAGTGACTGCCAATGAATGAAAAGCATGTTATCGTTCCAATGGTTTTATTTAAATATACTGTAGTAAAAATATTATGAATTAAAAGATTAATTATTATGAAATGCGTTTTCCTTATACTATTTGCGGGACGGTCCGGCCCCTTCGGGGGCAAAGTCTCCATCTCTCAGTCTCGTGTGCCATCTCCACGCTAAAATATTAAAAAGCTCATTCGATATTGCTCTATCGTAATACGAATATTGTTTAGAATGTATTAAGATTAAAAAGAAATGACTATTACGGTACTTTACGTTATACATACAATATATAACTGCGTAAGTTAGAAAATATGCATGAAACTAACATGCATTCACTACATACTTTTTTGTTTGTATTTTTAAAAAGTACCGTAATAAAAAGAAATGATAAAATAGAAGAAAAAGACTGAGAGAGTTTGAGAAGAAAAATATTGAAGTAATTTTGACAAAGGTGTTAAATTAATTGCCAATAGTGCTCTTAATCGGCCGCGCAGTTACAGAAGCATACTGGAAGCTGGACAATAAATGTATATTTCACGGAAATATATATGTAAGCAACACTGACAAAGGATAATTCTGATTAATTTTTTTTTAAATGTTTTCAGGGACATAGTTTTTAGGTATATATTGATTGATAGATTCAAAAGCAACAGCCAACTGAGAGCAATACATAAAATAATTTGCTTTTACATCACACAGACGTTAACTTAAAAAAAAGAAAATAATGTATCCATTTGCTTGCTAATATGTTGGCTCAGTGTTACTAAATAACTACGAAAAAGAGAAAAAAAATAAAAGAAACAAAAAAATAAACAACAAAACATGTTTATTGTGCACAAAACATACTTACAATATGAACAGAATTCATTATAGCTTTATCAGTCTTGTGTGTTGTATATAGCTCGCAAAATATAAATGCATTAAAAAGCTAATTGCATCATAGGTATAAATATAATTTAATTATAATCGGATATATACTGGATATACTCGCCTCCCGCACATGTCTTGACCATGATTTCATATATACATTACAGTTACATATAATTTTAACGTTATTTAAAGCTAGTACAACTATATGGTACGGGAGCCAGTGACAGATTTACATGACCAAGGCCTTCCCAAGCGAAAATTCGTGAAATGCATAAGGGGTTAATATTATGATTATTCGTGACCGTCAGCTGCGATTCCGTGGGTGGGGAAAAATAAAGTCAGCTGACCATAACGTGGTGGAATATACGTCAGTGCTTTAGAGCTTTAGTGAGTTCGACTTCGACTCCGTTCATTCACTTACGAAACTCCTGTTTTTAAAAAGCTACTTAAATGGTAAATGTGATTTTGCTATAAAAAAATTACATGGTCAAGCAGCCAGCTGACGTATAATCCACCACGTTATGGTCAGCTGACTTTATCATTCCTACAAGATATTACGTAAACTATAATCCGACAAATTTTCAAATGGAAAGAAATGATTTAAAAAAAAATTTTTTTCTAGATGTTTGGAAGGCTGCCCCACCCACGGAATCGCAGGTGAAGGTCACGAGTAATCATAATATATATTCCTTATGCAGTATACGAATTTTCACTCGAGAGGAAATGATTGACTGAATTTGAATCTGTCTCCCGTACCCGTACAATTAATAATAATAAAAGAATTGCACATTCAATCAAACATAAGGCACAATATTTATATAAAACAAAGAAAATGGAGTATACAAAGAATATGACTAAGTTTGGCACTATCTTGGCAAATTCTTTACAAATTAAGTTATATCAATAATAGTTTAATTGAAATTAATACAGTAACTGATATTTGTAACGGAATTTATAAATATACATGCACCATATAAAATCTTTGTTGTTTTTATTTTATTTATATTATATGCCAAAAACTACAAGATATAATATATATAACGATTTGTATAAAATACTTTGGAATGTGTCACAGTTGATCTATTGGAAGATAAATAGTTAAAGCTAAAATATTCGGGTTTTGGCAAATTATGAGTACGATTTTCATTATTCTTAAATGTCATATGATTACCTAATATATTTAAGTAAGCGAGTGCATGAGTTTTTTGATCCAACCTACAATAGAAAATACTGAACTGAGGTGCGGCTGCAGGCAAGTTGAATTAGGCGTTATAAAAAACTTGACTAAGTTATTGACTGTTCTAGATCTGTAGCCGAACTCCAGAATGTTAAGACCTTTAGGGTCAACACGTTGCCGGTGAATTGGAGCCCCTAGATTAGTAAATAGAAATTTTAAGGTGGAGGGATTTACAATATAAAGTTTGAGGTGTCGCTTCATTTCGCCTGCAACGTGTATCGAAACCTAATTTTAGTTGAGCAAAATAGCAATTGTAAATAAGGCTCATTGAACACAGTCAAGGCATGTGTCGGAAGTCGGGCAAGTTGGTCGTCTCTGTTTCTGACCTGGAGCGAGTAGTGCCCATAGATTCGTAGTGCGGGTCGTGTGGCGCGAAGGTCTGCAGCTGATGTTCACGGCGTACCGGGTATTCGCAACCGTCGCCGAGGCTAGCAACACGAGTATTTCAAGCTAAGGCCGACTTACGTAACTTTTCATTTAAACATCATTTTATTTACACACTAATTTTAAGTAAAGAATCAAATCGGTTAAGCAATTTTTGCGTTCCGATCTATAATATTAGAGCAATCAATTTGTGAAGCAAAACATCATTAATATGTATAGTAATAACACTGTTAATAGTTACGCAAGCGGCTCCTGTGACGCAGGACAATAGAGTTAATATAATATAAAAAACATATACCCTTGTGCAAACATAAGTACATACAGGACTATCAATGTACATAGAGGTTGAGTTAGTCCTCAACATAAGCCACTGTATAAATAATTATCCTGCGCCACGTTATACTCCATCATTTTAAAATTATCTTAGCATTAATATATAGCGATCGTTACATAAATAGATACATATACTTTTGAAGGTTATATATGACAGAATATATTAATAATGAACGAAGTATGCCGTTAACCCATATTGTTGTTATTAAATGTAATGAATGAATCATGACATATATACATAGGATGTTAAATGTTACTCGATTAATTTTATCTAGCGTGACAAGACGGACATTAAAGATAAAATTAGGTGAGTACAACCAGTATTTAACATTATGACTCATGATATAATGATGTAATAAATGATAAACAAAGATAAAAGAATCCTCCAAGGTGACACCACTATTTTTATGAATTTTATTAATCTTTTTAAGTAATAACACGATTTAATTCGTTATTAATAATCTAGTTAAACTCTTAATTTCTACAAATACACATAGGTCATTCACTTCTTTTTTCACACTGTAACATGCACCCAACATGTAGAGGTTATCCTGTTAGCTCATGCATGTTTGCACATTCCCGTTATTATATTAGACACTCGCGTAAACTATTGAAACTATTCAACTAGCTATGTGCTTCTCTCTCTAGTATGTATTTACAATTGTAATAATTCCGCATTATTCGAATTTATGACAATATTTATAACATTGAAATTACACATCACTTATACAAAAACACAACAGATATATTAATAATTAAAAAAAATTACCTTGTGAAGACAGGCACTATCCATAAGTTGGGGCTGTTTCCGAAGACTTCTTTGAAGTTATTGTAGGCGCCAATAGAGAAGCCGTTCTTATCAGCGCCACCGCGGAACATTGGCGCCCGGAATGCCTCTAAAATGTATAAATTACTATGTAATTAATTATTTTTAAACGCTGACTACATATAAAATATATTATCAAATATGTACATAGAAAAAGTTAAAATTCATTTATAAAAAGTATCTATAGATAATTCAAAATGTGGCAGAAATTTATTATTGCTGTTATATTATATACGACTAGCCGATCCTTGCGACTTCGTGCCCGTGATCATCCGCTCCTATTGGTCTTAGCGTGATGATATATAGCATCCTCAATAAATGGGCTATCTAAAACTGAAAGAATTTTTCAAATCAGGCCAGTAGTTCCTGAAATTAGCGCGTTCAAGCGAACAATCAAACTATTCAGCTCTATATATTAGTATACATTTTCAATGTTGAATTATTATACGATAAGTAGTAAAAACTAATAAAAATCGTAGTCTACCCCATACTGATACACAAATATGCAATGTTACTTCATCTAAATATATACGTTGTTAATAAATAATCTCAAACTAAACTATAGATATTAGTAATTGGCAATTCTATCTCGTATAGTCGTAATTTCTATCTTTAATCTTAAAACCAAGAATCCATATTGTTGTCATAAACGTTCATTCAAAAAACAAGATAATTGTAGTCCTCGATAAACCAATTTTTTAAAAGAAAGACCAGTAATTTTGCTTGTTTTTAAAATTATTCTAACTAAGAATGATTCGACACTAAATAGTAAATACAATAAAAACTATGATCTAAATGGACGTCTAATATATCTACAGATGTATGAAACCTACTATAAAAGCGACTGCAATAATATTTTACCATTAATCATGGTTTTTAGCATAGTGTTTATAATCTGACCGGTCGGACTGCCCAAGGGGCGGTACGATACAAGCATATCTGAAAACAAACTCTTATTACGTTCTTGAACTTTATCATGTTCATATGATTTTATACAATTTAATGTACCTAAAAAACAAGGCATAGAAAAAAACTAGGAATATACTATGTTCATAAATATTGTTACTCCACATTCAAGTCTTATCTATATAATACATACTATTTTATATAAAAAAACCTTTCTCTAATTTGATTACATTGTTATAAGTCAGAGGGCTATGTCCAACAGTGGACGTCCCATGGCTGACACGAACGAACGAAGTCAGAGGACTATTTAAGAGAATTCCAAAAGAGTTATTGCAGTCACTTTTATAAATAACATAAACTGTCGTGGTAAAAACCCATGATCAATAAATTCTAGATAAATCATGTTATGTTATTTAAATTACTGTAATAAAAACATATCTATTTCTGTAATCCACATCACAATATGTAATTATACATAACTCTATACAAATAAATTATCCTGTGTTTGCAGAATTACTACGTGTTTGGCTAATTTAATCGGCAGTACGTTCTTCCTTTTCCTAAAGAGATGATATCCCTCTGAACACTCAAAATTTATCAATATTAGATTTTAATTTCATATATCTATACAAAACCATACCTAGAGTAGTCCTATTATGCGCGACGAGATAACAGTGGTAGCCAAACAGCGATCCAAGTGAGATCCCGAACATAAGAGCCACGAAGAACGCAAACACTATGTGGTATCGCCCTGCACTGCCTGATGTGCCGAAATCACCCTTGATTTAACAAAATATTTATATTACTGACGTAATACATTGCTTCGATACCTAAACAAATTAGAATCATGGACCAAAGGGGTTAGTAATTGCTTTAACTTATTTGTAGGTATCTAATGGTTGCAAGAACAAGAGAACAAATCTTGTAAGTATTTTCCAAGTCGAAAGTGCCTTCACTCTATCATCATCATCATCATCATCATCACGACCCTTCAACGGCCCACTGCTGAGCCGGGTCTCCTCCTCAGAATGAGGAGGGTATTAGGCCATAGTCCACCACGCTGGTCCAGTGCGGGTTGGCAGACTTCACACACCTTTGAGAACTTTTTGGGAACTCTCAGGTTTCCTCACAATGTTTTCCTTCACCGTTAAAGCAAGTGATATTTAATTGCTAAAAACACACATAACTCAGAGTAGGAGGTGTGTGCCCAGGATCGAACTCGGACCTCCCGAGTAAGACTTGAAGTCTCAACCACTGGGCCATCACTGCTTTTTTAATAAATTAGATGCAGTTTTTACAAAGTGAATACAGGCCTTACTTAAAATCAAGGCTTTCATTAAAAAAATCTAGGGTTTCATTCAACCCAGACATAAAAAGCCTGTTTTTTAAAACTAACATTACGATGTTGTGATATGAAATCTAACAACAAATTCCACAGTGTTCGAACACTAGAAACATGACAAAAGTTAAAACAGAGCATTATGAATCAAAACATTCCCACTGCGATGTCGACAGCCATTCAAACAATGTGGAACTATAAATATATTGCTAATACCAAAACGTTGAGTCATACTACTACGAAGCCTATACAGCATGGATTGTTATCAAAGGACTAGATAAGGAATATCTACATGAGTTGGCTATAAGCATTCGTTTTATTCTATAAAATTTCACTTCTACTTTGACAGTATCTAAAATGTTCACAATTACCAATTCACTTAAGTGCCCTTTAAAAATAAAGTTTATGATGATATAGTTGCATTAAAATTTTTCAAAAAGCAAAAAATTGGATTTTTGCCCGCAATTGAATGTCAAAAAATCTCTTAATACTGAAAATTAGAAAAAAGTAGTTTTTGAAGTAATTCAAATAAAAAAATTCACTTTTATTCATTTGCTTATCATAGTCAAGTTGAGATGCGGTAATTTATACTTTAATAGGTACTTTGAACTAATTTAATCTAATCAATTTAACTACTAAACGTAACCTGGTGAACCCGGTCTTAACTAATATATGCTATCGCATAAAATAATCTCTACATGTAAATATGAATCAGCTTGTTACACTCAAAATATCCATGCACTGTTTAGTAAACGAGCCGTTGTCAAACAAATAATCGCAGTGGGCATGCTTGTATTCCTGATACATCTGCAACGACAATTATTGTATAGTATAATGTAACAATCTACTTAATAATACAAAAAAAAATTAAAATTGCTGGAATCCAAGCTCGTATTGTTTCAAAAAACTTTCTTCCATTACCTACAAGAAAATTATTTGTGAAATCTTAATACTTGAAATTACTTATTCTGTTTCCTATTTCACAAACAAATGTGTGTATGTTGTCTTTTAAAATTGTTAAAATTTTATAGTCTCTGTTAACACTATAAATATGTATTCTGTGGTTTATGTTGTGTTTATGATGACTAAATAATATGGTATATGAAGATAACGTAATTGATTGTAACTATAAGGGTTAGAAACTTGAAATTTTGCACAGGGGTTCCTTTTATAACGTAGATGAGCACTAAGAAGGGAATTTTGAAAATTCACCCCCTAACGGAGTAAAACGGTAGTGTAAAGTTAGTATGAAACTTTGTCATTTTTGAAGTTATTTGAATGAAATTCATTATGCAGGTTCTTCATCGAAAATTATATTTTTTTGAAAATCATAATGGTAGTCTTGTATAATTAAACAAAGTAAGTTAAAATTTTACAATGTTCTACTTGATTCAATATACCTTCACACAAGAAGATCATCTAGTATCAAATCAATAATGCAATATTAACAATAACTATACAAGTTTCTATAAAATTATAGAATCACTGCAACAGGATTTTGCTTTATATTGGTAACCACTATACTATAAATAATGGAAATGTCATATGTAACAATTTTCCATTAATACTAATATATTCTATTGTGTAAGATCTAGTACATACCTTCCAGAACCTAATGAAATAAGGCAAACAAGTGGACATGACAAACATGCAGTACAGCAATGCATAGCCAAGGAAGAGCATGAAGAACTTGTAGTTGTGGAAGCAGACACAGTTGTTGACCCATGGACAATGGTGGTCCATCTTCAGAACACATCTGGCACAGATGCTACAATGATGTGCTCGGTCAGGCTTCACGAGTACACATCGGTTGCAGTACCGAACTGACCCTGACATTGTTCTGGAAAGAAAATGTTACTATTAAATATTGTGAAACTATATTATCTATTTTTTTTACAAATATTATAAAGGCTATATGCTGTATAACATCACGCTATGACAATTAGAAATGGAGCATCATACGGGCAAAGTCACGCAGGTTGGCTACTGTAATAATAAAGCAAAGTAAAAAATATATTCCACAGCAGAATCACATAACAGATATAGAATTGCAAATTTACTTATAGAAGTTGTTGAAACTACTATCCATATTTATAAATACTTGACCATGAACTCCAGCAGCTTTTCTGATTTTTAGATTACTTTTTTATTACAATTGGCATTAATGTTTCTAATAGGGAAAATAGGAAGGTTTATAACAATATTTATAAATAACAAAACCTGTATTAAATTTATTAGTTATTTGAGTTTTATTACTTCAGCTTAAATAAATAAAAGGTCTTATACTAAATATATGACCTTTTTACATTTCATTGAAAAGATATGCTTATACATATTTAAAATCATTTTTATCATAAAACTTATATAGATTTGTAAGTAAAAAATATCAAATTGAATGTCCAA
This sequence comes from Limenitis camilla, assembly GCA_905147385.1. NCBI lineage: Eukaryota > Metazoa > Arthropoda > Insecta > Lepidoptera > Nymphalidae > Limenitis > Limenitis camilla. The sequence goes on along the minus strand of LR990245.1, from coordinate 5,952,176 downwards.
AACCATGACTTGTTCAGAAGAATAAACTATTTCTTAAATGAATTCCTATGATATGGCTTTTACCTTGCATTTCTTACATATATATGTCGGGGTATATTTAGGGTAGGATAATAGTGAAGGCCGTGTGGGACTATAATTAAAGTAGGATAATGATAAAGAAAATTAATTATAACTTTAGTCTCTCGACAAGTCTCTTTGAGTGAACATCACCTGGAGTTGAAGTGTAACAAATAGTGTGTCGCATCACGGATATTGGACATCTTGGACTAAGGATCATTTGAGTTCTTACGTCTTATTTATTATAAGTCCTTACATTGTATTTAGATGTGTTAACACAACCGTAGGTTAGGTTTAGGTGAGGATAGCCTTAGGTTAGGTTTATGTTAGGTTAGCCTTATGTTAACCTAACCTAAGACAGACAGTGAGACCGAGCAGTGGAGGTGAGTGTCGTAATTACATAAAGGGATCTCTTAAGCCTACACCTTGGTCACAAGCGCCGCACACAGTGCCTTTGGCACTGCCTGGGATCCTGTTTAAAGACTACAGAATCGTAAGGTTCAGTTCATTAATTCATCCAAATCGTCGCTCTGTTCTGACATATTCATTACCAAAAATATTTTAGATTAATCAGTAATATTTATTTTTATTGCCTAAAATTTACTTCATAAAAGAAACAAACCTTGTTAAGACTGGTATTGTATTAGCAAGGTTCTCTAAAATTTCTTTTTTGCCTTCCATCTTAAAGAAACGCAGGCTGTACTTTCTTATAGTAAGTTTGAGTCTAGGATTGAGAAATATACTATAAATTTTTCAAGCTACATCTAACAAGATAAGTTTTATTAAAAAATGTTAGTTAAAACTGATATTAAATTTAAAAAATATATAAAAATAAACAGGGAAAAGTCTATATGTAGAAACCTAATTGGAAGTCATAATATTTATTTGTAATTGATAATATTATATAAAATTTGAGGAAAACCTGTAAAGGAAAAATTCCATGTTTTATAAAATATAGTACATACCTAGTGACTATTGGGAGATCTTTAGCAAAGTTCTCTAAAATTGTCCTCTGTGCATCCTCTGTTTCTGCACTAAGTAACTTTTCCAATTCTGCCTCTGGCAATTTATACTGAAAATTATTTAGTTATGAAAATTAAATATTATTGGCTTAAATAAATATTATCAAAAAAAATCCTATTAGATTGTCTTCCATCATCATCCATGCTTTTATAAACTAAAACTTTTGTAAAAATTAGAGGTGTGAGGAACAATTAGAATTAGAGAATATAATATATAGATATCATAACAATTATACCTCACTTAAATAAGGGCGGGTTGGCTAGTGAATAAAAAATAGATTTATTTTCAATCATTCTAATGAAATTTAGTTTGCCTTAGAGTGTAATTGGTCATGCTATTTAAATGACTTGTACATTCTTATAAATAAATGGTAAAGTGTGTCATGTCAATTTTTTACATACTGATAAATTATGCTTTCCTTTTCTAATAGGGTATCATCTAAATATGTACTTCCTTCATGTGTTAGATTACCATATTATTATACTTGTCCACCCATCATGGCTGTGCATGGCTGAGCAATTTACCTTGTGTACTGAGATTTAGCAAAAGAATATTTAATTTTCAATATTACACACATTGCTATATAAAAATATTCAGGTTCTCAATAAATACATTTTGTGATTATTCTGAAGAAACTATGAATTTTTAGGATTAAATATAGCCTACTCATTAATCCAGGATAAAAGTATCCGTGTGCCAAATTATTGAAATCCGTTCAACCGTTTTTGTACAATTGAATAATAAACATCCAAACTTTCACATTCATAATATTAGTTAAGATAGTAAGATTAATTTAAGCAAACTGTCAATTTATATTTTTTGTTACCTTTTCTGGAATGAGTTTTATTTCAGCAAAGATAGTACGCCAATAAGACCATGCAAACATTATCAGCAAAATGTGATAAAGCACGAGATATATACACTGCTGCACTGTACTTTCAATGGTATCTGTGAAATAAGGTTTTCATATATTTAATGTTAAACACACGTTACAAACAGAATTTTATATTTACATATACATACAAATGCACAACTGTATAACGTAAGCATAATACGACCATGTCACGATCGACACTATTAATAACACTGGAAGCCATTTAAAGGCTCTCCAACACCACATCTTGCAGGTTCTGCAACATACACAATATCCCGGCGGGGAAACTCTATTGTTTTGCATTGATGAAGCCATTAATGATAATTTTTAGTGAAAATATCCATTTTCAACTTGAAAATTGAGATATCAAATAAATAAATGACAAATTGACAATATAGTGGTCAATGTCACAAAAATGAAAGTCTGATGTTGTGTTGCCAGAAAAAAGGTTTAATTTGAAGTTGTGTGTAGGCTGATTCCGAAATGCAGTGCTGCCAACCTAGATTTACGTGCATTTAATTTACGCGAAATACTTTTAGAAACATTTATCTATAAATGTTATTTTACTTAGGGGTATAAGAAATAGATGTTGACCTATTCTCAGACCTACCCGACCGAAATGCATACAAAATTTCATAAAAATCGGTCAAGCCGTTTTGGAGGAGTTTGGTAACAAACATTGTGACACGAGAATTTTATATATAAGATAAATATATTGCTGTTCGGCCACGGCTGGACGTCAGTTTACTGCCATATCGGCCAGTGTGTTAGCAATATGCTGTAACAGATAGGCAAGAATGATTGGACTCGGACTACACTTCTCGTCTAGCAGATAAATCCCTTGTTATTAACAAATGGCTCTTCACTTGAGAAACTTGATAATATTTATTTTTTTATTTAATTTAAGGGTTAATACATAAAATTTTTTCATTCTGAATAACAATAATAGTAGGGCGCGTTCCACTAAGCGATCTCAACGCCCCAAACGCTCATTTAGCCGTTCCACTTGACGATCGCGGGCGTTGTGGTCGCAGCGAAAACGTCATTAATGACATCATGACTTGAATGAAGAAACTTATACTCAGTAATCATCAGTCTTTATTATAAAGTAATAAGTAAAAGATAATAATAACATTACAAAAATAAAGAAACTCTAATATCACACAAGGAACACATCCTTGTAATAAGTTATTATATTCAGACTCTAAAACATTACACAACTAATAAAAACATCACGTCATAGTAACACAACGCAACATTACAAAAATAAAGAAATTCTGATATCACACAAGGAACACAACCTTGTAATAAAATATTATATTCAGACTCTAAAACATTACACAACTAATAAAAACATCACGTCATAGTAACACAACGCAACATTACAAAAATAAAGAAACTCTAATATCACACAAGGAACACAACCTTGTAATAAGTTATTATATTCAGACTCTAAAAATATCACATTGGGACAATTGACGATTAATTAGTTGAAAAACCTAACCCATTATGATTTAGGTTTTTCAACCAATGCTAACAATATGTTTGCAATTCTATTAATTGCTTCAGTTTGAGCTTGTATTACTTCTTTTACTGCCTGCATTTCTCGAATGATTTTGTTCTAATTTTCTAATCTTTTGTTTTCTATGTTAATTGCCCACTGCGGGGTATTTTATTTATAAATAAATAATATAAAAATATTCTCTACACCTGAAATTATAATATTTAAAAAATCATTGTGATAATAATTTCAAATTTTAATGTACTCATATTAATAATATATGCAATTTAAAAAAAAATTCATATGTAAATGTTTAAGCTTATTACTTCTTAAAGGTCGGCTGCGGCGTCTGGTGTTAGTAACTTTTGGTGGCTGAGAAACCTCTAACACAGGTGAAACGTGTAGTGAGGCATAGGCTTGCTACTTATTATATTGTCGGTAGAGTTGTTGTTGCCTGCCTGCTCTTCAATAACAACTTCTTCTATTGGTGATGGACACTTCTGGTTGGTTACTTCTGTAGGTAGATCGAGAATCTTTATTAAAAAAACTATAAATATAATGCATACTATAATTGAACACCAGCATGCGAATCCGATCGCCATGTGACATAGACGCGTTACGGTTGAGCCGCATGTGGGCCAGACTTACCCCCTCCCTCTCCCGTCCCATTAATGCTGTGGGTCTAGTCAGTGTTGCCAACTGCAACGTTATTACGGTAAAAACACCGTAATCAACAAGTATCTACCACCTACCATAGGATTATAATTACGGTAGCAAAATATACCGTAACACCCATTGAAGATTGTATTTAATTATTTTAAATATTGTAAATATACACGAGAGTCAGTTTCAATATACACGAGAGTCAGTTTCATCGTTATTTCCATTACTGTCCAGAATTACTCCAACTTCAATCCAATATCAACAAGAACTAGATGATGAGTGGCCGATGTTGCCCTTTTACCAAAAAGATTTGGATTTAAGTCAACCTCCTGACGTATTTTGGCCAGGTAAGTTTCCAAATAAACTAAAAGTAAGCTAATTCATATGGGATTCTATTTTTGTAACAGCCTAATTATTTTTTTTCAGGTATTTTTTCAGAATACCTATTTTAAACACTTGCCAAAGTTTATGTTGGCCATTTTGTCTCTACCACATTCAAATGCTGAGTGCAAAAGAGTTTTCAGAAGTGTTAACAACATCAACACGAAAAAACGGAATACTTCTTACAAAATCCATCAAGGGTTATCTTTTATCGCAGCAGGCCATACAGTGATACAGAAAAAACTGTATGGAATTTTAATCCCACTCCCTCTATGATTGAAAAACATAATATTGATATGTATAAAAATATTGAAAGAATTATACTGTCTGATTCTGATTAAAAATATGTCTTTTTTTTCAACTCTGACTCTTAACATACTACAAAATAAATAAGGTAATTCTACCGTATTTCAAATATAAATTACAACATAATTTCAGAAAATCTACCGTATTTTTAAACGCATTCTACCATCCGCTAGGTTTCAGAGTTGGCAACACTGGGTCTAGTCTGGGCTCTTGCCTAGGGTCCGCTGAAGCTGCATCATTTTTTTTCTTCATTCCCGCTTCCCACTCTATCTTCGGGGATGCAACGCTCGATGCGTTGCATCCGAAACGAGAGTGTTTCTTGTTTTTCCGATGTCCATGGACGATGGTTGCCACTTACCATCAGGTGGACCATCTGCTCGTTTGCACCTTGTCTATTATTATAAAAACAAAAAAAATTGTGGATACTTACTCGCTTCCATTCCGTAGATGATTTGTTACAACCTGTCTCCACAGAATTCAGCCTTCTGCTTAAATCCTCCCAGTTTTTTAAGGCCACTTGGCGGCCAAGAGGTCTTCCAACGAGATCATCAAGTGCCAGATTTGTGTGGTATTCAGCAAATTCCAGTAAAAGTTCTATTTGCCTGGCAGAGGCGGCCCTGCAGGGTGCCATATCTTTGGCTCTTTAAATTATAGTGAGGAGTATACTAACTAAAAAATTAACAATATAATAATCATAAAAACAAAACACGCAATAACACTAGGCTTAAATATGAAAAATAAAAATATTTACATTAAATTAGACCACTACCACAGACACCCACAGCCACAGAGCACAGACTCTTAATAATTACTTATTTTTAATAAGTAACGTAGCCGAATTTAGGAGACTGCTATGTCATTATAAATTGCTAGATTACCATAGATATTCGATTTAGTTGGATTATAAATAGTTCTGTGCCACCAAAATGTCGATAATGACATTGGGATCGTGATCGCAACCGATTGCGATGTAGCGTATCAATCGTCCATGCTACCAAATTTATCAACTGTAACAATCACGATCAATAAGGACATTTCGATTGCGATGCGACATGTGAGTTTACCACAATCGAGCTGCTGTGCTCACTCGAAGCTCACGACGACCCATCACCCATGTCTGATCGGGGGTTTTGAGCGTTGCATAATTAGTGATCTGTGGTTGCAAAATTTGGCGGTATTTTTAATCAAAACAAAAAAAAATGTCCACGATGTTAATAACTTTATTTCATACGGATAGAGATTTATTAGTGGCCGTGAATGTTTCCGCAGCGAATATTTTATAAAATTAATTTTAATTTAATTAAATTATAAATATAAAAAAAATCAATCAATAAAAAATATGAATATAAATTAATTTAACTAATAATTATAAACTTAAACTCTTGAAACTATTGCTTTATAACTTACCATTTGAATTATTTACGTTAACGCTCAAAACGATCAATTACCACTTGGGTTAACGATCGAAACGCTCGCGGACAAGTGGAACGGAAAAACCGCGGTCTTGAACGTGGGCGTTGAGATCGCTTAGTGGAACGCAGGGATCCACACTGAGACTGACACATACTCTGTGGTTAAACTTTATAACTTAACTGATAAAAATTTAGTGTGTCAATTTAGAAGTTTGTGATTTGATTTATGTTAACAATACCATAGCGTCAAATTTTATTGTTTCTTTTAAAAACTAGACCTACACTGGAGCCTTAAATTTCGTATTTTTAAACATGGAGGTTAAAGAATGCAACGATTTAGCGGATGAAGTATGTAAAACTAAGTTACAAATTGTAAAAAATCATATTGATTGTTAACTGTAAATTATTTAATTCACATGACGCGTTTCAGAATCAATTCGTAGTAGATGATGTAAGTAAAATTATTAAAGAAGCAATCGAAAACTCCATTGGTGGCACTGCATATCAACATAATAAAGTAAATCAATGGACCTCGGCGGTGGTTGAATCATGTTTAGGACAGCTTACTAAACTTCAGAAACCATATAAGTATGTAGGTAAGTAAACTTTTCCTCTTATTTAAGTTTTCTATACTTAAAACGGTAATAATTTTTATTATTGTTATCTGCCAATAAATATTATTAGTATAGTATATTTATTTTATAATAATATTGAATCCCAAAGCTATTTACACTCTACTTTCCCTTTACATATATTTTTGAGAATTATTACAATAGGTTATAATTGATTAACTATATTCTTCGGATGATGAATTAATTCAATCATATTGAATATATTAAATAAATAAACTAAAGAAATGAAAGACCCATTTTATCATAGACTAGATTAATTGATGTTTCACATCATTCTATCACTTTGTTATCCAAATAGTGGGGCAGGGACACAAGTAGTTTCAGGGGTGTGGAAATCAGGTGCATGTTAATTATGCTTTTTTGCATTGCATCAATATTGCCTTTCAAAGTATTTAGGTTAACAACTCAATTAATCAATAAAAATTTAGAACACATAATATTAATTATATGAAGCCTATTTATCAATTTATTGAACCACTAAAACTACACTTGTTTCTGTTGACTAGGAACCTAATGTTTTTTTTTCTTTAACTTTATTAATAGCTAACCTAACCTATTACAATATCTCCTGATTCTTTAGGCTGTGTTTCCACTAGAGGTCTGAGAGGATGCATATTGAGGGATGTGTTTGTTAAGAACCAATAGAAACACTTTATTTGACTCACTCTAAGAGAGGCTAGGTTAATAATGTGATTCTGTGTTCTTAAACAGCCTTACCTATTTTTACAAAGCCATGTTTTATAAAAATGAAATGTATATTTTCAGTGACATGCACAATAATGCAAAAGAATGGTGCTGGTCTACATACGGCTTCTTCATGCTTCTGGGACAACAATACTGATGGCTCCTGCACAGTGCGCTGGGAGAACAAGACTATGTTTTGCATTGTCTCTGTCTTTGGACTGAGCATATAGTATTTCCTAATTTACTTTATCATTTAATAACATAATGATCTGTTTTAATAATCCTGTCTAAGCACATATTATGCAAATCTTTAAGTTTTAAAAAATACTTTTTGCTTTATAATAGAATAAAACCTTTTTTTATAAAAATAAAAATGGTTTTGTGCACTTAAGGGTCCAGAAAACAAATGTTTTCCCATATTGATTGTGTTATTCTAAACATTTAGTTTTTTTAATGAATAAATAAAACAAGATATTTCTCTTTTGCTTTTTGGTGTGTGTACCATATCTTATGTTGATTTTAATTAAAATTATCGAGGCTGACACTATTTGTATGGAATAACATTTCCTCCCTCACCACCGGGTAGTAAAGATCATTTAATGCACAGATTAATTATAAATATAAATGAAATTAAACAGAAAAAACTTGAATAATTATTAAAAGCTTATTAATCTCTTGTACTTACCATAATTATACAATGGAATGATAAATTTTGCTTGTTTGAAATTAAGCCTTATAGTCATTACTTCATTTTAAGTAAGTAGGATATATTTTCTTACGCAATAAATATAATTATTTAAAATCAGCAGTTGTTTCATTGCCTAGCTACCATGAAGTGATATTGAATGTTAGCTTTGAGATTTAAGAGTATTATTAATGCCCTAGTTATTTAATATAGAAGAATAAAATTAATTTTGCAAATGGATAGTTATTGTTTCATTTTACCTCTGACTGCTAATTTTTTCGGTGTAATGTAAATACAAATCAGGATGAAAACCACTTTTCTCTGTATATTAATTGTTATAGATTCGATGTATATGTCACCATGAAATTGTTAACACCGTTAGATTACAATTTATATGGCGATATTATGAACTTTCAATAGATTGTGAACTGTAAGGTAAGACCAGTTGAGTAGATTGTCTGTGTCCACAGAGTTAGGAATGAAACACTGGTCAGTCAAATAAAATAAATGTACTTCAATAATTGTTGTTATTTAGTAGGTACTCAATAAAATCTATTAGTGAAATTTTATCATACAGTTACAGAACTATTACATTGGGCATACTGAAAATAGTTAAAAAAAATTAGAATGGACAAATAAAAGAATTTTATTCATCCCAACCTTCACGGAGTACTTGTCTGTCCTACCCCTAGAGTGTATATAATAAGCGGAGGGAGGGGAGCGCCCGCCCCCTGTAATATGCAATAAGTACGAAAATATGCGCGAGCTGTAGTGGCTGAGGCTGGTCGAAGTTGCGGAAGAGAGGGTGTGTTTTCGTATTCTCTTCCTCTTCCTCCCCAAAGCGCCGGAGACGTCACAGAAGTCCTTAAGACAATATTTTGTCCATTCTAATTTTATTTATGCCCACTGTAGTAGTTTTGTAGCTCTATGGTAAATTTGTCCTGATTCACGATAATTCGATAATTTCGATAGATTATAATCTACCGAAAATTATTTCGTTAAATTGTAAACAGTTCGTTAAGGTTCAGTTACAGTTTCTAATATCGCAAGATATATTTTAATCTAGCGGTGTTGACAATTTTACGGTAACATATATAAAATAATCCTTAAAGAAAAAATATCTTCTAACTTATTTAAAATAATATCAAATATAAATGGTTTAAGAAATTGTGAATATAAACCCAAATTGAAGTTTATATAATTAACAAATTCAGTTCTGGAGTTAATCCAAAATGAACAAACCTATAAAAGACAAGTAATTAAATAATAACAAATCTAAGAACTTAAATTATGCCAGAGTTAGAAATTAAAAACCAATGTAACGAAGTGTGTCACTAAGGAAAGGATCTCATAAAGCCGAGTATCACAAGACACGATAGTGGATAGTAATTTCCACGTTAAGATTGTGACCAATGTCTCGTCAAAAAACCTCGTCGTCACTTTGTACAGTTTGTCGTAATATATCCTTTATTATCATAAGGCCACGAATAAATAAAATCTCAATAATAATCACTTTGCCCATAATTTTCTATTCTTATTTTTTCTACCATTTGTTACAAACGTTACAAAGGCATCGAATTTGTTAGGTCAGTATTTAGTATTACTATTTTACACATACATTTTAAAACGCTTTACGCTTATCTTAAAAGATTTAAGTAAGTACTTCGTAGTTATAAAAGGAAAGTTTGAATATTGGCGGGTAAAGTCGTGACTCTGGCGGCACAATATATTTGTGTCACGTGACCATCATCGATCCAATGGTTGAGCGCGTCTCGGGTCCATTCAACTCAGTTTCGGGCCGCGCCGGGGAGGGACACTTCACAACACCGATTCTATTCATACATAGGAAATATTTATATGTTTCTATCCCTTTCGCACGTATTGAGAAATAATTAAATGAATGGTGAACGAGCGAAATGGGAATACGTTCGAGTGGAAATTATTATGGGCCAGGCCAGGCCAGTCGCCATGTACAATTTTTTGGTGTGGGTGTTTTGTCTTGGGTTGTCAAACGCTTCGATGATTATTATTTTTAAGTGGACGTAATAATTTGTGCAAATCTCTATCTATCAACGTTGATCGTGGTATTTCTGCATCGCAGTGGACATATTTCTTTGTGATTGTGAACGATTATGTGCAGTGAGGGAAGATAATAAATTGGTGGGGGGCTGCTAAAATACTACGATAGGATAGTAACAACGTTTTACAACTGGAGAGGTGTTGTTCGGGCGTTTATAAATTTCTCATCTCGGTGCGGGCGAGTCGGACTTCCATTTTGTTTTATTATGTGGTTTGGTTGTTTACACTGTGCTCCGTGCTCGCCACAATGGAAAGCGACGGTGAGTCGAGTAGTCGTACATAGCTAAGCGAAATGTTGTCTGCGCATGTAGAGTGCACACCTTTGCACACCGCATAGATTATAGTAGCACACCGAGGTAAATAAGTAATGCTATTCGATTTGGTGCATGGAGCCGGAGCCCTTAGTAGGCAACTCGGCACGTCTATCATTAGTCATAGTGAGACAGCCGCCGACTTGCCTCTCGACGTGGACGTAGAAGTGCGCTGTGCGGCTAATTGATTTCAGTTGGAGTCTAAGCATGCGCCTATAGTATGCAACCTGCCCAGCGCCTACTGCCTACGTACGTCGTCCGCGTCCATATCGCGCTTATCAGCTGATTGTACTACATAAATGCAACCAGCCTTGCACCATCAATGTTTATAAATATTCGTGCACTTACTATGACTTCAGTAAGTTTAATATTCATTATTTCTTAAAGCCTTCCTTCTCTTTTGATACTGTCATATTTTTGTTGATATGAAATGTGGATTTTGATAACACACCATTGATATATGAACACTGATACAATGTATATTTTTGGTATTTATTAGTGGGTTAAAGATTCATTTATTTTAAAATTACTATGTTACAATAAACCATAAAAAATTATACCACAGTCCCAGTGTGTATAAACCTGCAAATTACTTACTAATGAGTAAATAGTCAAATCATTCAACTGTGTATTGGTAAATAACAAATAAAACAGCTTCAAACTTACACTGATATTGTTAATTACTAGTATTGTGGTTTATAAACCGCCATATACATTTTTAGTCATTGAAATGTGCATTTAAATTTTCCTACATTTATATTACTATAACTTATTATTTTTAGCCAATATTTTAAGTGATTATGATTTATATAATTCTCAACTTTTCAATTAAATAATATTATTAACTATCAATACATAAGTCCCATAAAAAAGCTGTCATAGCATAGTAGTTAAGACTATACTCGGGAGGTCCAGGTTTGATCCTGAGCACACATCTCTGACTTTTCTGAGTTATGTGTGTTTTAAGCAATTAAATATCACTTGCTTTAACTGTGAAGGAAAACATTGTGAGGAAACCTGCACTCCTGAGAATTCTCCATGATCTCAAAGGTGTGTGAAGTCTGCCAAACTGCACTTGGCCAGCGTGGTGGACTATGGCCAAACTCCTTCCTCTATTCTAAGGAGTAGACCCGGCTCAGTAGTGGGCCATTGATGGGTTATGATGATGATGACATAAGTCCCAAGTTCGATTATTATAATATTTTTATGGTATTTATAATTCATTGACCGTAACTATAATACAATAGTGTAGATTGTTTTGAACATTTATTTTCCTTCTATGTAAAATATGAGAGAGGCATCAGGTAACTATCTATTTCATATCAAGTGTGACTCAAGGATAATTAAGCATATGCAATATAGTGTGTAGTCTAAATACATCCTTAATAATATTATAAATGAGAATATAACTCTGTCTGTCACACCAAAACTACAGAACCAATTTAAATGAAATTTGGTATACAGGTAGTCTAGATCTAGGGGTTGAAAGGGGAGGATGAAAAGTTGTATGAAATTATCATCATAGAGCTAGAGGTTTGAAACTTATTTTTTAGGCTGTTGATTCTATATATATATATTACATTCAAATTTTGTAAACGTTTTATCCTCAAGGATGTAAAATAAAAATAGGGGATGAAAGTTTGTATGAAAATATGTAAGGTTTATGTGAATGTTTTTATATGTTTGTGTCTTATTTGTATCACATGTACTCAATTCCATGTGGACAAAGTCGTGAGCACAGTTAGTTAATAATAAAAGTTAATTTGATTCGAAGGTATATATTTTATATTTTTTGCAAATTATGTTACATTGTTACTAGCTTTATTTATATAGTATAGTTATTGGATTTAATAAACACATGTAGCTTATATTATGCTACAATGAGTAAAAAGCAAATGGCTATTAATATTTAACAATACAAGCAAAACCTTCATTTATTGATTAGACTCCTACAATTATAATACAGTTTTTGATTTCCTCATAAACCTGAACCTGAAAACTAAATATAAAAACTGCTGTCAAAACAGACTTAACAAATATTAAAGGTATTGAGAAATACCGTTCATCTCCACTCAGAGTATGCAAAGTCAATGTGTTACCATGGTTACAAGTTTTTTATAATTGTCAATATATTAATATTGTCGCAACTATCGAGTTAGAAAATACAGTAGATATAGCTGATACTCTTCAAACGGCTGACCAGATATTTAATTATAGTTAAGAACCATCTCGATAAAATTACCTTTCAAACAAATATAACTTCATCTTGGGTGCTCGATGTCACAGACAGACGTTAAACTTATAACACCCCCCGCTAAACCTCCAGGTTGATTTACTTCGCTGCTAATAGGACACGGTCACGGGATATTGAATTGCTCCCCTTGGGAATATATGGTACGAAATGTCCCTGTCCTTAGTCCAGTCTGCCACCCATGGGTCCATATTGTCACCGCTCTTACGGCGGCAGTGATGCGAAGTAAGCCCGACGCCGTAGACAGCCACTGCCCCGGCGCATTAGATGAGAATTTGTAGCTCGCTCCCTCTCTCTCTCTGACTCCTCCTCTGTCGTCAGCACAGCCTCCGCGAATGAACTTATAACACCCCGTCCATCGTTGTAGCGTCGGGGATTAAAAATTATATTGATTGTAATGAACATTACACTTCTCTATCATAAATTAATTTACCAATTAACCTATTATTGTGAAGAATTATAAATTATATAAGTTTAGGTAATTTTCATTAAAAAAAAAAATTTAAAAGTCGCACACACTTTGCTTTAGTGACTATCTGATATATTTGGATTTATCTTGGTGTGGTGTTAACACACAGTTAACACTATTGTTTTCCACATTTTGAAAAAAAACTTTAATCAATAAATCGTGATGAAATCATTTCTGTAGCTGTAAAACTGTGGGAAAACGTAAAAATATTAATATAGATAACAATAATTAGAATGAAGACATGATAATAAATCATATACTTGCCTCTTATCCTTTTTGAAGCATCTCTCAAAGTAACACAATTTTTAATATGATATGCAGGATTGTCTTTATATGTAAATTGCAATATGTCGAGTTCAACGTGAAAAGTTATGGTAGAGCAAAGAGAAAAAACCTAAAGTCGTGTTTTTTGCAGATTTCTATAAAAAACAGATCCGGCCAAATGCCAAGTTTAATTAATCTTTTACAATCTTTTCAACTTAATTTTTGTAATTTGTTATATATTTAAACTACTTAAAATAAATTAACTTCGATTTCTTAATGTTATTATATATAAATAAACGAAATCTTCTTTTAAAAACTTATGAAAATTTTCTTCAAACACGATAAAATATCACACACACCCCATGTTTAAAACACAAAATCTATTTGCACCATAAATTACCATTGTTACTAGTTTTTAATAAAGTAATAACCGGCTTTCTGCGGACAGTTAGTATTAACTAATTGCATGTCAGACCATAACACAAGTTTTCAAATCCATCAATTTTGAAACGTACGCAGATTGCAAAAATAAAATGCTGTGTGCGAAAAACACCAGCCCGTTGGGAGGATTAAGTAAATAATAATTAGACCCTATAAGTCTCGAATTTAGTGTTTCTTTAACTAGCTTGTTTGTTTTTCTATGATCTGAAAGAAATTGCGACTATCACTAGGAAAGCGAATGGAAATTACCTCCATTTGGCGTTACCAACATCCCTTTTAGGTTTTATCTCTCCTTTACTAGAGTACGGTATAGTATGACTACTGATAGCTTCAGCTAATCATTCTCATTAATGATATTGTAAAGACCCGCACGACTTCGTTCGGGTGTTGCTCCGCTCCTATGGGTCGTAGCGAGATGTTAAATAGCCTAAGTTACTCCTTGTTATATCAGCTATCTACCAGTGAAAGTCCCGTCAAAATCGGTCCAGCCATTTCAGAGATTAGCCGCAACAACCAGACAGACACAAAAATTGTAAAAATGTTGTTTTGGTATATGTACCATGTATGCCTCCATATGCACTTAGTAAAAACCGGTTATTTTAATATACAAACAGACACTTCTCATTTTAATTTATTTGTATGGATTACCTATACACGTAACAAACATTCAGATTGCGATGAAATAATAATAAATATCCATTTATGTTTAGTTCTGTATAATTAAAAATATCGCAATATGTATAACATACTATAATTTTATACAGTATTTCATGTGTAAAATTGTGTAAAAAAGAATGCGGTTCCCATCTGCTTTAAAGTGTAAAGGTTTCAAGTTTCCCGGATTTGAGCTTCAAATAATAAGTCTTCCGTTGCCTTTAAACCAAAATGTTTTGTTGCAAATTGATAAATAATGTGGTTATTGAAATAAAATTACATACAATGAGTTACGAAGCGGAAATATAGAGTTTTTGTCTACATATATACCATATGCTGTATCACGCGGTAGGTGATCATAATTATTTAAAAAATAATAATAATATGGCTTGAATAGTTCATACACAAAATCAAAAGAAAGTAAATAAATATTTAGATTATTACGTAAAACGTGCGTAGATAGCAGTGTTGTAAAATAAAAGCTTTCAAAATTCCTTCCTCCAAAGAATTTTAGTGCCTAGTGTCAAATATTATTATTAGCTATTATTATAAATAGCGATTTCATAATACTGTTATTAGAGATGTCGGTATTCGGACGAACATTGGGGACTAATCGGCCGAATACCGATTAGTTAATCTCGATAAAAAAGAATGCATAATATTACTCACAAATATTTTTATTTTATCCTATTAATTTAAATAATACTTAAAATCTACCAGTAGTAAGTTATGATGAATGAAAACAATTTATTTAGAATTTGTTGATAGCAAACGTTTCATCAAATTTCGTGGAAAAAAAAATATTTTGTAGAAGATAAAAATGAAAAACTTAGTTACTTATTTGATTTTTTCACATAAATTTTGAGGAAATGTGTAAATAAAAAGGTTGTAGATCTTTTTATTACCTACAACTTTGCCATTTAAATTTTTTCCATAGGACTTGTAGTTTTGCCGGAAATCGAGATAAACCGTTTTTTACTCTTTTCCACTTCCCTACCTCAGATCGCACATAAGTTATTTTTCCTTTCTTTTTTGTTATATTCTCTTTCTTTTCGATGGTCGATAATTTTTGGTTTCAAAAATTCGACCCTGGTCTATTGGTAAAACACACGCGGAAGATTCTAAGAACTTCGGGAATAAGTTTGATCTTGAATACGCAAAAGTCACTTATAGGGCCACTATTTTTTTCTCAGACCTAAAGTTAGCTGCTAGCTACTATACTTGTCTATATTATTATTAAATTGGGTTCAATATATAATTACCGAAATATATCGATCCCAGTAGAAATAACGATAAATTTAGGTTAGTTTACGTTAGACAATACTACTGTGAGGATTAATAATCACGCATCCAGATTACCAAGGTTACTTAAACTTGCATAATGGACATGTCGGAACACGCTTGTTTGTGCTCGCTTGGTGGAGATAAATAAACACCTATACCTATAAAATTGTTCGGTAGGAAGTTGTATAGTTTTTAGGGTTCTGTACAAAGCTTATTTGTTGTAAGAAAAATAATCTATAACTCGGAAATTTACTAACTTACCCGCCGACATATATTCATGTGATTAAGAAAACAATTTATATGCATAAATGAATAATCGATAATACTCAAAATTTCGAATTATTTTAGTTTAGCTAATTTTTTTGATAAGTTAACATTTTCTCAATTAATTTTTTTTATTGTTTACATAACATATAATTCGTCTTTCCTTTTTCACGTCTTCTATCAAACTGCGTCATTCTTCTTCAATCATCGTCATTCGTCATCTTATATTCAGCCATTCAACAATACAACCTCTTTCATGTGTCCTTCCTTACTATTAAATCTAAATAGAAAATAGTAATAATTTCCAGGCTCGGCACACTTAGTTGTTGATTTAGAAAAAAAAATTATATTTGACACAAATCTGGAGTTATTACAATTAATATCGTGAGTCCAGAGATAGTACGATTTCGGGGGTCTCCCGCTCATATGTTGGTAAAGAATATAAATTGCCTCTACTACGGTACCCTAGATGGGCGATTTTGAGTCGCACTTAGTCCTTTTGTTAGCCGAGACAATGTGCACGGTTACAGTCATAAATACCTAGATAACATGTCGGGAAGACCAAAATAAGATTTATAATTAGAAATCGTCTCTTTTAATGGCTGAATAAACGAGTTCATACATCGTACATTGATGGAAGGCATTATTTATTTTAAGTTTGGTATTTATTGTTCAGAGTTTAGGTAGATATTTTATGTGTTATTTAACATCGTTTTTCTGTTGTATTAATAATCGTTTTCATTTGTAAAAGGGACTATGTTGTCTCAGGTTATTGATCCAAGTTAGATCTATTTTAATTTAAACTAAAATAGCGAACTCTTACCGCGAGGATGTATAATAAGCGCGACCAATAAACGAGTGTACAATCCATACAAATAAACAAAATTGGAGTGTCTGTTTGTAAAATTAAAATAACCGCTTTTTACTAAATGCATATGGATGTATACACGGTAAATATACCAAAAATGTTTTTTTTTTTACAATTTTTGTGCATCTGTCTGTTTGTTGCGGCTAATCTCTGAAATGGCTGGACCGATTTTGACGGGATTTTCACTGGCAGATAGCTGATGTAACAAGGAGTAACTTAGGCTATTTAACATCTCGCTACGACTCACAAGAGCGAAGCAACACGCGAACGAAGTCGCGCGGGTCGGCTAGTAAAAAATATAATACTTGATATTAATAGAGCTTATAACAATTAGACTGTATTACTGTTTTCTCTGTTGTAGTGTCTGTTAGAATATGATTTCCGTCGTGTTCTTGGAAGTGTAACCTGAATGAGGCTATGAGTAATGTTAATCTACATAGATTCTAGATAGGTCTTTTGTTATATTGTCCGTGTGGTTTAATTTATTTGTATTCGTAACCTTATTAAATTAGAAAGATTTATAACTTGATTTTATCAGTTTGTTACTTTTTTATCTTACTCATCGGTATTTATTTTTTTATGTATGATTCATCATTATAATATTATGTATTTACTAGCTAGTATCACTTGTTGACGACTGACAATTTGTTAAATTATTATATATGAGCGGCCTGCCCTCGCTTCGCTCCGGGTATTTGAACCAAAAATATATGATACTAGCGGCCCATCCCGGCTTCGCGCGGGTGGAATATTATTTTTTAAAATATATAGGCCCTCCCGCATTTCGGTGCCCACTCTCTTGCCGCTTTACTCGCTGCGCTGCGTCGCTATACTGGCCCGTCGCGTCGTCGTGTATTTTTTGTTTATATTGATATTTTTAATTTCGTAATATCTTTTGAATGGAAAGTCCGATTTTAATAATTTAAAAAGTAATTTACAGGTATTGAAATAGTCTTGAATACGAAATAATTTATTTGGATAAGGATTAATACAAAGTTATAGAAAACATGGTCTGATTTTGATAGGCATTTTTATCAACTTTTAAAATGTAAAAAAGTAGTTATAGTGACGTAACTATAATAGTTGGACATATGGTCTCGCGGACTTTTTTGTAGATATTGATACGTTCTATAATATTGTAGAACATTTTTTTGTTCTATCATCAATACTTTTTGCAGCGCATGCGATGAAAGATATTTTATGGCTAATTTTTTGGCACCTTGGGTTGGTTTTCGTGAGATTTCCTAAGGATCTCTAATTTTTTCTTGTAATAAATATAGCCTATGTTACTCAGGGATAATGTAGCTTTCTAATGGTGAAAGAATTTTTGAAATCGGTCCAGTAGTTTTTATGTTTATTCGTTACATACAAAAATACAAAAATACAAAAATACAAATCTTTCCTCTTTATAATATTAGTATAGATATCCTTAAATTGTCACTCTGTAATTGTATACCTTTTCATTATTTGAAAAAAGAAAGAAAGAATGAGTGAGAATGAAAGTATAAAAGAGTATCAGTTGCATTAAATTGGCCTATTTTAATTATGATGTAGCAACACTACACTCTTTCATAGTGTAGGTTTCTAGCGGTAAAAGGATTATTAAAATCCGATCTGTACTTCCAGAGAAAACCCTCTAATTGTATTTAAAATGGTCAAATTATGGCACTTAAATGGCAACACCACATAGCCTACGTTACCCGAAAAAGATGTAGCTTTCTATCAGTGAAAGAATTTTCAAAATCGGTTCAGTAGGTTTCGAGCCTATTCGCAACAAACATACAAAAATACAATTAATCAAATCTTTCCTCTTTATATAATAGTGTAGATAGGCAACATTAACAAACACTATTAGTGTTAACTTTTAAACCATATCACAATACTTTAGTTGAATCTTTATGACATTATAATTGATTTGCCTATTGGTCGATACATGATAGAAACTCGTAAAAATGACGGAGAAGCAAAAAATACCTGACTAGATTTTAGAACTATCAAAAAAAATCAAACTAGTTTTAGTCTTGCAATTATATGGCCTCTTATTATATTTCCAGTCGATCTATCCTCGTTTCGCTGAGGTATAAAGATGTTTTTTTTATAAAAGATAACTTTATACCTATTAAATTAAATGAGGATTCTCTATGTCAAGTTCTATGCTCTATCTCTACGTGAGAAGCACATTTAAAGTACGAATAAATAAATAAACTCAATTTTTCTACATTTATTTATTTCCATCAGAAAATATTATATATATGTCGGCGTGTAAGTTAGGCTTAGGTTAACCTAACCTTAGGTTTAAACATTAAAACTATGCAGTGGAGGTGAGTGTTTCAATTGAATGAAAGGCAGCTCTTAAACTTACACCTTAGGTTCCTGTTCTATTCAATCATCATTATCGTCACCATTTAATGGACCACTGCTAAGCCGGGTCTTCTCCTCAGAATGAGGAGGGTATTAGGCCATAGTCCACTGCGCTGGCCAAGTGCGGGTCGGCAGACTTCACACACCTTTAAGAACATGGAGAACTCTCAGGGGTGCAGGATTCCTCACGACGTTT
This sequence comes from Limenitis camilla, assembly GCA_905147385.1. Classification (NCBI taxonomy): domain Eukaryota; kingdom Metazoa; phylum Arthropoda; class Insecta; order Lepidoptera; family Nymphalidae; genus Limenitis; species Limenitis camilla. Next base: position 5,932,516 of record LR990245.1, on the reverse strand, counting down.
TCCTTCACCTTGATATTTAATTGCGTGTTTATAGATGCGTAACTTAGAAAAGTCAGAGGTGTGGCCAGGTTCGAACTTTAATTTTTTAATTATTTTATTCTATGGGTCATAAGATCTTTTTCGTTTTTAAGTCAATTTGTATATTAATACGTTGGCCGACTCGTTAGGGGCTATTTATTATTATTAATTACGTAAGACGATTAAGGGGGGAGGGGAGGGGGTGGAGTACCAAGATCCGCTCGGATGCGTATATCAAGTATTTAATCTATGATCAAGTGTTCTTTTGTACCTTATAGTTATATTAAAATTACCTACTTACTACCATAATTTTAACAATACAAAAGATGTTCCAGTGGCAGATCCACTTTCCGAGTGGGTTTTTGAGCCCCTGGACTGAAAAGCTTATGAATTATTAAAACCAAAGTTTTATTTTAATTATTAAAACCAAAGTTTACTACCAAACCAAAAAACAAATTATTAATACCTTTGTAAGTACAAATTAACATTTCTAAAAATTATTACTTTGAAAAATAAACATTAAAACGAACCAAACGTGTAATCATTTTTTCCTTTACATTCTTACGTAATAAATACTAAACAGGGGGGAGGGGGTCAAAAGCTAGCGAAAAAAGTCTTACATAATATATGAATGGCACCTTATGTATAATATGATAAGTAGATAATAGATAATAATTAATATGAGACATTTCCGATACATACTCTATGTTACGTGAGAAAAGAGTAATTTTATCTATGTTTGCAGCTATTTGTGTTCGGTGGACAATGAGTGACCCGTGGTAGCGGCTGGCGGTGATGCAGCGGACTCACGCGGGGGGCTCCTCGCAGCCGCAGTCCTCCGCCCCGCGGCCGCACTATCGCTCGCAGTCGCACCTCTATCCAGATATTGATGATCAGGTAATATTTTCATCTACTTTTCATACTGACATGAAACTTATGAGAGCTGATGAAGTCTGAATAGACGGACCGTTCAACGTTTTCCGACTCTGGCAGGAGTTTGGAATCCATTGTATTGTAACGATGTCCATTCCATATAGGTTTTTTTAAAGATTTATTATACTTAAAGACCTTTATACCTCAACTCTTATTAGGTTCTCCGTGACTCAAATTGTATAGGTTATCATCAAATAATATTATGATCTCTACTTAGTCTTGGTTCGATTGGCTAATAAGTAATAACGTTAAAATGAGCTCATCAAAGTAATCTACTGTTTTAGTACAGCGGTATCTGAAACATTTAAAAGAATAACTAATAAAATATTAACAACAAAACTTCTCACAAATAAAATCTCTGATAAAAACTAGACAGTGCGCTATAATAATATATTTAAACAACAATAATATTATATTTAGACGAATATATCATTCGTTTAAATTTTTTATTTATTTATTACTTTTTTGTACACCACATACATAAGATTACAATATAGACAATCCAAAATATAAAAAAATAGACGTCCTTACGGTCCCATCACAATACATATATTGTAATATTTTGTACATTTACCAGAATATCGATTCGTATTCAAAACACAGTGACAAACATAATGTTAATACTAGAATCAGAAATAAACTTGTAACGCCTTACTATCGTCTCCACAAAGTAAGTAATAGTTTCCTGGGGCTTGGTGTTCGCATCTATAATAAGATTCCACAGACAATATTAGACTTGCCTCTTCAACAATTTAAAACTCGGATCAAGAAGTCATTAATATATAAAGCATACTATAATGTACAGGATTACTTAAATGATGAGAATGCTTGTAATCTAAGTGACGTTGACTCTCAAGCTAAATCATTTGTATAACAGACTATGTAAACATGGCTTTTTGAAAAGAGCGACTGTTGAGTTTCTCAACAGAAAACTGCTTTCCAAGCTGGTGGTAGCTTCAGACAAACTGACTGACCGACTAATTTATGACGTATCAAAAGTACTTTTATACAAAAATCTAATTGAAATAAAATATTTTGAATTTGAGTTTGAGTTGAGGCTTATTAGTAATTTCTTCCAGACGAAAGGTTTGGGTTAACATTTTTATTGATTAGGGAATAAGGTGGCGTAATAAACTACAGGTAAATAATAATTTAATTAATATACAATATATATATAAATATTTATAACCATGTACTGATGTCATGTTATTTAATATTGTTTTGTTTCCCCGTTTGTCAAAATTTATAAATAGTTCCAGGGACTATGCGGCAGAAACAATTGCGGCATCATGAAGGTTGTGTTGCATCGATTTTGATTAAATATTAATGACGTACACCTTGCTCGAGGACTCGATAAGTTTCTTTACTTCTTATCGATTCGGAATTGCAGATATTTTCATAATAGTCGTGTTTTATAGTCTGTTATTTAAACATCATTTAAATATCTTGTCTATTACTTTAAACTTATCTAAAATAAAGTTTTAATAAGTTGCACTGGCGCTGTGTACATCTTGGAGATAATACAAAGATGTGTTTCGCTTTATAGAATTTATTCTAAGTAGAAATAAAAATATTAGGTAAAATCCCCCAAAACCATGTGAAGTATTTTTAATTATTTGATATATTTCGTTTTTGCTTCAGATTCCAGCATCGGTAATCAGCAGTGTAGGGACAGTTAGTCTATCCCAATCAACGACTAATCTAACACCAAATATCACAATGGCGAATCCCACGAATCCTGGCAACTCGAGCAGTAGTAATACACAGGCGTCACAACAGACACCCACGCAGGCGCCGCCGGTGCGAAACCTGCCAAAAAAACGTAAATTTGACCCTTCCGAACTTGAGGAAATAGAGAGAAATTGCATGAACACCATCCCAGAAAGGAACTGTATCAATGTATGTTCCTCGTCTTCTATTCCTGCTCCGTTGGAATATACGCCGCCAATATACCAGCAAGTGGTACAACCGTCGCCCATAGTCCAGCGGTCGTCTCCGCACGATCTAAAACCGTATATGCACTACCCAAATATTGACTTATCGGAATGGCGGGATCATCGGGTGTTGGCAAAGCAGCGTGGGTTGTACATACCAGGGGTGATACGTCAAGCGGACGGGTGTAAAGTGATAGTGGAATTGGATGGGCAGGAGAACGATCCGATCGAGTATAGTGATATATTTGGTGCGAATAAGTACGATGTGATCAGTGATGCAAGTCCACAGTTTAGTCATGTGACTCTTGGATCGGCTTGTGTTGTTAGGACTACTGATCCGAGCCGGGAAAGTGTGCAAAACGTTTTTATTGAGGGATTTGTGTTCGAAGTGCTCAGTTCGCCGATACGGATTCGTGTTAAGGTGAGATTCAATTATATTTCGTTTATACAATTATATATTACGTGTACTATTAAGCCCCATTTTTTAAGACTTTCCAAATAAACATCTGTCTATAAGAATGAAGAAGTTTACATTTTTTTAAATATATTAATTGTAAAAATTAAAGTAAACTGAAACAAAAAATTGTAAGAATCATTAAAATATCTCTATAAATGAAAAAGTTATTGGACAAAGTTGCGCCTGGAACAATAATTTCGTCTCATGCAGGCCAGCGTGTGACGTCACTTCACCTAATCGACGCGGTATATATGTATATCAATTTTAGGTAAAATATCACTTCGTCCTTTTACGAAATCTTCTTCCATTATGCTAAAATAAAAAATAATAAAAAAAACTACACTACATACAAATAATAAACAAACAGCCAGTGCAAGCGCTCTGGTGCGACGATCTCGACTCTAGGTGAAATGACGTCAGAGGCCCACGATCGTTCCGTGCTAAAATACTTAAACTTAAATAATGTGTTTCTCAATAATTTATTTACGGATTTCAAAAAATTTTTACGGGTATATTAGTTTCGATGTATATTTCAATTCTATTAAGTTAAACATAGCATTATCAACATCAAGACATTTCTCCATTGTCCTTACATTTAGACTGTATACCATAATTATGCATTGAAATAGTATCATATTTTAGTAACTTATTAATCAACGAATCTTATCAAACGCGGAAAAAATTGTCATTCATGTCTTTATCTACTCGCATGAAAATAATGGTACGAACTATACGTAACATGATATCAATAAAGCGCAAGTTATTAATAGATAAGTCTATTGCTTAGCAATCTTGCATTAAAATTACATTGCCAAAAATTGTGCAAATGTATTTCAAAAGATTACTATTGGAAATATTGTGTTTTCAATTTCTGTATAATCAAGTGATACTTTTATACCTAACTAGGTTTTTAGAGACGTATAATGAATGGAAGATTCGCCATCCTTATTCGGGAGGGAGGGAGTTGTCCTTATTTCTTTGCTCTATCCCCTGGTAATCCTTTTTGGTAACTGAAAAATGGATAATGAAACCTAATGACTATTATTATTTATAGTAAATAAATAGTACTTTTGGTACATAGTATTTTATTTAGAACATTAATAATGATAAGGGGTTAGGGGTTAGTCAGAGACAAGAAAATCTGAGAATTTTCAGTAACTTTTTTTGCTATAAAATTAATAATATGACATCATTACACAATGTTTTGACTTGAAGTCACGAATCGAAACACAAATTTGAAAGAAAAAAAATTATAATTTCAAAAGTTATAGCTGTTTGACCATCATAAGTTCTCTTGGAGTTTCCTCTAACTACCCCTAACCTCTAAATGCTGTTAAAATAAAGAAGTTCATATGCCGAATTTTAGAACTTTAATTTGACAATGATACGGCTTTACTATCCACCATGCAACTATCCTGTCTTACTATATAGGTGACAGAGGGAGATAACATATGCAAGGAGATGGTGGAAGTGAAACGGGCGGACATCCGCCTCCTCCAGCCTCCGTGGGCGGATGAGCTTGAGGACGCCGGCTCGCACTCCTCTCCTGCATTGTTACCCCATATGCGTCATGTCGCATGCGTGCCGGTAAGCTAATACATTTTTTGTTTTTGTGTATATGCTGTAATATTACACATAACTTGACCTTTATGGAGTACTCAATATATTGAGTGATTTTGTAAGGTTTGTATAGCATCCCGTATGCCAATGTTTTCCTTTAATATAGTTGATGCCATCCTATGTCTCATTAAATATCAAAAGATGATGATAAGATTTTATATATCATGAAGAAAGGGTATTGAACAAGCATTTTTTGGTTCCAATGCATAAATGACGTCATTCGAATATAATGTTTTTGACCCTCCCCGGCCTTGTTATAGCAGGTCACATGTGTAATACTCCAAGAAGAGTGTGACGTCACATATTGTGCAATTTTACATCAGTAAATTATTAAATTAAATCAATTCTGTCACGAAATTAGTTTTGAAATGTGACGTCACATAATTTAAGAGTCCACACCTATTCTTAGTCACGTAAAGACGTAACGTTAACGTGTAAAGTAATTTATGAATTGGTTATCATAATTTTTAGATTTTTAAGCCTTAATGGTAAATACTGGAATTAACTGAAAAAAGATTGATACAATTTGAATATCGTATTTCTAGTACACAATGGGCGGTGACCATTTTGCCACTTCCTCGCCAATGCCAGGCGCTGGTCAAGTGACAGTGGGAGCTCTGTCCAATGGATCTCGACCGTTCGACGACTATGGCGAAAGTGACGATGATCTGCATAGCGAGAACATTATGTTTCCTACAGATGCATCTCATATAGGTAAGCAAACTTACTATCCCACTCCTACATCTCTTTGTATGTTTGACGAAGCTATGCTATTATGATAAGACGGTAATAAATTAATAACTAGATATTTTGGATTAATCTACTGTAATTTATGCACTTTATTATTATGATTTCATTCTTCCATGAAACTGGAATCTTATATTACGATCTATAAGTATCAATCGGTCAATGTATTTTAAAATCAAAATGGTTTTGCTACTTTGAAGGTTTTAATTTCGACTATATTTAGACCTCGTCGTAGACTTCATCAGCCTTTTTACTTTGATTGCTATCGCTGCAATTATTGATGAATATTCTTATTTTGTTTTAGATTGCAACAACAGCAAACGAAGTAGTCTTCAAAGCCGAGGTAGTACCTCTAGTCTTATTGAAGGCAGTCTCACACCACGATCTCAAGCCCCTACTCCTAGGTAAGTAAAATATAAGCATTTCTAGATATTTAAAACTTTTAAATAACTGAGAAAATATTACGGCTATTTACGGCATTTTAACTTTTTCATTTATTTTGATTTTTATAGATCTCAAGCGGCAACTCCGCACAAATACAAAAAGGGGGACGTAGTTTCAACGCCTACCGGTATTCGTAAAAAGTTCAACGGGAAACAATGGCGACGCCTTTGCTCCAAGGATGGTTGTACTAAAGAAAGCCAAAGGCGAGGATTCTGTTCACGACACCTTTCGTTACGAGGTGTTGCGAGGTCGTCAAACACGCCATTAGCCCAAGGTTCAGCGCACACACCACAACAAAGGTAATGTATTATTAAACGAGCAAACAATTGGAGTTTATAAATAGCGGGTGTGATACCTGCAGTGAGTCAAACATAATTAATTGTAGTCAATAAAAATTTCATGTTTTTGTTTTATCCCAGCTCAGTGTATTATGACTATTGCTTTATTAGCTTTAATTTTCTTCAAACAGCTCAGTTAGTTAGAGTTTCCTTAAGAAAACTGTACATTTTACATAATTTCTAATCAACATCGTCACCCTTTATTGACCCATTGCTGACCCGGGTCTCTTCTTCAGAATGATTAGGCCATAGTACACCACGCTGGCCCAGTGCGGGTTGACAGATTTCACTGACAAAGAACACGGAGAACTCTCAGGAGTGCTTGTTTCCTCACGATGTTTTCCTTCACCGTTAAAGCAACTAATATTTAATTTCTTAAAACACACATAACTCAGAAAAGTCAGAGGTGTGTGCCCAAGAACCCCTCTCTCTCTCTCACTCGGACCTCCCGATTAAACAACGACTATCACTGCTTATTTCTCATAACTAATTTTAAATTCATACCGTATTTGTTTTCCTTAAAAAAATTTGTGTCTAATATGTCTTTGTTCTAGAAGCAGCAGCAAGTCGTTGTCGTCAAGCGGTACTGGTGTTGAAGGTGATGAAACTTCTCGTGAATCTGACACTACGCCGCCAAATTACCGCGTCACTGGCAGATTCGACCCAGATGAGACAGAGGCTGCTAATATGTTGGGTAAGTTGTGTTTCAATATACTTAGTTATATACATAAAACTAGTGGAAGCGCTATGTGGTGGAATACGGTTGGTTGACTCAAGATTTTTATTTTGATGAGTTCAACTCAAACTTAGAATTAAAGAATTATATTTTAGTTTTTTTATTATTTAAGTACTTATTCTAATAAATGAGTTATATCTTATATATAGTTATAAATAAGTAAATTCTATTTTATTTCATAAAGATTAATTGGTTGTGTTGCGTAATTTCCTTCTATTTCCGTTTGACTTTAAAGATGGAGGATTTGTATTTGTACGAGAGGGGTTGTGAGGGAAACATACGTATTTAAACCTCTCATATTAATTATTATGGATTTTCTTTTTTTATATATGTAATATTATTGACAGTTGATATTTGTAATTATTTCAGTCTCACTGGGCAGCTCGAGGTCGGGCAGTCCCGGCGCGTCGCCAGTGGGAGGCTCACCAGTGCTTCGGGGTAACGTGTTCGTGCCCATTTCATCTCCACAGCCACCACACCCGCGACAGCCTATTGGTGAACACCAACATGCAACCTACCATCATCTTATACGGTAAAATATTTTTTTTTTTGCGATTTTTAATGAGTTCTAGTCAGTAATCGAGTATGTATATGTATGTCAGTCTTCATAACAAGAATATTAAACTTGTGCATAGTTTATAGTCATTTTTTAATTGTTGATAGTATTAGTTATTTAAACAACAAATTTCGTCCCACAGACCTGAGTTAGTTCGACCGGGTCGAGTGAGTTCACCAGTGGGAGGAGTCGCAACAAGTGTTATAAGAGTTTCTCCAGCGCCTAATAACTATCATTATCAGGTATTTATTTTGCTCAGCGATGACTTGGTAAAAACTTAACAAAAAAAAACACAATCTTAGATTTATTTTTCTTTTGTTATTTGTGTAATATAAATGCCTAATTTAAGAAGTTTGTTTCACAGGTCGATAACCGCAATGGTCCAACAAATATGCAGTCTAGTCAGTCTAGCGTGATTGGGCTACAAAACTCCACTCTCAACATGCAGAGTAACATTCAACAAAACCTTACCCCTACTACTACATTACACTCATCACTCAACATACCATCTAGTATTTCAATCATAAATAACATGAATCAAATACAAACAAGTATTGCTGCACGGAAAGAAGATATTCCGCACAACTTAGTAGTACACCGGATGCCTACAAACGGTATAGATATGGATGTATATAGAACACCGATACGTAGAAATGGTATACAGGACCAGTACAGACAGATAGAAGTGTCGTCGCCTTTGAACAATGAAAATTTTGTCAATAGACGAGTCTCGGAGTATGATGACGAGGACCACTCGGTACCTCAAACAGACAATCGTGGGATTTTGGATTCACGGCCTTTAGAACTCTCCGAGACTCGATTGATTGAGGATAAAAGGTAGGAAAAACACTATTTGTAATGGTATTTTTTCCTTTTTGTATGGTTTTGGATGTTTCTGTTTACCTGGGCCCTTTGAAAATCCTCCATTAAATATCTTGAGCTGTTAGATCTGCGTTATGTTACTGGTCAGAAATTATTGCTAAAAAGTTTATATAAATACCTAATATTTAAGAAAATATATTATTATTCGTAGGATTATAAAGCCTGCTCCCTTGCAAGCTCGTCTGGTGTCGCTGGTAGATACCGACGTCAAAGATGTGAAACGCTTCTACGTTATACCACAGAATACTTTGGAGAAGAAGATTGTGTTGATAAAAAACGAACCCTCTGATGCTGTTCAGGTTAGTTCCTAAAGATAGCTATTGAAATATTATAAAGAAAAATTCAATTTTTGTTTTTTATTTTGTAACTATTAATACCAAATATTAATTAGAATTTAATACAGATGGAGCACAAACAGCATCAGATGTCACAACAGATAAATAACAATAACGATCCAGAGCCAGAACATCGTAGTATGGATAACGGTGATCATGTAAGTTTCTTCCATTGTCCAAAAATGTATATAAAATAAGTATATTTTATACTTTTTTATTATATATTATTTTATAGGTCAACAACGTGAATAGCGCCGTCATAGTCCATCCAAATCAACTGCTCCCTGTACTGCCTCCGCCTTCTCATACTGCTATTATTGGTAAGTTCATATATCATATATATGCTAAATTATTATCAGGAATATTACAAGTCCAGGATGGTTTGTTTCATTTTGCTTTTAAGTTTATCACAGTACTTATGTATTAAATATATCTATTTGTCTACAGTGTCCACGAGCGGTGTTTCAAATGCAGTTTTTAACTGGCAATCCCTAGTACCTCTTATTAGAGCCGCTTCACCCCCTGCGGCAGCGCCACCTGCCCCACCTTCCCCAAGAACTCCAAGAACACCCCACACTCCTCATACACCCCATACGCCACATACACCGCATATCAAGACTGAAGATCAGATCAAGAATGAAGGAAATGGTAAGTAACTGCTGCTGATTTTGATATTGATGATTAATGAAGTTTCATATGTCCTAGAAAAGCTATAACTTGTAATTTAATTTGTAGACGGTGTAACATCAATGTGTACAGATGAAGATGATGAGGTGTTTGAGTGTGAAGAATCTGGTACTGGAGATAACAATAACAGACGCTCACAAAGCCTTTCTTCTCTGCAGCCAGCCGCGGGAACGGAGAAAGTTAGTGTTATTTAAAAAAAATCAAATCTGATATCTATTATCGGAATAAAATATTATACAAGTTAGGCACTCAATCAATTGAGTTTGGTGTAAGTGTTAAATCGTTTTGCAGAAGGAACGTCGAATTAGACGTCCCATGAATGCTTTCATGATCTTCTCCAAGCGTCACCGGCAGATGGTCCATCAAATACACCCTAACCAAGACAACAGGACAGTCAGCAAAATTTTAGGAGAATGGTGGTATTCACTCAAACCTGAAGAGAAACAGAAATATAACGAGCTGGCTAGTGAGGTAACGTCATCTGAAAATGAAAAATGCTTTTTTAAGTTTATTTAATAAATATGATATATCATGATTTTATCAAATATTTTTTTAAATAGGTAAAAGAAGCTCACTTTAAAGCGCATCCCGAATGGAAGTGGTGTAACAAAGACAGGCGTAAATCATCAAGTAGTCGTGACCCTACGGGCTCTATGCCTCAGGTTAGCCATCTACTAATTTACTATTTAACAACGGCATGTATTTTACTAGTATATTTTTATATATTATATAACTCATTTTTAGAGCCCACGAACACCTTCTGAAGGTCCAAATCCAAGCATTCCTACAAGTGGAGCAGAAATGGTGATTAATTCTCAGCCATACAATCATGTTGGATCTCCGCAACTCAGTGACGATGAGCCCATGGTGAGTTATCACATTTGTTATTATAGTTGTATGTAATTTAAATATGCAAGAAGTGTCAATCACTTAAATATTGTTCTTGTATTATAAAATGATACCTTATACAAAATGAAATCCGTGCCTATAAATAACGTAATCGTGCACAAGGCCTCTGGATTTTTGTTTAAAAAGAATACTATCAGAATGTGTCACATACACATAGTATTCTTCAATCCCTCCAACTAAGCTAAATACTTGTGTTAGGAGTGGGCCTCGTCAGTAGGGTCGTCTAAACCTATCGATCGTGAATCCAACGCCTGAACCACTAACTTACTGACGCTACTAAATAGGTTACTTTCTAGTAAAACTACAAAAATATTTGGCAGTTTATTGGATATTTATGTTATGTCATCATGTTTATGTATTTCGTTATCGTTTGTTTGTTGTTGTAGCTTTATTTTGTAGTACTACTAACGTATATTCTCTAAATATATTTTTTTCTCAGCAAATATCACAAAACATAGAAGAAGCTCCCGCTCAGCCACAAAATATTGAAATTGACCTGAAGTGTGGAGAAAAGGTGACAGATTCGGACTCGGAAGGGCTCGACACTCGTGACTACTTGCCTCACCATGACCATACGAGACGACCAAAAGCTATTAAAGCCAGGTAAAAATACTTTCATTAATTTTATGTAAAATTTAAAAACATACCAAAAATTGTGAGTCAGACTTGCGTATTGAGAATTTTATGCTACGTAAACTCAGCTCCTTTATTAGCTTTTTATACACATGTACTGATTTTTACTATTCTTCATGATATATTAAGAATAAAAAATGGTATTAATTAATATACAAAAGCATAATTTCTAGGGCCGGATCATCTGATAATCTATTGGGAAGTATTACGGCATCGAGTCCCGGAGGCTCTAAAGTGTTCCAGCCGACGGGTGGAGCTTTTAAATCTACACATGCTGACACAGGTATTTAAATGTCAAAATACTTTTATTTCAGTAATTTAATAAAGTATCTATGTTTTATATATTTGATCTGTTTGTTTATTAATACCCTATTCTATACTTCATAACAATGGCGTCTGTGGCTGAAATGTCTACTTTAGGGTTGAATATAAAACTATTTATTACAATATGACTTGAGCCTCAATACTTCTTATACATATTTACCTGCAGGCGAAAACCATCGTCAATGGACAGCATTCACGCAAATAAACAAACCACTAAACCAAGTGCCGAGCTCGCCGCATCCCGCACAATCTACTGCCAACACTCAAAGCCTAACAAATAGTGTACAAGGAATATCGCTCAGTACACCCAACCTATCGACACAGGCAGCACTAGATAACGCTATTGCATCGCTAATGAGCCCTACGGTGACTAGTGGTGTTCAGGTTATATCGAGTGGTATATCGATACCGCACAGCATGCCCATGTCGCAACCGAAAACACCGAATACGTCCGCTTTACTTACTCTCGTTAAAAGGAATAATGGGGATAATGTTTCAGGTATTTTCTTTCTCTTTACATCATTAAAATACATTAAACGTGAAATTCATTTATTAGTTTGCATGTAAAGTTCCTTTGTTAAACATAAAAAACCTCCTAAAAGATGAGCTTGATATCTTGAAAATTGAGCTGGCGCATTTTTTATAATTTTCGTTTTTTAAAGCCCTGTAACTTTTTTCCTGCGCGTTTTAGTGAAAAAATGACGACCTTTAGACCTTTTATGTAGAGAATTTAATTTCCTACAAGATAATGAGAAGCGAAATTTAAAAACAATTTTTGCCAGCTCAATTTTCAAGATATCAAGCTCATCTTTTAGGAGTTTTTTTTGTCTAACAAAGAAACTTTTTAGATGTACTTACTAAAAAAAATATTCTGACGCAGTCTAATGTATATAAAAAAAATTACTTTAGTTTTTAATAAACGTTGTAAATGATCTCTCAGAAGGTAGGATGAAAACATTTTACTTTACTCTTAAAAAATTAAATTATTGGTTACATTTTATTTATGAAAACAAGGAATTAATGAAATTAAAACAATTCTTTGCGATACCGACATCTCTAGCGAGAACTAAGTGCTATGAGTTTGTTAATTTTTAGATCTTTATAAATGATTTATAGGGATGTCGCTTAGTTATTATTAAATTTTCTATTTATTTTCTAGGCCCAATTACCTTATCACTAGACGCATCGGGTAATTTAGTGATAAAAGCGAGTCAAGCAAGCGATAGTCTTACCAATGACGCGTCGCTACATTACGTTCAGTTGCAGAGGCTCAGCTATGTGCCGTTTAGTTCTGGTCAGTTATCTACATTTTTATATTTCAATAAAAACCCTTATTAACTTTACCCTAATTTCAAACGTTTTTTTACAGCGGAAACAGATACAAATAAGAATCAAAATCAAAACCTAAATCAGACTCAAAACGTTCAAAGTGCTCAATCTGTGATTGTTTCACAAAGTAATAATACTACACTACCTAAATCTACCACGTAAGTAATATTTATAATAATTTATTGTGGAAATATATTAATGGTGTAGTCATTATAAATATACAAACGTTTTTAATTAATGTTAAGGCAATGGGAAACACCGATTGAGGAGACACGGCCATTCCCTCTCGCGCCCACACCGGCTCAGTTAGGAAGAGCGCCACTACAGAAGAGACTTAGTCGAGGTAATCTATAATAATATTATATATCACTGTGTTTTATTTTGACTTTTAATTATTGAGTGAAACATAGACAAATGATTTTTTATGTAGGCACGTCAACGGGATCTACAGGCAGCAATGAACCCATTATTCCACGTTCGGAAAGCGGCCCGACAACGCCACATGAAATGAATGAAGCGTTACACTCACCCAAGAAGATGGATAACTTACCCAGTCCTTCTTTAAAGAAGAGTCTGTTTAAAAAAGGCAACGAAGATGGAAGGGATAAGTGAGTATTTTATGTACATAGGGGTACTTAAATTTGAAACCCATAACTCAATAAAGACTCAGAAAAAAACATAGTCTAGGTAAATATTCATTAATTTGTTATGTATAAATTTACAACTTGCTTTATATATTCATCACAGGGTACTAGAGACCGTTAACTTCGAGCAAAAGTTCAGCACGCTGCCACAGTTCAAACCTGAAGCGTGTAGTCCTGGAGCGCTGCCTCCCCTACCCGCGCTTAGTCCACAACTCTATCTTCGAAAGAAACATCACAAAATGCCTATGGGTATGTAAAATCTGTATTAAGTAGAGCGTCTAGAAGTATAAAAATTAACAAAGGCGTTTTCTTTGGTAAATAAGGGCTAAATGTTTGTATATTCCCCCCCCATCGTTCCATGTTATGCTTATGGATAGATGTTCATTCATATTATTAAAGTTTTAACTGAAAAATTAAGTAAGAAATCCACTAAGGATGTAGCATCTGGAGACATGATGAAACTTGTGGAAATTTAGAATGATCTGAATAATGGTTATATATCACAAACCCCAATTTTTTTTTTTTTGCTTACATAGACCCGATTCCAACCGCCTGAATGTCGATAAATATAGTCGATGTCGGTATGTAAAAATTGGTATACAGAAATTGTTTATGTAACTATATAAAATTTTATTTTTTTACATAGAAGAAGATTCAACAGTAGTGACACCACAGCTGGAATCTGAAATAATAAATGGGAATGGAATGCCAACACCGCATTCCTTTGGAACGCCGCATACGACTACTAAACTGGTGGGGAATACTTTCTTCGGTCCTGACTTCAATATCGACAGCTTTAGAGGTGAGTTGCTTATCATTTAATAATAAGACATTTCTGAACTGGAGTTTATAAGTAATATTTACTAGATTGTATAAAATAAATAGTGGATTCACGAGTCATTATTATGTTATACATATATATAAGATATATTATGTTATTGAATATACTAGCCTTTTTACGCAGTGTTTTACCTGCCAACAGTTTTATTTTCTATAAATAAAATCGCCATTCTGAAATTCCCACACGAATTTATTTACTTAACTTCGTTTATGTTACTATAATATAAAATACTAATAGTATTTGTCATTTATTTAAATCTTACAAAACTTAGTAGTTGATGTCATTAACGTTTGAAAATTAAGAATTTTTTCTTTTTTATTTCGTTACTATAAACGGTATTTATCAAAGTATGTTTCCCTTAACGTGCCCCTAGCGAGCGAGAGCACAGAGGACATGTCGCCGCGCACCCCGTGCTCAGGCGCGGCCGGGGGCGGGGCGCGGGGCGAGGCGGGGCACCGACGCGTACTGGAGCAGCGGCGGCACCTGGTGATGAAGCTTTTCCACGACCATGGGATGTTTCCTACTACCCAGGCTACTACGCACTTTCAGGTTTGTATCATTGAGATGATAAAGATTTAATTATTTTTTCGCCCGCAAAATCAAAGAGAAATTGCAAATTTTGAAAAGAAATTGTAACTATACTAATATATTAAGCTGAAGAGTTTGTTTGCTTGAACGCGCTAATCTCTGGAACTACTGGTCCCATTTGAAAAATTCATTTAATGTTAGATAGCCTATTTATCGAGGAAGGCTATAGGCTATATATCATCACGCTACGACCAATAGGAGCGGAGCATCACATGCACGAAGTCGCAGTGTGCTGTATTTTTGCTCGAAGTTGATTTAACTTCGTTTAAAAATATAGTAAAAAACTTTATATCTACGCAGGCGGCTCATACAGACATATTCCCGACGAAGATGTCGCTGCAGCTGAAGATCCGGGAAGTGCGACAGAAGCTGATGGCGCAGTCCAACCTCACGCCGCACTCTGAAGTCAACACGCCTACCAGTAAGCATTTATAATAAACGTTCTATAAGCTACACGGTAACTTAACTGCACAATTACACTCAAAAGACTACAATAATACACAATCCAGGCGGAAGCCTATCAGTGCCTGGGGCTTGCGACCCAAGTGCAGGATTAAAAGGCCTTTCTACTACCAGTAAACACTCGCCTTTACCACTCGACCTTTTGACTCTAATATTTAACACTTCTTCATCAAAACACTGAATACTGAAGTTACATGAGTTCGAGATCAACTATAACTTTTTGCGTAAAAGTTATCCTTTTTATCATACAAAATACTCCCACTATAATGACAGGTGGGGTCGTAGGCCTGTGTTGCCAAGTTAATATTCGATAATCGAGATATTAATCAATTTAAATTTAATATCGATATTTTACAGTATTAATATTTTAATAAAACCTAACAGTTCTTAATAAATAGTTTTGAATATTGAGTATAGGTTGGAATTTATTTTAATTTATTTTTTTTTTAAATTGTGTTTCAGATGTAAATTCCCCAATTGTTTCCGCCGCTCTACAGCCGACGTCAACAGCCAGTTAGCGATGCGGATACACTATCTCCATTGTAGTACGCGAGTAGGTGACAGGATAACCAAATTCATAATTAATTTCGTTTGGTGTGGACTGATGTCAATTTAAACCACTTTATAACAAATCTCTTTTTAGTTCTATCTCTTAAATGTAATTTAGTTTTCCTATTCTATTTAAAACTTTATTGGTTTAAGGAGATAAAGTTGAGTTTGTTATTTAACCGCCACGGTTAATGGTTTAAATTTAGCTTATATAATCATATTAAAAACGAAAACTGTCCAATTACATGTTCGACTTACTGCCATCTATTTATATATTTACGCAATGGAGTTAATACGATACTATGATATCTTGTTGTATATTGTTATAATGCCTAGATGCATTTACAAGTGTGTTGGAACGCGAAAATTGGTAAATTTACGATAAATATAAGAATATAAAATGAGAAAAATATATATAAAAATTGTTCAATAGTGCGAGTGTGAGGAGAATTAGATTCTGTTTGTGCAAAACTTATCAATCCTTTATTATGTCCAGTTCCAAGTATTTTAAATGGTCATATTTTAATTGTGTGATATAACCATGTGTGAGACCTTTATATTAAGATGCAACATGATGACATTAACGAATGTTGTTAGTTTGTGATAAAGCAGGTTATATTGTTCCCTCATGTTATAAAGCTGCGTTTCCACCAATAAAGCAATTCTATTGGCTCTTAACAAACGCAGCTTAACACTTGTTTATAAATAGCTTATTCTTTTATTACATTTTCTGCTTCGTATTTTCAGTTTTTAATTTTTTATAGATAAACATTTGTTCTGTATATGGAAGACATAGACCTTCTCAGATACAATTGAAACAGTGTAGTAGTACTCGTATTGTATTGGTAAGCTAGGTAACTAGCGAGTAGTTCATTACTTCAATATAGCTAGCACGTTACTCATTTGAGCACGATCTCAGTACATTTAATTATATGTAATATTATAGTCGAGTTTTAAGATTTTCTGTTTAGTATTTATGTATGGACCTCTCTAACATTTGTAAATTAAACATTTCTAGACGTTAGACCGTTTGACCCGTTAGATTTTGATGTTAATAATTGCATTTACAGTTAGATACTTTTAGGACGGGGTTTGCAATATGTTATCAAAATTGAAAGCAATATGGTGGTCGAGATAAAACTTTGGTGCGACAGATTAATTATTATTTAAGTCATTAAATTGTATTTCTATTTATGTTGTGATGTTGGTCTTCCACTTGTTTTAAAATTTCATTTTATAAATCTACTTATTTAAAATGTTATAGTGGTTTTAGTTAGCGGTTTGATTTGATGCCATGTTTGTTCGATATACGTCTAGTTGGTTAGTAATTGGAAGCCTTAATACGTGTTTCGTGTAAGTCGTCACATAAATCAGCTCAAAACATTAACGACACTAAAATAAATCGATATTTACAATCTCACTGTAAATACTAGTTAGTTCGATTAGCTGTAAGGGTTCCTGGCTCTCAAAGTAATTAAGGGTAATTTTTACGTAGATAATACTATTATTTTAGACGAACTAAAGTAATTTATCGAAAATTTTCGGCCGAAACGAATATTTATATCAAAATTGTATTTTTTTAAACTGATCTCTTTGGCGTTTAGTGCGTTAGGTAATTGCTTTAGGAGTCCGGAAGTGAAGAGAATTTATTAAAATGTATAATCTAAGAGATATTTTCGCACTGTTAAATCTATCTTTAATATCGTAGTTTATATTGAAGCGAGTTTCAATCAGTGTAGTCGATTGGTCAATCATGTTGTTACCAGTTACACAAATACGCACTTAACATATATACAATTTAAGCACATACATACATACATACATACATACATACATTGCGGCAATGAATATGAAATATTATATTTTCATCTGTCGTTGTCCTTCAGTTTTAATATAATTCGTTTTGTTTTGCGCGTGCGTTCGCTTTATATCGACTTTTGACCGACTTTCTCGAGCGAACTTAATATACATCGAACGACTCTGTTAAGTGATGGGTTTTGACCGTAGTGTCATAAGATTCTGTATATTATGGTGGAATTCTATTATCTTCAATCCTTATTTTTTTAATGTAATTTCAATTCTACATATTTTTAATGTATCTATATTTTAATATCTTTTTCTTTATGAAAATACTCCACTTTGTATACCACTCACAGTAATAGAATTGTTGAAATAGATAATACATGTTATAATAGTTATTTATGCAACTATTGTATAATGAGGGGTATTAAAACACGAATGTGGGATAATAGTATCAAATGAGTGTTTTAATACCTAATTATATTATCAATAGTTGCATACAAGACTTGAAGACCCATAATTAAATCCTCTATAAAAGATTCTGAAACAGTTAGTTTACTGTTAACATTAACATACCACAGAGACTCCTAGTAGCCTAATATCATCCATTACTGAGTATATACAAATACACAAAGTATTGACGAAACAATTATTTATTGTGGTAGTAATGAACATTTTGTATAATCCAAGTATTAAAATTCATTTTAATATGTTTTTTAATGTCGCTCATTTTTTTTAAACAAAACAATAAAAATATCAAAGAAAAATGGCGGGGATTCGAATAATATAATTTTTACGGCGCACAACGTTCTAGATAGTGTATCGCGCGTGATATAATGGTTATTAGGACATTGGGTGTTTTGATGTTGGCAATAAGCTGTTTCAGAATCTTTTATAGAGAATTTAAAGTATGGGAGTAGATAAAAATAATTAGTTCTCAATATAGCTAAATAATCTGCTTAAAAACATAATAAATTTGCAGTCATTTTTTTTGTAAGTACATATTTACTTCATTTTCGTTGCAATATATAAAGCATATATGTTTATTTTACTTGTGGTTGTTTAAACTAGTGTTGCCAGATCGACAACTGCTATTTGCACAATGTTTCAATGACTTGCTTGTTAAATATAATAAATTGTTTTATGATGTTCTTTTATCGAGTTGTATCTAGCAACACTAGTATATAGAGAATGTTTCAATTTGCTTTAATAATAGTGCCGTAATTAGAGCAGAGTCCTGGGTCAGCTTTGGATCCTGGAGAGTTCTAGACGTTTGTACCTAGTTACGGCACTGTAAAATAATGTCCATATTTTTAAGTTTTCAGACTTAGTTAATCAACATTTTAATGACGCTTATTGAAAAACCTGAAAAAAAAAACATTGTGACACACACATACTACTTTATTGGCCTATATTCAGTTCAATTTTCAGTCTACTCAATTAGCGTTATTGAATGTTGCTTGACTAGGACGCCATGTTGGTGATATGTTAAAGTTGTGTGAATGTCTTCATATGATAGTGTAATAACAAATATGAAAATCTTAATGCTGCATATTACTAGTGCCTTATTGACTATCAGAACTTAGTATAAAGCTTGTAAACTCTTTGGTCTTTGTTACTAATGGTGGACATGGCGTATTGTTTTTGTATTAAACAAATTTCATCACTTTGGAAAACATAATTTCTTTCTACCTGAGCTTTGACAGTCAATAAACAGCGTAATAAGCAGATTTTTAGACTGAATAAACTTTGTTGATTATAACAAGTTATAACATTAAAGTAAGATTAGTAATTATTTCAAAAGGGACATTTTAAATGAAGCATTTCATATTCGTTATTTATTTCTTTTAAATAAGGCATTAGTCTAATTGTTTAGTCAAAATGTCATGTAAATATCTTGTTTAGACGATTTATTTAGATTTAAGTGTTCAATTTTAATGTATACTAGATTGAATTAGACAAAATGACCTTAAGAGAAATATCTCAAGCAGTAATCACTTGACATAAGAAATTTTCTAAATGTTTATGAATCCAACTAATGGACCAATAAATAGCAATTTAGTGAATGTAATCAAACAGAAACAAATTCTGAATATACAGACATAGTTAGAATACATTTTGGGTTGGGAATAGACCAATCTGTATTCTAGCTAGGTCTGTGCGTGCAAGTAGAAAACCAACCCATAGTAATGTGGACAGATTGTTCAAGCATATTGGATCATTGTATGAACTTATGTTTAAACATAAAAACCTCGGAAACATGTTTGTCTTTTATTTTTTATACTACCATTTTTCCACATGTAGCTCCGCTCCTATTGGTCGTAGCGTGATGACATATAGCTATCCTCGATAGATGAGCTATCTAACACTGATAGAATTTTTCAAATCTGACCAGTAGTTTCTGAGATTATCCACTTTCAAACAAAGAAACAAGTTCTTCAGCATTATATATTAGTATAGATAAGTTTTCCTGATACACAAAGTTATCGTGTCGACACATATTGGCCTTTAGGCACAAAGCCTACTAAATCAAAAATAGCTTAAAACTTATAGGGTAAACATGAAACAGAGAAAAAATTTTCTACAGTGATTTTGTTATAGTATTAGAATTTCATGTAAAATTGGTTTCCATTATCCTTGAGTAAGGAAATGTGTGTAAAGAATATTTCACAGTTCTAGAAGTCACAAAAATAAAACTTGTAAGCATTTCTATAATATTTACTACATACAGTTACAATTATCTACTGCTCTAGTTAAAAACAAAAAATATTTACAATTATATAACTACTATTTTGTAAACTATTTGGATTCTTGGATCACTTCATTTTGAACATAATCTTGAGCATTAATTAAAAGGTCTGGCCGCTCCTTCTCAAGCGTGGACAATGCCGCCTGTAGTTCTATATTATCACCAGGATCAGTAATAACAAGATATTTGAGAGCTGGCATCCTTGCAATGGCATATATGCAACCTACACATAATTTACAACCCTCCAAGTTTAGAAATTCTAAGGTCTCTCCATTCTGTCCCGCTATCCTATCAATGCACCACACATCAATATGCTTATTATTTTTCAAAGACAGCCATTTAAGAAAATTAAGATTCATTAAATTTTGAACTCCTTCATATCTCATACCATTCCTATGAAAATTTGAGCAATCTATGGCTTCCACGAAATATCCCTCTTTGAAATAACTGGGAAGGTTCAAAGTTGTTATATCACCTTTGATCCATTGCTTCTTGTCTTTCAATCTGAAATAAAGAATGGATAATCTTTAATTAAAAAGTATAGCAAACAAGATAATTGGGAATTTGCCACTATTGATAGTTTTTGTGTGCAGACACAAAGGTTGGCAAGATCATATTAGTCTTGATTTGTTTTATTAAAGATACAATGCAGCTTAAAGCAAATCTAGTTTTGTTAGACCTGAACAATAACGTTAAATACCACATGACTGAACCTAACTGTAAATAATATTTACCTAACAGCTGCATGCCGATAAGTGAAAAAGTGTACTGCAGCCAAATTTGAACCCAAGCCTGCTACTCGCTCAGGTAAATATTTTTGATTTTGAATTTCTTGAATAACTTTCATCTCTGCATACCATTCCTTTATATCTTGAAGAGATAAGTTGGGTATCTTTTGCATAGCGTTCAGCACATGCATGCTAGGACTCTTCTCTACGAATATAGATAATTTGCTAGACCATTCTCCCTCACGCTGTATCCAGGGTTTCCTCCACTCAGGATATTCCTTGCCGTGCACTTTGCGCGGCTGAGGACCAGCTTCATCGCGCTCATAAATTGACTTATATTCACAATAATTTCGAGCACTAATACAACAAGAACGATATGAATTAAAAGATATAACCTTCAACGCCATTATTTACGAATATATTGTAATAAGTTTGCGTTTGAGAATGATAGAATTCAATTTTTATCTTTCTTTCCGTCTTACATTTCTATTTTATTTTTCTATTCACAAATGTAAAACTAAAATGACAATTTTATCCCTATTTTTAATTTCATAATGGAAAAGGCAAAGGTATTACACCGTACAGCCTTGTCTTTAGTAGGTGAATTCTTTAATTATTTTATAATAAGGTCAAAGCGACATGGCTTCCGATATAATTATCTAAATCCTTGTAGTTGTAAAATTCCTTGTGGTAGTAGATGTCCTTGTATTCATAAGTTAAAGAAAAAGCGCGGGAATCTTTGAACAAGGCGGGCCTTCCAAAAACATTTCCCGAGAATACGACACGGCCAGTGTTGCCAGCTCGGTATTTGCAAAAGTTACCTGAAATATTTACAAAAGTAACCTTTTAGTGTAAAAAATAACCTTTCGATTTTTTTTTTCAAATGAATTTCAAATCAGTACTTAACTGAATATTTATACTTATTTATTATCCATATAATATTGATACATACTAAATTTGCATTTCAATTCATTTATCAATTTTATTCTCTAATGAGTTGGCTACAACTGCAAAACCCATGGGATTGTTATTAGTCCTCATTGTAGAAAAGGTACAAAGTCAGGCACACACATGCGTAGTAAGTACTAAGTAGACGTACACTAATAGGTAGGAAATTATGTTATCTCTGATACAAAACAATACAACCAAAACAGTGAACACAAATTAACGAAATGATACGACGAGCAACGGCAACAAACGAATGAATTTATCCGAATTCGATTTGATCGAGTGAGTAAGAAAGATATAAGACGTGTTGGTTTAGTAAACGAGTACGACGTATTGTTCTCGTAAATCGTATCTACCGCTTTTTTTTAATTTGATTTTTTAACGACTCTTTTAATTGTGAGCAAACGCAAAGGAAGCTTGCCAACATAAAAATTTAATGTAGCTTTCCCTTTCACGTTTTATATGTGAGAATTTATTAAACCAATTATTCTACAAATTCCGAAATATCACCTTAAAGTAACCATTTCACAAGTGTAACCTAAAAGTAACCAACGGAGTAAAAAAATCACCTAAAAGGTTACAAAAGTAACCTTCTGGTAACACAGGACACGGCACAAGTGACAAGATGAAATCAGACAGTTGACACACACTTAAGGCGCGTTCCACTAAGCTTCTTCGACGCCCCAAACGCTCATTTAGCCGTTCCACTTGACGATCGCGGGTATTGTGGTAAGTGGTTGCGGTGAAAATGTCTTTAAAGACGTCATGACTTGTGCTCACTCGAAGCTCACAAAAGATCCATGTCAAATCGTGGGTCGTTGTGAGCGTTGCAAAATTTGGCGGCATTTTTAAAACAACAAAAATGGCGAGGATGTAAATAACTTTATTTAATGTAAAGAGATTTATTAGTGGACGTGAATGTTTCTACAGCGCATATTTATATAAAATTAATTTTAGTTCTTAGACTTAACCTCTTGAAACTTCCACTTGGGTTAACGATCGTAACCATCGCGGACAAGTGGAATAGGAAAATCCGCGGTCGTGAGCGTGGGCGTTGAGATTGCTTAGTGGAACGCAGGGTATATAGAGGTCAATTGACATACAATTTTTTGACGATTATTGAAGAATAGTTTGTTCTGTATGAAATATGAAAAAAAAACTTACAAAATTCTAGTCAAGCCGTCATACTGTTAGTCTGTCTATTAGTCATAATTATTATTATGAAACACTTATTTATAATTATTAAAATATAAATGGAAAATATATAACATAACTGAAAGTACAATTCAGCATGCTGAATAAAAATAAACATTTAAAATTGTTTGATGAATACATGTATTCATCAAACAATTTTAAATGTTTATTTTATTTCAAACGGAAGAATGTTATAAAAACCCATATAAGTAATAAGTAAGTGATATATTTCAGAAATATTTGGTACATCCTTTACTGTATATTACAAAAATCAAAATATATAATATTGAAGTGAAAAACTTATAAAACACGAGCTCTCGCTTCGCTCCAGATGTTTGAAGCAATATTATAATTGACGTCTTTAAATTATCACTGCAAAATGTGATGGCCCAGTGGTTGAGACTTCAAGTCTTACTCTAGAGGTCCGAGTTCGATCCCGGGCATAGACCTCTGACTCTGAGATATGTGTGTTTTAAGCAATTAAATATATAATAACTAGCTTTAACGGTGAAGGAAAACTTCGTGAGGAAACCTGCACTCCTGAGAGTTCCCTAAAAGTTCTCAAAGGTGTGTGAAGTCTGCCAACCCGCACTGGGCCAGCGTGGTGGACTATGGTCCAATACCCTCCTCATTCTGAAGAGATCCGGCTCGGCAGTGGACCATTGACGGGTTGTGATGATGATGAAAATGTGTCTTTTCATTATTTAAGAAAAAAGAGACAGATAATAAAAAAGCAAAAGAGACAGAGCAAAGTTAAAAATAAAAGAGAAAAAAAAGAGAGAGAGGATGAGAAAGAATGATAGTATAAAAGAGAAAGAGAGATGGGAATACTATTCTGGGAAGGGATGGGAAGATTTCTCTTATTGAAAAATTTTTAGAAATCAGTTCAGAAAAAAATATATATGGCAACACTAATTCATAAATTTTCATAAGGATTGTGAAGCTTCCTATCAAACTTTTCCTCTTTATACAATAACGTGCAGCCTGCCTAAATTGTCACTGTAATTGTAGAGAAGATTGAGTGATAGTATATACGGGGAAGAGAGACGAAATACTATAGACTTCTCTCAGTGAAAGAATTTTTAATATCGGATCAGTAGCAACAAAATACCCTATTCTAATAGTTAAAACATGTACATATATGGCAACA
This sequence comes from Limenitis camilla, assembly GCA_905147385.1. Lineage (NCBI taxonomy): Eukaryota > Metazoa > Arthropoda > Insecta > Lepidoptera > Nymphalidae > Limenitis > Limenitis camilla. The sequence goes on along the minus strand of LR990245.1, from coordinate 5,907,981 downwards.
TTATATTACCTATGTCACACAGGAATAGTGTAGTTGTCTAGCGGTAAAAGAATGATTAAAATCGGAGCAGAAGTTTCAGAGAAAACTTTCACTTTACAAAATGGCCACGATATAGCCTTCAAATGGCCATAACTTTTTAATTAGAATATTTATGGCAACACCACATATCCTATGTTACTCGGAATGGATGTAACTTTCTCATGGTGAAAAAATTTCCAAAATCGGTACAGTACAGTAGTTTTCGAGTCTATTCGCAATAAACAAACTTACAAACAATGAAATCTTTTGTCTTTTTATATTAGTGTAGATGTAGATTAAAAAACAAATGAAAAATTGAGTTATATACGAAGCGAAACTAATGTACTCGTAGCTAGCTAAATTACCATCTAATTCCGACACTACCCGGGATGGCGTCGGACAGTTTCACGTTAATCTCGTTCTTAAAAGGAGCTAGGAACATTACAGGCGACGGCGACGGACGATCCAAATAACGTTAAATCATGATTGGATTGTGAATGTGGGGGCTTTAATTGAGATGTTAATTCGATTGAGCCCGAGGGAACAGGGAGTCCCGTCGTTTGGAGTAATAACTTAAGTCTTAACGTAATATATTTGCTTTATCCCCAGCGACAATAAATGTGATTGTGATGATTCTGATGTCAAATTAGTTTGTGCTTTAACTCATTTATAGGCTGTTATTTGTGATCTACGTAAAGATCACGAGATTGACACACGACTGCTGAATTTTATGTCTACCCACTATCTGATGCTATAAGGTGTTTATGGACCTATTCGTTTCTTGTCGTTAAACTGTTTTGAAATAATTATGTTTTGTAATTGCTATAATTAAGCTAATTGATATATTAAATAGTTTTTATTGGACTATTTATTATAGTGAATACTAGTCGAATCTTGTGACTACGTCCGCGTGATGCTCCGCTTCTATTGGTCGTAGCGTGATGATATATAGCCTTCCTCGATAGAGTCGCTATCTAATACTGAAAGAATTTGTCAAATCAGACCAGTAGTTTCTGAGATTAGCGCGTTCAAGCAAAAAAACAAACAATCTTTTCAGCTATATTAGTATATATATTATATTTAGATTCTTTGTCCTGGTGTAAAATAGATATTCTCTAAAAATGCTTTACAGATTTAGCATTTTAATATTCATATTTAAATTGTATTTGTATAAACATCAAATGTATTTCATAATTTTAACTTTCATAGCCTATGTTGTTTTTTTAACTGTTATTTCAAAAAATAGTTCGCCTTTGGTATATTTCAGAGGTATATAGTCAATCCCATCTATATTTCGAGAGGCCCGGGGCGTATAATACCACAACATTGTAATGTATTGTAAACTAAAATGGTGTCTTACTTAGACCTAGAAACCTTCAAACTATGTCAAACTTGCTGTGGCCGCGACTTCGTCCGCGTGAAATAGTGTCTTTGGGTAGCATTTTTAATTATTTAACCTAATTATTTTACTAATAAGACATACGTATCTCTTGTCGTAAACTATACTTTCATCCCCTATTGTTATTATCATATTTATTTATATCGAATCAACAGTCAAAAATACGTTTCAAGCTTCTAGCTCTTACCCGATACTTCCATACAACTTTTTTTCCCCCCCTTTCAACCCATTACAACCCTTTTTTCGCATTGAATACTTTTTATATCTATGTCCTTTTTTAAGCTCTAGACCATCTTTATACCAAATTTCATTTAAATCAGTTCAGTAGCGTGATAGCGCGACAGACAGAGTTATTTTCGCATTTATAATTAAATAAGGATTCAGTTACCATAACGGATATATTTTAATTTCTATTAACTGATAGTTTCAAGTTACGGTTACGGAACTGAGTACGTAACACTTCCGGTACATCCGGGGCAGGATCATCGTGCATTGCATTGGACGGCAGCCAACACCATGACATCACAGGGTTTTCTTCCGCCCAATTAATCATAATTCAATGACTATGCTCGTTCTTGGCAGGGCCTTTTTGTTTGATTTACGTTTACTTTCTTTGGATGTTTTAGGATATAAGTAGCTTATATGTTTTATAAATTATTATGATTGGCAACTCTGTGTGTGGTTAAGACGTTATTGTCTATTCGGGAGGTCCGAGTTTGATCCCCCACACAGACACACACCTCTGACTTTTCTGAGTTATGTGTATTTTAAGCAATTAAATATCACTTGCTTCTGCGAGTTCTCCAGCGTGCTGGATTATGGCCTAATCCCTCCTTATTTTGAGGAAAAGACCCGGCTCATCAGTGGGCCATCAAAGGGGTTATGATTGCAACAGTCTACTTAAAAGTAATTTAATAAATACTTAAATTACTTTTTAATATTTCTTCATGTTAATCATAAATTATATATTACTAAAATATCTACAATACTATGTTTTTCTCTTATTTTAAACTTAAACTTCCGCACAAAAAGAAAACATCTTATAACCTCTATATTATAAAACTCGAAAAGCTTTTAAGGAAAAGCAAATATTAGGGGAACAGACGAAAATTAATATTACTATTTGTTAAATAATCCATTAGAAGATTTTTTTTCGTAATAATAAAAAGCACAGAAAATCTATTACTGTATTAAATAATTTATTTAGATTTATAGAAAGAAAACAAAAATCAAAAACTTCGAAGTATATTAATCGAATTTAGTAGTAGTTTGCCATTATTATTATTTTTACAAGCTTTTACTACCTTGCAATATTTGAATGTAAGTTGTCCGTCATTGCAACTAAATCTTCAGCCACTTTCTGGAATGCGATTGAATTGAAATGTAGAATATTATGTAGAATATACTCTTGATTTAATAACAAATTTTAAAACAGTGTAAGTTTATAGTACGTTTTATTATTAAACTATCTAAAATACGCCATTACCTGAATATTGTGGATATATCTTGTCGATTCGAAACCTTTAATTAAATACCTTCTTTAATTTGAGGGGAGAGTTTACCGTTTCGACGGGATGAACATTAAATGTATGACAGTTACGAACCCCATCAACGTGTTGTATGGGAAAATATTTGTTTTTTAATTTATTTTTCCTCAATATTCCAATTTTTTAAAATAGTTATTCTGCTATTTGGGACGGAGACAAATACAACAAACCAAAAAACTATGAAAATCAGTTATTATATATATAAAACCCGACTTTGTTTATATAGATTAAAATTATTATTATTAAATTATGGCTTTGTTTAGTAAATCTAGTAGTAACATAGTTGTATAGTTGACTAATTCTTGTCGCGCAGTTAATTCCAAAGTTTGTATAAGAGCGTGGAGACTGGAGAGCAGAATGCACGGCAGCTATAAGTTAGCCAGTTCACAATGGAATTTGGTAACTTTGTAGCTTATCGGATATTGTCATGGATCACTCATGTTAGCTTTGGCTGAGCGCCTGTATTATCAGATACATAAGACATAAAGTAACGAATTAAGCTTGTATCTATATTAATGACCAATGATCCATTTTTTTTACTTCTTATGTTTCATCATTGTCGCCCACTGCTGAATGGGCCTCCTCCTCAGAATGAGGGGGGATTAGACCATAGTCCACTATGCTAGCCAAATGCGGGTTGGCAGACTTCACACATCTCTGAGAACTTTTGGGAAGTCTCAGGAGTGCAGGTTTTCTCACGATGTTTTCCTTTACCGTTAAATCAAGTGATATTTAATTGCTTAAAATACACATTTACAAAAGACAACTTAGAAAAGTCAGAGGTAATCTAACTCGGACCCAAGTAGACAATAGACATCAACGTCTAAACCACTGGACTATCACTGCTTGTTATGTTTATTATAGCACAATTAGTTTTAAATTTTAATTAATTATAAGTTGCACGTAAAGATAAAGGTATTATTAAGTAAAATTGCATTACGATTACTATTTGTTTAATTGAATAAATCCTGCTAATATTATAAACGCGAAAGTTTGTAAGAATATATGGATGTATATTTGTTACTCTTTCACGCAAAAACTACTGAATGGATTTTGATGAAACCTTACAATAATATAGCTTATACATCAGAATAACATAGGCTATAATTTATAATGATATAGAGTGAATTATCCAAAATACAGAGGGTGAAATCGCAGGGTGCAGCTAGTTTTAAATAAAGCTGCGGTTTGGTCCATAAAATTGCAAGAATAAATGCAAAATGTGAAAATAAGTGATCAAACAGTTATTTTACATTAATCCCTTCTCTAGAGGACAGTCAAGTTCGAGCGGCAATTTCAAAACAATTTCTGTTAAAGATTTCCCAACAGACACACAGAGCCGTTCTGGAAAATAGCTCATATAACGTATGAAAATTCAATTTCAAAAGAATTGCATGTACTTCACGAATTTCAATATTTAGTTCCCGGTTTGTTGAGAATGTCTCGAACGGGACCAATATGTCGCAAGTCGATGTAAACTGGCTACCTTACTGAGTAATGTATTATCTTATATTATATATACTTATACTGGTCCGATGTAAAAAAATCTTTCAGTGTTAGATAGCCCATTTATCGAGGAAGGTTATAGACTATATATCATCACGCTACGACCAATAGGAGCGGAGCTATATGCTATAGTAATAAATAAAAGAATATTACATAATAAATTTTCTAGTTTTCTCCTCGAATTTTAAAAATATTAAAAAACTAATCAATTGACTTTGTGTATAGGAAAAATGTAAATGCACAATATTTTTTGCTTATCCGTATTTTTGAAAAAAAAAAAACAGTTCTGCATGACTTCTCTTAATTAAAAAATGTATACGGCAACACTAAATCACCTTTGTCACTCGCAAATAGTGTAGTTTTCTATCAGTGAAAGAAATTTTAAAATCGGATTAGAACCAACAAAATGGTCATATTCTATTAATTAAAAACAATTATATGACAACACTATTTCGCCTTTGTCACTTAGTAATAGTGTAGTTTTCTATTAGTGAAAGAAATTTTAAAATCGGATTAGTAGTTCCTGAGAAACCCTTCAATTTACAAAGTTCACGTTATGGCACTTAAATGGCCATATCTTTTCAATTAGAATATTTATGGCAACACCACATAGCCTATGTTACCCGGAAAGGATGTAGCTTTCTATCAGTGAAAGAATTTTCAAAATCGGTTTAGTAGTTCTCGAGCCTATTCGCAACAAACAAACAACAAAATCTTTCCTCTTTATATAATAGTGTAGATGTACAAACAAGAAGACTGTCCACCTGATGGAAAGTGGCCACCGTCTCTTGTTTTGCCGATGCGTTGCCGCCTCGAAGATATAATGGGGAGGGGGAGCGAAGAGAAGAGTGCTGAGGTTTCAGTGGACCCCGAGCAAGAATCCGGTGTTCACTGAAGCGCAGCATTATTGGTATGGGAGAGGGGGTTGAGTGGTCGTAAGCTAGTCGGGGAATAGATCCCCTGGCCACCAATAAAAAAAAGCACAACCTATACCTATTATTCCTTGAATGTATTCTATATAATTTCTTTACACAAATATAATAAGTAATAGAAAACACCAACAATACAGTAAAAACAAACTTAGTATAGCGTTGCTTACTGAAAAAAAAATACAATCTTTATATAATAGAGTTTATTACTGAAAAAAAAATACAATCCTTATACGCGTATTTGAGTGAAGCTAAAATACGAATTCATTATATCTTTTCAATGCCAAAAATATGTTTCACCATTTCATCTTCACAAAACCTTTTAGCATAAATATATATGCATGAAGTATGTTGATCATAATAAAAGTTATTGTGAGTGAGTGAGTACTCGATCCGGAATCGGAATGGTCATTATTTTCATTGCGATTGTTGCAATAACGCTCAATGGGCACCAATAAACCTGTTTAAGCGCACACTCCCTATTACGAGACCCATTTTATTGAAAAAGTTCGCGTGTATCCATCGCGTAATGCGGAGGACACATTCACGTGAAATTATATCTATATATATTATATATGTCGGAAAATAGTAAACTATTGTCGAATAATCGAATCGTCATCGCCATCTATGGCGTTGGAGTAGGGTAGTAGTCACTTCCGTTGATTTGATAGTCTCGACTCTTTATATGTCCTCGACAGTCTGACTGTAGTCTTAGTCTCGCGTGGTCGCTCAAGGAGTGAAGTAGTCTCTAGACAGTGCTAGTGAAAGTGTTAAGTGCAGTTTTGTGTTAGTGCTGTCCGATTAAGGTCACGTGAGTACCTTACAATGTAGTTGCCACGTCTTGTGTTAGGTTAGGTTTATGTGACTTTAACCTTTGGTTTAAACAGAGAGCCTGAGTAGTGGAGGCGAGTGCTAGAATTCTGCTAAGGGCCCTTTTAAGCTACACCTTGATCACCAAGTCCAAGATATTGCTTGGGTTCCTGTAGGAATAGTAAGATATCGTAACGTTTACTTGTATCCTGACCGTATCGCGCCCGTAGCTTTCAAGATAGGCCATCCGCTGTGCTTATAGGATACTTATTGAAAGATTGTATATTCTCTACAACTATCTATTCCCATCGCATTCTAATATATATCGTCGATGGACGTGTACGCAAATGCGTAAGAGAAGTTTGTTAACCCAGCGTTTTGTTTTGAAAAAAAATAATTAAAAAACAACTTCTCCTGAAAAATTTTAAAAACTTAATTACTAGGTATTTAAGAAAACTTGATCAAAATGTGATGTGTTTACAACACCAAAAGAAGTCAAAACAAAAAAATATAAAATGTTTGTCTGTCTGTCTCTTTGTATATTTGTATTATTTCATGTGTTAGCAGTGATACAATGTATAATATTAGATTAACTGTATTCTGATAGTCTGGATATACTCTATACACTAACAGACTGTGAGATATTTATATAACACAGACATACAGTTCTAGTTAAATAATGAATGAGTTATTTCATGTTGTTACCAATTCTGACTTAGACTATTTTACAAAAATAAAAAGTCTCTAAAGACATCTACAAAGTAATCCGATAAGTTTACGATTCTTGTGATCCTTGAGCTGTACAATGTAGCCTCACCTTTCTTTTAATGTAACAACATCGAGTAAGTGGATAAATAAAGACATTTGCTTTAAGCTTTACGTGCAGTATAATAGTGCACTGTGCAGCTGAACTGAAACTTTTTAAACTGATCATAAACTCGTGTTTATTGGTAGCCTAAAGCGGAAAGCGAGCTAATCGCCTGAGGCTTATTTATGTTATTGATTCTAGCTAATTTTTATAGTAAATCGTGAAAAACGAATCGATTTAAATATTAATTTTATTATTTTCTTAGAAGTTCAAAGGTCAAAATATTACGGTCTGAATGGTAGAGCCTTTTAGAGTTATAGAGCAAGATCCCGCAATGACTAGACTTTCGTGTTCGTGTATGTTAGATGAGGAAATATCAAAAGATGTTTCTCAGTAATCAGACAGTTTCGATGGTTCTATCTCACCTATCAGACACATTTAACAGTTCTCTTTCAAAGCAACCGTGATCTAAACTTCGTATTGAGGGACATACACATTACAGAGTGAACCTATCAGGTTTTATAAAATAACGAAGGTCTGAACGTCGCAAGATCATGGATTACTCGTAGGTCCGGAATCGAATAAGGAATTTCAATGTCACACCAGAACCTTAAAACACAATTTATAACAATAAAATTTGAATAATCTGTTCAAGTGTCCTTAGAAATTTAGGAAATAGAAAATACAGCAATATATGCATATTTTGATACAATTGAATACTTATTGAAATCCTCATCACTCTCACTTAGAAGACGAAGAAGAGAAGTGTACGTTTTGTTTGGTGATGACGAGGAAAAAATCGTCCTAAGGTTTCATTTATTGTTATCTTCGTTTCGCATACCTAGAGTTTATTAAATTGTCTCAAGTCAAACGTCCACGAATACAAATTGACCTGGGGCTTGAGACCCAGGAGGTTTAAAGAGTTCTTTCGTAATATATTAACTTCCAGTACTCGACTTCGCTAACTTCAATAGATAATAAAGTAAACTTGCGTGGACCTCAATAAGGGTTACCTTAACCACTATAATACTAACTTCCATGTACACGAAAACACCAGAGAGACTGATTCTAAACTATCACACTAAAGGTTTTGTCTACACGTCGGTATACTTGAAATAATATAAAAGGTACTACCCACGAATTAATTTAAAAACGGTGTTACTAACATGGGTTATGTAATAATGAAGAATTATATAATATTTTGTATTCGAAACAGCCATAGCCTGTACCGCTGCCAATAGACACAGGAATCGGGACAGTAATACCCACATTTGGTGACAAACACAACCGTTTGTTATTGTTAATTATTAATCCCCAAATGAATAATAGTCGAATCGTGCCGTTTATAATTGGCGAATTATTCAGATGATTTATGGGAGGCTCGGCTCGTTCTAAATTTGAATGATATTACAACTGTCTAATAAATAACCTGTGATGCCTCTTAGCCGTACTCTCTGTACTCTCTCTGCTCTCTGTACTTCGTGTAAGCCACACACTTGTCTTTGTCTACAAATGAAATATGGTATTATTTTATTATTACTTCCTTAAAAAGTGGAGATACTTTAATTGACGTTTAAACAATTAATTAATTTCGATTTCCTTACGAATTGTATCGTCAAAAGAGACCTGACTCTACGCTTCAGTGAGGTCAAATAAAGCTTTTTACGTAGCAGTTGTAACTAAATGGTAACCATAACTACAATGAAATCAAAATGGTTTACAAACTGACGGATATTCATAAAAAAATCATCCCCCTTTTCACCACTACAGAAGTTAAATTCCTGGATAACTCTTATTGTCAAAATAAACTAAATGCAAAATGTTCGTGGTTATCGATCGAGGTTGGGGGCTTGATATTATATTAATATTTTTTACTTTGATAGTCTGCTACCAAAAATAATTCGTTATTTTTATATGCCTTCCCTATTCAAGTTTTAAGCTTGAAAAATTTTTTTAATGACTCATGAGACAAACGTGCAGACGGTCCTCCTGATGGACAGTGGCCACCGTCGCCCATGGCGTTGCCGCCTCGAAACTTGAGTTAGGCGGGAGAGTGAAGAAAAGAATGCTGCGGTTTCAGTGGACCATGAGCAAGAACTCAGAGTTCACTGGGACCGCAGCATTAATGGGACGGAAGAAGGAGGCAGTAAATCTGGCTCACATGGGGCGCGTCCGGAACGCGTCCATGATACAGGGCGGTCGGATTCGTATGATGGTGGTCGCAAGCCAGTCGGGAAATAGATCCTCTACCACCAAGGGGGCAAATTGTATTATAACCCGTCCGCTCACCGGTAAAATTTTTGTAGCTTTGCAAGCACTTTGTTACAATTATAATATCTGGCTACTTGAATAATTTTAGGGAGGAATAAGTTAAATGTTAAATTGCGTGATGGTCGATATGTGAACTTTTAAACCATAAAAACGAAATTAACATACATCAAAACATTTATAAACATTAAACAAGGTATATTCAGAAACGTATTCTTTATCAATTTTAATGTAATTTATCACATTTAGCGAAACCGTATTATTTATTCCTAATGTTAAATGTATTTACATTTCACTAAAAGATCTGCCTAGTTTTTATTCACTTAAGCTGTATCGAAGATTTATACCAGTCTAAAAAGGTGAAAAGTTGACAAAGGTTAAGGGTAAAGGTAGCGTCATACTCAAACTTATATACATACAAACTTACCTGAATACATAATTTTATCTTTGTAAAATAAAGTACTATATTACACATATTATTTATTTTATAAGTCAAACAATTGTTAAATGAATTGATTCTTATTGTAAATTGTCGGGTTTTGTTTGCAAATGTAACATTTTGTTTAATGTTTAAAAAATTATTAAAGTTGTATGTATGATATTTGCAAAATAAATATAAATGTTGCATTGATATCGGTTTATTTTAATTATGTATTTAAATTTTCTCCACCTTTATTTTTGGGTAGAATTCATCTATATTGTGTGCATTGTTTGCAAGAAAATAAATAAATATTATCTTTTTATGTATATATAATTATATAAATAGTAATCCGTGAGGCGTCGGGTCAGAATACAATTTCCCCATGCCGCTAGGAGAGTATCTCTTAAGAGGCGAGTAACCCAGCACCCCCGTTGGTGGTAGGGGATTTGTACCATGACTGGCTTGCGACCTCCAGCATGCGAATCCGACCGCCAAGTGTCATTGACGCGTTCCGTTCGAGTTGCATGTGGGCCAGACTTACCCCTCCCCCTTCCATCCGGTTATAGTGAGCTGCGGTTCTAGTGAACTCTGGGTTCTCGATCAGAGTCCAATGAAACTATAGCATTCTTCTCTTTATTCCCCTTCCTCACTCTATCTTCAAGGTGGCAACGCATCGGCAAAACAAGAGTCAGTCTCTAGTATTGCCGATGTCCGTGAGCGATGGTGGCTACTTACCATCAGGTGAGCCGTCAGCTCTTTTGCCCTTTAATTGCCATAAAAAAAAGTAACGGTTGCCTACTTCTTCAACGATTTTTTTCCAATGGCGACACCAGAAGATTATATTAGTATAGAAGCCTAAATAATATATTAATACCGTTTGTATATATGCTCTCACCTTAACGGTAGAGAGCCGGTTCACGTACTGCTTTGACTCTAGTCACATTCAGTTCAACCTTCGTCCGTCGCGTGACTCTTTTGACTAGAAATTAGAAAGTATTAGAAAATTTAATCTTTTTCAAGTGGCGTTAAAAGGTTCTTATTTCATACATTATTTAATCTATTTTTTTTTTCTATTTTTGATTATTATAGGTAGGTATATTAACAAAGTGATGTAATAAATTACTGAAATCTTCATTCATTGTTTCTTTTGAATTGAAAATTTGAATAATATCTTAATCGGAACATTAGACTTAAAGTTTTAATTAGCAAGAACAAAACTCTATTGCACATTGTATAATACTTTAGTTGTAACAAAATGCTTATTATAATTTAAACTTGTATCAAGCTCTTTTCAATGGGTTACTTTATACCTGAAGATAACGATGTTGTAGAATGTGTAAGAAGTTTAAAAATTGTTGTATCGTGATCTAATATGATAATATCAAACAGATTGTTTTTAATCATACTTTTATTCTAGTAGATGTGTATGAAGTATTAGGTATATAGTGAGTGTCAGAATATAATTTGCTATTAGATTTATTAGATTAGATTATTCAATTTATGACATAGTAATAAATATAATTTTTCTTAGGTATATAATATAGGTGATATTATTTTAATGAAACTTCTAAAATGTTGGACACATTATATGGTCCTGAAATTTGAAAACGTCTGGTTGTAACCAGATAAAGTATCTGGGACTCTTGGGCTACGGGGGGAAGTCTTAGCAACATTCTTATGGTCCCCGTTCTAACTGTTAGCCGAGTCATTGTAAAATCCAGATTAGATGATTTGACAAAAACAAATCGTATTGTAAAATCTAATATTTTGATAGTGTTGGAGCTTGTAGATTAGATTGCGTGACGCGAGCGGCAGGACACAGACTGCAGGCTACAGCGTGATTGCGGAGGATCACCTGCCAACGTGCAGCGACCACTCGGTTTTTTGACGTGACACCTGGCCGGTGACGCCCTGTGATGTTATATTCACGTGTAATAACGGCTAATCCAGTACTGACCTCGACTGGGTTGCTGTAACATAGTAAGCGATTTTATTGGCAAATACAATTATATAAATATAATAGTGTATTAAGTGAATGAAAAATCCATTGTTCCGACAGAAAGTAAAAAAAAAATAAACTTGCCTTATGTACAGCCGATACAACGACTTTATATGTACGTCAATGTTATCATATTTGAATATATCGTAAGATTTCCCTAGAACATATTAACTATGTGACGAAAACATAAGACTCCCTTCCACATCTGTGTGACCTTGCGTGGTATTTTATAGACCCCCCTCCCTCGTCAGAACGACAGTGAACCTGTTATTTATCATTACAGTATTATCAAAAACAACCTTTTACGTTTTGGTGTATACTAAATATGATAATTTTGTTTTATATTATATATATTATTGCTTAACTTATCATTGAGATTCTCTCAGTTATCTCGATAATTTATAAGAGTAAAAAAATATATTCTCACTACAATACTGCTTATAATTATTATTTTGTTGTCTTTACAATGTAGATACAAATAGCTTTTAGTTCCGAATACTAGACGTGGACCTGCGTGACTCCGTTCAGATTTTGATCTAGCTAGATCTCCATTCAGCTTTTGCCGATTTTCGCCGCCATGGATGCTTGGGACGACCATGCTTACGTTTCCGTTGGATATTCTCTTACTTAAGTATGTCCTGAGTGTATAGCTTATATATAACCACTTGCGACATTTGCTGCTGAGCTTTTGAAACAATTATTTCGCAACTCTTTATAATTTTTAGGGACATACGAGCAGAGTTTTTGTTTTATATAAAATATAGGCCATATGGCAAAAACAAAAACTTGTAGATTTATTTGGTCACTTTCCACGAGTTAAACAAAAAGCTATTATGAATAGTTGTACAATAAATTCAAGTATATATTAAAGATAAACTAGATGCTAAATACATTTTTCAGTTCGCCAGCATCAAAGCAACCAAAACGTGTTTTATATCGACAAGCACAATATTCTCGCTCGAAGTGACACCGCGTCCTTTGGGAATTAGTCGCTTTTGTCGGTGACGAGAGATTTCAGAGCGATGTCTATGAATGCATTATAAGCTATGCATTATGCAACGCTACGCAAAGAGTAATGCCACATTCACTACACATTACGCACATATCTAACACTTTTATATGGGATATTTATAAATGCACATCAAAGAACTTATCGCCCATCAATTATATTCATGAATTAAATAATGTTTACATCAAATAAATTATTTTACTGCAAATAAACCAATTGCATAATAAAACAAGTACTAAAAATAATTAGAAAATATACATCAACAGTGTATTATTTTTTTCCTCAAATGCGCCACAAAAAAGTTGTTTAATGCGCAAAAATATGATTTTTATATAAAATATACTAATTGCACAGCAAATTTACCCGAGCGTACATACCTAATACTCACACTTGTAACAATATAACTATTCTTGCAACATGTTTCCCAATAAGCATTTTAAAACTTGCTAACAATAATAGACTGTCCCCTGTTCTGTCTTAAAATATTGGTTAGGTTAGGTTAATCTACCCAGAAGGAGGAGCCTGGAGGAGGCGACGTAGACTGTTCCCTGTTCCATCTTAAAATGTTACCGATTTGGTTATGTAAACACACAACTTTTATCGCTGTAAAAAATAAAATAAATATATGAACTGCAGGGTACGATAAAAAAATTGAACATAAGTTTTAAAAAAAGATACGATATATTTATTGTGCACTAGTTATTAGTAGATATTTCATAAAAAACTGCACTTTTAAATAGCAATGAACCACATACATACATTGTTGCTTAGATTATAATATTTTCAGATAACTATTTTGCTGTGCAATCAGTATTTTTGATTAGGATTCGGATTTTTTTTAATACAAAAAAAAAAGATTTTTTGATTTGCAGTTAAATACTACCCCTTTTATATTACGATGAGGGCATTGATGAGCGACCAATTTTTGACGTATCATAAGTACTTTTGTAAAAGTCTTAATTGAAATAAAATATTTTGTGTAAATCGGTCCCAACATAGCAAGCTAGGATTAGGACCAGCGCGTCTCATTCATTATTAAAAAACTTAGATGCGTGGTAAAAAAAAATTACACTAAAAAGGTTCATAACAAACCCATTATCCCATATAACCATATTATCGGTATATGTATGTCGGCGCATAAGTTAGGCTTGGGGTAACCTAACCTTATGTTTAAACTCGGAACCTGGGCAGTGGAGGCCAGTGTTTCCATTGAATAAAAGAATACTTAGGCCTTCAACTTGGTTACAAGTCCAAGGCACTGTCTAGGTTCCTTATAATTGATATAATTGAAACAGATCATATTTGATTATTTATCGGATCAGTAGTTGCGTTGCGTTTACGTAAGTCCATTCAACATCACCCCCCTTGTCGTGTTTTCAATTATCTCCTCTCCTTCGTTTTCCCTTGCATTTTCTCCGAGCTGTATATTGTATTTATTTCTAGTTTAGTAATTAAATAAACAAATTTTTATTAGTCATAATTTTGATATGTTACATCGTGAAGTTAAGGCTTCATCTGTTTTACCCATGTAGTGCGTTCGAGTTCTAAAAGATGTTGCTACTGTTTGTTTCGATGGAAAGAATATATGTAAAATGTTTAGTTGGCCCTGTCCCTATTCTGAAATAATTGTGTAAGGGTCAACGATTGCAAAATGATTAATTATTTATAATATATGTGTTTAACAGTTGATTACGGCTTCATCAATATGTAGATCTCATGAATAATCATTAAGGTAATTAAATTAGTTGAATTCACCTATTATTATTACTGTCAATGTTAACATACTTTATTATTATTTAAGCGTGAATTTTTATACAGTTAAAATACATTTAACACATAAATTTATAAGCGAGTCTAGTTAAAAAAAACATACTTTTTCAATGACAACAATAACATACAATTGACATAAGAAGCTGATCAATGATTAGGGCTTGAGACCAAAGAGAAGGATAACGAAGCTTCATTACTATACATTAAAGTTAAACGATCACCTCCAATAATAAATCTCACCATTAAATATTTATGCCAATATATTTTAACCTTATAATCTTAGTACCTACACTCAAATTGCTACATAACTATCTATCAGTCGAGCAGATGAGAGTAATATGTATTTAAAATTGTAGTAATAGGGGATCTATATTGCTAAAAACATGTAATGAATAAACTAAATAAATCATTACATTTATAACTATTAAGAAAATTGATATGACTCAAATCAAAAGTTATATGAAAAACTCAGCGATATTTTATAGCATTTCCTTTAGGTTTATGAATCATTTGAACTCACGATAGGGATTTTCTATTTACTCTGGCTATATAAAACAGAAGTAAGTTCTTAAGCCGCCATAAAGCTTATTGGACTGTATTAAATTATATTTCCTGAAAAGAAGCACTCCGGTAATGATATGACATAAAACTCGTATGTATCAAAAATGTCCGCGAAATTGAAGGTTGTATAAAACAAAGTTAACTAGCTTATGTTCGTGACTTTACACATTTATTATTAAGAAAATACATAATATATGTCGGGGTAGGATAATAATGGATGTCGTGTCGGGCTATAGTAGAATAATATTCGCCAATTTTAAATAGCGAGTAAACTATTTGTTAATTTACTTCTCCCCATTAGTGGAGGGGCATTGCTACCATTGTCTAGTCCTTTAATGTTCCCCGACTGACGCAGTGCACTTTAGTCTCACGATAAGTCTCTTTGAGTGAACATCACCTGAAGTTGAAGTGTAACAAATAGTGTGTCGATATATCACGGATATTGGACCTCGGACTAAGCATCGTGTGAGTGTTCTTACGTCTTATTTATTATGAGTCCCTACATTGTATTTAGCTTCTTAACCTACACCTTGGTCACAAGTCCAAGGCACTGCCTGGGTTCCTGTGCAAAAACTACAGAATAGTTAGATTCGGCAACTTCATCCCAATCGTCCCTCTCTCTTCCGACACATATTTTCTGTTTCAAATCTTTCTGAATAGTTTTTAAAGGTTCAGTTCAGCAACAGTCAATAGTCATCCGCCTCCAACTTGATGGTAATATCTTATTGCTGTCTGGAATCAATAAAGATCTATCCATCTATGTCATCTACGATATTATATTTCAAACTTATGAGTTGCATGTTGCAGTAAAATTTAGACGAACGTATAGAAATCATTCAAGATCCCTTTCAATATACGTAAAATTCAATATTTAGTCGAAGTCAAGAAGTCTTGAGATCAAAGAGGACAAATTTAAAGAAATCTACTGAAAAATAGTAAACAAGATTCGAATATGTGAAAAGATTCTCTATCATAAACATGGCGGTGTCTCGAGGGGCGGAAATTCCTCGAAACTTTGATTTGATTCGTGAAATCCTGTGCCGTATAGAAATATTGCAAATTCAGTTTCACTAAGTGGAGTCAAAAGTTGAATTTTGTAGAAGTGTATGACAACTGGAATATCGGCTTCGACTGATAGGAAATATGAAAAAGGTTATTTCTTTATCAGGAAAATAAAGCGTAAGCTTTATATGCTCTATTTTTGTAATGATAAAGAAGGGATAACCGAAAAGACGGTCCACCTGATGGAAATTGGCCACCGTCACCCATGGACATCGACAAAACAAGAGGGTGTATCTTGCTTTCCCGATGCGTTGCCGCCTTGAAAGTTAAGTGAGGAGGGAGCGAAGAGAAGAACGCTGTGGAACCGCAGAATTAAAGGTGTAAAGGGCCCCTTCCGCTAAGTCTTAGTCTGTATTTTTTTATGAGAGCATTATACTGTTATTAGAGCTCAGAGCAGACTATATAAAATAGTCATCACAGTTTTAAAATAGAACAATATTAAGAACTTTTAAAAATATATAAAACATACAAGTTAATGCTACATTAAAAACGATAGTGATTGTTGAAGCACCGTTTGCACTTTTAAATGAAAAACTCTCATCTAGTTTTACTATTCCAGCGTATTAATTATGTGCCTTTTGCAATTTATTTCATTCCGCTTTATAAATTTTGATTGGAAAAAAGTAATGGATAGTTCACAGGTTGCAAGTCCATACGTATGTTTAAAATAAATAGCTTTTTCCCTTTGCGCATTAAATTACACAATTATTTATAATTTAATTAGACTAATATTATAAATGCAAAAGCTAGAATGGCCTCAATTTTCACTTAAATCTGTCCTTGACCTCAGGCTAAAAATATGTAAGGCAATTAAAACTAGCCGTTAAACTCTTAAAAGCACTCTTAGAACTGGGAGAATGGCATAGTCTATTCTGCTTAAGCAGCTAGATCAGCTTTTAGTATAATACATGAACTATGAAAGACTAAAGAGAAGAAAAATCTTACTATAACTCATCCAAGTTTACCACCAAAGCATAGGTAACCTATCGAGCAATGGCGGGCAATCCTTTTTTAACAATACATTTTAAGTGAGACCAACGTTTTGATACAGATTTGGCTATTTTAAGTTTGTTTTGACAAACTTGTTTTTGATGGTGTTTTATTCTATTACAAGCGATCCACCCCAGCTTCGCACGGTTTCTCTACTATAATATACTTGTGTTACACAATATATAAACCTTCCTCTTGAAACAATCTATCTATTGGTGAAAACGTCAATAAAATCTTTTGGGTATTTTTTAAAGATCTAAGCGAACAAACAGTGGAAGCGACTTCATTTTATAGGTACTTTTATTATCAATAATCAGTACTTCATTTAAATTCTTTAGATTTTATTTCTTTAAAGGCATCTTTCTTTGACCGAGTTCCAGATTAGAAATGCTACTAAAATACTTTTATTATAATATTCGAAATTTTGATTGTAGGTGTTCCATGGTTGCCTATAATTGGCCAATTAGATACGGAAACTAGGAAAAATATTAAACTTGGCATACTACAAAATAAAAACATGCCATACATTAAAATATATATTTAGTTGTAAGTTTAAAAAGGCTGGCAGTAAGTGTGGGCGTGATAGCAGGCAGTAATGACGGCTCGAATGTGTTCATTGTCGCTCAACTAATTGAGTCTAATATTTTGATACTCCATTAAACTCAATCGTTTCCAGACGTTTTAAATTGTATATTACCTATTAGTTTTCGATGTCTGTTTTAGGATAATAAAATTTATTTGTTTTTGTAAAGAAGTAAAAGTAAATTAAACTCACTGTCCTAATTATCTATTTGGTTTCGCACGGTTTCTTTCTCTACTATAATACATATGTATTATAAACATAACCTTCCTCTTGAATATATTAAAAAAAACCGCATCTAAATACGTTGTTTAGTTATAAAGATCTAAGCATACATAGGGGCAGACAGACAGCGGGAAGTGACTTTGTTTTATACTGTGTAATGATTTAAGTTAGATGTCGATCAGGGAAGGGAAACATTGTTAACGTAGAGGAGCTCCATGATCATGCACTTTGGTCGCAAGTCCAATACACAGTTCAGTTTCCTCTTTTAAATGCACGTTTATAATATAAATTCCCAAATATACTCCCATTCATAAGGCGTTGCATAAAGCTAGTCTAATAATTAAAATCTAACAGAAAAGAACATTAACATCGCTAACTCATAATAATATGTGAATTGTGAAGATAATGTAGCAAAACAAGTGCGGAATTAGCACACCGGAAGCGGAACACATGTTTAATAAAGGAATTATTTGTAAGTTGCAGTTCCCTCATACTTGTGGATTTTAACAATTACCGTTCGTTAGAGCCGAGCGCAGCTTTTGTAAAGGAAATCCATTGTTTTTGTGCCACTATGTTATATAATGTGCATTTAGATTGTGCTGTGATTGCAGTTTAAATTTAATTAAAATATTGCATACCTAACACTAAAATAAATTTAAAAACATAGTAAAAAGCTCAATATTACCTGATTTAATTTTTAGTGGCAAAATACGTTATTTAAAACTTTGGTGAGTAAATTGAACTCATCATTACGACCCGTCACTGTTGAGCCGGGTCTCCTCCTCCGAATGAGGAGGGTATTAGGCCATAGTCCACCACGCTGGCCCAGTGCGGGTTGGCAGACTTCACACACATTTGAGAACTTTAGGGAACTCTCAGGAGTGCAGGTTTCCTCACGATGTTTTCCTTAACCGTTAAGAAAGTGATATTTAATTGCTTAAAACACACATAACTTAGAAAAGTCAGAGGTGTGTGCCCAGGATCGAACTCGGACCTCCCGAGTAAGACTTGAAGTCTCAACCACTGGGCCATCACTGCTTGCTGCTGCTTGTAAAATGAAATAAAAAAACCAAAACTTTAATAAAGGCTATACTCTAGGCTAGGGATGAATTAAAACACATTTTGATACATATCAAAGTCGAGTTGTCCAAAAGCAAACAAACAACACTCATTTACAATATTTTGGACACTTAATTTTGTTATGGAGAAAGTGAAAAGCTTGTTATTTCTGAGACTATATCCAGCAAATTCTCAAATTATTTATGTTTTTTTGTTTGCAAAATAAGTATCACAAGATAAAAAGTTATTATTGAAACTTAAATCACACAGAAATGTTAGAATTTTTTTTATCTATATGTAAGTTATACTTCACAGTAACATGTAAAAGACAATAATAATATGCAATATGCTTTAGACAGAAACCAAGAAATATAGGCAATTCCAAATACTCACAAAATGGAGTCCCACCATAACGACGCCACATATGTTCAACAGCCTTTATGATGACCACGGTTTGTTACGTTAGTATAACTAAAATAAAATAAAATGAACTACTCGCAAATGACGAGTAACGGTGTTGCTAACTATTCTATCTATTATATTCCCAAAAGCTTAAAAGCTCAGTTTTATAATAATCTATTAAATAATTCTCTTTATGCGCACTTGCCGAGAATATTATTAAGATAAATCGTAAAGTCCCAGGAAATTTCATAAGAACATTCAAAGCGATGGGTAGGCGAGATTCTAATTACTCAGATTGTATAATATAGAAACCGTTTAAACGGCTTCAGCTTATTGAACTGTATAAAGTGAACGTAATCAATTTCTGAAAGAAGTGCTTCAGTGTTATATTTTATATATAAAAATCTCGTGTCACAGTGTTTGTTATCGAACTCCTCCGAAACGGCTGGATCGATTTTTATGATTTTTTGTGTATACTTGGTAGGTCTGAGAATAAGCCGTATGATGTTTTTTCTGTCCCTAGTTGATAAGGTTGGCCCACTAGATTTAATTTATATGGAAAAACAACGTTTACCGGGCCAGTTTACTAAATAGTATATAACAAAGTCGCTATATAAGCACTACCTTGGTAGAGGATCTGTTCCCCAACTGGCTCTCCCATCCCATTAACGCTGCGGATCTAGTGGACTCTGGGCTCTTGCTCATGGTCTGCTGAAACCGCAGCATTTTTTTTCTTCACCCCCTCTATCTTCCAGAATGCAACGCATCGACAAAACTCTGGTTTTGTGTATCAATATATCGCGAAGCCGGAGCATGTCGCCAGTAATATATAAAGTAAACTTTCAAGGAGAAGTCAACTTCAAACCAGAAATTACAAGCAATATATTAAATGGAGCGTGATTAAATTTGTAGATCTCTTTCAAGTTTATAAAACTTACGATTCAATATAGCTTTGCCAAACTATAAGATCTCTGACACATGTTTGTAAAGTATACAAAATATTTAATTTAGTCTTGCCTCGGTATAATCCAAGTTAACAAAAAAAGACTGCATTTTATAATTAACTAATCCATCTAGTTTCGATTATGCGTAAATCAGAACTATCAAACCATGCTTCCACTGATTGAAATGTTTTGTTTTCTGTTTGGGCGGTTTTGATGAGCACTATGTATAGAAAAAACACTTTTAAATGAAACGGTTTCATTTCAAATCATCAGTAGTAAAAACAAGAAAATAATTTGAAGGTGCTATTTTCATGTTTTTTATTTATATAGATTTGAAACCATTAAAATCTCTGATTAATTTTTGATAAAGTTGTTTCAACAAACTTAACTCAGGATAGCATTGGTAAATACGTTATAATACATATAGTTTTATCGGAAGCTGATAAAAGCAGTAATAATTGAATAAGTGCATTTTATAAATAGGCGCAGTCAACAATCACAATTTATCATGAACACAGTTCAATGGAGACGCGGACGTAATAAGCGCTGAACTGAATTATAAAGATCCTATCGGCCGACTATTATTATTAATATTTATACGTACTATATATATTTTATAGCATGATTAATGTTCATATTATGTATGGAAATATTTACTTAAACGAACTCGTTTATTGATCAATTAAAATCTATGTATATTATCTTCATTTTGAGCGTTTGGTTTTTGGTCAAATCTATGAACGATTTTGGATAATTTTCAATAGCTTTCTTAGACAATAAATTTGGGGTGGGCCACACTGAATATAAAATTTCATAAAAATTGGTCAAGCTGTTTCGGAGGAATATGGCAACTAACATTGTGACACGAGAATTTTAAATAATAGAGATTGTAGTATAGTTCATCAATTAATTATTTATGACATATATAAAACTACCACCACTATCCAGTGGCCGTTATTTTATCACAATCAGGGAACCTTCAAGGTAGAGTAAGTTGCATTAAGTGAATTACTGGCAAAACCGGAACTATAACTAGTATAAAGCAGACAAACTGACTGAACATGTTCAAAGGAGGGAAGTGGCAAGAGCTCACCGTGGCAGTGCGTGTGTCGGATACCGAACACATAATGAAATTCCGGTTGTTTGGGTATGGTTGTATCTGTTTCCTGTTACTATTGATATTAAAAGGTTACACTATGGTTAATTCAGTACAATAAAAATTAGTTAACATTATTTGCTTTCTAAAAATAGATTTTAATTTTGTTAATGTTTCATCTACTTTACAGAACCTTAACTCTTTAGTTTCCATGGCCAAATTTCTAAAGATAACCATTTCTCTTTAAATTAATTAAATTAAAATTCATATAGATATTTTTATTTAAACTACCCCTCCTACAGGTAGGAACCCTCATAAAATGGGGAAGTCTTCCAAAAGTAATAATGGGCATAGTGCAGTTAAGATTCTGAAAAACAAGCGTGTATTATTTCACTTGAATACGACAAATAACGTTTGTTTAGTGTTGCTAGAAATAAATAATAAATAGTGTTACTACTTATCTTTGCTACAATAACAATAGAGTGAAATAATAATGTTGCCATCACAGATCTGAGAGATCATCACAGAAGATAATTACTCCTTATCTTCTATTTTCGGCACTCGTACAATTGTTACGAAATTTTATTGAATTTTACTGCACATGCCCACATTCCTTAGAAAAAATATATATGATAATAACATTAAATTATATACTTGTCGGGAATTTTAATGATGAGAAGGAAGGAAGAGAGGGAAATAATGGAATACACTGTAGTGTTGCCATATAAATTTGGTACCTTGCCTAATCTTGTAAGAGGTGATGATATTGAATGGACTATTAAGTAAACGCAACGTAGATGCTTCTACTGAACTGATAAATAATCAAATATGATCTTTAATAATTACGAGAGAAACCTAAGCAGTGCCTTGGACTTGTGTTGGTGTAGACTTAAGGACATTCTTTAATCGATCGAGACACTCACCTCCACTGGCTCTCTGTTTAAACCAAAGGTTAAACTCACATAAACCTAACCTAACACAAGACGTGGAAACTACATTGTAAGGTATTCACGTGACCTTAATCGGACAGCACTCCCAGCACTAACACATCATTGCACACTTCACTTTCACTCCTTGAGAGACCACGCAAGACTAAGACTTCAGTCAGACTGTCGATGGCATATAAAGGGTCGAGACTGTCAAAACGACGGAAGTGACTACTACCCTACTCCAACGTCATTGATATCGATGCCTTATTATTCGCCGACATACTAGTGAACCGCCATCGCTTTGCTTTAATTTTATTAAAATTTTACCATGCCCTTGCCCAGGTTGGACATGTCTTCTAGACTTCGATTAAGTAGTCAGTACTATACAAATACGTAACGGATTTTAATGTGGTTTTCACTATTAGAAAGTGTGATAAATAAGGATAATTTTGTAAAAAAATTTTCGATTTTTTTGTTCAAAATATTAGAACTATGCACGTACTTTGTGAAAGTTCATTACATTTAAAAAAAAGAAAGTAGGTAATATTGTAACAGGTATAAAGCATTGGTATACTTCAGAGATAGAAATTATTAAGTGAATCCAACTCCTTTGATAAGCTATTTCCGAGCATAATCGCTTGTAAGTTAGTTTGTGCTCAAAGAGAATGATGTACCTTCACGCATTGCAGCTCTTGCAAATAATTCTCTGTGGAACAACGTGTTCATTATATACAAACTGGGCGACTGTGTTTCCATTTTCGTGAACCTTATTTTACGATACACGATATAAATAATTATTTTATGTATGATACATAATTATATGATTCCAGTCGCCCCCAAGTACTAATTTTAAATACTACATTTTTTCCTGACATATGATTTAAATAAAACAATGCCTAGATTTAGTCCTAAAGTATCTCATAGAATGAGAGAGCAATGATACTCATTACTGTACAACTATACGTAGCAGGTTTAAAGAACTCTTTCATAATATATTAACTCTCAACTCCACCACTCCCTAGCTAACTATAACTTACGTGGACCTCAAAAAGGGTGACCTTAAGCACGACACTATAATACTAACTTTCATGTAACCTAGGTACACAAAAACGCCAGAGAGACTGACTAATCTATCGCACAATTAGGTTATATATTGTCTACACGTATGCTTGACATAATATAAAAGGCGCTACCCGTGAATACTAATTTATAAACGGTGTTGCTAACAAGTAATACAATTGCGAAAACCATATCCAATTTCATTGAGCAGTTTTTGCGGGACAAACATACCTACTAATATACGGACAGAAAAACAAAAAAAAAATTTATAATATAGTTTTGGTTGCTTCTATTCATGTTATAAAGAACCCTTAAATTAAAATTTCGTATTATTATAATCTGATTTTCGATAAGCAACGATTTCGATTTTAAGTTCTAATATAAATCTAAATTAACAGCACACGGTTGAGTTGATAGTTAATTAACTAAAAACTCATTTAAAATAAGTTTTATAGTGATCGGTCAAAGGTGCGACGACTCGCCCAGTCGTCCTATACGATTTGATACCAATCATATTATTTAATTACATTATAACCCAGTATAAAATGTATATAGATACCAGATTATTGTTAAAAATTGTTTGCAAAAAGTACATCATTATTTTAAGAAAAAAAAAATCATTGATAAACTGTATCCCACAGATCACAACTACATAATAGATGCCGCATACAGGGCGAAAAAGTGTTTCAAACATATGTGATTTATCACATATACTAGACAGCGCTCGTAAACCCCAAATTAGTATCGACCAGTTATCAGACCTGTACGGATTCGTCCTGATTAGATTTTCATATACTTTAACAATTCTATTTTTAAAGAAAAAATTAAATTAGTCCAGTCTAGCAGCGCTCAAGTTGTAATGGATTTAATGGTTAACTGTCAGAGGCGAATTATACTTATCTTTTTGGAAAAGTCTTTTTATTATTATATTAAAAATGGAATTACGTTTCATAGGTAAGAGATAAAAAAAATATATTCAATCTAGCAGAGCTCAAGTTATAATGGATATTATAAGTGAACTGTAGGTACAACAACAGATCCGAAAATGCTGTAAGGAGAATTTACACACAATTAATTCATTTTAAAAATCAATAGATCACGTATTATGTTACAGTCAATGTATGTGATGAAAATGTTATTATATATGTGCTCTAAATTAAATAAAATACTTTTAAATAACTTACAACGAACTTTTTTTATTATCCGTACATTGTCAAAATGATCGACATCGGTTTAAATATAATTACTGACTTCTAAAGTGACCAATCAAATCGCATCAGTTCTTCCCCGCGCGACCCTCACCTTCCTCAGCAAATTTCCACACTTGACACGGAACAAAATGTTCAATATGCGGAATCTATTAAGTTGTTGTGATCTGTGCTGTATCCATAGGTTCTATTAAAAACATAATAATTGAGGTAGTAACTGGTTGAATAATTAGAAAAAAAGGATTCCAGTTTTAGCTTCATCAAATACTGAATATTCTTACTATTACTTGTTTTATAAATTAAAAAAAATACTGCAACAATAAACAGATTTAATAGCAAACCTCTCTATCTTCTAGGCGGCAACGCATCGACAAAATAAGAGATACCCTCGAGTATGTGGTCTGGTGAGGTGGCCACTTTCCATCAGGTGGACCGTCTGCTCGTTTGTCCTTTATCTATCATTAAAAAAAAAAGACAAATTAAATATGTCATGACAAAGAAATAAGTACTGTTAAAATTGGGTTTATATTATACATGCAGACCTGCAATATCACGGCTCGTTGACTAGAATATTACTTCCGAGGGATAGATAGAATATTACTTTAGACACGAGCAACTGCATTACAACTAGAATACTCGTGATATTTGAATATTGAATTAATAATTGAAGAAATACAATGACGATATTTCTTCATGACGGCGTCTTTACTTGGTTCCCTCTCCTTTTCGAATGATTCAGTTGTGCCAACTGTAAAATGCTACTCAATTTAATGTTGCCAACATAATAACCATAACTAAAAGTACTTGTATGATATATGTTAAAAATTACATTTAGTAATGAATTATTTGTTTTTAAAAAATATTGTGACCAAAGCAAATTGTGAGTTTATATTGTACTGCTGACCCGGCAAACATAGTTTTGTCATATAAATTTAGGGTGGGCCACCCTTATCACTTAGGAGGATGAAAAATAAATATAGTAGCCGATTCTCAGTCCTACGCTACTAAATATGCTTATAAAATTTCATAAAAATCGGTCGAGCCGTTTCGGAGGATTATGGTAACTAACATTGTGGCGAGAATTTTATATTGTATAACTATAAATGTTTTTGGTTTACATTAGAATAATAATTATTATAGCTAATAAAGATATTACCCACAGTCATCTAGATTCTAGGCAGTTTAGGATAATGGCCACATCCTGCGATTATAAAGTAATTGAACATCGCAAAACGATCGTATTAAATGGATCCCTAGTCCTTTTTGTAATTAGAGGATCTCTTTTTGAATGCTAATGACTAAAAACTATCGTTCTGGCATTATTTCTATAGAAAAGGATGAAAAATTCTACGACGAGTAGGATGTGAAAACTTAAAACAACCAAAATGTCTTATTTGTTTTATGGCTTTTTGATTTCATAACCATACTGATTGAAATAATAGAAATGTAGTTTATGACTATATTAAACTGTATATTAGCAGTAAAAGCCTCAGTTTATGAATGAACATCGAAATTAAAGCTACCCAGGGGAAATCAGATAGCTTGATGATGCTTCGACTGCTTTACTAAAATAAAATCGTCTTAAGAATGTTTTATGAAGACTTGTAGTGGTTTAATGAAAAATTCATCTGAAGGAAAAGTAGAAAATAAAGATCCATTTTCTCGTCTATTTTAACAGAACAACGTCGCTTGTTGTTTGTCAGATGGATTGTTAATTAATATAAATACGAACATTTAACATTAAAATTAACAAAAAAACTAACACAGAAGAAAGGTAAAGAATTTTAAAATAGAAAATTTAATAATCTATTACTTATTTATATATATTAGTGGTCAATATTTGACCGTCCAGGACAGCCAGAAAAACATTAAAAAGCGTACGCGGATACTTTATAAGCTGGATTAACAAATAGGGTACTTGTTATCCCGGAAAAATGTGCAGCTCCTGTGGGATTGAAAGTTATTGTTTATACAAAAACAGCTAAAGAGATATAAGTAAAATCTTCTACAAAATTACAGTGTTTAACTTGATTAAACATATAGAATAATATTATCCCGGATCAAACTATCCTGTGGGAAGAATGTCGACACTTAGACTAATTTTATTTTAGAACAGACTTAGCTCTACGTGGACGAAGTCAAGCGAATCGACTAGTTTATAAATACAAATAGTATTTTAAATACTTTACATCAAAAGCGTGTTCACTGTTAAATTAATTAATTCTCATTAACTTTTATATACCCTCACTGTCCGAGTCCATGTCCGCCTTCGCTTCGATGAGTTAATTCTTTCGATAAATATTTTATATTCTTTTATTTTTAAACAAAAATTTTCAGAGAAATATGGTTAATTTTGCGTTCTTGAAATATTAGCACCTGGGGGTTGTGACCCTAGTTTAGGTTTATTTAAACTTTTTTCTTACGAGTATATCTTCTTACTTACATGAAACGTAACGAAGCAGAAAATTTGGTGCCTGGTGCTTGTGACTTAAGTAAGGTTCACAAGGCATTTTATAGGCGTTATAACATCTAATATATATGGTATTACTTGTCAAACTGCCGATCTGATTTCTGCATGGAATAACACTATTATGTATTCTTAAGCTATAAAGTATATAATTAACATATCAGATGGGAGATAGTTAGCAAATTAACTCGGATTATATTACTTTCCTGATATTTATGATAAATACTTTTTTCTCAGATTACTTTGAAATTATCCGAAATTATAATAATGTTCAAAAAACAAAGCTATGTATATTATATCTATATTAAATAATAATAAAACAGACAGACAGTAAACAATTAAATTACAGGCAAGAAATGCAGAATAATCTGATATATACCCACTTTTTTAGGTATCACTTATTTTATTCCTTTTCTATTTCATCATCTTACTCCCTTGAGCAAAATAAAGTAAATACCCATTCCTAGATAAATTATTCCTAGATAAATGCAATTCTAATCGGTGGTGGTGGTCCGTTGAAATAAGTGAGGAGAGTTAGCAACTTAATAGTGTCGCAATTGATCGTGTGTAAATCTGCATATAGATTGGCGAGTGTCAGGACAGGCAGATGTGCGGCATTCATTGACGAACACGCCCGAGACGTACAGATAGATGCAAATCACTTATTAGTGACGTTCGTATCTCTAACTCTTACTGCATCTCTAGACCTAGAACTAGAAGTTAATTCTTTTTAAAAAAATACAGTTTTCAAAAGAAAATTGTTTGGTTTACAGAATTTGATCGAAGATGTAAAGAAGGAAAGACAATTTATAATTAAAACGAGTTTTGTTTATAAAAAAAGATTAAATTTATTTTGAAGCTTTTAAGTATAGTATAATACAGGAGGAATCGGCGCATGAGTACTAACAACTATTCCACCTAAATTTTTTATGCGATCCTCTTCAAATTGCCCTACTGATGATTTATATGCATGTTGCCATGGGGCTACCCCGTGACATATTGTTTAAACAATTGCAAGGTATTGTTATTTTTCCACCGAACAATTTTTTTTTGTATTCAATATTTAAACACAAATAAAAAATGTCCTCTGACTTTTCACGATAAAGTTAATATTTTTAGAGAAATGAATTTTTAAAGGTTCGAAAAATCTCAAATTTGGGTACTCTTGACCCATGAAAAATATGTTTAAAAAAAATTAAATATATGATTTTTTTTAAAATTATTTATACAATATGTAATAATATTCTTAATTAAGATTGTTAACAATTTAAAAAAAAATCGGTATAAACAATTTGGCACGGGGTTGCCCCATGGCAACATGGCGGCAACATGTAGTAAATACACAAACAGTGTCTTATCAGTTTTATAAATTTCATCCTTTAAATTTTCTTAACAATTAAAAGTTATAGGTTTGGGTTTTAAGAGAGCTAAAAGTTAATAATAAATAATAATAATAATAATTTTTTTTTCTTTATTTACTAAACGTAGAATTTTACATTTGTTTCTAAGCTAGATAAAACTAAAGCTAAAACATTTTATTTATACAGTTACAGAGAAATTTCGAAATTCTCACTTTCATATAAATATTTTAAATTGGAAAGTTGGTTACGTTTTTTAGACTATAGCGACAGATAGACTGGCTTATGAAAATAATTATA
The DNA here is from genome assembly GCA_905147385.1 of Limenitis camilla. Lineage (NCBI taxonomy): Eukaryota > Metazoa > Arthropoda > Insecta > Lepidoptera > Nymphalidae > Limenitis > Limenitis camilla. Next base: position 5,879,257 of record LR990245.1, on the reverse strand, counting down.
AACTAAAATGTGTTATAACAAAAATAATTATTAAACTTCAGTACCTTATCACTCATTCAGCAATTATAAAATAAAAGAGATGTGGATCTATCGTTAAACAAATTGGAATTTGTGAAATAGTCACTAGTCTATAATGTCCGAAAGTTTTTCATCAGTCTATCTTATATTTAAATTAAGTATCATTGAGTCTTATCTTGAAAAGTTACAAGAGTTAAAGTCAAACTTCGCTTAAGCCTCGAACGGACTAAGGAAAGTGAAATATTGGCTTTATGGGCAATTAGGTTTTGATAAAGGAAGTTATTGATTACTCGGAGACTGCGCTTGAGATTAACAAGTATTGAGTTTTGTTTGTCTTTCTTTTATCTGTAATTTACTCGAACAACCCCATGTCATCGCTATGTTTATTTTGAAAATGGTTACACAAATTTTTTTTTTATATATATATATTTAATTATTACTCTTATTGTAATGCAATCTTTATCTAGTTTATCTTACGGTAGTTTTCAGTGTAATTGTAAGTGTAGCCTACGAAATGGAACTAAATTAAAAATCATTACTCTCAAATTATATTATTGTTTGCAAACTCATTGATACAATAAAAATGCCTTGCATACTAACGTTTAAATGTATACCCTTTTTTGTATGGGTCCGCACAATTAGAATCGAATTTCATTCTTTTAGAATTTGCATGATTGTTACAATATACATTTTTTATATATTTTGAGCCAGTTCATCAAGTACGTGCCCTGATTTCCCTCGGTACATGTGTATAACATTGTAATGATCCTCGTATTTTACTGCAATTTCAAATAATCTTTTCACCTTTTCGTATAAAATAATAAAAAATATTAAATTTAATGGTTGTATATATGTCGCCGTCATCTGGTTGAATTTGTTATTTGAATGAATGACTAGCGCGTTTATTGAATGACTAGGCCGAACGTTGATTGAACAAGCGTCACTCAACGTCCAACTATTAATTGTAACATAGGCCTTTGAACAGAGAGGACGTAAAATCAGTCAGGTGATAGAAATTTAGTAATTTTTTTTCCCACTGCGGCGCTAGTAGTCACCAAAACAAATATGGCGTCAAACAGCTCGCACAGATAGCACTTTGTTGATATTTTTTTTCATTAAATTTACTTTAAAGTGCATTATTCGTAATAAAATAGTGTGACAAATAAAATATTAAATGGCTGTCCTAGTCTTTGAATCTTTTAATTCCTTGAATTAGTTGGTAAAAATAGTCAGTATTGCCTATCTTAAGCCTTAAAATACAATATAAAAACATAATAAGGTGTGTCATGTCATGTCCTCATTTTTCTTATCAAAGGTACCACCCTAACCAAACATTACAAAGTCGGCTATATCCCATTCAATGACTATGGTAAATGACGTTCAGTCAAGACGTTGAACGTTACATTAAACAACTTGACGAGTTGTCCTTTAGTCATTCAATTGAATGTTGTCATTCAATGAACGCGCTAGTCATTCAATCAAATAGCAGATTTTTTTTAAAAAGATTACTAGCAGTATGGGTCACATACTACTAGTATTCCCTTTAACCCTCCTAGTAAGCTAATAAATAGCTTATGTCAGGAGTATGCCACGCCAGTAGTCCAATGTCCGGGATTTGAACCCACTTGACTTGTTGAATTTACTGACGAAAGATTCCACCAGATACATGAAATAGACAAAGTATTCATTTAATGGCGTAAAATGGAGATTATATTTAAGCTAAATAATCTAAATAGGCAGATTCCTAAATAAGCTGCAGAGATAGTTTGGAAACTCATCGCCAGCAAACTGTTCAGCAATGGATTAGGTTTGCCACCAGCTCTATACTCCAGTATTGTGTCTTTTGTGTTAAAAATAAATTATAGTAAATATTATTAATTACTAAATACGCAAGACAGGTTTATTCTCTAAATACTGCTAAAAAGGCCATATAGTTTGCAAAACACAGACAAAAATACTTACATAAAATCATCTTCCTTTTTCTTTCGATTTATGCAACTTACACTTTTATTTATTAATATTTGAAATAGGTAAAAAGAAATAGAGCATCTTTTATTTTAATAAAAAAGTTAACTATTCAAATATTGATCTAAACAATTCAAATTCTTTTAATTATTTTAAAAATGAATGTTTTAATATTTTTTTCTAAATTTATAAAAGTGATAAAATCGTACATTTTTATAATTTATAGATGTTTAGAAAAAACAATGTTACGTTTAGTTCAAGTTGAATTTTGGGTTGTCTCGGTCATTTTCGATGAATAATAAATAAAATGGTGGATACAATTAAAACGATAGAAAAATATAATTGACATTGTATTCGTATATTAACAAAACGTAACAGAAACAAGAACTAGCGCAATAATAAAAGTAAAGTTTGTTAGTGAGACAAAGGCTGTGTATAGAGCGGTACACTTGGAAACATAATTGCTTACGCGCTTGGAGGGACTGCTGGCCGCATGTTTGTAGGGACACCATGTTATACAACTTAATAGTAATAAAATTTTAGTAACTTTTAGTTTTTTATTTTTATTCATTTGAAACCTTATGCTATTAGTATTATATTTAGAAAAACCTATTTCGTTAGGCCCTTTGTATAAGGACCAAAGTGTAAAACCATAAGTTTAAATAAACCTTTCATAAGTATGTTGATTTTTTAAGCAGTAAAATATGTACAATGGTTTTGCGTTGCACAACAGTACAAAAGCACCCTTTGTTGTAATGAATATAAAAATGGTCTAATCGTTACTTATGGCCATAAATAGACCTTATTTATTGTTAAAAAATATCGGTTGCATAATCTGCTGTCAGTGGGCATCTGCAATGGGTTTTGGCACCATGATGATTGATAATGGAAAACACTGCCTTTACGTTACAATAGTACCCATTATAAGGGGCGGAGGAGGAGGAGGAGGGTCGCCCATATCTTATTTTTTATTACAAGGGGGTGGGAGGGAGTCTCGATAGTTCTTACGTAAGATCACAAAAAATTTAATTATACATTGAAAAAGCGCGGGCAACAGCGCGAGTGTCGAGGTTTACTCGGATCGATTCGGTTTTGAGCCTCTAGACTGAAAATGTTATGTAGGTAAAAATGAATGATTAAAACCAGTTTATCACTACCAAAAAATAAAAATTATTAGTACCTTTGTAAGTAGATATAAACATTTCTGAATATTATTATTTTGAAAAATAAACATTAAAAAAACGTGTATTAATTTTTACTTTTAGATTCTTACGTAATAAATACAGGGGGAGGGGGTCAGCCTACTCTTATTTTTTCTACGTGGAGGTAGAGCATAGTATTTCTTAAAGTTCGTGGATTGCATTCTCAAACCGTGGTCTACAAATATATTAATCTGATTGTGATAAATAAAATTATTAGTATGTTTGTCTTATGAACTACTCAGCGAAACAGAGAGCGGGCAGATAGTTGCTAAAAAGGTTTGCCTATTTTCAGTGCAAGTTGATTTTGTTTATTTTGACTAGTCCACTTTCATACTTATTGAAGAGTTGGTCACCCTATCCTCTAGGTGACTAGACCGTTCACGTGACAATACCGGACAGCGGACACAGTGTTTCCAAATGCCGTTCAAATGATTCGCCTTGGATGATGTTTAGATTTCTGGATTGATTCAATAATTTACAATTGTCTTATTTTACGATAGAATAAGACAGTTTTCATTAATATAACAAGATTTCTATCACTACAATCACGCTTAAGGCATCGTTAACAAAAATAATCATTCATATAAGATATATTTCTTTGATCAAATTGAAAACCTAATATTTGGACGTTTTTTGACAACGAACTTTAGTAATAGTCTAGTTTAGTAACGGTTTTTGCGTCATGTGTGAATAAACATACAATCAGACAGACAGAATGACAGTCTGCTAATGGTGTTATAAAAACCTCTATCATTTATTATTTAAATAACTTCTAATTTTAGAAATATTTAACATAAATGTACAAAGACATTAAATGTCCTTAATAACATTGTTCGCTGTTCGAAAAGTTGAATAGTATTCAGAAAGAATTTGTACTTTAACAAAAGTATTTTTCTTCGCGAATATAAAGACACTTCGTCGATTTGTCCCCGAAATCAGTAGAAGATTTGGGCGTAATCCTAAAGTCAAATGGCACGCAGAAAGGCGTTATCTAGGGAGACAATAAAATTAAAAGTTCCCTGAAGCAGTCGACCCGCATCGATCACACTGCCGCTGCCGCCGCTTTTGTATTTAGACTTGGGAAAGAACATCTGTATTTAATTCACTTAAGCTTTGGAGGCGAAATGGATAATAAATAATTATTATGTTCATTCATACTTGGGAAATGTATATGACTAAGTGATAATGAACAAAAGCTTTTATAGGGTACCTATCTAATTGCAAGTTTATGGACTACGAGCGACCTGCATTCGCTTCACTTCGGGTATTTAAAGCAATATTATAATTGATGTCCTCAATTCTTCATTCTGCAATTGTGTTGTTTTTCATTATTTGAAATAAGAGCGAGTGTGAGAAAAAGTTATAAAAGAAACAGAAAAGAAAAGCGATAAATAATATAAGAAGGAGGATAGAGCAAAAATAAAATTGAGTAGATAAAGGAGAGAGAGAGAGAGGGAAAGATAATCGAAAGAAAGAAAGTGAAAAGAGACTGATCATTCTGAACAGATAGAGATAAAGTTAATTAAAGAGAGAAAAAAGGGAGAGGATGAGAGACACCAAACACTAAATCACCTTTGTCACTCATGAATAGTGTAGCTTTCTATCTGTGACTTTTTTTTTTTAAATCAATGACCAGGATATCGCACTTAAATGGCCATATCTTTTTAATTATAATATTTATGGCAACACCACGTTAGCAAATGTTACCCAGGAAGGATCTAGCCTTCTATTGGTGAAGAATTTTCAAAATTGGTTCAGTAGTTTTTGAGCCTGTACAAACGTACAAACAATCAAATCTTTCCTCTTTATATAATAGTGTAGATGAGTGCTAGCGAAAGTTATTTCCATGTTATTAGTTATAATATACTACAGATTTAATTCGACAGGAAACATCCAATCCATGTTTATTGTATAATAAATATAGCATTAAGAGGTATTATTGCAATATTTAATTCATCGATGTAATTTCCTTGGTTTCGAAACTAAAATATTGCTAGTTGCTTAAGTAATATGCTTATTATTTGCACCTAACTGTTAGCGGGTGGCTGCACTGTACGTTTTTAGCGCCAAGATGTAGGACACTAAAATCCTACCCTATATAAACCACACTGTCTGGAGAAGTGTTTATCTATTATTGTAAAAAAAACGAAGTCTTTAAAACGCAGTATTACAAATTTTGAAATCCAAAAATTAAATATTAAAGTTGTTACTCACGTACTTGTGCATTTAAATTAATACGAGTTGTGAGGCCAATTCTAACTAATGCAATTTGGACTACAAAATTATATTCATCTCACGGGAAATAATTAAAGATCACAGTGTCAGTTTATAAAAAATATCTAATCATAATAATTCATGCTTTTAATTTTAGGTTCATTGAATATTTAATTCAAAATACTAATAATCTTTAATAAATATTCCATGAAGGTAATGTAAACACAATATTAATATAATTCTAAAACAATGTGGTTTTCATTTCAATAGCTTAACCAGTACATATTGTAATTAAAAAATGGCACGTTATTATTTTTCTTTTACACTATTTAAAAAAAAAATATTGTGTAAAAAACTTACACTTAATATTAAAATATTTAATTTTCCCAATTCGTTGTGAAGTAATATTATAATAAATAAGATTTAAATTAATGCTTTCTCTCAGCATTATTCAAAATAACATATTAATCAAATATTAATAATATATGTTTTGTTGAAATAGCCAAATCGGATAGTGGTTGAAATAATATGGAAATCTATGCGAATGACCTGGAAATAGCAATTGTCTAGTTTAAATTGTTTCTGCATTGTGGTCTGTTTGTTGTATTATGGAAATAGACAATATTAGGACGATTATACGTGAAAGACTCGTACAAGACAAACGACATGTTATATGAATCTATTAATCATTATGCAATACGGACTGACTAATGACTAAAGATAAAAATTTCCTTAGTTAAAATATATAAAAAATGAATTGTTTTAACTTCATCAAAGACAAGGCATATTACCAATACCCATATTAAGTACCTATATTTGTTAGCAACACCTCTGATTAATTAGTGTTCGCGGGCAGTTTCTTTTATATTATTTCAAGTATACCGACATATAGATAATTTATAAACCTTTAGTGAGATAGAGTCAGTCTCTCTGGTGTTTTTGTGTAGTGAACATGGCAGTTAGTATTATAAAGTCGTGGTTAAGGTCACCCTTCTTGAAGTTCACGTAAGTTAGCTGTAGGATCTACTGTAGTTAGAGTCCGGGCAGCAAACGGGAGCGTTATAATTATATAAGTTGCATGTGCATATATATTGCTGTATAGTAATGGGTATCACTCCTCTTTAATTCTATAACACATTTCACACCCGGTTTTGTTCTTTAATTTGATAAGCTGTTTTCAACAAATATACATTTGTATAGTCTAGTTTCTGTTATGTCCAAAAACTTTACTTACCTTTTTTATTAATTTGATGCAATTTTTTAACTTAACTTCTCGGATTATTTTAAGTTAAGGTTTTCATCCAGAACTGTAGCCAAATTAAAATAAATAATAGTAAATTATCACATTTTATAATTGCATTAGTAGATTAAATTTATTTTTTAAGGCTGTCAACAATTTTGTAGGGCGTGTGTTTCGAAATAAAGCTCCATCGCGTTCTATGATAATGTGTAATTTATTGCTAAATTTACGGTAATTATATTACATATTTGGTTGATACATTTTAAACGATTTAAATGTTGATAAGGATTTATATTAATGAAGATATACATACTTAATATATTGAGCAAGATATTGAAAATAATCTATCAAACAGATGTAAGACATGTTTAGGAATCCACAAAAATTTCGGAAAACTCGTTTGAATAAAATTATTTTAAAATTAACTTAAATGAGGAAGAAACAAGTTTGTTAGTTTATCTTTTAGTTTAACTTGCAGCGTCTTTCTGTCTGTAACGAAATCTTGCATATTAAATTTAAATTTCATTAACAAATCATAAAAGTTGGTTTTTATTTAAGTTCTGATATTAATCTAAAGACAACATGATAACATGCTTACTATACACTAATTTCTATTAAATACAATTCACCAATAGGTCACAGAGGATAATTTTCTCTTTCAAATCACATATGAATGTAGAAGCTAACTAAACATTGGCAATAGTTGGCAATTCGGTTACTTCCGCAAAATTATTCAACGGAAGCAAAATCGTTATATTCAGAACTGCTATTTAATATTATGATATCCGGAAAACGTTTTATTATCCGAAGAACTAACCGCTTTGAAGAAATTTTAATGTCGACTACTTTGAACAGTGAACTGAATTTTATGTGAAAGTAAAATATAGTTTTTAATTAAATTTCTTTACGATAAATGGTTTTATAAGTATTTTAGAACACGTATTTTTTGAGAGACTTTAAAGCAACGCGGTGCCTTGGACTCGTGACTATGATGCAGGATTAATGACGTCCTTGACATGATCAAGAGACTCGTCATTTATTGTTCGACCTCGCCAGTATGTATATAAATAAATAATAATATAAGAGATACCTAAAATCACGACACTACACTACGATACTCGGTAATCTTACTACTCTAATGTTTATCGCATGAAATCACTTGACAGACTGGCTCACGTCTATCTGAACAGAGGTTATATATGTCTACAAGAATACACAAGTTAAAATAAAAGAAACTACTCGCGAATATAAAGTAATCAACAGTGTTGCTAACTGTTTTTAACATAATTATGCGTTAAAATATATAACAATATAATTAGTTATTAATTAAGTTATGAAACTTAGGATACAAATAAAATATTCATATTTCCCTTTAGTAACCCCCATAAATATTTATTAAGGGTGAAATTGCGGTCAGGTCGTGTGATGTACCTGTTTTGTAAGTGTATAATATACATTTAAGATATTATAGTAGTTGCACAATAAAACACATTAATATGTTGGTATATTATTATTTTGAATCTGTATGTATGTTTCAGAAAGTAAGGTTAAGTTATAGAAAGTTCGTCATTTATTTTAATTTATAGAGATTTAGAATATGTTCTAATCTAAAGTTCGGAGTTATCGTAATAAGGATAAGTAATGTAAGGTAGTGTAAATAAAACATAAAAAAATTCAGTCAAGTGCAAGTCGGATTCCGTATAAAGGGTTCTATAAAATTTGAATTGAGAGAATTTAACTTTGCCATATTACAAAGATTTTGATAACTAAAACGTATCGCATTAACTTGAACTTGAAGAATGGTGATTTTTTACAGCTTCAAGAGACTACAGACGTAAATGATTTAATTTGTTTCGTTCACGCGTTTCTGAGGTCCACAAAGTATCGCCGTAAGGGTTCCGTTTTCCTTTAGCAAAGCTGTTTACAGCGATTTATTTACTAGTACTTACTTTTGGATTAATTTAAAAACAGCATTTTAATTTTTTTACTAAATAATTTAATGCCTCTGTTACAATAGATCCGCGGCAGTTTGGTGGGTAATTATAGATTATAGAGGTAATTATAGAGGAAATATAGATTTATCATTGTAAAAAATTAGTTGGTAAAGTATTTTGCTTATTAATGGCCACGTGAATCTTTCCTATTATTATTATACTACTTAGTTAACATATTTTAGTGCAGTATAGTTGATATTTGAGATAGGGAACTCTGATAATTTTCAGCAATGGAGTGCAAGCTTTTAAAATAATTTTTGCAATGTAATATCAGAGTCGTAATTATCTGTCATTTTCCAGCATCAAATTTTATCGAAAGTTTGTGTGATGAAATTTGTGTGTTGTCCCATGAAGCAAATCCTTTCGAGGCGTCAATCACGTGTTGTGACAGCGGCGTCGCGCGTCGCCCTGGGAAATACACTAAGTGCTCTCACTGTTTGTACACACAGACTCGAGGTGGATTCTAGTTACGAACTACTGTGTTACAGATAAAATAAATTAAGCACCTTTCAATTGTTAGCAACACTGTTTATAAAGTAGTATTAGCGGGTAGGTCATTTTATATTATGTCACGTGTACCGTAGTGAAGACAATATATAACCTTTTGTGCGATAGATTGCAGTCTGTCTCTCTGGTGTTTTTGTTCAGTGAACATGGAAGTTTAGTGTTATAGTGTCATAATTATGGTTACCCTTCTCGAGGTCCACGTAAGTTTACTTTATTATCTATTTTCGTTAGCGAGGTCAAGTGGTGGAGGTGAGAGTTAATATATTATGAAAGAGCTCTTTAAACCTGCTCCTGGGTCTCAAGCCCTAAGCACTGCAATTCTATGTCACAATAAATAGAAGACATACACATATTACTACTTATGATAAAATGAAACATTAACCGGATCGGAAGTGGCTGAAATAACTCCACTATCTTCGGCCGTCCGCCATATTGGACTTCCCTTAACTATCCTTATGTCTGTATCATCTAATATTCCATATGTTTAAGATAACACTATTTTAAAATGCAGTTGCAATATTTGACCTATTATTATTTAAGCAACATCACGATATGACAGAGTTTGTTGAGAATGAGATAGTAATGCATTATGGAAGTTCTCTATTAGATATATAAGTTGATGAACTTAAGGATGGACAAAGCGAGGATAGAGTTTTTACTTTCTAAAACCGTTATGAAAAATATTAAGTAATTTTCGCACAGTCAAATATTTATTTTAATAAAGGGCAGTTAATACAAACGCAGCACAAGAGTATCAGTCTCGTCATTGGCTAAAATGTTTTCGCACATCATATCACTCGACTCGTATAATAGATGTTAGTATTTTATGAGTTTCCTTGTTTCGTATTCCAAGTTTCATAGTTTATTTAGAACTAGCGATATCTATATTATATAGGCGTAAAAAATATATCGTTTTTATCAACCAAAGGAATTGCAACAATTTTCTGAATTATGAGAGATTAAATGTTACTTATTAATAATATTAATGTAACACAATTACACAAAAATGGCTGAATGGATTTCAGTGAAACTTGGCACAAAGATACTTTATAACCAGTAGGCTATTATCCCAAAAAAAGTTCAACAGACTTCAATGAATTATTATACAAAGACACTATAAACTCGAATAATACTTTTTTTGCTGGAAAAGTGAGTAAGAGCGTTTGTGTTTTTCAGTTCACTTTGGACCCCATTGAGAAATGATAGCGAACAAAGTCGCAGGCTAGTAGTTAAAATATAAATAGATAGTACTACTAAATTAGTATAAAGGAATCACGAGTAAATTAAGTTTATCGATAATGTTTCCGCGTGAAAGGGTTAATGTTAATAAACGTCTTATGATCCACACGATATAAGCTGCAGATTACTGAAGGATTTTGCAAACTATTAAAATTTCCTCACTAGTTAACAATATAACATATTATTTTAATATGAAAATGGAAAATATCTTCAATTAATTTCTTGGACTACAAAACTTGGATTTTATAAATTCAACCTTAACTTTTTTATTATTTAACATCAATTAAAATTTAAACATAAATCCTGGCATGTTAATTTTTATTCTAAATCTCCAACTCTTTATCGTGAATTTTAAATAATAATAATGTAAACATTTTTCCAATACACTTGTGAAAATTATTCGTAAACAGACTGTAATAATTAAATTAAAACTTCCTTAATACCACTTTTGAAGGAAAATGGAGAGTTCAATCGCCTTTACCCTTTTCCTTTTAAACAATTCTTATCTTGAAGATAATTTTCGTTCAAGTCCTGAAAGTTTTTAAGTAATTGTTCTTTATATTCACTTGTACCAGATGATTTGTTGAAAGAGTTTTAAAGGCACCAAACCCTGAACACTGCAAATTTAAATCCTTGATCAGATTTTAAAAGATTTGTTAATCTTTTTAGTGTTGTTGGTGGACAATTTTACGATAAAGAAACGTTTATAGCAATAGTTCTTCTTAAAATGAAATATATACCGTGTTTTTTAACCTCTATAACAAAATTTTTTTAGATTTTTACGACGCAACTACTCATATTTAAATCGCTACTAATAAAACATTTTGGCCCTAAATTTCTGTTTACTGAAGAAACTTTCTGTGTCCGAAAGCTGGTATTACATACCAGTATAAGTTAATGATTAGAATATATTACCATAAAAGCGTAGTTATTCTACTGTTTAACAGCGGATCACAAGTTGTCCTTCTATGACTTTCTTCTTATAAGAATAAGTATGTTGCCTCGATAAATTTTGATCTTTAAAGATTCTACTTGAACTATCCATTCCAACTCGCACAAATAAAAAGTAAAGCTAGTGATGTGCAATATAAATTACAAGGGTCGCTTCACAATTTCCGTCAGTAAGCAACCATATTGTATGCTGAAAAGGTGACCCGCGTGATAACACGACACGAGAGCCTGAAAAATAACATCGTATGTCAAGGATTACCATCAACATTTGTATTACTTGGGCCACGTTCTGTCTAGTGATGTTTTGGATTTAATGAATTATTAGAATTACCTAAGTAAATGGGACTTTTTTATGTTGACACCCCGCAGTACAAGAACTAATATTCTAATTAACTGAGTCTATACTAACTCCCTTTTAGAAGATTTTTAATTGGTCAAAAATCTGTCTTCGCTTGTGTTATTCTAATAAGTTCTAAAAATACTAAATTTCACCGCTCTTTTTACTACTCGTACCTTAGGAGGTAAATTTCCAAAAATCTTACCTAAGTGCTCATAGCTATACACAGAGTTACAGAAAGCGCCCAAACTAGCCCCAGGATTCAGACAGTTATTCATCCCAAATTTATCTTATTATTTTAAATCTTCAAACAATATACATTTACATTTTCAATAAATTATATTAATTTCCCATTTGATTTTGAGGAATTTTATGGTGTATCGTCAAAGTACATTCCTCAAGGTGGAAATGTCCAAAAGAATTATCTAAACCGTTCCTTAAACAAAGGAAAATATTGATTTGATCCTGGCGTTATTTTGAGGAGATTCATGTTTAACAAGAACTCACAACGATTACTTTGCTATAATCCGCAGACAATACGTGAATTTGTATAGTGTGACTTGGGCCCGAGGTGCCAACTGTAAAAGCTGGTAGCCTGGACCAAAGACCACCCCACAATCCATCCTCCTCAGGAGCTTCAGGAGATGTAGACTCTGCAACAGTCAGTGGTAAAACTTTACCTATTTGTAAATTTGTAAAAAATGTACTCATAAACATAATATATATTGATAATTATCAACTACAACTATTCTCTCTCCTTAATATTAATTATAATTAATAAAGCTTCAGAGTTACTGCTAGGAATATTCGCGATGTAATCACTGATTATTCTATCGTGACGGCGTATTTATTTTGCAATCCCCACTCCTCTCCTTGATTTGTTTTTATCAGTTGGCCAACATTCAAGTAACAGGATGCTACTCATAGCATATCCTCTCCTTGATTTATTAGGATTCTCGTAAGTAGTCAACATTTATTTTTAAACATCTTCCAATTTCCCTCATAAGCCAAACGCTGGGAAACCTTATATTTTTCTATGATACTATGTTTGTGCATTTTAGTGCCTTTGTAGTACACGCTTATCCTTTAAGAGGTGCTTTACATAAATTGTGTCGGTCGTTGTACAAATAAAACTTTTTTTGCAACTCAATTAAATACACGCATGTTTGTATATAAGCTTTTGTTACAATTAGGATACTAATATACTCGTAGTAGCGTTTATTCACTGAGTTCAATAGAACATTTTGTTTCATGACGGATTGACAAATGTGAGCATCGGAAAGTCGACCACCAACCACTTTGACTAAAATTTAAATTTATTTCTTAATTATTTTTAAATTTGGTTAAATATTAAACAACAACATAATCACAAGCCACAGTTACTATTTTGGTTCGTGTCATGATATATAGACTGAGAAATATCACTACATACTATAAGACAAAGTCGCTTCCCGCTGTCTGTCTGTATGTCCCTATGTATGTTTAGATTGTTAAAACTAAGCAACAGATTTTGATGCGGATTGTTTTAAATAGATAGGAGTGATTCAAGAGGAAGGTTTATATGTATAATACATACATAATATAGTAGAGAAACATTGAAAATTTTAAAGGTTTCTAATGTGATGTCGTAAATAAACACATTTTTTTGCGCTTAATGTAAGCGCTGGCTGAACCCTACGAGATAGATCAAAATAATTTACTACAGTATTGTACACCTTAAAAAGGTCTACAAAAAGTCCGCGACGGTATATGTCTATCTCTTAGGGATAACCCGCAATAACCATTTTTATCCTTTACTTTGTACGAAAAATGATGGCTTACTTACGAAACGATTTTAAACAATTAATCCTTAACCAATTAGGCCTTAAATACATTGTGCATTTTGTATAGATAAATATGGCCCTTTATAGTATGAAATTTAAATTAATATTTTCGAAGATTTTACAGATTTAAAATGCAGGGACATAGTGGTTACGGCTAAATACACGTGTTAAATTGCACCCGGGAAAGGCGAAGCCAGGACGGGCCGACTTGTTAATGATAAATAGAATACCACAATGTCCATGATTCTGACTTAAATTAAAACATACCTAGCTAAATTTATAGTAATTAAAAAAGTTTTACTCCCATAGATTTAATGTTATCGAGAAAATTGCGAACATTCTCGTACGTATTCTTAATATTCGAAACAAATACTAATTTTTGACGTATAAAAGTTTGCTATGAAATTGTTTTAATTAAAATTGGTTCAATATGAAGGAAGTGATTAAATAATTTCATTTGTTTGTTCAGGTCGGTGTCCTGTGGAGAAAATTAAATTTCCTTTGTTTACTCTTACTCTTACTTACTATTTTGTTATTAAAATAATTATAATAATATGATACTAATGTCACTTGTGATTTAAACACAAAAACAAGACAAGAAGCAAACACAATTTGTATATTCCATACATCTATGACAAAGTTTGTTTGACGTGATATAACTTTAATCCTGGGAATAAGAAAGTCCAACAAACAGTAGTCATGTATTATTTTTTTATCCCTCTTTAACTGTATTGGATCACTGGGAATTCAATTAAAAGGGGCTTTCGTACTTGTTTCTGGTTTAGGCTCTTTTTTTGTAGGAAATCTATATCTACTATACAGTATATACATTTAATAAAGATAGAAGGAAGATAGTGAAGCCGATAATAGTAGAGTTTATTTTTAAGTTTAATTTATAATTAAAGAAGGCTTCTTCGATGTTTACTTCTGACCTAAAATGTTTTTATGTAAGAAATCTATACCTACTATGAGTATAATATAGCTTTTACGGCTAAAAAACGGGAATTTTCTTTATCTTATCTTCTATGACTGTTATATAACTTTAATTCTCGATGATATTTAAAGCTAACAAGCTGTATTTTTTTGTCTTTCACTATCACAGTATTGGATGATGGAAAATTAATTTGGACAAAGTTTTGGTTTATCTTTGTGATTAATTGTGATTTTTGCTGTTTAACATTATACCTTCCATGTCTATGTAAAGTTTTTCTTTTTTTTTCTCTATAACATTTTTATATAAATTCAAAGTTTTGAGTTCGTTTAATTAAAGTCTGTTTTGGTTCTCTTTTTCATAGCTTATTATGGGGATGAGTTTAAAAATAAAAGGAAATATTTTCAGTCACATTTGAACATTTTTGAGCCGTACTACAGTATATATTATAATTAAATAGTATAGGTTTAAATGCAGCAATCGACTAATTATATCACATATGCGGGCTCCACCGCATCGATGTTACAATTGTAATTGTAAAATTGTGGATTTTATTTAAATGAAAAAGCTCGTGGTGGTTGCAGTTTCATGATTAATTGCTTCCTTGTTAACGTGTGGCCATTGTGCTTTAATTTATCAGTTTTATAAAAAACTGAACTGGTATATGATTGATTTTCGGATATTTTCGACCAAACATGGGCTTAATTTACTTTGTTAATTTATGAAATTATTATTACAGTTGTGCTAATTTAATTCTCTTCGGTTTTTTATAGCAGTGATGGCCCAGTGGTTGAGACATCGTCTTACTCGGGAGGTCCGGGTTCGATCCTGGGCACACACTTCTGTATGACTTTTCTGAGCTATAAGTGTTTTATACAATTAGATATTACTTGCTATAACGGTGAAGGAAAATATCGTGAGCTATAGCCTAACCCCCTTCCTCATTCTGAGGAGGAGACCCGGCTCAGCAGTGGGCCATTAAAGCGTTGTGATGATAATTATGATTTTTCAGGATACAGCACCACATTCCATCATTCCTCTATTAATACAGAATATTAATAGAGGAATGATGACGGACAGAACGAGCATGATCCATCAGCTTTCATATTAAGATGATTATTTTAATGTTTTTGTAAACACCACATTTGATAGCCATTTTTTACCAACAATAAGGAATATTTGTTGATCGTAGTTCTAATGGAAATACAATAAAGTGAAGCGCAACTTGTGCTAGGTCTCTCTTATTGAGATTCATAGGAGTCGTTTATCAGTTACTTAGTTTAGTTAAGGGAGGGTTATTACTTGGTAAAAGAGTCTGCTCCTGGGTTACAAGCCCTAGACAATGTTCAGATATCCTGTCTAAAATTCTATAGTATTATTATTTTAAACGTATGCCAGTAAAGTTATGGATTGAGACATTTTTCTCATAATATTCCTACCAGGAAGTCCTAGGCCTATTTTACCAGTTTACAACAATTTTGCAGTTCATATTCAAAACTTCTGTCAGTGACTTATTCATCAAGTGGCTTAACATGCATCATTTAGCTTATTCACGAGACTTTATTCTTCTTTAACTTTATTAACAGGAATGAAGAGAGTGCAGGTAGTAGAATAATAAATATAATCTGATATCAACAAGCTGTATAGAACCCAGGCTTAGAGAAAAGATTGATGGGCTCCTCGGGAGTCGCCGCTTAAACTTGCAAATTAAAACGCGCCCAGGTTAAGAGTATTTGTTGCTTGTTCGCTTTATATTTCATTTAACTGTTAAACGGTTCACTTGCTGAGTAACTTCCATTTTATTGGTAAACAAATTAAATAAGTGCTTCTAATTTGTTTGAAAGTAACTCGTTTTTTCTCTAATGAATTCCGATCGTTTTATATACGGTAAAAGATCAGAGCATAATATTTTTTATTTCAAGTAATACATTAGTTACTAACTGTTTCTTTCGAGTAATAAAATTTATTTACTTAAAATATTATAATATTAAAATTTCATGTCATTAGTTTCATAAAAATTTGTTCAGTATTTTTTGCAAGAAAAACATAGTTCAGTTTGAAAAATATCCTTCTATCACTATTTCATTTAAATATAACATCAGTTGGATAGATTCAGATGTTTCAATTTTATAAATAGTTTTAAATTATTAATATGTTTAAAGGCTTAAAAATATTTTTTATACATAGATTTTATTACTTTAAATACAGAAAGTAACGTATCTTTTTATAAAAGAACATCTCTACTATTCTACTCAATTTTACGAACGTTAAAATGTTATTAATTCATCACAGACTATAATTTATAGAAAATTTTTAATTAAAAAATGCAACAAAAAAGGCTGATGGGCTCTTAATTTTTGTTTTTCTCCCTATTTGCAATACATATATTTTTAAATATAGATATAGAGTAAAGTTAGGACAAATAGAAACATCTAATCTGTATTCATTACATGTACTGAAAGATATCTTTGTATAGAATTAATACGAATAGTATTCAGAACAGCAATAAGAGGTAATTTTATATAATGAACTGCAATTACATTTTACCTTAAATTTTGGTTTATTTGTCTCCATTATTGTACTCTAATTTATTGTACAAAATTGGATGTGGTTTTAATACTTATATTATACTTAGGTTTAGCTTCATGATACGCTGTAGAAGTGTAGTAATCTAAGAAAAGAAAATTTCTTTATCTCGGTGAAGCGCAATTCAGTTATAAAACATTGTAAACCAAAGGTCCCAAATTTAATTTCCAGCTTTCTCATTACATGAAATATAAACACTTGTAGAATAAAATCCATCCAGTCCATTTCTTTTTCTCCATTAGGTGTCAACTCGTCAATTCTTGGGATTATTCATATTTAGATCCTTGGGGGAACAATTTGGGAACTACTATTGTAAACGAATGTGCAACGTGCATATATTATCTGGTTAATAGTAATCACGTGACTCGCAGAGATCACTGCGCGTCACATGTGACAGATAATTAGTATATGTATTGCAGTGCGCTTGGGGGAGTGACATTGATATTATGGTGTATGAGACTTATTGCTTTTAAACACTAGCTATGTATGTAAAGAGCGAGAGTCTTGATTTAACCGTGAAGGAAATCATCCATAACCTGCACACTTGTCTCTGTCTGAGAAAAAATATTATAAATGAAAACATCGATTTCATCATAAAAATTCTGTGGTGCTATAGGTACTACATAAAAATTGTAACAGTTCTAGAAAAATAAGAAATAAAAGTAATTGTCGTGTTATAAATATATTTTTTTATAAACAAAAATAACTTCTTTTTATACAAATAAAATATCAGGACAAATTTTGAAACCAACTTGTTAGCAACACTACTTATAAAGTAGTAGTAGCGGGTAGATCATTTTATATTATTTCAAGTATACTTTTGTGAACACAATATATAACCTTTAGTACGATAGATTAGTCTCAGTCTCTCTAGTGTTTTCGTGCAATGAACATGGAAGTTAGTGTTATAGTGTCGTGATTAAGGTTACCCTTCTCGAGGTCCACGTCAGTTTACTTTATTATCTATTGTCGTTAGCGAGGTCGAGTGGTGGAGGTGAGAGTTAATATATTATGAAAGAGCTCTTTAAACCTGCTCCTGGGTCTTAAGCCCCAGGCACCGCTCGCCTCAGTCTAGATTGCATGTGTATACGTATTGCTGTACAGTAATGGGTACCACATTTCTCTCCATGTTTATATCAAACTATATCTAAAAACAGCTAAATACTAAGAAGGTTTATGGAGCCGTCTCTCTACCTATCTGTTAACTAACTGCTCCACTATCGGAATGTGCGTCGCTCAAATGGCCCGCTCTGATCTGTTGGAAACTCTTACACCTGAATTATTCACAGCTAAATAGCACGACAATAACTAGTAACCCGACCTGGTTTCGCACGGGTAGTAGAGCATATTATGCATCGGTATTTATGGCGTTGAAGTACGGTGGTAGTCACTTCCGTTATTTTGAGTCTCGACCCTCGACCCTTTATATGCTATCGACAGTCTGATTGAAGTCTTAGTCGTGCGCGGTCTCTCAAGAAGTGAAGTAGTCTCTGAATAGTGTTAGTGCTAGGAGTGGTGTCCGATCAAGGTCACGTGAGTATCTTATAATGTAATTACCACGTCTAGGTTTATAAGCGTTTAACCTTTTTATTTGATTATTTATCGGTTCAGTAGAAGTATCTACGTTGCGTTTACCCAGTAGTCCACTCAATAAGAGTATGGGAAACACTAAAAGGGGAGGTGCCCTTTTAGTGTTTTCCAATATTCCCCACCACCTCCTTCCTTCTCATCATTAAAATCCCCGACATATTAATAACATGAAGATGAGGATCATAAATGATTATCCTAATCCTCGTTTATGATAATGTACTTGAAGTCTAGTTTACAACCATTTTCAATTAATTTCAAGATCAAATATTTAAAAACATTTTGCAACAAATGATATTATTAAGACAGAATCAGTACAATACTTATAATTTTGTAATGTAAGTAGCTTAGTGTCGTGTCATGAGCTATGTATTGTATAATTTTAACATTGGGAAGCCAGATGAGATAGTGAATGACATCTTTAAACTTGCTCCTGGGTCACAAACCCTATATTGCTCGAATTTTGTTAGAGTTGCGTCCCATAAAATAAAGATAAGAAGTTAGTATAAATATAATAGGATAACTATTCTCCAAAATATCATGACAAAAAGAGAACGGGTGTACAAAAGTGATATAAGACAGAAAAATAGGAAAATCCGTATAAAAGAAGTTATAAAAACGTCTACGATCCGATCTCGATGTTATAAACAAAACGTAAATGGGATAACCACGAAAAATTGTACTTGAACGCATCGATCATAGGAATAAAGGCGGCATAGCTGAATAAATTTATCGATAGTGTAGCAATAACGATAAAGTGCCGAAAATACATAATGCTTTACGAATATTGTGTTACAAACTGGGAGGGCGGAAATCCTCTACAATTTGAGTTCTGAAGATGTCTTTGTTACTATGAATTATATGAATTTTGTATGAAATAGACGGGAAGGAGATATTTATTGCGGACGGTAAATCACGCGAGCTTATAATGTATTGGAGCGATTCGCTTACTACTTGCCGGTTGTCGGTTGCCGGTTGTGGCTGCCGAGATCTACTTCCATATTTATGATACTAATTTGGTTTCTTTGAGTGCCTCTAATTTGATATCTGATTCTGTTGCAAATTACAAACATATTTCTCGAGATGGATAAATATAAAAAATACACGATATTATCAAATCTAATTGGAGTAGGTAAAAGAAACAACTTAAACGATAAGGGGAACTGTACACAACACTCAATACATGCACTACTTTAGACTTTTTTTTAATAATGTTGTCGACATTTTGGTTCATCTCACCCTTAACATTTGTTATAAATAAATTTATATTCGTATATCTCGGATGAAATGGGGTATTTCATACTAAACTAGAAGGTTTTGACTTTTAAGAATACAACTATATAACAATTTCAGGAAAAAAATCTTTTACCTAAGCTTTTAAAGCTATTGTAAGATGTCTGTTACTAGACGATGATATCTTCACTCGAATACAATTACATTAGATTTAAATCCATGTTTATCTGTATAAACATCTTCCAAGCTTGCTAAGTAAAGCGAAGACAGGCGACTATCCTATAACTGTATTGAAGCATTTCCTCATTAATTTTGAACGGAATTAACCCCAAATCTATACCATTCCAAGCATAGACAATTTAAGGCTAATCCACACAGGTAGAAGCAGAGTGTTCCTTAAATTTGATTAGACATCTGGAGTGTTAATTCTGCTTAATTTCAGTTCGGATTACTGCGTAATGAACTCGCATGTACAGTTTATATAGCAATTTGCGCTTCATTACCCTATAGCTACAACCTACTCGTTACATAACACATTTGCATTGCTTTCAACGTTATTGTAAACGGAATTTTTGATTATTGAATCGATAATCACTTTAATTCTTAGTGGTACTTGTTTTAATTTCTGCTAATTAAGCTTCCGGGAACATAACTTCTCTTCGAAAACATCTATCTATCTACAGTGCAGTTGAGTGGATGTAATTTGTATACTAACCTAAACTATCAATTTTCGTTTAAAGAATTACGAATATTCTATAATGTATTTTGTATTTGATTAGTGTTAATTACAATAAATAATAAAAAAAATATATAAAATATGTAAAGTTTGTTTGGCTATATTAATAAGATACAATTATTTGATATTTTCTATACACTTTCATATTACAGGACGTAGTAATTCTAGAATTATCTATACTATAATAATAGAAAACTGCAATACTGAAATACTACTTCTTTTGAAGAGCTTCTATTGTAAACAGAGAAGTACTACGAAGCTATTTTTAGTATTAACTAGTACGTTGGCTAAAATATGTTTAAGCGATTTTTTCCTGACATCTCATTTAAATGAAACAAAACCTAAAATTTATGTCGGCCCTGAATAAAAATAATTATTATATTTCTCAAATATCTCCCATACGACTGCACGTATAACTTTCTATCCTTTAGAAACTTCGCTATTTTCCGGGATAAAAAATTGTGTTTTAATTTAGATTATGAACTATGCAGAATTTCATTCAAATCGGTTCAGCGGTTTTAGCGTGATGCGCGCAAATACATACATACAGACAAAGATTCGAACATATATTAGCTAGAATGTCAAGGTTATCATTATAGTCTAAGATACGAACTTGAAACGACCTTCACCGAGCTGATAATAGAATGAAATTGCCTAAAAAAATCCTGGCAGACTATTTTTAATTAAATTTTGTAATATCAAGATAATAAGACAATTTTTAACCTGACTTAAAGAATCAAACATATAGAATGAGCAGTCGTTGGGTTGCCTATTCTTTGCCTGGACAAGCTACTCTGTTGTCGGGTATAAGCGGGTACGTCGATGCCAGTTACCTTCACTTGATAATAGAAATTTTTTTATATCAATATAAGCGTTGTTTTATTGCGAACACGTTGATATAGGGTTGTCTGCAAAAAACTTGGTCCTAATCAGGGTTTGCGAATTTTAAAGATTAAATTTTAACACGAGTGGAAAAGTGTGTTATTTTGGAGCAACTGACATTTGAGTTGCAAAAAGAATAATCAATACAAAAAAAGAATAATCAATTATAAAATATTAAACAATATAACATCAAATAAATAATATAACATCAATAAAGTTTCAAGTTCGTATCTTCTACTATTATAGACTAACTACAATCATACAGACTAAATACATCTGAAATTTGGCATACATTCGTCACCCTTTTACCCACCCACCCAAAAGCAGTGATAGCCTAGTGGTTAAGATGCTGATGTTTACTCGGGAGGTCCGAGTTCGATCCTTGGCACACACCTCTGACTTTTCTGAGTTATGTGCGTTTAAGAAATTAAATATTACTTACTTTAACGGTGAAGGAAAACATCGTAAGGAAACCTACACTCCTCCATATTCTTAAAGTTAAGTCTACGAATCCGCATATGGCCATAGTGGTGGTCTATGGCCGGCTCAACAGTGGGCCATTAAAAGGATGATCATAACATACCTACCTAATGGTAAATAGTAGGACAGTAGAATATTAGATTAATACGTTTTTAATCACAAGTACTAAAAAAAATATTTGATTTTTTTTATTTGTCTGGGCTATTGAATGCAAAGCAGTCGTTCAAATGTTAATTTATCCAAATGTATCTTCTTTTAATTTGTTAACTGATAACATTAACGGAACATGCATTCCTTAACACATTCCAGTCCCTTTAAGATGATATTCTTATATATAAAAATGAATCCCTATTTCCCTTGGTCATGGCATCAAACGTAAACGGCTGGACCGAGTTCGCTAATTCTTTTTTTTGTTATTTGTTATTGTCAGGAGAAGGATCTTATGGAAGAAAAAATTAAAAATGTTGCGCGGAAAATTAGAAAATGTAAGAAAATGTAACGACCATATTAACTTTTCTAATGTAAGCTTTGACAGCCAATTCGAATTCAAAATTCATAGTCAAGATAGGACAACGTCTGTCGGGTCAGCTTGTTAGTATATAGAGATAAAAATGATGTATGTTAAAATCTAGTGGATAATGGATGGATGTGGATGACCGAGATTCACGAAGAAGGGTGTGTGGCTACAAAACTGGTGATCACGCTTTTTGACGTCATCATGTTACAACTGTAAAAATTATGATAATTAGTTGTTCCTAAGCTCAGCTAGTCAACATAATTTTATTTAGGTCTAGGTAATTTTAAGTAACAAATGACTCACCGAAAATAAAACACATACGTTTGCTTATACTTGCTTACTTACAATTAAAGTTCTCTTAAGATATTATGATTAAAATATTCCTAAATATTTCAACTATAATATCTTTAAACTGATATTAAATAAAACATTTTTAACAAAAAATTGAACCGACTTCAAACTCTAAAAAATGCACTAAAAAGTAAGAAATAATTAGCTTGTTTATTAACCTCCCTTTATTAGGACAATAATATACAATAATTGATATTTTTGAAGTCGGTGCCAGCCAGGTGAACAGACGTGTCTTGAGAGAGAATAGTAATAGGTATATCTATTGAACGCGTAACGAAATAGTGTGTATTATACCACGTTCTGTACTATTGCTGGCACCGACTACAAAAATATCAATTATTGTATATTATTGTCCTAATAAAGGGAGGTTAATAAACAAGCTAATTATTTCTTACTTTTTAGTGCATTTTTTAGAGTTTGAAGTCGGTTCAATTTTTTGTTAAAAATGTTTTATTTCTTGGTTTTTAGTGAATATGTTCTGAAACTCATTTATCCTTCGTCCACTAATTCATTCTCTCATCTGTTTACTTATTTAATCACTCACTAAATCATCAATTCACTATTTACAAAGTACCTACTCACTCAACCATCATCTCAACTACTAAACTGTACCACTCTACTCACCCTTCCATCTCCAGTCTACTGCACCCACTGAACAGATAGCCTTCAGCTCTTCAAAAATTTTAGGTAAGAACCATCTATATCATTTGAAAATCGAATATAAACAACCGCACCAAAATGGGTTCATTTTACGTTACACTTTTACATAACATTATTACGATGTCACAGACAGACACACAGATACACTGTTAAACTAATAAAACAATGTTATCTTGATCCCATTTGTTTCACACAGAAAACTCTGCATCCAAATCGGGTTAGTGTTTCGGTAGCTACGATGTCACAGAAAGATACACATATACACAGTTAAACTTATAAGATGATGGAATCTTTATCTTATTTGCTTCCACACAGAAAAATCCGCATCAAAATCAACTCGGGCTTTCGGGAGCTGCGATGTCACAGACAGATTCAAATATACATCTCAAACTTGTAAAACAATGGCATCTTAATCCCATCTGCTACCACACAAAAAAATTTGCATTAAAATCGGTATAGTTATTCGGGAGCTACGATATAGACAGACAAACATTACCATTAAAAAAATTACTTACAGCCAAAGTACTCTTTAAGACAATTCCATTAAACCCAAACACGACTAGTTTACGTTGTCCCATGCCTGTGTTCCAGTACATACCTTCCGGCGTCATCATCAACTGATGGTAGATGAAGCCGGAAGGTCTAAGAATCTACTGGTAACATCAACATGATAAGTATTTTTTAAATTTCCTCATAATAATAGTTGCTTTACATTCTCAACCACATAATGGCTATCTGTGGTCTTCCTCATCAGTTCCACTTCATCAAATGATAAATTCTGAATACAAATGCTCGTAACCTTTCTCAAAATATCAAAATTACTATATGTGTGCCTATAACTTTTGAGGAGTTCTCTAAATTCCTCAAAGATGCCATCATCAGAACTGGATTTTGAAAAAAATGGGACCAATCTGTAAGCATATCCTATCAAATACAAAAAGAAATTTTTCATTTCGGTTCATATATGACGGAGTTCTGTGGTAACAAACATAAAAAAAAAAAAAAAAAAAAATACAACCGAATTGATAACCTCCTTTTTTTTGAAGTCGGTTGAAAATAGTAAACGTTAGCGTTTCTATTAAGATTTTAAAACTTTTAATTAGACCAATAACTAACACACTTGTCCGTACTAAAATATTTATAGCATTTTTTAAATAAAAATAAGGTATTCAAAAACAAAGGGAAGTTAATAATGTACAAATTTGGGAATCTGGAGCGAATGGCCTTCATCAAGACAGTTGTTTGAAGAGCGGTGCCTTTTTATTCAGTATTATTTAAATCAGAGGTGCTCATTTGAGCCTCTTTGGGTTTTTTGGGATACATTAAATTATCATTATTGAAACATTTGATAAATTAAATAAATAAACTAGACACATTGAATAAAATAACATCTTTAGTCTTTAAAAAGAAGTTGAACGTTGCTTGGGGCTTGTATCTCAAGTATAGGTTCACAAGGCCTTTTTACAGTTAATGTAAATACAGAGGCCTAGGAGTTATACTATTCTTTACCATCGTTTTCTTTAGTTCTGAAGGTCGTGTCTGTTTATAGAACCACCATGGTGTGGTCTTCCATCTTGGACGGTCTTCGGTTTCCCTCAGTGCCGAAGTTACAGGAAGATTAGGTAGTGCAGTTATGGTCACACCATGAACTAGGTGATCGGTTGCAGGGTCTTTTCTCAACGACCTTTCTCAGCACAGGTTGCAGTTACACTACACTAAATTAACGTTTTCAACAATTTTGTCAAAACTTGAAACGCAATATTTACTATATGATATAACTCGTCAAACTACCACTGATACACAATATTGCCAGGATGAGTATTTTTAAATTTCTCTAAAATCTAGACATTAATTCAATAAATAACAAAAAAATTGCCGATATTGCGGGCCTAAGTTTGGAAACCTTTAATTTAAATGGTCTCACAACTCGATGAAAAAGCTCTTTCGGTGAGACGATAAATATTTACAGTAATTTTTGCTCCCTTGGCCCTAAACTTCAATTTCATAGATTAAACAAATAGCTTGTTGTTAGCAATGTGCGATTTTTTTATTAAGTGAAAACGATTTCCTCATCATCATAATTTACTACAATTTTTATACAATTGTTAATATTTAACAACAAATTAATTTTGTTAAGATGTGTTTTAATGATGCGTTTATGGGACGACATAATTTTTAACAACCATATTTTTTTGTCTATATGGTTTTTTCGTATTTAATATAACCTTGTTGGATTATCCTTATTTAAATCACAAAAACTTTATAATTTCTACAGGATACAAATAAAATATTAATTACTAGAAATTGAAATTTATTGAAAATGAATAAAAAATATTTAAATCTTATATATGACGGAAACTAATAAAACATTTTTAACAAAAAATTGAACCGACTTCAAACTCTAATAAAAAATGCACTAAAAAGTAAGAAATAATTAGCTTGTTAATTAACCTCCCTTTATTAGGACAATAATATACAATAATTTATATTTTTGTAGTCGGTGCCAGCCAGCCCAGCCAGGTGAACAGACATGTAGTGAGATGGAATAGTGATATGTGTATCTATTGAACGAACCTGTAACGAAATAGTGTGTACGATTGTACTACTACGTTCTGTACTATTGCTGGCACGGTCAGTTCCACTTCATCAAATGATAAATTCTGAATACAAATGCTTGTAACCTTTCTCAAAATATCAAAATCACTGTATGTGTGCCTATAACTTTTGAGGAATTCTCTAAATTCCTCAAAGATGCCATCATCAGAACTGGATTTTGAAAAAAATGGGACCAATCTGTAAGCGTATCCTACCAAATACAAAAAGAAATTTACATTTCGGTTCATACATGACGGAGTTCTGTGGTAACAAACATAAAAAAAAAAAAAAAACAACCGAATTGATAACCTCCTTTTTTTTGAAGTCGGTTGAAAAGTTAGGATATTACAATCGTTTAATAAGCATCGCATGTGCATGGATGGCCTATAACATAACCTACGGGCGTAATGGGCGTATGGGCGGTCAGGATATAACTAAACGTTACGATCTCTTAATATTCTGACTAGAACTATTCTGACAGGAACTCAAGCAGTGCCTTGGACTTGTGACCTAACCTAACCTTAGGCTAACCTAAACCTGACTCACACCTCCGACATATATATAAAAATGAATCCCTATTTCCCTTGATTACGGCATCACGCGTGAACAGCTGGACCGATTTCGCTAATTATTTTTTTATTGTGTTTGTTATTGTCAGGAAAAGGTTCTTGGGTAAGAAAAAATTAAGAAAGTTGTGCGGAAAATTAGAATATTTAAAAACTTAACCACTATAATAACTTTTCTAATGTAAGCTTTTGACAGCCAATTAGAAATTGAATATTCATATTTAAGACGGACAACGTCTGTCGGGTCAGAAATTACGCTAAATCGAGGTGTGTAACGATTAAAGTCTAAGTCATTGTTCTAATTTTTGAAAACGTAAAAGCGTCAGTAGCTTAGCGGTTCAGACGTTGGATTCACGATCGACAGGTCCTGGGTTCAAATACCAGCCATTGGATTAAATGAATTATATTAACAAACTGATATAATAATATTAGTTCACCCACTGAAAAGTTACTCTATCTACCTTTTTGAACCAAATCGAATTATATATTCACAAACTCGAGAAATTAACTAGAAGCTAGTTACAAAAACAGAGTACAAATTACTTTAATTTACAACAATGAGCAATATTTTTGTAACACGATTAACAATAAGCCACCATTATGCGGGCTTATTATAGCACGAACAATACACAGCCGTCTTTGTTCAATTTGCAACGGATTCGCTTTGTGGGTAAAGCGATGCATGTAAAACAATTGCTTTTATACAAATAAGCATACGATACAGAGTATAGATGATGTGGATAATAACTTTGAAGTTGTCTGTTGTAAGTTTAAATGGGTTTCCTTCTCAAAAGTTATCAATATTACTCCTCATACTCCACTGCACACTAATTCGTAAGATAAATTTAATAAATTATAAAATAATGTTTTATTTAAAACAATCAGAAATCACATTTTTTTTTAATTATTGATAATACTTTTATCGTTAATATACTTTTTATAATTTAAGAATTGTTCTTACAATAACATTTGTTTATTTGTCTACTATTATATAAAGAGGAAAGATTTGATTGTTTATATGTTTGTATGTTGAATGAAACCTATTAATTATTATTAACTTAATATCTAATTAAATACTTAAACTGATATGTATATATAAATTCATAATTTTTATTTCTATCTTTGTTAGCAGTAGATCTTCATAACTTATTATTATTATTTTAGTTTATAATAGCTTGTTTTTATTTAATCTCATTGTCTAAATTTGTGCATGCCGTTTTCACCTGTAATTGAAATACCATTTAGTTCACCAAGTTTAAGTTTATCCATGTATGTAAAATAATGTTTTATTGAGTATTTTGTTGGTGCTAATAAATAAATAAATAAATAAATAAATGTTTGTTTGTTGCGAATAGGCTCGAAAACTAATGAACCGATTTTGAAAATTCTTTCACTGATAGGAAGCTACATCTTTTCCGGGTAACATAGGCTATGTGGTGTTGCCATAAATACTCTAATTAAAAAGATATGGCCATTTAAGTGCCATAAGATGGCCATTTTGTAAATTCAAGAGTTTCTGTGGAACTTCAGATTCGATTTTAATAATTCTATTACCGCTAGGAAGCTACAATATTCCTGAATGACGTATAATTTAAACTCCACGACCACCAAGACCACCTAGACCATCGCGACCACTAAGACTACCATGAACTACAACCACCACGACCAAGCTCGTAATAAAATAAAATAATAAAATCTTATATATAAAATTCTCGTGTCACAATGTTAGTTACTATACTCCTCCGAAACGGCTCGACCGATTTTTATGAAATTTTAAATGCATATTCAGTAGGTCTGAGAATTGGCTACTATCTATTTTTCATCCCCCTAAGTGAAAATGGGATGACACCCCAATTTTTTCAAATTTATATGGCAAAACAACGTTTGCCGGGTCAGTAGTAAGTATGTATAATTAATGGAAATTATCTAATTTAAATAGAATATTACTTGCTTTTTATAAAACAATTAATATCTAAATAATTTATTCTGTTAAAATAAAATAATTCAATCTGAAATCGTTCTTCAATAATTTTATCATTTATTTTTAGCAACACTTTTGATAGATTTTTTTACCTGTTAGTTCTTGTGGGTATATTTTAAGGATTCAAATTATACTTACATCGTGTAGATATGAGTCAGTGAATTAATTTCATAGAGTGAATATCGTCTAAGCTAAAGTGGTTAATATACAATAGATCTATCAGAATAATATAAACAAATAGTTATAGCTAAAATGCACTCATTTTGACATTTGTCAGACATAATTTTGTCTCTGAATAAAGTATTGCCAACACTTGATATAAATATATCCACGTGAGACATTAAATGCCACCGTACACAAAGTCAGAGGTAAATCACTGCAGTCACGTCGCGATATCAAACTAGTTCAGGCTTGGAACGGTTTGGACCTGAATATATTATAGTGACGCCAAACTCGGATGAAAGAGATTTTAAAATTCCTCTCCTTTCATGTTTAATCTATATTTTTAGTTATTTCAAAGGTTTATATAGAAGTGTGTAATCTATATTTCACATATACTATATTGCTTTCAAACATATAAGTAGTGCCATCTCTCAGAACTCTTATATAGTACGGGAGTAAAGCATTAAAAAGTTCGTTGAACCTCGCTTATGGCGACCGCGAGATAATAACCGTCGTCTCTGTGAAAATGATCGCTTCAATAAAAATTAGATTATTTAATTGCTCAACAAGAAACAACTAAAATGTAACACTCATACTAATGACACACACATTTTTACGATGCAATAATATTTTTTTTAAATACGCGACCCTATGACCACCTCTATAGTGTCCGCGCGATGAATGAAATGTGATAGCTCCTAATTGATACGGACGGTGACTTAGAGTCACGTGATTCCCGTTTTTTTTTTCTTTTTAATCTCACATCGATTAAAGATGTCTTTTTTTATTATAAGTTAGTTATAAGTAATTTTAAAATGTAATTAATATAACATTAAATACTTCAATAAGCAAATAGTACCTTTTTTTTTACTCCTCCGGCTGTGACCTTCGTAATTCGTGTTTATTAAAGTATCATTGTTTGTTGATTTTTACCTACAATAAAGACCTAGTAAAGAAGTATATTATAATATATTTTTGGTAAAGCACAATATGTTTTTTGATTAAAACAATAATGACGTACGAGTAGTTTTCAGAAGTAGCCAAATAGAGTTCATTATAATAATTTCAAGGACCGTATATTCCGGAGCCGCAGCCCGTTATATAAACTTTCAACTGGAAAATTAATTTCTTCACGTACATGTTCCTAACAGTTTACTAAGTAAATTTTAGGAATTCGCCCAAAATCTAATGTTAGCATTTTATGGTTATTTCATTTTAGTGAATATCTAGAAATGTATGAAAATTACTTTGTCCTAATATTTTTACCTGAATTGAAAAATAAACCTTGCGCAGTTAGGTTGAATAATATTAGTTTGTACATATTAGTTTTCTGATACTTTTTAAATATAATATTTTGGTAATACTGTATTCTACTTATTACCAATATCATCATCACGACCCGTCAATGGTCCACTGCTGAGCCGTGTGTCCTCCTCAGAATGAGGAGGGTATTAGGCCATAGTCCATAGTCTGCCAACCCGCACTGGGCCAGCGTGGTCGCTGGCCCAGTGCGGGTTGGCAGACTTCACACATCGACAGAGAACTTTAAGGAACTCTCAGGAGTGCAGGTTTCCTCACGATGTTTTCCCTCACCGTTAAAGCAAGTAATATTTAATTGCTTAAAACACACATAACTCAGAGTCAGAGGTGTGTGCCCAGGATCGAACTCTGACCTCCCGAGTAAGACTTGAAGTCTCAACCACTGGCCCATCATTACCAATAGGGTCGTATTAAACTTATTATGTGTATTTTTTTCTTTTTTCTTGAAAACATACAATATATGCATGATGTTTCACACTAAAAAAAATGATTGTTACGGTGATTTTATTTAAGTTTATGTTTTTTAAATAATACTGTTAATAAATTTATATTCATACACTTGACAAGACTTTAACCTTTGTAACAATAAATTTTAGGCAGTCTATCAAGTGATTTTATAGGGTAAACATTGTCCATACGTATTGCTGTGCATTAACAGGTATCATCCTCTTCAGAGAGATTCGTTTAAAACTTTTAACGCCTGTATGAACATGGGAGGTAAAAAGATCAATTTTAACAAAAAATACTACCGTCTTTATAATATTTCTAGAATATAATATTAGTTTAAAGGCATCGACGTACTCTGAACAATAACTCAAGATGACGGAGTGTAGCGTATCGAGTTTCCCTTAATAATGAGGTTACGAGGCGAGAACTGCGACCTCTGCTCTACTCCTCTGCTAACTAACTTATAGGTGCCTATTTAATTATAATAGAGTCCCTGCTTATATCCATCCTGTAAAGATTAAAACTAAAACAACTAAAATAAGTAAGACGACATTAAATAATTATTTAATCTGATATAATATCTATTTATTACATTTACTTATGTTAATGTAGTATTTTATTTTCTTAGAATACTTATTAATGTATTATAATTTAAATTATCTATATACTAGTATGATGTTTATGTTTTCAGATTAAAATATATTTAATTTATTAAGTTTCTTTTTTTGTGCGCAATAAAGTTATAAAAATAAATAAATAAAATAATTTAATAATAATATTGGGAGCTTTAACGTGTGCTGTTAACACAGGTGACCTTGAATATAGGCTACTAATTACTGCTAATTTTATCCCCTCCTGCTAATCTAAATACCAGTGCTAGGAGTGAGCTAATGTACATGTGTGCTCAACAAATCCCTAATGAAGTGTTGTACTCAATATTATTCCAAAAAGCGTAAATTAGAAGTTCTTGTTTTGGAAAAACCTCCAGCACAAGAATACTATATGTGAGGATATTAATATGGAAAGTTTTATAATGTTTAAAAATGTTTTCATATATCATATATTTTTTTTATTGTGTACTTTCCAAATGATTTAGTTTTGGAGTATTTGGACTCGTGATTTGGACCTTGTATTCTACTTAAAAGGAGGATGAAAGGAGTAAGTTATTGATTCTAGCTTTACTATTTTAGGGTCATCATTAGCATATAATGATAAAGTAGCTTCAGGTAATTTTTTTGTAAAATTTTTTTTGAATTATATATTTTTTAGCTATTTTTTGATGTGCCTGTAGAATTAATTGGTATTATCAAATTCATTTAAATAAACTTAAACTATATATAAAATGTGATCTGGAATCTTAATAGCTCTGGAACTGTTGTTGAATAAATTTTCGAGGTTAAAATGAATATTTATAAGGACTTTAGGAGACTAGCTAGAACTTTAGTAGAATAGCTAAATCACAATCGCTTAACAATTAAATTTGGAAATTTATTATACAGCCCACAACTAAACTCAATTTATTTAAATTAACTAGGCTGTCTTGTCTGCCTCTTGACAAGTTTTGTTTATATTGGCTATTGTTTCAAAGATTTCTATTAATCTAACAACAGGTTAATCAAAGATAGGAAAATATTATTATTTTTGGGAAATACGTCATGCGCGCCCGATACCTGAACCAAAAGTGCCGGTTGACTATCCGTCAACCCCACTCATCAGCCCGCTATGAAGCTTCAGAGGCGAAGCTTCTTTTTAGTCGAAGTGCAGTGTTGCCAACAATTGTAAGATTTATGCTTTTTATTGGTAAAATTCTTAAACTTTTCAGCCAAATAAAGCAAGTGAGAACTTCGCAAGTGACGCTTGTAGAGTCAACAACTCCTGAAGAAGGTTATGGGCCGAAACGTACGTCGATTGTCGATCGCGATTGTCGTGAGTCTGGTTGTTAGATCGTCCACTTACCTACTTGTGTGGTGTGTCTTGGTTCGGGTTCGCGCGTGTCACTTTTCTGTGAACGGTGTGCTCTTCTGGATTGTGCCATACGAGTCTGGTTGTTAGATCCTCGAGCTACCTACTTGTGTGGTGTGTCTTGGTTCGGGTTCGCGCGTCTTACTTTTCTGTGAACGGTGTGCTCTTATGGATTGTGCCATAAGAGTCTGGTTGTTACATAGTCGAGCTACCTACTTGTGTGGTGTGTCTTGGTTCGGGTTCGCACGTCTCACTTTTCTGTGAACGGTGTGCTCTTCTGGATTGTGCCGTACGAGTCTGGTTGTTAGATCATCCAGTTACCTACTTGTGTGGAGTGTCTTGGTTCGGGTCCGCGCGTCTCACTTTTATGTGGGCAGGGTGCTCTTCTGGGTTGTGCCATACGAGTCTGGTAAAGGTAACCTTTTGATTCCTTTTAAGTGAGTGATTTGAAAAAATCTTAAATAATTCTTACTAGAGTATTTTATACAACGTAGAACCAAACAAACATAACTCGATAATTCTATTTAAGTATCAAATTAGCATTGTTGTATATTCCAGCTGTAGTGCCGTCAGTTGCACAAGCTGTGTGGAGAGGCTCTCGTAACAACAACGCTATAAAGGTTTAAACCATAATAATTCCTTACAATACAACTACAAGGAATATTTTGTTGCATTTTCTAGAAATATCTT
This sequence comes from Limenitis camilla, assembly GCA_905147385.1. NCBI lineage: Eukaryota > Metazoa > Arthropoda > Insecta > Lepidoptera > Nymphalidae > Limenitis > Limenitis camilla. The sequence goes on along the minus strand of LR990245.1, from coordinate 5,846,081 downwards.
CTGTCTCTCACCTCTTTAAATTAACTATACACAGAAATATAACCATTAATGTAAAAATTTTATCGTTTATATTTTTGTATGATACAAGTTTATTGTTTTAATAAAATAAATATAACAGATCTTTTAGATTTTAGTATGTAGTAAACTATTATATTTTGCAATTAAAGAATTCCGTTGCAACAATCCTTGTTGAGTAATGTTAGCTTTTATTAAAGTATGAATACTATAAAATATCGATATTAAATGTAATTAGAATAATTTGATCAATATCTCGATTATCGAATATTAACTTGGCAACACAGGCCTACGATCCCACCTGTCATTAAAGTGGGAATAGATGAGGGGGTATTTTGTATTATAAAAAGGATGACTTTTACGCAATAAGGATTACTTGTTCTCGGATATTTAAATTATTAATGTAATTGCTGAAGCAGTGTTAAATATTAGAGTCAATAAGTCCAGCGGTGAAGGAGAACATTTACTGGTAGTAGAAAGGCCTCCTAATCCCGTATTTGGGTCGAAAGCCCCAGACAATTCTCTAGTAGTCTAATATACATAAAATTCACTAGTAGTTTACGAGCAAATAACATTTCGGGAATCTAATACGAAGTAATAATCATTGAGTTAGTCTTTGAATTTTTCCTAAAAATCGCTCGAGAGTCAATTTCATAAATGTGCTAATAACCTTCCATTGACAACCCGTGAAAATACGCAATTAAGGTTATTATTAATAGTAAAGGATATTGTCAATAGTAAAATATTTTCTTTAATTATCTATTATGTGCTAGACAAATATTTATAGGCTAGTCAACCCGCCCAAATCCAAATACACAATTTGTCAATTTTTTAATATAAATTAGACTAGTTAAATTAGATCTAACGAATTCAGAATAAGAACGCAATCATCGAAATCAAAACTTTTCATTGAGTAAATCATATTTGTACTAAGTTTTAAGGAAGCGTATCAAAACTTATACAATAAAACTTCGCAGTTTTAAACTTATCTATACTAACAATCTTTACAATATTATTCAAGAGCACTCCATTCATGAAATTATGATAATATATAACGTATTGTTTAACTTCATAAAAATCGCAATAATATGTGAATATAAAAATGTTAGTGAATTTGCTATTTTATTTAAATCTATTATGTACAAACAAACCATTATATTATCCAACCCTTTTTATGTTTTTTTAACTAGAGTATAATTGATTTTATCTACTCCCATACTTTAAATCCTACTACTATTATAAACGCGAAAGTTTGTAAGAATGTATGGATGTGTGGATGTATGTTTGTTACTCTTTAACGCAAAAGCTACTGAATGGATTTGATGAAAATTTACAATAATATAGCTTACACATCAGAATAACATATAGGCTATAATTTATAATGATATAGTGTGAATTACCGCGGGGCGCAACTAGTCCTCTATAAAACACTGAATCAGTTAGCTTATTGCCAACATTAAAACACCCAATGTCCTAATAACCATTATATCATCCAAACGGATCATATAATGTTGTACTGAATTTCATAATAACACTCAAATTACTTCTGCGCAAAGGGTCTACTCAACAGACAGCCACGTTCTTACTGCTCGATGCGCGATGCGTGGTATCTGTATGAATTTTCAAAAAAAGAACAGTCATTCACGCGCGTTACACTATCTAGAACGTCGCGCGCTGTATGTTATCGGAATCCCAGCCATTTTTCTTTGATATCTTATTGTTTTGTTTAAAGAACATATTAAAGTGAATTTTAATAATTGCTCTATACAAAATGTTCATTACAACTACAATAAATGATTGTTTCATCAATACTTCGTGTATTTGTATATACTCAGTAATGGGTGATGTCAGGTTACTAGGAGTGGCTGTTTTAATGTTAACAGTATGCTAACTGTTTCAGAATCTTTTATAGAGGATTTAATTATGGGTGTAGATAAACTCTTGTATGCAACTATTGATAATTAGGTATTAAAACACTAATGTGATACTATTATCACACTCGACTTCGCCTAATGTGATAAACCTACATCCGTGTTTTAATACCCCTTATTATTCAACAGTTGCATAAATAACTGTTAGCGTCTTTCCTTAGTTCTCGTTAAATTTTATTTGCTTTTACACGAGGTTTTTCTTGTGTTTATAGTAAATAGAAAACTTTCCACTATTCAGTTACTATGACTATAGTTACCATTAAAAATTGAGTGAAAATTTGGGTTAAAAGATAACAAATTATACAAATTTTTATTCCCTTTTATACCACACTGGGAGTCAAATTTCCAAGTATCTACTACAGTACTCACATCTAGTGTCAAAGAAACTAAAGTGTGAATTTTCACGACTCTAGCCAGCCACTATATTATCTGTCAGTCAGATATTTCTTAATTTATACAGCTTTAAGTTTAATATATATTTCTATTCCTGGTGAATTTCCAAAATAAGCTGCTTCTCATAATAGAAGATATAAAGTTTATTAGCTTTGGCTCGAACAGAGGTTATAAAGCGGGAAATATTTAATGAAAGAGTTCTGAAGTAAAACTTGAAGAAGTCCGGCGCCACGGCAACAGGGTAGAACTAAGTTGAACACTTTAAACTAGAGATCTCTTGATGAGCTTTTGCTCGCGGTTTTACTTCCATCAAGCTTTTATAATATCTCATGATTAATTATATTGTTTTATGTCTGTTTATCACAGCTATCCAACTTAGATTGATCTTTATAGGAGTCTTTCTATACATACAATGACAACTTGTACTTCAGAAAGGAGGCCAAGTAATGTCTGGTGTATGAGATCCAGGAGGAGCTATACTAAGACTAAACTAAGCAATTTAGCAAGTATTAATATCATAGACTTTCGTAATACTCAATGGCAACACAATCTATATAAATTATCATAAAGATGTGTTGCTATTGAGGAAATCTGAATATTCAAACCACGGAAATACTCGTCAAAGTAAAAAAACTATCGAAACTCACCTCATAATTGTCGACCTAATCACACCTTATCAACAGTGTAGCTATCATCAGGACCAAAAGAAAATATGGTTATTTAACTCTAACTACGTAAAATATAAATGATGTAAACATGTTTATCAAATGCAAGTGGAAAAAGATACATTAAATTATTATTAAAGAAAATTTAGGAAGCAATACTGCACTGCACTCTTTAAAATGTTTTGGACTCAAAATGTTTTGAATTTACCAGGAACTACATAATTATTAAGCATTAAAACGTATTTTAACAATATAACCGGACATATCATATTGTATTTAACACGTGTATTTTGAATTATTTTAATAAAGATTGTTAAAAACTTGACGACTCTCTAAATATGTAATTTTTACTGAAGTGAAATCTGTAGTAATTCAAAATATTTTCAATACACAGTCAAGACAGTTAAGTTTCATTTATAATAGCGAACAAAGTAGTTCAGTTTCTTGTTTCAAAGTTTTAATATATATTTTTACGCTCAAATTCGATACACCATTTTATATCGGTAAGTAAATTGGAGGTAAGTTTGTGCATAAAACTAAATTTACGAGCCAATGTTCGCTTTAAAAACTTCCTTGTTTCCTTAACTACTATTTATCTGATAAGTAGTGCTAGACAAAGTTGTAGTATTTATAGTTATATCACTATAATAAACTGCAACAAAATACATTTTGGTCAAATATTTATGTCTTAATCTTCTATTGGTGATTTTCATCATAATTTTTAGGATTTCACTTTAATAAAAAAGGAACCCCTTACAAGATCCTCTTAAAAAAGGGAACTATCACATTTTCATATTTCCAATCATTTGGAGGTGCAAAAAATCAAAATTCTAGGTCAACGCAATCAAAAGATGAAGCTATTTATGTCGTTACTCATAAAAATATAGTTTCCGTTACCCTATAATCATGAAATTTAACACGAAAGATAAAAGTCAAGTTTCTGTAATCTGTTAAAAACTTTCCAAGATATAATAATACCTTTTGTATTAATCAAAAGTAAAAATCAAGATTAGTCTTTTGTAATTCATCAAGTAGTTTCTGTAACCATATATTAAGCATGTTTACATCATTAGTTAGTATAATTAATCATACTTATACTTAATATGCTGCACGTAGTTGGCTAATTGCAGAGTGCGAGCTGCGACCTCCGAGGTGCACTAGTGTTCAGATGTGACGGTTTTCTTAAATTTTCTTGTGAATTAAGAGTGCAATTAATTACTACCTACTTGTGTTGGCTCTTTTGTATAAAGTTAAAATCATTATTTGTTTGCAAATGACATACAAAGTGTTGTCAATTATTGGCAGCACTTGGCCTTACGTAAGCAGCGCTAATGTCGAAGCGTGTAACTCTTTTTATCAGTGTTTGTGTATGTGTAGAAACATGTTAAATTATGTAATTATTATTGAGATTAAATCATGTTCTTTAATACATAAGGGAAGAACCAGCAATCACTGTCTTGATTAACTTATAAGATCCGTCTTCCATATGTTCGACAAGTAATTTTGGGGACTGAATATTCACTATCTTAGTAATATGTATAAATTATATGATCATTGTTTTTACACTAGGGTAAGATATTTGTCGGGTAGAAAAGTCGAACAGTGGAGGCATCTATTCATAGTAAAAAGACTTACACCTAAAGACGTTGAGTCCACAATCATGATAACATTCAGTTAAATTTTCTTTGACTTTTCGACGTCAAGTATATCTACATTTCATCTCGGTTTTCCAAGATATTCCATTATTCAGTAAACGTTTACAGTTAATTAGAGACAGCGATGCAAAGGAGCTGAGTTTGTTAACTGACGCCAAGGATTTGCGGTTGTTCATGCTAACGGCGTTATTTAGTGGAAAATCTATTTAAGAAGTTTCTTTAATGGACTAGAAGTGGCGTAATAGCTGTTAATTGTTATTTTAAAATTATCTGTTACTAGTAATTTGAGGAATATGTTTAAATGAAAAGAGAAACCCACGCGATGCTTACTTTGCAAATTAATACGAAACCATTACTCATGTATTTCAATATTACGGTTTTATTCTTGTAGGTCGTTATGTTCCTAAAGTAAATAGTATGAAAAGGAATAAATGCTTCAATTTTCCAGTCTAATGTTGTTGAATGAAGTTATTATATATTAAATATATTGATGTTTTTATTCAAAGTTACGTGTTTTTTGGTTCTTTTTTATACTTTTCCCAAATAAATTTTGGTAGTCAACTTTCATCTATTAATAATGGAAGTAAAACTTTGTTGCAATTTTCATGTACTTTATGTGAAAATCTAATTGAACGGTTGATAATTTAAATCAGTAAATCATTTGCTGTAAAAAGTTTAAATTGAATTTCGTGTTAAATAATTTTGACTATAGACGGGTTATTAAACATTTGTATGAGAATTTGTTTCAAAATTAAATTGAAATGTGCCCGCAAACCGTACATGCTACGGAATAGATAATAAATTCAACCGCTCAATGGCGCTGCATCTAATTTCCTACAAATGAAACTAAATATCGCTGGTGAATTAAATTATGTCGGTCTTTATGTTAAGTAGAAAAGTTTGTAACTATGATTAATATTAAAAAACAAACTTCAATTGAATTGTTACAAATCTCAAGACGAAATCCTCCCCTTGAGATATGTCCAACATTAAAAAAAAAATCTATATATATAAAAATGAATCCCTATTTCCCTTGTTCACGGCATCACGCGCAAACAGCTGGGCCGATTTCACTAATTCTTTTTTGTTGTGTTTGTTATTGTTAGGAGAAGGTTCTTATATATCAAAAAATTAAGAAAGATGCTGGAAAAATTAGAAAATTTAAGAAAACTTGACGACCATATTAACTTTTCTAATGTAATATTTATGGCGTTTGACAACTGTCAGTCATTTGAATTATATTCATAGATGAGCAGCCTGCCCTCGCTTCACTCTGGGTTTTTAAAGCATTATTAATATAATTGATGTCCTCAATTTGTCTTTCTGAAGTTTTGTAGTTTTGCATTATTTGCAAAGAGAAAGAAAAAGCGACAGATAATATAAGAGAGAGGAGAGAGCAAAAATAAATTCGAACAGAGACTGCCGATTCTGGACAGAGATGAAGATAAATATTAAAGAGAGAAAAAAGAGAGAGGATGAGAGAGAATGATAGTATATAAGAGGAAGAGAGACGGAAATACAATGGATTTCTCTCAGTGAAAGAATTTTTAAAATCAAATTAGTAACAACAAAATGGCCATATTCTATTAATTAAAAAATGTATACGGCAATACTACATCACATTTGTCACTCACGAAAAGTGTAGTTATCTAACTGTGAAAAAAAAATTAAAATCGGATTAGTAGTTCCTGAGAAACCCTTCAATTTACAAAATGACCAGGTTATGGCACTTAAATGTCCATATCTTATTAATTAGAACATTTATGGCAACATCACATAGCCTATGTTACCCATAAAGGATGTAGTTTTCTATCGGTGAAAGAATTTTCAAAATCGGTTCAGTACTTTTCAAGCCTATTCGCAACTAACATACAAACATCATTATCATCACGACCTCCTCAGAATAAGAGAATGAGGAGGGTATTAGGCCATAGTCCGCCTCGCTGGCCCAGTGCGAGTTGGCAGACTTCACACACCTTTAAGAACTCTTAGGGTACTCTCAGGAGTGCAGGATGTTTTACTTCACCGTTAAAGCAAGTGATATTTAATTGCTTAAAACACATAACTCAGAGTCAGAGGTGTGTGCCCAGGATCGAACTCGGACCTCCTGAGTAAGACTTGAAGTCTCAACCACTGGGCCATCACTGCTTACTGGGCCATCACAAACATACAAACAATCAAATCTTTTCTCTTTATATAATAGTGTAGATAAGACAGGACAACGTCTGTCGGGTCAGCTATCGTTAAAATAAAGAAGGTTTATTTATGATTCTTGACTTGTGGTGTCAATCACTTATCAGTGTTATAATTACTGACCTAACTATGACATGACAGTAACCAGGTAGTGCCAAGCTTGTGATCAATATGCAGATTAATGGGACGGTTGCTTACAATTTTACCGAAACAATTTAACCGAATCGTAAATTGTTCCATAACTAACTAATGAACTATGTAACTGTAGTAGGGCGTGCTAGACGTTATATCGTAGTATAATATAACGTCTAGCGCGCCCGATCAGCTACCCAAAGTGTCGATCGAGCCTTCGCCACTCATTTGTCCTAAAATAAAATTTGTCCTTGTTACCAAGATTAAGTAATTCTTCAGGATCAGGACTCATAATTTAATAATGAGTAAAGTATGAATTTTATCACAATCGGCTTAGCATAACAATCATGCGTTACAATCTTATTAATAACATCATTTGAATAATCATAATTATTCAAATGGCCGCTTATTTTGACGTACAGATAAGTAAAGTACTAATATTTACATCAAAGTATGAAAAATATGTCGCAGTGTATTTTTGTTCATTATCTATAATAAAAACAGATTTATGTTGTCTGTATAAGGAAATTGAGAGTATATGTTTTTAGCTTTGTTTTGTCTGTTTGTATGTCTTGTATCTATGTACTAGTTATATTAATATTTTAATATATAGAAACCAATGTTTTTCTGTTTAAATATAAAGAACCTTTTGAATCAAATGGCCTAGAAAAATATATTAATGATACTTAGACAGTAATAAAATAAGAACAAGCTGTTCATAAGTATCAAGTCTCATATAATTGCCTATCAAAAAGAAGCAAAATATGTAATAAGCAGAAATAATATCTACTGACTAACACAAATGAGGTAGAATAAACATTTTCGAGAGCCAATAATAGCTCTTAGAAAGAAAAATAAGGAGAGCAACTTTGGTAAAATTATGAACCATTTATGATTTTAATCTCTTACAGTACAGAAAAACCAAAATTAGTTAAAGTATTAGTAAGATAGTACTTACTAGTTATTAATATGTCGGCGCGTAAGTTAGGCTTAGGTTAACCTAACCTTAGGTTTAAACAGTGAAACTAAGCAGTGTTAAAGGACGTCCTAAAGCCTACACCTTGGTCACAAGTCCAAGGTACTGCTTAGGTTTCTCTCGTAATTGTAAGAGATTATATTTGATTATTTATCGGTTCAGTAGCAGTATCTACGTTGCGTTTACTCAATAGTCCATTCAATATTATTGCGCCTTGAGTGTTCTTCAATATTCCCCCTCTCCTCCTTCTCCTTCTGATCATACATCCATATTTTGTTTCCTAATACTTTCTAGAACTAAGTTTCTTATGGCTAGCAAATAAATAATGATATAGAGATTAAATAAAATGAATATGCAGACATAGTCACAGTTAGCAGTTAGCTAATAAGCTGTTAGTAAGCCCGTAATCCCCAACGTAAGGGAACGTACGTCACATTTCATATTACGTTGCATTTTTAATTGTCACGCTCTACATTTTATAGTTGACGGGTTTTAACGAAAATATTTTAAAATATCTCGTGACATTTCTGATTTTGAGAAAATATTACTAACAGAAACAGTTATTTTATTTTTGAAGTAGTATTATTACGAATATGGGAGCTACAGTGTGTTGTACACTCAAATAACAATACTTACTTGCAATCTGGACGGAAACCGAGCAGTGCGTGGGGCTTGACACCTAGAATAAGGTTTAAAGACGTCTTCTACAACGCATAAATCCCCACCGCTCGACCTCGCTACCGAATATTAAAAAAATAAAGTACTTTACTCACGTGCTCCTCGATATCGGAGATTTAGCAACACGCCACCAAACGACACTACACTTTTTTAATATCTGCGGAATACTTCTGACTCACTCCTATCAAAATATAGGTTTAATATTGTCTACATGTACGGAACATAAGATGGATGAAACTGATAATTATTATCAGTTCTTAATAAATTAACTATAAACAAAATTGTCTTAATCCTTAGCCTTGTTGTTCCTTAAAATTTAATTATAAGAAAATAAATCTGATATGAGATAATCTGATAATCCTTGACGGCCCTTTCTAAAGAATATAAGGTATTGTAATTATAAAGAAATAAAAAGCAATTATAATTTTAAGATGACAAAGGAAAGAATTTTCACGTTAAGAATATTTTCCTTAATTTTTTACTTTCAGCAACACATTTGCGTTAGCAAGTTATAAATTAATGATCCCGGGTGGGTTCTTTTGTATTATTTAAAATATATAATACCTGTAAACAAGTATAACCTTTAGTGTGATAGATTAGAGTCAGTCTTTCTAGTGTTTCGTGTAGTGTACATGGAAGTTAGTATAATAGTGTCGTGGTTAAGTCACCCTTCTTGAGGTTCATGTAAGTTAACTTTATTTTAGCAAAGGGGAGCGTTGTAATTATATAAAAGGCGTACATCTTGGTCGCAAGTCCAAAGCACTGCCCTTCCATATAATGGGTATCATTCCTCTTTCATTCTATAATATTTATAATTAGGAGTTTCACGTTTCACTTTGTATTCATAAGCAGTTCTTTTTACAAGTAGTTGACTCGCATAACTTTGTTCACGTGTAGCTCCGCTCCTATTTCTAGTAGCGTGATGATATATAGCCAATAGCCTTCCTCTATAAATGAGCTATCTAACACTGAAAGAATTATTCAAATCGGACCAGTAGTTCCTTGAGATTAGTTTTTATATTAATTGCTCGGTTTCCGTTTAACGTGCATATTATTATTTTATTTATCGTGTTACCGTGCAGTATAGCTTAGTGTAATTTGGATAAAGTTTACTTAAACGATTTTTAGAATATTCGGGATATCGTGCGACATATCATATTGTATAAACAAGCCTTCATTAAATATTGTGGTTAAACAGTATCATTGACACACGACATATGACAGTCGGCCGCTTGACGTCGCACAAAATATTTTATTATTTGCATGAGCATGTTTACCTCGTGTATTATGTACGGGTTTGGCAGGTCAGTTTGTGTAAAACAATACCAGATACAAAATAGAACAGTTTATGAACGTTTATTCCATTTCTTTTCAGAAAAAGCTTATACTTTATTCTTTAATGGAACAGAAAATTCCAGAAGTTCTATAATCCATTTGACAAGTTAACTTGACTTCACTTTGCTTTGAACTTTCACTGCGTTTGCCTGCGAGACGCAACCAACATTGTCTGAGTCACCAGAGACCTCGAAGTATCAAATCAGGAGGTGAGACACACAGCGAAATCTATTAGGACATCAGGATGTTGAAGTATCAAATTACAGAATAATAGACTCAAGTAGCATCGTCTGGCCACCAGATACTTCGGAGTATCAAATCATAGACTGAAAGACACAGTGATATCAACAAGGACATCAGGATATTGAAGTATCAAATCACATAGTGATAGACACAATCAACATCGGCTTAGTCACCAAAGACCTCGGAGTATTAAATCAGGAGGTGATAGACACAGCGATATTAACTAGGACATCAGGTAATTGAAGTACCAAATCACAGTAATAGACACAAAAAACATCGTCTGAGTCACTAGGTATAAGTTTGCCAGTAGCGAACGTAGCCACATAGCCTACAAACCAGTCCACAGTGCATCGTCAAGAATAAAGTAGATCCGGCACCGTATACAAGAATTCTAAAAGTAGAACTGAACCACACTAAGAGGCATCTCGCGTCTACTTACTGAAGATAAGTTTGCCAGTAGCGAATTTAGCCACATAGCCTACAAACCAATCCACAACGCATCGTCAAGAATAAAGTATATCCGGCACCGTATACAAGAATTCCCAAAGTAGAACTGAATCATACTAAGAGGCATATCGCGTCCGTACCACCAAGATAAGCAAGGCTCTAGCAACAGACAGATGGACTTATCAAAGATAATCAAAATCATCTAAGAGTCACTTCCCGTCCGTATCCTAAAGCTCGTTCTGCCCTCGCTAAACAAATTATAAGGGGGCCTTAATTTTTAAGCCATTTAATTAAACAACATGCATCACCGCTACGTATAATATTATTATTATAACATTCTATATTCATTTATTAAGAATTACGTGTATCGCCACTATACATGTTTTATATTGTTATAATTCTATAGATGGTCACGCATAAAACATCTATGACAATTACTTTTTATGACCTGTTATTATAACGGTATCATATATGAATGTGAGATGCCTCGCCGACGCTCTCACCCTACCCTCCCTATAGATGTGGCGCGGCCAGTCTGACTATCGGTGGCTGCTTAAAATCCTAATTCTGATTAATTTACAATATCAAAACAAATCCGACCTACACGAACTTTGCGCATTATTTTTAATATAAATATTAGTGTAAATTATAATCGCTTAATATTTCTATTTTATTCAATGATGTTTTGAATATAAAATCAATTACTTATTTTGTTTATTTGTAAAAAAAATCTAAAACTATTTATTAATTTATATTTTATTTTTAATATAAAATATAAGCTCTTTAATTATTTTTTATTTTAACTATTGAATTTACTTTTATGCTAGCTTTATAACCGTTTCTTCTGTTCTTTATACTGATTTATTTGTGCTAGCATTACTATAGATATAGTTTTTTTTTTTTTTAGTAATTTTATTTTGGTTTGTCGTAAAGATATCCACCACCGGATCTACAATATTTATGACCTCTATTCCGATAATGTGAAGAGGAGTTACTTTTATTGAATATCTTTTGTGTTGGTTCTTAAATGTATAAATATGGCAATTGGGTATGTTGTCCATGTTATACGTAAAATTACAGATTGTTATTAGAAATATTAAATGATTAAAATAACTTTCTCATATAGCGTGGGCTGAGGCCGAGGGCAACATTGTGATATAGCAGAGTTCAAAACTTTTGATTGTTTGTGGGACATTGTCCTAACATAATATTTATATATGTTAAATTAACGCCCACACTTCCGCCCTAAGAACGTATTGAGTATATGGATTTTAAGACATTTTAATTGAAATTGATACTTCAGATATACAAAAACTCTGTGTAAAAATATAAAGAAGATTTAACGTGTATTGAAAAATATTAAGAATTTTGTTGTTTCTTGGAAGCTTTAAATTATTATTTATTACACTATACTAGATAGTAACACGTAAAAGACAATTATAAATAAAAGTCACTTTAGAGGAAACCGAGAAATATTATCAAAACACTCACGAAATCCTTCACAATGGAGTCTCAACATAACGACACCACATAAGATCCAAAGTTTTACAACTGACATAACTAATAACTAATACAATATGACCTTTACGGTTGTTATTCTCTGACAGAAAAGGAAAATTTATATATCATGTATAATTATTACATATAACGTTTATGCTAAAAATTCTATGAATCATTAGTAGAAATAGATCATTTCAATGTATGAAATACTTATTTGTTACAAATATTGGTTGTATATTTTCATAATTCTTACCAATAGAAAGCAACATCCTTTTCATGTATATGGCTTTATTGCCATAAATATTATAATCAAATAGATATGACTGTTAAGGCTATAAAATGGGTATTTAAGTATTCCTATTTCTATTATATAATTCCCACCAAGTTAAGCGAGGGCAGCCGCTCGTTGCTTATAGAGGTATTAGAAATCAATTATGTAATGTAAACGTTTTCAATAGTGCGTACACAAGTATGTCGTAACTGTCTCGCACGTCAGCACCGTCACGCGATGTCATGTCACGGATTTGCAGATGACAGCTGACGTGTGACACGTGACGCGTGACGTGACGATTACGACACGCTACTGTTTATAAATGTATGATGTTAAGTGGAGTGAGGATGATTAATATTCGAAATAGATGTTAAGAGTCAAATTATTATGAAAGTACTTATGAAAGGTATGATATCAAGCGCAGTGCCTGGGGTTTGTGACCCAGGTGAATGGTTACAAGGTCATTTCACAGAAATTTAACCCTCAATATCCACTGCTCAACTCTGTCACTTAATAATTAGCATGCTGAAATGACTCACGTGGTAGGAAATACTTAACACCACACTAAGCTACATTATATAACTTATTAGAATACTTCAGCTCTATCGAGATTAGAGTATATCTATTTATATCTTCGTAGATGTCTTGCAAAAGAAAGGCAGAATACCAATTGTTTCTTTCCTAAAACCCATAGGTTGAAAAAGTGACTAAATAATCTAACTATAGCTTTTTTTGAAATATCTAGCTTAAGATGGTAACACTGATCGAGACAGAGGTTTTTTTATTTTCGAGCTAGTTGTATAGTAGTAAAAATAAACCTACAGAAACTATGATGCTAAAAGGTATCTAAACATATTTTTTCATTAATTGAAGTTTTTTAAATATAGCCCAGAAGTTACAAAAGTTATATCGATTAGACAAACATAACCTTTATGTTTCACAAACATAAACTTTGGCTGAGGCTATATACTGTTTGGTATTATTAAAATAACACAGTAAGTCTATTTATATATTAACAAAAATTGATTTGAGAAATTGATTCATGTATTTTTATGGACTCGTGCTTTTATCCATTAAAATATTGGTAAAGATAGTGTTCAGTGTACTTTACACAACGATTGTTTGTCTGTTAAAATGTCAGATATATTATTCCATATGCATTTTTCTTGGACAAAAAGTAACTTATGTTATTTTGAAAAAAACTTGTCCATCATTGCTCCATTAAGACGTGTAAAAGTTACAAACATACAGAAAGCATTATCAAATTTTGAATAAATACCTGCGTAAGGACATCCGTATAGGTAGTAGTATTAATTGGCTATTAAATTATATTAAAAATAGGAAATAATACTCAGTGGATGAGAAATATAAGGAAAGCCACAACCATATAGGACATACATATATCTAGGAAGATAGAGAAAGAGTGGCATTGGTAGATATCAAGAAATAAAGATGTCGTTTAAATTAAAATTATATTCTGAAACTGTATGATTCAACTGATAGGCCTCTTATACTATTTGAATACTCTGTTGTGCATATAATATTCAATTTAGTGTTGTATGAAATTGGCATCCGGGGGGCGAATGTTCTGAGAAACAATGATTGATGTGGGAATCTTAGACGTAGCACGCGTAGCTTCTGTAGCACTGCTACGATATAACGCTACGCCATGTTCTACGAAGATAGATTAAGTTCATTGCAATCATTTACTTATTGTTAAAAAAATATAATACTCATTACTCTGTACTTATATTAATATTGGAAATTCGAATGATATGTTTTATTCTCGCTGCGACGAATATATATAGTTTGCTTGTATTTTTTTAGTAACATAAAAAATATGGCGCAAGAAACTTTAAAATAAAAGTAAAACAGTATAATGGAGATACATTTTTTATTAATCTTCTCTCATGTTTCGTACAAACAAAAACTAAAAATGAAGCTACTTCTTATCTTGAAACCTCCAGAGGACAAATATAAAATATTGTTATAAAGTTAAAGAAAAACCTATTTATATTAACTTATTAATCAATTATAATGAATAATATATTTGACAATTTCGACATTCAAGCATCAAAGCCAAATATTTCTAGTTATAAATAAAGATTCAATTGTAAGCTACTTTGCATTCGGTGTCATTTAAAACAAAATGATCCAACTCAACGAAATTACTCTTATATTTTCAGTCTTTAGACGTTGAGCGTTTTAAAGAAATTTAGATTGGCTGTACTCGAGTCAGGTCTAAGAAGTTAATTAAGTTAGACCCGGTCGTTGTTTTTGCGGTGAAGACTGCGAGTAACCGCTTCAGACTACTTTCTACCTCTTACTCAGTTACTTGAATATGAATTAAAATGTTAAATTAACGAGAATCAACCTAACTGTTACTTTAATAGCGTAGTATTTTCGGTTTATTAATAAAATACGGCTTAAATTTGAGCTCTATTTGATTTGTTTTCTTTAAGAATTTTCACTTCTGATGTGTTGTAGTTCATTATATTCTTAAGAATTTTATCAAGTACTTAATACAGAGACAGAATCCTAAGAAATAACTGGGGATTATGACCCAGATTCGGGATTTCTTCACAATTTTAAATAGCGTTAAAACTCGGCTCTAACATTAACATATTAACTTAGCAACACAGGCCTACAACTCCAGTTTTGGTCGTTATAGTGGAGGATATAATTAATGGTTTTTAATGCAAGAAAAGCTATTTATCTTCTTTTGCCGCTTCAAATTGTTTAAGTTTATTTTGCTGTATGTTTAAAAAAATATGTAATTGCTGTTGGAAATGATGAGGAAGCGTAATGTAAAGTAATAAATAATTTATTGCATACCAATGAGAGAATTTTACAATGAATACTTAAAATTACTATAAGACTAATCAGCATGCACAGGCGGCGTTATCACTAGGAGTGATCTCTTACAGGCCACCTTGTCGTAAAAAGTAAAAGAGTATGTAAAAGGTAGTGCATAACAGCTAGCGATTGTATTATTTACTACATTTACACAAATGTATATACATAAATACTACACTAATAAATATACTATAATATAAAATAATACAATATAATATATCTATATTTTATACTATAACAGAATATACATATATAAGAATAACAATACATAATACACTAGATTAAAGCAGATATTACTTATTGTTAATTTTTTTTTTTTTTTTGCGATTGGCCTAAATCTCACCTGATGTTAAGTGAAGATTAGGCCGAAGATGGAGCTCGCTTTCCCGTAAATAGCCTATTCACTCTTTTTTTAAAGATTCCCAAGTTGTATGTTTGAGGAAACACAGACGAGGGGAGAGAATTCCAATCCTTAGATGTGCGCATGAGAAAGGAAGCTGCAAAGCGCTTCGTGCGAACTGGTGGTATGTTAACAACATAAGGGTGGAAACCCTCACCCCGCCTAGTGCTCCGATGACGAAATGGTGATGGAGGAACTAAATCGTGAAGTTCCGCAGCACACTCTCCAAAATGAATCCGGTAGAAAACCGAGAGGCAAGCTATTTTGCGGCGGTGTTCAAGACTCTGGAGCTTAGACTCAGTCAAAATAGTGTCGCAGATCAGCTTTTTTGCACGACGCTCCACCGAGTCAAGGGCTGCCAGCTGGTACTTGGCTGAACCGTCCCAGAGGTGGCTGCAGTACTCCATACACGGACGGACTTGAGCTTTATAAAGATTAAGAAGCTGTCCAGGTGTGAAGTACTGCCTAACCTTGTTTAAGATCCCAAGATTTTTTGCAGCTGTTTTTGCCTTAAACTCAATGGATTCACCAAAGTTTAAATTTGAGCTTACGTGCATTCCTAAGAGCTCAAGATGGTTGGTGATCGGTACAGATACATTTTGGAAAGTAGGAGTTAAGTTGAAGGGACTCCGTTTAGCGGTGAATAGACACGCCTGTGTTTTGGTGGCATTAAACTTGACCAGGTTGGCATCGCCCCAATCGGACACAGCCCTCAAGGTCAGATCAATTCGCTCTACCAAGAACTTTCTAAGAGACTGGGTCTCACCACTACTAGCCTTTGCGCTAGATACGTATCTATCTACAACTGTGCTGTCGTCTGCGTACCCAAGTATACCGGGCTTAAGCAGATCGTTGATATGCAGCAAGAATAGAGTTGCAGAGAGGACAGATCCCTGAGGTACACCGGCGTTTATTGCCCTTAGATCTGACGAGCAGCCATCAATTACTACTCGTATCGATCGTTCTTTCAGGAAATCAGCGATCCAGCTACAAAGGCCAGAGGGAATTCCATATGAAGGAAGCTTACTTAGGAGGCTATCATGCCAGACTCTGTCAAATGCCTTGGATATGTCAAGGGACACCGCGAGAGCTTCGCCGTGCTTGTCCAAGGCTTCGCCCCAAATGTGTGTGGCATACACAAGAAGGTCCCCAGTAGACCGGCTTTGGCGAAATCCATATTGCCAGCTACTGAGAAGGTCATTTTGTTCTAGGTATGCAAGGACCTTGTTGTTTAAAACACGCTCCATAATCTTGCATAGGATGGAGGTGATTGGTCGATAGTTGCCAGGGTCAGCACGACTCCCCTTCTTTGGCACAGGTTGCACATTTGCAAGCTTCCAAGACTTTGGAACTAGACCAGTCTTTAAAGAGAGGCGGTACAGGCGCGTCAGAACCGGAGACAACTCGGGAGAACATTTTCGCAACACAATTGCTGGTATTCCGTCCGGACCACTGGCTTTATTCACGTTTAGGGTGTTGAGCGTTTGGAGTACCTCTTTTTGCCGGATGGTAACAAGGGGCATAGTAGTGTCGCAGCGAGGTACAGATGGTGGTGTGGCATTTTTTACTTCCAGACGTGAATTTTCCGCAAAGAGACTAGCAAACACATTGGCTTTCTCTTCTGCGGAGTGAGCTAGCGATCCATCTGGTTTAAGCAGTGGGGGCAGCGTGGAGTGGCAGAAGTTCGTCTCAACAGATTTGGCGAGGGACCAGAACGCTTTACTTCCAGAAGGATATGATGCAAGTCTGGATCCGATTCGCCGTACATGGCGAAAACGAGCTTTCTTAATAACCTTTTTGTAGGACTTGGCAGCGGTATTAAAGGCTTTCTTCTTTTCGGCTAGATCCGAAGATTTCCGATTACGGGCATCAGTCCACGCTAGGTAGGCCAATTGTTTTTGCGCCTCAGCGCTAGCACAATCGGCACTAAACCACGGACGAGCTTTGATACCAAGTGACACGTCAGAAAATGGAATGAAGTATTCCATAGCCTGACGGATCACTTCAGTAACACTTTCCGCGCAGCACGACGGGTCATCTGAAGAAAAACACACTGGCCGCCAAGGATATGATGCAAAGAAATGCCGCATCTCATCCCAATCTGCCGACTTCTATCGCCACACCCGTCTGGTTCCCTTAGGGCTAGTGTCAGGCGGGGAGTGGTTAGACACAGATTTCACCAGACAGTGATCCAAGGTTCCCAACGGGGATGCTACTGATATAGAGTACCTATCTGGATCGGTGGTTAGCAGAAGGTCCAAGCAATTAGGTGTGTGGCCGCTAACGTCCGGAATCCTAGTGGGCTGGTCTACCAACTGAGAGAGATCTAGCGATAAAGCAAATTTGCGCGCTTCTCTCCCAGCATGGTTGGTTAACTGGTATGGGAACAACCACTCCTGGTGGTGGGCGTTAAAGTCCCCCAGAACAACTAACTGCGCACGTGGATATCGTCGTTGGGCCATGTCCGCAGCATCGCTAAGATAATCAAACAACCTGGTCGTCTCACGGTCACCGCTGTGCGACCGGTAGACAAGGGAGTAAAGTATTTGCTCCACTCCCGTGTCCACTAGTATCCATAGTACTGAGAAACAAGGGCTTTCAAGGTTTCGGAGGCGTTGACAGCAGATGTCATCGCGGGCATACACACAGACTCCAGCGCGAAGCTTAAAATTATGCTCCAGGGTGTACCCTGGGTAGCAAAGATAAGCCGCGTCTGAAGGACATCCGATCTGCGTCTCGGTGAGGCAGAGCAAGTGAGGCCTTTCAGTCTCAAGGTGATGGTGGACTGGATCGAGATTAGAGTGCAGACCTCGAATGTTAGAGAGGTGCACTTTTATCGAGAGGACGTGCTTCCGCTGTTTATACTTGTTTCTCCTGAAGACTTTGTTCATGGTATTTAAGGTGAATAGGCTGGGGAGTAAGATAGAACGAGATGCTGTAGAGCTAACCTAGCAGCACACAAGGAGTACCGCACTGAAGAAAGCCTGGCCTGGAGACTGCGGGGACGCCCGAACCCCCCCGAAGGTGTCTACCGGGTCCTCTCTTCCAGTCGCCAACTGGCACGGTAGCGCACCCCAGGATTTTTCGCAGTTGTGTGTGGCAGCCGTTTATGGGTGGCGAACCCACTACTTGGGCCCCCTACTACCTACGGTCGGCCAGCGGAGCACCGTGCTTCGGATCCCGCTACCCTCCACGACCAGGCACTCGATGCAGCAAACTTAGGGCGCTGAAACCGCAACGCAACTGCAGCACAACTGTTCAGACCCGTCCTTCCCGAATGGTTACTCCGAACAACACGCCGGAACACGACCGAAGTCGTTTGGCGGCATGGCTTTGATTCAGAGGGTGGTAACAAGCCACGGCCAAAGCCTCCCACCAGAGAGTGGTGCTGGGTTACTCGACTCTTACGAGATGCTCTCCCAGCGGCAGAGGGGAATAGTATTCTAACCCGTCCCCTCACGGGTAAATTAATAATATTGTTAATACTTAAATGTTAATACTTAAATAATATTGTTTCAAACGACGTTTAAACATTTCAAGTAATGTCGAGTGTCGAATATCATATGGCAATTCATTCCACAATTCCACGTCAGAATGACAAGGGGGAAACTTTAATTTATTATCACGTTGTGATCAGAGTTGCAGGTTAGTGTGAGCATTACTAGCTAGGTACGTGAACCGATCTCTATAATAGACGGGAGAGTTAGGCTGGGAGAGTAAAGTGTATGATAAGGAAAGTGCGTGGAGATTGCGTCTGAGTCGAATTGAAAGCCATTTCAGTTGAGACCTGTATTCAGAAACATGATCATATTTTCTGAGACCAAATATGAATCAAATGCATAAATTTTGCAGGCGCTCTAATTTATCAAGTAACCCCTGGTCTAGATCTAGATACGCTATGTCAGCATAATCTATGATGGGTAGAAGGAGAGTGTTAGCAAGGGTAATTTTGATGGGGAGAAAATTCTTACACTTCTTTAAGTATCCAATAGTAGCGAACACTTTTCTACTAATATTAGAGATTTGGGGGCTTCCAAGACAGTGTACTATCTATAGTTTTTTACAGTATCTTCATAATTCAAAGGAGTACTCTCAAATAATACAGGTGGTATGTTATATTGAATGTTAAGATTTGATTTCAGTTTAGAGCTACCGATAATAGAAACCTGAGACTTAGCAGCATTATCGTTAAACCATTAGATTTGCTCCATGCGCTGATATTGCCAAGATTGAAATTCGTTCGTTCGTCAAAAGTGAAGGTCTATAGCACAAGCAATATCTTCTATCAGCGTTGTCACATAAATCTGTAAGTCATCAGCGTAGAGATGATATGAGACAGATAGTAATTCGGCTACAGTATTTATGAACACAGAAAACAGAAGCGGGTAGAGTATTCCACCTTGTGGGACTCCAGCTCGGAGAGAACAAGGGGTTGAGAATTTGTTATTAACTCTAAGGCACTGCTGACGATCATATAAGTACGAGCGGATCCAGTTGACGACATTTGTAGAAATATTGAGATTCTCCAATACCGCAAGAAGTATTTCAAAGTCAAGCGTGTTAAATGCATTAGAAAAATAATAAATATAAGGAAGAGTTCCTTTATCTTAGTAGTAGTCAGGAGTTTGAGAGGTAGACGACAGTGTCTATGTATAGTAAAGTAGAAAGGTATTTTAATCCTGCTCCTGGATAGCTAGCCCCAGGCATTGCTCGGCCTTAGATTGTATGATAGTGATTTTTGAGTGTTATTGTGTGGTAAAGCTCCCGTATAGATTACTACGTACTAATTTACGTAGCTAATTTGGTTTTTTGTTAGAAGCATATAATATATCATCTTCAAAAAAAATTAAAACCAAAATCGTATATATAGTGTGTGTGTATGTATATATTTTTTTGTTTGTGTGCGTGTGTGAATGAGTGAGTGTGTGTATGTGTTTTCGGAAAAGGTTTTTAAGAATAATCCTATATAGACAATATGCTTTATGAAAACATTTTTGAAACTACTAGTGTTATTATAGATACAAATTATATGTAATAGAGTTAAAATAGAAAATTAAACAGTGTGAATTTCAATTTCTATCAGTATGAAACTAATGTGGGACATTCACAGTATTTGCAGAGTTTACACTATGTTAACAAAATCTAAATTCTCGAGGTCGAGTATTTCTAATTTGCTGCAGCATACCTGTTGTCTAGAATGGTATGTTTTAATAATTTACTTAGATATTTTGTTTTGGTATTACAAATGTTTACCATTTTATGTATTTACTAATCCTTAAGGTAAAAATAACCAAACTTATGTTTTTAAATTTCAATTACGCTTTTCTACAAGAAGAGTACATTTGACTCATTAAAATTTGGTCAGACAGTAAATTTATTTGAAGCAACCACCAGTTTGGAAAACGGTTAACTCTTGAGAAGAGCTGGAAATACTGAGTGTATGCTTTATATATCAGCATTTTTTGATTCGACTCTTGAGTAGTTATGGAAATTATAGAAATTTCACTATAATATACATAGCTATGATGAAACTATTTAAATTAATAAAATCCTAAAATACCATGCATATTAACCTTATCTTCATAAATTAAAAGAATTAACTAAACCTGCAATTCTTAACCAAAAAATATGAGAACTCAGAACAAAGCTAACTGATTTGTATGGATTCATTTCAACATTTATTTGCCAAAAATTCTTCTGTGATTGTTCTGTCTTTTTGATAATTAGCTTCTTTAAAAATAATGTAGTTTCAAAATATTTCTATTCAAATATTTGTGTGAATGCCGTTCACTTTAAAAGCGTCCAGAATATATTCAAAAATTCCCGCATTTATTAAGCCCGTTGATGGATGTACGTAGGTATTTTTTTAGAAAAAGAATATAACAAACAGACTGGCTGTGCCTTTGACCTGAATACGGTTGCATACTGCCGCGTGCCGCGTTCCAACTGAAGCAAGTTTTAGCAAAATTAACATATGCATGAAATTAGGACCCGTTTTCATTAGGGCTCACAGATTATATATTTAGTATCTGAATT
Source organism: Limenitis camilla (assembly GCA_905147385.1). Classification (NCBI taxonomy): domain Eukaryota; kingdom Metazoa; phylum Arthropoda; class Insecta; order Lepidoptera; family Nymphalidae; genus Limenitis; species Limenitis camilla. Next base: position 5,824,355 of record LR990245.1, on the reverse strand, counting down.
GAACTTCGTTATACAAGTTTGTTGTCTAAGATCTTCACATTTATAGGAGCTACACTGCGTCTCCACCGCTCGATCTTTATCAACTTTAAAATATCTTTTAAATAAGATGAAACATTATGAGGGTAAGATTTTACTAACCTCTATGATAAATCAGTATTTACTCCACGAAATTACAATTCCAACTATCGCAGATCTATTGTGACAGCTTTACATATTATAGAGTCGAAAATATTCCCATTTTTATATAGAAACCACTAAGCAATCAAACCATTATCCTGTTAACAGTGTAGTTACCAATTAATATCTATTAAATAGTTTTTTATCTAAATATACTAAATATTACTTATAAAAGAAAATAAAGTCTGCGTAAAATATAATAATTCTGTTTATTGTAATTCTACAAATCTGTTTAATTAACTGTATCTAATTTTTCAAGAAATTAATATTTGTGATCTAATACAATTGAAATCACTAATGAGATGCACTTTGCACATATTTAGTACAGGTATCATTCTACATTTCAAGGGATGAAGATAGAGGAAAATTAATAAAACAAATAATAATTAATTTAAATAATATGAAACGCCTAACAATTTATTATAATCTCAATACCAAACCGTATTGATTTCCACTCAAGATTTTGTATCGGCTCATCGTAATGCAAACGGTGCTTCGCGCCCTAAGTGGCGGACGGGTAATATTGAGCAATAAATAACAACTAACAGGCCCCGTATATTGCAGCGGAATACAGGAATAACGGAATTATATTTGTTCACACGAATATCTAGCTGAATTAACTACTGGGAAATGGCCAATGAAACACACATCAAAGTACCAAGGATCATAGAAATCGCACCTACTTCGAGAACAACGTAATAAAAACACTATATAAGTACAATACAGAATATTAAGAAATTGCAGTAGCTTTCTCTTAATAAAACACTTACAAGGAAACGACTCACCTGATATTTACTGCAGAAGAAATAATATTTAAGAGATGTAAAGATATATATAAAGGACTATATGCATAATGATATAAACTTTTAGTCGTTTGAAAATACTATGTCATAACCCAAAAGAAAACTGTTTTAGAAATTAAATTATTAACACTATAGCTCGTTAACAGCTACATACAAGACTAATAAAGGAATGAATTATTATTTTATATAATATCTCTATAGAGGTCATAATAGTTTGCACAATAAGTAAAGTAATTTACACAATAATAAAAAGTAAAATAAGTATCATGTATTAATTTGCAAGACCTAGTAACTTATTGGGCAAGTTACACAGTTGCCATTACATAATAATTTAGTGTTAAGACTAATATTTAGTGCTTTAAAATAAGTGTCATCAGTAAATAGCAATTTAGAACCTAGGCTTCTCATTCGTCGAGACGCTACACTCAAAGATATAAACTTAAAAATAACAAATTGAGTCTTAAAGGCTACATAAATTACGATAAGAAGGTAAAAAAAAACACTAGATTTCGCTCTGTCGGTGCGTAAATTATATAAGAGAAATAAACTAATTTTTTATTTTATTAAAACGCTAATTTATCATAGAGGCTCTAGCCATAGATGCTCTGTTACCGTATACAAAGTTCAACTAACTTTTTAAGCCTTTGCGTATAGTATATATACCTAGTTACTACTGTAGTTCGTACAAGTTCTGACAGATGACGCAACATTTAATTGTACATAAAAAAATGTTAAGATACACATATAAAATCGTCATGTGAACGTATTTTTAGAATGAGTATTATTACCAATGAACTAAACTCGTTACTAATTTGGGAAACGAGAATTAGCTTGTATGCTAATGTGACAAGTAGAATAAATATGGAAGTTTATCTATATTAGTTGCTCTATAAACTTATTACAAAATCTAAAAGGAATCAAAAGGTTACCTTGCTATAATCCGCGGCAATCTGAACAACCAGAGTCGTTTGGTACAACCCAGAAGAACACCCTTCCCACATAAAAGTGAGACGCGCGAAACCGAACCAAGACACACCACACAACCTGACACACACCACGGCCTGATTCAATTCAATATTACAAAATCATAATCCCTCACTCACTACTGGATATAAAGGATTCAACTGGATCCAATACCTCTTTTTGAATTTCTTTTCATCGTCACTTTACCATTCCAGCATCATTCATCCAATTTCCACTTACGATTTCCGATGCTATGATACGAATATTAACCCGTGAAGGGATGAGATAGAATACAATTCCCCTTTGCCGCTCTGCCGTGGGGATCTGTTCCCCGACTGTTTTGCGACCACCAGCATGCGAATCAGACCGCCAAGTGTTTTTGACGCGTTCCGGTTACGCCGCATGTGGACCAGATCTCTCTCTCGCATCCTATTGATGATGCGGTTCTAATGAACTCTGGGTATCTTAAGGTCCACTGAAACCGTAACATTCTTCTCTTCGCTCCCCTTCCTAACTCAACTTTCAAGGTGGCAACGCATCGGCAAAACAAGACATACTCTCTAGTTTTGCCGATGTCCATGTTCGACGGGGGCCACTTTCCGTCAGGTGGATCGTTTGCTCGTTTATCCCTTATCTATCATAAAAAAATGCTTAAGATATTTTGATTACGAAGTTCTTCTATAATACTAGTGATAGCCTAGTGGTTCAGACATGGGTATCTCTGAGTTATGTGCAATTATATCCGCACTAGACCAGCCTTGTGGACTATGGCCTAACGGAGGGAGTTCAATCTGAGGAGGAGACCCGGCTCAGCGGGGAGTCATTAATAAGTTATGATGATTAATTTCTTCTATAAATCTCTTCATTTCTAATCAAATAATATGATTAAAGCAGAGCTACTCCAGACATAGCTCCATCGTCTGCTGAGTATCCTCTGAGTTACTTCTTTATGAGTCTGTTTTGTCGTAGCCTGTTAATGTGTCTTTTGAATATTTTATCACAATATGATATACAAAAATTCAGCATGTGATCAACAAAAATAAGGTATAAGTACAGTAGTTAATTCAGTTTTCAAATAAAAACTTGCAATTTAATGTTTATTCATATCAAAATGTAAAAAAAACAACCTAAACAAAAATGTATCACTTTGAGTCCTCAAAGTGCTAAATCTTTTTATAATAAAAAGCACTTTGCAACGAAATTATGATCATTTGGTATAAAAATCGTGATGAAAGTTCCGAGCCACTCCGCAACCGTCATTATCAAAAGGAAAATTCCTTCGGTGAAAATTGGGTAATCGACGCCCTACAGGGCTTAATACGGTTGATATTGCGCCTTGAGTGAGTTGAGTGCTAGTGCGGTGTCACACTCAACTAGTTAAAATAAATGAGCTATGAATAACGTGACCATACGTCCTATTTTGTACGGGACTATTCCTTTTTTGGTTGTCTGTTACGTTGTCCCTAAAACTGCAAAATAGTCCGAAATCGTCCGAAAATTACCGCGAGATCGATGTAACTTAGAGTTCTATGAAAATCAGTTTTAGTTGTCAGTTCTAAAGGCGATATTGATAACTAATACGAAATATTAAATAAATGGCAAGGACTTATACTTATATTTAAAAAATGTATTTCTAAAAAAAACATATAATTTTGAATAATTTGTTTTATCTAAACAATATTACATAATGTATTATCATTATATTTCAATATTTATCATAAACCGATGTCCCGTTTTGAGTAAAAGTGTGGTTACGTTATATATGAAAGGACTATTCCAAAGGATTACTTATTATTTGTTAGTATTTTTATCCTAAATTTCATCTTTATTACAATTTACAATCTTTTCTGTACTCAATTTCTCGTCCAGATAAACTAGATTAGGTTGTGAAATTTTTGGATGCTAAATTAAGTTTTTGCTTGCTTATCTCGTACAGTGAAATTAGATAATAACTACTAGTATGTTTAGGGTCTTATAAAAGAGTCAATTTATTTTCTTAATTGTTTTAGGTAATTGAATTAGGTATCCCCTCTATGGAGCAAGAATACTCTAAGAAACTCATTGCCTCGATACAATATAACCTGATAGCTCTGAGGCAGTTTGACAAGTGATTTCATGCAGTCAATATTGTTTATAGTTGTGCTAATAATGTAGTTTAGTGTCATGGTGTTAGACCCTTTATAGAAGATCATTTAAATCTATACGTACTTTACTCAGTTTAATCCGAGTGTTTTGATGATAATGACTCTAGAAGTCAAAAGCTCTAGACTTTACTCGGTTTTCTGTCTAAATGTACGTTTTGCCGTACAGAAATAGGTCATACCCTCTCAGACTTCTGATAGACCATGGAATTTGTAAATAAAATAATAGTAATAAAAACGAGTAAACAATGGAAAAATGATTAATCTAGGCTATAATTAGTAACTCAAAGAGTTTATGCTTAGCTTAATTGTCTTTTAATTTCAGTGTATTTATAAACGTTCCACTTTTAATAACATGAAAAGAATTCTGTTATAATCCGCTTTACTAGATTATAGAAATGATCTTCAAAGTATTTTTAATATCTTATTAATTATACTTTCTATCTATATTCATTAAATAGTATATAAAGCCCTTCATAAATTGTGATGAGCATACTTATGCTTAAAGTAATGACATTGACATTTGATGGTTTTCTTATGGTTTTCACATTTAACAATTTTGTACTTTATCTACGAGGCTATCGGAGACTTTAACCACAAGTGTTTTTTTAAGGCAGTTAAGGGAAAAACGACGATGGGGTTGTCGGGGTCGATATGAAATCAAATAAAAATACTTTACTCAATTTTTTTCAATATTTTTGGTTTGCAATATTTTCAAACGTATTTTATTTTTCGTTTTTATTTGTATCTAATCTAATAGACGCAATTTTTTTATATTTAGAATTTTTTCAATTCTTTTGATAAATAACTTAAGCTCGTAAATACAAACCTAATGAAAGAAGTCTTATCGATCTATACGATATAATAAATACAGAAACGTTAGTAAGCATTTAAATATTATAAATTCCATTAAGAAAGTAAGAGATAAAATGGCAAACACATAAAATATTTCAATTACGAGATAGTACCTCGACTGCGGATAGTACAGAAGACGTTTAGCTTGCTCCTTTTACTTCCGTTCTCATAGACTATAATAGTGGCAAAGTAAAATGTAAACCAACAGTTCCTTTAGCTATGTACTAACAAAAAGTTTAAAAATAGAATGAATTCTCTTAAGAGTTTCTAGTAACTTCTATACAAATAATATTTTGCTTTAACAACTATAAACTGGCGAAAGTTGTCTAAAGGAATGATGTTCAAACACTTTTTTAATTTTAAAACATTTCTACAGCGTGATGATGAAATTTTTTTTGAATATATTTTCTAGATACAAATATTGATGTAATACATGATATAGTAAAATTGTTAGCCTCTGATTTTATCATCAATCTCATATAAAATTAAATATACTTTTAATGTTAACTTGTGTAGTAGATTAATGTAAATTATAACAATGGAAATTGCATTACATTTTTAATTTGAAATACTACCTATTTCTGATCAAAATTATAATAAATTCGCTTAAACATCTCGCTCTCGCTTATTCTTATACATAAAACAGTCTACATCTCCTCTCACATTAAAGCATAATAAATACAATATATTTTGACTATAATAGAGTCTCCTCTCACAGTAAACTTCTTTCTCTTCTTTTCGTATGTCCCCACCACGAGGTAGAGGGCCAACACAAAGCTTCGCCATTCCTCTCTGTCCTGGGTCTTTATTTCGCTCCTTTATTAAGCCAATGGATTCTTCTTATCTTATCTTAAAATATTAAAGTTTGATTGTGTGACTTTTTTATTGATATTATAGTTGGCAATTAGGGTGTTTATAAATATCTTAGGATTAATAATATATATTATTGACAAATGTAATATTTTAGTATGTTTTTAAATTTAAAGTTTTGTATGGAAATTTATGTTTTGTTCATACAGTTTACGTCTCGCTTGGAACATGAAATTAAATTCTTTAAATGTAACCGACATTCAGTTTTAATTTTTTCAGGCGTCTATCCACTACACAATATGTAGGGTAAAGTTGTTTTCATTCTTCAAAAAGCGACCGAGTTAAACGCCGCACTCATTTTGTAAATTGTTTCATGGTACAGAAAAAAGGAAGTTCTCATCAAGGAAAGTTTTATAACGTATTTAGTAAATTGAGATGAAGGTCGAGAATAATCTACCTTAACGATGGAGCTGTAACGAATGACGGTAACTACTGTCCGAATTTAAAAATGGGAATTCAATTATAAAGAAATAAATTCGTAATTTACGTTTCATTGGAATACATTTCGTGTTTTCTTTGTAATACTGTTTCAATTTCAGTAATTAATAATTAATTGATAGTTATTATACTTTGCTGTGCATTCTATGTGATTTAAAGCAGTTTGAGAAATAATTTTATGAAGTGAACATTGTTTAGTTTAGTATGATAGTTTTATTACTTAGTTTGTTTAAATGTTAAGTGGTGGAACCTAGCCTTGGAAGATGACGATATTTTAAGTTATATTAAGGAGCTCGGATAAACTTCATCTTGGTCACAAGCCCCTGGCACTTCTCGACTTCCTGGCTAATATGTATAATTTCAGCATGCGATGGCCCAGTGGTTAGGTTCAGATTTTTCTGAGTCATGAGTGTTTAAAGAAATTAAATATCACTTGCTTTAACGGTGAAGGAAAACGTAGTGAGGAAACCTGCACTCCTGAGAGCTCTCCATGTTCTCAAAGGTGTATGAAGAACTTGGCCAGCGTGGTGGACTATGGTCTAATCCCTCTCTCATTCTGAGAAGGAGAACCGGTTGAGCAGTGGGCCATTAACGGGTGATGATGATGAAGATATAATTTTGTGTTGTATAGCTTACATAGATTAAGTTTAACTTTGATTATGAAAATGTTTTCTAAAAAGACGTCTACAAAAAATACAATCTTTTAAGATTAAACTACTAATTTAATTAAGATAAACAATTAAGAGTTTAACTACTAAAAGTTGCGACGAAACATTTAATGTAATAGGATTTTAATCTTTAACTTCGTCTCGGTAACAATATATTGTTTTGCTACTGTTCCTTGCAGTTGGAAATATTACAAACTTAATAGAAAGATTAAACTCGTACAGTTAGTTTACTTGAGTCAGAAGATTTTTATGATAAAAAATTTTAGACTCAGTATGATTGAATAAACATTTACTAGTTGTAATTTATGAATGCGACTGATCATCAGGGAAGGCCTGGTACCACCTGGTAACACTAAACTACAATACTTTGGGCTATGTCGGCTTAAGAGTCCGAGTTAGACTGCCGAGTAATTGAAGGCTATCGAAAGTATGAGTAACACAAATCTTTATACAGCACTACAGTAAAGAGTTAGACCACAATGACTGCACAAAAAACAGCCGCCCCAAAGAGATTTCAGCCTAAACGTTATTTGGTTCATCTCAACACAAGGCAATACAACAGTTCGGGCAACAAAGCAAAAATCCATTACGATAGCTCTCACAATAAAATTTCTCGTAGGTTTTACTTAAAAGAGAGTTACTTAAATAAATACGATGAAAGTCGGTATAAAAACCTTTTGAAGTAGTACGCGATGATCTCGCAAAGCGTCTTTGAAGGAACAAAATTAAAATTCTTGTCGGAATATTTTACAAACAAGTACCTATTATGCTTTTATAAGATGATAGGAATATACGGAAGTAAATAATCTTTTGTATACATTAAAGCAGCAAACGTATAAAAGTCAAATGGATTATAGGTCAATGACTAGGATTCAAATTTTTGTGTTTAAGTGTTTAATAGCGACTAGCATTCTTTAAAAAGAACGATTGTTTTAAAAGTTAAGAACTACATAATATTAATAAAACTCTAATTTAAAACAGTCACCAAGTATCCATATCCACACATGAGGAGTTTCACATTTCACATTAAATAAAGATGAAAGAGAAATAACTTTTAGTTTCATTTTAGTGTCTATTCTGTATGAAATATGCAAATTTTTCTACATTATTACATCGTAATTGTTATATATTGTTTGAGTGTGGCGTGTTTGTCGCAAAAGCCAGAGCTTCACGACACGTCTAATTAGGGTTTTGTTATAATTAAGCCTTTGCTTAACGCCGCATTGCATTTTCCCTCTATTTTATACAATATGGTTGCTGTGATTATAAAATAAGAGCATAGATATTATAGTTATTTTGACATAGCACAACTTAAAAGTGTATAGGGCAAAAGATTCCGGATCCAAAAATACGAAAAAAATTTGCTCAAAGACGCTGAAATAATTAAATTTTATTTGTAATTTAATTTAATAATATAAAGATGAAAAACATCAGTCAATTTAAACAAAAATGTATATTTATCCTTGTTACTAAAGTTAATGTAATTTAAAAATATAGAAAAATAAATGTATTGACATTGTCAAAGAAAACAATGCTAATGTAATGTATGTTTACATTATTACGATAATCTATGAAATATTGGTAGACAAAACAAAAATATATCTATTAATGTGTACCTGTATATTATTGGTATAAATTCCTGATTATTACTTGCCTGGTTGTAACACCTTTAACTATTTCACAGTACTTTTAGTTATTGATTAGATGTACTACAAAGACAGATAAACACTACAAATCCTATGTTTTAAACATGCTTTAAAAAAGGTAATTGAGCGGACAACGTAAATTAAAGAACGTCAAGTTGCCTGCGATTTCCTGAACTAAAGATTTCCTGCTTTTTTCATCCGGTTACAAAAGCACGGAGATATCTTTATTGTTCAAATAAAGGCGTCGTTTCTTGCTTATTTTATTGTTGTACTGTATTGTAATGGACTTTAACGATTTGAATGAAGATTTGTATGTCTGTTAAAGTATAAATAAAATATTTACTCTACATATCCTAGAGCTTGTGAAATGGGGTTATTTATATTTAAAAGGGTAAATTTTTAATCTAATATAAAAGTAGTCACTTCTCAAATATATAAAAAATTAACTTAATAAATGTCTGTATATAGAAGATTTTAAAAAAAAATTTAGTAGTCTTTATAGCACCAATAGAAGCTTAAAATTTTTTTTTATATGTTTGTACAGCCATGAGACAAAACTCCTTAACGGAGTTGGATACGGTTTTTACAGTTATATAAATACAGGGGCGGCTTTATGTATAGTGCAGTGTATGCGTTGCACACGGGCGCCGCGGTTTAAAGGTCACCGAGCGCCACTGTCAAAATCTCGAGCCGAAAAAAATCGAGCCTGCATTTACAATGTAAATATTGCTTCTTCGTTCACTTCTATCATCGTCAACGAAGCCTTATATCGAGGTAGAGCCAAATGGTGAGTATTCGTTTTTTTAGTATCAGGGGTTAGAGTGTTGATTGCACATGGGCGCTACTTCGGGTAAAGACGTCATAATATAAATTTGTTATAATATATTTATAATATAACACATGCGATTCCTAAATATACGTTTAAATCGCTTTATAAATACCTATACGAGATGCGGACAATATTAGCTTTGAGTCTTTGTGAGTTGACAGCCGTAAAGCGGTGACTGAACCTCTATTGTGACGGACCACATAAATATATCTACATTCTACATCGATAAGATAGGCTTATAAAGAGACGAGATTTTACTGGCATTTAATAGAAGAAAAGATTTTATTTTAGATCTAAATTTCATTTACGAAACGGTTGAATATTCATAATATTATGTACCTTGTAAGGGGGGTAGGCATTTGGTATTAACCAATTACTTCCCAAGCAATTTGGAATTTACCATTGAAAGATTTGACAAGATAAAATATAAATCGTGAAAATCTATACATAATATGGTGTCCTAAAATAGGACAATGGAAAGAAATAGGTTAATTTCAGCAATTAAATATTTCGGCAAGTAAAGAACAACTATCATTAGCTAAAGTAATAGCAAAAGATGTTAACGACGCTGTATAATCATCCTCTCTTTCTCACTCCTATACACAAAACGACCTACATGTCTCTCTCACTCGTAATGTCAGCATAGTTTAATAAAACACAGTAAAAACTAAATATACTCGTTAAAATAAATCAATTGGTATTTCACTTACAGATTATTAAAAATTAACTTTTAAAAATGCAACCTATAACTGAAACTTTGAGTAGTGTGTAACTGATTAACTGTTGGGCAATTACCTTACTTTATTGTTGCTATTATATTATATTCATTTTGATAATTAATGTAGACCTTTATAAATAATTTAGATTTTGGTTGCAAGTCCAACGCAGTCATCCAGGACTTTACTCATCATCCATGAAATTTTAAGATGATTGTTATAAGAATAATCCATCTGATAATAATAGTTATTTTTATCCTGAATGAATTAACTGTTCAAATAAATATAAAAAATAGTACATTCTGTCATTCACTATTGTAGTAGGTGTAATTACTGACTTGCAAAAAAACCTGACACAGAGGACAGGAATCTTAAAATCTGAAATTCCTTTATGTCGGTTTCATTTAAAGAATTTAATTTCGTGTCCACTGCAAGCGAGACGTTTTAGAAAAATTCTTTTATACTTAACATTTTCAGTGAGCAATTACACTACATTACCAGAATTTTGTTTTGTTTTTGCCACTGGTAACAGCGTTGGTGAAACGAAGTTAAAAAGCTTGTTTCATATTCCTTTAGTCTCTTATAATTTAAATAATTTATTTTCCTGCTTAACCGGATAATGATATCTTGCTGGTTTTACAAATTATTAAATGACATTAAAATACTCTAGGAAAAGCTTCTTTTTATTAAATCCACTTGTCTTGATTTGTACAATTGTAAGAAGAAAAAGAAAACTTTTGAACATCTTTGAGTTTAAATGACATCAACCCAGTAAAAAATGTATTTTAAACAATGTTAATAAATTAAATATTTTTAATTTGAGTTAAATCGATTTACTTTTATCTGTTTTATATGATTCTAGAATAAATATTTCACTCACACACAAAAAGAAGGACTTGTGTGTATACTTTGGATTTATTTATCTTAGAAAATTATTTCCAATTCATATTTCATAAGGAAACAAGGTAAAACGTTTATACATAGTTATAAAATATGAGAAAAATATATTTATATTTTTTATCTTTCATATTAATCTCCATAAGGCTATTAATAGGAGCCAATAATTTTTTGAATTTGTTTGTATGTGCATTACGCAATAACTACTGGACGAAATTGGCTAAAATTTTGTGCTTACAAAGTTTTTAATCCCAAAATTAACATAAAAACTGGTATACCTCACAATGCAACGTATCTCCGTATATTTATACATATTTCTACGAGCTCAATTAATGCAAGTATACTTATAAAAATATATAAAAACATTACATTCCATAACTATATCTTTAATTTATCGAGACAGATATAAATGTATAGTGTGGACGACAGAAAAAATATAAAGTTAAAATATATAGTCAGTAGTGGTTCCTCCTACCGCATAATTTAATTTCATGTTTGCGCCAGACGAGATAGCTAAAAGATTTTTTCTCTTAACATTTTATTTGTTCGAGCTGCAATTACACTTTATACTCGTAGAACTTTGTTGCTTTAACACTTTTTTCCATTTACTCGTAACATTTCTCTGACTTGAAAGAGTAACTACCGAGTTCTTTCCTTTTCTTTAAAGAATACACATTCCTATGTTAAATGAATTAATTAGTATTGTTTTATTCATTTCTCTGTTTTAAATTTAATATCTTTTTTTATCAGAAATTACATTTAATTATAAGATGAAGTACTTCAATGATGTAATTTTGCTTCAGGCAAGATGTATAGGATGCCAGACTAATAACAATCTAGAATCTTTGCGGAAGAAAATAAAAATAGAATAATTTCCATATTAAAATGTTATGCATCATAGTTTCGGATATTCTCATTAGTTTAGATAAAAATTTATCATGAATAATTCTGTTTGTTTTTAAAAACCTTATTAAAGTCATTTGGTTGTAAGGGATCCGTACCTTAAAAGGAAAAACTCTTTATAGGATCGCTTAGTTGTCCGTCTGTCTACCAGTGTGTCATGACCCTTTTTCTCAGGATCAGGTGGAGGTATCAAGTAGAAATTAATATCAAATACTCAAGCCTACGGTCCCTTGCGGCTGGCAAAAAATCAAACTTCTAAGTCCATTCATTGAAAAGATATGACTGTTAATGTGGTCACTTACAAAATTATAGAGTACTTCCTGGTGACCTAGAAACGTATAATTTAGCATGGAGCAAGATCTCATAGCACGAGTAAAGGATGAATCTAAAGCTATTACGAGCGAATATCCTAACAACGATTGTTATTATTAAATGACAACTTCTAAAATATTTTTATCAAAGTTGGTTTTATATTTTGCAATAAATATATTCTATTGGTAAAAAATTTGAAAGAACGAACGAAAACGACTTCAAAATTATTTTAATGTAGTTCTTTTTTACTTTTTATTGCAATTTATAGAGTTTAAAGTCCTTTAATTTTTTGTTTTGTTAAAAATATTTTTCATGTTTCCTTATAGTCGTTTTGTAAGTAATTATAAATATGTCAATTGAAATATGCAACACTAATGTCGATAGTAAACGAAAATTGAAATTTGATAGTCCCTTTACTAAAATTGTACGGAACCCTCAGTGCGAGAGTTCCAAATTGGCACTTATTTTTCATGTTATCTATATATAACATGAAAAATTTTTTTTTCTAATACTAGAAGCCAAGTAGTAGACCGGTAGAACTAAGCCTATATTTCAATAAGATTTTATGTTAAAGGTAAGTCTAATTACGGCTCTCTGTCTGAAAAGGGTTCTACCTCATTGAATTCATAGTTGACTAATGTTTATTATTAATCATAAATTGTATAAAGTTACTAAAATATACAGTAAAATTACGTGTTAATGAATATTTACAGTGACAATCCATCATGGAGTAAAGTGAAATACGGTATTCCATTATTTTATTATCCCGCGTCGCGTCGGGCGTTGGATCAAAGCTGGTAAGTGCATGCCAGTTAGCAGTTCGCATTTTATCATTTTTGAAAAGCCGCTTTAATGTGTTTGCTGGTTATGGTTACTTCGTTTCAATTATCACTGGATTAATGTATAGTGCTTTGACTGTTGCTATATTGACAGATTTCGCACTATTGCTGTGAATTACGTGTACGAACCAACAAATAAAGGACAGACCACGAATGAAAACCTTTATTAATGATAAAATTAATAATGTGTACATTGCACAATGTTTCTTTAAAAGTTGAATTTAAAGCATTGTAAATTCTAACGAAAATAGAGAATACTTAGCTAATTAATTCAGGACAAGAAAGAAAAATGAAACCTTATCACTTATTCTTGGGTAACATAAAGATCGAGGTAAAGGGCCTAAAGCAAATCTAAACATTGACTTATAATTTAAAAAGTAAATATTTATTCGGCAAAAGACGTGAAATGTATTTTTAAGAAAACCTGATTTAGCAACGCAAAAGATTTCTTGAAAAGATGTATTTGTTCGATAGCTCATAAAACTTGACTTAGAGCACTAGTCCTCCAGATATATTGCGCCGTTTATTGAAAATCTCAGTTATATGCAACCCTCCATATTTGGAAACCACTTCAAGAGGATCGTATAGACTAAATTGAAACGCGGGAAACTTCTGAGGTTAAGATCCTAAAAGTCTTTCTAGTATGTGAGCATAGTAACATGTTAACATCTTTACAAGAAGTTATAGAAAACAATAAAATGTTTTGTAAAAGAAAGTATAATAAACTAATCAACTGACAAACTAGTAGCCACTGAAGAGATCTACTCATCATCCAAGTCATCATCAGAGCATCTCCAAAATATAAATGATAGTTTTATCATTCTTCACATATAAAAGTTTTATTTCGATACGACAACTAAAAGGAGGTTAAAACTATCTTATAAGATATGATTAAAGTACAATGTGAAAATGACAAAGATATTTCATAAATAAAAAAAAATTAAATACAAATTACTAGAATTCTTGTAAGCACAAAAGATGAGTACCAGGTCATATCTTCCGGCTTCATCAGCAGATCAGATTAACACAGGTCAGGTTGAGGTCACACAGAAGATTTCAACAACAACAAATACACTTTATTGTACACTATGAAACACGAACATACAACAAAATGGGCAAAGAAATACACACAACAGGCGGCCTTATCGCTAATAGCGATCTCTTCCAGGCAACAAGATGCTAGGATATCAATCCTCGGAAATATGGTAGGTGGTGCACTTGCTTAGAAAAATAATACATATGATACTATCGTAATTATATATTAATTTATACATATACTAAATGTAGTATATTTTATAAAATAATAAATAATTTAAGCTAGAAATAGAGGTAAAAATATGCAAGTTTTTACACCATTTACAGACATGTTAAAATAATAAAAAGCTGTAATCTGTAACGAGATAAAAACTATCTATGAAATGCAACGAAAATGTTATAAACTTAACTTTTTATTTCGGTGGTTAAATAAAAGAAAGCATTAGATTCTGTAACACATTTGCAAATGCATTTCTTTTCCTTCGTAAGTATATTGCGTTGAATGTTTTCTACCTTGTGGTTGTGGTTGTGGTTCGCAGAAGCACGACAGTTTGATGTTTTGTCATTTCCTTGCGATACGAGTATGCTAATGTTATGAAGACTTTTAGTTTGATTTATTATTTCAGTTTTTGTGTAAGGAAATTATATAGTTACTATATTGCTCGACGTAGAAATTGCAAGACAACCTCACGTCATTTATTTACAAAATAAATACCTTCTTTGTTCTTGTATAGTTAATTATTCTTTGTTATTATATATTACAGAGACATTTCTTTGACTTCTATTTTTATTCATTATATTTTAAAAATCGGATTTAGCTTAGTCTATCTTGTGACACAATCCTTATTTTAATCAGTAGAAATTGCTCGAAACACCCAGACCTCGAAATACTTTAATAGAATATTTTAGTGTCATAATAAAGCCTTTATTCCATAAAGTCTATATTTACTAAATTTAGTTAATACCTGGTTTAATTGTGTTTACTGTTAGTTTTGGGCAAACGTAACTAAAATAAACACGTAAATGAGTTATCAAGAGTGACAAATAAAATATTTTAATATGCGTAATAAAATATTGGTATATTAATTAATAATGTATGTTTTTATTAGAGACTAACGAAACTAACATTGACAGTATTTGTTTAATACTGGTTCCAATACTATAATAACCTTTTTTTATCAGACTCTACTTAACAGAGAAAAACCATCCGCGGTAATAGTATTTTCAGACAAACAGACTTATTAACCTTTTTGATGTATCATATGTCTTAAGTAATTAAACTTGCTGACCCGGCAAACTTTGTTTTGCCATATAAATTTGGGGTGGGCCACCCTTATCACTCAGGGGGATGAAAAATAGATAGTAGCCGATTCTCAGACCTACTGAATATGCTTTTAAAATTTCATAAAAATCGGTCGAGCCGTTTCGGAGGAGTATAGTTGTTATATAATCTCCCAACAATAATACCCAATACTAACCTCATTATTTGCTAATCTTTAGACTGTAAGAAATCGTTATGTACCAATAAATATTCCTATATTTAAGTGTAAATAAATTAATAGCTAACCCCTGTCAAAATATCTTCTCACACTCAGTACTAATGGTTAGTATTAACTAAACTCCAGATTGTAAGAACTCATTAATATACCAATAAGTATTTTTATTATAAAGTGTGAAATAAAGTAATTACCACCCTCGTCAAAATAACAACTAACCCTTGTCCTATACCTCTTAGCGCAACACGATATCTTTATCCCTTCCAACTCTCTAAATCCCTTAAATGCTCCCGCATCCCAGAACTCACACATTACATTTCTACCTCACTACCACTAACTCGTTACTCTGTTTCTTACTGTTAGTTCTAAATCTTTTAGTTATAATTTTTAAAATTGTGTTAATATAAATATTATTATTTCAAATTAAATCAAATAGTTTCTAAAAGACATTTTATTTGCTCGCCACATAACATAGTAACTAACATTGTGAAACGAGAATTTTATTTATAAGAAATAAGTTTCAGTTTATCAAATAAAATCAAAATTAAAAATTTATTAATTATGAGATTTTTTTTTAAATGTTATGGACCTTTTAGTAAAGAAACCTCCTTTACTTGTCTTGTCTTTTGTTGTCACTTAGTCAGTCTTATTTTACTTTCCGTGTATGAAATAATACTTTTAGTAATTTCTTTTAAAACATTAAGAATATTTACGATAAAATAAACGATTTTAAATATTTAAACAGTCTAACACGACTTATCGATCGTGAATCCAAACGCCTGAACCACTGAGCTACTGACGCTTCAATTTATGAGTGAATGAATTTTATTAGCAACGTGCTTCAGCATAAAGCAAGTTAAGTCAAACAATAAGTTAAATTACCTCCACGATGCGATATATAAACAATAAACAATTTCCATAAGTCATATAAAAATGAAATCACAAATATGTATTCCCACAGTCAGCGCACAGCGCAGTGCGAAACGACATCACATCGAGGCTACATTACAACTCTAAAAACGCCTCGTTTGCATTGTAAATGCCGATATTCGAGTCGGGAGAGTCTGCTGCTTCACTGTTTAGCTTAGAGCAGAACTATTTCGATTGCTTTTCTGTTATATATCTTATCTGACTATGTTACTAATATTACAAATGTGAAAGTTTATATGTTTAGATGTTTGTTCACGCAAAAACGGCTGAACGAATTTCAATGAAATGTAGCATACAGATACTTTGTAACCTGGATTAACACATAGGCTACTTTTTATCCCGGAATAGTTCAGAGTTCCTGAGGGATAATAATAAAATGTTTATTGTTGTAACCGCCAAAATTTTTTTTTCTTTTTTTTATGTCAGTTAAGGAGCAAACGAGCAGACAGCCCACCTAATGGTAAGTGACCACCATTGCCCATGGACATTACAACTTCGAAGACAGAGTGAGGACGGGGAATAGAGAGAATATTATATTTTGTGTATATATGAATAAAAATAAAAATAATAATAATATTCATTTTATTATAAAAATAACAGTTGTTCTTACCAAAGAAAAGAAACTTTTATGTCGAGAGTAAAAAGCCATTTTATACTCGTTACCGTACCGGTACTGTATTTTATCTCCTAGGTACCTGATATTATGTGATAAAAACGATAAATGAATACATATAAGAATGCAGAATAATATTAGAATGTACAATTAAAGAAAGACAATGTTTAATAGTGTAATATAAATGGATTTTAAAATTGAATATCGACTCCACAATGTCAATTACATTTAAATTTAATAAACAATTCTTTAAAATAACACCAGA
Organism: Limenitis camilla; assembly: GCA_905147385.1. Lineage (NCBI taxonomy): Eukaryota > Metazoa > Arthropoda > Insecta > Lepidoptera > Nymphalidae > Limenitis > Limenitis camilla. Next base: position 5,806,959 of record LR990245.1, on the reverse strand, counting down.
ATTAAATTCTCGAAAAAAGATGCGATGATTTTTTTTTCAATCTATATGTTTATAGACTCCCTATAAAACTTATCATATAACCAAGTTTAGACCATTTTTCCAGAAGCAAATTTTTAATTGCAACTGCAGCTTTTGTCAATATTTCTCACTAGAAACTCCACTGAGTACTCATTTTTCCTTCACTGAAAGAACTTACGTAATTAATTAGAAGTTTCCGCCATATTTAAATAATTTTTTGTTGTAACTGTCAATACTTAAAATGTTTTAAGTATTGACAGTTACAACCGGCTATAAATATATATATGGTACTGCATATTAATTTTTATTGAATAAATTTTAATCCTTGGTGGTATCTGTTCCTCGACTGGCTTGCGACTACCTAGTGAACTCTGGGCTCTTGCTCAGGGTCCGCTGAAACAGCAGCATTTTTTTCTTCACTCTTCCTCCCCACTCTATCTTCGAGGATGCAACGCACCGGCAAAACAAGAGGGTATCTCTTGTTTTGACCCTCTTGTTTTGACGATGTTCATGGGCGATGATGGCCACTTACCATCAGGTGGACCTTTTGCTCGTTTACCTTATTTAAAATAAAAAAACATTAAAAAAAATAGTAGCTGAATAAAATTGCAGAAGAACCTAAAATTGCATTACTAAAATTTCCACACTATTCAACTCAACTCAACGTTACCAAAAATTCAACGTCATAAAAAATATGAATATTTTTTACTTATACTAATTTCAACTTTCAATAAAATTTATTTAGAAAGTATGTAAAAATCGCCATGAAAAGCTTTGTAGTATAAACGAAGCCTTCAAATCGCTTGCTCGGAATTCCTATCAGCGGTATAAACATTTCTGCACCCCTTTCTATAAAATAAAAAACAACCAGTCGAGGGAAATATAAAATCCTTGAAAACCGCTTACTTGCATAGTAATATCCAATAAAAATAATAATTTTTTACAATAACAGGCTGGAAAATTCTCTTACAAAAAATTATTCATGATTACTTTTGAAAATGCAAAAACAATTTAATGTTTGTAACGCATCCTACTAATATTATAAACGCGAAAGTTTGTAAGAATGTATAGATGTGTGGATGTATGGATGTATGTTTGTTACTCTTTCACGCAAAAGTAGTTTTTGCGTGAAAGAGTAACAAACATACATCCAATTTCTTCTAATTGGATTTTGCTGAAACTTTATAATAATATAGCTTATACATCAGAAAACACATAGGCTATAATTTAATTGATATAATGTGTGTTTAATTGCATTTGTCGCCTCTAGATGGCGTTGATTACGGTCAACGTTGCATCACGCTGGCTAGTTTTTTCTTAGATATGTAACTTTAATTATTTTCTTGAAAGTAAAAGAGAAAGTCCAAAAGTTCGGTGTTTTAATTATACAATGTGAATTATCCAAAATACAGCAGGTGAAACCGCGGGGCGCAGCTAGTATTACAATATTTTTAATGGTAAAGTTTTTTTGTTTTGGAGTTTATCCTTTTTTAAGGTACACTATAAGGACCATAGAGAAACAATTTGCTCCTCGTTATCCCACAAAATTGTATGGTTCTTGCGGGATAACACTAAACAATTATAGTCAATATTTAATCCATAAAACTACTCTTCAAATTGCTGCTAAACTACTACTAGGACTAGGCTTATAAATTCTGAGTATCCTTTAAAATTAACATATAGAAACTACTAAACAATCAAACGTTATCAACAGTGTTGATGATAGATTTCAAATGGCACTTAATATCTGACTGTATATATCAATTTAATCCTTATATTTTTCTTAACATCATGTTATACCAATAAATTATTAGTTGAAAAATTGGATTCCTTTAGAGTTACCAGCTACAAAAATGAAAAGGAAATTTTTGAATGGAATTAAGCGAATTTTTAGGCGGTTTAGGCGACGACGGAGTCTGAATACTCAATGGCAGGCTATTGTTAAGGCCATCGTTTATTTTTGCTTTCAAAAACGTGATTTCTTTCAAAAGTGATGAAGAATATTTGATGTCATGTTCAGAAAATGTTAGGCGTACGTACTTAATCTTGCTTAGTGTACACAGCTGAAGTTTGATATAGTTTAACGTGACATTGAATTTTTGAAAATGGTAATAAAAATCATTTTGTAGTACCATGAATGATAAGTTCTATTATACACTTGCAATGAGTATCAAGCAAGGAATTTTTGGCCCTGAAAAGAAATAAAAAAAAATGTCAGTCATATCATTGAGAAAATAGAAAAATCTTCTGAAAATTTATTACTGGGTACAAAAAGCCTGACCTTACCGTAAGTAGAAAATAAAAGAAAGATGAATATCGAAAGCTTCGTCTTCTGCTTTTGTCGAAACTAACTTCGCTTTTCAGGTAAGTAAAAACATTATTTTGTACTCAGCTTTAATTATACTATTTGGCTCATGCTTGATAGTAATTTCATTTGTAATGATCGTAATATTCGCAATACAGAATCTATACTAATATATAAAGCTGAAGGGTTTGTTTGTTTGTTTGCTTGAATGCCCTAATCTCTGGAGATACTAGTCCGATTTGAAAAATGATTTCAGTGTTAGATAGCCCATTTATCGAGGAAGACTATGGGCTATATAACATCAAGTGCGCGGAGCATCACGCGGACGAAGTCACGCGGGTCGACTTGTCTATATATATATAAAAATGAATCCCTATTTCCCTTGGTCACGGCATCACGCCTAAACGGCTGGACCGATTTCGCTAATTCTTTTTTTATTGTGTTTGTTATTGTCAGGAGAAGGTTCTTATGTAAGAAAAAATTAAGACGTGCGCGGAAAATTAAAAAATTAAAAAAACTTAACGACAAAATAAAGTTTTGTGTAAATGTAATGTTTGTGGCGTTTGACAACTGTCTGTCATTTGATTTATTCATAGACGAGCGGCCTGCCCTCGCTTCGCTCTGGGTATTTAAAGCAACATTATAATTGATGTCCTTAAATTGTCACTCTGTAATTGTGTAGCTTTTCATTATTTGAACAAAGAGAGAGTAAGAAAAAGGTATAAAAAAAAAATATTAGAAACAAAAATAAAAGAAAAGCGAAAGATGATAAAAGAGGGAGGGAAGAGCAAAAATAAAATTGAATAGGTAAAGGAGAGAGAGAAAGAAAGAGAGAGAGAGATAATCGAAAGAAAGAAAGCGAAAAGATACTGATCATTCTGAACAGATAAAAATAATAATTAAAGAGAGAAAAAAGAAAGAGATTGAGGGACAATGATAGTATTATAAGAAGAAGAGAGACGGAAATACTATAGACTTCTCTCAGTGAAAGAATTTTTAAAATCGGATCAGTAGCAACAAAACGGCCATATTCTATTAATTAAAAAATGTATATGACAGCAATAAATCACCTTTGTCACTCACGAATAGTGTCGCTTTCTATCAGTGCAGGAATTTTTAAATCGGATTAGTAGTTCCTGAGGAACCCTTCAATTTACAAAATTACCACGTTATGGCATTTAAATGGCCATATCTTTTTAATTATAATATTTATGGCAACACCACATAGCCTATGTTACCCGGAAAGGAACTGTCCCTTAACTGTCATAAAAAAAAAGAAAAAAGAATTTTCTTTTTTTTTATGACAGTTAAGGGACAAACGAGCAGACGGTCCACCTGATGGAAAGTGGCCACCGTCGCCCATGGAAATCGATAAAACTAGAGATTCGATGCGTTGTCACCTCGAAGATACAGTGAGGAGGGAGAGCGAAGAGAAGACTGCTGCGGTTTCAATGGACCCCGAGCAAGAATCCGGTGTTCATTGGAACAGCAGCAGTAATGGGATGTGAGAGGTGGGGGTAGATCTGGCCCACATGCGGCTCAGCCGGAATGCGTCTGAGACACTTGGCGGTCGGATTCAAAATCGGTTCAGTACTTTTCGAGCCTATACACGCAACAAACAAACATACATACAATCAAATCTTTTCTCTGTGTATAATAGTGTAGATAAGACAGGACAACGTCTGGCGGGTCAGCTAGTAATATATATTTTTTAAAGCGACTACTAAGATGCCAATGCCAATAATGACTGAGAAAGTATTAACCATTGTTTCTTTAAAAGATGTATACTAATTTTTTTATTTATTAATTTATCGTTCAAAAAACCTGTAATATGTGCTGAAAACCATGCAAACTTCTTCTAGCCTATTGTACACATTATATCCGGATATAGAACTAATGTGGGGAACAACCGCATTGTTTGCGGTCTATTGTTATATTTCAATACAAGAACCCGGTAATATGCATTGTGAGGTTTACAGGATGAGGAAAATCTGAAGGAAAACGTATGAATTTTGCGGTAGAGTGCGCGTCATGTTGACTTTTTGTTGTAATGTAAATATTTATTGAGTTTTTTTTATCTAATTCTATATGATTATTAATTAAAATTTTATTTAAAAAAAAAACAAAAGATTTGTTTGTTATAGAGATAACAAGTGACGTTATTTGCATTAAAAGTCCAATTGACAACATTTCAAAAATATTAAGCACTTAAAACAAAAATAACGTTTCTTGATTTATCTTTCCCGAGTTTAAAAATGAAATAAAAACAATGAAGTTTATCTCAGAAATATCCAACAAAAGTAATGAACAGACAAAAGTTAAAACACTAATTACAAAAACATTAGGAATTGCAGTTAACTGTGTGTTTTTAAAAATACTGCTAACTATTTTTCGCAATAAATGAGTTGAATTTCGGAGACAGTTAATTACGACTTTTACTCTAAAAGCTCGATACATTCAAATTGAAAGCTTCAAGTTGAGTCGCAAACAGCGCTAATTGGCAAGTCTCTGCCCGGCTCTGTAATTGTCGTTTACTACCAACTGTGTTATTTGTGATTGTTTTAACAACACTACTACAACACTACGACATACAAGGTTTCCTACCTTTATTATAGTGTACGACATGTAATGTTAATTCTTGATGAACTGATAAAGTTCAAGTTGCCTATGTTATCCAATAATTTCAAAATAAGGAAAGGATCTTCTAAAAATCTTACTCTTTTCTTATATTATAAATGTGAAAGTTTATATGTTTGGGTATTTGGATGTTTGTAACTCAATCACGCAAAAACGGCTGAAAGGATTTCCTTGAAATTAGGCACACAGATACTTTATAACCTGGATTAACACATAGGCTTCTATTTAGGCACAATTCTTTTGGGATAATAATAAAAAATGTTTTTTGATAAATCTATGTGTTTTTTTTGATCACGGTGCATCACCTGCAACTTTGCCGTTCTCAGATTTTTCTCTTTTATTTGAAACACACTGTTTCTTACCAAATTTTATAATTCTATTGATTTTTTCACAGTTCCAAGGAATCGCAGAACTGATTATTTGAATAAGTCTTGATAGACAATCCATTTTTTTGTTTTTGCGGTATGAAACTTTTACAATTTAATATTATTTTTATATGATGTTTACATTAATTGTTCAAAGAAGGTAGGGTGGAGGTACAAAGTAAAAGAAAGAAAAAAGGTCACGGTAGACAACTAGAGGAGTTAAAATTAAAACATTATTTTAGTCACCGCTTACGTTGAAGAAAGTTGATTAAACACTAAATGAACAAAAAAGAATAATTTTTACAAAGGCTAATTAACTTTTGACAGACACCTCTGAAATTATCTTTTTGATCAAACGCAAAATTCATTTTCCGGCGAGACGGCGAATTGTTGTAAAATTACACAAATGATAACTGACGTTTCCTCACCTCGTCTAAAACAATGATAAAATTAAAAGTTACTTCATTTACTGCTGGTATTCATAAATGCTGTTTATAGTGAAATGTATTTGTTAATTGCTGGTTAATTTCAGATCTCTTGACGTTTTCAAAAGAATTTCTATTTGTTTGCTATAGTTTTCTTCACCACCTTTTAGAACGTGTTTTACTAATCAATAAATTAAACTGGATTTATTCATTCATTGCATTGATTCTAATAGTAGATGTTCTGACTTATAAGTTTCGTTGTGATAGTTATTGTATTGATTATAAGAGTTGCTGTGTTGACTTTTGTTGAGCAACAGGGAAGCCATTTAGTCACTAGGAGTTAGGCTAAAATTTATATATGATACTTACAAAAAACGATCTTCATCCTATCTAGAAAATCTCATAAATATTACCTGATAGTTAGCATGATCTGTCATTATAATAACTTGATGTAGTTTGACCAAAAGTGATTTAGAAAGAACGATAACTTGTGTAAAAAATGATTTCCATGCCGGACTGCTATACGTGTCCGTCCGTGTCGTTTTCTGTCCCATCTGGGTCAATGAAAACAAAAACTAAGTGAAATGAATTTTGCGGATTCAGTACCACTACAACTCTTTATCTAAAGAAAATTGAACAGTAGATACTGATTAATCTAGAGAATCTTAGATGCTGAGGCCAAAATATGTTTACGAACTAGCTCTTATTTTTGGTCAGCCAGTCTAAACTAATGAATTTGTTTCAATTGTTTTAAATTTATGGTTATCATTCAAAGAAAACTTTGTGAGTCGAATGATATATCTATGTCGATTATTGTATGAAACGTTCTTGTATGTCTGGCTCACGCCTGGGTCGCAACTCCCAAATGTGGCTATTGTTTTACACTGAAAGATATAAGTTAATAAGGAATGATTTTTTTTTATGTAAGTAGGTCAGCAAACAAGCCTACGGCTCACCTGATGGTAAGCGATTACCGTAGCTTATAGACGTCTGCAACACCAGAAGCATCGCAAGCGCGTTGCCGACCCTATCCCCAATTCCCCCCAGGAGCTCTGGTCACCTTACTCACCAACAGGAACAAAACACTGCTTTGGAGTAGTGTTATTTAGCTGTGATCTTCTGTAAGGTCGAGGTACTACCCCAGTCGGGCTGCTCTATATTTGAGCAGGAAATTTCCTGCTGTGCCCTACCTCATAAAAAGTACAGTACAGTCAGATATCTTAGTTATATATAATAGAAAAACAATAAAGCGCTTTAGTAATTTTTGATTTTGGTGACTCAGTCTTTTGACCAAACAATAAAAGTTTTGTTTCAAGCAATACTACATGTAGATTATAGGTATTACAATAAAATATATTTACGAGTACACAGAGAGTTTTGAAGCGATTCCCGTTAGATTCACGACGTCTGTATAAATTGGCTATTCCAAAGAGTTATGAAACAGGAATAAATCACGCGCATGGTGACACAAAAATCGTTATCATATATTAAGTGTCCAACATTTCAAATGTTTGGTATTTTTATTTGTTTGTAACTCGGTTACTTGTCTTGAGGTGAAATTTTGAATGGCAATTGTAAAATTTTATTTGAAAATACCTAATTCTTAAGCTATTTTTGACAATATGGGCTTAAGGGTTGACCGCCATATCAACACCGTTGGTATGCCGTTGGTTAGCAATATTATTGCTAAATTAAAATATTCAGACGTTACTATGGTAAACATATTTTATTATTATACCGCAGGAACAAACCCAAATTTAATATCCAATTATCCAAATATACATACTTACACATTTCTAATATTAGTAAGTGGTAGTAAGTTATTTTTTATGTATACATCTGTCTAAGGATAACTTAGTCGAAATACATTAAATAGAAACCCCGTAATTAAGTTTACCCGAAACACGAATCCCAAACCTACATCAGCCGTCACCTCTAACCTATTGTCCCATATTGTCCCACAGAAACTAAACTTGCATTAGTCAAGTCAAAACCATTGCGTGGTCATTACGTGTTCATTATACACACAAACTTTATAATCTTGGGTTTTCTTTGTCTACATGTGTGTAAGCAAAACTCACTTTATCTACAAGACACGACATCTCAAAAACCGTTCTTAAAACTTGAATTAATATTCCAAAACAAGGTTTTACATATAAAATTTCATTAATTATTTTTTTTGTAATATAATATTTTTCGGCGACCGTTATACCAACCATCGACAACAGTTCGCATTTTATAACGCATAAAAAACACAGTGTTGCCACCCACTCACAGCAGTTCGAATAAAAGATAACAACATTCAATTTATTTCTGCAATTTCGTATTACAGACAATAGACATGTCAGGAAAAAGAATAAAAATATCGGCAAAAAATGAATTAACGTTACGCTTAACCATAAAATAATAAATAACCGAAAACACGCGTAGGTAATGTCAAAGTGCGGCCGCGGTACGACGCGGCGCGATGGGGACAGAACTGTAGCTGCCAAGCAATTGAAATAATATACTATAAACTAGTGTAATATAGTGATCAAAAAGCACTCAAAACGCTTAAAATCATTTAAATTTACATAATTGCGAAACTAAAAGGCCTCGGCCCGCCTCCAACGTTTAGTAACGTACCCAAAGTCATCTAAAGTTTATTGTGAAATCTCATACATCATATGTCTGTGATATCATTGTAGTGGAGCACAATAAATGGAATAGGCCTCACATTATTGTTCCTTAGGGCTTTCGCAAGGATAACAGTACGTTAACGAACTCGTACCCCAGATTTGAACTTTGTAAAATAGATAGGACATTAAATATAATTTATTATTTTTAAAATTGTATTAAAATTGCCTCATGGCATGACAAAGAATTATCAATAACATAATACATATGTAGTATGAATTGTAGAACAGAAATATGTAAAACTAAATAATATAATACCAAAAGACTTTTGGCAAGAAGCCGAGCAGCGCTTGGGTCTTGCGTCTCTGTTGCAGGTATTTAAAACCTTTTAATAATAAACATGATGGCTGGTCTCTATTATTCGACTTTGCTGTACTAACATGTAACTGAAATAAGCAATGATCTGTCCATGAAATCACTTGTCAGACTGCCTTAGATCTATCGATGTAGCATTGGTAGCAGACTAGTGGGTATTACTAATCAGCCAAAGGCTATGAAAAGTATTTCTAATATAAATATGTCGGAGAATAGTAAAATATTATCGAATAATCGAATAGTAATCGCTATATATGGCGTTGGAGTAGGGTAGTAGTCACTTCCGTCGGTTTGGTAGTCTCGACCTTTTATATGCGTTCGACAGTCTGACTGTGGTCTTACTCTGCCTCTCTCTCTCAAGAAGTGAAGTAATCCCTGGATAGTGTTAGTGCTGAAAGTACTGTCCGATTAAGGTCACGTGAATACCTTAAAGTGTAATTGCCACGTCTTCTGTTAGGTTGGGTTTAAGCGAGTTTAAACAAACAGAGAGAGAGAGAGTGTTAGAATTCTGTTAAAAGAGCTCTTTAAGCCTACACCTTGGTCACAAGTCCAAGGAACTGCTGAGGTTTTTCCCGTAATTGTTAGAGATCATATTTGATTATTTATCGGTTCAGTAGCAGTATCTACGTTGCGTTTACCCAATAGTCCATTCAATGTCATTACCCCTTTTTAGTGTTCTCTAATATTCCCCCTCTTCTCCTTCCTTCTCATCATTAAAATCCCCGACAAATATATACCTTTGAGTTGTTTTAATTGTAAAAGAAGTCCATAAATGAATTTTTAATTAAAAAGGAACTGAAACTAGAAATGCTCGAACTAAATTGTATCTCATCTAACAAAACAACTGTTATAACAGTAAAATTAGCAGGTCCTCTATCAAAGGGTGAATAAAGTGTCAATTTACAGCAATTACTTCTGTACACAGAACGCTGATTATAGACAACACTCGTTTTTGCTTAATTATTAGGTAATTAGCATTCCACTCCGTCCTAATGGCAGAAAAACGGAAAGTTTACCCCTTTCAAGCAATTCCCGAACGTTGGGCCCTTTTTGTGATCGACGGTTTTGGATTCTATGGTTTAGATTTTATGTAATCTGTGTTTTTATTACTATTAATCTAAATATTATTATTAATTATACAAGGCACAGAAGGAATTTCATTTATTTAATCGTTACTAAGTTCATGTTTTTAAGAATTAAAGGAAAAAGAAATACATTTACAGTATCTTGTTTTGGTTTGAATAAATTGTATGATTTTTTTTTCTTTTTTATAAAGAATACTAGCATTTTGGTTCTCATACTACTAATATTCCTTAACCTTTCTAAGTAAGCTAAAATGCTTGTGTTAGGAGTGGGCCATGCCAGTAGTCCAACGACTGGGATTTGAACCCACGACCTATCGATCGCGAACCAACGAGCTTCTGACGCTTCATGGGGTTGTTGGAAAAATACATAAAAATTTATTATAAAATTTTTAGGACAATTTAATAAGTATTACGAAATTTATTTCTATCTCACTCTGCACTGAACGAAATATCTTATTATTGAACGAGCTAGTCTTTTTCAACTCCTCTGAGATAAGGTAGATTTTTCATATCCTTTTCTACACACTTGAGAGATGAAATTTGGTATATACGAAATCATATACCTTTCCAAAAAAATAAAAAAAACTACATTTTTATAATATTATAAAAGTTAACCAGTACATGCAAGTCAGTCTATCAAGATTATAGTCAAGTTCATGTAACTCAAAATTGTAATAAATTCTCAATCGTTTGAATAACTAGCAATGGATATTATACTGGTAAATAAATGTATTAGGAATAATTTTTGTAAAATACATTGTCTTTCATAAAATTTAAATATACTATAGAAATATAACTTTTAACATTTCCTTGCTATATCACTTCCTTGAACCAAAAAGCTTTATCTACAGCGTCTGTTTCAAAGGCAAAAAAAGATTAAAATTCCACATTTACTTCGGTCAACGGTTACAACGGCTATTTGCTTGTAGAAATATAATATTTTCTTTTAAAATCGAGAACAAAGGAGGCTTAAAACCTTTACTATTTTTTTTTTGCGGTAGAAAATGCATTTACGCATCCCCTCTTAGAATAGAGGGGTATGAGAGGCTCACAGCAATCAAGTGCCATACTACCCACTAAAAACCACCGGGACCATCGCCGTCTGCAAGGGACCAACCCGGTGCAGGTACCTACCGTAACACCCGTGACTAGTAAGTACCTGTGTCATCATGAAAATCAGGGTTCCGTTTTTCCTATCTAACCACCTACGCAGATACGCTCTGACTGCCTCCTCCGTCAGTATTCCAAATCCTCCTCCCATCTATCAATGAGGATCTCCCGTACCCTCCTTCGGACGCGCTCCACAACTTCTCTTGGAGGATTCGAGCCTCGTTGCTCTCCTCCCTTTGACTATCGACTCACAGTCAGCGCCTGTAAGTGTCCGAGTTAAAACGTAAAAAGAGATAAAATTACTGTTCTGTTCTATGTGATTTTGTACATTTAAAATTATTGATTGATATAAAACAGCTGTCTAAAAAAACTATATAATTGTTATTATTATTGAACGCATGTTAGTAATTTAAAATAACGCAGTTATTAGAAAGAGACAAATATATGACTTACATTCGTTTAGATTATTACACAAATCGAAATAAGATCAGGAGATATTTTATATTTATTTATGTGTCTCGTACCCTGGACACCTTTTTCGTGATATTTGTATGAAGACTAAACTCACTATAATTATGTAACAGTGAAATGTCAAAGTTTTTTATCAATTAGTGACGACAAAAATGTTAAAAGAAGTCTTTAAAATATAGTTGATGAAGTTACCAAAGGGAAATTTCTTTCCTTTAATTATTGCTACGATGCTACGCTACAAATTAGCTACCAAGGACAACTTAACTTTTAACTTGACAACTTATTGTGTAACAACTTGGTTTTGATGATATCTTACTATTCATACTTCTTACTAAAATTAAAAATGTGAATATTTGTAACTTTGGATGTTTAGATGTGTAATTAGTGTAATTGGGTAGATTAAACTACAATTGATATTAATATTTTGAGTTATACCTGTTTTTATTTACCAAAAAGGTTATGACTATGTTAAATAAAAAACAGGGGGCTCAGTTATGATACTGCGACATCTCCCAGTGTCGGGATCGTTTTAATAAATATAAAGGGCGTAACTTTTTTTATATTCTTCATTGGTTTAACATAATATTTTACATTTTAATTCTATGAATAATCCACTATTTGAATTACGTCGTGCCCGGCCCAAGGCTGGGGCAGCTCTCTTTTTATTTTACATCAAATTCGATATCTTTAAAAATTTTTAAATCATATTATTTTATTATCGACTCCTAGCCTTGTGTCATTGTGTATGGAGTTTGTTCACCAACAAACCTCCATACTAGAATACTTAAGAACTGCTTCCACAATACATAATAATGAATTTATTTTAATTAATAATTGTTATTGATTATCATCTGTTATAATTTTTTTAAGATGTGGTATAAAATTGTATGCCTGAGTCTTAAATATGGAGTTCAGGCTACCTTCAGAAATGAATGAATGAAACGTTATTATCTCACAAATACGTACTTAAATCTCAATAAGAAAATCTTCAAACCATTATAATAATAACTAGCGACATGTTCCAGCTTTGAATGGGTTATATTTAACCGTCATCGCGTAATACGAGAGTCATTGAGAGCCAGACCTATGTTAAAGTATAAAATCTGAAAATGTTTGAGGACATTGCCAACGCTAACAATTGGTAAATAAAGATTTTATAATGGTGGTGATGTAGGGAGATATCAGGTAACATAACAACTCAAGTCCTCTACCGCCAGATACCGTACTAGGAACTTGGTACATCCTCGAAAAGTTAAAAACTAGCAAGTTGTTTTTTTATGGCAGATCCACCTGATGGTTAGCGGCCACCGTCACCCATGGACATTGGATTGGATGGATTCGTATGCTGGTGGCAAGTCAGTCTAGAAACAGATCCCCTGCCACCAAAGGGTGCTAGGTTACTTAGCTCTTACGAGATGCTCTCCCAACAGCAGAGGGGAATAGTATTCTAGCCCGTCCAATTGCAAATTATGAATTAAAATTTTGATTTACATCTGGATTGAGGCACACGTATACAGTACGGTGTACGTATTATTTTACTATTATGAAATATGTTTACTTATTATCTTTAATAGACAATTACGTACTTGGAACTAAAAACAACATTAAGGTAGAAAACGAATATCCAGATAATATAGCGAAAAAGAAAATCGTCCCCCTGTCCGCTGTCCGCCTCTTACTGTCAGATCTAATTTGTAGCGGCAAGTAATTAGAAGACCGAAATGTCCCGTCGCCGCTACAACTTCATTAACTATCTCTTAACTCACTTATTTTACCATGTTTTCTTTGTTATACATAATATTTCAATCTTATTGTTATCCTTATTATATTATAGATGTGAAAGTTTGGATATTTGGATGTTTAGATGTTGAAATCTGGTGTAGGGAAGGAGGGAGTGGTTTACTCAAAAACGAAATTAAATGAGACAAGATTACTTTTTAAACTGGAGAGTAGCAAAGAACCCGTGGTATAGAATTTTTATTTATCTGATAGAATGAGTGAATCTTTTACTGAAAAGAAGATTGAGTGAGTTGGTACGTGAGTTCTTATACAGAATGAAGTACCTGATTCTAGTACAGTTGTTAGCAACACTGTTTATAAAGTAGTAGTATCGGGTAGATCATTTTATATTATTTCAAGTATACCGACGTGAAGACAATATATAACCTTCAGTGCGATAGTTTAGTCTCAGTCTCTCTGGTGTTTTTGTGCAGTGAACATACCCTAACCAGTGATTAAGGTTACCCTTCTCGAGGTCCATGTAAGTTCACTTTATTATCTATTGTCGTTAGTGAGGTCGAGTGGTGGAGGTGAGAGTTAATATATTATGAAAGAGCTCTTTAAACCTGTTCCTGGGTCTCAAGCCCCAGGCACCGCTCGCCTCAGTCTAAATTAATCATATCTCTCTCATATACATAGCACAGTATATACAGACTAATTATTACGATGAAGTCACTAACATTTATGTTATTGATCAATATCTAATAATACTAACTACTAAGACTACGAAAATTTCCATTATTTTTTACATAATTTTTTTTTACAATCATTAATGATTCATGAAGCTTGTTGATTCTTCAATAAATTAAGCTGTAGTGGGTTGATACTTTTTACTACACAATTATTTGTCAATACGTCTGTAAACAAAAACGCGGTAACCACAAATAATCAAATATTGTGCATAACCGCAAATATAATTCGGATAAATCATAGCCGTAATGATTGTTTAATACCAAACTCTCTGTTATTGTCGAAATCAATTTAATTCATTACATGTCGACTATTAATTTGGGGTGATTATTAAGTATTTTCATTGGATATTGTTAATATTATAAAAGGATTGTGGTAATATTAATGTTACTGTCGTGGATTTATATAAAAGACTAGTCGAGCTGTCCTAACCTCGTTGGACTAATTATATTAGAGAAACTGTTAGTGTTATATGTTAACACACTTGTCAAGACCTGCCTATTTTTCTTATCTTAGAATCGCGTAGATATATTAAGAAGAAACTAATACTTATAAAATATTAAATTCTGCGGTCCCTTGGAGCTTCAAAAAAATTGTGCAAGGACCGTAAACTTGCACAAAAATTATTTGTTAGCAATCAGAAAACTGACTGTGATCTATCTTGATGCATTGGGACAACAGTTTTCCAACGGCTAAGTTTGTCTGTCAATTCAAATTGTAAGGAACCGGTGCACTATTCCGAAAGAACTTGGCTTTTTATAATGATATTTTTTTCCAGTCATCTTATTTAATTGAAATAATGTCAATAAGTTAGACCTGTAGCAACACAACTGATAAAACCGTATCAAAGTTCGTACAGTAGTTTTTGCTCGATATGCCTACGAACCTATAAAGAGATAGACCATTAAATAAAAATTCTAAAAATGATTGATGTATAGATTGAATTTATTAAGGAGTAAGATATAAAGTAAGGTTTTATCTTACTGTGGGTTTGTTATTATTTTTGCTTAAATCTCATAAGGAATGACGGAATAAATTAATCTATGAAATAACATTTTTCATTGAATGAATGTCTAACAGGAGCAGAACTCTCTAACGACGCGCGGGCTGCAATATAATCTTAAGAAATACTGACGACGGTTAATATTGAGTTTTATTCCAGAACAGTTGAGATTTTATTTAACCTAAAGATTTTTATGTGAATTTTGGCAACACTGTTGTTAGTCTTTGACTATATCATATAGTCTGACAAGTGATTTCATTGAGTAAACATTTCTACCACACGATGGACCCGGCACCCACTCTTTCTAAATAATAATGTAAACTCACCTAAGCGCCATCCCTTAATTAGAACCAACACACTAAACTACACCACTTGCACTAACTCAATGGACACTATGAGAAATTACGTGTCAGACTAACTCTATTTGAGTTTTGGATTATTAGTGATAGCATGTCAGTGGAGACTGTGAAGTGATGATAGTATAGAATTCTAAAATATTTATACCATTAGGTACTTACTAAACAACATTAATATCAAAATATTGTAGGTTTTCTATAGTAAATTAAATATGATCATGCTAAATTATTAATTTCATATAATTAATATGTTTTTAAGTTGGTTATGTAAATTAATAAAATAACAACATCAAAGGAAGTGGATATTTGCAATTATTGTGACAAAAATTATCAATGTTAAAAACTCCAGTTAATTAAACGACTATTTTAATTGTCAATTATAAACTTAAGGTTAGGGTTATCTTTCTAATTTTATATTCTAAGTTAGAAACACCTATGATAACTTTATATTCGCGGGTAGCGGTGTGGTCGTAAGATGCTGGGCCTCCATTACTAAGGTTTGGAGTTTAAATATTGGTTACTCAGTTTCCGTTTGAAGTGCATATTATTATTGTATTGTGCGTGTTACTGTGTGGTGTCAGTCCTATGTAGATAACAACTAATAGTGGTCGCTCGTTAAATTGTGAGTATCTTTGATTAAGTATAATTCACACACTACATACATCATTAGGTATATACCAAATAAGAAAACAGTGAAATTGTTGGCGATAGGAAAAATACAAAATTTATTTAAAAATCACATAAACCTATTCTTCCATCCCGGACCCCCCCCCCCCCCCCCCGTCTAACGTAAAAAAAAGGCACAGGTTATTATTATCATACCAAAATGAATTCTGCAAAGTCCTTTAACTTAAAAAATAGTCGACATAACTGAAGATGACAATTAAAATAGCATCTCAAACTTTATTAAGCTGAGGTAAAACCAAAAGAAAGCGAAAACCAAAGCGACAAAATTTAAAAGTAATTTCAACAAAGGCCAATCAAGTTTGATGGACACATCTGAAAATTAGCTTTCTTTGTTCAAACAAGAAATTCATTTAATTTAGATTTATGTCGCTTAAATTGAGCAAGGAATCAGTAAAAGTTCTGAAGGTTTATATGTTTACTGTTATTGCTATTGTTAATTTCTTTACCACGACGAGTTTAATGGAAACGTGTGCATGAGGAGAAAGTTAGGTAAAAAAAGTTATATTTTTTATAAATAATAAGTGTCATACGTACTTTAAAATATTAATCAATGTGTCGTAGTACTGCTTTTGACGCCGCACGCAAAACCTAAAGATATCGCGCAGATTTACAGCGTTAAATTAACATTATAAATAATGGAGATAGAGTTCCGTAGATAGAGTAGGGAGTTTTTATTGAAAATTTTCCATCTTTACGAATCTTTTCTTGAAATTACTTGATTATTAATAGTCAATGAGTTCTTTAATTGTTTATAACTTTTGCAATTTATATGTACACACATACATAATTTTAAGAGCAGTATCTCTATTTTAGACCATTTTGAACTTGTCGACTAGACTAGTAATCACATAAACAGCCGTATCGTTGTTAATAAAAATGGTTTTACAGACCGACAAACGTACCACGAAGTGATACTGTAAGGGTTCCTTTTTTCCTTTTAAGGTACCAAACCCTTTTTTCCTTTTAAAGTTAAGAAAATGGCGCGGAAAATTAGAAAATTTAAGAAGAATCAAATATTCATAGTTAAGACAGGACGACGTCTGTCGGGTCGCCCCACGCGGGAGGTAGTAGAAATAGAGCAGCATTGTTAACCGGTGTGAGGAGGATCTGGGCAATCCGATAGCTGGCATCCGGTAGGTGGAGGCCTTGAAACCGCATCTGAGGACGTGATTGACTAAAAAGCGAGGTACGCTCACTTACAGACTGACGCATGTGCTTACCGGGCATGGTTGTTTCGATAGGCATCTGTACCGGGTTGCACGTAGGGAGACAACAGACGCCTGTCATGAGTGTGGTGTAGACATAGATACCGTGGACCACACACTCGAGCATTGCCCAGTTGGGAGCCACAACGCTTCCAGCTACAGTGTGTGATTGGTGCGGCGGACTGCGCTCATAGGGAGTATGTTGTCGGAGTATGAGAGAAAAGGATCCTTCTTCGGACCCATTGTGCATGAGGAGACCAGGTGGGCAAATGCGTGCAAAGGCGCAGCTGACAGGTCCCCAGGTATAAGTTTGGAACACCACGCAGGAAGTTCCGTCTGAGTTCTGAGGTAGAATGCTCTCCCGCGAACCCCGAGGACCCAGTGCGCGACGGCTGCGGTAGAAATGTGTTTTAGTGGGTATTCGGCGCTTTTCGCTGTAAGTTTAGTGTGAGTAAAGTGCATTTCCCATCGTAAAAAAAGCTAGTTTATTGATACAAATATTTCGAATGCCGAAAATACCAGAAAAATATTTTAAAGAATAAAAGATTTTAAATATTGTTTAATTATGTTCTAATTTTTCAACAATATCAATATTATAAGAGAGAGAGAGAGATTTCAGGATTGATTAGTTCTATTGTGGAGCTAAATATTAAATCAAATCAAATCAAAATTATTTATTTCAATTAGACTTTTTTTAAAAGTGCTTTTGAAACGTCAAAAACTTGTTGGTCAGTTAGTTTGTCTGAAGCTACCACCAGCTCGGAAAGCAGTTTTCTGTTGAGAAGAGCCGGCCAGAAACTCAACAGTCGCTCTTTTCAAAAAGCCATGTTTACATACTTTGTTATACAAATCATTTAACTTGAGAGTCAACGTCACTTAGATTCCAAGCATTCTCATCATTTAAGTAATCCTGTACATTATAGTATGCTTTATATATTAATGACTTCTTGATCCGAGTTTTAAATTGTTGAAGTCGCAAGTCTAATATAGGCTGTGGAATCTTATTATAGATGCGAACACCAAGCCCCATGAAACTATTACTGACTTTGCGAAGACGATAGTAAGGCGTTACAAGTTTATTTCTGTTTCTAGTATTAACATTATGTTTATCACTGTGTTTTGAATACAAATGAATATTCTGGGAAATGAACAAAATATTACAATATATGTATTGAGATGGGACTGTAAAAACGTCAATTTTTTTATATACATCTCTAAGGGAATCCCGCGCTCTTAAGTTATAAATGGCCCGAACAACTCTCTTTTGAAGAATAAAAATGGATTCAATGTCCGCGGCCCTACCCCACAGTAAAATGCCATAAGACATAATACTGTGAAAGTAACTGAAGTAAACTAGCCTAGCAGTGTTAATATCGGTCATTTGTCTGAATCTCCTTACTGCGTAGGCAGCTGAGCTGAGTCTTCCCGCTAGAGATGATAAATGGGGATTCCGCTGGAGTTTTGAATCTAAAGTTATACCCAGAAATACCGTCGAGTCCGCCACATCTAAAATTTCATTATTTAAACGTAGGTTAAATTTTTGTTATTTAACATTAGGTAAAGCAAACTCAACGCATTTAGTCTTTTTAGCATTAAGAACTAAGTTATTTACCATAAACCATTGAAGAACCTGCGATAATGCACTGTTTACATCGTCATAATTATGTTTATTTCTGTTTACTTTAAATATAAGAAATGTATAATCAGCAAAAAGTACAATATCACACAAGTTCTTCACATAGTATGGCAGATCATTAATATAAATCAAATATAAAAACGGGCCTAAAATGGATCCCTGTGGAATGCCCATTTGTAGTAAAGATCCAGAAGATTTTACACCATTAATAGTAATCCTCTGGACTCTTTGATTTAGGTATGAGGCAATTAGATCCAGAGAAACACCACATATACCGTAATAATTAAGTTTTTTTAAAAGTGTTTCATGTTGAACACAATCAAAGGCCTTGGACAAATCGCAAAATACACCAATCGCATTTTGTGATTTCTCCCATGCTTCATAAATATGCTTAAGAAGTGCAACTCCAGCATCTGTTATTGACCTACCCCTAGTAAAACCATACTATTGACTACGAAATAGTTTATTTTCATTAAACTATTCAAAAAGTTGGTTACAAAATAATCTTTTCAAAAACTTTACTCAGTGTTGGTAATATATAGATTGGTCTATAGTTGCCGGGATCGTTCCTGTTTCCATTTTTAAATAGAGGTATTATTTTACTGTGCTTCATTAAGTCCGGAAACTTTCCTGTATCGACACATTTATTAAAAAATATCAGCTGGATGTGGGGCAATGTTATTGATTATTGTATTTAATATTTTTACTGAGATGTCCCATAAATCACCAGTTTTTTTATATTAAGTGTCCTGAAATTCTTAATAATATCAAATGATAATATCTTTAAACTCAAAGTAATTAGCACAGCCTGGGAGTTTATTTTTAAGTAGAGAAATAGCATCTGAGGGCGATGATTTTAATGCAGATGTTACTTTGACAGGTATATCTGTAAAGAATTTTTCAAACGTGCTTGCCACTTTACACTTCTTCCGAATTAATTAATATATTATCAACATTTAATTTAATTGGTTCGTTTTCTATTTTAGATCTTCCAGTTATCCTATTAATAATATCCCAGATAGCCTTTTTTTATCGTCTGAGTTAAGTATTTTGTTTCTAATATAAATTGCCCTTGCCTACATGCAACCACTTTTAAAGATCTTAGAATAACACCTAACGCGTTCTAAAAATACTGGATCCCGATTATATTGCCTCATACCATTAATGTTAATAAATATCTTAGGTATGTCGGAGAATAGTAAACGATTATCGAATAATCGAATCGTCATCTATGGCGCTAGACTAGGGTAGTAGTCACTACCGTCATTGTGATAGTCTCGACTCTTTATATGCCCTTGTCAGTCTGACTGTAGTCTTAGTCTTGCGCGGTCTCTTAAGGGGTGAAGTAGTCTCCAGATAGTTTTAGTGGAAGTGTTGTGCAATGCAGAGTCGTGTTAGTGATGGGAGTGCTGTTCGATTAAAGTCACGTAAGTACCTCACAATGTAATAGCCACGTGGTAACTAATTGCCACAACGTTAAGTTAGGTTGGCCGGAGGTACGGGTCGCTCCGGATACTCTTCTGTTTGCAGAGCGACCTGGCCTTGAGTGATATAGGCCGCTTCTGACTCCTCCGGAGCTGGGTGTTTCAGTAGACATGTTCAGGCATCTCCCGTCGGTTAGGTGCATGGTAAAACGAGCCCATGAGAGCGTTTTAACTGCGGGTACTTGTACCCGTAGACGGGTGGATGTGCCGAGGCGTCCGCAGTAGTATGCTAACGCGTTCCTGCGGCGCCTTACATACGGCATGGACAGTGGTGGGTTTTACTGCGGTAGTCAGCGCTTATCACTGGGAGTCCCACTTAACTCCTTTAAGGACTTTACGTAAATGCATTTCCCATGTAAAAAAAAGCCTTGTGTATAGTTAGTTTTGTGTTAGCCTAACCTTGGGCTTACACAGTGATTCCCTTATTTATCGCTGACATGTATAAGTATAGCCCCTTGTTTATGTAACCCAATATATCTACAGTGATTCTTGTCTTAATATTCATTAACAAATTAAATTGGTCCAAGGCATGCATCAAACGGACGTTAATTGATGGATCTCTGTTGGTAGAGCTTACTACATCAAAACTGTCATAATATTTACATTTTATTAGATTAATATATGATGACATTATGTTAACAATCAGAACATAGTGCTACAACTCAGAAAAAATATGCCTCTAAGTTTTGTTTCAGAATAAAACCGTGTCAGTTATTAGTAACACTATATACATATGTACGTAGTAAAAATCCAAAATAATAATAATAATGGGTTAGATGGCTGGGTCAAGGGCCTGATGCAGAAAGTTGGTAGCTTGAACCGTGTTCCTGCTGCTAGTTGGCAATAAAAAAATAGAGTTTTTAAATTTTTAAATGCATTTTGTTTTTTAGATATATTTAAAAATGTAAATTCTCCCATATTTAAAAAAAAATAATAGTAGCTGCTGAAGAGTTTCACCGGCTCCATCAGATCAGCTCCAAGATACTAAATGATAGAATTATCAACCAAACAAAATTTTTATCTAAAATTTTATTTCGTTACGACAATTATACGTGAAAATTGAATTTCAAGACTTGTTAACATCATTTCTTAGGTTGTCACGAGTTTTAGACAGCTGTATTTTTTTAAAATTGGGATCAAAGCAGAACAATTTTTTATAAATTTTGTGTACCATAAGTGCATTTTCATCGTGGAAGATAGATTAAATTCAGTGCATTGTCATTGTATAGTTTGCGTTGCTCCTAGTGCGAACTGTTTCAATATGAAACGTGACTTGGATAACGAATATACTCGTGTTTGGTCATTCGTGATGTTTATATTGGGAATTTATTGTATATAAACATCATTTATTATATTATATTGCTTTTTAATATAATTAATATAAATCCAAAATCTGATAAAATGTTGTTGATAAATGCATAATCAAAAAATTTGACAGCCCCATGGACTTCAACAGCAACAGAAAAATAACAAACTAAAAACTCAATATACGATATCAAAGTCTGTAATTGCAACTTTTTTTTATCAAAAATTTCCCATGTTGTCAGTAGTGTGCCAGCACTGTACGTTTTGGCATCATATCGTAGGATATCTCTTATGGTTGATAGCAGTATAATTCAGTAAATTATGATGATTTATCAAATAATTATTATTGTGATGACTGTAATCTTTGATTCCTATTAAATATATAATCTTTATTGTACGCCTTAAATAAAATCTCAAAGAAGATTTTGACAAAAGTGACAAATCAAAATTATGTTTCCATATACCATAAACTTCAAAAGTTTATGAATATAATCGTATACTTACAGCAATATCTATTAATAACACTTTAAAGTAGGCCAAAACTGTTACACCGCAATCACGAAAGGTCAAAACGATATTTGAAATGTGGATGCATTCTCTTTTAAACTTTTCTAACTTTGTAAACATGTTTTCAAGTTGATGTAACTTAGAAGGGTCACCTTGTTGAGGTATTTCCGATTCTATGGCCTAAATAAAATCTTAATACATACCTCAATAGTCAATATACTTAATCCAAAAAATATATATACAACAAACTTTCATTTTAATGTTTTTGAATATACAGACTTCCAGCATTTTGATATTAGTAGAAAATAATTTTATTTTTGAAACTCTAATTATGAGGCAACTCATAAAAGTTCTCATAAACTATATGTTGACTGGAAGCTAAAGTGCCTGGGACTTGCGATCCAAGGGCTAGCTAAGCATTTTTAATATAAGGTAAGGATTAGTCTAGACTTTATTGCATTAACACTTCACTATAGCAGTTAATAATCACTCAATGAAACAAGTTATAAAGCGAGTGGTTGTTTTTAAAATAAACATAATATATATATATATATACATAAAGTTAATAAGCAAAATTTAATTTTTTTTAATTTCATTAATAACATTAATATTAATTATATTAGTCGAAAGTTTCTTGTCTTTAAGTACTTCTAAGTCAAAAAACCAAATTCAAAGTCGTACGACATCAAGTTCTTAGAAACTTCTACTACTTAAATCGATACCGTAACAGATTTTCTATGTCATATTTATAGCTAAGTAAATGTTTGCTTAGACTCGCAGTTTACCAGATTTTATTAAAGGCAATAACGTGAAAGATTGCAGAGAACGGATGCGGATATTGCGCCACTAACTATTAACTAAGCTTTAAAACTTTACCAATAGTTTTGTTGTGGAAACGTATGCTTTTATAAGCAGTGTTAGATAACGTATTACTTTAACCGACTGCCTCTAATGTGGATTTAATAGATAAGAAATATGTGAATTTATAAATATTCACTTTGTATAAAATTAAATTAACGACTTTTTATATCTAATTAACCCTAGACGCTGCAACGACGGGGTGTTATAAGATTAACATATGTATCTGTGTGTCTGTGTATTTGTGTATTTGTATCTGTGTGTGTGGTATTGCAGCGCCGAATATAATGGACCGATTATGTTGAAGTTTTATTTGTTTAAAAGATAATTTAATAGAGATGGTTCTCATAATTTGTGAAGATCTGAACATCCGTTAGAAGACTATCGGCTCATTTCTAACATGAGAGATACGTGACAATGATAATATATTGACAATTATAACAATCTTGTAATCCTGGTAACACACAAATATTGCTTAGACTGAGAGTATAGGTGACACGTTAATTATCAATAAGAGATAATTATACGTCATGAGAGAAAACTACGCAGTTTCTTGGTCTATAAGTAGTTTCAAAGACCTCTCCCATTCTGTTAATCAATCAATAAAGTACAAATACTCACATGATCCTCGATAATAGCAACTTGGCACCACGAAACTAAAAAAAACTATAGTAAACATTGTTGAAAGCAGTCCATGTAATGCAGTATAGCGTCTCCATGTCTTATCATTGATCAAATGAGTTGTTTATGTTATTTTTTTTTATTATAATTATCGGTAAGTGAGTGTAATTGTGTGAACGACTTAAATCTTCACATGGGTTACAAGCCCCAAGACTGAGATTTTTGTATTTCTATTGAATTTATAATAGAAATACAAAATTAAATAGGAATAGCATGGCGATTAAGATATTGGTATGTTAATATATCTAGTTTTGATTTTTTGTGTGAGAATTGCCTTTATTAAATAGGTTTATATGAATCACGATAATATTATTTAACTATAATATTTTATTAGCGGTAATAAATAGCTGGTAGACATTTGCTTTTATTGAACTATTTTACGATATCAATTACTGCAGCTTCGTTTGCATTTTGTTATATTACTAGCTTAAATTCTTGGATAAATTACTGAGTTTCATTATGTGAGTATTATTTAATAAAATAATTTGAATATCAATTCACTATAAGGAAAGAGAGGAAAAGAAAAATTCCTTTCATTAGAATGGGATAAATGCAAATATAAGAGCTCCGATGCTGCTAATATTGCTCCGTATTCATCTGCTCTCACTTAATCCTATGTACAAAACAATTTACATGTCTCTCTCACTCGTAATAGAGGCAAAGTTAAATAAAAGAACTTTGTTAATATATTATTTATTAATAATAGTTTTTGTTTGTTAATATAGAAAATCTTTTTCTTCCGTGTCATCGCAATAATGTAATTCGTAAACACAGGAATAATATATCCACTTTTTTTTTTAATTAATGTTTTAAAAAATAACGTACCTATGCCACTACACCTGCTGGTGTGTGACTGATTCAATGTGAGGCTTATTACCCTACATTTTTGTTGTCATTATAATGCGCAGATAACATCTTACATTACAAAATAGAACTAAAACTGATTTTTATGCTATTTTCACCAATAGCCAGTGATTCAAAATGAATTTTTATATTTACAATACACAGTGGCGTAGCTACAGAGTGGCATTTCGGCAAAATTCCAGGGGCCCAAAAATTATAACTAATAAATTAGTAATATTCTTAATTTATTTAAGTTACCAACTTATTTAAATTCAGATGCAATATGCGTTAAAAAAAAAAGCATTTGCAATACTAATGCTAGGGAAATCTCTGCTTTATCACTACATAGTTTACAACAAAGTCGCTTCCTGTCTGTCTGTCACTATTATGTATGCTGAGATCTTTAGAATTACGCGTGGAGTTTGATGCGGTTTTTATTAATAGATAGAATGAATCAAGAGGAAGGTTTATAAATATAATAAGCATTACTGATTGAAAGAATCGATTATTAGTCAGGACAGAATCGATCATAAGTCAGAATTACTGATTGACGGGCCTACCACTGGCTATATAAACAAGCTCTAAGTCGCATACAGTCTCATTTGCTGCTCAGTCGTAGACCGGTACGGTGGTTGGTTTCGATACTGTGAGTCTGTTCCATGTACTTATTTTACCTTGTAATTGTTTTGTTATTTGGAAAATTAATGGTGTAACAAGACCTAACTCAACAAAATTAAACTAGATGGCGCCACCAGTCAATTGCATCGCCCAAGCACTTTTTACTTTCAAATCGTGTACCGGTGGCCGTGACCACCAATCCGTGTCCAAT
This sequence comes from Limenitis camilla, assembly GCA_905147385.1. NCBI lineage: Eukaryota > Metazoa > Arthropoda > Insecta > Lepidoptera > Nymphalidae > Limenitis > Limenitis camilla. The sequence goes on along the minus strand of LR990245.1, from coordinate 5,781,689 downwards.
TCAGGAGAACCTAATTCGGCGTCCAGTTCAGCCGGTTCTAATCCAGCGATCGACAGCGCTTCAGCGTCTACTCTCTGTAAGGAGACACCGCGAACACTGTCCATAGCACTGTACTAGAAATCCGACGACCCAGTGATAGTTTGCGCTTCAGCGTCTGCTCTCTGTAAAGAGACACCCGCGAACACTGACTATTGCACCAGTCTTAGGGCTATCACCGCACAGCTGACGACAGCTCTTCAGTGTCTGCTTTCCCGTAGGAGACACCCGCGAACACTGTCCAACGCCAACAGCCGCAACCCGGGATTCCTATTATTGCCCTGTTCGGACTTCGACCGCGTCTTAACCATCGTGCCATCTCATCGAAACCCTCCCCCATCATCATCGGCATCTCATCAAACCTTTCCCCCATTTCATCGTTACAATGGTTTTTTGCAATTCTTTATGTTGTTGAATGTTTCTCGATATATTATTTAAAATAAAATCGATTTATAATTAAAATTACTTTTAGGTCTTGAAAGATTGTTTTTTTTATTTGATAGCACTTCTGGTACTTAATTATATAAAATTCATGCATATTATAGTAGAGAAAGTAACCGTGCGAAGCCGGAGCGGGTCGCTAGTGATTTATAAGTAAAACTTTTGTTGTGGTGCAGGCCCTGGTAACATTAATAGTTGGGGAATCATTGCTTTATTTTCTGTAAGTATAAAAACTTAACTATATCATTTGTTGTCGTTATAAGAACTGGCTGTTTGTGAAAAAATGAAAATGGCACCTCAAAGGCACTTGAATTTATTGAGTAAATTTGGGATTTGAAATTAAGGATCAAAATGAAAAAAAAAACGAAATTGCTGTAGACATGAGAGAAAGATATGATACCCATTACTGTACAGCAATATGTATGTACATGCAATTTAGACTGAGGCGAGCGGTGCCTGGGGCTTGAGACCCAGGAGCATGTTTAAAGAGCTCTTTCATAACATATTAACTCTCACCTCCACCACTCGACCTCGCTAACTACAATAGATAATAAAGTAAACTTACGTGGACCTCGAGAAGGGTAACCTTAATCACGACACTATAACACTAACTTCAATGTTCACTGCACGAAAACACCAAAAAGACTAAGACTAATCTATCGTACTAAAGGTTATATATTGTCTTCACGTCAGTATACTTGAAATAATATAAAATGATCTACCCGCTACTACTACTTTATAAACAGTGTTGCTATCACCGCCATCCTGCGGGGCCATTTGTCCCGAATGGCGTAGGTACTTAACAGAATGATTCAAAATTCCATTCAACCGTATCGAAATATATTGGTTAAAATCTGGATTACCATTCATTCACACTTTACATTAACGTACCACTCATTGACTGATAAACTGCACATACTAATTAGCCAAAGATGTGACAGTGTATGTGTACGGTAAGTTTACACCATGGTTTAGAATAGAGATGCCTGAGGCCAACTCTAAACGAGTATCACCATGTTACCATTACAGTAGTGTTCACACCAGATATCTTTTATAAATTTCGCATGATTTGACAATCCTAAAGTTGAACAACAAATGATGAAGTAAAAGCTATAAATAATATTGATGTTGTTGGCTTATATCTATAACATATCGCAGTAAACGCAGCTGGCAATATGGACATCAATTTTAAGCAAAGGAAAATGCTTTGAAAAATGCATCCTCAATGAGGGAGAGAAGTATGTAGGACTCCCAGCAAAAAACCGTCTGAACTGACACCATTTTTAGGTGGACACTGGACACCACTGAATTGCTAATACACACTTGATTGTGGTGTTCAGACGGAAATCCACGTGAACTACTATCAGCAGGCGCCGATACGTCCGCTTTGCTTCCACGCCCCCCTTGTCGTTTCCACTGTCTCTTATGCCCCCTTTTAGGCTTATATTCAACACACCTGCTGACTTAGCGTAAAAAAGGTTCCTACTTCCGGCACCAATGCATGCCATTGCGGCGGGAACATATAGGTCTCATATAGGTCTTCCAGCCACTGGCATTCCTCTAATTACAATTTTTGCTACTAATGAAGGCCTTCTACGAGGTCCATGAAAGAGGATTGCCTTGATTTTAGCTATACAGACATCCAGTCCCTTTATACGAACCCTATCGACCTCAAGCTCCGAATCAACTACCACAATGCTCCCCTGAGATGTGCAGACAGTGCAGACTCGCATGCCAGTTAGAAGCAGGCAGTGCAAAAGTCAATCATTGCCAAGCACCAAACCGTTTGATACTCCGCACTCAAGTTTGTCCCTATGAAAACGTCCTCATCAGTCGAACCAAGTACAGAGGTACCGAACTAACTATCGAAGCACCATCTCATTATGATTTTAAAAGCATACTTGATGTCCAGGGATACGTCTAAGACCACTTGTCATCTTCCGATTGAAACCCACCCGTAGAACGAGCAACACGATCCACCACACGAATCCACCCATTTCCACCCTAAAGAAACTTAGATTCTAGATGCTCAAATGCCTTATGCAATTCGATTTCAGACAATATAGGGACAGCTACAAGCTTTCCATCAAAGTATGGTTCTACCATCCAAAGAGAAATCCACATCTTAATTCTTCCTTATTTTAATGTTTTTATTGAATTGTAGATTGTTAAATAAGGTGATTCATTACAAATAAGTTTAGGAACTATCAAGCTAAAATTGTTATTTTTATCCAATACGGCCTGAATTAAAGGTTACTAGAAAATAAATTTCATCACTGATAATACATGCATAATATAGTGCAGAAATCGTGTGTGTGAAACCGGGATGGGTCGCTAGTATTTTCAATTATATAAAATGGACAACAACGTTTAAATTGTAGTAGTCGCAGGTAGCTCTTATTATTTTATTTCAAATACGTGTAGACAATATATAACCTTTAATGCGATAGATTAGAGTTAGTCTGTCTGGTGTTTTCGCGCAGTGTACATGTAAGTTAGTATTATAGTGTCGTAGTTAAGGTCACCCTTCTTGAGGTCCACATAAGTTTACTAAATTTACTAATTAAATTTCATATTATGTATTATCATATCTCACTGCGTAGTATAGCTCCCATATTCTTACCAATAATATATCAAATGAGATAAAAAGAGTAAATGTACTGTATATTAGATGAAGCAACAACAACGTGGCAGGTGAAACTGCCTACAGCTAGTAATTCGGTAAGACATGATTACACAGAGCAACTGGTAATTAATATATTATCTCTATGTTTTAGTAATTACGATAACCACAAGATGATTAATACGCCGAATAGGTAATATTATATCTGACATGATATAAATCCTAACATTGTTATCATTTAACATAAAAAAATTTGATAATGGATCGTAATAAAAACTGTTAATTGGATAAAAAAAAATTTATACTAATTAAAAAAAAATAAATGATTTATTTATTTTACTTACCAATGTGAATACTGAAAGATCGTTTTGGTGATCAGAATAGCTTCGTCAAGAGGATAGTATTTGTATTCATAATAAATTAAAACTGTACTTTTAGAGACCATTCTAAAAGTGCACTACACACACACAAGTCATGACCCTAACTCGTGAGGGTTAAAATACAATTCCCCTCTGCCGCTGGGAGAGCATCTCGTAAGAGGCGAGTACCTTTTGGTGGTAGGGGATCCCGTAACCCACCCCGATACAAGACATACTCTCTTGTATCGGGTGGATCTCGATACTTTCGATGCCCATGGGTGACGGTGCCATTTTCCATCAGGTGGACCGCCTGCTCGTTTGTCCCTCATGTATTATAAAAAAATTAGCACTTCTGTTGCCATGTCTTAGGAATACAACCAAAGTAACATTAAACTTATTAAACCTTTTGTTAAGTAGGAAATGAGGCAATAATCTACAAGCTCCTGAACTCCATATATCCGTAAATTATAGCTTAGAACCGTCTTGAAAACATGTGTATTCAAATGCTAGAAAATTGCTACAGTTAAATATACAGAACTTGTAACACACCGTGGTTTTAAGACCTGACTGACTGACAGTACTGTCCACGGAGTTACTCAGAGACTTTTAATTTATATCCTACTGAGTACTCTGCTATATTTTATATATTTCCATATAAAATAAGCAACAAAATATTACGTTTGCACACTTAGCAGGCTTTTAACTTTCTTCACAGCTATTACAAGAATCATATTATTTTATATCTCAATGAAATATTTATATCTCAAAATACTGAGTCTGCCACTACGTTTCATAGTGACCTAACGCCGATACCTAATATCTTATGGCGGCCCTTAAATTTTATGTTCAAAACTCGACGAAGATAAGCGTTTATATTTACGAGACTATTAAACAAGGATATTTTTCTTATAAATCGTGTTTATGCTGCAGGAGTATTAGAACATTATGTAAACTAACTACTTACATTATGTTAAGTAACTACAATTAGCAACATAGTTATTCGCGAAAGATCCTTTTATTTTATTTCAATTATTCCGACGTAACAATTTATAACAAGACTGTATATAACCTCTGTCCCGATAGATTGTGTCAGTTGTCAAACGGTGCTCACCTGGTGACCATAAAGCCCGTGGAACTTATGTGGGGTCGTTGCTGGGATTCCATTGTGAAGGATGTTGTGAGTGTTTGGGATTATATTTCTCGATTATCTTCTAAAGTGCATATTATCATAAACCTTACAATGTCTCAATTATTTAATAGTACATGTACATTTCCTATTACATTTTCTGAAGCTCTCTGGGGTACTTTGAAAATTGAAGGTCACCAGACGGTATTTTTTCAACAAAACGGGTATCTTTTCTTTCATAAAATACACACTTGAAATAAATATTTCATTTAACACCCAAGGATGTAAATTGTAATATTTTAATATAATAAAGAATAAATGTAGAAGTTTAATAAAAGGACTACGAAATAGTAAATACTTGGACTATTAAAAATTCGCTCAAAACTCTTTTAATTCTATAATATCATAATGAAATTAGGAAAGTGTCTAAAACTGTAGAATACTTATAAATTAAAACATTTCCCATTAATAATAATAGTCTAGAAAACAACACCTTTTTTATATTTTCATGTAAACGTTTATGATACTAGAATTTAAATCTTTTAACTGTAGTTAAAAAAATAATATGAGAAAAGTCACTTGATGCCCTCCTTTGTTATTGTGCTTTAATCAAATAACTGAAAGAGTTAACAAGGTTTTTTTTTTACTATTTTATGTAGAATAGAAGGAATTACCTTTGAAAGAACCTTACTCTTAACCTTGTAAAAATTAAAAATCATGCACAATGTGGACAGTTTAATAAGGGACTATTTTGAACTTCTTAATGTCTATTTATGTCAAACTGTCTTAAATCTTTGATGCTAACATAAACTTGATTATATCTAAATTACTTTTCCTTAAACTGTTAATTGAAGAGGCAAAACAAATACACGCTTTTTACTTAACAAGACTGCGTGTCTTGTTAAGTAAAAAGCGTGTATTTGTTTTATTACTTCATAACGATTAAAAAATTATTACTCGTTAATTAATATTTTTTTTAAATATTAAATGCAATTTTCATTCAAAATAAAGAAAGAAAAACTAATAGAAATTCCTTCTCGGTCAACCTGTTTACATTAAATAAAATTAAACCGTTGAATCGGTCAACACACCAGCAGACTATTGTGAAGACGACGCAATCTAAACAAGAGTATAATCATATAAACTGGATGATGTGCTATTTGGATTTCTAATTTCATAATTAAATGTAGTTTTTTATTTTATGTTGTGATGGAATTTATTTTACTTCAAACGATGCTATTCTGCGCTACTGCGCAGAGTGTTACTACACTTAAATGACAATTTTAGCATGTAATCTAGATGGAAGCCGAGCAGTAAACTATACAAAATGTTCATTATAACTACAATAAATAATTCTTTCATCAATATTTAGTTTATTTGTATATACTGAGCAATGGATGATGTTAGGTTACTAGGAGTGGCTATTTTAATGTTGGCAATAAGCTAACTGGTTCAGAATCTTTTATAGAGGATTTAAAGCATGGGAATAGATCAAATAAATTAAAATTGATTAAAATACATAATTATATCTTCTATAATGTTATGATGATTACAAAAGAAATACTTCGGTATTAATATCATAGCATCAATCAGGTAAATCAAGTTTGTTACCTTATTAATTTATTGATGACAGTTGACAGTTTGAGTAGTACGTATAATACGAGTATTTTTATCAAATTTGGCACCTATTAGCCCTATGTACTGTTTGGCTTTATCTGACTGAATAATATTACCTATTAGTTGTTTATGATCTAATTATTATTTACAGTTTATCTTGTTGATCTAGCGGGTTTCGCCAAATGAGATTTTTCACAATTTGTCAATTAATGTGCAATTTATTGCATCGATACTAAAAAAAATTTATACAGTTGATGTATGCACTATGATGCAAACAAGTAACTAAAATAAGCACGAGTTAATTATAACGAATAGTAGGAACTTTACTAAGTTTTAGACTCCAGTCTATAAGAGACCCACTTATAAACACCACCTGCGCAAGTTATCAAGGAAACGTAAAAGCTTCATAGTTTTCTATTTTTATTTGAAACCAGTAAAAGGAAATTAAGAGGAAACTCAGAGGTCAATAAAGAGGAGAATTGATGACTAGTTCCATTGCATTATGTTTAAGTTAAATATTTATAAATAGGTTAAGTATATTAAGTTATTATTATTTAAACTTCACGACTATTTTAAAAATATACTGTCAGGATATCATCCACGATGATTACTGTGTTTTATTTCATCTGCCTTCAAGTTAAAACTTATTCAATCTCCAAACATAAGTAATTCATAATAACCATAATGATTATTTTTTATTATTACTTTACAAATAGATCCAAAAAAGTACTTATTACAATAACATCCTTTTAAGAAATGTTGTATGGGATTTATGGACGTGTAGTCTGACAGACTCCGCTGCGGTTTTTGGAACCCTTTTACTTATCTGTCATAAGTCCGAGAAACTAAACTCTTGTCTTATTTGGCATTTTATTGCTTAGTTTGAAGCTACCGAGCAGCTCAGTTGTGGTAGGCGTAGGCAAGTGTACGAAACAAGTAAACCGACTTTGTAGCGGAGTCTGTGAGACGTCCACGTCCAGTAGTTAAAGGTTAAGTAGGTATACTATACAGTCACGATTGAACTTATCAATATCTTACCGAATTGAATGTTAAAGGAATCTAGACAATTTACGTTAATTAAAATGCATGATGTTAAAATATCGTAAATCGTTATAATATGTAGAAAAATTTAAACCAAAATTATAAGAAAATGCTGTAACTAGATTTTTGAAATAAAAATATTTTATTATTATTGTCATGACAAATTACTCTCTTTTTTATATATGTATTAGCCTAGAATATTGAATAGAAACAGAGAGAAATAATGGTAAATATCAGCCTGTAATGTTTTAAATGTTGAATAACTACAACTCCCGATTTTGTAAGGTTTTAAATAAAATGATGAAATAACATATATGGGGTAAAAAGCATTTAATGCACGTTGGGTACTTACCGCTAAAACCCTCTCTACGGTACGAATACGAAAACTTTTTAATTTCCTCAAATTTTATAAAATATTTTTATAATATGCGAATGTAATTGCAATATTTTAGCTGCACTGTAGTATTGTGTATGAAAACACGGACAGCCATACAGCCTAATGTATGCATCCTATCCCAGCTTCTGGGTCAAATATTTTTTAATGAAATAAAGCCTTTTTCATGGAATTTTCATTTACCACAAGAACGTATAATTATCATTTTTAGTTCGTGAACTTTGAATGAATAGTGCTTTTCAGTGTGCACTAAGTAGTCGAGTATTTTATATAAAAACTTGCTAACCTGGCAAACGTGGTTTTGCCATATAAATTTGGTGGGCCACCCTTATCACTTAGGGGGATGAAAAATAGATAGTCGATTCTCAGACCTACTGAATATGCATATAAAATTTCATAAAAATTGGTCGAGCCGTTTCGGAGGAGTATAGTAACTAGCATTGAGACACGAGAATTTTATATATAAGATGTATTTCGATACAGGTCATTTACTTATATTTATAGAAAAAGCAGACAATTTAACTGAACTAACAGAGTAAACTAAGTGTGTGAAATTATTATTAATTTGAATGACTCAGATATTACAAAACCTTATTAAAATATGACTGTAAAGATTATTAATATTTTAGTAAAATAAATTCTTTCCGATTAGGCACTATGTTGCGTGACATGACATAAAGTGACGTCATCTCTTGCGTGGCTCCATTGTTGTCAACATCTTCGTAGAGCAATGTTACTACCGCCTGCTACAGTCTAAGTAATTTAAAAGCATTTTTTTATAACACAAAATGCATTACGTGTAAGATGTTTTTAAGGGTTTCGTACCCAAAGGGTTAAAACTCCGCCGCCCGTCTGTCTGTCACCAAGCTGTATCTCATGAACCGTGATAGCTAGCCAGTTGAAATTTTCACAAATGGTGTATTTTTTTGCCCCTATAACAACAAATACTAAAACTTGGCCGGTTTTTTAATGTTTTTTGTTTTTGGTATTTAAAATTTATTTAACTAGGCTATTGAAAACAAACAATATTTGTTCATTGGAAAACAAATAATATTTTCAATGAAAAGAATATAAAACCACATATTTGGTTTAACAATCATTCCATAATTATTCATGGTCTGTGGTAAAACTGTATTTTCAATTGCAAATCGGGTGGTATTTCCACCGTTTAGTCTAATTATATATTCATTGCTCATTTATTTGCGGTATGTCAATAATATTTAAAAACAAGTTTAACAACTGATTTTGTTTATCTATTCTCATTATAAAAAAAAATTATAGTTACTATTGGGTTTTATGTTCAAAATATAGTAGAATTTTATTTTTCCACTGTTTTGTCATTAACCTACGATATTTACTCCTGAAGTGAGTATAGTCATCATCACAACCCATTAATGGCCCACTGCTAAGGCGGGTCTCCCTTCTCAGAATGAGGAGGAGGTTAGGCCATAGTCCACCATGCTGGCCCAGTGCGGGTTGGCAGACTTCACACACCGTTAAGAACTGTATGGAACTCTCAGGAGTGCAGGTTTCCTCACAACGTTTTCCTTCACCGTTATAACAAGTGATATTTAATTGCTTAAAATACACATAACTCAAAAAAGTCAGAGAGGGGTCGAAATCGGACCTCTTGAGTAAGACACCGATGTCTTAACCAGTAGGTTGCTGTGAGTATAGTACAGTACTACTATGAGTATAGTAGAAGAGTGGAATAGCTTATTAAAATACTATCATCAGTATTAATATTTTTTTAGTCACTGAGGAGTTCTATTGTCCATATGGCTCCTGGTTAAAATATCAGACCCTCGACCTCGACTTCATAAAAAATCGTGTAAGCCACAATTCTTGGTATTTTTAACGGCCATTAAAGTGTTCCACTATCCACTTACTGGACTATTTTTCTTAATACATTTCTATAGGTCAATTACCTAAAAGTAAAATTGACTTTCTAACAGTTTTGCAACTGAATTTTAAAGCAGCATACACGTTTTTGGTTGACAATGCATTTTTAGTTAAGTAATTTCATTCAACTTCCATTATGGCAAACGGCCCACGATGGCGGACTAGATGAGTATCAAATGAAAGGGATCAGTGAGAAGAATAAAATGACTTCATTCAAAAGCTTGTTTTTATAATTAAGTTGCTTAAGGGTGGTTGAAAATGATTTGTCATCAATTTGAATATAATCTGTTAAGCTCAAATAATGTTAATATATACATTATAGGATAATATGAATAATTAGGGATCATTTAAGCACGTGTTTATTCTGGCTGAATAGACCGCATCACAGCCGCCGGCCACTTATGTTTATTCATGGATCACATCAGAATAGATTTATCCGTTTCATTACAAATTTATATTTAAATGTAATCAAAATTTTAAACTAAGTGCGCGGAATAAATATACTAAATATGTTGATTAGATAATAACAATTTATTTAATGTTCAAATGTATAAAACCAGCAATTTCGTCGGCTTGTTACCTATTCCTCTCCTATTTATTGGTCGTAGTGTGATGTTATGGTCTTTCTTGATAAATGGGCTATCCAACACTAAAAGAGTTTTTTTTAATTCGTACCTGTAGTTCCTGAGTTCAGCGCAATCAAACAAATTCTTCAGCTTTATAATATTAGTATAGCTTTATATATTTATACAGCTAATATGGAATTACATTCAGCTGCGTTCATGTATTAGATCGTCAATTTGTATAAATTAATCTTCAAAAGAACTTAACCAAATTAATGAAATTTCTTACAATATTTAGCAATGACCTTAAAGTTATTTCGCAAAAAATTTTATACAGAATAAGAATTCTTTATTCTTATTATTTTTTTTATATTTAAAAAAATAGTGTTGATATTTGGTATGATTGTAATATTTCATATTAATTCTTTATTTATTTGGACAAATAACATATTATCACTAAAATACAATATGATCATCTGCTGCCGAACTAGTGTAAACTGTATTAATAAAACTAAAGTCCATTTCTGAAATGTTCAATATAAAATCAATCTCAATTTACAGATTTTTTTAGTGTCTATCATCGATGTTGATTGCAGTTAGTAACTGAACGTATGGTTTATGAACATTCAATATCAGGTCATATTTCTTATATCCAACTAAACAGTAGAACAGCACATAATGTTATAGACATCTTAACAAACGGTCTAAATCGCTCTTTGGAGAAGTCTCCTCGAAGATATTTACATCTGTACATATTATGTACTCCCGTCTGTGCTGTAATGTAATATTTGAAATATCCGATAATATTAGAAATCTATACTAATAATAAAGCGAAAGAATTTTTGGTAGTTTGTCCAACTTTCTAGCGGTATCATCACAAAATGACGTAATTTTGTATAGAGATTATATAAACTACTTATCGTAAAAAAATAAAATTCCAAGATAACAGACTGTATATCAAAATAAAAACACTTGATTCTTTTAAAACGGCTAAATAGAAATAAATTACGCTAAAACTGTTAAGGACACATTTCATACACTTTCTTCTATAAAACCTAACTATACGCTGACGGTTATCTGGTCTTCAAAAATCTTTTTAAAGTTATCTATATCATACAAAGGTGATCGATTTATCATTAGCTTGTTTGCTTTTTTACTTAAAATCTATTTTTCAGTAATAAGTCGAAATGTTATAAAACTAGTCGAGCCGCCCAAGCTTCGCACGTCTGCAATTCATCCCGTATAGTACTTAGATTTATTAAAAAAAAAACATTTAACTCTCAATATATTATTCTCAATATATTGGTTGCTAAATAAAAATATGTAATTAGGTGCTTATGACTTATGCTTATGATTAAAATATTAGTAAGATTAGATACAATTAGACCAATGTCGATAATTTTTGAAACAAAAAAAATATAGTAGGATGAAAGCCATTAGAAAAGAAGAAAATGTAACAAAAATAAAAGTTAGTCGGGTAGTTTAAAAGGGGAGAAAATTTACTATAGTAATGTATATTCTTTTTAACACCATAAGAAAGTAGAGATTTTAATGAACATAAACCCCACCGACTTTTAAAAAAAGAATACAGATATTTTGATTCAAGATTTTTCGACTGAAAATTGGGTTGCTTTTTCGATATTAAGTCAAAATAAGGTTAAAAAAAATAATATTTGGGACATAAAAAGGTAGGTTTTCACCAAAATTCGTGAAAAAACAATTATTTTTGTAGAAGATAAAAATAAAAAACCAAAATCTTGGTTATTTGAAATTTTCACATAAATTTTGAGGTTATGCGAAAAAATTGTAAATACAAAAGTTGTAGTTCTTTTTTATTTAGAATTACAACTTTGCTAAAAATCTTTTTTCCTTAGGACTTGTAGTTTAAATCGAAATAAACCGTTTTTGCCCTTAAAATATAAATATTCTAGTCTTATATAGCTAACAAAAATTACACCTTTATTCTACTTCATAAATACAGATAGGGTACGATAAAATAATATTAAGGTGATGTATCAATAAGTAATTTACGATACCGTGCTTGTTATATTCGACCTAACGTATATACGCCAATGTAATTATCTATTAGAAATAGAAAACTAATAATATATCAAGTTATTAATACCTCAAAGGTCTTATAACAGGAGATTGGTTATAGCAAACACATTAAAATTTAAGATTTAGGGCAAACATACGATATTAAATCTACATCCATACAAATTTAATAATCTTGGAAAATCAATCTCTCGTGTATTATCTATTAAAAATTACAATATATAAACAGTACATATCACTACATAGTATAAAACAAAGTCGCTTTCTCTGTCCCTATATCCCTATGTATGCTTAAATCTTTAAAACTACGCGAAGGAATTTTTTGGAAACACTGATAATTGTAGAGGTTTCTAATGTGATGTCGTCAATAAAAACATTTTTTTGCGCTTACATTGCAAACGCTGGCTGAACCCTACGAGATAGATCAAAATAATGTACTACAGTATTGTTCACCTTAAAAAGGTCTACAAAAAAGTCCCCGATGGTATATGTCTACCTATTAGGGATAACCCACAATAACCATTAATATCCTTTACTTTTTACAAAAAATAATGGTTTATTTACGAAGCGATTTTAAACAATACAGCATTAATCCTTATCCAATTAGGTACCTTAAATACATTGTGCACTTAATATAGATCAATATGGCCCTTTACAGAATTAAATGTAAACGAATATTTTTGAAGATATTACAGATTCAAAAGGCAGGGACATAGCGGTTACGGCTAAATAAACACGTGTTAAATTGCACCCAGGCGAAGCCGGACGGGTCGACTAGTTAATAGTATTAGCTTCAAAAATTGTTATTGATAGATCAAATGAAGTTAGTTTTTTAAAGTGATGACTAAATTACGTATTCAGCGCCTCACTGATAAATCTTCAAATATAAAAGAGATATTGATCCCAGGATTGTTTGATTAAGGAAGTCATAGGTTTGGAAGTTCTGTCTGTATCTGATTGTAGTCATACATTTGTGATATACATTAGAGATATTAACAGCCCTTATTGAAACATATCAGCTTACTTTAATATTTGACCATTTAAATTTCTGTTACTTCTGTTTGCCTATTAGCAAAGTGCAGGACCAACTGTATCCTTTCTTTTCACTGTCACTATTTTTCCGCCTATTATCCTTATATCGTTGTATCATCTTAAAACTTATCTCTTACTAAATGTTCTGTTCATATTTTATTTAGCTATTTATATTCTTTTACGTGAAATTCAAATGACTTAAGGGGTTAGGGGTAGCCAAAGACATGAAAAAATGTTAATTTTCAGTAATTTTTTTAGCCATTAAATCATTTTATTTTTTTAAAATAATAATATGGCATCATTACACAATGCTTTGACTTGAAGCCACGAAAATTTTAAAAAAAAGTTATAGCTGTTGCTGTTTGGGTTGACCTAGTTCAAACGAGAAGGTCCTTGCGGTGACCATCATAAGTCCTTGGAAATTCATCTAAAATCAATCTGACAAAAAAATAGTTTTATAAATAGATAATTATGTGCCTTTTTTGTTTTTTTTTTAAACATTAACAAAATGGCGGCCTTATTTTATTGGTTATTCGGTTTCTGTTTTAAGTTGATATTATTATTGTCTTGTGCGTGTTGCTATGCAGTATCAGTGCTATGTAGATAATAAATGTTTTATTTATATACTAGCAGACCTGCGCGACTTCGTTAGCGTGTTGCTCTGCTCCTATGGGTCGTAGCGAGATGTTAAATAGCCTAAGTTACTCCTTGTTACACCAGCTATCTGACAGTGAAAATCCCGTCAAAATCGGTCCAGCCATTTAGGAGATTAGCCGGAACAAACAGACAGACAGACAAAAATAGTTAAAAAAAATTGTTCAGGTATATATACCGTGTATACATCCATAGTAAAAAGCGGTTATTTTAATATTACAAACAGACACTCCAATTTTATTTATTTGTATGTATGAAACTAGTTCTGTTAAAAGGAAAGCAATCTTTCCACCACGTCTTATGTTAAGGATAAAACAAATATTTATGCTACTTACAAACTACTCTCAAGTGAAATATGTTAAGACTCAAGAAGCAAATCATCGTATTTATTAATGATTCAGTTCCTTTGACGTTGGCATACCCGGAATTTACACGGAAACTTACACGAGCGGAATATCACACATAATCCAGTTGCAAGATAATTTATTCTCGGATTATTGTAATTCCCAATATACTTTATTACTCGACTCTATACTTAATAGACACGATAACAGTAACAGTAAACAAGAATTATCAACACTATATATGTGCGTAATTAAATAAGATCTATCGACAACGTACATTTATGTTTACAATAGAAAAAAAAATCCAAAATACGCTATGATAGTTAAAACGCCGATCGTCTACTTAGTTTTCATGTATTATCGTCTTCTAAACTGTATAACTCTTATAAAGTGTAGTTCATAATATTTACAGAAACAATACACTACATTGACATCAAAGTAATTTTACATACTGAAGATTTAATTTACAAATCAGGAACATAACTAAGCATGATTGTAAAGTTAAAATAAAAAAAAAAAAAAGCTTTTTATTTCCTTACAAAATTGAGAGGAGTACAATTGTTATAACTATTATTTTTTATGTTTGTTAGTGTATTAGTAGGTAAACTTATAATTTAGCAATTTATTTATTTGTGTTAGTGTGTTAGTATTTCTATTTTTCCACTTCTATGTAAGGACCGCCTGTGGCGGTAAAAGCCTCCTCCAAATGCTTCCACTCATGTCGGTTTTTGGCCGTTGTTGCCCACAAATTACCTGCTACAGTGATCACATCATCCTCCCATCTCTTAAATGGTCTCCCTCGTTTTCTTTTTGAGTCGAGAGGTATCCAGTTTGACACTATCTGAGCCCATCTAAGCGGATCTAATCTTTAGTTGTGTCCTGCCCATCGCCACTCTTGCTTAAACACCTGCTTAATAACATCTTTTGATTTTGTTTTGCTACTAATTTGCTTTGATTTTATTCTGTCTTTCAGTTTAATATTCATGAAACTCCTTTCTACTCTTTGACAAGTTCTAATTTTTTGTTGTAGTTTTTTGGTTAGTGTCCAAGTTAGACTAGCATATATAAGACATGGCAATAAGCAAGTGTTCATAGCCTTTGTTTTCAGGTTAGGTGGAAACGTGCTCTTGAAGATTTCTTTCATAGCCCAGTATTTGTTCCATGTGTTTTTTATCCTCATGTTGATTTCTTTTTCGTTGCAAGCGTTGAATGAAATTACATGTCCGTCTCTTGGTTGCTAAACCTAAATTATCAGGATACTGAAGCTCTATTAACAATAACTGCATAGGACTCACTTAACGCGCAAGTACACACACAACATTCACGCACAGGCACAACACATACGCACGCGCGCACCCGGGCACGCAACGCACACTCACACATTTCTCATTATCTTTTTTCATATACAGATTTATAATTCATTGCACCTTATTCATTTAGTATGTATGACATATTTCTTTTAAATTTAAATAAAGATCCGAAGGAATGCAGCGACATCCGCAACACAAGGTATCTTAGTGCAAGTGTCAAAGCACTTCTATTATTCTATATTTGTGTCCTAATAATAAACAGATGAAAAAGTTTTATGTAAAACAGTATGTATATTATTTAATTACTCCAGAACCAACATATCTTTCCTGTAAATAGAATAAAATATTTGTTATATCAATTTGATTAAAGCATGTATTTTTTAAAAAAAACGACGAATTTGGCTTTAAAATATCTTGGTTAATACATTTTTTGCCTTAAAATAAATCTCCGACTGGCTCGCGACCACCGCCATAGAGACGTTCCGATCGAGCCGCATGTGAGCCAGACTTACACCCCCTCCCTCTCCCATCCCATTAACGCTGCGGATCTAGTGGATTCTGGGCTCTTGCTCAGGGTCCGCTGAAACCCCAGTATTTTTTTTCTTCACTTCCTCCTCCCCACTCTATCTTCGAGGATGCAACTTGAACATCAACTACTTAATAATTAATATCTAACATCAACTAATTAATATATAACATCAACTAATAATATTTTTTTTTTTTTTTAATAAAGAATAATTATACTACTATTTAGTAAAAACTGTTAAATTAGCATATAAATAAATAATTTTCAAACGAAATTACTTTTCCTACATGCTATCCGTTCTCTTGTCTATATCCCTAATTAAAAATTATATCACATTATAAGATCGATTCTATTTTAATTATACATTCATTAGAAGCTCTGTTGATTTATCACCGGGTTGGTTTGCCACAAGTCCTTGAACCCTCAACCTTTTGATGTCAAAAAGAAAACCATTACCTATATATTTTAATCAATTCCTTGACCAATATAAACTTTTAATCAATTAAATATAATATTATAATATATGCGTAGATATATTACACTGTAGAAAATTACAGCATGAAAATAAAATATTCAGTGCGATATTACCTGAAAATAGATTTTTTTATACTTGATTTTGTAAGGAAGCTAGGTTGAGCAGTGTACGCGTAAAATATTTCGCAAATATTTTTAAAACTGGATCAGTAAGTCCACAGATCCACAGATTAAATGTTGACTTATAGGCCCACAAGTAACATACGAACATACAAAAAATCAGATCTTTCCTTTTTGTATAATAATGTAGATGAAGAACTAAATGTTATATGAATCGGGTCTCCCAGTCGGTCGGTCTATTTTTTAGAGCAAGATTTGTTGGCAATTATCCAAGTGGACGTTCCTTCATATTCACTGTTAGTTGACGGTGGGTTAACCTATAAATTGAACATACATTTCAATTCATTTTTCCTTATAAATTATATTATAGTCGATATTAATTTAATTATATCTTACATGAGATTTTAGTGTAGTGTCCATAGAATATGGTTAAAATGTGAGTATTATTAGAGTTTAGTTGTTTGTTTTATTGTTTATAATCCTTTCATGTCAATATAATTAATTATCAGTTATAGCTATATTAAGGAAACGTTCCGAATTATATTTTACTTTAAAAATAGTACTAACAGTGTTATTTTTAAATTAATAGCACTAGCATTCTTAATACAAAGTACTTCTACTCTTTGTAACTTACATTAACTGAGAGTACAGAACTTATTTAATTTTATAGCTTCCACCTTCGTATCCTAATTAGAAATCTAGAACAAGAACAATGGATGGGCTTTGCTAACATTAATTTGATTATTTATCAAGAAATATCCCAACATTTTGCTGTAGTGTAACTTTGCTTCTAATATTTTATCAGGAGCATAGTATGATGAATCTTATTATTAACGACTTACATTAAGCAAGGCGTAAAATACGTAATTTGACTGCCCCCGCCTCACTTAGAAAAAATGGTGGTACGACAGATATTCATACTTACATTATTTATACAATAATATAACAATGTTTCATTTACATATTTACTTTATACTAGTGGTCCATAATTAATTTAAATTACTTTAACATTAAACCAAAAAAGTATATTTGTGTGTGTGTTTCAAATACATGGTAGCATGTGTAATGTTTTTTTTGATTGATTTAATTTGTTTTTTATGCATAATTTAAATAAACATTAGCATTTTGCTCTCCTCTATATAAACTACGAGCGGCCTGCCCTCGCTTCGCTCCGGGTATTTAAAGCAATATTATAATTGATGTCCTTAAATTGTCATTCTAATTGTGTAGTTTAGAAAATTAAAGAGAAATAAAAGAGAGAGGATGAGAAGGAATGATAGTATATAAGAGGATCAGTAGGAACAAAATGGACATAGTCTATTAATTAAAAAAATTATATGGCAACACTAAATACTTTTGTCACTCACGAACAGTGCAGTTATCTATCAGTGAAAAAAAAATTAAAATCGGATTAGTAGTTCCTAAGAAACCCTTCAATTTAGAAAATGGCCACCTTATGTCACTTTTAATGGACATATCTTTTTACATCTACATCTACACTATTATATAAAGAGGAATGATTTGATTGTTTGTATGTTTGTTGCGAATAGGCTCGAAAACTACTGAACCGATTTTGAAAATTCTTTTACCGATAGAAAGCTACATCCTTTCCGGGTAACATAGGCTATGTGGTGTTGCCATAAATATTCTAATTAAAAAGATATGGCCATTTGATTGCCATAACGTGGTCATTTCGTAAATTGAACGTTTTTTTCAGGAACTACTAATCCGATTTTAAAATTTTTTTCACTGATAGAAAACTACACTATTCGTGAGTGACAAAAGTGACTTAGTGTTGCCATATACATTTTTTAATTAATAGAATTTGGCCAGTTTATTGTTACTAAATCGATTTTTAAAATTCTTTCACTGAACTACTTGTGAGTGACAAAGGTGAGTGACAATTTGTGAGTGACAAAGGTGATTCAGTGTTGCCATATATATTTTTTAATTAATTGAATATGGCCATTTTGTTGTTACTGACCCAAATTTTAAAATTCTTTCACTGAGTGATGTTTATAGTATTTCTGTCTCTCTTCCTCTTATAATACTATTATTATCTCTCATCCTCTCTCTTTAATTTTTATCTTTATCTTTTTTCTTTTTATAACTTTTTTTCACTCTCTCTCTCTTTTTTAAAATAATGAACAACTACACAATTACAGAATGACAAATTAAGGACATCAATTATAATATTTCATTAAATACCCAAAGCGAAGTGAGGGCAGGCCGCTCGTTATTTTAATATAGAGATAAAGGAGATTAAAAATAAACTTTATTTTCAGGTACACCCTTTCTATAATATTACTTCTAACTGCATCAATAGTGTCAGGTCAACCAGGGAAATGTGATCAAATGCCTCCACTAGCCACAGTACCGACTCCGAGCGAAAACGAAGGCATTTTCAGAATTACCGTTGACACGAAAAATGATGATAAGAACAACTATAGACCAGATCAGACGTACGCTTGTAAGACAAGACGGTCCATAATTTATATGTCCAATGACGATGCGATGCGATTTTTGCAAAATATTCAAGAAACTTGTGCTCGCGATTTTGAAATAAATCAAAAATAATGCGCCATATTAAAACTGTCATAACATAATTTTTTTTTCTTTCAATCGTTGCGAAAGCTGTGATATCTTTAATAGTTTTTTTTCATTCATCAGTTTTGTTGATAGCTAGACTCATTATAGAATAGTCTTTTTGTTTTTTTGCAGAAGAATATTACGAAAGATAGTCTTTCGTAATTTTTTTTTGAAGAAGAATATTTCGAAAGACTATCTTTCGTAATATTCTTCTGCAAAAAAATGTTAATGTGACTTTTATATTTTAGTGGTACTTACCTCCTCCTTATCATACCGTCCTTTCCGCTGGTTCATGATCACAGCAGAAGACCCAGCTCTAGACAACAATACTGATGAGTTTGACCACCATTCTGTTGACGTGGGATACCTTAAGACTCTTGAAGGAAACCGATTAGCCAGATACAGTGAGAGGTGTTACAATTCAGTAGAGAATACAGATAACTCTGCAAAAACCAGAGTTGAGGTGAATTTGGTAATAATTATTGCCTCACTTTAAATTATAATTTGCTATTATTTGCTTCATTATTTATAGGTTCATTGGGTATCACCAAAACAAAGTCACAAGGACCAAAAAATAAGATTACGTGCCATGGTCGCTGAAAATGCTGAGGTCTGGTATATTGGGGAAAACTTAAACATAGTTCTAGAAAAGGATACTAAACGACCATTAGATAGTCCTCCCTATGACCCAATACCTATTTGCAAGTTGCAAGTATGCAGTGAAGCACGGTATGAGGTAATATTTGAAAAATACATTAAAAATAGATTGCAGCATTAAATATTTTGAGTAATCAGCATATTCTTGTTCTAGGTGATTTTTAAAGGTCGTTGGTCAAGAATGACACATCCAAAGGAATATCCTAACAAACCTGATAATAATGGATATAGTTACTTAGTCGGTGCTTCTCACTCATATGACTTTACTCTATGGAAAGCAGGTGCTAAAGCCAGTGATGCTCTAAAGTTACTGGCTGAGGACGCTAATATTACAAAATTGGAAAGATATATTATTAACAGTGTTAGTCGTCTCTTGTGTGATTATTAGCTTAATTAAGTCAAACTCAAACTAAAACTGTTTATCAGTATTATTTAGTCTTTCCACCAGCTCAGAGTGCAGTTATCTGTTAAGCAGAGTCGGCAAGAAACTCAACAACTGCTCTCTTCAAATTGCTATTATTTACAAAGATATGATTTACAACTTGATGTAAACGTCATTTACATTCATAAGCATTCTCATCATCCAAATATTTCTGTACAGAATAGTATGCTTTGTTTATTAATGACTTTTTAATATCAGTTTGAATTGCTGGAGAAGCAAATTTAAGAGTCCTATTACGAATCGTAAACACTCGCTTACCGCGCCCGAGCGCTGGTGTTCGCTTGCAACTTCGGTGGTGTTCGGTCGTACTTTAATTTTATTTATTGTAATTTTTTCTGATTATATTGACAAACGAAAACTAATGAAATTTATTAATTGTAGAATGAAGTTTTAGATCATATTAGTCTATTTGATAAAATTGTGTTTATTTGGAATATAATGGATGCTGAATCAAGACATTTATGGCTTAAATTAGGCTTTTTTTTTAAGATTTTTTCCGTGAAAACTCAAGTAATTCAAAGAAATTCTAAAACTCCAATAAACAAGTAAAACATTCAACTCATATTTAATGAATTTTAGCTTTTATAAAAATTTAATGTAATTACATAATTACAATGTGAATTTCAGCGTCAAAGTTCCATCGCCGACGGTTATGCTTGCAAACTGAGTTCGTAAAACCTATATAATAAATTACACGAAAAGAAAGATAATGGCACTATCGTTATTCATAATCAAATAATTAAAATATCTTACTGCTACTGAAAATAGCAGCGTCAAAAATTTTGGATTTGCATAAAAAATGTAATAGGACTCTTAATATAAGCTATGGTCTCTTATTATATGATACGAACACAAAGTACTATGTAAGAATTACTCATTTTGTACTATGACCGTATGTTTAGTTTAATTTATTTTCTTTTAGATGTCTGAAGATTGTGCTCGTACACTTATACGCGGGCAACGTCGAGAACATCCCTACATGTCTGAACCATCCCATTCTCTCTTTAGAGTCGACAGCAGGCACCATTTATTCTCGGTGGTCATAGCAATGAAACCTTCACCAGACTGGTTCCTTGGAGTATCTAAATTTGAGCTTTGTACTGATAAAGGGTGGTTGGAAAGAAGTGAAATACCTTTGTATCCTTGGGACGCTGGAACTTTGAATGGTATATCTTATGAGGTAAATATAATAAAATAAAGTTTGTATGTTTGTAAAGTTTTCAAACGGCTAAACGGATTTCATTGAAATTTGGCACACAGATACTTTATAACCTGGATACCACAAAGGCTACTTTTTATTCCAGAAAAATTCAGATGTCCTGTGGGATAATAAACTTTGTTTTATACCTTATAAAGTGTTTTTTGATAAATCTTCGTATACGTAATATATTGCATCTGTGCGAAGCCAGTGCGGCTCGAATAGTCTATTTAAAAATATACCAATGCGTCCTCAATAATATCATCATATGATGTATGGATGTGTAGATGTATGTTTGTTACTCTTTAACTACTGAATAGATTTTCATAAAAGTTTATAATGATATAGTGTGAATGATCCAAAATATAGCGGGTAGCGGCAAACCGCGGAGCGCAGCTAGTAGTCTATAATACACAACGATAATTAAATTTTATGCGAGTGTAAATATTGAAATATCCTTATTAAATTTTTACTTATTTCTGCATTTTTCATAAAAGATGCAAAAACAAATTCAGTTAAACAGACTTATATGTAGAATGCAACAAGACAAAAGACAAGCTCACGTTCTAATGCAGGACATTAATTATAATACTCGCTTTCTAAAGGCTTTATGTATTTCTTGTGCCTATAAAAAAATTTAGTTGAAAATATTTTTTTTATATTATTAAACTGAAAAGGTCTTTGTATTAAAATTGTTAACATCCAAAATTATTTAAATCATTCGTTCCAGTCACAAACATCAGTCACCCAGCCGACTGAAACCGTGAAACGAGTGGACGTGGGCTCATTTGACAAGGGATCCCCATTTTATCAGAAGAACTTAGACGATCTTAAACCCTTCGCACATCTTGAAGTGAAAAGGTTAAACGTTTACCCTTTGGACGAAGATATTTGCTCAGGTAACTTTGATATATCCTATATAACAGAATAAATATCATTGCATTCTAAAACGTAATTAAACCATGTTGAATTCGAAAACAGATTTTTATACAAACTTTCTTCATCTTTTTTTCTCCACCTCAGAAGTTAAATTACCAAAAATCCTTCCTTAAAGCAAATACGATGTCAAAGGAAACCCCATTAAAATTTTCACAGTCTGGGCTAGGAATTCTGGTTATGCGTTGATATGTCAGATAGTTTATTTTATTACGGCTCGTTTATGCAAATTTATATGATTTATTGCAAAAGATAAACCTAACAAATTGTGATAGTATATCTCACTTTTCCTTAAGTGTTTAATTTTGATCTTTTCCATAGAAACTGCAGAACTTGAGGAAGCTCATGAAGGAGAGCCGAAGTGTGATGATGCTCCGTAAATTCATCATTGTATTTTCCATCGTGTAATACAAAACAGTATTCTCTATTCGTATCTGGATATTATTTTTCAATTTTAACTACTTCATTATTTTAATCTATTTATCTCGTGGAAGTCAAGTCCATCAACTATGTTTTTGCAAAAAAATCAATTCGTTGCTCCATTACAACGTGAAACCAACATACTTTTGAATTTATACTATTAGTATTTAAATATAGCACGTCATATAAAATTTAATAGCATCCTTAAGTTCTAGTGTAATCAGCAGCAATTTACTGTATTTTTTTTTCTTGAGACATTAATTGTAGTAGACTTTGTAGATAACATTAGATCTAAGATACTCGATATAAAGAAAAAGTCTGAATCTTTTGCTAAAATTGTACGTATGTTAATAAAGTCTTATTATAACCATAGTGTTTTATCTTACACCACTTCCTGTATAACCGATTAGTGCTAGAAGAGTAACCACCACGACACTATAATACTAACTCCCATGTACACTGCGCGACAACACCAGAGAGACTGATTCTAATCTATGTATTGTCTACCGACGTGTAGACAATATATTAAGTATATATTGTCTACACGTCGGTATATTTGTCATAATATAAAATAACCAGAACACCGGCTGTTGCTACACAAAGCCCAGGTTCGTCCACATATACTGTTCGCATCTTTGGGCTGGCGCCGCTAAGTACCGGTTGCTCCCTCTTGACTCCATCCAACGACGAGCTATTCGTATTATCGACGATCCCATACTCACAGACGGTTTAGACGAACTTTGTCTCCGGAGAGACGTTGGATCTCTGTGTGTTCCCTACCGTCTCTACAATGGGGAATGTTCACAGGAACTATTTGAGTTAGTGCCCCCGACACTTTTCCACCATCATACTCTCCGTCGCTGGGACAAATTTCATCCACACCACTTGGATGCTTGGCATACCAGCAATGTACTAGCGTCTAGATCATTCCTTCCACGAACGTGCAGGCTGTGGAATAATTTGTCACCAGTGGTTTTCCCAGAGCGCTTTAATATGGGAGTCTTCAAGCGCCGAGTGTACTGGTTCCTCAGAAAGAAGGGTCGGCAACGCATCCGCAATCCTCAGTGTATTGCAGATGTCCATGGGCGACGGTGACCACTTAACACATCAGGTGGGCCTTCTGCTCGTTTGCCCCCATATACCTACTATTAAAAAAAATGACCTATCCGAGAATATTACTTTGTAAACAGTGTTACTGACTCTTGTGGCATCGAAACCTAATCGCAGAAAGATATAGGATTGACAGGTTTTCCTATACTATAAGTATAAATTAAGTAGGTCAACAAAATGAGGAAAGGAAGACAATAAATAATGTCAATTATTGAGAAACTGGAGGAAAGGTTAAAAGGGAAATCATGTTTGAATCAAGAGTTGTATTAAGTACGAATTTTTAAAGCATTTTAGTATTTAAAATTTAATGCACAATATTTCAAGAGGTTTATTTAGAGCGGGAGGGAATTTGGTAACATTTGGAGATAAAATATCCAAATATATCTCGGTGATTTTAATGATAAGAAGGAAGGAGAAGAGGGGAATATTGAAGAACATTACAAGGGGTGATGATATTGCTGAACCGATATATAATCAAACATGATCTATTACAATTCCGAGAGAAATCTAAGTAGTGTCTTTGACTTGTGACCAAGGTGTAGGCTTAAGGATATCCTTTATTCGATCGAAACAGTCGCCTCCACTGCCCAGGCTCTCCATTTAAACCAAGCTTAAACTCACATAAACCTAACCTAACACAAGACGTGGCAACTACATTGTAATCGGACAGCACTCCCAGCATTAACACAGCTCTGTACTTAACACTTTCACTAACACTATCTAAATTACTTCACTCCTTGAGAGACCGCGCAAAACTAACACTACAATCAGACTGTCGAAGGCATATAAAGAGTCGAGACAGAAAATGACGTAAGTGACTAACACGTTACTCCAGCGCCATAGATGGCGCTGTTTGCAACACTAGTTTGAGTAGCATCCTATTATTTTTTCATACTTAAATCAAAATCCATAATATTTTGTCATTTATTCAAAGTAAAATAATTTTATTTATTTATAGGATAATATTGAAATGTATTCTCGGATAGATTAGGATTAATATGTTTGTAAATAAATCATTTACTAATGTCTTGTTAAGTATTTGACTGTAACATCTTTGGAGCTATTTTAAATCATTGTAGAAATACGAAGTAGGTTCCCATGGGGCTAGGACTAGCTTAGGATTACACGAGAGATCTCGATCTCGTTTCCCGTCTTCTTGTTTTTGCGCGAAAAAGAGCCGGTTCTTAAGTATCGGTTGCGGGGGACGCGACAGAGTCAACATTGTGGTAGGACTGTGATATTATTATTTAGAAATATCGATATTTATTTCTCAAATTAATTTTTATTATTAAATATTACTCAAAATGTACAAAATCATCGTAAACTTAATATACATTGTTTGCACTGTTATATTTCTCTTAAAATAGTTGTTACATATTTGTAGTTTTGCCTTTCCTATTATGGAATAAAAACAGAGAAAGAAAATTATTTGCACTTCATAAACATAATGTTTATTAGTATTAAATAGCCTAAGTTACTCATTATTACATCAGCTATCTGCCAGTGGAAGACCCGTCAAAATCAGTCCAGCCTTTTCGGGCCAGTCTTTTTAATAAATATATTCTATTATAAATTGTGTAAATTATTTTTGAGCTGACTTACTATTATTTATTTAAATATCGATATATCGAAAATCCGATATTAAAAAAAATATCAACAGGCCTACATTGTGGCAAAGTCGAGTATGAAGATAGATGCGGATGGCGCATGCTCCGGCCGCTCTGACCCGCCTCACGCGCGATCGCAACTTGTTGATTGTTCGCTCACTTCACGCCAGTCTGTCGCGAACGATGCGTCGGGCGGTCGTGTATCGCGTCACGACCGTTATCGCTCCTAACTTCGAAATTATTTTACGAGATTATGTAAAGTTTCAAAACGTAAATTCGTGCAGAACTACCGTAGCTGAGGAAACGGGCAGTGCTTAATTATCTAAGACCGACCTAAATAAGTAGTTTTAAGTTATTGAAACTTAATAGGCTTACTCGTTTTACCTGCATGCTTCGTCCCACGAGTCGTGCGAAGCGGTTACCTTTATCGGATAAACGAACATTTTTCAAATGGATGTGCGTTTGTATTCTGTGATAGTGTTCGTGATTTGTGTGAATACGAGACTCTGTGAGTGTTTGTTTGCAGCCTGTGACAAGGTTTTACTGCAGTGACGTGCTCGAAATCGTAAATTTGAATTGAGAAAATGTTGCGAGGGGGAGAGAGGGGCTTCCTTGCCGCGTTGTTGGTCGGCTCGCTGGCAGTGGCGTCAGCGCAGTATACGAAAGGTAGGTAGGCAAAAATGCCTTTCTTTACCTGTGACGGTGAGCCGTGAGCCCGCGCAGCTACACGAGCCCGTCGCCTGCGCTTTGCTTTGTTCTATTGCCTATTGTTTCTTTCTCGGAAACTAGAAATTTGTGAACCATTCACAAACGGTGACGTCATGCTTTGGAGTGTGATTCATTTATCGTGTTATTTTTATACCTACTTAGGTTCGATTATAATCGATATGCTATCTATTAAAAAGATTGATATACCTGAGTGCATAAAATGCCGGTATATACATTATCTTAATATATATAATATCTACATTTATATTAATAATAATACTTTTAAGTTCTTGCTCTTATATTCTTTAATAAATATTACGATGGCCTTTTTTTAGACTTCGAAAGTAATTATAGTTGTTATAGTAAGTTAAAAAGAGAATGGGAAGGGAAATACATTACGTATTTCTCATATAATTAAGTTTAGGAAACAGGGGTGTCCTCAAAAAATAAAAAAAATATTTGATACTGTCCACTGTAAAAAATATACTATTTTGTACTTACAGTGATTAAGTAGTATAAATCGCCACAAAAAAAAAGTTCAAGTTACGTATAAAACTCGCGTTACTTTTGTTGCTGTTGTCTAAGCATCACAATCTAAAAAGGTATTTATTGGTTCAAAAGTTTTGGATCAACGGAAGTAGTATAGAAAAACGTCTGTTTCTTTCTACTCTAATCGAGCAAGCCTAAAAAATCTGTGTTAGGTACATTTATTTAGAAGATAACAGAACTATTCATTTTTATAATAATATCTTGAGTACACAAAATTAGAGACGTTCTTCATTTTCGTGAAATAGAGTCATTGAACGGCTATCTAAATCAAAACAGCCATAAACGAGTAAAACTTGTATAAAAATAACCAGGTATAAATATTCATTAATAAAAACAGACCGTACAAAAAATCCGAGTCGAGACGTCGTGTTTTTAAAATATCTAATTATTATTTAAATTGAGCAATATGATGCACATAAAACATGGTTCCTCTACAATGTCTACCCTTGTCGTGTAACGTGTAGGCGTGACATTCAGTTTTTTGCCGTAAGGCTGCGCCTACTCATCCTCAACCCGAACCTAAGTACCACCTTAGCGTCCCATCTCATATTATTATGTACTAGCCGACCTGCCCGACTTCGTTCGCGTGTTGCTCCGCTTCTGTGAGTCGTAGCGAGATGTTAAATAGCCTAAGTTACTCCTTGTTACATCAGCTATCTGCCAATGAAAGTCCCGTCCAAATTGGTCGAGCCATTTCAGAGATTCGCCGGAACAAACAAACAGACAGACAAAAATTGTAAAAAAAAAAAAAAAAAAATGTTTTGGTATATGTCCCGTGTGTACATCCATATGCACTTAGTATAAAGCGGTTATTTTAATATTACAAACAGACACTCCAATTTGATTTATCTGTATTGATTAAAATGTGTTACAGCGTTTGTAATGGAACTCCTCCGAAACGGCTTGACCGATTTTTATGAAATTTATGTATATTCGGTAGGTGTGAGAATAAGGCATAGGTTATTTTTTATACCGCTAAATCATAAGGGTGGCTCTCCACAAATTAATTTATGTAAAACAACGTTTGCCAGCTAGTTTTACTAAAACATCTACGTTTAATTGATAACTAATATTGGTATATGGAAATTATCTACTCGCCTACATAATAACTGTAATCCTCCTAAACTAATAACAATTATGATTTTAATACAACTGATCTAAAGATAGAAATATATAATTTTGCAATGAAAATTACATTATTTTACGAGAAATCCCTAATTATACGGGATCTCAGCAACAGTATCATTATCGTAAAAAGTGTTAAAGTGAATCGTTTAAGTACGTATTATCTCTTTTGTTTTTATTCTTAGTATAATGGAGGTTTTAAACAAAAACTTGCATGAAATCACTAAGTTTAATTGTAATTAGTTGAAAGAGATTCTAGTAACAATTTCTCTTGCTTTTCTCCCAGTTTAAGGATCAAAGTCATCAAAGATATTCTGTACATGGACAGTTTAGAATAGGGTTGCCACCTGTAATGTATACATAATGTATGTATAATCAATTTAACTGAAAATAGCAAAATATGATTTTCAAAAGCGCAAATAAAATTTTAAAAAATGTATGTCGAAAAGATTTGATTTTTTTATTATTCCTGTAATCTTTTATCATTACATAGTACAAAACAAAGTCGCTTTCCGCTGTCTTTCTGTCTGTCTGACCCTATGTATGCTTAGATCTTTAAAACTAAGCAACGGATTTTGATGCGGTTTTTTTATAGATAGAATATAATATAATACATACATAATTAATAATTTTAGAGAATTCTAATGTGATGTCGTAATTTAACTCATTTTTTTGCGCGCTTACATTGCAAACGCTGCCTGAACCATACGAGATAGATCAAAATAATGTACTACAGTATTGTACACCTTAAAAAGGTCTACAAAAAAGTCCGCGATGGTATATGTCTATCTCTTAGGGATAACCCACACTAACCATTTTTTATCTTTTACTTTGTACGAAAAATAATGGCTTATTTACGATTTTAAACAATTAATCCTTAACCAATTAGGTGCCTTAAATACATTGTGCATTTTATATAGCCCTTATGGCCCTTTACAGCGTGAAATTTAAATAAATGTTTTGGAAGATATTAAAGATTTAAAATGCCCAGACTTAGCAGTTACGGCTAAATACGTATTAAATTGCACCCAGGCGAAGCCGGGACGGGTCGACTAGTTCATGAATATATTACATATTCTTCCTGGTCTTTAATGAAGAAATTAATAATTTAAAAATAGTATAATCTTATTGGTCAAAGCGAAATGTAATGTCAAATACATTTAAAGAAATCTGTAAAAAATAAAATAATGCTAAATAAAATAAAAAATAAAATAATTGTTATACATATATGTAATATAGAATCACAAACCAAATCTCCACAAGGCTAAAGCTAGCTAAAGTTAAAGGAAATATTAAAACAAAAATAATTTAATTTTTTTTAATTTAGAATAATCAAAAAGACAATCTGTCATGGATGTTGTCGTCATCAAGCCAAATAAGTAAAGTACTGTATTTTTGCAATTTTTTAAGAAAAGCACATAATATTTCTTCCAAAAGATGGCAACCCTAGTCCAGATGCCTATTACGGCTTACGTTTACTCAAAGGCTCGACTGAGCCATATTAAGAACAACCGGCTCAGCATGCTAAACCGAGAACTTGTTCCGAACTACATTTTCAATACATGGCCAGGCATAACTTCGGTATTTCGCATTATGCACGCCTGCTCTATATTTCTTAATCGGATTTGCTTACTTCATATCAGCTGACGTTTTATTGATCTACGTTATTGTAGTATTTTATCCAATTATCCAGTAATATATGCCATCGCTCCTGTTTTTACCCGACTACGGCGAAGCCAAAAGCAAGGGTTATGATTTTGGCAGTCTATGTATGTATATATGTATGTGTCTATGTATGTACCTATGTATGTATGTTCCACTCTAGCGCCTAATGAACCAATTTTCATGAGTGAGGTGTCAATAGATTCGTAATAATGGCGCGGGTGATATAGGCTATAAACATTTTTAATGTTTTTTTTATACCTCAGATTATAGCCAAGAAAAAAAATAAACTGAGATAATTATCACGTGTTTGGTATCAAAAGAAAGGTCTTGGCGGGCACATTACAAATATGTATATATATCATATTGATTAAGTCAACATATATGTTCAAAATGCGGTCGTATAGTCCGCGCGGTCCTCTCGTTGCAGTTATTCATTTTTCTAAGCGAATAAAAACAAACATTAAGGTTCAATATGAGATTATAAAGGTTATCTCGATCGATCAGAAAACGGAAAACTATTAAATAAAAAAATAAAGTTTAAAAACTATAACCCGGCTACGTAAAAAAGTGGTCTAAAAAGGATGAAACAAGAAAATAATTCAGACAGAAACCGAGAAATGCATCGGTATAAAAATCACCGTGTCTGTTTCATGGAGATGTTCCTCTCATCATATAAATAATCGTAGTCGGGTTATAGTTTTTAAACTTTATTTCTTTTCTCATCAATGTTATTTTGCTGTTTATCTACTGTTGAGAACAACAATGAAATATATCCACTCATTCACTCAAATAACCTTCAACATATTTTAAGATAGAAGTAGTTAATATACCATAGGTACCATCAATATTTCAGGGTTAAAATGTCTCCTTATGTTATAGCTTACAAAGCTTCTGTATGCAGGATTTTATTTAAATTCGTTAACTAGTTTTTATCCCTTCTTCCCATAGGGTGTTTGGGTTTGTAGTATTGCATGTTATACTGTAATTTAAATTTAATATATTTTAGTACACAAACATAAATGTCAAAAATTATTAAGATTGAACTGATTAGCAACATAAAAAATATAAATATACAAGATAATTTTATGATTTCTCTCGTGTTACCTTATTATAATTATTACCCAGTCAATAAATTGTTTTCCTTAAGAAATCGGGAAACTAGTACAGATGTATTCAATACAAAATTATAGGAAAAATTCTATACATTATAGGAACTACTTACGTGGTGAAATATTCAAAGGTTGCTTACACAACATAACGCGAACACTTGAGTATTTCTTTGAATTGTTGAGTAACACTCGTAACTGCTTATTATAAGACCCGTAACCCGACCAGTCTAATAACAATATCCTGTAACTAACACAATAAGTCATTCATTAACCTTAATATATTCTCCTTGCACACACCTCACTATACATATAACATAAAAACCCAAATCGTCGTGTGTTCCGTTCAATTTAATATACAATGCGTATTTTAGTTTACTGGTGTTAGAAAGGTGACAAATAAACGCAGCGATGTATGCAAAGTTGAAGTTCATTCGCATGCACTAGCGCTTTGGCTTCTGTCGCGACTGCCATTGTGGTGACGTCATATAACACTGTCTGCTGTAGGTTGTAAGATATTTTCAAAATTACTTTGTTGGTTCACTTATTCCTTTTATTGTCAATTTATCTGATTTTTTTTTGTCAATTAGCCTAAATGCTAGTGTTTCTTTCTATTCCTCTGACAGATCCCTAATTACAAGTTACCCTTTTTCCTGGTTTTCTATAGGGACCAGTAACTTTTCCATGAGCTAGATGTTTTCTAGAATGAATGTCATATAATATACTACTGCAATAATATAGTAGGTATGATAATTTAATTACACTGCGCTAATTACATAATTGCTATTGCATGTGGTTAGTAATTTAGTTATTTTAAACAAAAGTAATTCTACGCCCGCACCTTAATAATATGTAGAGCATTTTCTGTAATGCATAACACTTAGTGTATAGTTGGTAAAATAATTGTTTAAAATAAGCCAGACTGGTTAGCTGTTGCCAACTGTGTTTAAAATTAACGACTAAAAATTATGTGCAACAAATCATATTTTGCAAGGTTAGTTAGATCTTCGCGTATTTAGTTCATAAAATCGATGTTTAGAATAAGAATAATAGTCTGCCAAGTGCGAGTCGGACGCGTGTACTAAGCGTTCCGTACATTTTTTTTAAGGAACAAGTTTAATTTTGCCGTCACAAAAATGTTGTCCCAATACATCGATATGATTAGTGATCAGTAACAGCAATTTTTTATAGGGTAAGAACGTATAACATTTTTTTTTAAATACACACACACAGTATGGATCACATACTACTAGTATTCCTTAACCCCTCCAACTAAGCTAAATGCTTGTGTTAGGAGTGGGTCACGTCAGTAGGTCAATGATCGTAAATCCAACGCCTGAACCACTGAGGTACTCACGCTTAAAAATTGATAAAACCTTATAGATTTGATTGATTAGATTAGATCTACTTTTGGTGGCATAAGTTACACGACTGTTACACTTTTGACGGAAATGCGTTTGAATAATTATACCTTTCGGCGTATCATCGTGGACACTCAAAATGTATTTTAATAACCTTACTTAAAACTTGCCGTAAGATTAGAGTACGTGGTAACACGATAAATACAACAGCAAGACAGATATTATCATTATTATTAAATCGCAAGTTATATCATAATTATTCAACAAGCCGTTATGTATTATACTTCTAAACGTAATACGAACAGCCGTAGTACTGTAGTCTGTATATAAAATAAAAAGACAGATGGACATTGAATTGATCCTATTAGGGTTTTATTTTCCTTTTGTAATACGGAACCCCAAAACATTAATATAAGTTATTTAAAATTAAAGATTAAATTGAATTCCAACATTGCTTTACAAGTTGTAGGCGTGTTGAAAATGTGAAACTGATACTGCTTATTTAGATCAGTATCCAAGTATTCGCGGTTGATAACGATTAACGGTTAGTGCAGATTGTAAAAATAAAAAAAGCTTTACTTACCGATATCCTTAGATACAACAATAGAAATGAATACATGTATTTTTTCTGGTATCTATACAACACGTTTTGACTCTTTTTATACACGTTTTTAAAAAAAAGACGTGAGAGTGACGCTTTTGGGAGTAAATTCATTTGGTGTCTAATAAATTAAATAAAACTTTAATGGACATGGACCAAAATTATGCTTTTAAATTCGCGCGAATTGCGAATTTAAATTCTCCTATTAATTGTAATTAATAAACCTAAAGCAATCTGATACTATTTTAAGTAGCGTGTGAATTGGCCTTATATATGGCAGACACGCGACTCGTCCAATTTCAAATTCGACTGGTTTTAATTTGGCAGTAATTATCCATTTGATGAAGCCCAATGGTTAGACCGATTACTACTGAGCTTCATTTAACTGCGAATGTGTCTTGGTACTCTGTAATAAAGTTGAAAATAGCTTTAATTAATGAACTCATGATCGAAAAGGACGGAGACTTCATTTGAAATGATTATGGAAATGTGTATTCATAGCATACATTGCCCACTCAGTCCTAAGGCGATTTAAACCGAGTAATTCTTCAAAATATATAATTGCAAACTGAGTTATAAATAGGACTTACGATGCAGGTGGAGTGCTTGACCTCTTACTTGACTCGCATCTTTCTCAATCAAGGCGACCTACTAGTTACCACTAATTTATTACTGTTCTCTCTATTTTATTAATAGTAATCTATTTTTGCTTAGTCGTAAAAACGTAGTCAATAGAGGGTCACTACTATACTACACTACGTCAAATAACGTTCACTCTGAAGAATCAATAAACAATGATTATATGTTGTCGAGACCATGTTGATATTCTTAAAATAATCCTAAAGGAACTGCCAACCAATCAGGCTTCTAAAAGTATTGCTAACATAAAAACCTTGCGTTTCTTTCTTGAAGTTAGTAAAGAATTAGTTTTTGATTGATTGGTGAAAATCTTTTGCTATCAACTAGTCGACAAGTGCATTAAGGTAAAAATCAACAAACGGTAAGTAATTTGATCATGCCAATATCGTGCCAGCCGCTGTCAAGCTAAGTAGTAGGCGTCTAATGGAAATCGTATGTAGCTTTGCGAATGGGGAAGAAATATTTGTATTCGTTCCGGTTTTATACAATAAATGTAAATTATTAATGATATTTTACAATTTTATTTATGTATCAGCTTTGTGAATTGTCTTCTTATCAATCGGCTTCTCGACGCTTTTGATTCTTTCATTGCGTCATGGCATCCTAGTGTCTAGTGGCGTCTTTTTCGTAATGGAAATCATTCGGCTTGGACACTTTTAAGTGCTAATAATAAATCCCTAAACATTTTTGACCACGATTCTTGACCTGTTTGATGTAAAATCACATAATCCAGATTCCATATAAACCCGCAACAATTTAATATGATAAAATCTCTACAGTTTTGCCGTCCATAATATTGTTATCTTCATTGAAACAACTTTAAAAATATTACTTTACAATCTATTAGATTTTCCCGTTCACTCGGTTTCCTATTACACTTTATAGCACTGAGGTCGTTTAAAATAAAAGTACTGAGAACATTGTATATTGAGAACCTGTGTAAATACGAGATTTAGTTTAAAATAATTTTATTTCACTTATACTGTTGTTGTATAAAATTTTAACATAGTCGAAAAGTACCTTACAGGTCTTAATTTTACACTTATAATATTTCTTATTACTTTTCATATAGAACGAAATTCAGATTAACTTCCTTATAAAAATACTTACTAGAAATTAGAATAGAAGTTTCCTAACTCATTTAACCCGTAAATTACTTAGCATAATATTCGAATCTAAATAGACCACTTTTCTCATATAATCAAATCATTTACAGTTTGAAGCCAAAAAAATGGAACAAATCTAGAGGTTCCTATCTATCTATGGGGCTATACCCTGAAATTATTACGGAATTAATATCATATCCTGACTGGATTACAATTCGAGGACCGCTAATTCTTTTTTTCCTCTTACATCTTGTAACTCGTCATTTATCCTTAGGGGCCTTAGAAATCACTGGAATAGAAGGAAACCTGTTGCCTAAGTGTGTTGTGGTCGTAGATGGTAAAACCGTAATAGAAGCAAAAATATACTTAAAACGTTACAGCTTACATTTGTTGATGATAACATAATAAAAGACGTTTAAATTAATGTACATAAAACTCGATCAGTATCCCCACAAATTGGGGTGTACATATTTTGAACCCGAAGGCCGTCACCCCGCATATTAGGTTGTCAAGCGACCTTTCAAAAAAGTAAGTCGACAGTTCGGCAGGGAAATGTTTTAATGTTTGAATATTTTATGATGAAAATCTCATTTCACTCACAAAATTCATTACAATATTTATTGAATTTGTTGACTGGACATACTTTTAATTTGTTTCATTATCACATTTTTGATGTAGGAAAATTAAATTGAGTTGGTTGGTACGGTTTTTATAATATTGATAAATTTGACTCCTGTCACTTCATCAAAGCTGTTTTACTGTTTCCTTATTCTAAAGTTAAACAATTTTTAATTTCAATTTTAAAAGTTTTACTATTTAAAAAAAAACTATTTTTCTGAGAGCCTATAGACCATCACAATAAGACGCTCGCTAAGCAAATTTCCCTTAAAAATTTCTAATGTTTACATACAGCAATATTTACAGCTTTAATATTATTTAATTAATCTATCCATAGCACTAGTTACCGAGTTCACTATCACCCCAATCCATAGCCCAGCATTATTAGTTACCATATATCGCCATAGTCCTAAACAAGCCGGGAATTGTCCTTGGGTGCATTCTCATAGTGCATACAGGGATAATCGCCGGTTTGTGTCACATCTCATATTAAATTAAATTGTCTAAAGGGCCCTCTACGTGTTGGCTACTGATCCGCGCATGCCTTCCAAAGGTCCGGATCACTGTTAACCCGTGATTGGAAGAGATAATAATTAGCCTCCGTTGCTCTGAGAAGCTAGAGAATATATCCTATAGGGCTAATCTATATTACAATACTCTCATCATATATCATCATATATAGTGTCTTTAAGTCTAGTTCAGATAAAACGTTAGAAAGACAGTCAAAATTCATGAAAAATCTATCTTTGCATTTTTGTACATCTAAATACTAAGTAAAAGATGTTTCAAAATCACAGACAGACACTCCATGTTTATTTATTGGTTGTTTAAATAATGTTCAAGTTTTCTTGAAGAGAAGTAATTATCACTGAGAAGGGCCATATATAACAATTACAGCTCAATGTGCCCCACAGGGTCTATAAGGGTGAGTAATAAACTTCGTCAGTGATGAACTGTTGAAATCTTTTATCGACAAAGACCGTTATGTTCCTGTTTGTTCACAATAATTAAATTAACTAAGCGTTTATTTCGTAAAGTTATATTTGCATTGTTAATCACGCAGCGATCTTCTATTAAGTATGATAATACCTGTTACAGAAAGCTCTGTTTATTAAAACCATACAAATTTTAGAAATATCTTCTTTACATAGTATTAAATAAAATCACCCGTTACCCGCCGTCTTCTAGATCTTTTAAGCCACGCAATAGATTTTAATGGAGTTTTCAACAACACACGTGAATCAAGAAGAAATTTATATAGTATTTAAAAATACACGAATATTATAGTAGAGAAACCGAGCGACGCGGGGCAGATTGCTAGTACCTTAGTATAAAACAAAACTAAACAAAATGTAAAAGTAACGTTAAAATAATAATTAAGGAATGTGTACATTTATAAACATACAAGTAACGAATTATAAGTAAAAAAAAATTGATGCCCAAAACTAAATCAATTCTAAAGGCTTTAGGTAAACTTTCATGGTGTCATGAACAATGTTAGCCACTCATGGTCGACTGCGTTGTCTAAAGAGAAAGTGAACTGTTAACAAAGCAAACGAAATCTCTTAATATAAGTAACCAATTAACACATACTGCAAAATTAACCCGCTTTGGTACACTTTTTTTTAGTACCAATATGGTATAATAATTAAGCTGACGAGGTGTGCGTCGAATGTCGCGTTGCTACATGATTTTTTTATAATATCATAAGTTTTTGTAAACTTTTTTATTCAATGTCTGCAGTTTTCAGAGAGCAGTATCTCTAGCTTTAAAGTATATAGAAGTTTTAACGTACTTTATCATATTTTTATTGCAAATTAATAGTTAAAATATACCTCGGGGCTTGAAAGAACCACCGCAAACTGATAAGGTTTCGAAAAACGGCATAAAAAATCGGGTTAAATTAAATAAATTACTTATGTAATATTCAAACAAGTCTCTTAAATTCAAATATCGTCTCTGTATGACGCTTGAGGGCGTAAGCCAAAATTTAATTAAAATGAAGAAAGCTCGAAACGGTTACTTCTTACAGGCTGTCGTTTACAATATTCGAGAGGAAAATGCAATTTAAAGAATCTTTAATCTACTTTCTGTGCCGCAACGGTAAATATTTGTAATTAAACGGCACAGACAACACAATAGATCCCTATTAAGCGAATATCGTCCGTAAGTTTCCCTTGGGCATCGTTCTCCACAAAGTGTACCATTGCTCGTTTTAAAAATAAACATTCCAGATTGCCTTCAGTGACATAATTGCAATTGATTTTAGCGTAAAAAGTGATTTGTAAACGTTGGCAGAAACATTTTCAACAATTCGGAACAGGTAATCTTTAGGGAAATCGGATTCGAAACTACACATTTGTCTGAATTTGTTATTTCAGCTTTAAATAGTTTTGTAAACTAGCTCTTTTTACTATAAAGATGTGAACTTTTTACTATTTTGTTACGAATGTTTATATAGACTACATCTCTGACAACGATAATTTATAAATAGACGCATTAATACACAAACATCGCATTAAATTAGTAATATTTAATAATTAGGTTGTTTAGAAAATAGAGAAATAATGTATCATGATAGCCATGATAGCTTAGCTACCGCCTTTGCTTTAAGATCAACCTCTCTCGCTTACTATTAATTATAGATATAAACAATCTACACGTATATCTCCCTTTTAAGGTTAGCAAAGTTAAAAAAATTAATAAATTAATGTACACTACAATTTATTATTTTTTTTAGTACGTATTACGGTTGAGAAAAATAAAAAATTACGTGTATAGCTGCAGTAGTGGCTGATGTTTGAATGTCAGACAACTATCGTACTTTTTTGTTGCCATTATTCAGAATACGTAACAAGCATTCTAAGATCTGTGGTTATTAAAATACATGTCAATATCTAAATTAAAATACTTTATACTTACCTATTTGCTTTTGTAACATGTATAATATTGTCTGTAAAAATTATTTTAACTACCACCCCATAAAATTATAAAGTTAAATTATGGACACCGAGCGTGATGATTTTATTTATTCCGTGAAAAGTTTACAACTCCCTTGGCTCTACTAAAATATATCTAGAAAAATCCACCATCTTTGTGTGAGACAGTCTACAATTTATGTATATTTTAAATAAAGTGTAGGAATTTGTAATATATCTTGTGTCCCATGCTCCTGTTCCTCATATATTAAACATATCTACATACGTCCATAGTTGTTGCTTAAATATATGCTCTTCAATTCCTAGTATTTTTTAATTGCACTACTATACATGTAGCAAATACAAGGACAACACATTTTTTATGGCAACACTAACGTCATTTTGTCAAAGTTTTCACGCGTAATTAGGTCTGCATGATTATTGGTGATATCAGACTACGCACATATTATAAATGTTTTAATCTAAGTGTGTGTGTATTTAAGATATT
Organism: Limenitis camilla; assembly: GCA_905147385.1. Taxonomy (NCBI): domain Eukaryota; kingdom Metazoa; phylum Arthropoda; class Insecta; order Lepidoptera; family Nymphalidae; genus Limenitis; species Limenitis camilla. The sequence goes on along the minus strand of LR990245.1, from coordinate 5,743,209 downwards.
ATACTTAAAGCAAAATGTTTTTTTTAATATTAAAATTTGAGAATTGAAAATGTATACTGTGCTGTTATTTTGATAGATTTAATCTATGAATGAAGAAGTTATTACGTAGTTAGTAAAATCTTCTATATAATGGGTAAAATTGCAATCAAGAAATCAACAAGAAAGTTGAGTTGTAGACGAGAAAATAGAAAAGGTGTCGATTGAATGTCCGATCTCCAGACACGTTGTACGCCTCTCGACGATTTCCGATTGCTTCTCACAATAGGTCTTAATGTCAAAACTGAATCAAGGGAAAAGAAATCTATTGACGATAGAAGCTCGATTACTGTTATATTTTTTTACTGGAAAGTTATCAAATTGTACAATGGACTTTTTCGAAACTTGGCTTTAATAAATCTAAACGAATATAAGGAATACAATTTTTCGTTAAAGAGGCAGTAACATATTAGTATAACATATTAAATAGATGTGTTGTACACTAATATCATTATATCACGACGACACTTATCACGACCACGCTCTCATTAACTTCCTATAAATAATATAATCTACACGTCTCTCTCGCTCGTAAGAACAAAAATTAAATATGGGGCAATTACTTTCAAAAAATCTTAATACTGTTTCTGTATGCTTCGTCACTTTGGGTTATGTATCATAAGAAATTTTTGTTAATAATAACCGTATAGCGTTTACGATCAACAATATTATATCCTTATGAACAAGAATATTAAACTTGGCTGGGTTTTACTTAAAAATCTTAGAACAATGGATATTTTTCCATCAGGGCGTAACTGACGAGCGGATGGAGTGTCATAGCTGGCCATCGTAAAATTAAGTGCGGTCCGTGGCTGTCAGTATTAGCACTAAACCAGATGATTGCTTATTGTTGCTCGCTACAATGCTCAATCAACCTTTATTCGACAATCTGACACAAGATTTGTGCTGTTATGTGAAAATATTCGACAAATGTTTGGAGTTTATCTTAATATTAACCCTACATAGCTCATGTTCCTAAATCACCATATATGTATGTGAGCTAATATCGACTTTTATTGAAATTTTAATATGAACTTAGATATGTTAGCAATATTGTTTATAAATTAGTAATCGCGGGTAGTTTATCTTATTTCGACTACACAATATATAACGTTTGTTCTGATAGTATTGAGCCAGTCCTTCAAGTGGTGTCGCGCAGTACATATTAAAGTATTGAGACTAATAATTGAGTTTTGTTTGGTGGCGTGGTGTTTAAGCTTTCGTTATCGAGGCTCACATTAAATAATTTAATTAATTATTAATTAATTTTATTTATTATCTATTGTAGTTGACGAGGTCGCGTGGTGGGCGAAGTTAATATGTTATGAAAGAGTTCTTTAAACCTGCTCCTGGGTTTTAAGTCCCAGGCAGTGCTCGGCTCCGTTTAAATTGCATAATTTAGCATATCATACTGCGAGTATAGCTGCCATACTCTTGATACATTTTGATTGCGTTTTTATTAAGCTATAATTGTGTTTGTATGTTTGGGCTTCTATAAAAGAATGAAAAAGTAAAAAGGTAGAGCTAGTCAGTGGACTCATGTAAATGAATGAGGAAATATACAGTATAAATAAGATAAAATAATTGAAGGTGATAACAATAATTTAAGTATTTAATACGAAATCCCACATCGAAAATGAAATATGTTGACTAAGAAAATATATATTTATAAGCTATTGAAATTAACAATTATCTTGAAATGCCTGTTCATTCTTTTGAGGAATGTTTACAATCTAGTGTTAACCCTTGTCGTTAGTATGTGTATCCACCACCTACGCAAAGGAATCATGAATTAATTCTCTCTTGGGTCTATTATTTATACTAATCATGCAAATTAATGTGTGGTCTGTTTATTTATCGATCTTTCCTCTGAATATCAAAACCTTTGAATTAGGGTATGTGGTATTAGTAATTTTACAGGCAGTACCGTATTGTTTTTGTAATCATTGGTATTATATACCTAAACAAATAAGTATAAGATATTAATGCCATGGATATTTAAAAGGAAGCTGAGCAATTCCTGGGGCTTGGGATTGTTGTTTTACGATTTCGCAAGCTAATTAACTCACTAACTAAACTAAGCAAAAGTTACATATGATCTAGCGAGATAGAGATAATACATTCTTGTTTAATTTAATTATAATTTCATTAATAAAAACTTATAATCCAGGAGAAATTTCTCTACGTAAACGAATTAACGCAATTCTTTACTGCCTACGAATTAAATTAGCTTCCTTAAAGAATTAATTATTTAAAATCCTCAATTTATTCCAGTCACGGTACTTTCTTAGCCAGAATTTTTCATTCATCCTTTATACCTACCCCCATTCCCATAAATGGTGCCATTTAAAATCTAAGACCGGCTCCGATGCTGACTTACTTGAATATACTTCGCACGAATGCGCAAATTGATATAGAATGCTCGGCTTCAAGGTATCTACCTCGGGTGCCCCGGGCGCCTCGGGTGCCAAGTCAGACTTCTTTGTAAAAGGATTCATTGAAATTTTTCAAATCCTCAGAAATCACTGAAATAGCTAGGAAATTATCTGTTATTTAGTGTTCGAACGTGACTTAGGAAGCTAATTACAGATAGCTGCAAAAATTTAAATTAGCTAATATTGTACAGTAATATTTGTAAGATATAACAGCATGGCCCTTAGAATGAAACGGAGAATTTAGGAGTTATGCTCTTCATCTAAACAAAGTTTTTGACAACTTTGACAATGTTTACTCGATGAAATAACCTATGAAACTCCATCGAGACAGGTTTTATATTATTGAATTATTAAAATATTGTTAAAGCTAACAAATCAAAGCCTAATGTTTATTGTTTTTTTTATCTTTTCAGGTAATACAGCATCATTTTAAGGAGCAAGAATTATGCTGAGTATGAAATAGATTTAAGAAATATTTTTTTTCTCCACTACATAAAACGATACACGTATTTGAAAAACTGCTGCATCTGTTAATTTGTAGAATAAGATTCAAAATGAATTGAAAAGTGTGTGAGATACTCGAGCATCACTCAATAACTCTCCCTTTTACAGAGTCCTGCCTTCTTTCAGGCACACAAATTCATTGATGATATTTCAAGAAAATATGTCCTTTCATACAGAATCATTCTTACTCCGGGATAAAAATACGTCTATATCACAGGGCTAAACAATTAACAGGATAAAATGAAGCTTACAAAGTATCTGGTGCAATATTTTATTGAAAACTTGTCAAGTTGTTTTGTGTGAATCCCTTCTGTTTATTTTCTATGCTATTCAGCTCCGTACGGTCGATTCCATTCAAACATACAAACCTTTACATTAATAATATTAGAAGAATTTCTGTGAATTTATATGAAACCTCAGCTTAGTTCCAAAAGCACAACCTGTCACAATAATATCTATTAGTTTCAGAATGTCCCCTAATCCACATATGGCATAACGTAACATCGTTTATTTGGTATGTTTTTTCAGCGACACGCGTTTGTTCACGCATGCCTGACACATGTTCGTGTAAATAATAAATATAATGTTTTGGACCGTTCGAGGGTTGTCGCCTAAACAGGATGTCCCGCTGTGTAACGAGTTCACCTGGTTTTGACAACCCTATTTATAAAGAAATTGTCCATGGTTAGAGTGCTACAAATTCTTTGCATTGTTTGTGTCATTATAAATGTTAAATATGAAATAATTTAGTTATACTTATTGTAATACATAGAAACCTATACTTGGAACTCCCAGGTGCAGGTTTAAAAAGCTTTTTTATTTTATATTATTAAACACTTCCTAAATAATAAAGTTAACTACTTACATGTTCATTAATAATGCTTTTATTTTATTACGATAGCTTTCACTCTATGGTATTTAACATTTTTAAACGCAAATTATAGGGAATATACTTAAATAAATATTTTCGATTATCTAGTTTAGTGAATAAGTTCTAATTCTAACCGTAGTAATACACTGAAAAAAAAATAAGTGAACAGTGTTGAAGCAAAATGGCGGAATTTTTATACATCACAGTCACAAAGTGACGTCCTATCATTGTTATCAAATTAAGAATAATTTTTCTAAGCAAACAATAATCGAAAAAAACTATTTTTCTCCATTCATATTAATCAAAAGTTGAGTCATTACAATATCGAGTTTCTATAGTAGTTGGTAACACAAAGCTTTCATCCATTTCAAAAGAAACGGTTCTTGACTTCTTTTGGCAAGTAATGCGATCTCCTAGCGGTTGTGAAGGTCATTATTTTGGGTCAAGTGGATAGAAAAAAGAAATTGTTGATTGCTGACACATTTTCGTAAGTTACTACTAGAATTATAAATGTAATAATAAAGTAAAATATAACTCTTAATTGTATAGTTTTTTAAATTGATTTTTCTGGCTCATCAAGCTACCCTTTTATCCATCCCCTCAGTCACAAATTTACCTACTTATTTACATATAATATTATTCAATATGTATGATGCACCTTTTGGGGTAAAGGTAACCATAACATTTTAAGCATTATCTATGCTTAATTAACAAGTCCAAAGTATTACGAAGGACAAACAAACTAACACGCAGAAATCGTCCCATATTTGAAAATCTAAGCGAAATAGAAATGTATAGTAATCAGGATTTTTATATCATACTGAAGAGATATAGCAAAATCGTATCATCAACGTGTTCAAACTATATTTTTCTTTATGTATTATAACCCAGACGCTCAATGCAGGTATTTCATTAGCCTTATCATTTATTACTACATTCTTACTAATAAACATGACGTTGAATTATAAAATTACATATCTGTCCCTTCCGTTGGACACCAATCTTTATCTGTACTGATAAGAACCAAGGAGTGTCAAGTGTTCAACAAATAGCTTGACTTTATTCTTTAATAACATCAACCTAGAATATTATCAACGTATTTCTTATGAGTAATATTTAGTAGAAACTAATGTATTAATATTGTTATAAGTTTGCATTCAAGATGAATTTATTCTTTCCACTACATGTAATACAGTAAACATACTACACATGAATTATTCACTTCTTCACTCTTTTTTCTTATTTTTGCTCGATTTTTTCACTGCTTTTATTTATTAATCTATGTCAGAACATTAACTGGAATCTTGTTGTCGATCGTCGCAATTATCCCTTATCTATGTAAATTCTAGATTTCCATCGTTCTTACCGTTACTACATCCTTCTAGAATGTTTTTCCACCAATTTAATTAACATGAGTGTGCTCCTCTTTCTGTTCTTTTCATTGGTATATGCTGACAAGTTATTTATTTCTCTATTGTTAAGCTTAGTGCTAACGAAGCAATTGAGAAGTTTTCGATGAAATAATATTATCCAGCTCAGCGAACCTCGTAACTTACTGTTATTATTAATCAGTTTATACAAGTTATGTCAATCTAACCCGAAAATTTAGCTAAAAGATCTGTAAGTACCCAAGTTGTCACCAGTCCACTGGATGTGGAAAGGAATTCTATTAAACTCATCTCAGGAAAGTTCCGAGGCATCTTAACAAGTTTCAAGGACTACTTAGCAAGAGGCATTTTATAACCCACATCCTCCTACTTTGCTCCACTTTGATACCGGAGTATATTCTTCAAATTACTTTAGTTGCTACCAAAAAAGAGCTTTTCGTTGTAACTCTAAAAATAAACCGCAATAGTAGGTTAAATACAGTCATCTTTGGTTATAGTGCGAGTTTTTTGTCCTTAAAAGATAGTGAGAATAAAATGAAGTGATTTGCAGCGGTTCTTTTAGTTAAATATAAAATGGCCCAAATGGCGGGTTTCGCAAGCTTGTTGCGATTTCGAGGTGAGTCATTTTATGAGATCGTATGTATTGAACAGCGTTGGAAAGTTTTCCCTTTTTACCTTTGAAGCCTTAGAAGTTGCATTAGTTGTTTACTCGTGAGTTAAAAATACACATACGAGGTACATTGTAGTGTTAGCAACACTTTTATTAGCCTTTAATTAACTATTAGTGCCTGTAAGAATATACTGAGTGACTTTTCTATTCCTATCATCATCATGAGACTCTTTTACTTTATTAAGTTTAGTTAGATATTATATAGCAAGGTCGAGCTGACCTTCAGTTTCCTATCATGTAGAGTCACTGAGTATTTACATAGTAGAGACTGATAAGTGAATCATCACAAATCAAAAGTCCATGGTGTTTTTGTGCAGTAGTTAAATTGTAATACATACCGTATTACAATTATAACAGTAGTTATCCGACTGTTTGTCCTCGAACTGTAAATAAACAGGTTTTTAGTGTCATGCAATTGTCCGAACAAAAAATTATTTTATTTAAAAGTGAACCGTGTACTTACACACCAGCATAATGTTGCAACTGATAATATCGTAACGCAAATAATGATAACAATATTGTATTAACTTTATACTGCGTTTCTATTAGATTACCTAAATTATTTTTTCTTTTTTCATAATAATATTAACTGTAATTTTATAAGTTATACTACTCAGTAACTCGTAAAAAACAATAAAAACATTCACTTTAGATAGGAAGTACAGCAGTGCTCCTTCCTCCTTCGTGTTCCCGTAAAGTAATATTAGTGACTCAATAAACATTACTCACTCTACGACTTATCAAACTATCAAAGATCTATCTGGTCATACTTCAAAAAAAAAGAAAATATTTGAACATAAAGTTTGTCTGATGGTTTACCTTCAGCTTCTATACTTCCAGCAACTACTAATTGTCAATCTAGTAGGTATTTCACGATATATCAATAGTAACTAGTCGCCATCATATTATAAACTGTGTTAATAATATATTGGCAAAAATAACAACTAAAAGATACCACATTGGCGAAATAAAAATACTAGTCTGCAATATTATTTGGAGGGTGATCGTCGCCCTTGAATATGCAAGGCGCCTGTGACCACCTGCTGCTTGACGTCGTTAAACAAAGTACTATCACATGCTCCAATGCATTTTGGCTCAGAACATTGCTATTTTAGTATAAAAGCTGTTTTTGAATTATTGTAGTCTATTAAATATTAAACAATTCACATTTAGGTACTTCGGTCTATATATTTTTTAAATACTACGTATATTCATCAATAGAATTTATCTCTATTTACATAGACGCTCAAAAGTTCTGCTATGAACCCAATATCTGTTGGAATATATTGATAATAAACAGCCTTCTTGGTTTTATTAATTTCTTGTTGTCGTTGTTAAAATATTAGACTTCTAAAGTAATCAAATTAAAAATTTTAAATATATTATTTTTTAAATTTTATACTTTGTGTTTATGTATCCCATAATTTTCAACTACATCAACCATTCAGTTTTACTCAAGACGAGTTTCACTATCCACCCTAGAAATTTAGCATACAAGAACAGTATTGCTATCTAACTACATATATAATATCGTACTAAGCGTTCAATAGAACACTTATTTGTTAAAAATGAAGCTATTACAAGGATTGTAAAAATATATAGAAAGAATATCGTCAAGGAAGTAATACTATATCCCTTAAGTGACGGATGGAGACAATTTGTTCATTGATTATGCGTGAGCCAGAGCACTTGCAACACGCGATCTTGTCAAGAAACAAAAAACCGGGATGAAAAATTATGGGAGAATTTTTACATGGCACCCATCTGTTGGTAATATTTTATAAGAACTTATACTGTGATTTGAACATGCCAGAATATTTTATATGGCTTCAGAGGAAACCTTTAATAACAATGAGTACTGTAAATGTAACTTCGTTGTACAGAAAGTTAAAAGGCTGGATTTTCGGTGATCATCAACAAAGATAAAATGAATTTATTATATACATACAAATCTAATATTGATGCGTTCAAAGTTGTTTAATAAGTGATTCCGTACTTGTTAACTAAAATGCTTGACTTGGGCTTCTTTATTGCTAGACTTATTTTTTTTTACATTTTATGTTTTATTAGTGTAATCAAAAAGTGTTAAGTATTATGTTTTTAAAAGATTTATCTAATCAATATTTTTTTTTATTAATTTTATATTCAAGACAATTAAAAATATATAAACTAAACATATTCGTCTAGAAAACACAATACAGTTAAATCGTCCAAATATACCTACTTGTGGGTCTTATCACGCTATTTCCGCTAAAAGTTTTTAATTGTACCAGTTTCAATAGTTTCAGATTCAGACTAATTGAATGAAATAGGACAAAGTTACATTGCAGTTTTTAAGCACACAATCTGAACAACTTTCTAAATGACTGTCGAAGTTTAGTTCCGTAATCTCTATTGTACATTTCGAACTGGGTCGCCATACTAAGATATAGACAATTTACAAAGGTTATTGATTTTAACATGAAATTTTAATTGCAATCATATATATGTTATACAGATATAATATATATTGTAACAATTCTTGTTATGCTTCGACGTTAGTAAGATTTTAATCATAGACAATTTTTTTTTAATAAATCCTGTGTATTAATTTAGTTATTATATAAAAAATGTCTACAAAATACACACATTCATCTTCCTGGTTTATCGCTCTCTCAATATGTAAAAACTACAACAAAATCGTTACATAGTTTAGGCTGAATTATAGAACAAATAGACAGAAAAAAGATGCAAAAAGCGCTACAACATACATATGTTGTTTAAAGTTAGATTTTATAAGGTGTATTGAAACTGAATTAGGTTTGCCAGATGTTTGGAAAAGGTAATAGCCGACAATAGGCAATAATAATAGCTGTTTATAAGTAGATGAATTTTTCGTCGCCAATATTTCGATGTATGGTGACAACAAAGTAAACTTTGTTCCTCTATTCAAACTCAAAACCCTTGATGTGCGTCTGATTCGCACTTGGTCGGTTCTTTTTTTATTAATATGCCATCCCAGAATTATGCCGGACATGATAGGTTATCACCTGGAAATCCTAAACGGACTACATATATGACACATATGTGGGCGCGGTAATATCTGATATTGACTTCAATTGATTTTTTTTACTTGTAATAATATGAACATATCTTAGGTAGTGTAAAAATACAAATAGTCACTCCCAGAGTTGGAATGAATACTTCTAATATAAAGTCAAACTATTATTGTGTAGCGATAATGTTTAGATAAACTTAACTGACTTAAGCGTAAGTACCGTTTAAAATTATTTAATTCCTTGACACGAATGAGTAATATTAAACAAGTTATTTTTAATGGGATGATAACGTGGAAATCACTTTAAAATATATGAGAATAATAATGACAAAGAATACACGAGTTGTTTGAACAATTTTGCATAAAAGTAACGAAGAAGCATTCACGTTCACGATGATTCCATTGTGTTTTATATTACTCAGTTCCAATGAGTCAGACAATATGGTACGTAACGGTAGCTTAAATTACCACTGAGTATCTAATGATTGCGAGCTGCCATCATTAGGTAAAAAATGTTATCGACTTACTTGTTGAATGTCTTTTATAATTTACTACTATAAAGAGTTCTATGACAACTGTACGTTTAGTAAAACTACTTCTAGTTAAATGTTATATAATAAATTAATTCAAAACTGATTGATAAGTGACAAATATGAGTCAAATTGAGAGAGACAAATAGATGACATTGAATCGTTTTAAAACATAGTTTCCGTGGCTGCATCATCAGATCAGTTGCTTTATAATAATACGAGCGGCCTGTCCTCGCTTAGCTCCGGGTATTTAAAGCATTATTAATGATGTCCTTAAAAGAGAGAGAGTGAGAAACAGTTATACAAAGAAAAATAAAAGTAAGAAAAAGAAAAACGACAAATAATAAAAGAGGAAGAAAAATTAAAATGAATAGATAAAAGGGAGAGAGAGAGAGATGATCGAATGAAAGAAAGTGAATAGAGTAATATAATTTTCAAAATCGGTTCTGTAGTTTTCGAGCCTATTCGCAACAAACAAACCTTTCCTCTTTATATAATAGTGTAGATTACATTGTCATCATGTTTCCATATGCATGTCTTTAACTTGCAAGATTTGCTAAAAGACAGACACCGCAAGTAAACAAAACATAATACAAAGTCTTTTAACATTTACATACCCAATTAAATTTAGCATAGTGTTTATATTTATACCGTTAGAAAATGTATTATTAAAATGTTTCTATAAATAATAACTGCAAGATCGGCGGTAACGAGTAGCGGTAAGAGTTATTCCCAGCAACGAAAACCTGTTTTACCCGGAAAGTAGAACGTTGCCCCCATTCCTGTTGAATAGTAACTTGGTAAGTACGCTTTGATTTCTTGACGTGTTTGAATTATATTCTTTCTAGTTGTTGACTACTAAAACTGTGATTTTTTCTCAACGTTTGATTTAGATATACGAAAAAACTCAAAAGAAAGTAAAAGAACATATTGAGAGTGATTTAGCAACATTACTGTTGTTAACACTGTGTATAAAATTGATTGGGAAGTAGCAGTTTGACGAGTCATTTCATAAACTTAAAATCGAGTATCATAGTAAAATGTAAAAGTAAAAAAAATTGATCAAGTAAGTTGTTGACTATTACTTGGTTAAGTTAGATGTTAGGTAGTGTGTCGAGCAGATTTAAACTTGCACTTGGGTCACAAACTTCAGGTAGACTACTCAGGTGCCATTTTCATTAGCGGGCAGTTCTTTTTATATTATTTAAGAACCTTAGTCCTGATACAATCTGTCAAATGATTTCACACACAAAATATTGTCGAAGTAGTGAAAGTCGGGGATCAAATGAGATAATAATTAATATAGTTTTTTTATTTTAAACTATTAGACGACTATAAATCTACTCTCGGGTCGCAACTTTCAAGCCATGGCAGCCTTGTCGTTTATTGCAGTATAGGTAAAATATAGCTGATATCATCCACAATAAATAGGTAATAGAGATTAGACCATTTTTGATTTGCCAAAGAGTAATAGATAGCCATCCTTTCCTATCTTTTCACAAGGCAGTAAAACCAATCCAATATTTTCCCGATAGAGATCGAAACTAACAAGTTTTTTCAATTTATACACGTTTCACAGAGTGCTTGGACAAACCATTTGCAATATTTTTTACCCGATAGACAAAACGCTTTGTAGTGAAGCATTTATTACATGTGTACAGTATTGTGTACTATCCAAGTTGACAAACATAACCGTGTGGTCTCTTGTACCTAGATACTTGTTTAGTTTTTATTGTAAGTATAATAGAGGAATATCCTGCATGCTCTCACTCACTCTCACGCTTATCTACTCACTTGCACAATTATCTTCGCTTATTCACTAACACATTCATTCGCTCACTAACCTACTCACTCTTTCACTTACTCCCTGTTCAATATCATTAACGACGCGCAAACTATCACACACATAAATGTTCGACAGTCGTTAAGTTTTCTGAAAATTATCAATTTTGTGCAAAATTTTCTTAATTTTTCTATCCATATGAAATCTCCAAGTATTAGAAAATTAAAAAAAAAAACCATATCGGTAGTCGCTATCAAGTTATGGCGAGACTAAAAGAGATATTTATTCAAAGAGGAATTCATATATTATTGTTAAATAGTAGGTTCTACTCTATACGCAGGCCGACTAATAATGGCTTGTTGATTGGAATATTACTCCCGAGGTTATACTTTAGATACAGAGTTACGGCTAGAATATTTGCGATGTAATAATAATGATCTCTGACATGGCTCTTATTTGTTGGTAGAATTGATTGATTCAGTTTGTAAAAACTTCGAATGTCAAATTAATGTTGCCAATATCATAAAACAGTTTATCAATTGTTTTAAAGCAAAATACTACTCAAATTAATGTTGCCAACATCACAATGAACAATGTAATTTTATATTAGAACTGGTTTTAATTCATAATGGAAAACACTACACGTTATGCAGACTTTCACATGCATTATGTGTCATGTAGTGTCACATGACACAAGCACATTTTTCTGTAGAATCAAGTATGCTAGTCGTTAGTTTCCAGGAAAACGTAGATTTGATATCTCTTGATATTTTATTTCTTAGATACTTGTTAAATATACTGGAAATACCTGATAATTTAAGAAGAATTTGACTTCTAGCAACAATGTGCTTAGTAGTGTTTGATTCGATATTTATTACCTCTGTTTCTGTAGACCGTTTTTAATATTCTTGTTAGCTTGGTTAAATGGAGGTGAGAAGCTTAAGCAGTTGGCAAGACTTTAACTTACAGTATAATTCATATATAATTTTAACTAATACGTAGCTAATAAAATTATATCAGTAGAAGCAAACAAGTTATTCATTATAACAATAAATATATAATCACATTTCTTCGTCAGCATATAAATGTATGATTTATTTCTTGGCTAAGGTGCTATTTTATTATTCATTGTTTACAATGTTTAATTGCTGATGATGTCATCAAAAACCTAAATTATTCACTTAAAATACTTATTAATATTTTTGCTATAGAAATACTATTCCAGTTTCAGATAAGTATTCCAGTTTTATGTTGTTTTTGGCTCAACGCGAGTAACTTAGACAACTCCAATAACACTCCGTGCATTATCCCATGATCGAGAGTATTTTATCTCCAAACCATAATAAAACGTTTGGTTATAAGCACATACGCATATCACTCATCGCATTTAATATCCCAATTTTACGCTTCCTACCATATTTGGCTACCGTAAGTATCACTAAAAAGTCGGGCCGTCACATAAGTTACGTTTATTGATTATGTTTACGGCTAGTAAACATCTTTACTATGGTAAGCTGAGTGTATGATTACGAGTTTCCGTTATACCAAAACTTGTAACAAACAAGTAGATTTATTAAATGTCACAAGTATAGATGGTATAAAACCATTTGAATTTGTATTACAAACTTAATATTGCCGTTGGAAGACGTAGGCATAAGTCAAACTCAATTTATCAAATGCAATAAAAATGTATTATGGTACTACGATTTTCAAATTATTTCCTTTTACATCTGCGAAAAACATTGCTTTTTACCAAACCACATGTTCTAGTTCAACAGGAAGTTCCCAAAAACAGATAGACGGGCGGACAAGGAAGTGATCCTATAATATATGTATACCTACTATGATTATATACCTATATGATTAGAGGAATACTACCATGAAATAAACATGGTATGTATACATGGATGCGAACACGGTTCTACCTTGGCATTTTTATACCTTTTTTTATAGTACATAAGGTGCAAACGAGCATATGGTCCGCCTGATGGTAAGTGACCATCGCCCATGGATATCGGCAAAACAAGAGATACTCCCTTGTTTTGTCGATGTGTTGCATCCTCAAAGATAGAGTGAGGAGGGGGAGAGAAGAGAAAAAATGCTTCGGTTTCAGCGGGCCCTGAGCAAGAGCCCAGAGTTCACTGGATCCGCAACATTAATGGGATGGGAGATGGAGGGGGTAAGTCTGGCCTACATGCGGCTCGACCGGAACGCGTCTATGTCACTTGGCGGCCGGATTCGCATGCTGGTGGGGTCGCAAGCCAGTAGGGGAACAGACCCCTACCACCAAGGGGGTGCTGGGTTACTCGGCTCTTACAAGATTCTCTCCCAGCGGCAGAGGAGAACTGTATTCTAACTCGTTCCCTCACGGGGAAAATTATAAACCCAGAAATACCTATGCATTTCTGGGTTTCTATCTGAATATTTTTCTTGTTTCGTCCTTTTTCTGTAAAAAGGTAGACCACCTACCTTTTTACATAGTCGTTAATTAAGATACCGAACCCAAAACAGATTATAATGGTCATTTCCTATAATAAAAATAATCTTAAGAAAGTAGTAATCTTAGTAATTAAGGCGCCATAATCTCTTAACTGGCAAAGTAAACAATAAGGCTAATTACTTAAGCTGTATTACTCTCCATAAGAGATTTGTCCTCTACTGAAATAACAATTATTATATTAATAGTGGTTTGGTTTATCTAAGATTGGTTTTAACAGAGTAATAAATATACTTCTGAGAATTTCACTCTTTTGCGCTGTATAATTTTTTTTGTAGTATTCTCATGGACAATTAAGGAACAACTTTTTTAGCCATAGCGACTTTAAAACTTACATCAGTGTAACTTGACCATCCGTGAATCCGACCGCCAAGTGGGCCAGACCATTGGAAGGTCGAAAGGGAGGTCTTTCGTGGTGGAATCTAAAGAAAAAGAGGTAATCTCTTGTATTGCTGGTGGCCATGGGCAACGGTGGACACTTTTCTGGACTTACCTTATTCAGATGGATCGATTACTCTTCGTCCATCATTTATCATCAAAAAAGAACTGTGTTCATTCAAAACCGTTACTACAGAGGTTATGACAAAAAATACGAGATAAAGAAGATTTTGTTAAATCGAGGAAATTGATATATTAAGGCGTGTGATACTAAGGTTACTGTGCTTCTTAATAATTTATACCAAAACATCCCGTATCGTTTCAGCCAATGGAACTGCCGTGTATGTCGTACGACGATAAAACAGAGGCGAGCTTATCTTCAGTTTTTATGGTGCATTGCGTCGTGCGACCACGTCAGCGTGGGGTGCGCTATGAATTACACTAACAACACTATTAGCTCGTAGCGTCTTGAATTATTTTACTACTTTCTTTAGTCATATCGAAGAATCTAAATCTATTTATTCAATAAGAAATATAATTTCTTAATTCTTATTCCAATAAAAATCAAGTTGCCTACTGTGATGAAAGAAGTCATTTACTATGAGTTGCATAATATTGCTTAGTAAAGAGTTACAGCTTATCAGCTCGAATGTTATGTCTATTGTGTTGCTTGTGTAACGAGTTAAATTAAAATAAAATAGTAGCTTAAAAAAAGTAAGTTAAGTAACGCATTTATAATAATCATATGTTATTAGTTTATATATTTAAAAAAAATCATTTTTATTGTTCTGACTTACTAGAAGTTAAGAGTTTAATTGTGACTGAATTATACTTACTAACAAATTCGTGTGTGTGGGTATATAAGTTTCTGTATAAGAAATGTATTTACTCCTTTTAGTAGAAATATACCGAAGTTATTAAATTAGAACGGAATGAGACATTATACCTATACCTAAACCTAATTAAACTTTGCATGTTTACCAGTGGAAGCAGGTTTTCCTTTTCATCGTATGACTTAAACGCTAATATTTTTAATAAAAATACAGTAATTGTATTCTGCTGTATTTACTCAAGTTTTAATTTCACAGTAAAATCGGAAAAACAACGCGATTCTTGTGAATCATTTGCTAGGAAAGACAAAGGCTGTATTGTCAGTTACCGATGCCAAGTCAACGAGGCGTGGCTGCGTGGTAACGAGACGAGTTCATAACATTTGCACGTTTTATAAGATAGCTGTGGTATGCCAATATTTGCACTGTATGGGAGACAATGTACATACGTGTACGTGTCTGATAACATCGATGGAATAATCATTTTCTGTACCTACTACCTACTGTGTGTCAGAAACCTCTACTTCTTCTACCTATAACCTCGTTGTTTAAATAAAAAACAAACAATATGCTTCTTACTTCTGCTTTACATCTATAATACCATTTATTTTTAAGAATTTGCCACTTTTATTCTTTAACCCTATAGCCCTCCAACTTAAACAATCACGCTCTTATTTACTAATTGAAACTATTTTGACTTTGTAAGAAAAATACAGAAAACTGTTTAACTAATCAAATGATAATCAAGTTCGCATATTTACAAACAATGCCAATGAAAAATTCATCTTGGCTTACCCAGAACTTGGGAAAATCAAGATGGTATGAAACTTGCCCATATCTATATACTTTAATGCGGCAATACACAGATTTATTATTATGTTTTTCTTCTATTTTCGTTAACAAATGTCGAATATCTTCCATTACTTTTGACATACATGTTGGACATTTGTCATACAATCTTTTTTTATAAGATTATAGATCATATAGTATAATTAAGTATATGTAAGAAACACAATACATTAGTCACAATCATTTTTCGTACTTCTATGAACAAAATCAATATCATATAAGTACTGTTTTGGATATGTATATGTAGAATTATTAAGCAAGTGCTTAAAATTACGGAAGTTGGAGTGTTGTGGCGATGTCCCTGTCATTTAGGAAAATTAAATAAACCAGACGGGATGGCCTGCGGAATATAATTACACAATGTCAGTTTAACGAAATAAGGTTTACCAAATATATACTCGTACAAGCGAACATAAGCGGCGAGTCTTTATTTATTGACTGGATGGATAATAAAATTCACATTTATACTGAGGCTTAATTTAACTGTTCAAGAATATTATTTTGTAAGTTATTTAGATATTTGATATACTTTATTATTGTAAAACAAATACAATATAAATTACATATTTTACTATAATATCGTCACTACATATTATATGGCAAAGCTACACCGTGTCTGTCGTCAGTTCCCGATAAACTCAAAACTACTGAACAGATTTTCATGCGGTTTTCACCAATAGACAGAGTGATTCATGAGAAAACTTTAAGTGTATAAATTGTTATATTTTTGTTTGATATATGACGATAATTGTTAAAAATGTAAAAATCAGAAAGAAAAATCTGTAGGCATAATATACTCTACAACGCGCGCAAAGCTGGGGCGGGACGCTAGTATATTATGAAACAATGCGTCTCATATTGGTCCCTCTTTTTTGTGTAACTTTCTTTGGACTCACCCTTACTAGAGAACAATAGGGTTTATTGTAAGTTTCCAGTTTCCTTCCACTTTTACTGTTCAAACTTTTTGATATTTCTGATTATATAACAAGTATATACATAAGTAATTATTGTGCAAAGTAATTAAAATGTTTTTCTATTGAATACTGTCTATTTCTTCTTTATCATTACATAGTATAAAGCTTCAGCTATCTGTACGCTTAGATCTTTTTAACTACGCGACAGATTTTAATGCAGTTTTCATCAACGGACAAAATGATTCAATAGTAGATTTTATGAGTAATACATAATTTTATGTGTAGACAAACTGTGTGAAGCCGGAGTGGGTCGCTAGTATGTAACATTTGCCTTTAATTCAAGATTCAAGCCAATGTCAGGCTACCCCACGTGAAAAACCAATTTTCTTTTCAACTTTCATTTATTGACAATAACTTTAATTTGAGTGGGAAAAGTAACGTAATTTAATAAACTATAACAATTATATTTCACTGCCTTGACCTAAATAAGCTAAATGTGTGCGCAAAAAATTCTAGGCGCGCCAGCATTAAATTGGGCGGGAAATATATACCTGAAAGCGAAACTTATAATAAGAGAAGATTATTATGGAAATAAGGCAATCAAATGTTGGTGTTTCTTAACATAAAATTGCCTACTAATCTGTTGATGCTGTGATCGTTGGAGTATCCTAAATAACCGATTTTTTATAAATAATTAACCGTTGATTTTTTCCCGAAAATCTACAAAAAAATTCCTCAGGACGCCATTTTGTTAATTTTTGAACAAAAAAAAAAGCTTTGATCAGGCACAAGATTATCTATTTACAAAACTATTTTTTTTGTCCGATTGATTATAGATGAATCTCCAAGGACTCGAGAATTTTTTTTTCAAATTTTAGTGACTTCAAGTCAAAACATTGTGTAATGATGTCATATTATTAATTTTATAAAATAAAATGATTTAGTGATCAAAAAAAATACTTAAAATTCATCCTTCAATATCTAACTACGTCATTAATCGTAATTATTTAATAATTCTACTTTATTTTTGACTGTGAGCAGCGAAGAAGCGTCAACAGACTCAAAATGAATAATTCGCTACAAACTTGATTGATATATTAAAATCTATATTTCTTACAATTTTATTAAAATTATTTCTCAAATCAAAATACCTTAACATTAGTTTTGAACTATAATATGATGACTAGATTTATGTAAAACTTACAAAACGAATCTTGATTAAAATTTCACTACCTGACCTGCAAAAAACGGTATCAGATATATTCTTTATCTAGTTTAGAATTAATCTAGAATGAAGGCAAGCCCAACGTATCTATAAATTGCATCCAAGCGAAAACATTTAAATGAACCAGCGTGATCTAATCAGAGTTGCATTCGGATCTTTGCACAATCTCAGTCACGGCCAACACTCAACTAGTTTAGCTAGTCCTGTAAGACAAACATGTATTTAGTACCTATGCATTGTTGCATTATATATAAAACTAGTCGACCCACACTAGCTTCGCTGGCTAAAACATTTTTAAATAATGATAACAATACAACTGTCGAAACTGTATCCAAATTCGCGCAGCTGGCACGCGATGCATATAAATATCTACACTCAAACAAATAAACAAAAATACAAGTAATAACTATTTATAAACAAATTATTATTATACAGAATTTAGAACACTGCTGTTTTTGTGTGAGTAACTCCTTTCCCCCATAGAAATTATATTAAATTAATATTTTTAATCAAGGTTATATGCAATATGTGTCCCATTAAAATCGGTTCAGCGATTTTAATGCCTACAAAAATACGTGTCTGGAGCTACTATAACACCAATATTCTATATATTTATACAGACATTTATGAACATTTATAATTTTATTATATATAGCCGACCCGCGCGACTTCGTTCGCGTGTTGCTCCGCTCCTATGGATCGTAGCGAGATGTTAAATAGCCTAAGTCAGCTATCTGCCAGTGATAGTCCTGTCAAAGACAGACAGAAAAAAATTATAAAAAATATTGTTCTGGTATATGTACCGTGTGCGTGTATACATCCATATGCACTTAGTAAAAAGTGATTATTTTAATATTATAAACAGACACTCCAATTTTATTTATTTGTATGGATATATTGATCACAACCTACAAATTATTAAAAAGGATTTCAACACAAAAGAACAGAAGAGATTTCAACTATAAATAAGTGTTAGAGTTTCATGAATTCGTGGGCAGAAGTTTACCGACATTTTTATCATCTCACAAATAAAATGTATTTATTCCGTTTTAGGAGTGATGTAAAGATTCCATCCCGGATACCTTAACAATTTCTGGATATGTGTAATTTATGGTTATAAGTAAATTGTCTATGCTTTACACGTGCACGATCATAAGTTACCTATATGTGATAAATTGCTTTTACACAAGCAAAATTCCACTACTAAGCTCTATAGAAAATTCAAAGTTTCATTGTAGTAAATAAATTACTTCAAATTCATTAATATCCTGTACCAATATAATTTTAATTAGACCATAGAAATTTATTTTACCGTTCTAATAACACCAAGTAGTTAACTTTCACTTTCAAAATCACCATATAAACTAAGTATTCGACTTTTTTAAGATCAAATTTAAAATATGAACTTTGTAGACATTTTATATTCGTATCTAGTCTGTTAGGAAATAGACAGTAAGTATAAAAATAAAATTAATTATTTATAAAGAAAATATAGGTAATATTAGGGTACATACTAATAAATCGAAGATCATAAATAAAGCATGTTTCTTATAATGATTAAATTAACAATTATCATCTAGAAAGTGAATTTTTTTTTCAGTATTTTATTAAATGAAATCAGAAAAGCTATGAATTGTATCAAATCGCATAGTTATTTCGGGATAAATTGGAAATAGAATAACTATATGTTTCATACAAATAACATGTATAATAGCAGGCAGCTAACTTTAGGTCTGAGTAAAAATAGCGTATTGGCAGTTCCATCCGTGACGTTTAGTATTTTGAAAAATAGCAGACGAGCGGGAACTAGAACTTCTGCGCCTTCAAGGTCAAACCTATACTTACGTACCCCGTAGCTATATACTTGTTTAATCTAAGTACCATGCGGAGCAGTATATCTGTCACTTAGCTGACAAAATAATTCAAAATAAATAAGAAAAGAAGAAATAAAGCTGTCGGGTAGTAATCGTGACTAGTCACGTAGACGTAGATCACCATTCATGTCCATATCATTATTAAAAATGACTTAAATCATTAGATATTAGTCGAGAAGACGAACGTTAAAAATTTAGGGTTAAACTGTGTTTGAAAAATAAAGCTGCCGAGGAAAGTTATAGTAAATGTAATAAACCCTTCTATGAAATTTTTGCCAGCTAATGTTCTATGTAACGGGTTCTATGATGCATATAGATTATAGGTAGTGGTTCTAAAATTATCGACCACTTATTACAGGCGGTAACTCAATCGCTTGCGGGCACGATACCTTAGATAGACTATCTTTAGTCTAAGTTGTACTTACGTGGCACTGAAGAAGTACTTAATATGGATTTGTTAGGATTGAGTAACTGTTGTTGCATAGTACTAGTATAAATTGATGAATTAATATTGAAACCTGTTTATAGAACAGACTGTTTAAAATATAGACGTGTGTTGAAGTCTCAATTAGCACTTTATAAATATTTTTGTGAGTGAAAAGCACTAACAATAGGCACATACATAATGCAAGATTTTATTAAAATAGGGTCTTCAACATAAGATTCCTAAAATGATGGTGAAATAAAAACACTGTATTTATTTTAAATACTACTTGATTACCTCAAATGTGTGTCAAATCTGTCAGTCCTTCTGATTCTGAGACGAGATTAATAATGAGTTATTGTGGATTGAGATCATGATAATGGTTGTACTATTTAGCTTTTTTCAAATTAACTAAAAATAGACGTTTCACTAAGATTCCATATTAGCTTTCTATACTGGTCTTAAAGGTAGGTTGAACTAAATCAGCCGCAAATATTGACTTGCACATTTGAATAGCTTCGTGGTTCCTACTTAAGCTACTCCTCTGTAGAGTTTGTGAGCTTAAGAGCTTTTGATGTATATAATATTCCCTCTGTACTTCAATATTCTACGAATTTTAATCTTATATTGTTGTTACACATTTTTATGTTAAATACATAAAAATGTAAAATATATAAGAATCTCTGAAAAATTTAGGAAACATTTTACAAGTATTTTGGAAGATCTTTTCCGCGTTACTTAGTTGGTCCTATTTAATCTGCAGAGTTTTTATAAATGAAAACTTGAAAATGTATTACTAATAAGGAAATATTAAATTTACAGTTTAAATGCGATTTTTTACATTTTCCAAAAAAAATCTTTTGTTATAGGAATATAGTTGTAGGTTTTATAAAAATAAATTCTACACTACATTTAAATGTAAAAAAAAAAAAATTTCCCTCTAAAACTAATGTTATCCCCACCCTTTTTAAAGTTCACGAACGTTTACTTCATTATCGACTAACCCTACTATTGGATCGCAAGCCCCAGTTCATGTATGTTTATACGTATTGCTGTACAGAGTTCTGATCTTTAAAAGGTCGAAAGAATTAGTATTCCCCGTTTTTCCAGCCAGTGCGCCAAGCTTTTAAATTGCATTATCTAATCCATTTGATCGCGTTCAATTGCGTGTTCCAGTGGCAACGATTTGTTTTGATTATAGCTGAAGGAGGAGAAAACAAGCTATAAATTTACAATAAAGTCTTAATTAGCCGTGTATCCAATACCATTAGTGGTTCGCGATGACAGGCTACACCAAATTGATGGTATATTTGCAAAGGCGTTCCCGATATTAATGGTGTGATGTAAAATTAGCTTGATTTAAAAATATTCACTCCATATTTCATTCCATGTATTAGCTTCGTGTAGCTTTCATAATAAAATATCTGAAAAGCCACTTACGTTATTAAAATACAGTAGTTTTTGCAATTGTTGGTATGGGAATCCGAATGTAATTTGTTATCAACGTTTGCTGCAGTTGAAAGCATATTTTCCTTTATACTTTGAAGCAATACATGCAATTTTAAATGCGATTTGTTTTAGTATAACGATTACTTTGATTGTATGGCAGCATTATTCATAGTAAACTGACTGACTTAATCTGCAGAGTTTTTATAAATGAAAACTTGAAAATGTATTACTAATAAGGAAATATTAAATTTACAGTTTAAATGCGATTTTTTACATTTTCCAAAAAAAATCTTTTGTTATAGGAATATAGTTGTAGGTTTTATAAAAATAAATTCTACACTACATTTAAATGTAAAAAAAAAAAAATTTCCCTCTAAAACTAATGTTATCCCCACCCTTTTTAAAGTTCACGAACGTTTACTTCATTATCGACTAACCCTACTATTGGATCGCAAGCCCCAGTTCATGTATGTTTATACGTATTGCTGTACAGAGTTCTGATCTTTAAAAGGTCGAAAGAATTAGTATTCCCCGTTTTTCCAGCCAGTGCGCCAAGCTTTTAAATTGCATTATCTAATCCATTTGATCGCGTTCAATTGCGTGTTCCAGTGGCAACGATTTGTTTTGATTATAGCTGAAGGAGGAGAAAACAAGCTATAAATTTACAATAAAGTCTTAATTAGCCGTGTATCCAATACCATTAGTGGTTCGCGATGACAGGCTACACCAAATTGATGGTATATTTGCAAAGGCGTTCCCGATATTAATGGTGTGATGTAAAATTAGCTTGATTTAAAAATATTCACTCCATATTTCATTCCATGTATTAGCTTCGTGTAGCTTTCATAATAAAATATCTGAAAAGCCACTTACGTTATTAAAATACAGTAGTTTTTGCAATTGTTGGTATGGGAATCCGAATGTAATTTGTTATCAACGTTTGCTGCAGTTGAAAGCATATTTTCCTTTATACTTTGAAGCAATACATGCAATTTTAAATGCGATTTGTTTTAGTATAACGATTACTTTGATTGTATGGCAGCATTATTCATAGTAAACTGAACAACTATTATATAGGTACAACATATTTTATTTGTATAGACCAAACTAAATTCTCAAAATCATATTAAAGACGAATTTGACCTCCGTTACATTTGCTTAAAATAGCGTGATATTTTTATATCCAATGGTTAGGGAAAATTCCTGACCGTTAAAAGAAACGATGAGCAAGGATAAACATTAAAAAGTTTGTTTTGACCCTGAACTCTATCCGGTTCTATCGCTCTTCCCACGATACTATGAAATTATAATATTTGTATATTTTTACTATTTGCACAAATGTTCTGTCACCTGTAACCGAAAAATTAGTCATCTTAGAATTGATATTCTTATCTTGTTTTATTATACTATAAAAGTTTAATGTTACAAAGGTTACCTTTGGGATAATTTGAAAATGTTTATCCATGCTATCTTGTGGTTAAAATTACGCGACCGTAGAAGGAATTTCATTGCGTGAAACAGTCCTTAAACACGCAAGATTTTATTAAGTGTTACCTTAATTGTACCTTTGTGCTCAAAACTGTGGGTATTATATACGTCTCATAGTAAATTTAAGCTACGATAAGCAAAGGGAATTGTAAATTGAATCGTAAAAGTTTGAAGATGTGGGGTTGTGTAAGATATCAAATACGAACTATTTCAAAATCCCTAAAAGCTTTTGATGTAAGTGAATGTTTACATGGCCCTTTTACAATGATCGTAAAATTTACCGATCATAGTAAATTACGTACCGATCATAGTAAATTACATTGGCTGTAAGCTTTAGTATGTAATTCCTATAAGGTCTATCGCGTCCGACCCACGGAGCTAGAGTACGCCACTTTGGATACTATTTGTTAATAAGTCATGATATCTGTAGTGTTTTCCTAAACGGTATTAGGGAGGCAGGTAGGAAGGTAAGGAAGAATACACAACGTACTATATATTACAGATTTCATAAACTTCCTATTTAAAAACTCTTATTTACTTATTTTTCCAACTTCATAGTTCAAACATCTGTTATTGGAGCAACTCCGAACAGGATCTGGAAAACTTTTAATGTACCTACTAAGAAATAAAGTGAGCTATTTGTCTTTATAAACTCTTGATGCGGAATGACCTGGCGAGTCGAATTGTTACGAACTATCGCAATTCAATAGGAAAACGCTGATTTAAGTTTAGATAGCTTTTGTGTTTTGACAACAACGACAATATGAAATTTTACTTGTTTTAAAATTATTATTTATGTGTATTTTGTGCCAAAAACGACTTTAGGTAGCCTTAATCTTTTAATTTCTACTTTCTTTAAACTAGAATGGGGTTCTCTATTAATCTCGTATTTTTTGTAAAGATTACTAGCAGTATGGATCACATACTACTAGTATTCCTTTACCCCTCCAACAAAGGTAAAATGCTCGTGTTAGGAGTCTGCCATGTTAGTAGTCCTATGACTGGGATTTGAACCCACGACTTATCCATCGTGAATCCAACGCCTTAACCACTGAGCTACTGACGCTTAATTAAAACCACGACACGACTAACCACTTTATAAGACCGCTTCGTTGTCCGTCTGTCTGTTTGTATGTCTGCGGTCTCTTGAATTGTGGCCTTATATATATTTTTTTTTGAGACTAGAAACTCAAATTCAAAATATTTTATTTCAGTCAGAGTACAAAAGTACTTTTGACATAAAAAATGCAGTCCGCAAAAGAAATCTAAATCTTTTTGGCACTTTATACGTTGACATATAGAATCATAAAATTTTGTAAAAACAAATCGTTTTTCTATGTCTATAATCCAAAAACCTTAGTCACATAAAAAAAATTGCGGTTGGTAAAGTAACTGTAACCTATGTGATGGATGGGCACAGTAGTTTTCCGACAGCAAAGTTAACATTGTCTCACAATTCAAATTCTACGGAACTGTAACTTTTTCTTTGCTCGAGTCAACAGACTTATTAAACCTTAGCGAGTATAAATTATTATTTAAACTGGAATGAAATATAATCTTTTTATCGCCATTTTGATGCGATAACTGAGAAGTCTTAAGGGCTGAGTAACGGTTGTTATTTAATTGAAGACATTCCAATCTCGTGAATCAAGAACGGGGTCGAATGTCGGGTATGTAACTGTATTTTACAGGAAAAATAGAAATACTAGCTATACGACTCTATGAAATATATATAAAATAAAAAGTTTTAATAAGATATAAAACGTACGTGTGTTAGCAACACTGTTTATAAAGTAGTAGTAGCGGGTATATCATTTTATATTATTTCGAGTATACCGACGTGGAGACTTTATATAACCTTTAGTGCGATAGATTAGTCTCAGTCTTTCTGGTGTTTTCGTGCAGTGAACATGGAAGTTAGTGTTATAGTGTCGTGATTAAGGTTACCCTTCTGGAGGTCCACGTAAGTTTACTTTATTATCTATTATCATTAGCGAGGTCGAGTGGTGGAGGTGATAGTTAATATATTACTAATTATGAAAGAGCTCTTTAAACCTGCTCCTGGGTCTCAAGCCCCAGGCACCGCTCGCCTCAGTCTAAATTGCATGTGTATACGTATTGCTGTACAGTAATGGGTACCACATTTCTCTCTTATATACTTAGCACGTGTCTACATTATTCGCGTAGTACGTTGTTATTTTGAAAGTATTGATTAAAATTTATTTTGATTTAGAAAGTAACACAACTGTTTCATAACTGTAGGAAATAGGTATGGTTACATTTCCGTAGGGTTGAAATATAACTTCCATTGTGACGGTGAGGACATTTGTCAAAACTTTTAATAAATCTTGTAAAACCTACCTAGTAGGGAGGTCCGATAAATAAAACCTCGAATCTGACTAAACCTAACTAATTACAAGATCTATCGTTGTTCACATTAAAACTATTTAATAGAATATAGTTTTAAATTTAAAATAGCTTGTTTAGCTATTCATTTTTATTGTTAACTTATAAGATATATCGTCGTCTTAGCATCTTAAGAAGGAAATTTTTGTCCGATATTTTATTCTCAAGCGTGTACTCGGTTTATCATCTCAAGAGGTTAAAAGCTCTTACTTTTTTTCTATTGGTGTTTTTTATTTTTTCCATTCTACCAGGTTCTTAACCGCTTAAGCGAGGTCGAGGGTCGATACCGAAGTTTATTCGTTATTCTCACAAATTATTCATGGTTGTACATAAATTAGTTTTTATTACTATGAACGTTATGATTGTAATTGGTTATTTTTGTTGGAAATGGGCCTGTTTAAAATCTGCTTGATAGTTTTATGTGTTTTAAGATAGATAGTTTTAATGTAAAGAAACTATTGCTTCACAAATATTTTTTATATATTTAGGGTCTGTTACACAATGTCCAAAGAAGTATCGGATGATGATCTGACCAATAGTTTATTTGGCACCTCACTTACAAGTCAGCAATACGCAATACTTATTCGATAAATACATTTATATAGTTTCTATTTTTAGGGTTCCGTACCCAAAAAGTAGTAAGTCGTAGTAGAAAGTCCGTCTGCCTGTCACCAGGCTGTATCTAATGAACCGTGATAGCTAGACTGTTGAAATTGTCACAAATGGTATATTTCTGTTGTCCCTATAACAACAAATATTAAAAACAAAATAAAAGAAATATTTTAGGTGGGCTCCCACACAACAAACATGATTTTTTTTGTCAAATATTGGTACGGAACCCTTCGTGCGCGGGTCCAACACGCACTTGTCCGGTTTTGTTTATTCTAATCGATTTATTTCAAGAAGAAAGGCAGTCACCTTTTTATCGACGTGACCATCTTATTTGTATACGTCTGCACAATTGACAGACTCTACACCTTCTATCCATCTCAGTATATCAGTTATATAGTCCATTTTATTATAATCCCAAGCGTCTTCACCTTTCTCGCTTGTAAGATGAGTAATTATACAATTAACTCAACAAGGCGTCGTATTATATGTATAAAGGTCGAGGGGAAACTTTGTTTTTGTATGAAATAAGAAACAACTCGCATTGTTCGTTTGTTTGCTCTAAATTTCCTTCCTTCATCTTTGCGCAACTGCTGTTTGTAAGACCGTACTTAGAGCAAATCTTCATATAAATTGTTTTCATCGATTTTGCGTTTATTTGAATAATTTATCTCTGCGGTTATGTATAATATAGCCAGCTGTATAAATGATCTAAATTTTAGTACTGAAAAGGAAGCACTGAAGAAGAAGAAAGGATAGTGAAAGTATTTAATTCAGGTAATTGAACTGACAGTATTATTTACATAAAATTGATTAACAAAAGAAAAAAAAAGCATTAGAATTTGCTACGATAAATATTAGGTATTTATGTATATAAAGTAAATCCCTATTTCCCTTGGTTTTGCTAGAACTTGAGAACGATTTAATTTTTTTAAAGTTTTTTATACTTCGTAGAAGGCTGTTATATAAAAAGAAAAATTAAGAAAATTGTACAATTTCAGAAAAACTGACGACTATTGCACCTTCGTGTTTTGGACAGTTTGACAGATTGGACTAAGTCGGGGTGTTCAGCTAGTTATAGAAAATAAAATAGTTTTGTAATGAGCAAGGTTGAAAAAAAAAGTTTCCTTAATTTTATAAAACAAACAGTTCAAATTTTATACAAGACGTATTTTTTATTGTTTTTTTTTTCTCTTTATTTCAGACCATTAATTAGAAATCAAAAATATTCTATGTTGCGTGTATGTACCTATCTTTAAACCGTACTAAACGCTTTACACTCATCCTGTGTGTTATAACTAATGTTCATTTTTAATAGCGGAAACCCCAATATTTATATTACTTTATATTTAAATATGGGAAATACCCACTAGTACATTGAATGACTTATTTTCGACGATCTTTTTTTTTTAATTCGTTATAAAAACACGGTTTTAAACACTGATTTATACATGTGTATTTAAAACAACTTGTTTTATCATTGTAGTAATGAGTAGTATAGAGAACGAAACTTTGTACAAACCTTAAATCGTGCAGAATCAGCAGCCAATATTCAATAAATGAAGTTATTTAAAATCAATATTGAGTTCAATAATATTCGACTAACAAAAGTTTGCCATTCTCTTCAGTTTACAGACGATTTAATGAAACACTATCTACAGACTGAGTTCTGGACACTTGATTTCCATAAATCACTATTCACCAGATCTTTTCATTACGAACAAACTCGCCTCCACTGCTTGAATTTGCAATCAATATCTAACTAAGCTAGTAATCATAAAAAGACTTGCGTGATCCTCATTCACTCTTTTGGCCAGCCAGGAGATACTGGGAGGATACAGGATGGATAATGGAGAATGTACTCAAGGGTTTGAGTTTTTTGACTAGTAAGCAATTTGTAGTGATTTCTCGCTGATTCCTCCCTATCTCTTTAATAAACAGTTCATTGTGCATACCCATTTTTGGTCAACTATCCATTTATCGCTCACAAAAACTGCAGGTCCGCGTATGTATTACACTTTATTTAGTTTTTCCTCTCTTTATATTTTCTTCATATTTAATTCTCGTAAAACGATTTTTCTTCAAAATTTACAATTTGACATCTTAGTGACAATTGTTTTCTTTGTTTTTATACTCAAGGAGTATTTTTTACTATGTTTATCTTTTTTCTTAGACAATTAAGAAGAAAACAGCCTAATTTTAAATATTGAACGTTTTTTTTAAATTCGAAAGTCTTCATTAAAAAGTGGAAGCAATGGTCAGTTATTCCTTCGCCTCCGAATAAGGAACATCTAAATTATAAGACCTTGCCTAGGGGTCGAGCTGATTCCTGGGCTGTATACAGGTCCGTTTGGCTCTTCTAATACTTCGCTACTAATACTAATATTTCTCAAATATTAATACAAATACTCTGGCCACGGAAATCCAAAACTGTGCACAGGACAGAAGTCGCTCCACGCAGCCTGCTCTCTTGTAACAGAACCTCACTGGGGGCAGTGCAGTTACAGTCTTCTACCACCAGCCTCGGAAGCCGGCCTGCGACATCTGTGGCCAGTCTGCGACCATCCTATACCGGAATCAACCCTGCGGCCTAGCTGATCCGGACGCCATTCTTGGACCTACTGCTATCGTAGCCCGCCGGCGTCCTACTTATCCGGGCGGACTGCCGAACTTTGTAGGCCAGCTGCCAGCACTCGAGCTCTTCGCCTCACAAATCACTTCACCTCACACTCCACACCTTTAACTCACGTAATCCTTTTATACCAATAATAATTATTTTTGTTTCTTTCTCCTCGTACTGCTGTAAATATATTCTGTAATTTATAACGTTCTATTTGGTTTTCTTTCTTTTTGAAGTGAAACTTCTTTAGAATCGTTGTGATTTCAAACCGGTTGCAACGGAAAAAACGACAGGTAAGAGACACAAATACAAAAATGTGTAGGAAAGAATGAGACAGAAATATACATACTATTTTATATTATTATATATATTCATCTCATTCTTTTGTCGATTTACTGAAGTTTCACTTCTATCGTGTGTGAATCGCACACACACCTTTTTTTTTTTTGTTCTAATCTATTTCTTTTTTTTTGTCTTCACGACAAATTTTTAACTTTTTTACTTATGCTCTTGAATGAGGGAGAAATTTGTGACCGATCACCAGGATAATAAGGAGAAAACCACTACACTCAATTATACTACTTGAAGAAGTTTCTAGATACTATTTACTGTGTGAAATTCTAATACATTCTGCCCTCTATCAAGGATATTTGAAGCACAGATACTATATTATCGATATTAAAAAAAATATAAAAGGATGGTGAGCTTGTGAGTATGTTAGGGAACGAATGAATAAATGAATAATTAAGTAAATGTTTGATCATAACATGTTTTAACGTTCATTTTCCTAGACGAATTCGCGAGATACTAGCAGCTTCTTACAATAACCTTACCTTCGGCTTTTAATTTTTTTACAATTCTGTTAGAAAATAGAAATTTACTTTATAATTCTTGCCCACTTTTCAATTTTTTTTATAATTATCTTTAATTGGAATTTAGAACAAAGCACAAAAGCAACGAAAGCGAATAAACACTCGTCTTTATTTAAGATCCCTTATAATTTGAGGATTATTTCTTTTCGCGAAATAATTTTAATTGAAATTGTTCTTTCGAGAATGAATAATCAGCTTTTTAAAATTCAAGCTGATATAAAACCTAATTTTGCTGAATATTTTTGTGAAAAAATTTACTGTTAAAGGTAAAATAGTTTAAACTCTTTATCACATACTGTTTTGTAGATACAATAATTAATAACAAAGACTTGATTTATGCTGTTCCAGTTAGTACAGACAGCAATCCAATGATTGGAGCTTGTGACCCAGGTATAGGTACATAATTTTATCTCTAAATAAAGCCTTGCCAACATTAAAATAAATTGTTTGACTAGCAAAGAATTGCAAACCTATATGATAATGGGCAAACTATGTTATACTGATAATGGAAAACAACTTAAAGTATTTTTAAGAATGATCAAACGTTGGTCTTTTTATTTTTGCTATGCCATATATCATATATCATACATCAATCATAAATTTTGATCTTGTACCTGTCCTGTTACCTAAAATAGCATAGCCAAATTGTAAAACAGCTAAAAGATCAATTCTAGATATGATTGTAATCTGATAAACATAATTTTATCTCAATTTAAGATTCCCTGCATCACGTGTCGGTCATCTCGGCAAAGTAATTCAGTTGGACCCTTGTAATGTGCGACCATAACATCCAAATAATGATATTGGAACGGTCACCACAATTTTGCCCCCCGATTTATATTTTTTATAAGTAGTTATGATATTTTGTGTATAAAATTAATTAAATAGAAGCTTTTATAAATTTTATTGTTTTTTCGTATTCTTCTGAGCAAACTCTTTCATTTGATACCCCTGTCATGGGTGAGAACAAAGTAAAATATGGCGGACGAACCTACATCTAGGTTGGTCCGCCATATTGGATTTTGAGTATCGTTACTTAGTTAACCAGGCATTGTCATCCTATCTCCACGTCTACAGAATTTCATCTCAATCAGTGAGGATAACTGCTTTAACATTCAATTAACAAACATTGTTCGTCAATACATTTTTCATTTATATTGATAAAACATAGTCACTAGTCAAACTGCCGCTGAATTATCGCTAGTTGTTAAATATTGAAAGTTCAAATTTAATTAATTTACTGTATTACATATCAATTTTCTTTATAATACGCGCGAGCTCCATTCATGTAATGTAAAAAATATAAATTCCTCTTACAGGTGCTTCTGATTTTCATATGATCTACATTCGTATACATCAAAGAAAACACGCCTATTCGAAGTATAGTATCTAAATTAAAATTGTTCGGAAATAGAAACGTAATCGACCTACATCTTTAAAATATTAAGTGAAGTACAAATTTACTTGTGGACGTCGAGTCTTCATACAAGTATCACAGAGAAAACGTCCGTAGTCCGTAACCCGCATGCGTAAATAAATGTCTGTGTGCGTTTTCATAAATATATGTTAACCATTTTTTTAAATCCATCATTTTTATTTAGATTAGACCTTAATTTTGCTTGCAAGAAATAAATATATAGACTCGTATGATTGGTTTTGAGATTTTGTGATTCTTTATTCCAATATTAATAAAATGTTATTATTAATTTTCTGACCATAAGCACACTTTATAATAATAATGTCCACTTCTTAAAATTACTATAATTTTTCTGAAGTTATTAGAGCAGTGTTCAGAATTTAGCTTAGTGTTATAAAGGTTCTAGAACTAAAACGGAATAGGATCTGTTTTGTTGTTTCATTTATAGATAAATATTTAAATTGAAAAAAAAAATGCAGGTAGGAAAACCCAGTGTAAACGACTATAACAAAATTCCTTCCTTATTTAGCCTAAACTTAGGTGTTGAAGAGAAAACAAGACGGAACCAAGTTGTTGACTCAGAGGCTAAAGCTGAGTCATAACGTGGTCAATGATTCATAAAGCGATCATGGGCGATGTCTTTAAATTGAGCATCTTAGACATTCCGTAGATTATGCGATGATCAAGCATTTTCCTTTTTCCGTCTCTCTATCAAAATATTAGGATGATTGATTGTAATGCCCCAATTTCGTGCCAGTAATTGGATAGCTTCAATTAAATGTTTGGTAAATTACAATTTAGATCTAAAAGTGAAATTGGTTAAAACTATTCCTGATTAACTTAATGTAATCGTAATAAATTAAAATAAATGCTCTCTTGATAGCCACTTGTTAAACTTAAAGTAGCCTTTCAGGTAGACTTTTAACTGGATTTTTATTTAAATTAATACTAATACAAGTTAAGGGATATAGTTGTCGGAAATTAGAATGAAAGGGTGAAAAGGTGGGAATGATAGTTAGAATATACAATCTTGTGTCCAAGTGTGTAGGTTTAAAGAACTCTTCAATGCGATGATCAAGCATTTTCCTTTTTCCGTCTCTCTATCAAAATATTAGGATGATTGATTGTAATGCCCCAATTTCGTGCCAGTAATTGGATAGCTTCAATTAAATGTTTGGTAAATTACAATTTAGATCTAAAAGTGAAATTGGTTAAAACTATTCCTGATTAACTTAATGTAATCGTAATAAATTAAAATAAATGCTCTCTTGATAGCCACTTGTTAAACTTAAAGTAGCCTTTCAGGTAGACTTTTAACTGGATTTTTATTTAAATTAATACTAATACAAGTTAAGGGATATAGTTGTCGGAAATTAGAATGAAAGGGTGAAAAGGTGGGAATGATAGTTAGAATATACAATCTTGTGTCCAAGTGTGTAGGTTTAAAGAACTCTTCAACACAATTGTAACCATCGTCGTAACTGTCCACTTTCTCTGTCCAAGCCAACCCAAAACAAGGCTAACCCAGCCACACATATCACACCATAGAAACTATTAATTCTATGAAATGACTAGTCAAACATATAGCAAATTTTACCAACGCTTATAGTTGTTTAGAAATCAAGCAGTGGATATGAGTATTATGTTGTTCACTATAAGAGTTTTTTAAATCCTGGATGAAGAGATTTTTTAAGTCATAGAATTTTAATGAATCTAGACGTAAATTGGTATAATAACACATTGAAATTTATCACAAACAGCATCTTTCTAAATGAAACGGCGTGAGTGCAAAACCACACAGTAGACTTGGGGAATACATGTACGACCAATAAACAAGTCCACAGGGATGTTGCGTTAACACGGCATATACTGGAGGATTATAGTAAAACGGACTGAGACTACACCACTGAGAAGTTTTGAAACTGGCTTGTTTGTAGACTGTATTACTTATGAAGAAACTAACGCAATTAATAATATTTGTTACACTGACTTTCAAATGCTCAAACGAATATTGTAGTTCTTAAGATCAATTACTTATTGACTTTAAAATCTAAAATAACTTGCATTTAAACTTAAAGCTAAGCATTGACGAGGTTTGTAACCCAATCTATATGTACTTTAATATATAAAGCTGAAAAGTTTGTTTTTTGTTTGTTTGCTTGAACGCGCTAATCTCAGAAACTACTGGTCATATTTGAAAAATTCTTTCAGTGTTAGATAGTCATTTATCGAGGAACGCTATAGGCTATATATTATCACGCTAAAACCAATAGGAGCGGATGATTACGGGCACGAAGTCGCAAGGATCGGTTTGTTATGTATAAATACTCGTCTCAACTACACGACTTCGTAGGCGTGTTGCTGCGCTCCTATGGGTCGTAGCGAGATGTTAAATATCCCAAGTAACTCCTTATTACATCAGCTATCTGCCAGTGAAAGTCCCGTCAAACTCCGATTAGCCGGAACAAACAGATAGACAGATTTGTCAAAAATGTTGTTTTGGTATATGTACCGTGTATACATCCATCCATATGCACTTAGTAAAAAGCGGTAATTTTAATATTACAGACACTCCAATTTTATTTATTTGTATGGATAACTTACGTGTTTTATTCTTTAGTTCAATTTGATTGTCAAAATTCTTTACATGAATTTTATTTGTACATTGGAGATATTAAGAAATCTAGCAAATATATGATTGATGTAATGATAAGCAATTATCATTGTTAATCTTTTAAAGGATGACTTAATTTAGTACAGACCTATAACATTCTTTTATTATCTATATGGAAGCTGTACTGCAGATAGAAAAGACAATTATAATATACACTTTAGACGGAACCCGAGAAATATAATCCCAAAAACTCACAATGTCTTCATAATGGAGTCCCGGCATAACGTTACCACACCAGGCGAACTTCGTTTTACATCTGACACAAATCTATCGGAACAGAGGGTATATGATGTCTTGTTATAAATTGTAATTGGGTATAACTGAAATAAAATAAAAGAAATTTTTGCCTTTGATTTGTAACAATAATCCCTTAGGAGAGCAAACATGCCAATTATTATTTTTTGTTCGCCCTTCTGACGTCTTAATAAAAATTTATTGCTAGTAACAGCCATTTATTTTAAGAAAGGACTTCAGAAAACAAGAGATTTATGTACAACCTCATTCACGACAGCTTAACACAATCCCGTTAGCGTTATTGGGGGCACAACTAAACTCATAATCGAATTACCATCGAAGTTAACATCACGTCAAAACCGTCATAGGATTTTGACGTTTGTATGAACACAATAAAGTGTAATCTAGCGCTGGATGATGTGTATGTTAATACAAGACTTCTGTTTACTCTCATGGCGCTTTCGTAAGGAATTACGTTTTATTGGTGCTATGGTTAGGTGTTTCCGTTTGTAATCGTGTTACAGTCTGGTTTTAGAGTTGAACACATTTGCTGTTGAATTCTGTTTATCCTCCGGCTTCGCACGGGAAGATAATTTTTTTTAACATTTTGGCTCTCCCGTATGTCGTCGCTCGCGCTGCGTGACCACCACACCGGCCCGTCGGGGTATATTTTTTTATTATATTGACATTTTTAATTTCGTAATATCTTTTGAATGGAATATCCGATTTCAATAATTTAAAAAGTAATCAACAGATATTGAAACAGTCTTGAATACGAAATAATTTATTTGGATAAGATGTAAAAAAGTAGTTGTAGTGAAATAACTACAATAGTTGTACATATGGTCTTGCGAAGTTCTTTGTTGATATTGATACGTTCTATGATATTGTAGAACATTTTTTTGTTCAATCATCAATACTTTTTGCAGTGCATGCGATGAAAGTTATTTTATGGCTAATTTTTTTGCACCTTGCACCTTAGTTTGGTTTTAGTAAGAATTTCGGAGGATCTCTATTTTTTTCTAGTTATAAATATAGCCTATGTTACTCAGGGATAATGTAGCTTTCTAACGGCAAAAGAATTTTTAAAATCGGTCCAGTAGTTTTTAAGTGTATTCGTTACATACAAAAATCAGAAATACATATCTTTTCTTCTTTATAATATTAGTATAGATTACAGACTTCGATAATTCGAAAGGCACAGCTATATGCCGATGTACAGGTGCAATATTAAAAAAAATATTTACGACTCGTCTCTAGCAAGTATTCTCGCTTTTAATACTTATAATAATAAAGTTTTGATAAAGTTCTTTGTAACATAGGTATCTATTTTTTTAAGTTTACTTTATATCTTTTACAGTTTTTAATATTTATTCTCAAAAATTGCTTCCATGCAGAAAACGTTAAAAGTTTGAATTTACATATTTATTCATGTAAAAAAATTATCCGACTATTATTTATTATCACCGTTATTTATTACTTGACGTTTAAAACACAAATTAAACCTAAATATGTAATTGCCCAAAAAAATGAATGCAAAAACAAAAACAGTTAATCTTATAAATATTAGCAAACGAAGTTTATTAACCCTAAGTTAATATGTCAGCATGTTAAAATGTATACAATTTAATACTAATGAAGTAATAATTATAAACTTTATAATTTTATCGAGTTGCAAATGATAATTTTGTGATTAATGATTTAATCTGCTTCGTTAACAGTTTTAATGATTTGTGTCATTAACTTTGTTGTTTTTGTTGCAGGTATGTCAAAGGGAAATAATTAATCTTTGGTTTATGTAATTGGAGGTATGTATAGGTATTAAATTATTTCTTTGACCTCTGACACATAATTCTAAATAAGACTTAACACCACGACTCACTACACTATTTGCATTATATGTTACACGCATATATGTTTACTGTGCGAAATCACATGACTTCCTCAGATCTATCGGGGAATAACAAACCTACTAACCAATAATTTATTCGAAATTTGTTTGATTATATTTTCAAGTCACTTTTCGGGCTATTTCATGTGTAAAAATATTTGTATTTAATTTTTTAATCATCCTTTTGTACTTGCAATATTTTTAAAGTAAGTTAAAATAATTAAAAACCTTAACATTTCTTATACCAATCATTTTCTTATACCAAGAATTGCTACAGGTTAAGTTAAATCAATTAAATAGATAGTTCTGCTTGGATTAGTATCAAATTTCGTAATCCACGATCAAAGGTAGTTTAAGACGGTAAATGTGAATCACTAACATTTTGTGGGAACTATAAAGTAGAAAGTATGATAATAATAAACATTTCAACCAGAAAAATCAGAATAAAAAAACTCGTTTCTTTGTTGCCTTAATAATACAGGTTTAAATAGAGTCTGGGATTTCCTAAATCCTTAAAAATGAATCAGTTCTAAGGGTATGTGTTATATGTTAATTTACTTATGCTGCAAGAACCCTGTCATAAATTCAGTAGTATGTTATAATATCTTCAGCTATTACTTTTAATCTATAATCAAATTTTTTGAGACTCTTTGAAACTCTTGAACGATTCGTAGAACAATTTTCCTTCTTTTTATTATACCCTACTATCGTATACTTGTCATTCTTGTAGGCCTACACTTAATAACAAAATAACAATGTAAGGGTAAATATTTATGATCTCTTGTTGTCTATATTATTAGCCCCACAATAAAACAATTTAATTTTTTCTTACTATAAATGTTTCACATTTAACGTCGCATACGCAGTAGAAAGTTTTGTATATTTTGAACGACAATTAAAATTTTTTCTATCTTAAGCTGATGTATTTAACTGAGGTAGGGTACAGCAGGAAACTTCCTACTCAAATATGGAGCAGCCCGACTGGGGTAGTACCTCGACCTTACAGAAGATCACAGCTAAATAACACTACTCTAAAGCAGTGTTGTGTTCCTGTTGGTGAGTAAGGTGACCAGAGCTCCTGGGGGGAATTGGGGATAGGGTCGGCAACGCGCTTGCGATGCTTCTGGTGTTGCAGACGTCTATAAGCTACGGTAATCGCTTACCATCAGGTGAGCCGTACGCTTGTTTGCCGACCTAGTTACATAAAAAAAAAAAAAATGTTTTGATTGGCTGTTAAAATATATTTTCACAGAGAGAGTACAAGTACTTAGCTTTTATATTATAGCTTAAAATAAATGTATTCCCTGGCTTAGTGCCTTGGGTATTAACCTCCTATCATAGTTGTAATAAGACAATAGCAAAATCGTGCAACGCCGACCACGATCCAAACTGGTTTCAGCAACAGACGCCCTTTTTAAGCTTTTACTGATAAGCTGTAGCTCAACAATACACTTATTCGTTATATTGTACTATGGATATTCTTTATAAAAGAAAAACATTCGTGTATATAGAGTACATAAAGACGGTATACATAAGTAATGTAAGGGATGCTTGTAAAGAAGAAATAAAAGTTAATGTCTTAAGGCTAGAACTGCTGCGACGTGGAAAAACTTTCTAATAAGTATAAAAGTAGATAAAGATATAAAAATAATAATAATCAAATTGTAAATACACTACATTTAACAATATCTTTTTATGCAATTAATAACTAGACTTAGACTAGACTAGTTTAATTTTACGTTTTAATTTTCTACATAACATATGACGAACTCTCATATAAACTTGCATCTTCAATTGCTATATCGGCATATCACTACATTATCGCTATATTTTACATTTTAATTTTCAACATCAACATAATTTATACATGATTCGATCACACAGCTTGACATGCATTTCATCCCCTATTTCAATCCCTTAAAGGCTAATATATAATATATATATCTAATTAAATATAAATATCTGCATTAAATTTAATTCAAATCGATTCAGTGGTAAAGGCGTAGTTGCTTTAAAAGTAAATTATGTCTCTCTTCGGCTAAGGACTAAGGTACATGTCTCTATTTTAGATCTTTTAAGGTTGATGAAGGTTTATGCCAGCATTAAACTTTATTTTAAACTGTGTCTTATATATCAGCCCTTACAATAGAAAGTTATTAATGAATAATATTGTTCCAAATTGCTTGTTGCACGTACCTACGTTGACCTTAAGATTCAGGTTTCCTTAAGCTTTGTTTATAATTAAAATGAACTTTACAATATTAATATAGAAAGGTCTTTATGCGTCCAAAATATAAAGGTAAATTCTCGTTCGTTTCAGAAAATGTGACCTTTAAAGTTAATCTAGACTGAATATCCTATATGGACTATAGGTAGATTGTATATATGTGAATGTTTCAAGATCAAGCGTACAAATCTAGGACATACATTCAGCCTGTGTGCCAAATGTCATTCAAATGCCTTCAGCCAATTTAGACTAATAGAGTAACAACTTCTTAATATTAATATTTACTATTCAAAGATTTGAGATTATATATTTATAAATATTAATACCAAATTTTTCATTTCAATAGGAAAACGTTTAAATTGTTAAACAAACGTTTAAATTAAATAAATAATAGTTTAAAAAAACTAAAAACACGCTTTTTATTATAGAAAACCAAACTAAAAAATAGAAAATAAATTTTAATAAATTTAAAATAAGAATAGTATTAAAAATTTCAATAAATATAAATTAATAATAGTGTAAATAAAAAAAATATATTTCATTTAAAAAACGCGTGGGGTGCTTGGTGTCAATAGTTATAAATATTTTATTGACAGATATGAGTAGAGTGATTATCATTTTGATAATATCTTAAAAAGCACCCCACGCTTTTTTTTAAATAAAATACATTTTTTTATTTACACTATTATTAATTTATATTTATTGAAATTTTTAACACTATTCTTATTTTAAATTTATTAAAATTTATTTTCTATTTTTTAGTTTGGTTTTCTATAATAAAAAGCGTGTTTTTAGTTTTTTTAAACTATTATTTATTTTTTACTTTTTAGTTTGATTTATTTATAAAAGCGTGATTTTTTTTTTAGTTTTTTTTTTAAACTAAAAAAAATCACGCTTGAGAAACGGCTACCAGAACCAAGGAAGGCCGCAGGCGCGCAAATTACCCACGGAGAGTTACATACTGACATACTGACATACAAGTGAAGCTAATAAAAAGCGTGTAAAAATATAGTAAAAGTAAAAAATACTTTTGAAAAATGTATCTGAATAGTTAATAAAAAGTTTTATTAAACGTCACTAAACAAGTTCCTAAAATGTTTTTGACAACGAAATATTTTGAATTTTCAACAGATACAGCATTCAGCAGAAACATATTTAGCTTTATGTATAGTGTAGCATACTTCAGAAAATATTGAATTGAATCAGGCGTTACTTTGCGGAAATTCATGGTTTAAAAGGAATCAAAATGTTACCTTGCTATAAACCGCGGCAATCTGAACTACCAAACTCGTATGGTACAACCTAGAAGAGCACCCTGTCCACACAAAAGTGAGACGCGCGAACCCGAACTAAGACACACCACACAAGTAGGTAGCTTGACGATCTAACAACCAGACTCGTACGGCACAATCCGGAAGAGCACACCGTTGACAGAAAAGTGTAACGCGCGAACCCGAACCAGTACACACCACACAAGTAGATCGCGATCGACAATCGACGTACGTTTCGCTCCGTAACCGAAGCATCTTCAGGACGTGTTGACTCTACAAGCGTCACTTGCTAAAACTTCAGAAAACCTTTAATAATATTGCGTTAAATCTAGTTGAGATCAGGGAATACTCCGTGGGATACGCTATTTTATACTTAATAAATCATAATAAATGAAATCATCAATTTTTATTTAGAAAAAATATCATATAGACCCTGGTAGAAAGCATTAACTAAAAAAGACTTTGTACTTTGCTTTTTTGGGTTAACGACCATAACTTCCGTTATGGAGAAACTGCTGAATTATATACAAATAGTAAAATGTATTCCGGGTATAAAAACAAATTAACGTGACTATAATAGTAATTTCATATGGATTATTTGTCCGCCCGTCGCGTTACTGAAGCTGATTAATTTATCACGTTTCTCGATTTCACAAGATCTGGGCTTGTGTACCTTTGCATCTATACCAGACATTCCCAAACTCACTTGACCCGTAGATTACTTCAACCAAATCACATACACAATTCTGAAAACCAAAAGTTGATTTAGAGCAGAGTTCCTCAAAGCTATTTGACCAGTAAACCGCTTGCAGATAGATCTTCTTACATGTAATACCAATTTGGAAAACCAAATTAAAGGACAACCTATTTTTTTTATGGTACATAAGGTGTAAACGAGCAGATAGTCCACCTGATGGTAAGTGGCCACCATCGCCCATGGACATCGGTAAAACAACAGATACTCTCTTGTTTTGTTGATCCGTTGCATCCTCGAAGATAGAGTGGGTAGAGGGAGTGAAGAAAAAAATGCTGCGGTTTCAGCGAACCCTGAGCAAGAGCCCAGAGTCCACTGGATCCGCAGCATTAATGGGATGAGAGAGGGAGGGGGTAAGTCTGGCCCACATGCGGCTCGACCAGAACGCGTGGTCACTTGGCGGTCGGATTCGCATGCTGGTGGTCGCAAACCAGTCGTGGAACCTGTCAAGATCCTCTACCACCAAGAGGATGCTGGGTTACTCGGCTCTTACGAGATGCACTCCCCAGCGG
This sequence comes from Limenitis camilla, assembly GCA_905147385.1. Lineage (NCBI taxonomy): Eukaryota > Metazoa > Arthropoda > Insecta > Lepidoptera > Nymphalidae > Limenitis > Limenitis camilla. The sequence goes on along the minus strand of LR990245.1, from coordinate 5,702,540 downwards.
TAGAGGGGAATAGTATTCTAACCCGTCCTCTCAACAATACTGTTTGTCAATGAATTTTAATTGACCACCAATTATTTTTTTCTCTTAGGTGGACCCCCGTAGAAGTCCGTCCGTAGCAGTAGTCCGTCATCGATCCTTAGGATTGACTAACTGAATAGACTGTTATACATTGAAATCATAACAGATTGGTGACTGGATTACGAACGTGAAATACTAGTTTTTTTATTGGACTCTTGCATCTATGACGAGATTATTAGACCACTTTGGGTATCACTGATCTAGACAGCTTAAACAAAGAAAAGCCTTTAAACTTTAGTTTAGTCTTTAGTGAGAATAACTTTAATTGGGAATTGTGCAAACAGTCTAAGCCTTTAATAAAACTTTCTATATTATTCGTGAATGTGAGAATTACAGAAAATTCTACATAACTTTTTATTTGTTGTCAATTTCTTTTGGAAATAAAAATTTAATGGAAATATATATCACTTAAAGGGGTGATAGACCAAACTTTTTTAACTTTAAAATTATAGCTAAATAATATGTCAGGGAGTCACATTATTTTGCTATAATTTGGACGTCTTGGTATTAAAAACCCATGTTTATATTTTATTAATTTATTTACTAATTTTGAGCGTACGTAAAGGTTCTTTGAATTCACAGTCTTCTCATTCAAAACAGTAAAATCGATATCTAATCAAAGAACCTTCAATGTGTCTCAGAATTATAATAAATTATGTTGCCAAGAAACATAATTTAAACAAGTATTATAAGTTACACGATTAATACAAGTTAAAATGAAAATATCTTGCCATAAGCTCAACCGACAGCGCTTCTAAAGTGCATTTGTTGAACGTTCATAACTTTGAAACACTGATCGTTGTTTCAGTTTCCTCGTTATTTATTTACGGCTACTTGTAAAGTTAAAAAACGGTTAAAATATAAACGAGAGTTATGATAGTTATTTTTGACTGCAATTTCTTTAGTATAAAAAGTTGTTTCAACTTCAGTGTAATATTAAACTTCGAATTGCTAGTAACAATGTTGATATTGATATTGTTTGATTGACTAGTACTTTTATTGGTTTACTTCAAAAATATTAACACCATTTCAACAAGTTATGAGTTTTGTTATGATAGAATTGCTGTAATTTGACGAATGAATGAGAATATTGGGGTTATCATAGAGAAGTATATAAGATGCCCTTATTGAGGATTTATTAACTATTTAGTTATATGATAAAATAAATCTTTAAAATTGTTTCTAAGCCTCAAGATATCCAGGCTTTAAGATACCCAGGTATTAGGCCGTTACTGCACAGTATCATAGTTAATATATGTGTCACACTATTCAAATTGCACAATTTTTAGCAACAAATTGTTTATAAGTCATAGCCTAGACAGTTTCTTAAAAGTTCTCGTCAATATTAGTCACTCTGACTCAACAATGATTCCAAGTTAGTGAAAGTTTTAATATGCAATTTAATATTTCCAAATAAAAAATATTGGTCTTGTAAACTAGTATCATATTATTCGTAAACCTGTATAATATGTATAAGATATTTTTGACACTGCACCAACATCTTTTCGGTCAGGATGAGGATTTCAGATGTTAGCAACATTCTTCTACTAATAACAATATACCTAAAACATTATTGTTAAGAAATTTTGCATTTAAAGAATAATAATGAGAATGGATGGGAGCATCCCTATAGCTAAAAAGTTAACATTTTAGATATAATTGTTGTGTAAAAAACTGTTGTAAAGTGTGAACGTTTAAGTCTTTAGGAGTTCCTTATGTAAATATAATAAACATTTTTGTATTATTAATTAAGAATAAAATGTAGTAAATATTCAACAATGCTAAGTACGCGCACTGAACCCTGCGCAGGCTAGGCAGCGCGAATATGATCTGCGCGGGCGCCGGTCAGCGGGGTCAATGTTCGCACCTCGGGCGAATGTCCAGTGACATAAGCCACGACATTCTTAAGAATTAAAGCTTCGAGATATGCCAAGAGAATATATTTCTATGTTAATGTATTTCGTCGAGGAATTGCGGTCAACAGAATTGTAATATAAACCTTTATTTGTTTAACTTGTCCTGACATCCGATGTAAAGGAACAAGCCTATATTATAAGTAAGACCTTTTTCAATATAGCTGTGAAAACTGTATACAATTTCTTGCAGTAGTTTTTGCGGGATTGCGTTTTAAGTATTTGTAAATTACGTCTAGGATGTACTAGCGCTCAAGGGGCAGTCAAACCTAAAATTGTCGATATCGATTTTTTTTAATCCCTTTGAACCCTCCGTTGCTGTTATCTGTTAGTCACTTAAAATATCTATCAAACGTAATTTTATATTACTTAATAACAGTTTTATTATTTTTTACAGAAATCTTTTAACTTAATTCCTAGATATACCGAAGTCAATTTATTTTTCCATTACACAAGTGTTAAACAACAAATAAAAAAATCTCATACAGGAAGAACAATATAATCCTAGTTTCGTTCAGTTTTCCTTATTCTCTGGTTCACCGCCATTACGCTTAGCGTCTTATAAAGTATAGCTATGGCTTTTTATATACCCCCATTAATTCAACCATATAAGATAAGTCGTTGAATAATGGAAACCCGCATGGTGTCACGGTCATGTAATGTTTATAGATGGATACTATTCTTTTTAAACTATATTCTAACTAATATGGCTTCTATTGTGTTACTAAATATCTTTAATAATATTAAATTAAAACACTTAAATTATGGACAGTTCAAGAACAATATTGTTTGAAATTTTACTATAATTTGTAATCGTTTCAATCTTAAATGTTTATTCTATATTCCTGTTATTTGTGTTTTAAGCTGCTTTACCTTCTTAAAGAATCAGTCGCTCCGTAAGGAAATCAAAGGTCAAACAAAAATTTATTCAAAATAAAACTTTATTTCCATTAATCAGCTTATATTATATACTTAATAATAATGATAAAAAAATTTTTTGACACTGTTATGGACAACATATTAAACAAATGAATATGAACGTAGTCATAAAAGACATAGGTGTCCATGAATAGGCCTAGAGTAGTCATACACCTATACCTAAAATAATTTGTGTAAATCAAAAATAGAGACGTAATTAATCAAATAATGTCTAGTAATTTCTGTTAATTTCTTATTTATATTGCCTGAGATTAGGATCTACAGTTCGAAGATTGCCAAGTTGTCTAATGTGGCTATAAAATTGCAACAGATGTACAAAATATCTGGATCGTGGTTTACTGTGCCTCGTTACTGAGGTTTATTGTCTGAAAAATCTTTTATTATGTAATACAAGCTTATATTTCCTTTTATGGCTCTGATTATGTATACCTATGGATTTATGATATATGTCTCTAAATCTTGCTCTATTGAACTCATCGACCTTTAATACCATGGCTCTAATAATACTCACGATCAGTTCTTAGAAGAGATTACAAAAATAACATTTTATTTACAACTGAAATAAGTAATACAAAAACCTAACAAACAAAGAGTTAAATATCATAGTGCAATATAAACAACTTTCAATAGCAAAAACTATTATAGAAGGGAAAATCTAGAGACTTGTTAGATGAAAAATTCTGAAAGTATATGCTGACTGGATTCCAAAAATTAAATACTTGTTAAATACAATGTTTTGTATTTTCTTCTCTATGTTTTGTATGTTCCTATCCCATTCATGCTGCAGATCTAGTGAACTCTGGGTCCGCTGTCTGCTCAAGGTCCACTAAAACTGTAGCATTTATCTCTTCTCTCCTCCTCCCCACTCTATTTTGGATGTTTATTATTGCCGATGTCCATAGGCAACGGCAGCCACTTATATCGGAAGATTAAACAATGGTATATGTTTGATATATTTGGATATTTTACTCGTTATATGTAAACCTGTCCATGTCACTATAAGTCGATGTATCGTGTTATCTTAAGGGACATAACTATAGAAGAAATTGACCTTAACCCGCAGAAGAGCTTCCTTGGTTTTATAGGAGTTAATAGCATCTAAATCGTCGACATGAAAAGTTACTTCCAGTTTTGGCGTAGGGCCGTAATCGATAAGCATTCGCCGTTTACACACTTAGTTTGCGGATTTCATGATGCCCCACTCTATATGATAATGTAACAATATGAGTTTCTGGCTATCTAGGAATCTGCTTGGCCGATCCCTAACTATATTCATGCTGTCATATCTGGAGCATATTGTTAATGTTATTATGTATTTAAATATTTGTATACCTTTTCTCTTGTGTTAGCTACATAGTAGTACTAGTCGACGTGCCCGGGTGCAATTTGCCACGAGTATTTATGTTTAATTTGCAACATAAACGAAATCACAGCTTGACACGCGCATCATCCCCTATTTCTACCCCCTTCAAGCTCTTTTAGCGATGAAACGTGGTCATTGTTTGCTAAAAATACTTAGATTAAATCATTAATATAACTTCAAGACTGAAAAGTATATTTATACGAATACTAAGTGATTCTCGCATCCTCGCTTCGCAAAGATGTATTAGCTTGCAGGTAAAACTTTATCAAAATACTTTCAGAATTTCTCACCTTTTAAACCATCAGGTCTTCTGCAAATATTTCAGAACCAAAATTAGGCAAATTGTGCAACCGTTCTCGAGTTTTAGACTAACAACCGTCAATTCATTTTTACATATATAAGAAAGAGATTTTCTCTATTCTTTACCGCTAATATTTCAACGGCGCAATCTTCATTTAAATAAGGCTTTACTTGAGCTAGTCTTTCAGTTTAAACGTCGTCCTTACTGTTTTTATAAATATGGAAATCCGTTTCTTGTCTAGCTGGCCGGAATATAAGATAATATTTCCCACGATAACTTCCTTCAAAGGTAGATGGTAATTTTGCTAGAATCTGAATATTATTTGTTACAATTTAGTTGTAAAAAATGCTGAAGGCAAAGCCACTATTTCAGGCCATTCGGGCCACTCGAGTAATAGTTCGGAATTTACATATTTTTCGCGTAAGTTCTATTTTATGATCTGCCGGTCACAGATAATACGTAATATGTGGTTTACGAGAAATATATCCCGAGCAAAGTAAAGCAGTAAGGCATTGTATGATCCATGAAAATTATATACGGTTATATTGAAGATTATAAAAGTCAGCTATCGGTCTTTTTATTATGCCGCCATTTTGGTATAGACCTCATATTTTACAAAGCACATAGCTCTAAAGATGTAAATGGTATATTTTGTGGAGCTTTTTATTAAATATGTAACTTGGAGGTATTGGATAAAATAATGTCTTATTAATTTATAGGCCAAACTGTACAGTTATATAATAACATGCATTTTAAACAAAAAATCACTTTCAACACTTAACACTATATTTATAACGTGATAAGTGTAAAAACTGCACAACATTGACTACTCTCTGATAGTCAATGTTTATTCTATAAAACTATTCGTCATATCGCGACGGAAATTATAAGCTGTGTTGTGTGACAGTAAATTTTTATCACTAGACTAACAATAACTCATATGGGAAAAAAAAATTGTCCATAAAATTTAAAGCTTAACAACTCAAGCATTTGATTAAACCAAATATTAAACTTGATATTATAATTAGTGATGAAATATTCGTGAATTAATTGAGCAAGGGTCGTTTAATGTGTCATATAACATATTCCTAGTATTGTAGCGATTCGTGTCAAAATCTGGTTTCATCAATCATTTAGTATGTACTCGTGTCAAATTGAAATGTTTTGCAAATAATTATGTAATTATATACTTTTATTATAATTTTACCCGTGAGGGGACGGCACCAGCATGTGAATCCGACCGCTAAGTGTCATAGACGAGTTCCGGTCGAGTCGCATGTGGACCAGACTTACCCCCCCCCCCCCCCCCCCTCTCCTATCCCAATAATGCTGCGGATCTAGTGGACTCTTGCTCAGGGTCCGCTGAAACCGCAGCATTTTTTCTTCACCCCCTTTACCCACTCTATCTTCGAGGATGTAACGCATCGACAAAATGAGAGGGTATCTCTTGTTTTGCCGATGTCCATGGGCGATGGTGGCCACTACTATCAGGTGGACCATCTGCTCGTTTGCACCTTATCCACCATAAAAAAAAATCATATGCAACACTTATTATTTTTTATTAAATACATATTTAATTTCTAAATGAATTTATCACAATGATATGATAAGTCCGCGCGTAAGTTTTAAACCTTTGGTTTAAACAGAGAACCTGGGCAGTGGAGGTGAGTGTTTACATGTGTGGTAAGGAGCTCCTTAAACCTACACCTTGGTCACAACTCCAAGGCGATATTAACGTACTGTCGTACTTGTAAGAGATCATAATGTTTAGTTATTTATCGAAAAAGCAAATATTTACGCTGGGTTTACCCAACAGTCCAATATCATTTTATATTTGTAATTTTCTTTTGGCAACAAAGAAACTATTTGATACAGTACAGTGAATTCAAGAGCTCTGAATCAGTGTATTAAAACAGGTTTGTATTACTCATTTTCACTGTCGTCTCTAGTCTAAGTTACATTTTATTCAAGTCCTTTGTCAGAAGTGTCACAAGTATACAAAATAAACCAAAAATCTTCGAGTCTAATTTATGTGCGATGAATGTGCAAGCCAAGTCTTAAAGCCATTTTACTGAATTCTCTTGTAACACCTCAAATCTGGCTTCAAATATTTATAGAAAAGTTACAAGGAAGGTTTCTTCCTTTACCATGATAAAATATAATATTTTACTATTTCTACTTATAACGTAAAAATATATGCAATATCCGTAAATAATTTTAATTTAAATATTCCACTCCTTATGGAAAAATATACCAGTTTTTATTGGTTTTGCTTCTTACCTGTATAATACTTAATAAATAATTACAAAAAACTAATTCGAATCAAATTTTCATCACTGCTGTGTTTTTAGTATCAACTGTTCCTAAAACAAATCACATAAGAAAATGAACAGATGATTCTCTTATAATTGTTATTCAAAATAAATTAAAAAATCTGGTAATGTTATTTAATTTATCTTTCCCTTTTTACAAGCTCAATATTTAGTTATTGACTTTTTTAAGTGTTAAGAAAAAAAAGAGTATTATTATACTTTAAGTATATGAAAATTGCTAAAAATCCTATAAATATTTTTAAAATCATAGAATTTTAGTTGTATGGTTACTACAATCTTCCATAAAAGTGTTGGTTTGGCCACTCTAAATGCTATTTTTATTTTACTCAAACATTGCTAAGTTTAGTTTTAAATCAAGAGTATGTACAGAATGTATTATTTATTTATGCTGCTCATAATATTGAATGGCAAAATATAAGAAATAAGATGTTTCTGTTATTCTGTACTCTTTATTTGTACAACCTCGAATGATACGGAGTCTAATGTGCAAACAAACACACTTCGTATTTGTCTTATGCGAATTGACGAAATATTATTTAGGTCAAACGAACAACTCGTACATCTGCTTGTTGTGTTGTATTGAAACAAATATTCTGCTGGCAACACTATTGATAAAAATAAAATATACCCCCCACTGACTCCACCTCTTATAAGCTAACGACTGAAAAATTGGCGGCATTTTGACAGGTTAACTTTTCTAAATCTAAAAGACGTTTTATAATCTGCTCCACCCAGGAGCCTCAAGCACTATTAAGTTTACATCTACACTGCATGAATTTTTTGTTGTCTTTTGCTTAAAACAAAATGAATAATGGCTAAAAATAACTACGTTGTTACGTAGATAAACTTAATATTACGCAAAACAGCTGTCACATACTTTCTTAGTATTTAGATGAAACTATATTTCTACCTGTTAGTGTTTTCTTTACATTCTTTTACACTATAATGCAAAACTTTTAAATTATTCGTATTTATGGTTCGAAATAATATTCACTGAAAATTTTCGCGCTATTTTATTTACTCCCTTTCTGATATTAAATATGAACTACTAGCCAATAATTATTGCTAACATTTCGATTATTATTATTAACACTTCAAAAAAATTAATCAGTTACATTTACCACAATACAGAAACAACAATAATAATTGACTTCAATATTTGATCTTTATTTTTGCGTCTTCAAAAACTGATTTAAAATTACTTGTTATACGCTAAGTGACGTTATAACGGTTCAAACAATCATCTTTATCTAACTCGTATCATAAAAAGATCCTCATTACAATAATTACGCTCTGCAAGGTATGACGTCACGATGTATATCACGTCACGTCACAAAATGCCAATTTCAGCCGATTTCTTTGTAGTTTCTCAGATATGACTAATCATAAGAAATTGTAATTTATTTGATGTATTCTTAATGGGCATTACCCTTATTCCTCCTTATACTAATTCAAGTATACCTCAATGTGGGTTATCGGTCTCAAGTCATGAGGTATCGTGCATACTTGTGCATGTAATTGATTTTTATTTATACCATAAATATGACTTACCCTCGATTCGCTGGGAAGAAATTGATAACCAATTAATCTAATGCACTTTCAACATTAAATTATTTCCTAACAAAACACTAAATCACTTGTTTTAAAGGCACACATGTTATTCGTAAGACCTAAGTTTCTATATATATATAGAATACTGTATTGTATAATACTCAATATAAAATACTAAACTGAACATCCAATAATAGATGTTCAAAAGCAAGTATTACACAAGTATATGCACGTTGACCTACGGAAACATGACGTCGTGGCACGTTCACATGACTAATGTTCCTGCCCATGACTTGCACCGTCTTTATGCTGGTTCATTCAAACGCTCCATCTACAACGTTTACAGGTAATTTATGATACTTCAACTTTGATAACACTCCGTACTGACCTATTGTTGCTCACTTACACCATAAACGTGTATTGTTCACTTTTTTTACAATTATCCTTAGGAACTTGAATTTTTGCCTAATTTTTTTCCAAATTTTATTCCATGACATATTTTTTATTATTAAAGTACAGCAATGCATAAAAAGGCATGCATCTTACCTAGATATGAAACTGAGCAGTGTCTAGGTGTGCAGAGGCCCAGGTGCGTGTATAGGGAGCTCCTTTACTCTTACTATATCTACAAGAGGACTTAGTTTCACACCACTACTTTAGACGATGTCAACTGTACAAAATCACTTGGACGACCACCTCAAATCGATTGTAATTTGTAACTGAAGTTATATATTTATTCGAAGTTTTTTAATCAATTTCTATTTTAATAGTAGTTATTCAAAAGCTTTTGTTAGTTTTCCTAACTTTCATTTTACCTTACCGAATCAATGAATACTCTATGTTCATAATATATTTGTATTCTACTTACAAATGTCACATTCACTCATACCTCCCTTAGACTTAATGCCATGAATGGAGTCTCTTTTATTAAGTGACATTTATGAGGTAAGTTTCCGGGCCAGAACTATATATTAATCTATTCTCCATTATGAATAAACCAAATCGAACATCATTTATTTTAGTGGTTTCTATTAATAGCTTAACACAAAAAGCCCTTCCTCAAATTTAAAACGAATCAAAAGAATGGCAATAAAAACCAGAGCGTCGAAAGAAATACTCCGCTCTCAAACATAAAGGCATAATGAAATTCATCCCCAAGTGTGTTGTGGGCTATTATTCAAGCACATACAATATGTAGTGTACGGGTAACAAATGCTACTGGGCCGCGGAGTGGAAATAAAATAACTAGATGGACGAAGAACCTACGATTAGGTTTATTAAAACTAAACAAAATATTTTATCAATTCTACATTTCAATCGTGGAATAGACAACACTTGTCAACTCTCCTCGACGATCCAGTGTGGCCAACACTATTAATTATAATTTTGGGAGCATTGATTTGGATAGCGTCTTCTTATCACTTCCTCGGTTTATTGAAACACGTTTTAATGACACTTGGAATAGAAATAGAGTCGATGGTAGACACGTAAATACATATAGATATTAGATACAAAGACGATTGATGTCATTATTATTAGATATTCTAGTTACAATAATAGTTATAAAGCCAATATGACCATCGATAATTTTTGGCAGACTAAATGATGTATTAACTAATTCATAGAACCACAAATTGATTCTAAATGAATATTCTAATAGATATTTTATTATATTTAATAGACAATATTACAAATTATAGTTTGGTACTCGTAAATCTATATAGCTAATAATATATCCAACATTTATTTATTATTTATCAGGTAACTTTTCTAGAAGATGCATATCAACAACCTTCGTGTTTCCATGCCCTGCGATTTGTATGGAAATAATTCCCGCGCTATGACGTTACCATACTTCTTGCCAAGTATAATTTGCCACGGAGTTTTACTTACAATTACCACAATTCCTCAAGTCTTATAAAATACGTGTGTTATTCTCGCTGTATTGTTTCTTAGCGTTAGCAACACTTTTGTTATCTTCTGATTGTTGGTAGTTTCTATAGATTATTTATGTTATGTTATATATCCCTATCCCAATTTATTTTTTTATAAGTCAAAATATTGTATAACAAGGGCGGACTTAACACTATTACAGCATTTTGTACCGCCAATCCAGAATTGCAAGGAAGGCAATAATAGTACAAAGGTGTGCACAAAGAGTAAAGAGATATAAATAAAATGATTAATGAATTATATAATTAAATAAATAAAAAAAAACTTTTAATCTGACGTACTACTAGTGGTTTACTTAAGTGTTTCAGTGCTTGAACCCGTAAGTTTACTTCATTATCTATTTTATAATTCGTGTATTAAAACGTGTTACAGTACAGTAATATGTATAATTTCTCGCATTAAAGATAAATGTTTTTATTATCTTGCTTGTTGTAGTGACTCCGACCTTTATAATAAAAAGGCTTTGACCCATATCAGATAATCATATCCTCTTACCGTCAGTGCTTTAGTAAGTTTTGTGCCAAGTTTGTGGCCCCCGGACACCTTATCGAACCCTTGAAAGGAACACTCATTGTAATTTATGTATGTTTGAACGCCGTCGCTATACTTTCCTCCTTAAAAGTAAAAGCTCAAAACATTTTTACTAAGATTTTGTTATCTTATCACCCATTCCATATCAAAAAGAATTAGGTCGTTTGAATTTGTACACTGCTTTGGTTTTTTAAGAAAATGTGGGAAGAAAAAAACTCCGTTACTATTTCGACAAGACTTTTACCGCCATATTTTTTTATCTCTAAAAAGTTATCCACTTCCTTTGTTTTTGAGTTTAAATAAAAAATGCTTAGAAACTAAACAAACTTTGAGCGTAGACTTAATTTACTTTTGAAACCTGTTAAAGTTAAATTAAGCCATAAGGACTATTTAATTATTGAAATGTTTTAGGGCTTAACTAACTTTGAACAACCCTTATTGTAATTGTGTTATAATAGTTAGATTTTGGACCGATTGTGGTACCAATAAAACATTAAGTTAAAACTATTCCATTGAAAAGGGTTCTCGATTATTTTGTACTAGCCGCCCATCCCGGCTTCGCGCGGGTGGAATATTTTTGGTGGAATATTAAAAATATATTGGCCCTCCCGCATTTCGGTGCCCACTCTCTTGCCGCTTTACTCGCTGCGCTGCGTCGCTATACTGGCCCGTCGCGTCGTCGTGTATTTTTTGTTTATATTGATATTTTTAATTTCGTAATATCTTTTGAATGGAAAGTCCGATTTTAATAATTCAAAAAGTAATTTACAGGTATTGAAATAGTCTTGAATACGAAATAATTTATTTGGATAAGGATTTATACAAAGTTATAGAAAACATGGTCTGATTTTGATAGGCATTTTTATTAACTTTTAAAATGTAAAAAAGTAGCTATAGTGACGCGAACTTTTTTGTAGATATTGATACGTTCTATAATATTGTAGAACATTTTTTTGTTCTATCATCAATACTTTTTGCAGCGCATGCGATGAAAGATATTTTATGGCTAATTTTTTGGCACCTTGGGTTGGTTTTCGTGAGATTTCCTAAGGATCTCTAATTTTTTCTTGTAATAAATATAGCCTATGTTACTCAGGGATAATGTAGCTTTCAAATGGTGAAAGAATTTTTGAAATCGGTCCAGTAGTTTTTATGTTTATTCGTTACATACAAAAATACAAATCTTTCCTCTTTATAATATTAGTATAGATATAGATTATAAAATTGATCAAGGTCATCAACAGTTTGTCAAAGTGGATTAACAAACTAAAACTACAGTATCTTATGTTGGTAATTGGCCATTCACATCGAGAACTAGGATAATTAAATCGTTGGTTCACCAGGTCAGAAAGTTAGCATGTCCAACGGCGAATTCGGCAAAGTTAGTGAACTTGGCAATCTTGGTAAACTTGACCAAGTTCGATATTTATCAAACACTCCAGGCTATTTCAGCGAAATGTATACTGGAACTTGAGGTCCTAAAATATTGTCACAGATCAAATATTTTCCTCTTTAATTAATAAATGAACCTTCATAAGATATTTTTCAAATATTTGTCTTTTATATAATATACTTACTGAGTTTCTTCTAGAAGTAATAACAATTTCTGCGTCATGTCTTCAAGGTTTAGTACAGTTGAAAGGATTTCTTTATTGTAAAGTACCTACATATAATTTAATTTAAACAACATTTTAGAATATACATAAATAGATATAATTTGTAGTAAGCTTTGAAAAAGATGCTAATGGGGGTAATAAAGCAGGGATAACTGGAAAATGGGCCATTAAGAAGACAAAAGGCTTTAGGCAAAATATTAAAGGAAGCAACTTTCAATTAGCGTAGTTCATTATTCTTAACAACATAGTAAGTTTGATTCTTCAGACATTAAGTTTAATGTAATTTTGTTAGTTTTTTGCTATAAAAAGGAAATATTGCAAGAATGAGAATTTAATAAATAATTATTTAGTGTATGTTGGAGTATGTCTTAGTTGCGAAATAGAAAAAGCCGGGGCAAACTGCCGTGGATATGGCTAGTGGTATTACCGATTAATCTACAAAAATCGAATTTTAGAACAAATATATGTGTAAGGGCTAACTATACTCCAAGCTTGTTGATATTGAATGTTGATTATGATGATTCTGGTTTCGATAGAGTTGCAAATTGCAGTGAACACAATGTGAGAACAATCCAATAAGTGTTCGGACGCGTTTTGTTCAGCTTGCAGTTCCAGATTGAATCGTATGTCCATATTCAAGTTTCACGACCTCGGGTGTTGCGCAATTTTATACATCTACAAGAGTAATTGTCACTGTGAAGTTGTTTATTAACTTTGCGCTGCAGCTGTGATTTAACCCTATGTACTTGCTTACGCGGAACACTGTTATGAACTCGACTTCTTTGTTTACTTTTGTATCTAATAGAAAATAAGCAATTTTTGAGAAATCAGCAATTTTTTCTATATCGAAGAAATTACAGTCGAAATTAGGAAGAATCAATGAGTTTATTATTAGTATTTTATTTATTGGACATTTGGAACATTGGAATATGTTTAACTCGAACCTCGTCTAATACAAATAATACGAACAAAGTTTATCGATAACATCGAGTCATATGCAAATGGTGAAATAATACGACCGTTTTCCCACAACATACCTAAGTTTACAATGTGAAACCAACTACGCATGAAGCCCAGATCATCAATCATGTAGAAGGTACGAATGGCGGGGGATAGAAGCGATGAGTGAAACGACATAAAGATGAGAATGTTTACATAATCAGATGTTTCCTTTTCTATTTTACTAGATATCCTGTTCCAAATATTTGGTTGATTCTAAGCGGAATTAAGGTTGCCTGTCTAGGAATCTGTATTCGTCGCATCGGATACCGATTCAAATGGAACGAATTGCTCCATTGAGTCGATATCGAGTCCTGGATTGAGCCCCGTACGCGATTCCGCGATCCTGCTATATGCACTCGCTGTAACTCAATCTGCGATGTGTTTGCATTCGACTGCAAGCCTGACGGGTTTAATGGTAATCTTTGAATGGTTCTCATTCAACAGTATTCACTTTGCAACTAGTTAATGGAAATAACAATTATTGGTTATCGGCATGTGTAACTAAATGAATATCATTGTTCGAGTTATCTGGAACTCGTTCATTAAATTCAATAGTTTCATGCTGAATTTTAATGAGATATCGATTCTTGTAATTACTAACGAGATGAAATATAGAAAAATAATTTAGTATAGCTAACTCCAATTTTTTCTCTCTGAAGGTCAATATTTTTTTGATTAGCTACAAAACATGGATGGACATAAAAATATTGCTAAACGATCGACTAGTTATAATAGTCGTCTTCATTACAACAAATGATAAAAACGCTTTATCTTCCAAAATTTACATAGTTCTAGTAAGTCGTAAGCTTTGGCATACAAATTATATACTTATTTGCAACTATATAACTTTGTGGAAGGTAGCTTATCTGTCAGATAATTTAACGCGTGACGCGATAGTACTGCCACGCCCGATTTGGTATCGTTTTAGAATATTAAACTTTAGAATCCTCGTGCTACAAATCATCTGCAATGCCGAACCGCGAGATGAGGCTGGAAAGTTTCGCTATTTGACGTTAACCCAAATAAACGACAAATCAATTGGTGTAAAGTGCTTTTAGGGGAGAATATTTAATGCTTGGATATGATGGAGTTAAAAACAGAGTAGCAGGTCTATTTATAACTATACTAAAATAGATGCAGTATTATAATAGATGCAATATTAGTTCAGATTACATTTTGGTTTTAACAGTTGCAAAACTTCCGTTGAGACATGACTGACATTTGTCAAAATGGCTTTTAATGTAACTTGTAGTTGCTTGGAGTGAAGTATATAGAATACGCTAATACGACAGAAGCGATTACTGCTAATAGTAGCTGGAGATGGAGAGAGACTGCAGTTCTGATTGTTAAGTATTTGAAAAACTGACATTCTAATGAATTTAACGAACGCAAACGTATTTCCTTATTTGTCTAGACACACGAATGTATCTTTTTATCGTGTTGGTAACCTGATTAAGACTAGGGCGCTGCATGAATGCTAACTCGCGTAACTATCAACCTGCAACGTGTAATATATTCATTGAAGCCTTGCAAGTTGCTTTCTATCCGAGGGTAAAACGTGAGATGCAAAAGTTTAACATATAAATAAATATTATGGATAAGCTACGTGCTGTGGCTTCTCTACTGGATACTCTGAATATCTTGACTGTTTATTAGCTAAAACGTGCTGTGAAGTTTATTGGCAGTCAGAATTTTTTACTGCATCGTATTTTTAAATATCAATTTCTTTAGTTATACTTGACTATTACAAGTGAATTTATTTCAAAATGTTCATCTTGCATCCATATTTGCACTTCTTCCATAAGCTTACGTTACGTGTGTAAGCCTGAATTTTTAACTTTTAAGTTCAATTATAAACTAAAAGTCAGACAGAAGCCCTAATAGTGCCCGTGTATTTTAGCAAAGCAGGTGCCTCTTTAATTACCAAACTATCTGATAATAGAAACACACAGTATTTATTTTAGCTTTCTTTTCTCACATCTCAAAAATCGCGGTATTAATATCGAATTTTAATACCTGATATCTTTAAATCTAACAGGAAATTGTATTCAATCGTTCAATTATTTTCGTATACGTGAATTTTGTGTAAGTTCAGCTTGTTATCAATATTCTACGTGTATTTCATACCTATCGCAGCTAAATATTCGTCGTCATGAACGCGATAATCGTACTGTTCCGCAAATGATTGTAGCGCGTTAACACGCCACTCTACAAACAGGCTGCGTTTGTTAAAGCTAATTAGGCTTGTTGTAAGCCCCGCTAAAACACACACAAATCCTATGTGTTCCTCTGATACATTTGGGAGGTGAAACGTTACAGAGTTATTCTTGTAACAATAATTAGTCTTAAATGTTTAAATTCTAAACACACTGATTGGACGTAGGGTTATGGATTAATAAGCACGTACTGTGTTCTAGTTGTGTCCCAGGTAAGCTTGTTTGTTTACTGCTTTTAAATTGGCTAATCTATCTTCCTTCAGTGCTATAGTTTCTTGAACCCTTGGTATTTTATCCTTCGGATCAGTCTTGTCAGTATTATTCTATTTTCCCGTTTCTATGTCGTTGTTAATATCTTTAATTGGTAAAATATATTATACCTTCTGTCTCGATCGATCTAAGGTTGTCGTCCAATTTATTTCATAAAACCTCTACTACAGCAATGCAATTAGTATAGTTTAGTCTTTTGGTGATAAGTCATCTTAATGTCTTCAGGATAACATGAGTTTACTTTGTTATATATTTTAGTTTAACACTAGGCAGTGAAGGCTAAGTTCAATTGCTATCTCATCAAGTTGTCACCTTTTAAAATGCGGCTATAAAAAAGTTATAATTTATTTAGATGTTTTATTTTTATTTGGAGTATTCAAAGATATCGTTTAAGGTCATCGTGACATTATTGTTAAAATTCTAACAAATACCTAAATAACATAGCTTTATACTTTGCTTATAAAAAATATCATTATTTGCATTGAGTAACTCTATTTAACCAGCAAACCATTTTGTGGATTCAGCAGTTTTATTAATTAATTTCTGGAAATATTACATATAAATTAAAACATATTTTAGTATTGTTTCGTATTTTATGAAGTTTGTTTTATACTGAGGCATATCAATACACTTGTTGGGATAGAATTTGGATTTATTCTTTCTATTACGATTAGAACTACTTTTAGTACTAAATCGTAGTAATAAAAACAGTATTATTTGTCATTTTTACATGCGAGAAATTGTAACTGTGTCTCAATAATATATGTCAGTCGTACAATGATATTTTAATCGCATTACTCAGCTATGTGACACAGATTTTTCCTTACCGCAAATAATTATTATGATAATAACAAACTGCCTTATGAATGGTATTTTACTAGTTATATGTATATTAAGCGTATTGTTTTTGTGGTTAGAAAACCCAAAATAACAAGTGATGAAACACATAATATGTTTGCAAAAAATTATTTACCATTTACGTGATGTGCTTAATTAAGTGAACCCCTTAATATTTTATAACACAATACGTAGTGAATTAAAATGAAATTAAAAATATTTTAAAATGTGAAAATGATTAAGCATTTCGTCCAAATTATCTAGATTGGTAACAATGCTTGCAAGTTTGAAACATCTCAAACTGATTTTGGTATTTCTTCGAGAAATTTTAGCATTCACTTTGAAAAAATAAATTTGGAGCACGCCAAAGTATTCTCTATTGTGTTGTAGCAGATGTCAAATTAGCATCAAAGGGGAGAAAACATGAAACGTTTTGCAGATGGTTGATTAAAGTTTCCACTTTCAATGGCTGCAATTAACATTTTGTCGCCGTCCGCCAGAGATCGGAGCAGCGGTTGTTAAATTGAACCCTATCGCGTGGTCCCGTGTTAAATTCCCACTGGTTTTAACTCTAAAACTAGAGACTGATTAACTTGACCGAACATAGACTTAGTTTGTTCATACAAAATTCTGAACTAGCAGAGGAACAATTTAGAACTTGCAGCGTTGAATGAATTGATTAATTTCATATGGGCAGAATCAATTATGATGTAATGGAAAATTAATATCATTTAGTCTTTTTTCAATCATACAAATTACAAACTGGCCAAATACAAAGTCTGTTGTATTTGTCCAGGCCTTTTCAACAAATGAAGTAAACCATACTTATTACTCAATTTGGCATTTAAATGACTAGAGAAAGAGTTACAGTGATTTTATAACGCTGGTTGTTCTCAGGTATTACAGACTTACGACTTATTTTCCTTATGACATTTTTTCTGTATGGGATAATTTTAACTTTCAATAAATAAATGTAAATTTCTACTTCTAATAAACATATTTGCCTTATTCTATAAAACATTCGTCAAGATTTTTCCAGTTACCAAGAAAATGTTTGAAATAATTATAATGCATTCAGTTTCTATTAAGACTTAAAATATTGTAGAAGTATTATTATTATATATTTGGATAAATTGAAAGTACTCCTAAATTACGTGTTGTGTTTACTTCATTCAAATTCTTTATTCATTTTAATTCCTGGCACAGACCTTTTATTGATCCTAAACCGGTTTTCGAATCCATCCGATGCACCTGTTATACTATCCATTCGAATTCATTCCTCCGTATATTTGGATCATTTATATTCAACATTTATTAACTCAAGGGAACCAAGGGATGTATTAGGGGAAACCTAGTTGCCAATTCATTGGGGTCCGGAAAATATGTCACTCAATCGTTCGGTTCAGAGATTTCGTTATAGTTTAATGAAGCGTGATTGTGTTGAGCACCCCACTAAATCCGATTTTTGACGGCTACATTGTTAGCTAATTTATTATGAGTGGGGTGTTTCTACGGCTACTTTGCGATCCACGATGTTCCTTCTATTTCTACGCTCAGTTTATACTTTAGTTTTAGTTCATGAGAATAATTCTACGTAAAAAAATTGATTGCTATTGTAGAAGCCCTCGAACGCACACACTTATTATGACTTTAAAGCATATGTCTACTGATACAATTTTTCCGTCTTATCGTATGAATCAAATCAAATTATTTATTTCCATAAACATGGTTATTTAACAGTGATCTTTCAACAAATCAACAAAGATCTCTTCTCAATTTCTTTTCAGTCTCCACCTTGGTCATCGTCCAGTAATTTTTTTGTTAATTCGTTACTCAATTCTTTTCTCGATAGTCTCAAAGAACCGATGACCATGATAGAAGAAGCTATACATCGAATTTCTAGTAAAATAAGAAATAGAAGATCCATCTTTCTGTGTTTGCAATATTAAAAATTAAACAAAAGAGACCAAACAGGAGATCAATGCTGTTCAGAAAAAAAAGTAATAGAGGTCTCCCTATTATTTTTTAGACAACATTTGGCCATGTTTTTCGATATCCACAATTGCACATATGTTCACTTGGGGTGGCTCTTTTATTACCCGAATTAGTATCCGTTTTATGTTCCTTTTAGATACGCGGTATTAGACTGTGGCGATAAACTGTTAATTTAGTTTATTCTTTCTTAGATTTAAAGCTACAATAATGGACCATTAAAACTTTATTTACGCATTGCGGTTAATTTCGTCAAGAACAAAGAGATAAGTTTACGTTGATTTTCTTTATGAGGTTTTTTTATTGAGAAAATTTATAGTTAAATAAAAGTACTATGTTTAATAATATTTTTTCTTATATAAAAGCTTAACTTGTTTCAAACTAATAGACAATTTTAATCTACTTCTTTTTTGTAGTTTTTTTTTTATTCGATGTAACTTGGAGCTGATTTGATAATAATTTGATTTGTTTAGGATAGTCCTACTGATTGTGGGAGGTCCATATATGAATACTTCATTGGTTAGGCTAAGTACCTAATAGAGTTCGAGTATTTTTTCGGAACAATAATGGGGAGTTTCTTTAACTATTGTATTTTATCAGATTCAAAGTTTAAAACCACAATATTATTCTTCTTTCTTCGTGCCTTTTCCCAGTTTATTTGGGGTCGGCCCTCTGAATATGATGTCTGCATTTGGCTCCGTCACTTATGTCAACTATTATTAAATTTGCAACTTTTTCTAGGTTTCTCCACCAAGTAGCTTTTGGGCGTCCTCGGGGTTGTTTTCCTACGTCAATTTTTAAAGCAATTTTAACCGTGTGGTTCACGACGCATAGCTTGTCGTTTGTGACGTGGAGTTTTTCTGTTATAGCTCTGACTTTAAAACTACCTCTGATGTGTTCATTTCTGACCCTATCTAGTTTAGTCACAGAACCAGCCCATCGAAGCATTTTCATCTCAGTGGCAAGTATTTTGGATTCATATTCTCTTTTAGCCGTCCAGCACTCTGCACCATAGAACAAAACAGGTCTTCCACAGGTTTTATACACATTTCCTTTGGGTTTAATACCCTACGATCACAGAGTACGCCTGACAACGATCGCCATTTTATCCAGCTGTTATTTATTCTTTGAATTATGTTGACGTCAAAGTTACGTCAAAGATGAGATTGATGATTGATGATGATGATTGAGCCAAGGTATTTGAATTTGCTCACTTGGGCTACTGGGACATGGTTTATATGTAGGGTCGAGATGCAGGGTTGCCCGAATAAGAATTTCATGTAATAATAATAAATATACTTTAATGTACACCAAATATTACAAAAGTAAGCCAAAAAAATTTCACCACAAAGGAAATATATGTACAATAGGCGGCCTTATCGCTCAGAGCGATCTCTTCCAGGCAACCTTGCGGCGGAGGAGTCATTATTAAAAAAACGGTAGGCGCACTCATTAAAAACAATAAGCAAATCAAACACTTCAACTTAAATATTAATACATACACTACATACATAAACATAATATGCCTACATATATACATACATGTACTCTGTTTTTATTCTGCTACTCCTTAGGCCATTGCTTTAAAGCGCATGCTAAGAAAAGGGATTAAAATTTTGTAGGTAATGGAAAAGATGTAGTTATATGATGCTTTTAATATGCGTTCTGCTGAGTTCAGAATTAATTTGTTATAAAGGAAAATAATCAACGAATTACTGAATTAATGAAAATTCAATGTGGAACTCGTGTGTTCATTAATCAGCGACCCACAAAAAGAGCAAGTAACAAAGCTTTGAAAACAAAAGGAATCTATGAAGCGTGAAATTTTATTTCCGACTTCAGCTGTTCTAAAGTGCTTGTCAACTCTACTTTTTACATTATGCATTCAGTTATATAAAAGCAGAATATTTTTACAAACTAATTTAAATTGTTTAAGAATTAAATATGTTACAGCTCTAACGCTCTTCGTTGTAGCTACTAATAATGGTGCTATATTTAGTAATGTATAATAAATTTGAGAATCTTAAGCTTAAGGTCGCAGCTATAACAAAGCTCATGTCACTATATGTAAACTCATATTTATCCACTTAAGTTTCAACAACTTATCTCTTTTTCCATCTTCATATCGATAAATAATAGTAATATCTGACAAAAACAAACGACCATCAGCGCCAACCGACTGTAATGGGAAAAGCATTGGTGCAAAAAAATAATTGGTTCCGACATAAAAGTCGGCATCTATTTCCGATCATCAGAAATTTAAGTTCGATTTTGAAATTGCATGATATTTATTTAAAACTTTCATGTAATGATATACAATAAGTCCTCCTACTTGCCCAACAATTTCATACGGAACTTATTAAGTTTTTATTTAGGTATAAATAAAGTAATTAAATAAATGATTACTATAAATTTTTAGTAAATTAAGAATGGTCTTTTGTAAAGTCCGATTTTTTAAGTTTTACTAAAAATTCTGCTAATACCTAAATCTAATCTAATGTATACAAAAATACGGGTTAAATTTGAGAGAAAAAATAACATCCACTTCATAAAACAACAATATTCGTATACACGTTAAATTAAAAACAATAGCTAACATTCAACGTGTTTCAGTAAATTGCTGAACATAATTTGATACAAATAACCAGCAGTTCGTGTTACTTTATGAACTGCATACGCTAGAATTATGTTGCTTTGTTTACACCTATTTGCATTTAGATCGTTTCATCTTCCATGAATTCTAATAAGGATAAATCACTGTGCGTAATCAAATTTCTACTTTTGGCGGTAAATTGCGAAGACGTGAGACCTTATGTAACCAATTTGGGACGCCGTCAAACATCGTCGTGGCGCTTTCAATAAAGGGTCCTCGGAAAGTTTCGCTAAATTTCGTATTCCACATTTGCCTCGTATTATGCAGACGCCTCCGATGGTCCCATAGACGTGGCGTGCGTCCTTCACTAAAATTTCATTTACTTAGGTTCCCGCAAACATCGATTTGAATACATTTACCATCAACACTATGCTTCACGAAATCGACATTTGCAAAATTAATGTTATGTAGATTTTTACTTTTATTAACTAAAAGATATGAGTTAGTATTTCCTTTAAAAATTGTAATAAATGTTATTGTCCATTTAGCAGCAACATTGTTTTCATTGGATATAAAAACAAAGGCATTAGGTTAGGTTGACGGTGGACGCTTCACCACCAGGTCGCAACTATTTAACACAATTTTAAAGTAATCAGTGTAAGTTATGGTAAGTGAGCATAATATAGATACGAAGTAAACCTAGAAAATAAAGTACAACTTAAAGACACTTCGAGACGTTCTGCGTAAGGAAGCTATCAGGAGCGTTGCTCAAAAGATTTAGCCAAGTTTAATGAGCGGTTAAACTTCACCGTTGAGTGAGCAAGGACCAACTTTTCGAAAAAAATGTTCTGCAATAAATACAAAATGGTATATAAAGATAATTACCAAATCTATTTTATAACATAAATAAATTTCGCTTAAAAATATATTGTAAGAAAAAGAGGGGGCATGATTGCGAGCTATTTAAATAAAATCATGGGAGAGAATCACCAAACTAGCTGCGTTTGTTTGAGTACCTAAATTATCCTAATCCTAAGTATATGTAGTAACATATAAATTCACGGACGTCTGCCTACTTTTCTTTAAAGAATTCATTTTGTCACTTCTATAAAACACTCGAATGCTATGAGGCATAAATTGTTCGAAATCAAAAACTCTGCTTTAGCCAGCCAACGATCACGTAATTTACATTCTGGGTCGACGGGCGCTGGTGTAAATCATTGTAATTTCATTTAGTCCCCATTTCCTTTTCATGTAGTAGGTACTTATTACTTTAGCCTCTTCCTTGAAAACGGAATCTTGAATTGATTTATGCGTTAAATAATCAAATATCTCAAGTATTTTTTGATTCGTTTCTTTATAGAATGTTAACATATTGTTATTGTTGTTACTTATTCAATAGGATAGAATAATTTCTTATGGTCTCGTGGATAACTGAAGACTTTGAAAGAAACTTTATCAACAATAATGAAAGCGTTATTGGCCCTAAAATAGTTTACTGATCTATTTATGTGCGGCTAAAAATTTTTAGAGCAAATATTCTTTTAAGTATATTCATAATTATTGCTTTTCTCTCGTCTATATTATTATTCCAATTACTTACCAAATGTGATTAAGTTCCAATAAATTGGATAATCAGGGGTTCCTTAACAAGATAAATCAATTTCTTTGTTCTTCGTTAAAAATTGGTATTCCTAATTCTATTTGCGCGAAAGTTGACGTTGAGTTTTATTGCTCTCCTTTACATTGAATCGTTTGCGGCCAATACGCTAACTTCCTAACAGACTAATTGAAAACATTAATAAATATATACATGTCGGAGACTAGAAAATTGAATGGATATACAATCTTTCAATAAGCATCGTATGTGCAGAACGGATGGCCTATCATAAAAGCTATACGGGTGCAACACGATCAGGATATAACTAAACATTACTATCACGTACTATTCTGACAGGAACTATTATGTCAGGAACCCAAGCAGTGCCTTGGACATGTGACGAAGGTGTAGGCTTAAGGAATTCCTTTATTCGATCGAGACACTCACCTCCACTGCTTAGTTTCACTGTTTAAGTCTAAGATTAGACTATCATAAACCCAACCTAACACAAGGCTAACCTAACCTAAACCTAACTCACACCTCCGAAATATATTTATTACTCTGAAAATACATTGAAGTCATCCTCTTCATCTTTGCACAAAATTGTCGACTATAATAGCATTCTATTCATTCTGCAAGGTGTGACTTCACATTGTGTGGATTTAATCGCTTAAAACACACATAACTCAGAGTCATTATTCATAAGAAACTATTAATATATACATAATAACTATTAATAATATAATCCGATCCGATTTATTCACTACAGATACTAACCTAATATTGGTGTATTTACACTCATCCATGTGAGTATAAGTGACCCTTCGGAAAACGAATCCATGACTTCCGTAGTTAATGTGAATGGTCAAACCACTAGACCAAAGAAAGAAAGTACTTGTATAAAAGCATAGAATAGAAACTGCTTTTCTTGATTGTTACATGAATATTACCTTTCCGCGTAAAACCGCAGCCATTGTCATGTAGACCATTATTTACGTCAAAGATTGAAGACATGCATTTTCTGTAAAATTGTGAACGTTTGCTAACAAAATTGTCTTTGTTTCAGGTATGTCGCGCTTTCATCTACGATAGTGGAGCACGAAAATTACAATTAATTTCACGTTAAGCTTCAAAACAATATTGTAAGTGCTAAAATACACGTTACCGGGAGTTTCTGACAGACTACGGGAATTTCGAAACTTTATTCACGGGAAATAATAGACTTCGTCGTGTGGGCTTGTATTTCAAACTCGTTGAGTAGATTTTAATGAGAAGTTTGTAACGCATTATTTGATTACAGATTTTTTTAATTATGATATTTTGAAATTGTAAGTTATTATGTATGTTGCTTTACCGATATTTTTCGTTATTTTCTTTACTTACCTTACTAGACTTACCTCCAAAACGATTAGACCAATTTTGATGGGTCTTTTAGAGGATGGTCGTTAATGTAATAAGAAATAATTTATACTCCTTACATTAAGAAAAAAGATTTAGGTTTTCGAACAAAAAAGAGAATCTCACAAGTGCTTCCCATCTAAACTATACGAAGCAGCTATTTTATTAAAATTTATCCATTACTAGCGACCCGCCCCGGCTCCGTACGGTTTCTCTTCTATAATAGGCATGTATTATACAAATAAACCTTCCTCTTGAATCACTATTGATGAAAACGTCTTTAAAATCTGTTAAGTAGTTTAAATAATCCAAGCAAACATACAGCGGAAGCGTCGTTATTTTATATACTATGTTTAAGATAATACAGCAGAAATCGTTACTATATTTATGTCATTATTGTTGTCTTTTTAATCGCAAAAAATTTGTAAACCAATATATATGTAGTTAAAACAAAAATTGGATTGGGGTTGAAACAACTTTACGAACAACGATCTCCCTTTAGATAAAAATACATTTGTACTTAAAAGTAAAATTTAATCGACCGAAATAAAGAGAAAGTGTCACAAGTTCAAGGATTGAGATTCCGACCCCTTAACTGCTTCCCTTAACTTTATTGCCTAAATAACAATATATCACGTGGAATCGAAGTAAAACAGGGAAACCTGTGCGGTTGGGGAAGAATATAAAAAAGACACGATAAAGCTATTTGGTATAATGAAGAGGAAAATCAATACGTAGCTAATTTTATTGATAGTATAAATTATTTATATCGTTAGTGTGTTGAAGTTAGACCTAATTTTAGCAAAACTTTTCAGTGGCTAGTAGTTTGTTTTTATTGGTTTATTGACTCGTCAATCTAGAAAATCCATTGTAAATCATTAGAGACAATTTAAAAATTCACTGAATAAATAGTATCGTAATGGTAATGGAGATGTAATAAAATGTAGTGTAACTTTTGCTAGGTCTATATTTAGGATCACATAAGTCGTTAGTTTTATTCCCTTTTTATTAAATGTATGATAGAGCAGTAAAGACGAACGTTGTAATCATTGCAAAATCGCCCTATAGAACATCTGGGTCGCAAGTCCTCTTCTGCACTTCTTCTCTTAAATCTATGGAGTCAGAGAAAAATCTCAAAAAAGGAGATTATCAATTTGAGCGTCTACTATCTCAGTGGTTCTGGCTTTAGATTCACGATAGATCACGGGTTCAAATCCCAGTCATTGGACTACTGACGTGGCCACTCCTAACACAAGCATTTAGCTTACTTGGAGGGGTTAAGAATACTAGTAGAATGCGATTCATACTGCTAGTAATCTCTTTGTTTTTTTTTCAAAAAAATAACTAGATCATTTCTAATTATTAATTTTATCAATACCTTTTTTTTAAATAATATATTTGTCGTATTTTCAGAATTTTGAGGTTGTTCTGAAAACGCAACCACTAAATACAATAAGACTGACTGACATAGCAATTTGCAAATGATATCCATTTTTTGCAATTAACGGACATTATTTAATAGGAATGCGGAATAGGAATGGTTATGTGGTATCTATTATTATGAGATACCTAGTTTCCTCTGACAAAACATAATGAAAATCGAACACAACAAACTGAAATCTATCGTGCGGGCCAATACAAACATCGTGATCGAACTGTACGGAAAATTCAAAAGTAAAATATTTATTGTCTGCTCTGTGAGTCTGTACTTGGACTTAAATAAATACCCCGTTGTTATTCTTCGTCCAACTGTTGTAACGCACTTCGATACTTATTCATTGTTACTTGAAAACTTCGAAGGTCTTTTATCGGCTTATTAATTTTGTAGGTCTCTTAGGCGACCCTTTTGATTAAATTGTGAATAAAGAAAATTATTTGAAGGTGGCAAAAGCTTTTCAGAGTTAGATATTCGGTTTATTACTTTTGTGTTTATTTTTAACTGTATTTTAAAAGTTAAATGTTTTTTGGTTTCACTTCAAACGTCTTTTGATGTCCTTTGATTGGCTTGTTGTTTCTTATTATTAACTGGCGACCCGCCCCGGCTTTGCAAGTATTAATATACCTTCCTCTTAAATCACTCTTATCTATTAAAAAAACCGCATCAAAATCCGTTGCGTAGTTTTAAAGATCTAATCATACATAGGGACTGACAGCGGGAATCGACTTTATTTTATACTATGTAGTGATTTTAAGAAAATTCTACAGGTAGGTATACCAATAAAATGTTATGGAGCTAGTATAAATGCCCTGAAAAGATATTTAGTAAACCTGCACCTGGTTTACTAGGTCCAGGTACTGATTACCTATTGTGGTATTTAGAGTTATTAATTACTAGCTGCGCCCCGCGGTTTCACCCGCTGTACTTTGGATAATTCACTCTATATAAATTATAGCCTATGTGTTATTCTGATGTGTAAGCTATATTATTGTAAAGTTTCAACAAAATACATTTAGTAGTTTTTGCGTGAAAGAGTAACAAACATACATCCACACATCCATACATTCTTACAAACTTTCGCGTTTATAATATTAGTAGGAAATAAGTTAGATGCTAGTTAGAGATAAAAGTAGAAGCAAGTGAACCAGTTGAGTATGAAGTATTATTTCGTAAACCTAGACCTAGATCACAAAACCAAATACTGTTCAGTTTCGTATATAACGCAATATACATTTTATTTGTATTATATCATTCGAACTCAAAATAGTTTGTGTCAATTAAACTTTTACGTCAATCAGGTCTGTCAGTCGGTTTGTCTGACTATATTATGTGACTATTCATTTAACTGTTATGTAGTTAATAAATATAATTTAGAGGCACAGATATACGGTTTATATTAAATTAAATAACATTTTGCAATACCCTGTCACTAAGAATTCAAACAGAACAGTTTACCTTTATTACACATCTAGAACTAAACCGGATCTCTCCCCCGGGATTGGATTCCCGGTGTTTGTTTTCAGTCTCTTTATTCTGTGGATTGAAATACAATATTCTATCCCATGTCTTGACACCCCGTGTTTTACTGTGGCACTGCCGAAATTTGTAACATATACACGTTCACTTTCGCTTATAGAATACAAAATATCTTTAATTCAATCAAACCAATGAAAACATTACATATTGATCTTCAATATTGATTTCCTCTAATTGTATTAATGACCTACCTATGGTTACTACCTCAAACAATTACAAAAGAAAAAATAAATGCTTTTTAAAATCAGTTAAATATATATTTCTACTCTTCGCTTTGGCCATTAAGGTTTAATTATAAAAATGGACAAATCAATATGATAAATAGGTCTATAGGACAAGCAAATAGTAGCATAGTAAGTTATCTACGGGTGACACAATTTTGTTAACTTCTACACTACTCCGATAGATTTCGTTCATTGTTACCAAGAAGTTTAGTCAGATGTTAGGCAGCGATGTATAAAGTCCATCGTATTTTTATCTTAATAATATTTGTTACTTGAACCGTATTTCAAAATTCCTTTACCAAAGAAAAGATCATATTAATACAGTATACGTATACTATGTAGCAGTAACTCATATTAAAATATAAACGGACGGACGCCATGAAAGCACGTACGCCGTATATCATGGATACGCGTCGCGAATCGCACAGGACTTTACTGATTAACGCACTGTATCTCTATCTATACTATTCATCATATATTTAATTCTGTAGGTTATTCATTACATATTACAAGATAAAGGCCCACACTGCGTATGGTCTGTCCGTGATAAACTCAATAACTACAGAATATATTTTCATGCAATTAATACACCAATAGATAAAGTGATTCTTGAGGAAGGCTTAGGTGGAAAAAATATAATAAATTTTTGTGGTAATTAGTTGAAAATTATCGAAAATATGAGTGAGTGAAAGATTACAATATACCTACCTCATTATTAACTATAACCGAGCAAGTGTTTGTATTCTTAAAGCAAACCGATGGTGCTAACACATATAATATAAGATTCTCTAAAATCTAAGATTTATCATTTAAAAAATATAATAATTTCTACATCCATAAATCCAGCCAACCTAAGATAAATTCTCCCTGAACCAGTTCCCGATAACACAAACCGTCTGGGTTACTAGTTCATTCCCATTTATAATAAGCTACAGCATGCAATTTAGTTGCAAATTGAAATAATGTTTGTGCAGTTACATTACTCATTTGTGTTTAAATTGATGCAACATTGTTGCTATATATTTAAATCTTCACACAATTTACTTATGATTTATTTAATAAATTTAATTTTAAAAAGTACGTACATTAATGTTAGTGGATATAACGTAAGTAGTTTTTTTTTAATTGATAATAATCTCAAGTTCTTTTACCATTATACCATGAAAAATGTTTTGAATTTTGACGAACAACTGTCTTTACAGGGAATAAAAGCTCGTTAAATATTACACATACACAGTAACGAAAACAAACGGATATCACTTTATCACATTTCCAATACTATATTTGCTGACAAAGAAACGAACAAGAAATGCTAGTAATATTGACTGAGTTTTTATCTGTTACCAAGTAAAGTTTGGCATAAAACATAAGTGTCCAATCTTAAATTTTGTATAAAATGGTAACAAAGTTTGGACTCAAGCCCGGCCCCTGTCGAATCCAATGGAAAACAAACGTCGCTTACAATATAGTTACAAACTTACAATATTGAAACTCAAGTTCATGCCAAATCCCTCTGACAAAGATATCTTTGTTATAGATCTAAAATAACTGATTTATTTTATAGCTACTTTACGTATATTAAACTTTATCGCCTTTTTTAGACACTACATTTCTCATAAACATATGCTAATGAGAATGACAGCAATTTCAATCGCTTTCACATAAATAAATATAATTTATTTTCGTAGTGAATTCAGTTAACAAAAATTAGAGTACAAACTATACGTATTGTATAATAATAAAAATGTTCATTTATAAAAGAAAGTGTTAGCATAGTTTCCGCTGATTGTTTTAAAAATACCTCATTCATAAATATTGATGAATCGTAGTGAAATATAACTTAGTGTTAGTAGAGTGTGATCCATAATAATGGTAACAGTTAACAATTGTAATCTCGCTTTTTGCAAGATGTTATATAGTTTCACCTGTCCGGGTTTTGTCATCAAATCTTGCAAATTAAATTTGTTTCACTTCCCGGTTACCGATTAAGCTGAAATTTTGCATATATGTGTAAATCGCGTGACAATGCAATATTATGATGACATGGTGCTGATTTGATGATATAACTGAAAGATGGCCTAAGGATTTTCGCAATGAAACGACACAACCTCATCGTATAAATACAATATTAATTAAATTAAATGTTAGTAAATGAGGGCAATAATAATAGGAGAGATTTTTAAATTCCAGGCAGTCATCTTTCTGTCTAATATGCGCGTTGTTAATGTCATTTATAAATAATTTATTAATAATGCAGTTGACAACCTTAAGAAACAAGCAGACGGAAAAACAGTGATTTATATTAAAAGATTCCTTACAAAGACACCAAAGTCTAGTCGCGATAGGTATACTTTATTTAAAACAGCCGATTTATACTGTACTTAAGTGAAGAGCCCTTATAAGATGGCTTCAGTAATCCACCGGCTGCCTTACATTTTGACAAAATTAATTACACTAAGTAAGCTTACCGTTTGCCTTTTAATTCATTGCTCTAATATTTGAACAGGATCGCGATTTATAACAACGATTTAGATGTTGCGATTTACGACTGTTCATTTCCTAAAATCATAATTTAAGCTATTAAATCATTGACTTTTAATGCTATGGACTCACAATCATCGCTTCAAACTGCTCGAGGAGCAAATATCTCCATGTCATGTGATCCTCAATAAGGATGCAAATACACTAACTTACATTTCACTACGATATATTATATGTACGCATGCACATTGCACATGCATTTTAGGCTGAACACCCTTAACCATGACACATTAATATTAACTTCTAATATATCGCACTAAATGTCGTAATCGTTATATATTGTCTACACATCGGTATACTAGAAATAAAATCGAAAAAAATCGGTGTTGCTAAGTGATAAGTCAATATTATTCTTCAAACTGCAGCAGAGCTATCGGAACAGAAGTTGTATGTTGTTACACTTTTTAAAACATAATATTTTGCCCAGATTTTTATACGTTACCTACGTACTTAATCCAATTTTGACAACTGTATTCACTTACTAAGAAAGTGAAAATTGTTTAAAAGAAATTGATTGATCGCCATAATGTACTAACTTTTGTCCGTGGTTGGTAGCACTGTCTTGTACATTTGTCTGTGTTATTAAACTTAATAATGTAATTGTTACAAGATGTGTTATGACATGATTCACATTCGTTTAGTTTATTACGATCATTCACGACAGATCGGACAAGAAAACAAAAATATTTTTTTAAGTCCTTTTAATCCTTTTTGTGATATTCATAATATTATAGGCCAATGTATTAATTTGAAAATTTTGACTGAAAATGGGAGCCGAAATAAGGATTTAAAGATGTCATTCAGTAAAAGCTTTGCCGAATATTACAATATGAAATATCTTCCTTAACTGAGATATTGCGGAGTCATTTATTAAGGTGATACAAAAGATTTTATAGTACTATTAATGTCGTACTCATTAAATTTTGTAGCTGTGGTAGTTCAAAATAGCATTTCAAAATCTTTTACGATATCTATTATTTGAGTATTTAACTTTCGATGGTGACATAATTGATAAACTAGTAGAAATAAAGAAAAGTTAGCAACACTATTGCTAAAATAATCTCTGCCCTGATACATCTGAGGCAGTGTGTCGATCGATTTCATATAATAAACATTGTCTAAAATAGTATAGATAGAGTATTTTAGAGTCCTAGTAGATCGTTAGTGTCATGATAAATTGTATTTAAAGTTACCCTTCAATCACAAGCTCTAAACATAGCGCTATAGTGTAGTTATACAATAAATAGTCCTTAGTCACATAGAGAAGTGTTTCTTCCTATATTTATAAAAATGTATTACATATTTCATGGCACAGCTGGAATGCATAAGTTTTGATCGTGAAAATAATATGTTAAATAAATTCAGAGGACCAGTTTAATTTATAAACAAGATTCAATAATGAAGAGGGACACTTGGAAGAAATCCTGTCATCACTCAGCTGTCAAATCAGGTTTGACAATCAACCAGATGAGTCAAAACTTCTCAACTCAGACAATTGCTTCTTTAGATAATTGTGATCCAAATAAATAAAACAAATACTGCGTATTAAAATATTGTTAACCCTATTTTGCTAACGTTTTCAAAACCACCGTATGAGCTAACTAGTCGACTTTCTTACGACCGGCGACGATTTTCGAGTATGAATTTTGGTATATTTTTTTAGTATATATAAAATAAATTAACTAAACGTTAACACCAATTAAAGTTTTAAATAATAAATCGCAAATTGAAAACAGACTATTTTTTAACTTGTGTCATTAAAGTTAAAGTCCACGAAATCGGTATTGAATATTTATTATGTTTTTGTAAAAGCTTGTCCATAATCAATTTATTTTTGTCACTAACGAGTATTCGTCAGAATGACATTTAACTAGAGACAAATGAAAAAACACGCGGTTTAGTCTATCGGTCTCTCTTAACCCGTCTTATTAATCCAAATGTTTGTATTAGTGTAATAGTAGGAGTAGTAGAAAGTACACCCAGTACTTTTGCAGTGCAATAATTGGGTTTGAACCTTACGATCCTGAATCAAGGGCTTTAAACGTTGGATGTTCGTAATTTAGTCTTACCTACATTACGTTTTAGGTAGAGTAAATATAATAAATATTTGGCTATAATAGCTATATTTACACCATTAAAACAACACTTAAAACGATAGTAAACATCTATATTAATGTTTTCAATAGTGACAATGACCTTAGCAATAGTCTCGTAATACATGTGAGTAAATACGTCTTCCGCTTTATATGGCTTCATTACAAAGGTCATGAAGATATTTTTATTACACTCTATTGTTGTCGACATTTTCTATTACAGTAAAATACATTTTACTTGTATTTAATGGGAAAAATAGTTATGTCTCTGCTAAGATAGAATTCATAGATATACCAATTAGTATATTATAACTATAGCCTGTTTGTCTTCTCTAATACACTAGTTAAATTAGTCTTTCAAATCCAAGATCTAATACCATTAAATGAGCCTTGAGCATCCATTTTTTTTTAAATCAGTAAATTACAAGATAATAGGGTAAGATATAATAATATCACGTGTACTTAGGTTTAACAAAAACTTTTGCTAAATAAAAACATTCAGACGCTTACGTCCACATTTTTTTTATTATTATCACGCAGGAAATTATTTTTTTACGGGATAAAAAGTAGTTTATGTGTTAATTCATGTTATAAAGTATCTGTGTGCCACATTTCAATGAGAATACTTATAATAGGGAAAGTAAATCCAAATATACAAAAAACATGTTCAATCAAATTGAGAAAATTCTCTATTTATTGTAGTCGGTTAAAAAGGCATTGTCGATAACTGGTGTTGTATATAAAGCTAACTATTCTCAGATAAATCCTAAAACACCGTACTTAGCTTAAGTGCGACGCTAATGGGCAGGTTTAACGGTTCATTCATAACCCAGTAATGAGGGCATCGGCGCTGCACTCATTATGACCTCTGAACTATACCTGTGTTTTTATATTAATTAAGAATGTTTTCAAAACGTTATGTTTACTCAAAATATTTCTAAAGAATTTTTTAATAAGAACTCTGTATAATTATGAAAATTTATTTTTAAATACACTCAGGTGGTTGTTTCTTATAGATGACACTAAAGTATTTTAACTCAGTTTTCTTTTAACATCTTACTCAGAAATTGAATTACTTTAGATGATTTACAATGATAGAACATGTAATTGCAACAAGCGTAAAACATTATACACTTTGTCTTTAGTGATCGGGTGCGATGGACGGTTCATTTATTCTTAGTAAAAATAGGACGACTAGTTATTTTGGTGTCATAAAAATAATTACACTAAAACTGTGACGACTGGTATGTTATGTTATTAAAACTCCAATGATCGGGCTTGCTTGAAATTTTTTTACTTCGGTTTAGGTACGAAATGAAAACTATATTGATCATCATCACAACCCATTACCAGACCTACTACTGATCCGGGTTTCCTCATCAGAATGAAGAGGGATTAGGCCATAGTCCACCACGCTGGCCCACTGCGGGTTGGGAGACTTCACACACCTTTGAAAACTTTAGGGAACTCCAGGAGTATAGGTTTCCTCACGATTTTCCTTCACCGTTAAAGCAAGTGATATTTGATCGCTTAAAACACACGTAGCTCAGAAGAGTCAGAGGTGTCGGCCCTGGACCGAACTCGGACCTCCCTGTAGAAATCAACGTCTAAATCATTGGGCTATCACTGCTTATTTAATTCGAAAAGCAAGACTATTTTATCTTTGAAGTGTCAGTAGCTCAGTGGATCTGGCGTTGGATTCACAATCAACGAGACGTAGGTTCAAATCCCGGACATTGGACTACTGGCGTGGCCCACTCCTAACACAAGCATTTAGCTTAGTAGGAGGGGTAAAGGGAATACTAGTAGTATGTGATCCATACTTAATTTTAACCAAAAAAAAAAAAAAATCTTTATGAAATGATTACTATAGACGTACGAATAGAAACCGTGACCGTTAACGGTTATACGACTAATCTAACCTTAAAACATCTTCTAATAGGTAAATACTACCGGAATCAATACCAAAGTAACAGACCAAGATCTTACGATGTAGTGTAATGAACGTGATATCTCAAACATTAAAACAATTCTATATTTATATCAAAGAAATATTCAAATACAAATATTTATGTAAAATATTTAGCAAATAATATTTTCTTTAGCAAAATCACAAAGATCAAACGAGATGAAGACATTTGCATTTAACTTGGAAGAATCACCGTTTGTAGTTTCCTTAACGAGTGGAACGGAAACCACTTTACGGAAATGCTATTTTTAGATAGCAACACATTTGAGGCAAGTGCTTTACACTTTTTATTTGATATTTCTATCATGTTCTTTGTCCTCAATAGAGAATTGTCACAGACACTTTTACAAAAACCAAACGTAAATCAAAGGTCTAAAATCATTTGGTACAATATAACCTAAATAATTTTATTTAATTTCTGTTTTAAACACACTAAAATTAAAGTTATAAGGAAAAAGGTATTTAAACTAATGTAGTTTTTGTACTCTCTTCCAGTTTTTACATTATAGATTACAAAATATCGAGAAGAAACTCTTCTTAATATTCAATATTATACCAAAAAACCATGAACCTAGATAAATAAAATTGTTAATAAGTTACCAAAATGTTAGTGTTCAGAAAACTAAAATAAAAGCATCGAAGGAAGTAAAGGAAAAAAAAGAATAAGTAATTAAATCGAATTTAGTTTTTTGTTCCTCTCTCTCAACTTTTCACAGCATTCGAGAAGTAACTTTTTTGTCATTTTTTGTTGCTCCCATGACATTAATAAAACTTTAGGTGAGCCTAAATTATTTTAAAGGCGCATAACAAAATTGGATACGATTTATACAGTTGTATTTCTGTAGTCTAATTTAAAATCTAGTCTAATTTGATGAAAATAATTTAATGTTTTAATTCAGCGAAGATACGGGGCTGTCTATTAATAATATTTCAGTCCCATAGCAGTAAAAATATTTTATATTTCACATATTCTGCATACCATTCCATTCGAAGAAACCAAGAAGGGTTGCGACTGCGCATAAGATCGATAGATAACTCCGAGTCACTTCGAACTCGCTCGGAGAACTCCGACCGTGAGGTCATTCAACGCTTCATTTAATTTCTGTCCCTTATTAACCTGACCTTAATTCCATCTCCCATCTCTTTCTTGCATAGGAAAATTTAACTTAATTGGAGTATGCAGTCTGACAATGATTTATAAAAGCGACGAGATGATGAGGGATATCATTTATGCTAGGTGTCTCGTGGCATAAATTAATGTGGCTATAAATTTAACATTAAATGATTCTAGTCTTTTTAATGAAAATTTAAACCGTGTTTAAAAAGAATGCAAGAACAAATTCTTGAATACCCACTTCTTTATGTTCTTATACTGGACCCCTGTTTATATTGGCTATAATTGTTTGTTGTTAATAACTTGCACTGTAGTTAATAACTTGAATTGAAATATGTCTACAATCAGTTTTCTGCTACAGTAACATATCTTTTGTAGCACTCATTCAAGCCATATGACAATTCAGCAATTTGTTAAAAACTAATATAATCGCTTAATTTGACACAGATCCTTCGCTACACATTCTCGCTCATCTCTGGTGGAAACGCAGCATTAATAACAGATTAGTTGTTACTAATTAGGCAAAGTATGATGACATTTGTCAGTAACAAGAAATTATTTATCGCACTGAAAGTTTGAGAGTTTCTACTGTTATGGTTTTAAACTTTTTAACCATCAATTAAATAAAGATTTATTTCAAATATTGTAATACGAAACTTAGTACTATTAGTATATAATAAGTCTAAAATCGTTAGAAGGTAAGAAGCCAGTCAAATACGAAGCTTCAAACTCTACAAGTGTTCAACTTACTTTTACTTGTAGTTGGATGTTCAGACAATTTGATAGCGCATTAAATTTGATCGACCCTTGGGTAAGTTTCATTTGATTTGCATAATGTTAAAATTTAAAAATTATAAATGTAATATTATGACTCTTATTAGCATCATAACTTTATGTTGAAACATTTTGGTGCAGCCACACAGCAGTTAGATACAAAAACCTTTTAGTAGTTTAGTTAGTAAGAAGCCTAGCAATGTTTGGGGGCTTTAGACTCAGGGGCCATTTTACTACGCGTAAACAACACTACTGGACCTTGTTACCTACCTATATAGCAAAGACTCATGGAATCCTCGATAAGAGAGATCCAGTACCTACTTAGTATTACTGACTTAAGCTCTTTGCCCTATTTTGGATAAAATATTATAATAATTTTTGCTTGAATGAGGATAGAGGTTTTACAACTATAGAGCTCTCTATTCGGCAAAACAAATTTATCAACAATGTTGCTAACTTACTTCAAAAGCTTTATTTGAATGTTTCTATCACCTTCTGTATTTTACAAGGATTTTTATTATTTTTATTGATAAGTTATTAAAGTCAAAGACAAACCCATTCACTGGAAAGCACTCCTATAATACTAAGGTAAAAGAAAATAACCGGTTTAACCTCCGGTGAAACATTTACCAGTGAATCTTATCTTTACAAGTAAGTGAAACGAATTTCTCAAAGGCGACTAACAAATGTTATCTCAACCGTCCACATGCACCGAGTTCGTCGGCCTTTATATCTAAGAATCGCTACAGATATCGTCAATCAATTACGGAATGTCACAGTCGTATATCATGCAGATGGCAGCTCTGTCGCCGGTACACTACTCACTAATAGTCGGATTGAGTTTGAGAATCTAATCATATGTATAGGTAGCTTCGAGTGGAGCGAAGTTGGCTTTGTAATTCAATAAGCAAATGGATCACTCATATTTGAAATACTATATTGATTCAGGGAATGTATTGAAATCTTAATACTGTTATCATCTTTTGGAAGCTAATTCAGATTTTATTAAATTTAATTTAGATTCAGACAAATGATCCTATCTCTCAAGTTGGAGAATTGGTAAAGTATTTAAGCAATTCATCGCGAAAAAACATTCTGTCAAAGGATTATATTAAATATTCCATCTAAATATAAAATTGTATCCTCTTAGCCTTTTTAAGCTAATTTTTTATAAATGATTTCATTAAAAATAGCTTTTCTTTACTATAAAGACCTTATCTTTAAAATAACATGAATCTTCGTAAATCAATACCAGATGGAATTTCCCATCGGATTTTCATCTCTTGCTATATAAGAGGAATATATCGTTGGTAAATTAATAATTATTATGTGTGTATAAGTCATATTACACATAATTACAACATTCGCTTAAGACAACAGCCGAGCAATGCCTGGGTATGAGACCCAATAGCAGGATTTATTTAAAGAGATTTACTCCACAAAACTCCCTCGTCGAATCGATGGGGATATTTTAATATAAATCAGAGGAAAATACCAGCATTTAAAGAACTTCCTAGATATATATGTTCTGTCATGATGTCATTGATTCTAATTATTCTAGATAGTACTTAGTTTATTTGATGTTTTCGAAGTTAAAACCATAAGCATTAATAAGTATTACATAATTTAATAATAGTTCGTTATTCCTTTGTTTCCTTGGACATGTTTGATATTTTGTTATACGGGTCCGATGCTATCAATTTTCGGACTCCCTTATAAATCATCTTAGCTGTCCCTTCACGCTTATGAAATTCA
This sequence comes from Limenitis camilla, assembly GCA_905147385.1. NCBI lineage: Eukaryota > Metazoa > Arthropoda > Insecta > Lepidoptera > Nymphalidae > Limenitis > Limenitis camilla. The sequence continues at coordinate 5,664,610 of LR990245.1, read as the reverse complement.
TGTTCATATTGTGCCAATATTTTGTTAAAAATATTTATTGGTATAGAAAAAATAGGTTAATTGTGATAAATATTGTATTCTAATTTATTTCTTATGTTCGCCACTAACATGTAATAATTAATTCCAGGCTTCAACAATAATTAATGTACCGTCCAACGCAATCAAAAGTTCGGCTTTCAGAATAATGTGTTCCCAACATAACTAATTCCGAAATGCTTTGCATGATCACAAATGCTCCATGATATATTAAAAACAACTTTCTTTCTAAATAATTGTATTACCTCTGATGTTAAGGCGATATCAGATCAGCAATCAATTACCATGTTTCTACTTCATAAATCATTTGTATAGTCCAGTAGTCTCCATGTTGAACGAAGTCGCAATAGAATCATTATTATGATCGCATCATATATTTCCTTGATGTATGAGGCTTAGATCTCCATGAACTAGATACCAATCTCATACAAAATTACGCTGATAACTGTCCACGGTCATCTATAAATAGTTACAGATATCAAAAATAAAAACATACCTTTTTAAACATTTATATAATATAACATAACATACAATTTAAGCAGAATTGCTGCTATTAGCGCATCTCATTCAGTACTATCTTTGTTCTACTGAATATATGAAACACACTATATTTTATCCTACAAACTACTATAAATACTTCTGGCCAGTCAAATGTCTAAATTGATAACCATTTTGTTAGGATACTTTTGACTCTTATTTGTTTATCTGACTGCTATTAGTAAGTTTAAAGGGAAATAATTGACACATTTCTTTGTTTATGCTGTGCCTGATATGTAGCTAAGTTTGGTCTACTTATATATATATATAAATTACAAAATTACATTTCAAATGATAATCCCTGTTCTGATTGACAGCAGCTTACCCATGTCTAGTAAATCCTTGTGTCAATTCAGCACCAATATTAATTTCTTAATGCGGTCCGATCGCTTCGTCTTCCCTTCCATCAATTTGTTTGATGATAGCTATTATTGATGTCTTTAGTTTTTTCGTTTTATTTTCATAGTGGCTTTTAGGTATTATTAGTTCAGTTTGTTTACTTTAATAAAACACGTAATATAATCCACTGAAAATAAATTAAACATTAGTTTCTTTTGTTATGAGTATTAGGAATATTTTTTTAAATTACACTCTTCTCGAGTAGGTCATTTCGTCCTTCCTTATAATTGTGTCAAGGCAACCTGATCGCACTATGCCTGGAGTTTATAATCAGGAGCAGGTTTAAGGACGGTCATGGACGTCCTACTGCTCTCGACCAAAAAATATTATATCAGCTCATTTGTACTATTCTAAATAATGTTTACTGTGTGAAATTACTCGAATAATCTATATATCGATACGATATAACGATCTATAGAGAAAGGTTATTTATTGTAGAACCATTGAGTATAATTGAAATAATGCAAAAGCTTTATTTAAACTAGATAAGATTGATCAAATATTTTACAATTCAGATATGAAATAGACAAAATCTAAAAACCTTTAACAAATAATGATATAAAAACTGAAGTATGTAAATAGAAGTTATCTAAATACGTGAACGAAATGTAACCTAATTTCGGAGTAACATAATATGATTTAGTATTAACATAGCCTATAATTCAACATTCAATATAAATTCAATTGTATTTTATCTATAGCTCTCGCTCGCAATATCAGATTTATCTTCCGCCTATATTTGAATAAATCAGCCTTAAAGTGTGTTTGTGTTGACATCTCTATACGTCCTAACATCACACTTTACATTTTCTCTGCTAGTTTTACCTGATATCTGTTATTATTTTAACCTGCAAAAAAAGAGATTATTTTTGTAATGAAAATATTTTTAAAATATTATTAAGAAATAATACCTATTACTATGCGTATAATGATACTATTAAAATTTAGACAGGAAGCCGAGCAGTGCCTGGGCTTCCGATCCAGCACTCTACTGTTCGATCTCGCTACTTACTATTTAATTATACAAAGTAATAATGTGTAGAGACTTACATAACCCTAAAAGATCTAGCAATAACATCACACTATCTTTTATCAAACTACCACAGACTACTATGGGGATAGAGATTACATATTGTCAAGGCAGTCAGGTGTTTTTAAATAAATATATAGGATAAATTACCGGCCAATCAAAGACTCAAGTTGTTGATAAAATTCAGTTCAACAAATCTCATAATGAATTGACATCAATGAGCAACTGAAGGTCGACGAAGATTTTGGCTTCAGCAATCAGGCAGGCTAGATGTTATATCTATATTTTCAAAATCTTTTACATATTTCTGTTATATTTCAGTTCATCCATAATACACAAACACCAAAGAGAATTCGCAACAAGATAAAATATGAAAATTTCATTGAGTATTTCACCGTGAAAGCTGATTGCAGACTCGTAAATTAGTTTTCAATTAAACGAAAATTTTCTGGAATGTGACTTTAATACATTTCCCAGACATTGAATATTCACATTAATGCCCAATTATAATATTAATGGCAGCTAGAACTGGTTCGTGGACGATTATTTAGTTCGCGCTTCATAATATTGCGTGAAGACGGCTTTTGTTGAAGCTATTAACTAAGTACGTTAATCGGCTTATTTCACGCTCGGCACATAATTTCGTTATGAATATAAATTTTATAATTCGCGAAATTATTCCCTTCTTCTTTATTATACTGGTGTTAAGCGGAATATCTCTTCGGAATGGTCAGTCGAGGCTGGAAAGGGTTGGTTCAATTAAAATTTATATAAATTACATATATTTCATTAAATTACATTCAAACCAAACTAAATTCTCGGTTGTTTTTTTTTAAATAATCATTTTTCTGATTAATACCAATATAAATACCGATACTTTTACAATCTACTTATTTTAATTTTTAATCTTACAACTGTCATGGCGTCTAAGTGACGACACTAAAGTTTTTAGTTTTCCATATTAACTTGTCTACTTGAAACCTCATTTAATCATTAAATAAATTTATAATAATAAAATTGATGTTTTGAGAATCAGTTGATAAAGCTTCTATTGTTATTTACTACAAAAATAAAAGTTAAACGTCATAACTTATAACACAACTGTCTAAAACACATCCGATCAAGTTCGTTCCCCATACCGAAAAGTTTTAAAGAATACAGCAAGAAACTGAAACTTCTTTTAAAGGATGTTATTTAAAAGAGTAACTTGACGTAAAGTGAAAATTTTAACTTAAAACTTCGAGGCTTCAAAAACTATTTTTTATTCATTCGGAACCGTGAATGATTTTTTAATAAAGCAGAGTTGGGTCCATTACTTCTAAAACTAGTTTTTGTTACAAAAATTTATACTTATCATGAACGCGCTAATCTGAGGAACTAATAGTTCAAATCGAAAATTTCTATTAGTGTTGGAAAGCCCCTTTATCGAGGAATACTAAATTCTACATAACATCACGTTACGACCCATAGGAGGGTAGAATTAACGGAAAATATTGCGAAAACGTAAAAAAATTATTCCTTTTAAGAGCTTTCGTTGCGTACGTTGCTTCTTTCTTTCTATCCCATGTGCCGCAGACGAAGTCGCGCGGGTTGGCTAGTAAAATATAAGAGATACTCCCTTTATTAAATTTTAGTTGCAAGAACTCAAACAAAGGGAAAGTGATAAATCAACTTAATTAAACCGCTTTTGCACAGCTCTATCTCATATTGTGTACTTAAAGTGTAGCAAATTCTGTTATTAACCTGAAAATTAAGTCTTACAACATACTTTAATACTAAATTGTAATTTTATGTGAAGTAAACATCTACGCCCTTGAATCGTTATTGAAGTGAAAATTTCTTTAGCGGCATTGTGCAAATTTTTTTGGGATGGGTAAAAAAATTCGTAAGATTATGGTTGAAAGTTAATTTTTCTGAGAGATAAACTTTTTAATGTGAAATAATTGTAATAGTTCTGAAATTTTTTTGTAATATAAATTGTCATTTTTGTGTACGATAGCGCAATAGATATTGTATTTAACCACATTATTATTTTTAATTATTAAAATTATTCCCTAACTATTTCAAAATATTCAAAAATTCACAACTTTTATGTTCAAGTTTTCACTTCTGGCGGCACTCCCCCAGTGCAACCCGATGTTTTTTTTTTGTTTGTAATAAATTTCGTATCAATTGTTTGATAAATTGTGAAGTACTAATAGAATTTCATTAAATAACAACAATTTAATGCCATCTAGTTGAGCTTTGAGGTAGCCTCACATCTCATAGTAATAATATAATACCACCTCGTAGTGTTTTAATGTACCAGAAGACTTACACAAAATAGCAACAATATTTTTGAGTAAAGTATCTTAATAAAAAAAAGTTTTATTCTTTGTAAAACCAACTAGCTTATCTCGATATTTTTTATAAAATAGAAACGTATTTTCAATATCAACCGTTTAGTCAAATACTCGTATGCGAATGGATGGAGCCATCTTGTCAATAGCTTTTCGATTGGACACGAATAGTATGAAAACGTGAGAATATTTCTATTGGATTATGACAGCGAAAGCTCTATTATAAATCGATTTAAAAGTTTTGCCACCACCAAAAAAAAGGATAAAATTGCAGTGAATTTTTAAGGATAGGACGTCAGTATTACAACAAAGTTTCCCAAATATGCATGTAATTCATTTTAGATGCCCTTTTATCAACATGTTGCTTTCTTATAAAAAACTTCATGTTTAAACTAAAGTAGAAAAAGATATAATAAAGAATCATAACTAGACAGATTTGTTATTAAAACTCAGGAGGTATTTTTCAAAAGTTGCACAAGCCCTATTTAAAATATGTTTTAAATTTTCAGCAGTAGCATTATTTTACTTATTAGTTAATTATAGCCCAATAAGTGTTAAATTATTCAAACACACTTTAGAATAATGCTAGTTTTCGTAGGTGGATTTTGAACTATGAAGCCAGTAAAGTTTTATAAGTTATAGTTGACGTGGATGTCAATGTCCAAGCCTGTCACGCGTAAAATAATAATTTATATTTTTTATCCAATCTCCGATACTTACACTCGTAACATTGTGGACATGATATACGGACAGATCGTGACTGTTTACCGTTTAATCGTGACTCCGGAATCATACATGAGGAATGTACGGTACAGTATGTCTATAGTAGCTACTAGTTTTTTGGTGTTATTGAATTACATACTCATATTTCACAATAATAATATTTCTTTTCACATTAAAATAAAAAGTGTTAAGTATTACCATTTTGACTAATATCTGTCGTGTCATAAAAGTTACATCGAAGCTTCCTACAAAAGTGAATACTTCCAAAATTATTATGAAATGTAACTTGTATCTATCTATAAAGTATCTTGGAAATCTTTGAAGTATCTCTTAAGTACAGGACAGTATATGTCTTGTTTATTTTGAAGAGTTTACTGGTATAACTCCAAAGTCTTAAGGAAATTTAAATGGAACTACACTTTCTAAGAAGAATAGAATCATCTAGACTTTAGTTCATAAGCAAAGAATATCCACTTTTCAGATTCTTCTCCGTTTATAGAATAGTAGAATAGTTTGTAAATGAAATTTTGAATTTGGGTTAACTGTGCCATAACATCTGGACTTGTAATCACGGTGAACCCCCGGGAACAAACTAACGCTGCAATTTTCAAAATTGCGATGCGATAAAGGACGACGATTCTGTCTTTTCAAACCAACATTTTCAATTTAGTCTGTGATGTAGGTAAGTACTATAGAAACAATGTTCTATCTTGTGAAAGGAGTTATATGGAGTAAAGTGCTCCTTGTTGCATGCTACCAATATTGGTCAGTTTGCATATTGTGCGTGTTTTATTTTACAATTTTTACTGAACCGTAGACTAATTCCTATGCTGTTGTTATGCCTATGGTTTTTCATATTTTATAGTAAATCCAATAGATCTTTGCCCCTTAGGAAGTCTTATCAGGAGACTCAGATACAGATATCATGAAGGAATCTGTATTACAAAATGAATTAGACTATCTCACGGACGTAGACCATATAGACCCTATTTAGCAACGTACTCAACGTTGCTGGGGTGTCGATTTCCTTGCCATTACCTTCACCGTTAATATAATTGATATTTGATTGTTTATAACACATACAGCTTCATATAAGTTATAGTGTCTTCCTCGAAAACACTAAAGTTTTAGACTGTTACCGCTCCTTACTTACACAGACATCAAAATTTAAAAGCAAAAATCTAGAATTAATTTCAAAACAATTGTTGATCCAACTGCCGCAATTTTCGTCTTTTTATACAAAACTGTGGTATCATCTTCCGTAAAGCGTAATTTGCTGTCGCGCCTCTGGTAGGCGGTATTCATTCCTTTGAGAGAGATCGTATTTACATCGCTTTTGTCCCAGCTTCACCGTTAGGTTCTTATCGTTGCCCACAAACAATCAGTGCATAACAAGAACAGGCGTTTGTTCTGCACTCTTTATGACTTGGAAATGGTATACCGTTGCCAAATTTCCGGATGAAATATTTTCTATTTAACCTCCATATCTTTGAACGCCTGTTTCGAGTTAATTTTTTGTAGCCCAAATTGCGCCTGGTGAGAACAAAGGCTGCTGAAAGGAATACCATTCTTTTTGGACTTTCATTTGAATATGCACAAAGTACTGGATGGCTGGTTATCAGAATAGTATTTATTTTTTAAATATATCCTTTACTATTTATAACTAAGCCGAGTGGCCCTCGATTCAGTGAGAAAAAGTAAGCTCTACCTAAAAGCTATGATTTGCTTTTTCCTATTAATTGTATATTATTTACTTTCCTAAGTAGAAACGATGAATCACAAAAATGAATTATTCTCAATAATTATAAATCAATTTCAGCTATAGGTACTAAACGAAGATACACTCAAAACAACATTGGTGTACTTTGTACGAAATTCACGGAATTGGTTAAAAGCATAATTAACACGTCAATGATATGAACTACTTTCTCGAAGTAGGGCTGTTGCAAAACGTTTGGTAAATCTGCTAAACAGCTATCACTATTTTGTAGTGTAAACATAAAAGGTACACGCTTGACCTATTTGAGCAATTACCTGTTTTTGCTTGGTACTTCTTATGTTGAATTTAACTATTTACTTCCTTTGAATTTGTCTTTAGCCGTATGATATAATTTATAAGTCCAATATACATCTAATTATTTTTTTTTGTTTCAGGTATTTACGTGACAATATTTGAAAAATTAAAATAAATGATTGTTGGTGAGTGTGTCAGTGAAAAATCTTTGATTATTCATAATGAGTAAACTATAAGATATTAATAGTATATATTAAGGGAATTTGTTAAACAAAGCCATTAGAATCCCTTTCACCAATAATTCTGGTAAGCTTAGCTTATCTTAATTGCTTAGTTCACTACTTTCATCTTTTTTTGTGACTTGATACAATAATAATTTTATTATGTTCTACTTCGAGTAAACGACTATAAATTGTAATAACACAATTATTGTACTAAATGTAAGTCGTAAAAAAGTTATTAGAGCCATACAAAAATTGTTTTCCTTCTGTGTTCTGAGAATAGTTAGAAAAGTAAAAAAAAAATATAGTTCATTGTTCACTCAACATTTTTGCAGTTTATCGTATTTGTCGTACAGTTTTTTTGATGAGAAGATGTATTTAGACAATCTTGAATGTTAGTTTAACGTATTGTGATTTGTATTTAATAAATGTAATTTTAGCAATATTTTTGATTACAAGAAGGCTAAAACTTAGAAGCAGCATTGTAACGCTTTATTGTAGAGGTATATGACGAAAACGTTTTATATTAAAATCAATTTTTTTCATACAATGTAGCCACTCTAAACTTTAAAGCATATTTTTATTATTATTTCAATATTTCTGTCTGTGTCTATTTTAACAGTTGTATATCGCCATGTAGATTGTGATTTTAAAATGTTTTAGTCCAACAAAGTTCGGTCGAATACTTCTATTATATATCTCACCCATCCCACTCTAGATATTTTGCAAGTTGCACAACGTACTTAAGTCCACTACTAACACCCCCTGGGTATAGCTAGAAGGCGTAATGTTTATAACGAAATGCAATAATGTGTGAATATTGCCAACAGCCTGTCGCTTTGGGGCATTTTGTACCCCATAATACTATTTTCTCCATTATTGTGTTCCGAATTTATTGACTGAAGTCGAAACTAATTGCATAAATGTGATATACTAGCGAACCAGTGCGATTTATTGTTAAAGAAAATGAGAAGTACGTCAGTCATAATTTTGTATTTTAAAATTTTGGTAAAGATAGTGTCGTACATGCACTCAATTTGTAACTATTTTTGTGTTACAACAATTTTGATTGAGTAAATCTGATAAACCATTTGCGACTATTGAGTCATTATTCACCTTTCTTATTTTCAAAAACAATAGTTTCACTATAGAATGTAAAAAAAAACCTTTTTAATTTTGTTTTTACGTGTGATGTTTTAGATTGATGTGATATGTCCCTGTAGAAAGCTTACATAATTCAATAGTGTAGTTATTTCTAAATATAATAAAATTATTTAAATAACTATAATTTTTGCAATATCAGCTAATAATTGGCTAGCATCAAATACACAGCAGGGAGTTGTAGGGTGTTACAGCTTGAGGCTATGATTTAATAATATGACTGAATCTCATTCATTTTTATCCATATATTGAAGGCCTGGGGTATTTTCCTAAATTACATTGCTCCTGATTGCCATTAGTACGAATGAAGGGGTCTTTATGACCCATACGTCTAATCATTTATATTTTATACTAATAATAAATTATTTGGGAGGCGTAATCCATTTGGAAAAACTATGGGGTGTTCAAGCACCCCATGTTGTTCTCTAATGTGTAATATGCATTTGAATGAAAAAAAATCGGGAAATTACAATTTTAATTGAGGGAAATATTTAACTTTGCCATTTTAAAACTGTTGTCCCAATAATGTAATTTTGATTTTATGTAACTTTATGGTTTTCGAATAAAATTTCATAATTAAATGTCAAAGGAAGTACCTAGTAGGTTAAGATTCCTTTGATAAGTTTTTTACAGCTTTGAGTGATTGTAAAATTAAATATTTAATATTAATTTTGATTTGACATTGCAAAAAAGAGCCTAGATAGATGATATACTGGATGAGGTGAAGGAGATTGACAGGTTCATTTTTCATTTAGATATAGGTTTCCTATTTTTAGTTCAAATATTAATACAAAATATTGCTACATTATATAGACTTATATGTTAGAAATACTCAACAAATTACGAATTTAAATCTGAATAAGATTTAAGAAAATATAATTTAATTTGTAAAAATAAATTTTTTTGGATTTTTATTTGTTGTGAATAGGCTCAAAAAGTATTGAATCTATTTTGATATTTTTTTTTATTTCAGATAATTCTTTCATTGACAGAAAGCTACATTCTTTCCAAGTAATAAATACTCCGTAGTATTGCCATAAATATTTTAGGTTAAGAGATATGGCCATCTTAGTGTCTTAAATAGACATTTAAAATAGTCATAGGAAGTACTGATCTGATTTAGAAAATCCCTTTACTGATAGAGAGTTCCATTATTCCCGAGTGACATAGGTCATGGGTGGCCATTAAATATTGTACTGACTTGTAAATTATAATACTATAAGAAATTAATTCGTTAGTTATTATATAATAGTTAATATTTAAAGTAATGTGTACAGGTCACGAACATTATTACTTTATCTACTACGCGCGTGAACTCTTATATGTAATAAATTGTTATTGATAACTGAAGTTATATACAACAAATTGATAACAAACTAGTGCCCGTTCCGGGTTGGCCCGGACTTACGGATATCGCTATATTGTTATATTTTACATTTTAATTTTCAAAATTAACATAATTTATATGTGTGATTAAGACAAACTGTCACACAGCTCGATATGCATTTCATTCCCGATTTCAACATGTGTAAGCCTTATTTTTTTGCGATAAATATCCTTATATAAGTAGTCTTATATAAATATCCGTTCTGAAACTCTATTCTATCCCTGTACAGCATTTCATCAAAATTGGTTCAGTGGTTTAAGCGTCTAAGAGCTACGTTTGCATATACAATATTAAAATATTAGTTAGAGTAACATGTTTTTTTATTACTGGAAATTAGTGTCTTCTTACATATACGGATAAAAAAACAATATATACAAAAATATCACATAACGATCTCACAAATAATTCTTTCATTTTTTTTTCATTCAGTTTCTTATCATAAAATTATTTAGCTTGTTTCTATCACGAAATCTGTAAAGATCTCATCTCATGTATTATTAAAATAATTCTTGCCAAGTTTGGTTTAAGTATCGATTAAGGTTTCGATTTATTTTAATAATTATTGCTCAACAGCTTACAAACTCTGTGTCAGATTTGTTGGCAGATTGACAACTGACTGAATATTGATTATCATAATCTTATATATATGAAAATGAATCCCTATTTCGTAGAAAATTGCGTAGAAAATTATAAAATTTAAGAAAAGTTAACGACAATATAAACTTTTCTAACATTTACATAACTGTCAGTCATTTGACCAATATTCATAGTTAAGACAGGACGACGTCTGTAGGGTCAGCTTGTATTAATATAATTCACGTAAGTCGTTAACCTTATTACTAAGTTTAATTAGATGTTATTTAACAAAGTCTACCAGTAGAGGCGAGTATTTATGTATTATGAATAGACGATGTAAACTTATATCTGGGTCCCTTGTCTTTGAACTAACTTGTCAAGCAAAGTTAGGTTTATATTTTTGATACATATTATAATATTAAAATTCTCCAGAAAGTAATCGTTTTCACGCAAGACATAACGCCGTAGATAGCGTTAAATGGAAAAATGTAATAAAATTCAAGAAAATATGACAAGGTTTGTCCCAAGTGTTATTATGTAGATTGAACGTCACTTACGAAATAAAATATACATTGGAGCACTCCTAAAATACATTTTGTTTACCTATATCATATGAGGTCTAAGACTGCTGCTTGTTGCTTCTGAGACTTCTGGATGTGAATTGTCATAAATGTTTCCTTTACAGAATCTTATCTTATGTTATTTGTAATAATGAGTAAATATAAATGAATTATTGTTAAAAAAGTCCTTAATTTTTTTTCAAAAAAAAAAAAAGAAGAATAAGAAGTTTTACGAAAAAGAAAGAGATTGTAATGTAATATATTTTGTTTGTATGTTGACCGATTTCTCCGTAATTGTTTAATGATAATTATTTTTAGTCGAAAATTCATAAGTTGCGGTGTCATTTTGAATCATGTTTGTTTAATCTTTTTATGTGGAAAAAATATATAAATGTAATAATTTCCGTTATCTGTCTGGGGGTTGCAACCCAAGTGTAGTTTTACAAGAATTTAATGTCCAAATATTTCCATTGAAAGACACTGTAATTGCCATTTTTTTTCGTTAAAAGCATAGTAATGGCTACGTATCAACTAATAATGACCAAATAACCCATCAAGGTGAGAGACACGTCCTTGGAATAGGTCATGATACTTCATAATGTCACGTCAACCATATTGCGTGTTACATGTAATGTATGATAAAAATTACATAATATGTCAAGTCTGACGTGAGGGGGCTGATTAATGATGGCGGCTCACCACAGGGGCATAGCCCCGTATCTGCCCCCGAATTTATAACTTATCCATACCATTATCAACGTTTGTTTACTTTCTACTGCACATAGGGCTCTCGATAAATTGATTGCTGTATTCTATAAATTCGTTAAAATATTAATGGAAAGTGTCACGCTGCGAAAATGGTGATTTATTTGAATGATACTGGATCAATTTTTATAAGCATTAAGCGCAAATAACATCGATTGTACAACAGAGGTATTTGTTAAATAATATCTGCTCAGCAATCTGGAGTTCATTGGTCTGGATTTCATTTAAAACAAGTATTTTCTACTTTTGTTAATTTATATTGAACTAGCCGACCTATTTTTCGTTTCGCTGTAATGAATGTATGTATAATTATATTAATTATTAATGCCCTTATCGACTCAATTAGGGAGAAATTTGGCAAGAACTGAGATAAAGGTTTATTTATTTTTCATTTTAAAGGTTTGGTGAAAATTCAAAGTCAATATATAAAGATTAGTCTCTTCATACATCAATTGGCATCCTTTACCCGTTTAGGGGTAAAATTAAAAAAAAAAGGTTTTGTTAGAGAGCCTTTACCTTGGTGTTATAAAATAGGCTTATGTCGATATTTCATGTTTCTTATATTATTTTATAATTGCTATATATATATAAGGAATTTATAAACACAGTATGTCTGTACATTAAGTAAATAATGGTTGAAAATCGAGCAGTAGACTAAAAAATTGAATCCATATCATCCATATCAAAATATAAAATCAAAAGTGCAGCGGTGCATTTCAGATTTCAGAAGCGTCCGCTAGATGGAGCAATCTCAGAAGTGACGACGTGGTTTCACCGAGTTTACTCGTCCGCCGTTATGGATCTACGTGATCGTACTGCCAATATATTGCCATTGTTGTTATTTTTGAACCGATGAAATTGATTCTTACATATTGGAGATATAGGATGATAACTGAATTGTGGATACAATTTCCAAATTTGATTTTACCGGTTTTTCCCCCGCGAAACTCAAACTTGATCCAATATGTGCCCATTGAATGGAATATATTATTTATTACCTTCAGATACCGATAAATAGAAGAAAGGAATATCGACAAATTCTCTAACCATTACGTTGTCATGCAATTATAGGAATTCTAAGTCTTTCAACATTGCCTGGGCCTTGCGACTTAAGTGCAGGTTTATATCCTTCAGTAAAGTGCTTCCACGTTTATCTTGACCTCGTCAAGTATGTTAATGTCTCACGTCTCCCTTTCTCTGAGAAATCCAGTACCAACACTTTAACACAATTTTAGACGATGGTCACTCTACGAAATTGTTTGTTAGACTTCCTTTTGCAATATTAGTTTATCTATTTTTGTTGAATGTTGTCATGTCACAATAAGACATTTTAAGCAATAATTGAATTTATAAATTCATGTTTACAGGATTTCCTTTTTGTGTTTAAAAATTATTTTTTATATAAAATAAAGCGCAATGTCCGATTAATTCGTAACTTTTTCTTATTTTAGCAGACCCTTATAAAATTCTTATTAGCTTTATCTGTAAGGGTCTCGTGATGACAGGAGGGTGAAAAGTAGGCTCCACAAGGGGCTACCGTAGTTCTATATTTTGTATACAATAGAAACTATTTGATTAGGACTTCCTAAGGGAACTCCCCTTTATGTCTTCGCAAATGGCGATTTATTTGGGGGCTTCTTCGAATTAGTTTCATTATTGAAAGGAAATTTGTTTTAGGAGGGTTTGTTTATAAACCAAATGCAGTTAGCAACACTGTTAATAACTTTTTTATTCGCTTTCTTGATATTATACTATAAGCTATCAGAAGTGGTTTTGCCTAAAATACAAGTGGGTAAACTAAATGTAATTTACTTTTACACTTATATTCAAAACGATAATATTTAAAGATTTGACACATAATACATTTTTAACGCAAATTGAGAGGAGGTCCGCTCCGCACAAAGTCTCGAACAAGAATGCCGATCGACGCGCTTGCACAGGCTTATTTACCCTCTTCATTATTTTTTTAATTCGTCAGTCTTCTAACAGATGCATAATGAACCGTTATAAATCTCAATGTCTTAAAAATCGATTTTTATTCGTTTCATCTCTCAAATGAGACACAGTCTTCCAACAATACAATGTGTGTTCTGATAGATTTAAGGTATCGTGGTAGCGATATTTATCTACTTCATTTATTTTAATATTGGGTTAAAAGATTCAGAAGTATAAGTGAGAATCTTTAACCCAGTTTCCTGAATTGTTTGTGTAGTGATATCTACCCTTCGTGCCTCAGGCTAGAGAAGTTTGAACAGCATCATGTCGAGCACTACAAGTAACTAAATATCAATCTAATATTATCTTACACTGCCACTAGTGACTAGCTGGCTAATTTCAGTTTCTCCCCAACGTGACGCCCTAATGAATCGACTAATTGGGGTCCAGTCGGGTCCATTGCAAATAGCCTTGGATAGACTCTAGGATGAAATTCAATGTTCTAATTAGAAGGTGTAGTGTGACGCGACTTGTTAACCATTCAAAGAGGGTATAAAGTGGACAAATTTTGGACAACTTTATAGTTTTATATACATAAAGCTATTATTTGTCAATTAAGTAAATGTAACATAGGATCTTCAAATTTACTCATTTCATTCCAATTCAACATGGCGGAGACTTAAAGATGATGGACCGACATCACCATGATATGGGTGTCGACTGAAAGAACTTTCAAAGATTGGGACGCCAATGCATTTGCAAGGCATATCCTTAACAAGGATTTTAGAGGGAAGCCGAGCTTTAACTGAACCTTGAAACCCAGAAGCAGGTTTAAAGACGTTTTTACTACATGTTATGTCTCACCAACACCGTTGAATCTCGCTAACTAATATAAATAATATAAATTAGATAACTTAAAATGATACTTTAACACCACTATACCAAACTTCTTACATAATATATTAAAGGTGGCACAAAAACTTATCACAAGCATTCTTAGTAAGAAACCTGTCAGATACAGTTAAGTGTTTTTATTGTTACTAGGTTTACTGAAAAGGTTATTTGATCTACACTTTTTCTGCCTCGATATTCCAGGACTGATTTCTCATTTGAGAAGTTAATAAAATTTATATTGTCCTTTTTATAAGCTTTTATTAAACCATGATATGGGTCAAATAAAAGCGTGTACTGGAAACAATAAAAAATTAAAATTACTTCAACCTAAATCCAATATGGCGGACTAGCATTCTGGTATCTGATTAAGCTGAAACCATGCATACGGATGTAGGGACTAGAACTGTCTAATGGTAAGTGAAAGAACAGTCGAATTTAGGCCTAGGTATTTTTGGCAATTTCTGAATTGTTTAATCTTTCAATAATACTATGAAATATTTAATTTTTGTACATTGTTAAAAGGAGCAAAAATGAGTTGCCAGTATAATCAATATAAAAATAAATTAAAAAATAATAATTTATGAAAGGATTATAAAAATATTTACTTAAATTTAATAAAAGCCGGGAAAAAAATATTAGAAACGTGTTCCGCAACTTGAAGGGCGATAAGAGCAATTGCAAACGATAAATAAAAACCCCAAGCTTACGAATAATGTTATTACAGACTCCCTACGATTAATATTGTGGGTTCCTCCAATTTTCCCCATACATTATCCACTGTTATAAAATAAACATTTCGAAATCCAATATATTTATATTCATTAGCAAATGTGTGATCTCTATAATTTTGAAATTGTAGAAAATAATAATTAAAAAGACCTGTAAATATTTGAGATTCAGTTGAGAACCTTTATTGCATGTCAAATAATAACTTTATGGAAGTCGAATCTTCATAAATGATCCTAGGAAGTAGTGTCTGAGGCTCACACACAAATTAAAAAAAAATATTTCTTAGGTTTTCACGATTGTTATACATTAACAAAAAACATTTATGAAACGATTTTTATCGTGTTTTATGTTCTTTCATTTGATTTGCTTACGTTTCAAATACTTTGCAGTATCCGTTTTATACATTATTTAAAAAAAATATTTGCTGTTTTTAAATGTTTCGAAAATAATTCAAACCCTTAATTAGGCTATATGTTAACTTTGCTTGCAGTAAATAAAGAAATATAGTGAAGAAGACAATTTGGTTTCTGGATATTGTGTTAAAGTACTTTCTAAAAATCATCTCCCATGTTCTTGTGGTCATTCAGTGACTAAAGCCGGTGTTGTTTTGTGTTTTTGAAATCTTATACAAACTTGAGACACTACCAGGTAGCGACTATATTTATAAACTCAAACGATATCACAAATACACTCACATTTTCATTGTAAAGCATTCGTTAAATGTCTTCGTAGTTGTAAAATATAACCTATCAGTCGATCAACTTTTAAATAGTTACCGATATTGATAGTAATCATAAACTATGAAAGTAATATAAATCACAAGAGTCAGTATTAATTAAAATAAATAGATTTTAATCCAATTTGAACCGAGGAAGAGCAATAAATCCTCAAGGAACCTGTACCTGTCCGTGACAATCTATTTTATGTGCTTTATCTTATACTCTGGTCAGAGTCTCTAGAGACGACCCTCTGGAGTGAAACGTATTCTTTTACAAATATTTGCTCTACAATAAGGCACTTAAATCCATTTGTTCAGTTCAAAATAATATTGCGGTTTTTCTTTTGTATTTTGATTTAGTGACTTATTTTTACTATAATATAAATAACTGAAGATAAATCCTAGCTAATAATTACTACCATTTTTTTTAAGATCAGTGTTTTATGTCATCATCTTTTAATAATTTATTTCTTTTTCGTATTAAATTACCATAACATGTATTTTAAACAGAAAGTCCAGGACGACTCACATACCGGGTTAATTAAATAATTATGTCACTCAATGAAATCGCTTGTTAGATTGCCTAAAGTCTATCTGGACTAAGTTTTCACTTTGTACCCCATACTACAAAATTAGGGGCCTATTCAGAGTTGCCAACACATTATAGGTCGTTATTAATTTATGTCAACAAACCAAAATTAATTTAATGATCAAATATCTTTTAAAATTCATGTCCACAAAAACCAACAATATTTCATTGGCAATTAAAATGGTCTGATTGTTATTATTTCATACAATCAATACAATAAATATCGTATATGAAAGCAATGTAAACAATTTAGATATTTTTTGTGGATTCGGCGCAAATCGCAATATATTAGGAGATTGTAGATGGAAGCATAAATGTGACGTATCGTATCAGAGCGTAATTGGAACAGGGTGTAATGTGTGCAGAGCTTATCTGGATATGGGACTGGCAAAAATGTGTTATGGAATTGCTGAAAAAATTTTTGAATTTACTTCTAAATTTATGATTTACGATTGTGATTTATATAGCGTTGCATATGTATACAGATCATATCATTTCAGAATTATTAATTTTCCTATTACTATTTATTACATTAAATTCTTTTTGAAGTTAGTTTAGAATTGCGAAGGATTTAAGATCAAATTTTCTACACTTGATATTATATTTTACAGAATAACCTTCCTTGTATTTTGACAACAAAACTGAGAATATTGCAAATTTGCCAATTTATCTGAGAGTGTTCTGATATAATAAGCTGTCATATGAATACAGTGAACCGTTCCTGTAATACGACTATCGCGCCTGACCGTGTGAGTCAAAGTCACGGTCGATCCACCGTCGCTCACTTGTCAGTATGTACAAGCATCTATAAACCTTAATTTGTCAAGGTGTTGTCAATATTCAAAACTGTTATATTGATTTACAATTACAACTATAATATTTTTTTGGATTGATCATTTACTAAGTAATAAATATTTATTTGTATTTTAACACTTACTATAAACAGTATCATATTATGAATTTAAATAAGAGAATATTTAAAAACTGCTGTTTTAAATAATGGCCGAGAGTTACTAAAAGGTGCGCTTCCACTAGAGTGAATTTAGCAATTAGGTCTGCCTAAAATAGATATCCCTGTTATCTACACTTTATCGTTTTTACATTCGGGTTCGATCCTAGGCTGACAAGGGGTAAGTGTTTATGTAGGATGTGAACCCGTCTGTGAGTTCATCGTGGTGGATCTACTTATTTTGCATACATGTTTGTGAGACAATCTATCACTTTGCAATAAAATTGAACAATTCAATCTGGATTGAAGGACATAATAAACTTTGTTGTTGTAAAAGTTAGGTTACAAAGAGCAAATACCACTCTCAGGAGCTGAATTTTATATTTCCTATTAGTAAGAAAATTTCAATTGAAAGCCGAATTCGTACGAAGCTTCAGTATAGGTCTCAAGTGCCCATAATTTAAAAAAAATGATTAAAGCGAACACAGAAGCTTAATCCATAAATTTACTTTGCCAAGCCATGACAGTAGAGAGATTGATAGTAGACATCTAATCATTATTTGGATTGTTGAAGTAACAATAGTTTTAAGTATAATACCTGACTCACTCTTACAATATATCAGAACGCATATGACGTATTCAGATGAACTTATCCGATATTTTGTGGATACGTGTCTAAATTTCAACACGATATTGCTTTTCGAGTAACGTATGGGCGTGTAAATAAAAATGCGTGAGTGACATACGTGTACAGGAAATGATAGGAATTCGTTTTGTGTTTTGAATACGTCGGTACCTATATTTTTTACAAGTAAAGTAGTATATGAAATTAAGAACTGAACTATAACAGTTTTAAATGAAAAGAACATTCCTGACTACCGATTTATATGAAACTAAAACTAAGCTTAATTGTAAATTATTTGAATATAACATTAAATTTAAAACCATCCGGTTGTTTCTTGAATATCAAATTATATTTAAATCTTTCTAAATTACAGAATCAGATAGACAGAGCTAAAAAATCCTCGCTATAACATTGTATACTTCATTTTAGAAATATGAACTCAAAAATAAACTTTTTATTCTAATTGGTAATTTTTTTAATCTATTTTCACCACTATGTAACAAAAGCTCAAAAGGCTCTATTGAGAAAATCATCAATGAACTGTTGCTTTTTTTTTTCAAAATAATCATTTTACAAATTATTAAGTCGAGGCTAAAATATCAATCGAAGTGGCAATAAAAATATACTCGATCAATATTATAAGTACTTTTTCTTCAAATAATTGGCAATTTCGTATCAAAATATTGTACGTTTCTGTTATTTTGAGGGTAGGCCTAAGTGACCATCTGTCAGTGAAGCAATCAATCGGAAAGGAGTGCTTTTGCGTTAAGTGCTCTAAATGTACTTGTATTATTAGCCCTCAGTCATGCCCTATTTCATATAAAATAATGGCAAAAATATTATCGATATAAAAGAAAAAGATAAACGATTGTAAAGACATTTAAATGATAAACAAATATTACTGTAAGTTATAATAGCAATGTAGTTTTACGTTACTCTTAAAGATTTTTCTATCTTGGTCTTATATTATTATAATTGATATAGAAAATTTAGGATTAACAAACTGATTTGGTAAAAACTACAAGTATTTTACATTTTACAAACCGTTTAGAGTACCAAAAAATAAAAATCTGTTTATTTTAGGACATTTGCACGGGATGAACTGAAATGAAAATTAGTTCATTCCGTAAAAAAGTTGTTAAAGTTGTTTTATAAATATTTTTCAATATATTTTTTGAAACAAGTCTACTTGTAACAATAAAATGGGTTTTATGGAGCTTTCACTGCTCTAGAGTTTATGCTTCCGGCCATTAAGTTACGTTTTTTCCTACTGCACTTGGTCATTTCATAAAGAAAAATATGGTGGTTGTTTAAGGTATAAATATAAAAAATAAGGACTTTGTTACTTGAAATCAGAGAAAATTTGATAAATAGTACTTATTTAGAGCCTGGTTTGTTTGACTCTAGGGGCGCAAGTTTACGGAAGTCTTTCATAGAATTGGCAACATTTAATTCTAAGAATACCTACTACTTACAATGCTTTAAGCTATGCTTACTTACGATATAGAGATTATATGTTATCAAGACATTGGGGTATTTGTTAAATAACGTATAAGCCCAAATGCTGTGAACGATGTTACTTACACCTATCGATAGGCAATTTAGGTAAAAATACTTGTTTTTTTTTTTAATTTGGACATTTTAGCGACTTGGTTTGTTTCTTTGATCGCGCTAATTTCAGAAGCTACTGGTTCTAATTGAACAATTCTTTTAGAGTTGAATAGCCCATATATCGTGGAAGATTATAGGCTTTATAACATCACGCAACGACCCATAAGAGCGGAGTATCAATGAATTATGTTGCAAAAACGGGCAAGATTCGAGAGCTTCGATAAAACCGAATTCAGCTCCTTTAGAATAATATTATAGGCGTGTACGTCCCACTCTCCCTCTCTCTCTTATGTGATACAAAGAAAGTCAGGCAGATCGGTTAGTTTATTATAAAACAAGAGCAGTTTTCAGTAGCACCAATACGTAACACATCGTCATTCTATTAGCATATGTCATAAATGACACCCAGATATGCGTCGACAAGCCGACTGAAACTGATTTATAGTCCAAATGCGTACTTCCACGGAATTCTGTGGGGCCGATTAAAAATATGTAGTCGTACACTGTATTAAACAGAACCGAACACCGAATGTAAAGGAAGCAAGGATTTTTATGTCAAATTTTTATTCGATTTCCTATTGAGTTGCTACTGTTGTGCTATATCGATAATTTTAGCATTTAAAACAAATAATCGGTTGTATTAGCAGACTTTATATTCTTATATGTTTTTAACCAACTTCAAAAAACGGAAGTTATCCCTTCTAGTATATAAATCTCTATAACTAGTATATCTCATTTTAGTTTAATTTGAACCTTGGACTTTGTAGACATAGTGATCGAGATGTTGGTAGAAGTTTGTTGATTTTTTCTTAAAAAATGTTTTTTTTTCCGTATTTCTAGTACTAGTAGAGCATATTGAGCATTTTCTTTATAATTATTTTATTCGATTTTTCAAGCTTTCTGAGTAATTTTTCTTTTTTCCTTAACCCTTTAAAGATCATATGGACATATTCATTCCCATTAAATTATTTTTATTAATCCTCTCAAGTCATAACGTAAAATTTACATCCTTTAATTATTTACTAAATAAATAAGTACAGTCAACATTTTGGTTAAGTAATTTTGTAAATTTTTATCATGATTCAGAAAAACAATAGGGGTAGGTTAAATTTTCTTCGGTATATAAGGTTGCATAACACTAGATACGATATTGTACGTTATGAGTATCCCAACCTCATCCCGACATTACCGAAACCGTTATGTAGATTAAGTGCTCTACGACATCGACATAAAACCTACCGCTTACTATTATTAATGTTACGGAATAGGTTTTTCCGAATAAATTGAAGTTTTACCAATTTGAACATAACCCATATATTTTATGTTCTTATTCCTTAGAATATAAAAATTAGTGTTAACAACACCGTTTGTAAATTAGTATTCGCTGGTAGTTCATATCGTGCAGTACATATTAAAGTATTGTGACTAATAGTGTAGTGTTGTTTGGTGGCGTGGTGGCCTCCTCGAGTCTCCTGGTCTGTCGAGGAGCACGTGAATTATGTACTATTATTTTAATATTTGGTAGAGAGGTCGAGCGGTTGAGGTGAGAGTTTGTGCATAGTAGAAGACGTTTTTAAACCTGCTCATGGGCCTCAGTTCCAGGCACTGCTTGGCTTCTATCTAGATTACATGTAATATTATCGTTTGAATGTTACTTCCCAGTATAGCTCCAATACTTTTAATATTAGTATGTGCTTTACAATAATATGCAATTAGACAGAAAACCTTTCCACTATTCGTAAACTTATGCCTCTTATACTTGACTTTGTTACCAGACATTTAACTAAACTAGTATCATAAGGGCTATATCCTTACATGTACAGTTAACTATAATAGTCAATATTTAATCAATAAAACTACTAGTTAGACTGCTTAACTAGGGGGCGGGATTAATAAATTGTTGAACCAGTTGGAGGTATATCATCCAATCCTACTAATATTATAAACGCGAAAAAGAAAGTAAGGATGTTTGTAAGAATATTTGGATATATGTTTGTTACTCTTTCACGCAAAAACTACTGAATGTATTGTGATGAAACTTTACAATAATATTGCTTACACATCAGTATTCTGATGTGTAAGCTATAATTTATAATGACATATTATGCATTTTTCAAAGTATAGCGAGTGAAACCGCAAGGCGCAGCTAGTTATATATACTTAGATCTTTAAGTTTTACATCTGTTTTTCTGATGTATTTTGTTATTTTTTTTTGATAAATATTCTTATTGCCTTTTACTGGAAAGTAAAAAATCAGTGCGAAATTTCGTCTTAGTATTTAAATCATTATATTTTCCCGCGAAAATATTAGAAAACATTCCAAAGATTATAATATTAATTCATAAAATCCTATTCAGTCGCATCTCAAAGCCGATAACGTAGATAAAACGTGAGTTACGTAAAACCGCTGTAATGTTTGCTAAAGACGTTTTTATTTATTCACGACCTTATCAGCTATTTAGGTAATTTGCTTTTGGTTTAAGATCCCGGTGAGATAAAATACGTTTAGAGAATTTTGCTTTTTAAACATTCATCTCGTTAAGTTTACGTTCACGTTCGTTTCTATTGTTACTGCCTTTGAAAATCAGAATAAATTTTGCTTGTGTTTTTATAAAGGAAAATGCTGGAAGTAAAACTGTACCGTCTGATATATTTTTTTTTCTATAAAATACTAAAAAAACCAGCCAAGTGCTAGTCCTACTCGCGTACGAATGGTTCTGAAAACCAATATTTGGCAAATAATCACGTTTGTTGTATGTTGTACTTAAATATTTATTTTATTTTATTTTATTATTTGTTGTTATAGGGGCAACAGAAATACATTATTTGTGTAAATTACCACTGTCTAGCTATCACGGTTCATGAGATACATCCTGATGACAGACAGTTAGATGGACGGACAGCGGAGTCTTAGTAATTGGGTCCCGTTTTTATCCTTTGGGTAGGGAACCTTAAAAATTACGAAATATAAAACACGAAATACAAAAGTTTCATCCCCTTACAAAGCTGTTCTTTCAAATCTGTATTTGTTGGTTTGACGGTTTGCTGGTTCTTCTTTTACCCTTGATAAATGATTTTAAATAAAACAGAGTGTAATTCTTCTGGATTTTCTCAGCCTGGAGAAACATCATGGTGCCTGCGTAATAGTAATAAAATATGTTTATCAAATATCAAGCACCTTTTATATTGTGATTTGTTTTGTGTTAACTTAAACTCATATAGAGTGGAAATTGGATGCATGCGAAGCCCGGGTTAGTCCTAAGTTTTCAAATAAATATGATTTTGAAAATGAAGTAGGACAATCACCGAAATATAACAAAAAATATATTACGGTAATACGTACTTATGTACCAAGTAAACACCTCTTAGGAGTCCCATGTTTTTTGTTAAGTTCCTTAAGAGCTTTAAGCCGTATCACGTACAGAATAATTTAAATCTTTGATTGATGTATTTATTCCGTGTCCAATTCACACCTTTCAGATCATAAATACATTGATATCAGAAAAACAAGCATATACTTTCACCGAAAATAAGTTTTGACAGCAATAATATACGTCTGTTAATAACTATACAACCCGTGCGACTTTGTCTGCGTGATGCCCCGCTTCTATTGGTCGTAGTGTAATACTATAAAGCTTATAGCCTTTCTCGACAAATGGGCTATCTAACATTAAAAGAATCTTTCAGTACCGACCAGTAATTCCTAAGATTAGTGCGTTTAACCAAACAGCTTTATAATATTAGTATAGATTATCATTCATGTTATTTTACATACAATAACAAAAAATCGTGATGTAAAATGAAGTAACCCTATCTACAATGCTTTTCAATTAATATTAATGCTTCCTGTGCATGTGCATTATCTACACATACAGCGGTCGTGGGGTTAATAGAAACATATAGGAATGAATTGAAATGAATATTCTCTATAATGAATAGATTAAAACATAACAAACTTGTAAAAAGCATATTCGTACGCGAGCTCGATTCGTAGTTGCTTTTTTCCATTTTTTTACTTTAATTTTAATTTATCTTCAAATATACTTTTTTTTACGGAAATTACTTTTTTAACTGCTTATCTTTAGTAGCAGACATAATTACTATCTACGATAGTTTAATTGAGGAGCTGGGTAATCATGAAAGGTATTCATGTACATACCTATATCCAAAACAAGAATAATAAATATTAGTCGTAAATGTAAAGTTAAACAAATCGATTATACTACTCTTCAACATAATAACCATGTAAAAATATCAACAAAAAGACAGCACTCTCTCTCTAACCGATCAATTGTTTAAATAAATAAGACCGTTCAAATAATACTTGGTTTTTATGATATGAAAATTCATTTATTTTGAAGTTCGTGAGTTGTAATTAACATAACTTTTGGTAGGGGTGAATTTTATTTTTTGTTCATTCGTGACATGGTGTTATGGAGTGGCTAATTGATTACTCCATTCTGCTTTATCAAATTAATTTCATGTATAATCTGACACGGAATAAAAACTATTGCTAGCAACACTTTTGTTATTTTTTAGATAGCTCTCTCCACTTGCTTGAAAATAATATATAACCACTGTTCCAATCGATCTGTTTTAGTCATCCAAGTGATCCCATACAGTTAACATTGTCTTCTTCTTTAGGTGTCTCTTCGACTTGCGGAGGTTGGTAGTCAGTTTTCGTATTTTCTCTATTCTTCATGAAGCTAAAAAATTTTGAGGCAGTCGCGTATCCTGTCCACTCTGGGATGTTTTCAGTCATTACTTTCTCTTTAAACCAGCACCCCTTTTTCCGGCTACTTTGCCCATCATAATATGTTGCAGGAGATTGTATCTGTTATTATACAGAATATCTCCTAAATATGCAACTTTTGTCGCTCTGCTTAAGCTCAAGTTGATTTCCATCCCGCATGACTTTGTCTAATGTAGTAAAAATGTTTTTATTTAGTGTTGTGTTTAAGGTTACACTTCTTTAGGTCCATATAAGTTTGAATTGATACATGCGTTACTTTGCGGAGATTCATGGTTAACAAGAAATCAAAACGATTACATTGCTATAATCCGCGGACAACACGTGAATTTTTATAGTGTGAATTGGGCCCCAAGTGCCAACACTCTACAACTGGTACACCGACATTTGTAGAGTCTACATCTCCTGAGGATGCTCCGGTGTCGGAGCGAAACATACGTAGAGTATTGTGTTGTGAATTTGTGCGGTGTTCTTTGGTCCAGGCTACCAGCTTTTACAGTTGGCACCTTGGGCCCAAGCCATACTATACAAATTTATGTGTTGTCCGCGGATTATAGGAATATTATCGTTTTGATTTCTTGTTAACCATATAAGTTTATTATCTATTGTAGTTAAATGACATTATAGAGAAAGTTGTTAAAGAAAAAGGGCCTAGCGCTTGAGTCCCAAGTCCCAGTTTCTCGGCTTTCAGTCTAAAGTGCATGTACAACTGCATTTAGTCTGAATATTGAACTGTTTGTAGACAAACCTATAACACTAATGAAGAAAAAGACTATGTCAATGTAGATATTGCACTTCCTCATTACTATCCGATCCATTACCATAATCAATTAAGTCCATTACTTTATGTAATGGACAAAACAACGTATGACTGCAATATGTTGAGTGCATCACACACACACCCATATTTGTATATATATAAGGTTGAATATCTAGGAGCTGTCATCAAGCTCATCCGTCATACGACAGCAAACAACTATTTAGGAAATTTTCGTAATTAATTACTGGGGATATAGTTATTGCGGCCATTTTATTTTTTATTCAAAATTGGACAAAACAAACGATTCTTCTAGAAAAGGGGCCATAATACACAAGTTTTTGTTACCACTAATTTTGCAAAAAAGCTTCAATACGGGATATATGGTCACGTAAAGCATAGCGAATTGTGATTTGGTACCAAGCTACATTACATGATACGTAAATAGTCGAGAAGTAAATAGCAATGAGCACAATATATTATATTCCGTTGTAAAATAATATTCCAAGCAAGCAACATGAGAAGAAAAGTAAATATTACATCTACATTCACCCAGCTAGAAACAATCTTTGTTATTGCTACTTAAAGAAACCTTTCATAATTTAATTGGTGACACTTCTAAGAAATTAATGATAATGAGCTGCAATTAGAAACTCGACTGTTTAAACGAACAATGACATCTTGGAACCAACACCTTTCATTGCTCGTTCTCAACACACGCTGTGTAATCAAACCCTTTTATTGTCGTCAATGGATACGTAAAGTTCAGAAGTAAACAATTCTAGAGTTCATGGTCATGGTTTATGTTGGCGGCGTTGACTAACGGTCCTATTAACTCATGAAGTCATGAGAATGTATTCTTGGAATTTTCTGCGATAGTGATACTTTTTGTTATATCTTATTATTACTCAAGTTATACTGTACACACAGAACGATTACGGTATAACGGTTTGTTCACTGAATTATTACTCTAGATGTAATAATAATAATGATGATATCAATCTTATCAGTGTATTTATCAGGCTTCTACTAACCTTACACCATAGTTTTATTACAACCTGTTTTGACTTCCTTTCTTCTATATACATATATAGAAAATACTTCAAGGGGGTGTGCTACTGAACCGATAAATAATCAAATATTATGATCTCTTACAATTACGACTGGAACCTTATCCTTGCCTTGGACTTTTAACAAATTTCCAACACTCGGCTCCACTGTGCTTAGTTTCACTGTTTGAACCTAAGGTTAAGTTACCCTAAGCCTAGCCCACGCGCCGACATATTCTACTTAAAATTTAAATAAAATGGCTAAAGTTATTCTACTGCTAACCCATAGAGACAGAGCCTATAAGTTGAGGAGCTAGTTGGTATTTTTTAAATATTAGTATTTAAAATAACAGTGTTGGTAACACTTGTTTATTTATATAGCCAGTGACTTAACGTTTTTAGTAAGAAGGTAACATTTTTTATAATATATACTAAATATAAAGATACACAAAAAGCTTTGTATACTTTAAACTAAAAATATCAACCAAATTTTCAACGCTCTGTCACGCATATTTAAATTTTCCGTTTTCCCAGTTATTTATCATGTTAGTGCAACCAACAAAATATCTAAAACAATGCTGTTTCAGACATGTTGGAATAGAGTTTTTGGAGTAAAGTTTAATATGTTTATCCTGAAATTGCTTTAAAAATTTGTTTTCATTTATTTACTCGATAAATTTTATTTCACTTTATATTGTAAAGCTTATCCCTGAACAAAAAATAAAATCATATGCTTCTATGTAAAAGTCTATTATATAATTAATAAATATTTACTATTTTTGTTGTAAAAGAAGCACAACACACAAACACAAACCCACCACTACCTACAACACCATTTTTTTTAATTCCAAGAGGTTGATAAATAGCTAAAGAACGTAGCTAAGTTTATAGATGACATTACAACTTGTGTTGGTTTGAAACTGCCGAATTCGTAAAAATAGATTTTATTATAAAGCAACTGTTGGCAACACTGATAATTACAAATATGTTTTTGTTTTTGTTAAACCTAAAAAAAAGTACTCACGGTAAAATGAATCCGTGCCAAGGCGGGGCGAGTCGACTAGTAGTTATATAATACAATTTATCTAGCTACAAAACAAACGTATTTAATTTCCAATATCTAGGTGTTATTGCGTCTCTATTAAATTCCATACGAACTCTTATTTCTTACGACGAAATTGAAAACGCCTTACGAATTTGATGAAAAGAAATGTTGGCACAATATAAAGATTCAGTTTATTGGCTGTATAGATCGAGTCCGAGATGGGCAGGTACTGACTCCTAGAAACGAAAACTCGTAAATTCCTTTACGACAAATAAAATACACCCTTTCGATGTCGGTTCGCGTCCACGGCACAAGTAAATCATTCAATCTTGCAGAATTTCAGAAGACAATCTTTTTGGTGCAACAGTTTGTTGTATTTTTAGCTACACAACCTTTTTTCTTATTTTATACCATGTAACAAGGTATTTATTAACAAATTATGGAGGTAAGTGTTACACAAGGTTGACCCTTTTCGCCATCATGGTTTTGGTTTACACAAAGTTATCATATTCTATGTAGTAACTAAGGTAAAAAAATTTGATCGTCTTGAAAATATCTACATTTTGACAGAAAAGGAATAAACGAGGAGATAACTAAAATGTCTACACTCCAAATATTCTACTATAAATTATTCCATACACTTTTTATGACAGAAAAGAGTTAAGAAGGCAAACGTCAAGATATTTACCAAATATTGCAATTTTAAAATGGTTTTACAAACATTTTATAATAAAAGTGATGTAATAACCCAGTCTAATCTTTCAATAGAACGGCTATTATTGTAAATATGCGACACGATCTAATATGGTCTGATTCTGAAACAAGGTCGCCTTTCACCTGTAGGTTTTTTCGTGAAAATTGTTGACTTTTATTCTCGTCTTGAGAGACATAACGCAACTATTGGCTTAGAAACGAAGCTAGTGGAATATAAATTCAAAATTGGATCAAAAGGTTTTACACTTGATTAAATGAATAAGGGATAGGAACGTCAAAAGAAAGCCAATACGAGATCTTTTTCTATTTGATCAATAAGTGACAAAGCATTGATGGCCAAGTGGTTGAGACTTCAATGTCTTACTCGGGAGGTCCGAGTTCGATCCCCCACACAGGCATACCCCTCTGACTATTCTCAGTTATGTGTGTTGAAGGAAAACATCGTTGCCTGCACTCCTAAGAGTTCTCGATGTTCTCAAAGGTGTGTGAAGTCTGCCAAACCGCACTGGGCCAGCGTGGTGGACTATGGCTCTCCTCATGTCGTGATGATGATGATGACTAAGTGACATTTTTTGAACTAAGTTTTGCTTTTTTAACTTACTATATATTTAAGCAGTTTCTGTGCGGTATTCATTTATATTTGTCTGTTAAAAGAACTTGTTTACTTTTTTCCATATTTGTAGAAATCTGCCACCGCATAAAAACATCACACACACATCCAAATACATGAAATAAGCAAAATTTAAGTTTCTAAGTTGTTCAGAAGTGGAGCAGATTTTTAACTTGTAAGTCGCGACTGAATAATTTAGACTAGACTTAACTTAGAGTTTTTATTGGTAGTAATGTCAAAAGTAGCTTGAAATACCTGTAAATATTTTGTAGATACTTCATTTTAAACGTTGATACAAACATTCATTGTATGTGTTATACTACAGTTGTAGTTTTAGATATTTTACTCTATAATTTATTCTACTAAAAATACTTAAAGGTATACATAGCACGAGGACAAATTCTGAATTATAGATATGGAGACAAAAAGTTTGATTTACGAATACCTTTCAAGATTTATGTTCACTCCATTTCACGAATTGAATATATAATGTCCGTTTAGGGTCCTACGTAAAATCTTATACTAAAAACTGATATCTTAGTAACTCATATTTTTTGTATAATGTGTTCTAATATTTCTTAAGCTTTTTAAAAGTACATACAATATCTAATCTAATACTTCATCATATCTAAATGCTATGACAGGAGCCTAAATAAAGGGTCACAAGTTCCAATTGCTCAACACTCACCTTCTACTACTACTACTCTACTACTACTACGTTTATTGTTTAACGGGCTAGTGCCCACGACCGCCAGAGACAAACTAGCGGTCGACCCTCCTCGTGTATACTTGTCAATTCGTCATGATCATGACACCTGTCAATTTCAACTTTATTTTTTAAATCTTTTGTAGAAATATGTAAATGCTTTGAATTTTTTTTTATTTTTGATAGTGTCAATATAAAACCATAACCATCTATTTTTACTGATTTGACTTTACACTATAATAATCTCAAATTATCCATAAAAATGTTAATATGTACCTACTAAATTATGCTGTATTGAGCTTAACAAGAATCACAATAAAAGCGATGATGACACATTCTTTAATGTATTTTTTTAATTATTTTAGGTACTTGTAAAGGTTTTTGTTTACGTTATTGTTATTAAATTTTCCTTAACAAAATTTCAGCAGTCCCTTTTAAATTTCCCAAGCAGTGATTCTGCGAATTTTTATCTAAGAGCTTTGATGTACGATATTTTAATATGTCTTTCTTCTGGCATTTCGTGACCTTTTGTTATCTATATGTAGATGAAGGTCAGACAGAAGGCCTGCGTTAAGTGTCATCGTTGTCGGTTTACAAAGCTTTTGAGGCTCCTTATCCTCCCTTCTTTTATTCGTTTTTCATTTAACTCGAGAGCTAATAAGAGTTTCCTTGATATCATTCCCTTACAAATATGAAATGGTTCTATTCTAGGAGCTCATCAAAGTGTAGCAAATGTGATGTTTGAGAGTAATGGAATTGAAAGTTGAATGTTGAACATTCAAAATATTTTTCATACAGAATTTTTGTCGTTGCGAAGTTAGGCAACACTACAAATGTATATACAATAAGTAAAATATTCTTTTAAAAAATGCTTTCATTGCTCGACTATTTATTAAACCCCGACGAGGTGTTATAAGTTTAACGAATGTGTGCCTGTATGTTTGCCTGTCTGTGGCATCGAAGCGCCCAAGATAAAGGACTAATTCTTATAAAGTTTTAGTTGTTTGAAAGGCAAGTAAATCGAGATGGTTCTTAGCTATAATTTGTGAAGATCGGGTCGGTTAAGAGCTGCGTGACAATATTAATATATTGACAATTATAACAATCTTATAACCATGGTAACACATTGACATTGCTTGCACTGAGTAGAGATTAACGGTATTTCTTGTTACCTTTCTTTTGATATCAAATATCATATAGAATGTAGTATTAAATTAATAATTAGGTTAATATCGATTCTTTTAAATCGATTTCGTTTGGGTGACAATACCAAGTATTGACTGTATTAAATTAGATTTTTAGTTGGGGGTGATTTAATTTTTTTATTTAAAAAACATTATAAACCAATCCCGATAGATTTGAGGCAGTCTAGTACAATCTATCATATTGCAACCTACAGTGAGTGACCAGTTTCAGCCCCCACTCAGAGTCAAATCACAGTCAGTCAGTCAGTTAAACTGTCAATTGGTAACTTACAAATAGTATTACCACACTCTTATAACCTATCCATTACATATTCATAAACAAGTTTTTGAAAACGATCTACAACTATCTAATAACCATATATGGATGTAAATACTATAAAAATATTTGCTTAACATATTACAAATTCAACAATTTAATACCTCAAGTCTAATTTATAATAATACTACAAGATCCTGTAGGTTTAAGAAAACATTATCTAGACAGGTGACGATGCGTGGGATCCTAACAAGTTTTATAACCTCTCATATTTCATCTCATAGTTGCTTGAAAATAAAGCTCATTTTGAAACTTATTCCGAATAGTTTTTGTCGGCCGAAAGTGTCAAATCGATAGGCAAGGATAAATATTTGACCCTTAAACCTTTTCTCTGATTACATCGTTGCTACTAGAATTGAGGTGAAATTCGTTTCAGAGGATTCTGATAGGATTTTAAGTTTATAAATTTTTGTGACATCTTTTAGAGACCTTTTTTTAAGTTTAATCGTGAGTCACGATCTCTGAAACTTTAAACAGTTTAAATGATAATTAATGAAATTTTTAAAAATATGTGCAAGAGTCCTACTCATTATCGTAGAATAGGTAATTGGTATAAAAATACATTTTAGATAAGAAACCGATTAGTTCATTGAAACCAGTTACAGATTAATGGGGTCCCTTTATAACAGGGTAGGAGGTGGGGTATTAAAATATAGATATATAGAAATTACCCTACCTAATCAAAGTTTTTATTAGGATAAGATGACGGTACGAGGAAATATATATATTTTACCTAAACCTTAGGAAGAAATTCAGAGGGTGGGTATGAGAATTAGATCAGAAATCAACATAAATATTATTGAAAGATGTTTAAAATTGTTTAAAACTAAATAAACTAGAAGATGAAAAGGTTTATACTTAATATTAATTTCCTAACTACTTTTTGTAATATTAATGTATCTTCTTTTAAAGAGAATACAATATTTGTTTCATGTATCGTGTCGCTTAATCCATATTATCATTCAACCGCACCATATATAGTATTCCAGTATCGTTTGACATTGTTTTATTTAAACAAAGTATTCTACAGAAGACTTATTACACGCACCCCTTATCTATGCTCATCCATTAAACCACAACTGTAGCTATAAAACGGCTGCATCACAAAGTTGTTGGAATAAATACACAAATATATTATAGATTATGACGCTTAAGTTTATGGACTTGGCTACCAAATTAACCAAATTCTTCTAAATAAAATCATACGATTTCAGTCCAGTAAACCCACCGTCTTATTATCTACATCATTCCGGTGAAGTGTAGACACTACACTGAAAATTACTTCAAGAAGAAATTAGTTGAGAAAATTTTCTAAAAGCACTGTTATATCACTAGATTGTTTTTCGACACGATTCAGTTGTTCTGATCGCATGCTGGATTGTAAAGTAGACAATGCCGTTGCTGAATTGGAATACTACTGGAATTATATAAAAATATTTATCTATCTGAAATTTATTGTAAAAAATTCTAACGAATTGTCGGGTATGTAGAGTCTAAAAGGAATCTGACTTTATACAAGTGAATTAGCTTGACAAAAGTAGGTATAAGTGTTTTTATTTCTACACTTTTAAGGGCTTTTATTCTTAAGAATATCCCAACCCTATTATACCTTAACCTTATATCTACCTATTCTAAACTCTTAATTACAAATTGATACACTATTTTGGCGTGCCCAGAACCTGGAGAAGACAAAATGGTGTATAACATTCCTATTTCTAAATTTTCTCTTACTTTCATTACGGAAACATTCCATCAGCAAATTTTACATCTCGTAACTACCCTACATGTTGGACAGTTTGGAGACGTGGACATTTTCATAAGATATGCAAATTTATTTAATGGAATGTGTCCGGACCGCAATCTATTAGTGTTGTCACTAAGGTCAGATGAGTCAAGTGTTATTGTCTACGTTCAAGCGTTAGTGCGGTTTATATAGGAATCCTTTAACCATCAACATTTCTCCCAGGCACTGCTTGGGTTCTTGACTAGCTTAGTTCAATAGTCAACTTAAAACATGTATACATATTCTGTATAGGTTGTGGCATAATGTTGGATGATATCATCGCCGCATGCACGTTGCAGTTTTTGTTCATTCAGCAATGAATACAGAAATGCCGTTAGGTGACAAATATGGTGCGACGATAGCTATGACTGAATCTAATGTTATTAATGTTGGTAACGTGTCTATACTCGATTTATACTAAGAGGCACGAACGGTAAAGTATATTGCGTTAATGTTATCTAGGATACATACTGTTATGCTATTAAGTTATTATTTTTAAGTATAGATAAGCTCACCACCACGTTGGCTTCGATTTGTATCAGTCATCATTAATATGTATTTATTTTTATCAGAGATTATCTAACCTTACAAGTGAAGGTTATAAACTTTACCTCTTTGTGATATTAGTGTACCTATATTTAGATCAATTTTTATTTTCAAAATAAGCTTTCCTAACATAAAATATTATTCCATATTGTTCCCTAGATGATCCTACAGTTGGACTATGAGGTCCTACCGTAAACATAATTTATCTCCTTACTTTTCATCAACAGTATTAAAAATTTTTGCTTTTGCTATGATTTTTGATTAAAAAAGCTCCAATACAGAAGGTATGGGACTCATAAAGTAACTGTCTTGCCCCACCAATCTCTTCGCTTCCGTAAACTATTCTAAAAACTATCCATCAATCTCAAATATACTTTTTCCAAATATATCTTCTGATAAACGCGTTTGAATTTTTCCAAATTGTTTGAATAACAACATTAAGTATATTTGACTGTACCTTATAATGTTATGAAGCTTGCCTAAAAATGAAACATTGTTTGAGCTTCTGACTAATACGTGATCTGGTTTTAATTTATCTTAATGATCGTACTGGCGCCTATCGCGTTCGATAGCGCATTACCCTATATCCAACCTCAGTGCATATAAGGACCATTATTGTATAAGGAGATTGACCCTTGATAAAAGATTATTTGTGTAAATTATTTCTTTAAATTGCGGTTATAAATTTTTTTGTATAAAATCATCTGTTCCGATATATTTTCAGCAAAAGCAATGAGATTCATTAATATATGTCGTGATTGCTGGTAGTTCCTACAGATTTAGGAATACCGCACTTGCGTATATAACCTTCCTGTCCCAATAAATCTGAGGTAGTTTGACAAGTATTTTAAAAGCGTTTTTAAAATAGAGTGAATCTTCACACGTAAGTTTGTTAATTAATATAATTATGGATGATTATACGAATTGCTTTACAATTATAGATATTATTAATACAGCACAGTGTTCTTATAGTAGAGTTCCAAATATATTATCGATGAACTCGTTTCGATTTAAATATAGATATGAAATCCGAAGCAAACCAAATTGTAGTCAAATATATTAATGTAATAAATATCTAGTTTTTTTTACCATCTTATTATACTCCTTAACTATATCCCTCACTTTTAAAAATAAAGATACTTCTCTGCCTAATAGATCTTGTCAAACTAAAATATAGTCAAACTAGTTGTATACTAAAATTATGGATTTTTTATCTTATTCAAATCAGTTAAAATACTCATGTTCCTCTTGCATTTTAGTCATAGTTCACTCTTCGTTAAGAACATTTATTTACTTAACACCAATAGATAAGAGTATTTATTGAAAGCTTATCAGTCAGTTCATTGACCCATAGATACGTTAGGTAACAGCTTATGCAAACAAGGCGTGTTCGTTTATATTGACTAAGTCACTGATTATGCTACGGTTTCGTTTCCGTAAATTCGTGAAATTGGTTATAAATAATATTTTCATAATACCAACACCTTGTCCACTTGGGAATAAAGTTTTGTACCATGGTATAATTGTTTTCTTTGGTTCCCAACGACTAGGTTGCCTAAGTGATACTTAGGCCGCCTTTGCATACTATTTTAATTTAATTTTAAGATTTTTTTTTTCTTTAATCGTATTTTTCAGATATATAATGTAGCAATAAATAATTTATCTATCCCTGTTTACCTAGTTTATGACACTCACCTCTCGGATAAACATAAATAGAATAGTATTTGGTAATACTATTCTATCCGCTTTATCCGAGAAAAAGAGTATCCTATATTTTAATCTATGATATAAGCGGCCTGTATGCAAAATTTTATTTAAATCTGTCCAGCCGACCGAAAAAAGTTACATTTTTATTCTTGGCAAAATTAAACTTGACACATGTCATAGATGGGAACTGACAAGTGTGAACTGCAGAAGGTCAATGCCATTATGGTTTTGATGGGCGGACGGGCTAAATATAACTAAAGCTTAGTGTTAATAATTCAAGTATTATTTAAGTGAAAAAATGGACCTATATTCTATTTTTGGGTCATTATATGGCTGCAATGCCGTAAAAAGTATAAAAATAACCATAGTCACAAATATTCATCCAAATTCCCTAATATACCTCCCGGAAAGGAAGTTATGCGCACAGCTACTAGCTAGTACAATAATAAAGATCGTAATAAACCAGCAAATGACACGGTATACAAGTAAAAACGTTTAATTAACTCCAACAAAGGGGTAAACGCATAAAACAGAAGCGGGCCCGGAATTATAAATTTAGTGCGTCATAAACTTAGGGTATCTATAAACAGCAGCTCGTGAAGACTTGGATCAGTATTCTTTTATTCCCTACTTCTAAGGACTTGAGTAATTCAAGTTTAAAATAATCGTATAATTAAAGTTCCAAACTCTCATATAAATTAGATTATAAATAAGATTATAACCTCAAAATAATTTTTAAAAAGTCATTTTCACAAATAATTAAAGTCCTTAAATATTCGCTAGAAGTAGAGGTTAGGTTTTTTATTTATAATATAAATAATTTTACTCAGTTCGTAAAGATTCACTCTACTCTATTTTCCGGACATAGTCTCTACAAAAGTGGAATGCAAAAGTCAAAATTATGGTATTATTAAAACAGTATTTGTCGTTTTCATAAACGATCCATCCCTTCTAAAATATGCATCATATAGAAAGGAGATAGAACTTAATCTAATTTTTTTTCAATGTTCTTTATATAAATTGTCGGATACTGCTTACTCATAGATGATCTAAACTTAGCCTTTAGATAACATCACAATTATCTCTATTGGAGGTAAGATAATCCATTGTATAAGATCCAATTGGTAAATGCAATGTGATAAGGAAATTGATTTAATCTTCGCCCCAAGTTGCAAATCTCATCTTGGTCAGGGTATCAAGAATGTCGACTCATGACCTAGCAGGTATCAGACAAAGTTCCGTTTGATCAATTTACGAAGCTTCAGAGCGTGTCAAGGTATTTTACTGTACACTATGGTATTTGCAAATTGTCTGCATCTAATGCTTGTTGGTAACTTCCTAAAGTTATTGTCCCAGTCTTGGGAGAATCTTATGAGTTCCCAGGTTTGTTACAAACTACGAATATTTATAATGTGAAAGTTTGGTCTATAAAGTCAGAAATTAAAAAAGTAAATTTACTATTAGGTAGTTTCAGTCTGTACTATATATATCCCAGCTCTTCTATCAAACCAACTCTTTGGTACTTATAGAATTGTATTTTCATGGTATTGACATAAGTATACTTGATATTAGCTAATAGGAAGTTACAAAAACTCCTCATCTTTCATGTTTCTTAAATTAAAATTTAAAACACTTGAAACATCAATCCTTCGCTCCTTTTGTACTTTGTGCATTCTTTCTCAGAAAATGCACTATTGAAACCATAACTCACTATGTCTAACTTAAGCGGGTCTTGAAATAATGTGGAATTTTTTCTTCCTTCCTTGATTTCGCTTCCTTTATAAAAACTTGCAGATAAAGGAAAACTTAACGGTTTAAATAGAATACAGAGAGCAAAGTTCGAAAGTTTAAAAGAAAAACTATCCACCCATATAATGCAGAGTGAAACTAGAATACACAAGAAGGAATTGAAAGTTCAATGAGCAAAAACAGATTACAGAACCAACTTAAACGGTTGGGCGATAAGCGATGCCAAACGATGCGATGTGAATTTTTATGCACACTTAAAACTCTGTCTCATTTGTGTTAGAATTCTTCAAAATTTTTTGAATAATTTGAATATTTTAAATGGACGAATCATGGTTGGGCGACACGGTTTTAATTTTAAGTAAACTTTCAATTTTATACAGATTTATTATTCCGTGGTTTATTCAGAGGCTTTAGCATACAAATCGTTGTTGAAAGGGACTTACAAAAGGTGGATAATGCAAACGTTTAATAACTTATAACCAAGATTAAAATTAAAAGTTAATAGATAATATCTAAAACTGTTAGCAACAACTTTTTAGGTCTACTAGTCATCTAGTCGAGACATGTTAGGAGTCCCTTATTAATCACGTAAGTCGTTAACTTTATTATTTAGCTTAGATGTTAGGTAGCGGCCGAGCAATAGATAGTGAGTAAAAAAACCTTGTACACTCGTATATGGGTCACATGCTCCAGGTTACTCTGTGTAGCCATTAGAGGTTATTATTTCTTACATATATGTGCTTTGGTTTCCACTAAACTAACTTGTTCTCGCGACCATTAAAGCAGTTATATTTTATTCTAGAATAGGTAACACATCATTATAATTACAAACCTATTACATACACCTAGGGTTGTCATCCTTATTCTTTTATATTTTTGATTAAAAATTAATAAATTATAAATTTAATACTTCCTCTAGAATCACAGTATAAAATATACTGTTG
Source organism: Limenitis camilla (assembly GCA_905147385.1). Taxonomy (NCBI): domain Eukaryota; kingdom Metazoa; phylum Arthropoda; class Insecta; order Lepidoptera; family Nymphalidae; genus Limenitis; species Limenitis camilla. The sequence continues at coordinate 5,626,931 of LR990245.1, read as the reverse complement.
ACTCTTTCCCTTCGTATTCCATAATGAATTTGTGATGATAAAAAACTATGAGATATCTATGATATATACGAGGTATCTATTTATGTTTAAATATCATTTGTGAAACATTAAAGAAATATTGTCGTATGCTAAATACATCGCATAATATATTGAGAGAATCTACGTCTAATGAAAATGTAACTGTTCGTTGTTCAGACGCGCATCATCCGAAATCGACTGAACAGATATGAATATTTGGTACAAAGATAAATTATAACCAAGATTATAAAATTAAAAAAGAACGGTTCTTAGGGAGTAGAGTAATATTCTTCATACAAGAGTGAATGTAATTGACAAAAACATTGTTTATAGTATTTTTTATCAACAAATGTGGTAACCCTAAATATTAACACAAAAACCACACAACCATCAATATCAATACACACAGCCACAATAACAATAACAAATAAATGATATCCTGCCAGTGTATATTATAAATGACGTATGAACGAAGACAATGGGCGACACGGATAGATTGCGTTCTGTTGACAAACATTTCTTGTGCTTAACCATTTGCGTAGTCATGCTATTATAAAACTACGCTACGTCATGTTTTGTCATGGGGGATACTTAAGTAAACATCTATTGATCGCTATAATCTAATTTACTTCATTATTTACTAGCCGACCCGCGCAACTCCGTCCGCGTGATGCTCCATTCCTATGAGATTCTTCTTCCTCGATAATTGGGATTCCCAACTTTAAAAGTATTTTTCAATTATTAACAGTAGCTTCTGAGATTAATGCGTTCAACAAAACTAACTTCAGCTTTATGATATTAGTATAGATTAAGTATTAAGAAGTATCAGTACTCAGTAACACCCACAAGATACGAGTAGCAACACTGTTGATGATTTTATATTCGCGAGTAATTTCTTTTATTTATTTATTTCAAACTAGCTGCGCCCCGCGGTTACACCCGCTATATTTTGGATAATTTACACTATATCATTATAAATGTGTTATTCTGATGTGTAAGCTGTATTATTGTAAAGTTTCATCAATATCCATTCAGTAGTTTTTGCGTGAAAAAGTAACAAACATACATCCACACATTCTTACAAACTTTCGCGTTCATAATATTAGTAGGATAGGATATACCTCATTTAGACAATGTATATAACGTCAGTTTTGGGTCAGTCTTTCAAGTAATTTTAAGAGTAGCGTCGTTATATCCTTTAATTGGCTAACTTTTGCCTTTCAATTGCACATTGTATATCGTAGTGGAACTGGTTTTAGATCTTTATTGAAATCTTATCGAAGATCACACGAGTCATGATATTAGTTACACGTTAAGTAGCGAGGTCTTGTATAGTAAAAGGGTCTTGTAAATTTGTACCTGGGTCACAAGCTCCACCTCCACCTCTTTATTACACAAATATGACTGTACTTACATTCCCCATTACAACTGGTGAAATTTAATTGATATGGCTCATGGATTGTTTCTTGAAAACGTGACTCGTTTGACTTTTAAAATGGAGGTCTTAAAAAAGGTAACTCAACACGCGTACTTTGCTTTGAGACCTTTTAAGTAACATTTTAAAAGGTAAGCGGAAACCAATACTGTTAAAATCTTTCGACCGAAAAGCGGTTTTAGTGTTATTGCTCAATATTAAAATAAAAGCGTTCAAATACGTGTTGAGGTTGCTGTTGATATGGTTTAATATTGTAAAAAGAAAACCAGAATTATAGAGTATATAAATTAAAAGTTTTGTTGATTTTGCTCTAATTGCTTCTGAAATAATTTAATTTCTGACAGCAACGCTGATATATATACATATTACTGAAATTATTTTTAATTAAGAATCACATGAGTCTTTTGATACATTTATTATCTTCATTGATTCATATTATTTAAAAATGCTGGTGTTTTTAATTTAATAAGTTCTGTTACAATTGAGTCACTTGTATTCGTGGGGTAAATATTTACTTATCATAATGAAGTACATGTATTTAAACTTTCTCTTGGATCTGAAGCCCCAAGCACTGCTTGGCCTCTTGTCTAAAGTGCATGTTGTAACCTCTCCTACCCTTCGGGTGGGAGGTTAACAAAAAAAAATGTAAATTAGATTCAATTGTTTAATGACAATACGATCCGAAGATTCCACAGTTACAATTGTTAAAAAAAACACAACTCTTTAATACATAAAGTTTTATTAGCAAGAAATGAATCGAAAAGCTACCTAAAGCTTCCTTCGCATTCTAGTATAGTTTACAGGATTTGATTTGCGCGCCTGAGGGACTGACCGTAGGACTTACAGTGGTAAAATTGAAGGGTTGAGTTGAGTTAACAGACAAAAGAAAAAAACAACCGGTTACTTGCTCACGGTCATCCACGCCTGACGGCGCGCATGCCAGAGTCCGCGGGCTTCTCACGGAGCCGGGCGACTCGGAGAGGCAGCATCAGCCTCCTAATCTCCTTCATAATGGAACCCGGAGCAGGGTATGCAGGGAGTAAAAAAAAAAGAAAAGAATCCTAGGAACTTGTCCTTCGGGAAACAAGGGTCTTCCGGATACAGAAAATTCTCCGGATACAGAAAATCCTCCGGATACAGAAAATCCTCCGGATACGGAGTACCCTAGGTACACACGCCCCCTAGGTACACCTCCTGTAATTACAGAATAAACAAAGCTATTATAACGGCTTGGACTAAGAAGAACAACTGTAGTCCGAAGCTACATAAGAAGAAACTTTAATTATTTATATAAAATATCTTATTAAAGAAAATGAATAAATCTATATTCAGAAAACTAACAGTAATCCAAATCAAGCATTTAACACTACTATCTGATAACACAAATATAAAATAAAGAAAACTTAAATGTTCACTGAGACGGTATATAATTTATCCAAAATCTCCAAAACAACAAGAAAATCCAATAGAATCCCAATACAGACACATTAATATTTGTCCACTTTGACTATTAAATTATGTTATTCAAACATATAAATAAGAATTAAGAAATGAAAACTGTTTCCGGAGGCCGGACATCAACTGTCTCCGGATACCCCAAAATATTTAGAAATTCTACATAAATCATGTGCATACATTATCTCTTTTATTGGTTTTAACTATATTTAGAAGATTATTAACAAGGAATTAAGATTTCATGGACATATATCATCCAACCTATATGTGCCGGATAGCGGTAACATATTAAGTTGAATAAACTCCCAAAAATCGTACAAATTCATGAACACACGCCCTCGTATCGTTTAGATATTTTATTTAAATGTTTTTAAATAGAAATTTATAAAGAGAACATAAGTATTAATATAAATAATGTAAGCACATGGTAATAACCTCTATAAGTTTAGAACAATTAGAACTGTATGAAATACGTAATTACTATATTTAACTAACCTGTGGAGGTTTTTAGTATGTCAGGCTTGTTAGGGCATTAAGGATTCCAAGCCTGGCATGATGATCAAAGGCATGCTCGCACGCAGCATGGCTCGCGTCACGGCAGCTATAACGAATACAATAATAAGACACTATCCACTCCAACGCCAACGTTAATACGATTCAAATGTAGTACTTACCAAAAAAGAAAATAATATTAGGTGCTCCTGGCACCTCTCCAGGAATCACAAGGAACAGTCGCCTACCCAAACGACATGGAGAAAAAGAAAGAAATGAAGTACTACAACTTGACGGAAAAGAAATAAAATATTGCCAGCTCCTACGAGAGACAATTAAAAATCGAATAATGAAATATAGGTCCGTGTACCATTATATCAATAATAATTTAATTGTTAAAGTTCCAAAAATTATAATTTATTTAATATTGGTTAATATTAATTTTGAAATTGTTTATTTGAAAATAAAAAAAAGAAATCATATAATATTACTAAACAAACGAATCGATTTATACGTGCTAGATCACGCGTTCGAAACTAGATGGCGCTCACGCTCAGTGTCGACGGTTCACCATAGATGGCAGTAGTATGCACCTTTTAGGCAGATTTTAAAGCAATATTTGTACATTTGAAGAAGATTAAATTTAAAATAAGAAGAATAGGGTGTAGCGAATTTTACACGCTACAATGTTACTATTGTCTTGACATCTTAATTTTGAATTACATATTTTATGGTTTCCTACCAATTTCAAGTCCTCAACTTTAGATTCCATATAACTTTCTAAATAAATCATAAAAAATGTATTACCAGGACAATACGCAGCGTGACTTAATGTCGTATTGTACTCGAAATTCCATTAGCTTGAGATTAGTCAAGGGTCCACGTTCCACGACCTTTTATGAGTGACCAATGCCGGACGGTAAAAGTAGGCCAGATACTGCTGAATCACTTACTGACTTATGACCTTATTATAAATATCCGAATATGACCTTTAAAAATTTAACAATAATGGTTATAGTGTTGTTTTTGGTTTAGGACAGCTGCTCCTTTACCATTTCAGTTTTTATTTTCGATCACGACTTCTTGGTCATTATGTTACGGATTTAAAGTGTTTGATGGTAGACATTTTAATGCACCAATTTTGTATGTAATATGTACGTAAAAGATACGATAACAACATGCATTCTAGGAGGAGTCTTAGTGCCTGGAGCTTTAGTCTCTGGAGTAGAACTATAATCAAGAGTGAAGTCCAACTTTATAAATCAAATCAAAGACTCAGCTGATCAATATTTTTTACTTCAACTACTAGTTTATCTGCCGCTGATCTATATAACAAGGCGTATATATTACTAGCTAATCTAATGCTATCAACAGTGTTGCTAGCACTCTAGATCAAACGACTACAGGCTACAATTGGTTTGCAAAAAAGATTTTTATTTTATTCATAACACAGTTTTATTCAACTAAACATATTTTCTTTAGTATATTCCTGTAACTAGTTTCTTGTATACAACATACACAAAATCCATCGTATCTTTATGGCCTTTGTTACAAAACCTCACCATGTGGGCTCACAAAAAGTTTGGCTAAAAAGCCTAGCGCAGCCGCCTCGTAACGAAGATAAAGTGGTATGTTTTCGCCCATCTGCTCGGATGTAGACTCGAAATCGCCCGATTGTATACGATATTGGTTTCGAGCACCTGTCGTTTTTCGGTCAGGTGTTTAGGAAGGACCGGTTGGCTAACTTTTTAACCTTTTTGGGACTCTTTTTGCGTGTGGCTCGCTAACGGGGAGTTTTCAAATTACAGTTTGGTACTTTGGATTGCCTATTGAACGTTTTGAATACAATTGTTTGGATCATATATGCTGAAATTGAAGTTTGAACATTTACCAACGTTTTATTATTTACTTCTTATGAAATTAAAGTTTAGCGTCTAAACTAGATAATTCCCAAACTTATTTAAAACGTAAATCTTGACGGTAGATTTATGGGTCTTTACAACTACCTACCTTTACATTTTATATAGGTACAATTTAAAAGCGAACGATACAGGGGTAATTACACTGATGTAAAATTAAAGTCTGAAATTATATCCTGATTGGATTATAAAATAAAACACTATATAAACATTAAAATCCATTTTTCTTTTACGTGGACTGTAATTTGTTATTGACCCCCTTGTAACTAATTATTGAGGGTTCAATATGAACTCTTGAGGAATTACAAGTCTAAATATAGATTGTGCTCTGTTTGAAAATTAAGCACAATTTTTTTGGTTTTATTTATAAATCCTTATATTTTAACATCCTAACTGATTAACAAATACAGCATTGATCCGGGAATTATCCCTCCAAATCCAACTTGGTTACGATAATCATTAATTAAATTTATGCAAACGACCCTCCGATATCAGTCTTCAGTAATGACATTTCCATATTCTTGTAATGTTTGTTTACTTCTAATATAAATAAATTCATTTTTGCGGATTGGTGACCTGCCACGACTTTACACCGTATCTCTGCTATAATATGCATGTATTATACATATACAAAAACATTTAAAAAAACTATAACTCGACTACTCAAAGTGGACGAAACAAGAAAATAATTCACATAGAAACCCAGAAATGCATAGGTATAAAAATGGTCAAGATAGAACCGTGGTCGCGCCCATGTAGGTATTATATTCTGCAATGAGCAGTGCCTTAATAAAGTAATAAGATTATGTATTGAATTAATTTTATACGTATGTAAGCTTTATTAAATTATGTAAAGAGAGATTTTAAATATTAACTTGGTAACACAGACCTACGACCCCACCTGTCATTATAGTGGATAGATGAGGGGGGTACTTTGTATTATAAAAAGGATGACAATTACGCGATAAGGTTTAGGTTTTCTCAGATCTCGTGTGACTTCAGTGTTGTGTATTTAGAGATTTTTTCTGAATATATAATTAGTGTAATTAAAAACTAATTTTTAACACTTTTTGAGTCTAAACTCAGGAGGTCGAATGGTGATTGAGTGTTTACTGATAGTAGAAAGGCCTTTTAATCGTGCACTTGGGTCGCTAGCCCTTCCTGGGGCTTCGTCTGGATTGAGTATTATTTTAGTCTTTTGAGTGTTATTGTGCGGTTAAGCTACTGTGTAGCCTACACGTAGTTTATGGTCAAACATGGTTTTATTGCCCTTGTTATGATATTAGTTTTGAATTATTTTAAGCCTGTACTTTATGAAACAATGAATAGTTATCGCTCTACAAACAAAATTAATGAATAACTATTCAATTAAAAATTTTAACTATCCCCAACTATCTTAAGTTCAAGACATATCTAGGAGATACCACCAAATAAACTATTGTCATGAGACTAAACACGATTTATCTGCTGTAAGTGGCTGAGGAGTTGAATGTATTGCAGTCTATATAGGTATAGAAAGACTTAATACTGCATTATCATTTCAAGATTGCTATGTTCTACAAATACCACAAAAGTAACAATAATTTGAATTTTCAACCACAAAAACTTGTGTAAATTGATAAGATAGGTAAAAACTGTATCAAAATCTTGGTCCATTAGCTGAGCGCGACAATGTCACAGACAGACATATAGATACACACGTTTGACTTATAACTATATTATGTATTTGGAAATCTATTTTTTTTTGTCAAGTATGATGTTAACTGTGTAATTGATATTTCTTTGAAATACTGTCTCTTTTTCTCCCACGCCCAGCATCTCGGTATTTATTATGTTTACTTTGTTGCAGGTAAGCATGCGTCATCGGTGATGCAGCTCAGAGGAATGCCACTAACGACGTGGACGAGTTTTATCGATTCTTAGTTGGTATAAGGAAAACTATACAATTAAATAAAGGTGTAGACTAGTTTTTCTGATAGAACAGAAATCACATAATAATATTTTTAGATCAACATCCTTAAGCGTTTGAAGGAGTATAATTAGTAAGTTTCACAAGAAGCTCCTTCTGTGATGTATGTTTTATAGACTCATACTTGGGCATTATTGAAGTACATAAATTAAATAAATAGGATTGTTCTATATTGTGTATCGTGAAATTACTACTACTAATATTATACTGTTAATTTTTTTAAAGGCAAACTTTAATTATTGTTTCACATATTTTAATTTACACGTATCCTCAATAAAATTCTGCGACAACTCGTTTTATACAAAATCAGTTATTGTTAGGTCTAAAGAAATTAGCGATAACGTAATATAAGAGAATAGATTAGTTAGGAAGTTTGAATAATTCGTTAGAAAAAGAAATAGGAGAATAGAAAAGAAAAAGGTTCAAATAATTCAATCCATTCAAGGTGAAGAATCGGCAATATATCTCACAAGCTATTTGGACTGTTAGGACAAAAATAGATTATAAAATGTATTTTCGTGTGAATGACCTGTTTAGTTATATGAAAAACTTCATGTAATGATGGATGGTGTTCGTATGTTATATTACGATAATAGTTGATTACATAACTCATTAGTTCCAAATTAACTTGTTTTCTCTAATTAGCCATAATTACTTAGGGTATGTGTCAAATACCAGTTATTTATCAATTGAGAGTTTATGAAGCAGTAGAGAAAAATAATTTTTTGCTCTGGCCATAGTATCGTCAAATCGTGTATTTGTTTTTACCCGACTACGGCGAAGCCAAAAGGAAGGGTTATGATTTTGGCAGTCTAGTATGAATGTTTGTATGTTCCACTCTAGCGCCTAAACTACTGAACCAATTTTCATGAATGAGGTGTCAATAGATTCGTAATAATGGCGCGGGTGACTTAGGCTATAAAAACGGAAATTATACCTTAGATTCTAACCTCGAAAAAATCGAAATTAAACTGAGGTAATTATCAAGTGTTTGGTATCAAAAGAAAGGTGTTGGCAAGCACATTACAAATATGTATTATATATGTTATTGTTTATGTCAACATATATGTTTAAAATGCGGTCGTATAGTCCGCGCGGTCCTGTCGTTGCAGTTATTTACTCGTTTAAGCAAATAAAAACCAACATTACGTTACAATATTAGATTATAAAGGTTATCTCGATCAAAAAACGGAAAACTATTAATTAAAAAAATAAAGTTTAAAAAACTATAACCCGACTACGTAAAAAAGTGGTCTGAAAAGGACGAAACCATGTCTGTTTCATGGAGATTTTTTACGTAGTCGAGTTATAGTTTTTTAAACTTTATTTTTTTAAAGACTAGTTACAATATCGCGTTTGAATTCTATAATTTCTTAGCATTTCTAGATAATGAAATGGATAATTGCTTTGAATAAAAATGAAAGGCTTTAAAAAGTATAATATGTATTCATATTAAGTATACCTTCGTTATTTAATTAGAAAGATAATGTTATTTCCAAGCTTTAATTCAGTTATTCTTCACACACTAAAAGATGTCAATACCAAAGCTCAAAATTTAAATTGTTTCTCTTATTTAAAAGCCATTTTTTTTTAATATGAGAACAATTTCAATATCTAAGAAATCTATGTTTCGGTTAAAAGCTGATTGTTGCAGTTAAACTATTGGCTGTTCTGCACACGCTTAAGTTAATATCAGTATACAGTATTATATATATATTGACCGGTAACTATGAAAGCCACAGTATTGTCTGTAATCTCGTCAAGCTATAGTCCTTTCATCTTGTCTATGTGAACAGTTAGGAACAATAAGCTACCTTAGTAACGTAACTGCCGTAGGTGATCACTTTCATTTGGAAACAAAGACGCTCAATTTTTGACTAGATCTAGCAAGGGGATATGATCAAAACCATTATTTTAACTAGTATCTGTCTGCGACTTCGTTCGCTGATTTTATTGGATCTGGTATTGGATCCCATCCCATACAACAATTGTTTTTTCGGTCCAAAGTAGTAGTAGTGTAGTCCTTAGTATCTTTGTGCTCATTTAAATCAGTTCAGCTATCTTCGAAGAAATGAGTAGGAAACATACAAATATCTAAAAATATAAACATAAAAACGTTTACAATTATAATATTATAAGGATTAGCTTAGTATATTTCTATATAACTTTATTCCTGCTTAAAATCAAAAAGGTTTGGAACAGCAGGTAGACAGGTGGTGCAAATAACGAGATTCATTCTTGATGAACATACATACAATGTAGTATAATACATATAGTACAGTAAATTCCAATACTTATCTATATTTGTTATTTTATATAATTTATGTATGGCACTAGTTGCTTTAGAACTGCAATTATATTAGGTAGATGGCTTTACAATCAGATTATTATAATGATCCCTCATAAATCTATTAACTTTCTATATATATATATATATATATGTTTATATTTTAAAGCTTATAATTCTGGCTCTATTTATTTCAAAGTATGCACAACTGTTAACTTTCCGACGACGAAATTCGCGTAAATATTCATAACTTACATTATGACATGGCGGAAACTTGTCAAAGCAGTTTTTATTTAATAAATAGTTGAAGTAGGGCTGACGTAGGCAACTAATATGACATACATAATTGTTATCAGATTGAGAGTAATATCCTAGTTAACTTATAAGGCCTGCACAATATATTAGGCATTTTTATAGTATATCAAAAATGGTCTAAAACTTTATATTGCTAACAAAGGCGTGAAGATATATGTAAAAATCCCTTTAAAGGAATGTTAGCAAACCTGCTCTGTCGATCTGACTCATGTGCCTGGCCATTGAATGCATTCCTTTATGATATCAAATGATAGATTGTATACAGTCGAGGCTATTCAGGTTATAGAATTAGCATTTGATTATTCATTTTAAAATTATTTTAGACTTATATTATTAATAGAAAATATTTTTTTGGTTTCTAAGCCTCATTCACGCGGCAGTAGAATTAAGTGTCGTTCAAGTACAGTTGAATGAAATTTTCCATTACATACTCGATTCCAAGTGCTAAATATTACATATTTAATTTCGTTCTTGGTAAAGTTCTTTTCAAAGTCAGCAGGTATGGTTTAAATACTATAGTAGTTGCGAGGATAATAGGAACTACTTTTATTACTAGTACGAAAGTAAGAAAAAGCGTCATTTTGCACTCGCTACCTACTGAATGTAATATAGACAGGTATCTACTATGATATATTTTATAATTTATATTGAAATCAAACATTTTCTCTTTCTATATTGTAATAAAAATGTTTGACATATTTAACAAAGCAAAATAGATACGATTGCCATCATTAGTATTCTAGAGCAGATCAAAAGCTCTTGATCGCAAATCAAATAATAAAAAATTGAATAGGTTTCCGAGCTTTACAATTTTACTTTAAATAATTCTGTCTTCATTAGGAAGTAATGTTATCTTGAGTAATATACAATTACAAGTACTTATATGAATATTTGGTAGAATTTTGTAAAGTTATCTATAAGAAACTGACTTCGTTTTAAAAATCAGAAATCTAACTTCTAAGTTTTGAATTTGTAGCATCACTAATGACAAAAGTTTCTTGATTGTTAAATAAATATTAAAAAGCTTTACTCCTTTAGTAAATAAGTATAAATAGTTTGCGATACTTAGCGAACTAGTAGAGGATACTAGTTAGCTACAATTAAAGTGGAATGTGGATGTTCTTACGGAAAACTATGGACCTTAGCTCTTAGTTTTCTTTTTATATAGCCTCTACTTCATGAAAATGTAAAAAGTTTAGTTAGATTTGAATTTATTCTAGTCTTCAAAAGTAATCCATGGAAATCACTGATTTCTCTTGAGTTTTTCCACTTTTTGTTAATTATCTAATTTAGTTTCGCTTCGACTTCTACGCGAATGAAATTTGCACCTTGTTTTTAGCCGTTGCAAATTATACCTTTATTTGTGTTAAATTCCAGATACGCTATTAACGTTGCAAATTATTTATACATCCTTCCAGAATGTTTCTCTCTCCCTTATATTTGCACGTCTTCCATTTTCTGTTATTGTCTAGTCATAACATCGTATGCGAAAAACAAGGCGATATGGAGCTCTTAATTTTAAAAACGAATCATATAATTTCCTACCATGGTAATCTTTTCAATTATTCTACAAAATTTTAGACCTAAGAAAGGTTTGAAACTATTGTAGTGATTCTATTGTACACTTTTGTACTCCAATAGTAATCACTTATAAGAAATTAAAACAGTGATGGCGTAGTGGTTCAATCATGGGTTTCCTAGTCGTACCTGTGTCTTTTCTGAGTTATTAGTGTTAAGCAATTAAATATTACTTGCTTTAACGTGAAGGAAAACATCGTGAGGAACCCCCACTCCTGAGGGTTCTTTAAAGCCCTCAAAAGGAATGTGAATTCTGCCAGCACGCACTGGGGTCAACGTGATAGACTATGGCCTAATACCCTCAGCAACAGCAGTGGGTCATTAATGGGTTGTGATGAAAATGAAGAAGTTTACTCGGAGTTTGTTATATGTCCGATCACTACCGCTGCACGTATGGAAATCCGGAATGATAGACCTTGCCATATGTATAATCCTATTTGTCCTCTCCGCATTTGTGAATACCCTCTTTATCAAACAGAATTTATTTTACATATTATCCTAAATATTTTAGACCATAAAAGGATTGCGTTTAAGTTTAAGAATGTCTCGTCTTTTTTAGTTTCATCGTAATTGATATAGAATTATCTAAATCGACACCAGATGGCTTCCACTTGATACAGTCCGGAACATCAAACGTCCTGCAATCATCTCATCTTATTTATAGCTCATGTCGTCGAGATGTACATTAAGAGAGGCAATTCATTAAAATTTATGGCTCTAATGATTTGTAATATAATGAAATTTAAAACAAATTATGACTAAACAGTTTATATGATTAACACAATTTATTGTCATGTTAATATGGAATAATGGACTTGTCTAGTCGGTTATATAGTGGATAATAATTGTTATTTAAATGTTACACTAAACTGACAAGAACAGTAATAATTTAATCATCTACAAGATGAACGTAACATGTTACTTATAGTGAGGATCGTAGCATGATAGTTAAGATCAAGTGTGTTAATACATTACAATAGATAAATAATAATGCACAGGTAAAAGATAACAGTAATACCGGAAGCTTAGCACTGACTGGGCCTTCGCACTGCAAAAACACTCGACTAATCTTTGAACTAACATCTTACCAACTAACAGCTTGCTAAACAAAGTAATAAAATAACGACTAAGAAGATCCTTAATAAGGGTTGCGATTCACTAACTAGATTTAAGATTATAGTGTTTATACTAAGTTACAGAAAACTATTTTTGAACCCAATAATTTTTGAACTTGATTCGTGCTACATCATTGCGGTTTAATTTACGCTTTTAAAATAAAATATTCAACAGAGCTTCCAAATAACGGCGGTCACTCTATCGTATTTCAACAATACATACAAAACAATTTGTTTGCATTTCGTACTTCACTTTCGAAACACGTACTAAGTGCTTAAAATTTAAATATGGCTGTTACCAAACGTGTGTTAAAAAGGATGTTACCGATGTTCCTGTTAGTTTAAGGCAGGCGATTTTTTAATTGATCCGGTAGTTTAAATGAAAAATTACTGGATCGTGCGTGTTTTTAATCTTAGTATTGTAACTTTTAGTTTTAGTATCATATAATAGTAGAGCTTAATAGATTATTGTTTATTTATTAGATCTAGATTGAATTGAGAGACTTTTTGTTTATCGATGGTAACGTACAATGGTGCCACCAATGTACGTTTTCCAACATAAACATGTTTCTTAAATAATTAGAGTTAATTATGTAAGAGGATTCTCACAAAGACCTGTTTGTTTATACCGCATCTCATTAAGCTATCAACGAACGTTATTCGTTAATGGTTAACTTAAGTTTGGTCTATTTTTGTATAACTAGGGTTGGTTATGACTAAATATGGAATCTGAATTTGTACTTAGAGTCACAGTATTCATCATGTTGCATTGCATTGCATTATTAATTTTTTTTATATACATATATAAATAAAAATCCTGTGTTCCTTAAGATATATGATTGTTTTTATCGTCATTGATGACTTCCAGTTTTGTAAGCTACACAGTAGCTTAACTGCACAATACTCAAAACTACAATAATATACAATATATACGGAAGAGCGATGAGTGCCTAGGCTTGTGACCAGATGCAGGATTAAAAGGCCTTTCATTAAACACTGTCCTTGACCCTAAAGTCTACACTTTTTCAGCAAAACAGCAATTACACTAATTATTTTGAGGCTCGTATTGCATCTAGTGAATATTTAAAACCTCAAATTAAATAATTTAATAAACCTTACAGTTTATTGACACAAAGTTTTAAAATCTTCTGGAAGGATTGCAATCTTTAATAATATTCTGTTTTTTGATGCTTCTTCTAAAAATATTTTAAATAAATTGCATGTAAAGCGGTTTTTAGTCGCTCGTATATTATAAAAATATCATGATAATAAAAGGCAAAAAGGGGTCCTTACCCATCTCCTTTTGTTCTTATCTTAAATTTTAATGGTTTTACAAAACCCCATAATCCATATCCGTAACATTTCCCCCGGTTAACACACAAGATACCTTTATCTGACAAAACCATTTCTCGTAGATATCTATACTAATATTATAGAGAGCTCAAAATGTACTAAACAGATTTTGATAATTCTTTTACGGATAGTAAGCTACATTCTTTCTGAGTAATATAGTTTATGTGGTGTTGCCATAAATATTAAAATAAAAAAGATTTGATCATTTAAATGCCATAATATAAAAATTCTTTGTATGGTAGACTATGCTACAGTGACATAGTTCGTGTAGTGTTGCCATTTATATCAAAATTAAAATAATGTAACCATTAAGGTGCAGGTAGTCAGACATTACATGACCATTTCAAATAAAGGAAGCAATCTCAAGAACTACTGATTTGATTTTAGAAATTCATATACTATTAGAAAAATGTACTATTCCTGAGTAACACAGCTAATTTAGTGTTGCCATAGGTTCATTTTATTTGTACTAATCCGATTTTACTGTCACTAATGGGAATTATTAAGTGTGTTTCGATATGGGTTTTATTTCGTTTTAAATACCCCTTAGCGAAGCGAGGGCAGTTTGTTCGTATATAATAAAACAATGATTGACTCCGTACTGGTAGACGAGAACGTGACTCGAATTTTATGCCCAATTTTATACTGGAGCGTAAAAACGCCATGCAATGTGAAAGATTCATAACACAGTGTGCTCGTTCATAGTACAAACGATTTTGTCACGGGCTAGATTTTTTTGCTTTATTTTTATGGTGCCAAATTTTTCGAGAATATTTTACAATAGATATGTGAGGTAAAAGCGAATTGTAAAACAAATATTTTCGAAAGCTTGTATAATAAAAATGGTACGATGTTTTCAAAACAGTGAAGAACTAAAATTATCTCTGAACTAAAATCTATATCAGTCTTCAATAAAATTTGTATATAAAATATTCTGTTAAATGTAAGAGAATGATACAACAGGGCCTAGGGCTTGTGACCCACATGCAGATTTATGGACTTCCCTAATCCATATAGATAAAAACAAGTTTCTAAACCATTCAACCAATTGTGATGGAATTGTAAAAAATTTAAAGAGCTTTCTGCGAAAAAATATTTACTAAATACTTTTTTCGGTTTGAAAAGTCAGGATAATAAAAAATCATTAATGTCTTTAAAACTCACATTCTTTGTCAACTATACAATTAAGTAAAGTAACTAAGTTTAGGTAAAATCTATTCGAGTACAAAATTTATAATATCCTATTCATTACTGAAAACTGACGGAGATTTAGGCAAATTTATACCTATGGAAGGATTAAATAGGCCTCAAAGGAATTCATTAAAGGTCCTAGATTAACTTTATACTAAACTTAAATACAAGTATACAGTAATTAATAGCATTTACTAATTATAAGGGTATAACGGGCGTACTTACATAAATTTATTTATTATCTCTAAAATCGGTGTTTTGTGGGCGCCCGTCAAATCGGTTCTATGGTTTAAAAACGAACGAACGAACTTACTGTCAGATCGGTCCGAAATATTTCGACTTCAAAATACACTTCGCTTTCGGTCGGTAAGGGTTCCTGTTTTCCCTATAAGGAACGGAACCCAAAAAAAGCTTTTTTTTTAATTCAAAATACGCCATTTTATTACATCATTGCAATATGAATATTCATTTCCGACCACATATGGGTTCTTAATCGTCCTATAATAATGAATTGTTTCAGGAACGGTATTCATTATTGTAAGCTTAGGTTAATTAATATGTATTTTCTATTTTAACTATTATTATTCAGCCGTCATCATCATCAGTGTACTTAAAAATTATTCAACACAAAAAAATTACCCATTAATATCTCGATTTTTAATCACTATACAATACCTTTCCTCGTGCTGTCCCAGTAAGGGAAACGGGTTAGAATACTGTTCCCTTACTGATTTGCGGCCACAAGTATGCGAATCCGACCGCCAGGTGTGCCCCTCCCATCCTATTAATACTGCTGATCTAGTGGACTCTGTGCTCTTGCTTAGGGTTCGCTGAAACCGCAGCATTTTTCTCTTCTCTCACTCTCCCCACTCTGTCTTCAATGTTGCAATGCATCTGTAGCTAGGTAGCCACTTACCATCAGGTGGACTGTCTGCTTATGCACCTTATCTACAAAAAAAAAAACAATTTTGTGGAGTTTCCTGGAGTATCTTAAAGTCCAAGTTATACAATATGAAACTTCTATCAGT
This sequence comes from Limenitis camilla, assembly GCA_905147385.1. Classification (NCBI taxonomy): domain Eukaryota; kingdom Metazoa; phylum Arthropoda; class Insecta; order Lepidoptera; family Nymphalidae; genus Limenitis; species Limenitis camilla. The sequence goes on along the minus strand of LR990245.1, from coordinate 5,610,776 downwards.
TCCAAACACTTTTTACTTAGAGGATAGATTCTATTGGTTTATTTTACCCATATTCTTATTATAACTTACAAGTGCTGTCCTGATGTTGTGCAGCGATAAGTGATTTCATGGAGTGAATCTATGATATGAAATATAAAAGTCAGGATTTTGGTTGTTCATCAGACTTTGAATTTGCGGAGCGAAGCGTTTGCCATCAACCCAGGAAGGAATCAAACTTCTAGTGAACGCAATCAAAAGATACAGGCATTTATACATATTTTGATACTCGTATAGGAATCGGAATATATTGGGTACTTTTCGTTGTTACAGAACCATGAAGTTCCATAAGAAGCAATGTGTCTCAATAATATATAATCCGAAAATCGTAAATTGTGAGAAAGCTTTTTATAGCTAAAAATAAATAATTTCCACAATAATCTCCCCTTGTAGTTAAATAGTTGTAGTTACGTAGGAAGTCTACCTTGTAAATACGTAACTACAGAAGTTTAATTAAAATGGTGGGAATTGAAATTCTCGCGTTTGGAGTGACTCTTGTTTTCATTATCAGCCCCTAAATTTATCTTTGTTCCGTCGAGTACAAAAGTGTTGTACCCATTTGTTAATTGTCGAATTTGTATTCCTAATTTGTATATTATTTTCGAGTGTGGACTTTAAAAGGGTTGGTTTATTCAAAACAGTGATTTTATTATGTTGATAAACGTTTTTAGGGGGTGATAAATATGAGCCAATACAAAATATAAATAATTTAGAAAAAGAAATCGTTAAAAATTTGCTTGGTGTGACGTCACGATCTATGATAACAATCAATAAATAATGATATTAATATGAAAATATTATATCGAACAATTTTTACGCTATGCAACAAAATAAAAGTTACCAAAAACTACATAATTGTTGATAAAATGTATTGTGTATCGTGACGTCACAATTCATAACATCAGTACGTATTTTCGGTGTAATTTTTAATCTTAATAACATTTTGAAAAAATATTTCACCATTATTTAAAATACATCTCAGTTCTCAAATTTAAGATGTAAAAACTCTTGGAACATTTAGTTGGTAAGAAACACAAACAAAATATAAATTAAGAATAAGTACTTTGATAAGATACTAAATAGTATACCAAATATTTTTAGGGCTTGTTACCATGTGCTGCTCACTGCTTCATCTGCCTAACAATAGTAATTTAATCAGATAACAAACTTCACTCACTTGAAATCAAATCTATATTTCTAAACTAGCATTTACCTGAAACTTCGTTTGCGATATTGAGGTAGCCTACAGTAGATCGTCTGTAGACATATTAAATAATTTTATGATGATTTTCGAAAAAATATTTTATACTGAATATTTTATACTTATTTTTAATTTATATTTTATACTGAATTTCATTTGTATAATTTCAAAAAAGGCAAAGTTTCATACTAACTTTGCACCCCCGTTTCATCCCTTATGGGGTGAATTTTCAAAAATCCTTTCTTAGTGCTCCCCTAAGTTATAAAAGGAACCCCTGTGCAAAATTTCAAGTATCTAACTCTTATAGTTTAGGCCCTGCGTTGAATGTCAGTCATTAAGTCAGTCAGCTTCTCCTTTTATTGACACTAACATTATTATTAATGTACTCTTAAATAAAAAGTTAAATGTAAACCCCTCAAACATTTAAATATTTTCATAAATCACTTAAAATTTTTAAAATGTCTCTAATGGGCTCCAGATGAGGCTTGAAATTTTTGAGAATGAAATATGTTTGAACATTTATAACGAATCCACTTGAGCATAGACGGAATAATTTATGACTAAATTACTTAAGAGACGGCTATATTTTTAAAACGTTGCGTTATTACTGTTTATACTTAGCTTATATCAGCTGTAAGAAATGCCAGTTTGTCATAGACAGAGAGAGGAATGATGCCCATTACTGTACAGCAATACGTATACACATACAATTTAGACGTAGCCGAGCAGCGCTTGGTGCTTGAGACTCAGGAGCAGGTTTAAAGAGCTCTCATAATATATTAACTCTTACCTCCACCCCTCGACCTCGACAACTACAATAGATAATAAAGTAAGCTTTCGTGTACCTCAAGAAGGGTGACCTTAACCACACTACTACACTGCTCTACAACACCACAGAATACTACTTTACTAACACTGGGATGACATAGTTAACTTATGACAAGCCCCTTTGGACAAAATAAAGAATTAAAAAAAAGGTACATCCTTAGCTTTACCTTTTTTTTTAAATCTTTTGTCTTAAGATATAATTTTATTTTAAATAAGTTTCAGAGTGGTTAAAGTTTATTTAAGAGATTCAGATCATAATAAAACTTATAAGTTTTATAAGTTATAAGTAAGTATCAGTCGTCCCTTTTCAAATTGTAAACACACAAAGAACTATCCTAAAGTTATATCACAATCGTTTATTATAATTTTGATAGAATTAGTTAAATGGGATCCCCGGGATTTGCTTTCTCACTTTAATCAGAATATTTTTAATAACAATTTCTTATTAATTATATTTTTGTTCTGTTACAATAAATTAAAAAAAAATCAAATACAACTAAACATAGAACCAGAAGTATGGCGAACACAATAAGCCCTTTTCCTTAACCCTCTCTTGATTATAAACTAAATAACATAGTCGACAAACTTTCACTTGTTTAAAATAACTAGGAGTCCGTGACCTGTGCAGTGATGGGCATCGGAGCGGGATACGTGGGAACACTACACACATTACCAGCTAAGAGTACCCATATGTATTGTATTATCTTAAAATTGACAGTTTTTAGGGTTCCGTACCTTAAAATTAATTATGAACAATTTTTTTTTCTTTAAAGATTACTAGCAGTATGGATCACATACTACTAGTATTCCCTTTACCCCTTCTAGTAAGCTTGCATGCTTGTGTCAGGAGTGGGCCACGCCAGTAGTCCAATGTCCGGGATTTGAACCCACGACTTGTCGATCGTGAATCCAACGCCCGAACTACTGAGCTACTGACGCTTCAAAACTTATAGAGTCATCTCTGGTGGAGGTAACAAGATGAAATAAATATCAAATGCTCAAATTTTGCAGTCATTTTGAGCTGTGAAAAAATCAGACTCCTAAGTGAACGCAATCAAAAGCTACGACAGTTGATGCATATATGATACTTTTTTCGAGCTAAACTCATGGAATTTAAAAAGTAGTAATGTTACTGCACACGTGAAACGAATTCGAAAACCATATAACGTAACAAATAAAATCTATTCGTAAACTAACAGTGACGTGTGCAAAATGAAGTTTGTCCCTCAGTCCTAATTGTACGGAACCTTCTGTGCGCGAGTCCGACTCGTTATTAGCCGGATTTTGTTCTTGGTCGTCTTAACTTTATGCCTTGTTAAGGTTTTCAAGGAGTTCATGATAATTTGAAAGAAATAGCTTCAGTTGAAGCCATTTTTATAAATTATCTTTTTACAAATTGATTTACTTGAACAGATAGTTTAATTATTTTTTCAGTATTTTTTTGAAAACCTTTAGCTTTTTTTCTAGAAATAATTATTCTCCAAGTTTCATAACAAAATAAAAGAGATTCTTTCTTATAATTTTATCCTAAGTTGGTCTGCTCTGGAAAATTTAGTAACGCTTCATTTGTAACAGTAATGCTCTTAAATCCAAACCCCCCATACATTAGCAAGCGGAACACCGAGCAATAAATTCAAAGCAATGAAAATCCTGTTTTCTGTGACAAATTAATTAGACTGATAAAGGTTTAAACCCTTCCCCCATTCATCTTTGGGCTTAGACGTTCCCTTCCGCGCCTTTTCTTATAACTTACAATTGCGAGATATTTTAAGGTAGTATTTCTTTTTAGTATCTTAATATCTCATCTTTGTTTTATTATTTTAGAATTAAAAAATTGAGATTTTGTGGAAAGCTTATGATACTCTCCTGTGACGAAAAAGATGGATTTTTCATTCATCATTTTATTATATTATTCATTTAGCAGTACCTTGTGACTTACGTGCAGATTTATGAAGTCTATCTATGGAAGTAAATAAAACCTTACTTATGATTACGTACGTGGTCCTATATAAGGAAGCCTAGAATAAATTACATTGCACTACAATGACAATAATCAATCTGTGATATTACTTTTAGGAAATAAATTGTAAATTTTTGAGTGAATAGAGACATTATTAAAATAAACCGACAAGAAAAAAAAATGATTTATATTCCTTCAATAGTAGACGATAGGTATTACTACTATGAGAGGGCTGCTTCTCTTCGATACTACTAGTATTATTCGTCTAGGTCCTAAATGATTTTGCAGCCCATTATGATACCTAGAAATAAATTATCCATATAATATTAGCTACTTGTAGAAAAAAAATTAACACAGTCTAAATTTATGATATTTAAATTTAAAATCGATATAATTTTTTTTCCAAAAAAGAAAGATATAATGTAATATTCAAAAATATATTTAAAAAGCTTATTTTGTAAAGTATAAATTAGATTTATTTGTTTATTATATTTTAATTTTTTTAAAGTAGTTAATAAGGTTTGAAGTAGGGCACCTCTTTCAGTTTCTCTAAAATTTCAAAGTCCTGTAAAAACCAGAGATATTTTTTCCCTGTCCGTTTGACGTGGGAAGCCCCATAAGTAAATTATGATTTTACTAATATAGAAAAACAAATACGAATATAACAGACAGTAGAAACAATTTAAAATATTGCATTAATTTTGATTCGTATCGCATGGTTATTGTTTATCATTTGTGTGAGAACATTTTGCATTACGAAAGCGTGTGTGAATAATTTTTATGCGAGTTTCTTAACTATGCTTAATAGGTGCTTAGTGAGTTAAATGTTTTAGTTTTCATCGCGTATTTCTATTTTTCATTTACTCGCTTGTACACTCATACACATACTCGTTCATTAATTCATATTCTCCTACCTGAGAGTCTGTTCAAGTATAATCCCCCTGCCCTCCATGACATACATCAAAAGCATTACCTTTAAATTCTTACATAATAGTTGATCGGTCCCTGAACTATTTTCCGTTAAATTTTTATCTTAATTAATACGAAGTATGTCACTGATTTGCTGTGGAATCCACCTCTCTATCTTCTGTCTCACTCATTTTTTCTTTTATACAAACCTTGTTCTGATAATAACTAACACAATTATATTCTCATTTGGTGCAGTCGTTATGCCCGTACCTACATACATACAGGCGATGCATTTTTATTTATATAGATAAAATGCCTTCAAATAATTTTCCCAATAACACTTTAAAGTAATAAAATTATTTTTTTATTTACTTCATCACTCTTCAAACTGCCCCTTAATTATCCAGGCAAAGCTTTTTGAGCAAGTGTGTTCTTAAATATATTCAACTAGAGTTTAATATAGTTAACTAGATTTGTAAACGGTAATTATTATGGTGGTATTTATTTTTGAGTTTAATATATAATTTACCTAGTTCAAATATCCAAAATTTTCAGTTGTTACCATAGTTACAAATGGACAGTAGTTACTTATCTAAATAGGATTGCAAACAGTCAACAAGTTTAGGTTTTGTTTCTTTTATTTACTTACGCAATTGATACTCTTCATTTCTGTAAAGTAAACTTTGCTGTTATTTTTGACATGTTACCTAAAAGTAGGATTTTACAAACTTTATAAAACGGTTTTTATCATGTTTATGTTCTTTTATTTGATTTCCCTACGTTTCGAATACTTTGCAGTATTCGTGGTCACAAAACAGACTGGATGACGGTGGTCTGATTTAAATGTTCTTAGAAAATTGTTGTATTATTTTCAGCTACCGCACAATTTTTAATTTTTTTGTAACGTTTCGTTTCGCGCAACAGTAACAAACAGTAACGCGCGCGCAACGAATTTATATACCTTTTTTAAGTAATTTTTTTACCTAAAATACGATTTTATTATAAAAAAAGTATGTACAAAAAAAGTATGTGTGTGTGTGTGTGTGTGTGTAAATCAATATTCAAGATTATCTGTGTGTGTAAGTGTATGTGTGTTTCTAAAACTGTTTGTGCTTTATACCGTTGTAACAAGTTCTAGCATTGCTAGCAACACTGTTGATAACATTTAATGGGCTAGTAGTTTTTTTAGCTAATTTCAAATGTTGAGTAAGATTCCATAAAGTGACTTTTGGACAGAAAGGTTTAACATTGGACGAAGTGATGTAATAATTGTAAAATTACAGTTGGGTCACAAGCCCCAGGCGCTACTCGGCTTTCTATTTAAAATGCGTATTATTAGTGTATTTTATGAGTTTCAGTGTAGTGGCTCATATATATGTAACAAGTATTAAAATCAAAGGTATTGTTTTTTTATATTAACAGTTTGTATTGCCTTTGTATAAAAGCGATAACTTTTTCTTGCCTAAGATGTGATCCAGAGATATTTCAGGAGCATAACTCGCTTTAGGACTGTTATCTTCAGCATTATGGGAGCAAGTCCCTTCTCACCTCTGAAGTTCTTATCTAGTTTAAATATTAGTGAGGGGACCGTCTTTATCGAGCTTTAAAAATAAACTTATATTTTTAACTAGCCGACCCTAGTAGCTTCATTGGCTCACAGATCTGTGGACTAAAATATTTTTAAATTAAATAACTTTTTACCGAGTATCCTATTTGAAACAAAACTCATATTTTAAGTAAGACCTGCAACAATACAATTGTGAAAACCTTATCCAAATTCATGAAGTATTTATCGCGAAATACGCGTACGAACTCGCAGACAAAAAAATTAAGCTACACGGTAGCTTAACCGCACAATAACACTCAATAGACTACACTAATATACAATTTAGACCAAAGTCGAGCAGTGCCTGGGGTTTGCGACCCAGCTGCAGGATTATAAAGCCTTTTTACAATTAATCAACACTCTCAAGGAATTTCACCGCTCGACCTGCCAACTAATATTTAACAATTCTTTAGCAAAACTGCAATTACACTATTTATTTAAATATACAGCAAACTATCTCTAAATACACAACACTTTGAAGTGACACTGACTCCGAAGTTAACTGACTGAACCTTATTGCTTAAAAGTCATCCTATTTATAAACCAAAATACCCCCCCTTATCCATCCACTATAATGACTGGTGGGGTCGTAGGCCTGTGTTGCCAATCAATATTTATAAATTTTTAAATATTTAAATAACCCTTACAATATTATATTGCTTTGCACGGTTTTGTCTACTATAATACGTTTGTATTATACATATAAACTTTCCTCTTAAATTACTCTATCTATGGCTGAAAACTGCATTAAAATCTTTTGAGTACTTTAAAAAATCTTAACCAACAGACAACAGAAACGATTTCATTTTATACTATGTAAAGAAGAAAAACATAAAGATACTCATAATTTTGGTTTTTGCTCGGGGTCCATTTAAACCGCAGCACTCCTCTTCACTCTATCTTCGAGGCGGCAACGCATCGGCAAAACATGAGATATCCTCTAGTTTTGCCGATATCCATGGGCGAAGGTGGCCACTTTCCATCAGGTGGACCGTATGCTCGTTTGTCCCTTATCTATCATAAAAAAATACGTGAATATAAAAATATTTTGATGTTCTTTTCAACGCTGTCCTAAATTAAAAGTAAACACGTTAAGGCGCTTTGTTTTGCTAATTATATATAGTTTTAAGCTAAATTAAAAAAAAAAGAATTATAACTGAGAAAAAATCTCAGAGACTCGAAAGCTAATCGCTTACGCTACGGCTTAAGTATGGAAGCTGTGACCGAATAGAAAAAACGTAATCCCACCGGCCATCGACATTTACGGAACGTGCCCACACTTGAATATTCAAATTGGAACCCCCTACCCTGACCTGCTCACCCCCTGTCGGCAAAGGAAGCCTCACAAAGGATTGTTGAGAAAAAAGCTAGGTTCCGGTGACAGCACGCAATGCCTTATATATGCCCCAGGTGATTCTACATCTTATTGCGAATACATATGATATATTTTTGTATAAAAATAAAATATTATACGGTTCGTTCGTTTGTATCACTGTAATACGATATTGAAGGGATAATTTCGTATTGACGGCCAATACTTTAGTTATGAATATACGATGTAAATAAAAATAGTAAATATAAATAACAACGTCTTTACTAGCTGACATTGTTTTGCTCATATAAATTAATTTCTATTATTTTTCATCATCAAAATCATAAAAATCTTTATGTGTGTGAAAGTGACTTAAGGGGTTAGGGGTAGTGAGACATGAAAAAATGAGAACTTTTAGTAATTTTTTTTGCCATTAAATCATTTTATTTTATAAAATAATATGGCATCATTACACAACGTTTTGAATTGAAGTCACGAAAATTTAAAAAAAAAATTATAATTTCAAAAGTTTGTGTTGACTCAGTTCCAACAGAAGGGTCCTTACGGTGACCATCATAAGTCCTTGGAGATTCATCTAAAATCAATCGGAGAATAAAAAATAGTTTTATAAATGTATAATCTTGTGCCTTGTGCCAATAAAAAAATACTGTAAATTTTCATTTTATCATATCTCTGACTACCCCTAACCCCTTAACTCAATTTTATAACAAACCCAAATTACAGAGAATTTGAGTTACATTACTTTTACTCTCATAATGTAATGAAAGTGACCACATTTAATTTTCTACAAGATTTAGATTTGAGCTGTCTTAGTTTCACACAGTTTAGCCATTTTGCATTACATAACACCAACTATAAAAAATTTCTTCGTGAATCTTAATGAAAAATGTATCGCGGATATACAGCAAGATATATTTTTCAGTATAGTTTTATCGGATAATATTTTTGCTATTGAGAAAGTTTTTAATATATTTGATGTTGTTTTGATTATACGTAAGTAAAATTCCACTTCTAGTGTGACATAGCGGACTTTTGTAAAAATCGCTTTTAACAAAACTTGTGCAGTATCTAAGATAAAAGCCATAAACCTAAAATTGAATATAATTATATATTTCACTAGTAAATATAAGCAGCCATTTACGCTGTAATACTTCGCTAAGCTCAGTTTGTTTTCTATTACAAGTATAAACACAATGGCGATACAAATTGTTCTCTTGAGCATTGACTTGAGTGAACTTTCGATAACATTTAGCGTGTATGAAACTTTAAGGTCAATTTACCGTACACGTTATATTAAGTTAGGACTTGATTAATTTTGAAGCAGTATTATAGTTAACCTATGATAGAAAAGGGGGTATGAAATACAATTTTGGATCTGTGAAATTTCTCAATTAAATGCATTATCAAAATAAACTTTGTTTTTAGAGCAGAACTAACTATTTGGTGTAATTTAGAAAATACTATGGATTCACAATCGACTCCAAAAATGTCCATTGCAAAAGACTTCCAAAAATATAATGAAAAATGTTTTAGTGTATACTTTTAGTTTGCAGTATTTTACACCCAGAATCAAAACATTTTGTTTACAGCACAAAAATCTAGAAAAACCGTGGGTAACAAACGTAACTATATATTTATCCTATCCTATATAGTAGAGCAATTATTAGAAAGAGAACGAGAAAGAAGACGAGTTTAAAACGTTTATGCGTAAGCCTCGGGAAATCTTTTCTTGATATTTCTATGTGGATAATGTATGAGGAGTTATTCTTAGAGGAACCACTTTATTTTTCTTATTTTCCAATACTCAGCTATTAGTGTTTTTTATATTTGAAAGGATTTTAGATGTTTGAAAGGATTTTGTTGTAATTAGTAAAGAATAATTTTTTTTTCTTTTTGGGTGCATTCTATCATTTTTCTTTATTCCTTCAGTGTTAAGGTTCTGTTTATCAATTTAACCCACTTACCAGTTGTATAAATAACATTGGAGTTTATCAAATGAAAACACGTTAATTTGCTTGACACAAGTAATTACATCCTATAATATATGTCAGTGCTTTTGTATATCCTGTATTTGATCTCCTATTTTAAGATTGTTAACCTACATCAAAGCGTTTATCCCTTTGAGACGAATCCCTGTTATTTCCAATTTATATCATAATTATAATTAGAATCTTTAGAATCTTATCTGGTATTTGGAATCTTCCAAGAACGAAGTATTGTTGGCAAAAATATTTTGATGGTATGTAATTTAAAAATTTGTATAAATTTATCATTAATTTTGCTTGGAACTTAACTCAACTTTATTAACTGTTATTAAAAGTTTGTTAAAAGGAAAAAAGAGTTTTAAGCCAAACCAGATATTTGACCTTATTTTGATATTCTGAAATTATTAGAAATAGACAAATATGTGACATAAATTAGTTTTGATTATTACGAACACCTCAATCAATCAAAAATACTTTATTGCACAAAATTAAAATATAAAAAACTTACAGAGCGATCGGTAAAAATAAATATGCAATGGCGGCTTTATCACTCATCTCTCTTCCTCTCTCTCTTCTATCTCTTCTATCTCTCTTCCAGGCAACCTAGTTTTACGCAACAGAATAAAATGTGATACAGCAGGGTAATCTACGGTGCATAAAGTATTACTATATCATAAGTGTATAAAATAATAAATATATACCTATATATACATACATACATACATACATACATACACACGTATACACATACATACATAAATACACACATAAATAAGTACATACATATACACATACATTGTAGATCGATAAATAAATTAGTAAATTATAATGTTAGATAGTAATTTTTGAGACGGTGTTTAAATATGTTGATTGACTGAGAATGACGAATGAATTGTGGTAGCTCATTCCACAATATTGTCGTTTTGACAGTGAACGAATCACGGTAGCACTTAGTGCTACTGATCGGTAGCTTTAGTTTATTATCGTGACGCGAACGGAGATCAAGAGGGATAGGAGGATGTGAACTGAGGAAAGTATACCGCTCTTTGAGTTAACAAGGAGTAGAATCATGGAAAAGTATAGCATAGAGAAGAGTGAGTGTATGTAGGTTACGTCTTTGCTGCATTGACCACTTTAATTTAATGCGATAGTAGCTTATATGGTCGAATTTTTTAGGCCGTAAATAAATCTGATTATTAAGTTTTTCAGTCTTTCCAACTTGTTGAGCAATTGCTGTGATAAATCTAGGTAACAGGAATCGGTATAGTCAAGTATAGGTAGGAGAAGAGACTGAGCTAGGGATATTTTAGTTTTGAAAGGCAGAAAATATTTCCATCTCTTCAACCTACCGATAACCGCGAAAATCTTACGACTTACTTCGGCTATTTGAAGATTCCAAGTTAGAGTACTATCCATCCTGACATCCAGATTCCTCACAGCATCGCTTTATTCTAGCCTGCAATTGTCAAAGACAATGGGAGGCAAAACAGAAGAATTAGAGTTACCAAATATACAAACTTGAGACTTCAGAGGGTTAATCAGCAAACCAAGTATCTATCCAAGTTTAGTTTGACATGTCTTATAGCTGTTTCAATATCTTTTACAGGTGTTGTTGTATATACCTGCAAGTTGTCCGCGTAGAGATGATAAGATAGAGAGAGAAGTTTAGTTATGGAATTGATAAATATAGAAAATAGCAAGGGAGAAAGAACTCTTCCTTGGGGTACCCCAGCACTAAGACTGCAAAATGATGACTGCTTGTTATTAATACTTACACATTGTTCACGATTAGTTGAATAAGAAGAAAACCATTCGATAGCGTTAGAGGAGATGTTAATTAATTTAAGTGAAGCTAAAACTATATCAATATCAATTGTATTAAAGGCATTGGAGAAATCTAATAAAGCTAATATAGTATAACGATATGAGATAGAATAAAATATGTATTTATGTGTGCGTGCTTAGGTCGCTTTTTTCGAAATATATCTTTTAAAGGTCCAAATTTTTAGTTACAAAGGAAATTATATTTTTAAATTATAACTAACAATAGAAAGAATATATTTCATACATTAGTTAAGGTCAGTTACAATTCATTTCCCCCGAAAGTCCCGATCTTTTTATTAGGTATAATTCTTTCTCTGGTCCATTGAATGTAATACTTTGATGAATCATACTGAATATGAGTATTATTTATTTATTTCAACAATATAATCAGTTTTTGAAACCTTTAATTATTTAAAGGTCACTATAGGACATCAATCTCTTCCAGATAAAAAAATATTTTTTATTAGATTTAATTATTTATATTAGAATTTGCTGATTTAGTTGGTTTTACTGTAATAAAACTTGACAGGATTCTTCTACTTATTATTATTAGCCATGATTATTTACATCATAAGAATTTAAATAGTTTCTGATCATTAGTTTTAAACAAAGAAAGATGGAATTTGAAATTATGCGAACAAATAGTATTATTGAGAAATTCAGAAAAAAATACAGGGCAAATTTATTTTTTAATCTTACCTACTATATTATTTTATTTTTTTCCTCGATTTAGTCATATTTAAAGGATGATGAAAATATTTGAAATATTTATGGAATTTGCGTAAAAATAAATCGACACTTTTTTAAATTTTATTTTATACTGTATTTTATTATGTCGCAGTATTAAAAATTAAAAAAAAAAATATTCTGGAACGGAAAGTAAAAAGACAAATAATTTATTTTTCTATAATAATAGTACAATTGTAATTACTAACTCAAATATTTTCTGAGTTACTTAAAAAGTAGGTATAGGTCTAGATAGTAATTATTTTATGTTAAAATGATGTATAAAATTGCTAATTTAGTGTTTGTATCTTAGAAGTTATAAGATTGCATAAACAAAGACTTTTCGCAGTCGTGTCAATTATTACACCGTTTTAAATTACCGATTAGCCATAGTCACGAAAACAACAGTAAAAATACAGTTACTAGATGGTAAGATCAGTGAGTTAAAGACGTATGAGTTACCTAATTTACTTTGTCAATACCACCATCAATCAAGCTTATTGGGCTTAAAACTGAGCGTACGTTTCAATCTTACTTTGATGCCTATGATACACCATCAATCTCCGATCTATGCTAAAAAATTGTAACAATTTATTTATTACCTTAAAATGAATAAAAAAACTATTATAACCACGTAATTTCTCAAGAACGAGTTGAGGTAACTAATAAGTGAACGTAATCAAATGATACGGACATTTATGCCAAATTTAATAATTACAATCTCGCTAGGCAATCAAAATTTACAGTGTACTTCACCTTCATCGAGGATCATGACATTTGGCCATACGCAAAAATTTCTAGCATGAGAAAATGATAGAATCCGAATCCTTAATCTGTAGTTATATAATTTTTTGGTAAACAGACCATGACTTATATATAGGAGACAACAATTTTCTAACGGCAAATTTAAGTTTGTCTTTAATCGCTTTTTACCGTTATTTTTTCCATTTATTGTTTTATTAAATATGATCCGTAACATAGATATTTTGTAAAAGTAATCGTTCAGTATGTAGTTTTTTCATTGTCATATTTGAGCCATGTATCATTTATTGTGTTGTGATATCAAAATGAAATACTGAGAAAAACCTTATTACAGCAACGATCGTTAGTGTTACAATCAATCACGTCTATTTAGTTCTAAACAGCATGTTTGACAGGTAGAAGCGGGTAACCGAACAATATCAGATTTGACAAAGGTGTTGTGATGGATTAGTGATCATTATCGAGCTAGGTCACAGGGTGAGAGGGTCCTGTTTCCATATTCTACTATACTAAAGGCAAAATCGTTGATTTTTGTAACAAATACATCTGCGACATGCACATATTGATTGGGTGCTAGCAACACAGGAAATGGATAAGACTAAACTAATAAACCTAGAGAACTAGTCGAACGTTTTGTTCAGCACAAGACACTACCTACTAATATATTATTGTAATTTTTTATATGATATAAGTCAATAGCTTGTATACCGTAATCCAACATACTAGTTTGATAACACATGTCAGAATGTCTCACCTTATATTATGGCGAATACGAGATATTGTAACGACTATATTAGTTAAGTCTAGTCTAGTCTGAGAACTATAAATTTTCGAGATTTTATTATTAATACACCAAACAAACAGTCTCTGTAGACTCTTTAGAAGGTAAACTACAAAAATATTATACGTGAAAAACTATGCTTTAATATAGGTATCGGTGAAACTGGCTATAAAGTTGAAAGAAATAATAAAACTAGTTTAGCTTTACTGATACAAATACAAAGTATTTCTGTTTTTAGAGAGAGCCACAAAAGGAGAAGCATTTTATCCTTTCTAAGCAGCGACTACAAGCGTACCTTACATCCGTCTTAGATTAATCGCTTGTTTAGGACCGGTAAGCTTTCATGCTCAAACAAATATTGCCAAAGTTTAAGGAATTGAACAAAGTATTCCCGATGGAACTTTCTTGTGACGATTAATTCACATCAAGTACGGGATTTTCTAACGTCATTGTCTTAGGATTTTAAATCTCATTTATATAATCTAAAACAGTACTGGTAGCATCAACTAAATTCCAATTTTTAACGCATTAAAAGTATTTTGTAAAAAATCTAACTGAAATAAACTATTTTGAGTTTGAGTTGCAGTAGCCATGGAAAAATTTATTTATTACACTACCTGGTTTGATTATCAAACTTTTGGTACCTAATAAAAAAAAAACTATAGAATACCATAAGACATGAAGATCCCCCAGATTAGCGTTCAACTATCTAATATCTGGTTCCATCATCTGATTTTAAGTTTCCAAATTATAGTATTATATCTAAACTAGATATATACACAAAATGACATTTTGATACTACAGAAGGTTTAAAATTGACTTTCAAAATTCAGAAACACTGTTTGTATGTTAGATGTAAACTAATATAAAGTGTGTCAAAATAAATCAGTTCCATTATTATCGTTCCAAAATAAAATAAAATGGACCTTTGTGTGAACGTAGGAAGCGGTCATCGTATTTATTTAGGTAAATTGAGTACTGTTTGGGTTCGATACATCGAAAAGTCAATAAACCATGTCGTTTTTAACCCTCGGTCCATAAGTTTTTTTGAATATAAACCATTCTCTTTCATGTGATCCTGGAATTCAGGAACTTTTATATCAGGTGAATCCTGTACAATTTCTAATTATGTTCTATCTGGTATATTGCCACGATTAAAGTCTTTCTTTGATCTGTTAATTGGTTCTTTATCTCCCTGACAAATTACACTTAACTTAGTTAACACTAACCAAACGCTCACAAAGCTTTTAAGTCCAAACTTCATTAGTATTTAGGCCATCTCAACAATTATAATGCTTACGTAAATTAACCTTATCTTGTTTTATCGCAAAGTGTCTTACAGATATGCCACTTCTGCATTTTGTAGTGCTTTGATTGTGTGTATCCTTAAGATAACAATAAATAACCTTAAGTACGGCGTTTATTTATTGTCTTATCTTTATCTTCTTAAGTGTTTAATATATTTTAATATTCTGAAAACGTCTTTGCAAAATTTGCAATTAAATGATATTTCATCAAATTCTAATTTTCTTCTTTTATCTTTTCAGTTCGCGATCATACATCACATCATGTAACGAGGTTACGACATTCAAGGCATCTAGATGGGTACCTGCCATTACATTCATCCGTGAGTATACGCTTATATCATCCAAACCATCTGATCTCTACAGTCATCCATATCAATCTTAATTTGGCCCATAAAGCTTTGTCCCCTTAGAGTTCATGTTGATTTTATGCTTATTTTTAACTTTTACAAGTACTTATAGAATTTTGCATGATAAGAACCGTAAAATTCTTGCTCTATTATGTAATGTACTTGATATATTTCTATATTAAATTAGCTGGCCAGGATGTATGTAAGTATCTTACTATAATCCCAATATCACTCATTTCAACCTTCACTTTTTTGTATTAATTCCTAATATTTTTACTGAGGATTATTTACGTGTAAGTTCAAAAACCTTTAAAATATGTTATGACTTTGGTGTTTTTCTTGTTACCTATAATGCATGTTTTAATATGTTTTTAAATGACCTGTTTACTATTAAATAGTTTAAGAATAATACAATTTGTTCTTCTGTTTTTTTGTTTCCCATAACTATAATATAAATAGATGGTATAACCCAGTTTTTTAAATGACTTAACTGCAATGTAGATACTTAGCAAATGTGCTTTGTAGCTTTAGAAGTATACTCATGTAGTGGCACACACTACTGCGGTTTCAGTTCACACCAGCAACATCACCGAAGCTAGCTGTGAAGGATAACCACAAGCCCCTGTTCACCGAGTGCCTAAATTACAGGCCAACGTTAAAAGAAGAACAGCCTGTTGGAACTTACGTATTTACGGTAAGCAATTACCTGTTTTACCTAAAAAAAAATCAAACATTTTAATGTTTATCATATCAATTAAGAATTTAAAAATATCATTTCCATACACTACACTAATTTTTGTTTCTTGTGTACTTACAAAATTTCATACTACAGGTTCATGCAGAAGACCGAGATCCACCAGAAATGGGCGGAACAGTCACATACAAATTTGTCTCAACTCCTGGTGAGAAAGAGAGATTTCACGTCGATCCTGAAACGGGAAGGATAACTACAGCCGATGTCAGTATTATTTATATTTTAATTCAGCTTATAATTATTATCAAACTTTTTTCCGAATTCCTCTTATTACTTTGCTCTTTTTATATAATTACTTATTAGAATAATAATATAGCTTCCATTAGGAATTAAAGGTATGTAAAAGATCGTTTAATTAATTTTAATGTCAATAAAACAAAATTGCACAGATTTTTGACCACGATGAGCCATCACGTGAAAAGGAGGCTTATATAACAGTTCGAGCTAGTGATAATGGACAACCACAACTGGATGACGCTTGTACGATAAAAATACTTATAGAAGACATCAATGACAACCAGCCGGTGTTCGACAAAGTTGTAAGTATCCTTGTATAAATAAACACACAATATACGCAAATATAGGTCGTAAAGGCGCTCGGTGCAGATGACGCTCGAATCACTAATTTATTCTAAGTGTATGTTATTTCAGATTTTAGGCTATATGGCACATAATAATTCATAGAATTACCGATATTATTGCAGTTCTTGCAAACACAGTGTTGATTATAACGTCTACTATATTAATATAATGTATTTTAACATCTGAACAATTCTAGGTCTTACGCTTATGGAATGTTCTTAATATATTTTAATTTTCATTGTAACTAACTTAACATTGTCCATTAGCCTCAAACCGTGGCGCAGACTTTATTAACACTTGCCTGTTTTTCGAAGGTCTTCCGAGGAGACGTTTGGAAGGTTTGTCCTAGAGAACAGAAAATATTAAGAAATGAGAAAAAGAGTTGCGCACACAAAAATTGTTATAACTTAAACACTTAATATTACTAACAGTTGACTGTTACCAACGCTTTGTGTTAACTGTTCTGATTTCTAAGCAGTGGTAACATTCACATTTTCGTATTTGAAATATTTGTTTCTTTACTTGCATGTTGCTGCATGATTTAGGATCGTAAGCCGCCACTCAAGGCGCTATCGGTAATCATTTTGTATGTATTGTGTGTCGAATTCACTTTTTTTGCACATTTATAGTTGATGTGTTTTCTTTAGCTAGGCTGCTCTTTTCCCCTAAGCGCATTTTATCACACTGCACGATTATAATTATTTTGGAAAACTTTCTCTAAGCTTTAGGCATGCTTCGCGTAGAACATGTCAAAGTGAAATAACTTAAAGCTCACTCTTAGGCTAAATACTTTAGAAGATAGGTATTGTTATTCTGAAAATTTCGTTACCTTCAAGAATTCGCTCATGTGAAATGTGCCAAAATATCTACTTTATACGACATTAAAAGTTCCCAAAAGATTCTAGATACCCTTTATTTTATTGATTTTTTAGTTTTCTTTCATTATTATAAAAATAAATAGATACATTTAATAATCCATGATGTAAAATATTTTTGATTTTCCACACAGTCATATTCGGAATCAGTTCCTCAAGATTTGCCGAGTGGTCGTGAAGTAATGCGAATATCAGCGACAGATATTGATGATGGGAATAATTCCATTGTCCATTACAGCCTAGACTCTAATTCGCCAGATCAATCCTATTTCTACATAGATCCTGACAATGGTGTTATATTTTTGAACAAAACTATTGATGTAAGTATACATTCTACACGAACCTACAAAATGTCCTACTATATTTAGTTGAAATTTTTAATCTTTAAATAAAGAAAGTTATACTAAGTAATACCAAGTAATTTTATTGTTTTATGCAGAAAGTACCAGGCTACAAATTCAAGTTGAGCGCGATAGTAAAAGACATGGGTGATCGGCCACAGCAGAGTTCTATCACTTTAGACATTCAAGTCGTTGAATCTAACAAGAAAAGCCCGTCTTTTATAGAAGTACCCGACCAGCCGATAAGATTAAAGGAAAATTACGCGGACTTCAACACGCCGATAGCTACTGTGAGGGCGGTGTAAGTATTCCGATTTTAATTTAGTCGGGCAAAATTATACATTATCAAAGAGAGCTTAAAACAGTCTTTAGGATTCCGGATTAAACGAAATGTTTAATTTGCGCTCCTTGAGAATTTCCTATATGTTGGAAATTAGTTCTTGATAAAGATTTTCTAAGTTTATTTGAATTTGTATACGATATTACATGTAGATGAGCCCCAAGGCAAATTTGGCTCGATCTTCAATATTGATTGTGGTTACATATTAATGGTTCGTTTTCTTATAATTTTCATTGTTTTAGATCAAATATACAGGAGGAGAAGAAACTACAATTTGAATTAGTAATGGGACAAACTGAACAAACAAATAAATGGCATACATTCGTTTTAGAGCCAGAAGCTGATTCAGCCTATATCAAGCTCGGAAACCATTTAGATTATGAAAAAATTACTGACTATACTTTAACTGTCAGAATACAGGTAAAATTTTAACTGATTTTATATAATTTTTATTTACAAATTTAACGATTTATAGTTACTGATTTTTCATTGTTTTCCAGAATAACTATAAATTAGCTGCGGAAACAATAATCCAAATCGAAGTAGAAGATGTAAATGATAACATTCCTATATTTAGTGAAATTAGATCTGGCAGTGTTTTGGAAAACGAACCACCTGGAACACCAGTGATGCAAGTTAGAGCTTTTGACGCTGATGGTACATCAGCCAATAATCAAGTGACTTACGAACTGGGAGATCCTTCAGACCCTTTTGCTATAGATAGTGTTACTGGAAATATTACCACATTAAAAATGTTCGATAGAGAAGAACGTAGTTTTTATAATATCAAAATAATTGCAACTGACAATTCCGAATCAGCGCTAATTCCGGGAAAGCATAACGCTGGCCAGCAAGTATTTTTAATAGAAATAGCTGATAAGAATGATAATCCGCCCCATTTTACTCAAGATACGTATGTAGCTGAGTCAATCGCTGAGAATGCTAATATAAATGAACTGGTTACCCAGGTCACCGCTTTAGATATAGATACGGGTATGTATAAAATACTAAAATTGAAGAAGATCTTTAATTCCTTTTTCTACATTTTTATGCTGAAGTTGTTACAATGTTTTATATTATATGTTGATAACAGATACAGTAATATATAATTTCATTATATTTGCAACGTTAGTAAGTCCAATTTACGATCACTAAAACGACCCAATAATTTCATGTAATTATTATTTCAAGTTTAAGTAAGTTTAATGTAGAAAATTGTAAGAAATCGTTGTAGAATTTTTACAGAATCCTTTTCTAAAGCGTTTCTCAGATGCCAAGAACAATACATTTAGTTAAACGAATGACTGTTTTCAGCGTCCGTGGTAACATACAGTATCGTTGCCGGGAATACGTACGATGCATTTGTTATTCGAAACTTCACTGGTGAAATCAGAGTAAATAACGAACTGGATTATGAAAACATCACAAGTTATAGCTTAGATGTCAGAGCTTTTGATGGTTTATACGAGGATTATGCCAAAGTGTTGATAAAGATTGAGAATTTGAACGACAACCCGCCTGTTTTCTTGGCTAATTATACGAAGACTATTGAAGAGGAGAAGCTCTACGAAGGATGTGTCGTTAAGGTAATTTTTTATGAAGAATAATAACATTTTTCGAACCCAACAGGATAAGGCAATTTTGTGAAAAAAATTTAATGGTCTAAACCGAAATCAAATCTCTAGTTTTATGTATTATTTTTGTTGTTATGTATCTTAATTTAGTTGGTATTTAAATACACTATTTCATTTAATTTGTACTATAAATTCAGTACGCATCACCGTACCACGGGGAATCATCTAATTATTCGCTACTCAGTTTATTCGTGATATTGTTGTATTTGAAAATTATTTCCTACACTATTATTTACAGTGAAAGTAATCACATTTCATGTTAAATGTTAGATAATCAATATTATTTATATAATAATATGAATACGTGAATATTAAAATTTCTCGTACTTTTTTTGTTTTTCTATCAGAAATTTCCGTGTCAGTTGATTTAGGTATATTTCAAAGCTAATAATTGTCTTAACTTGTTAAAATAATTTATGGTGCTTTTCAGGTGGAAGCTTACGACCCAGATCTAGACAGGAACGAACCTCAGAACATAGTATATTCATTAGTCAAGCACGAACAGAAGGAATTCCTACAAATCGACAATGACGGTTGTCTCCGCCTTACTAAGCCTTTAGATAGAGATCAACCGTCTGGTTTCACGAGATGGCAAATCTTGATTATGGCAGCTGACCATGGAGGTAGATTGGGGTCAGATAGCTTGAGATCTACTACAGAGGTCATCTTGGAATTAACGGACATCAACGATAATGCACCATTTTTAACCAATGTAAGTCATTTTCTTGTTCTCTTAGTTAGATAAACCTTTTAACCTTACAAAATGGTAGATTCTGATTATGATTGAGATTATAAAGAAATAAAGCTAATATGAATTAAGATTTTACTTTGAGTTGACATCTTAAACTTCTACATCATTTCTGTTTATTATTCTTTCTTCAGAAGTATAAAATGTTACGTAGAATTCCACATAACATTTTAACTTAGTTGCTACGTTAAAAGATGCTCCATTTTCTGTGCTATTCGTCTAAAATTCTACAAACTGTGCATCTAATGGGAAACGATCAAACGATAAAAAGAAAACGGATGTGGAGTAAAAAATGTCGCTTTAAGACGGAACCTTGATACATTACGCCATTATTGCTTTAGATTTGTTGCATTTTATTTTTGCTTTTACAAATAATTACCCCTTTTAAATCTTCAAAGGACTGTGTAATGTCCTTAAAGGATCCATTTTAGGCGTTTTACAGATCATTTCAAAGGAATAGCTATCAACAAATTTAAATGGAACTGTCAGGAAAAACCTTTTTGTGGGAAACAGTCTGTTTTAAAATGGTATAGCAGTATACCAGTCGTTAAGGTTAGGACTTCTAAAAAGTATTCTTTCGTCTAAAAAGACAAGTAGGTACTTTTGTATTGTTGCCTAAACATAAATTATTTCTGAAGAAATCAAATCAAAATCCATAATAAAATTCTCATCAAAAAGAATAGTATGAAGCCTTGACGTCATTCTTTCGTTTGCTCAGTTGCTAAAAAAATTCTATAGTTCAAGTGGTCCAAATAATGCATTAAAATAACAGTACTGAATTAATTTTCAACGAAACTAAATGACGCTTACTAAGTCGTGGCGTCATTTACCTGATTAGCATTTAAACTATCATGACGGATTGCTGTATTTTGAAGTTTCATTTTGTCATGAATCAATGTATCTTTGACTTTAATTAAGTTTGTAATTTTAATAATGCTAACATTATGTCTATTGTAAAATATATTTTCCAAAAGTAGTTCTCAGAGTTAATTGCATTGTATAGTTGAACAAATGGAGACAAAACAAAAGGGCGAAGTACATCAACTATACCTGAAATCCAACACCGTCTTCTCGTGTTCAATTTCAGTTCTCGAATATCTTGATTAAAAACGATTGTCTGCGGGAATGCTTTTGTTTGGATCTTAGATTTTTTTTGCTTTTAACGGCTTTCAATTTTCTATCTGTGATTGTAAATACTGGTTATTTTTTTTCTATAATAATTTAACTTTATATAATATGCATCTATTAAGAAAGTTAGATAAATGGTAGTATTAAAAACAATATATCAAAAAATAATTCAATTCAATTAGAATTTTTGCTATAATATCCAAAGAATGTGAACTTAAACTCATTTTAATAAGATCCTTTTTTGTAAAAGTGACTTTTTGTAAAAGTCAGTAAGTTTGTGGAAAGCTACCACCATGGTTCTCGGAATGCAATTATCATTTATATATATAAAAAATGTATTATAATATAATTAATGTGTTATGCTAAAGTAAGCTGTAAAATTTGATGTGACGTCACGCTTGACCATACGTAAGCGACAATAACCGAAAGCGCGCGTGGGTAGCACAGAGTGCGGCAGGGGTTCGGCGCGGTGCAACATTGACAAGGTAGCAATGTGTCCACGCTTGAACTACTCGTACAAAGACAAATAAATTAGAAATAACTATATGATACTCACATTTTAAATAATGTCTTATATATAAATAGTAAACTTCGTAGTAAACTGTGTTTGTGAAGCTACAATACAATCTATCATAAAAGTTAGATCAAACAAAACTTCATATTGGAGTGTATTGATTGGTATCTAAACTCGTTGCACGCAGATTAAGACCCAAAGATCCGTTTAAATGAGGAAAGTAGGTCTCATAGTTTAATAGAAAAAATTGTGAAAAAAAATTGTGTACATATTTATAATGTTTTTATTAAAGAATACTACGAGTAGGAGTATGGATCATATACTACTAGTATTGCTTAACCACCAAGTAAGCTAAAATGATTGTGTTAGGAGTAGGCCACGTCAGCAGTCCAATGACTGGGATTTGAACCCACGACCTATCATGCATTCAACGCCTCAACCACTGAGCTACTGATTTTTTTAATTCCTCAACACAAAAAGTACAGAATTAAATCAGTAACTGTAAAACGAGACAATATTAAAAATGTTGCTGATGTTAACTTAATATAAAATACCTTTTTTGTCCTCGGAAAGAAAGCCCTCCATAAGTAAGTATAAGGTACGAAATACCCTTGTTTTATTTCTTTAATTATAACGAGTAACTCACCAAATCTAAACAGGATTTAGCGGAGCAATATTACTTGTCAATCAAAAAATCCCTTTGACGAGGGTACAAAATAGTGAGAGAACAAGTGTCTAATATAATATTTCAGTTGTACAATTTGTTATATAGTTCTTATTTACTTTACTGATTGGTCACTAATAATGTATTATTTTTCCTACTATAATAATCACATTGGTAGTTGAGTAAATAAAGATTAAGAATGAGTTGGACTCATGCAATGATTGAAATTGATGAACAAACTTAACTTTGCGGTCGGAAAACTGTTATCCCCATACATTGATATAGGAGACAGTCAGTTTACTAACAGCAAAAAAAATTATTCAACGCTATTTTCAACTTTCTGTGTGCTAGAAGATATTGTTTCTTACCAAATTTAATTATTCTAGATCAATGAGATGTACCTCTCAGGGTACACACAATCAGTAGATAACAAAGAGGACCAAAATATCCTATATCTACCCTTGAGGAAGGTAATGAAAGTACTGAAGAAAATATTTCCTAAATGCCAAAATATCTTTAAGACGCCGTCTTCCCTTTATATAAAAGAATCAGTTTTCCATTATTAAGTCTTCAAAACAAGGAAAACTTATTCGAAAGTTAAAAAGCTACTTTACTAACAGACTCAAAAACAAATTTTTTGTTTAAAACAAAGTTCGAAACATTTTCTCCGATCGGCTATCGTAATAACTTGTATACGTACTAACTTATCCGAATTTTCCATCTGTTATTGAATTTCAAGTTTACTGAAATTCTAAACTTGTACAATAAAGATATTATTTTACCATAACATTTCGTTTGGAAACAACTTATTGCAAAATTGAATATTTGTTCTAAACCAATGGTGAATTGATCTTTGGTTCAAATATACGGGCAATACAATTCAATTTACTGTAGATACCTTTACAATGAAAACAATAAAAAAACCGACCAAGTACGAGTTCCGTACCAATATTTGACAAAAAAATCACGATTTTTGTATGGGGCAACAGAAATATATATAGATTAAAATCATGCTAAGATTATTTTATTCTGTCATGTGAATTTTAAGCATGTTTTTAAAGTAATTTTAATTACTAAATGATTCGAAAAAATTGCATAATTATACGTTCAAAAATTACAATAATAAGTTTATTGGTTTGTCCTTCTTTGGTACTTTAACTGAATAACAATCTCCTATGCTAAAGCTTTCTTTGGAATACTTAAAAAGTCCTATGGGATTTTCAAGCTTATAAAAGCATCTGTGTGCTAAATGTCGTTAAAATCCGTTAAGCTGTTTTTAAGGGTATAAAATATTCTATATTTTAATCTAGGTTATAAGGTATCACACAGCTAAATTTCGTTCAAATTGGTTCAGTAATTAATTAATGTAGCATATGATTGAAAATTAACAAAATATATATAAAAAATTTAAAGGATCTACACACAATGTTTGACAAGTTAGAATTAAATCCTGAATATGTTAGAAATTATTTAAAAAGGTAACTAATTTGAACAGGGATTCCGACGTCCGTTTCGCGGAATCGGAAAAGATACTTCAGTCAATTCGTGTCCCACTTATAAGTTTCCTTTTAGGGAAAATCGCTTGGGATATACCCACTTGTCAATTTTTCATGCAAATACTTTACCTATAAGGTATTTTTGGTACAACCCTCAATTTAGGTCGGGTACATTAATTTACATTTTAGCTTACTTTGATTTTTTTCTTTTGCAGTGAAGCCAGTTTGTTTTTTGTCTTATAGTTGTTATACTAAGACATCTAAGTTTCAGGTGTTAATAACCGAATATACAAAAATTGCTCATTTCTACCTGTTATTAATTAGTAAAAAAATTAGGGATACTCAAATTGACTACTATATAGAATAATCAAATAATTCAATAGGTATTGAAACTGTCTTGAATATGAAATAATTTATTTGGATAAGAATTAATACAAAGGTATGGATAGCATGGCCTGATTTTGATAGGCATTTCTATCAACTCTTAAAATGGTAAAAATTTGTTATAGTGACATAACTACAATAGTTGGACATATGGTCTCGCGAAGTTTTTTGTGGATCTTGAAACGTTCTATTATATTGTAGAACATTTTTTGTTCTATCGTCAATGGCTAATTTTTTTACACCTTAGGTTGGTTTTAGTAAGAATTTCTAAGGATTTCTAATTTTTTATAGTAATAAAAATAGCCTATGTTTCTCAGTGATAATATAGCTTTCTAACTGCAAAAGAATTTTTGAAATCGGTACAATAGTTTTGACGTTTATTCGTAACATACAAAAATACAAATCTGTCCTCTTTATAATATTAGTGTAGATATACTTTAATCTATTTTTTATCGTATCAGTTGTAATTGTTGTAGTCATTTTATAAATTTAATATGTATAGCAAACTTTTTGTAAAATAAATATCTTGTATCAAAATGTATGCAATATAATGCATATCCTTGGAATTTCAAATTCCATAGAATATGGAATTTTTCATATGAACTCTATACGAGTAATATAAAGACTGTAACATATTTCATTTATAATTCTATGATACATTATATTTTTAATTATGAAAGAAGTTTAATCAACCTAGTAGTCATTTAAGGTCCAATATCCCTTCTATCATCATATCTATTTTGTACTCAATAATACGTAATAACTAACTCTAAACATTGGTAAATAATATAGCTACCTTTAATATCAACCTAATTAATAATTATTAGTTCTCAACAGTGTTGCTAATAAAGCTTGGCATGTATTTATATTCATATTCGACGATGAATTCAATGTGAATTATTTGATTTAAAATAAATAAATTAAATAATGACAGTTATTAGATTAATTATTTATATTGAAAGCTACTGTCTTTATAGGTTATTTTCTTCCTTGAAGACAAATATCTTTAAGAATGACTTTTAAGGACAATACGAATAATAAAATGTTGGTAGCAAAAACCATAGGGTATCGATAACCTGATTTCATTATTACATCAGTTCCAACATATTAATTTAAATTAGTCTCTAAATTATTTATAGATACGTACAAAGTTTCGTTACTATACAACAATTAGAAGTAGGTTAAAAATGGCTTTAATTTTTTTTTTCACGACAAATCCTTCTGATTTTTTACATTAGTATATTTGTAATAAAACTAGCAGTTTCCTCTTTAGCATAAATAATTTAAAATGCCTGTACTCTAAGTTCTCTTCCAGTTATGTAGATTGTATAGCAAGGGATATTAGATTAAAGCGACGGTCGCTCCAGTCAGGTTAGCTCGAAAGCCAGATAGATGAATTCTCCTTTGTAAGCAGAGACAATTGTTGGATTAATTTCAGAACTGCTCTGGCTACTATCAGAATCTACCATTTTGTTATGAATTTGTCATAAAAGTAATAAAATAGTATTAAATACTGGAGATGCAATAAGTACTTGTTTATTACTCAGTATTCTACTTTTTGACCATTATTTTCAACTCGTTATAGGCCGATTTAGTGTCTATTTATTATGTATTATATTCTTATTGTTATTGATATTATACCCTAACATTTAATAAATCTGTAAGGTGTATGCAATTAGTAAAGATTCACTCTACATACGTTTCACTCTGATACACTACATCAGGATATATTGATTCTATAATAGTCGATTGTAAGAGTAGTAGGAAAAAAAATCTAATATTACCGAATTGTAGTAAAATAATCTTAGCGTTTCTTATAACGTAGGTGTTCATAGAGTAATATCTGCCTTTATCAAACACGATATTTTAAGAAAAGAAACTAAACTCATAACAAAATGTAATGATATTTTTTTAGTATTTTTGTATTGTAGAGGGGGTAATTGTTTAAATTTAAAATGTATTAAAAAATAAAATAAGGTTTTAAAACTAGTAATAAGTTAGCCACGTGTCTTAATTTTTGGATTTTTTCCAGACCCAACCAGTAATTTGGTACGAGAACGAAGCACCCGGCCAGGTTGTGATTCTCACGGCAAAGGACTATGATTCGTCTGAAAACGGCCCTCCTTTCACTTTCTCCCTCAACGAGTCTGCTAGCTTTGATATCCGATCCAAATTTCACATACAAGGTAATGCCATTACTTTTTCCTTGAAGAAAAAACGAAGATGTTTAGATATTAAGTTTCCAAACACGATTTGCGGTAAAAATAAGTAGAAAAAAAACAGTGACTACGATCACTTGAGCTCAACCAGATCAAAATTTTATTTTATTTTTATTGTTTATTTATCATAATTTGTTTGCAAAAAAATAGTTACATTTTTGTTAAATATGGTGTAAACATAAACTCATTCGAGTTTTCCTTTACACCATAGTTGTCGGTACATGGTGCAGAATATCCACCCGCGAGAGAGCATCTCGTAAGACCCGAGTAACTCAGCACCACCTTTGTGGTAGGGGATCTGTTCCCCGACTGGCTGCGACCACCAGCATGCGAATCCGACCGCCAAGTGTCATACACGCGTTCCGGTCGAGCCGCATGTGGGCCAGACTCACCCCCCTCCCTCTCCCATCCTATTAATGCTGCGGATCTAGTACTCTGGGCTCTTGCTCAGGGTTCTCTGAAACCGTAGCATTTTTTCTTCTCTCCCCCTCCCCACTCTATCTTCGAGGATGCAACGCATCGGCAAAACAAGAGGGTATCTCTTGTTTTGCCGATGTCCATGGGCGATGGTTGCCACTTTTTTTAATATGTTTATACACAATTGATAAAATATTAGGTCTAAATATTTAGGATATCATCATCATATAATTTTAGGGTTCCGTAACCAAATGATAATACATTGTACTATATCCATTCAGTCGTCGCAGTTCAGGTGGCAAATGATGTTAGATTTACTTATTAAGGATCTCAGGAGACGTTAATTTAATTACTTAGTTAAGCGAGATGTCAAGAATTGTAAGCGAGCGTTATACGAATTAAATTATCTATTTATACTTGTGCCGCATGCTCCAGGCACTATATAACTTCTTTCCTGAAGGAAATGGTATATAGTACCTGGAGCATGCACAAATACCAAAAAGCGCTATTGGATTTGAAGAGCTTCAGAAATTTAAAATAATTATTGTTTATTTATCATAATTTGTTTGCAAAAAAATAGTTACATGTTTGTTAAATATGGTGTAAACATAAACTCATTCGAGTTTTCCCGTACACCATTGTTGTCGGTGCATGGTGCAGAATACTATTTTATACCCACCCGCGAGAGAGCATCTAATAAATAGCTTGTGTCAGGAGTGGGCCACGTCAGTAGTCCAATGTCCGGAATTTGAACCCACGACTTGTTGATCGTAAATCCAACGCCCGAACCACTGAGCTACTGACGCTTTTAACCATCAGGTGGACCATCTGCTCGTTTGCATCTTGTCTACCATAAAAAAAATCTTACATTTAAATAGTAACGTCTTATTACACACGCTTAACGAATATAACATGTAATATTAGGTCTAAATATTTAGGATATCATCATCATATAATTTTAGGGTTCCGTAACCAAATGATAATACATTGTACTATATCCATTCAGTCGTCGCAGTTCAGGTGGCAAATGATGTTAGATTTACTTATTAAGGATCTCAGGAGACGTTAGTTTAATTACTTAGTTAAGCGAGATGTCAAGAATTGTAAGCGAGCGTTATACGAATTAAATTATCTATTTATACTTGTGCCGCATGCCCCAGGCACTATATAACTTCTTTCCTGAAGGAAATGGTATATAGTACCTGGGGCATGCACAAATACCAAAAAGCGCTATTGGATTTGAAGAGCTTCAGAAATTTAAAATAATTAAAATCTTTTAATTTCATAGTTTAATTTAATTAATCTATACAAATAAATAAAATTGCGAGTGTCTGTTTGTAATATTAAAATAACCGCTTTTTAATAAGTGCATATGGATGTATACACGCACACGGTACATATACCAACAACAATTTTTTTTTTTTTTTACAATATTTGCCTGTCTGTCTGTTTGTTCCGGCTGATCTCTGTAATGGCTGGACCGATTTTCACGGGACTTTCACTGGCAGATAGCTGATGTAACTAGGAGTAACTTAGGCTATTGAACATCTCGCTACGACACATAGGAGCGGAGCAACACGCGAACGAAGTCGCGCGTCGGCTTGTTATTTAATATAGTAGGTTCCAAACTACGGCCATTATTATTATTATTAAACACTTGGAAACATTTTATTAACTCAAGTTTAGTTTGGAAATAATAAAATGTAAAATTTAATTCTACATCTTTTTGATGAAAATAAATTCGATAAAATATTAAATATATATGTAATTTATTTATGACTCAGTAGAAGATTTACAAGGACTTTTTAGATTACAAAAATATTTGCCTTTACTGCTTAAACTTATTGCCAAATATTTAACCAAGTCATAAAATAGCCACTTATATAATTCTAAATAAGGACTATACTTGCCTATGATAGTAAATACTCACTATCTATAGAACTTTAACAATCAATATTGTCAGTGTTGCCAACAAAATGCACTGATTATTTTACCTACTTTTATAGGTAGTCCCCCAAATCATATACAATTTTTAAAATATTTTGTAATGAATTTTAAAATGTAGACAACCCCTTTTACCCTTTCAATTTCTCGTAATGATACTGTAGAGACTAGGTAGTACAAAATTTAAATTGTTTTGTAGATTTGATTTTATATAATCTATTTAAAAACCTGTAACTACATTTATGATCTAACGGAGATGGAAAATACAGTCAGGAAATTTGTCTGCAAGGAAATTCTAAGACATTCATCCACCCGTCAATCTTCGGTTTAGCAACGTGACAGCTACAGCGTCCTCTTACGAGATAGTATTAGGAGATACTTACCTTATGTAATAGGACTCGAAACCATCTGATAAAAATTTATTAGATATCATATTTAATGCTTCGCTAAAGCATCAATATCCTTGAAAAATAAGAAAGAAAAGAAACAGAAAACTTTCTTAGACTTAACAGATTAAAGAACTGAAAAATCAATGTAATAATTTAATTACTCATCACTCATATATATCTTATATTTCGTTCAAATATTTATTTTATTTTTGGCTCTCCAATGAAGGTCCATCATTGTGTTTTCTTTAATGCTTTATTTCATGCCCTACTTATACATAATTTATGGGTATAAATAATCATCAAGATATGTATACTATATTCATTATTCATTGTAATGCTAGGAATATTATAAAAAGTTACGTTACAGTATTGATTCTTGTGATACAATTATTATCAACATGTTAACTCGATTAAATCTTAATCATAAATAAAGATGACGAAGACAGTTCACAGAAATTATAAGAATTGGAGTATGTAAGAAAATAAAATAAATATTCAGAGAAGTTGGCTATTTCAAATAACATTAATCTATATATTAAATACGTGAAAAAGAAACTTTAAACTCTTTTTGAGTATGAAATTTCTAACACTTATAGGTTATATAGAGAAGAAGTACATAAATGCTAATTTTTTTTTAATTATTCAAAAAAAAATACATGTATTTGACACACAAACTTTTGGTCGAATTTCTTCCACCAGGCGACCACTAGTATGTAATAATTAATCAACAAAATATTTGCTACCAAAACGAAAATGAAAATATACTCCAAAGACCACTTGATGCAGATTAAATAACCAAATTAGGAGCTTATTCGAGCACCTCTAAATGCGCCCAATCTCAACAACAAGGAATTTTAAGGAACCAAAATTGAGTTTTCAATCAATTAATGTAGTTAAAATGCAATAAATGGCGCTCCAACCAACTCGTAACTTTGTTTCTCGAGTGCCAATTCAATTTTAGTCGTTTCCCATTCAAGTTTGCGTGTTGATAATTGTAACTCGTGTCTGCGGAAATTATTTAGTACCAAACTGGTGCAAACTTTTTCGTTTAAGACCTTCTTCTGAGTTTTAAGCCTAACAAAGTTTGAGCGATCGTGTGTGTTCATTTTGGTTTCGCTTGTAAAGCTATTAAGGGTGTAACTTCTTAATACGCTTTGTAAACAATTCTTCGTAATTGTAAAGTAAGCGGCATTATTGAATTATTGAACGTTTAATATTCATTTAATTAAAAATCGTACTGTCACAGTCGTGATGTCATCTACTTAACATGAATATTTTACGAGTTGACTATTTTATCAAATAATCAAATTTAATGAATGAAACAACAATGTAAGACACACAGACATACATTAAAATTTACATGTCGATAATTAAAACGTATCTGCGGCAATTATTTCGTACCGAACTGGTACAAACTTTTTCGTTGAGTCCTTCTGAGTTATAAGCAACGAACTTTGAACGATCGTGTGTGTTCATTTTGGTTTCGCTTTGTAAACAATTCTTCGTAATTGTAACGTAAGCGGCTTTAGTAATTTATTTAAAGCTTAATAATAATTAGAATTATTTGACGAAATTAAATTAAATTTAGAATTTGTACTGCTATACTAAATTACATTTACTGCATTAATTGTAAGGTGTTTGCGGAAATTAGTACCGAATCACTTAATACATTAAACATCTTCAACATATAATGATACAGAGCTAAAAAAAAGTAAAGTTTAAAAAGCTTTGAGTATATTTTGCATATTCCTTACAGTATAAAAAACAAAGGAAATTTATATTTAAAAAAATAATCTTATTATAAAATATTTAAAAAAATTAATGCTCGTATGTATACTCGTATATATATTTGGGTTATCTCGGAAACAGCATTAACAATCTGTGCAAAATTTTTAATTAAAAAAAAATATATCTGTGCTTTTGTTAAGCGCCATTTTTTAATTGAATTTAAAACTTCTCTCTTTTCCACAGGCAATATATTATCAACGCTAGTTTCATTCGACCGGGAACAGCGGAAAGAGTATAAAATACCAGTCGCCATTACGGATTCCGGTACACCTCGTTTGACTGGTGTTTCAATACTGCAAGTTGTGATCGGCGATAGGAACGACAATCCCATGGGACCTGGACATAGCGACATATTTGTCTACAATTATAAGGTAAGATCTTACAATTATTTGTTCTGGTAATAAATAATATATAATTTAAACTATTTTATAAAACATCACAATAGAGTTTAATGTATAGAACCTTTTTGGTTCCCATACTATATATATATATATATATCACACACATGAAAAAAAATTGAGTTATAAACACTGTTAAAATATAGAAGGAAATATAATATAAAAATTAATTTTTTGGACACTGTTTTCGTAATATTTGTTTGAAAATCGGATGTCTATATATTAAAGGTTAATTAATCGATAATTCCAAAATTTCGTTAGTTTTTAAAGAATTTGTTTTATTAAAAATATTTACAATATATTTTTAAAATGTGTGTGTGTTAATAAACTAGAGCACAGGTATCGTATTTCCGATATAACGCTTCACGCTAATCGTATTTCGTTTGTGCTAAAATAATTTTAGACTTTCACAAAAAATTCCATTATACAAGCGTATGTAACTCAATTTGATCAGACGTCTATTTAACCCGGCGCTGTTGAGGCGACCAAACATCACGCGGCCATTATGGCTGGGTTAAATTTTACCCACGATGATAATCATACCTTGAATCAAAGTTATGTATATATTTTATTTTTATGATTAGGGAATTGTTAACAATATTTATGAATATGAAACATTGAAATATGTTTTTTTTCTCTAAACTAATTTTTACATTCAATATCTTTAATATAGAATAAAATTGGCACTAACAATTAGCACAATAAATAAATATTTATTTAGCAATTTAGTATATATATAATCATGTAAAAAATCGCTTATTCATTATCATTTATATTAAAACAATCGTTGAAGTAACTTTGACTTAATTGGTTAACATGTTGCTTAATTGTGTTTATTGTTGTTGTTATTTCATTAAAAAAAGAGCAATAGAAAAGCCTTTATATATCCTACAGCTACTATAAGCTTTGGATTACAGATTGAAAATAGATTCCAAATTTGAATTTTATACACAACAATTAGTAATTCATTAGTTATACAGGTTTATAAATCATCGGGTATTAGATACCCAGCCTCAATCGCGCCGGGTTAAAATATGCTTTTTTGTAACGTTTTGACGTTTGAATGTATTCGACGTATTGATATCTACATAATGGATGTTAGGTAACAATGGTACGATACTCTTACCTTTTGTTACGGACATTATTTTTATGAAAATGTTTAGATATTACCCAATTTTACTGAAACGTGTTAAATTTATGCAATTTACTTTAATCGATATTGACATGTAAGTATTTGGAGTGTTTCGTAACTTCGATAAATTTTTTTTCAGACGCCTCTTAATTTAAAAAATATAAATATGTTCATCGTTGATTTTCTATCAATTGAATTTTAATAAATAAAACCTGAGTTATTAACTTATTTAGTATTCTGTTATATTTCATATGATAACTTTAAACGAGGAATTATTATACATATTTACATAAAAATGTTCTTTTCTGGAAAAAAAGGAATTTTATGTAACTTTATGGCCGCCTATCCTATCTGCATTCGATTACGAAGTTTGTTGAATGAAAATCATCTGATTAAGTTACATTCACTATTATTTCTATTTCCCAAATATAAAAGGGGCTAAAACCAAGAAAATAATGTAGTTTAGAAATTAAGAGTTTACACTACATATCCTTTGGTAATTAGTACAGAATGGGTCAGAGGTCGCAACAATTTAAACTTCCTAATTAGGAAACGGACTTTCCTAAATCCGTTTATATTATTATAAGTATACTCAATTACCTCCAATTTCTAAAACAGTATAAAAATTACCATCCAGTACAATTTTGTGACCCTTCCATTATTTTATATATTGACCTATAATATTATAGACTCATAAAAGCAGCGTTTCCCCTTTAAATCTACACTGGATTCTAAATACTGCCCTAATAAATTGGGAAAAATATAGTGGCGATATTTATAGAACTTTATCATTTGTATGTCTTTTAACATTCACACACAACATAAGATCTTAATTAAATAGTTAAATCAAACTCGAACTCAAAATATTTTATTTCAATTAAACTATTTACAAAGTGCGTTTGACACGTCAAAATAGTTCAGCCAGTTTACAAAGTACTTTCGACACGTCAAAATAGTTCAATCAGTTTACAAAGTGCTTTCGACGCGTCAAAATAGTTCAATCAGTTTAAAAAGTGCTTTCGACACGTCAAAATAGTTCAGTCAGTTTACAAAGTGCTTTCGACGTGTCAGAATAGTTCAGTCAGTTTACAAAGTGCTTTCGACGCGTCAAAATAGTTCAGTCAGTTTACAAAGTGCCTTCGACGCATCAAAATAGTTCAGTCAGTTTACAAAGTGCTTTCGACATGTCAGAATAGTTCAGTCAGTTTACAAAGTGCTTTCGACGTGTCAGAATAGTTCAGTCAGTTTACAAAGTGCTTTCGACGCGTCAAAATAGTTCAGTCAGTTTACAAAGTGCCTTCGACGCATCAAAATAGTTCAGTCAGTTTACAAAGTGCTTTCGACATGTCAGAATAGTTCAGTCAGTTTACAAAGTGCTTTCGACACGTTAAAATAGTTCAGTCAGTTGGTCAGAGAAGCAGGGTAGAAACACAATCAGATTTAAGTAAAAAATGGCTTTTTTGACAAGAATCAAAATTTTCTACTCAAATCTGATTAACAAATGTAAAGTCATTCAGCTGAGTATTAATGTTATCTGAATTTTCTGGTGGAAGCTCTGTCAGCTTGGAATCAATCTAGAAAAAAAAAGTTAAAACAAAGGAAACTATTATTATCCTTGTCACTATGTCTGCTATTTTCTTGCAAGTAAAATAGAAACTTAACCTTGGACTTTTAAGATTTAATTAATATGTTCACTGAACACCCTATTATTGAACATAAATGCAATACTATATGTATGCGAGCCTCGGACACTCTTTTGCATGACTTCTATAGCCTTTCTACACATACATAGGCAGGAAATATAGTAACGGCGTTATGCCGTTAATGTAAAAAGGAATAAAAGACTCGACGTCCATATCATTATAAATCAATGGTTTACAAATATTTTAATATAGTCATGGTCTTTTTTAAATATTTTTCTATCTAAATGTAATATTTTAACTTTTTCGCCTATATTAATATTTAATATTGTTTCCCAAAATGCTATCAGACGGAAACGTATTTCAACGAAATATACAGCTGGCGATATTACGTGAGTATAAATTGGCAATTTTTGTTTAGAAGCGACACTTTTATCATCTTTTATTTCTCTCATTTTGTGACGTACTGGATGGTTTGGCTCATTATTTATTTTACCTAGACTCATTTTTTTATACTGTCCAGATTTATTTGTTTCTTCTGCCACAGTAATCTCCTAACTTATCAACATCATTTAGATTTTAAATACATAATCTTTTTTGTTGTGTAAAAATATGGAGGGGGTAATGACAAATAAATAAAAAACAAATAACTTTCATTCTCATGAAAATTCTAAACCTATTTATAAACAATTTCCAAGTCAAATTATAGAGTAGAAAAATTACCCCCTACAAAAGGGCTCTAAATATAGAGAATAGGATAACCATTCTCGAGTTTTAGCGTGACTAACAAACGTCAATTTTAACTATATATAAAGTCTTTTATACGTACTAAATTTGCACCCTTCTTTTGGCAAAAAGGGATATCAACAATAATCATTGTTTGGAACTTATAACCCAAATACAACATTTTATTGAAATAACTGAAAATCAGTGAACTTTCATACTCACTTTACACCTCCCCCCCCAACCCCTTTAGGGATAATTTTTGAAAAAATATTGTACACGTGTTTCAAAACTTTCGTGTTCAAAAACAGCAAAGTTTCATACTAACTTTGCACCCCCGTTTTACGCCCTTAGGGGGTGAATTTTCAAAAATCCTCTGTCAAAATTTCAAGTTTCTTACCCTTATAGTTTAGGCCTTGCGTTGATATGTCAGTCACCTTCTTCTTTTATATATATATATATAGAGATAGATGTATGTATTTCCTTTCGAATATGTTTCTGTATCAGTGCTCTTAGTGCAAGTGGATTTTTATTATTATAGATAATAAAAATAAAAACCATGTGCGGCAACATGAAGAGCCTTTAATGTACTCGTATCTGCTGACAACTTTCATTATTTTGTATTTCCTAATTTCTATGTTAAAAAAATACTAAATCAAATACATACACACTAGGGATTATAGATTTGTATCGCGAATTCCCTTTCTAGTACTTTAAAATGTCAAAACATTTCCATTCATTTAGGAAAGCGGTAATTTATTGGTAGTAAACTGACGCGAAATAAAATTTCGTTGTAATCGCATTTCGTGTGACTCCATTTTTCATTTGCTATTAAACCAGTAACGAGTAACGACCTTTAATAATATGTATTAAGTTAATTAAAACGCTTTCGCGTATTATTTGGTTTATTTCATTTTTACTTCGCATGACTATAACTGTCATATTAGGTCAGCGTTAAATTCATATTTCGGTTTCTGTTAAATTAATGATGAGAGCTATTATTAAGGTATAAAATGAAGCTTTTTGTTACTCGAGCGAGAATACCATTTAGGCTGAAAATATTAATATCTGAAATTCTGATAGGTACTATATCAGATTCTATAATGCTTTCTACCTTAAATTTGAGTCTTATTACCTGAGAGTAATTTCGGACTGTAATTATTTTCTATACAAGATAAAGTAAAACATCTTGAAATAAATGCCTTCTTATATTAGTATAGTTTGGGATGTATAAAGACGAACAATTTACTAAGACGTGACGTCATCGTAAATTTACTGATAGTAGTTTTAGTCGACATTACCCATTACACTACATATTTTTATTCTATTAAAAGCTTTTATTGATCTCAATATTTTTATTAATACTAATTTGTTATATTTAAAAGTCACATAGACTTGACTTTCAAAATATTTTAACATGCTTTTATTGTAGAATACATAGAATAGATAATATCTATGAATATTCGTAAAAGTCCGCGAGACAGTATTAAAATAAAATTTGCATTCAAAAGCCACAAAATGAAGAATAAAATATGAACAATGGTGTTTACGGATTCATTGCTCTTTACAAGCCACTAACAATTTTACGATTCCTCATTTTGTACAACCAACAAATTTATTCTAAACTGCTATTTGTACCAATTATAATGTATAGATGTTATACTTTTTAACAAGGGTGGTCTAGAATTATATCATTTTGATATTAAATTGCCAAGTGTGGTTTGGCAGACTTACATCTTTGAGAACTTTTAGGGAACTCTCAGGTTACCTCACGATATTTTCCTTCACCGTTATAGCGAGTGATATTTAATTGCTTAAAACACACAACTCAGAAAAGTCAGAGGTGTGTGCCCAGGATAGAACCCGGACCTCCCGAGTAATATACATAACTGCTGCTATCACTGCTGCTTGCCAACGTGGTGGACAATGGCCTAATCCCCTCCTCATTCTGAGAAGGAGACCCGGCTCAGCAGTGGGCCATTAATGGGTCTTGATAATGA
The DNA here is from genome assembly GCA_905147385.1 of Limenitis camilla. Taxonomy (NCBI): domain Eukaryota; kingdom Metazoa; phylum Arthropoda; class Insecta; order Lepidoptera; family Nymphalidae; genus Limenitis; species Limenitis camilla. Next base: position 5,573,061 of record LR990245.1, on the reverse strand, counting down.
TGATGATGATATTAAGATCAACTCTGTAGGAAAATGGGTCCAGATAGTCAGACAGAAGACATATAGATATTGATGTGATTTTATAGGGTTTTTCTTTTGTGGTACGGGTAGAAAAATATACTATAATGTACCGTATGTGTATCAAAAAGAAAAATCAAGAATTTTCTTTCTGGACTATCTTAACGTAGGAGCACAAAATGGGATACTTTCTTTTACGTCGTTTTTAAAAAACGTTCTAGTTTTACAATTATGACAGTTTTTATACACACAGACACTCTTTCCCTTCAATATTGGTTAGGTTTATAATATATGGCTATTAAACGTTAATTTCCCTTAATGAAAGCGGGTTTAGTGCGTGCGTAAACCGGGATTAAAGGAGGGGGTACTTTTTACTACCGGCCCTGATTCCCCTTACTCCTTAGTTACGCCAGTGGTTTAATTCCGGATAAGTTTTAGCCTTGGTTATTTACTTTCACTTCCTATAACATTATTCAATATATAGTTATGTATAGCAGTGTTTTTCGAACCTGGTTTGCAGTCGTGGTTGTCCTGCTTTTCTTTAGTGCTTCTTTTTTCTAGAGGGTCGCAACAATTTTGAATTATGAGGGGTTCGCTTTCCTAAAAGGAATGAAAAACACTAAAATAGCTTTATATCAAAGAATCAAAATTTTAAAAATTTAATTTACTGTACTAACGTGATGTAACTTTATAGTCCACATGGTATTAGTGCAAACATTTTCTTCTGGAAAAAAATTAAATTATAATGAATTATTTTTTCATCCGTAACAGAAGTAGGTAGTCAACTAGCTGCAACAGATTTTCTATTCTTTTATATACCGTTGTAGAATTTCCATTTTTAATATACTCGTAAAATATTCTCTGTGCACAAAGGAGCAGAAACAATGTATATACTTAAAACAAGCGTATGATACAGCATAATGAGTGCTCAAAAAATACGGGTATCAAAGCGCAGTCTCATTGTTAAAATTTTATTATACAATCCACGATTCTACTGTAGTGTAAATTTACAAATTCAAGGCCACTACCGCATTCACTACTGTTTGTTAACCTCAGAATAAAGAATATAATGGAATAGTTTTTGCTTGTGCCTTTTGCGTTTTGAAATATGCCCGAAACGGAATGGGTAATTGTTAATTACGTGAAAGAGAATTGTTGAATTATTTTATATTTTTCTTTAATTGTTTCCACTAGCTTTCCTAACTATTCTGTTGTGTTAATAGCTGTATTGTTAGTTAAATAACCAGGGACGCGCGAAAACTTGCGCCGTCGTGCGAAATACTCATGAGCGCCTATATTTTTTAACTCTCATATTGAAGAAGACTAAAAAAGAAGAAATATTGCTATATTAGCCCGCTTACAATAATCTTCTAATCTAATCCAGTACATTGCAAATTTAGATTGGGTCTCTAAAGAATATGCAAATGTTAAATTAAGGCTGTTTCGCTCGACGAGCTTTTGAACCAATTTTTTTTAGTTCGAAGTTTCATTTTGGCGCGCCCTGAAAGCTTCACAGCGCCTTTCACGCTCGTGCGCCGTCTTGCTCCTAACGATCTTCCATTTATGGATGGTGCCTAAATATAACTTATACTGCACATCAGTAGCACTCTAAAACAGTAGTCCTTAATAATAATACCTTGGATTGATATCTAAATATAATAATAGGAACCTAAATATTACTTGAGGCTTTGTATACCAGTTGCAGGTTTACAACGATATTTCAATGCAAAAGTAACATCGATTAGTTGGTCTATGGTTTTGTCAAAATAGGAGAAATCAACAAACACTCAAATTTATAAAATTTATAATTGTTTATATAATTTTATTTAATTATAAAGAAAAAAGGGTAATTTAGGTATTAGATGCCTATATTAAAATGTACGACTACGGCGTAGCACGTCTCCGTACGTCACTCATAGTTACGCCGCCCATGACGATGTAATTCAAAATTTAATAAAATGCAGTCTATATCGTACAAAACTTAAGTGGCTCAATATCAGAAACCGACGCAATCTTCACATTCTTTCCTTGCTGTACTCTACTTTGTATGACCCATTTATCCCGTCGTATCTAAAAGAGCGGTTTAGCTTTCTAAGCTCTGACGCGTTATATCAACTTGACCTCCGGTCAAGAAATGACAGTCGGCAGACGCCCCCCATAGCAAACACGAATTATTATAGGAAGTCTTTTACGATAAAAGCCGCCAACCTGTGGAATATGCTACCCAGTGATATACGCTCCTCTAATTATATTTATATATTTAAGAGTCGTCTTTTTAACTACTATTTATCCTCTCAACAGTAGTGTGTCGTATATAATTTGTATATTTTATTTAATTTATTATGTATGTATGTATATAGCGTAGTATATGTATAGTGTCTAAGTATTTAGCATTTAATGTTATCATAAATTTATTTATATATAATACATATTACTTGTAACTGTTTGCACTATCCCGTATTTGTACAATAGATCCTTTCACCGAAGGTTGTCTGTCAGAGATTGATTATTTAGCAATAAGACCGCCTTTGCATACTTTTTGTTTTTAGTAATATTTGTTATAAAGTTTTGTTAATCCAATTTCATGTATTTAGTGTGTGCAATAAAGTGCTTATCTATCTATTTCTAAAAATACGAGAGTACTAATAATAGGTGTTTTTTTTTTCAGATTAAAAAAGATAGTACAACTTATACATATAGGCTAAGGCTATAATGATCCTATATTAATTAGCACTTCAATTCCCATATCAAAGTTTTCAAAACCAAACCATTTCTTTAAAAATTCTTAGATAAGACAAAAAATATAAAAAATATACATATAAACTACCATTAGAAATCATACAGACTTAGTCTTCTATAAATTCGCGCTAAAGGAATGAATTTGACAATTGACGTTTGGTTAGTGTTGCCAGAAAAAATGATTTGCTATAATTGTGGGAGAAATAAGATATAATAATTCTATATGAAAAATAAAATTCAGCTACAAGTCATATTGAAATATGAAGATTTACGGTCGAAATGAACTCAATCTCAAATCTTTGAATTATAGATTGAAAATTGAATCCAATTCAAAGTGAATATAAAATTCTAATTTGGAGTCTGTTTATAATATGTAATCCAAAATTTTCTAATAACAAATTGAAAAATAGATTAAATTTTCTAGACACAAATTTGGATTAAGATTAATATTAATCCCAACCATATACGTCTAAATATCCCTTTTAATTTAGTGTTAGATCTAAGGTAGAAACGAGTTAGTTAATGAGCCGACGAGTTGCCCACAAATGTGACAGAAGGTTCCACTTCTAATGAAGTTTATAGCAAACGACTCGTTACTTTGAAAACGGTTTTCCATTCTACACGTTTTACGTTGTAATTACAATGCGACATTATTGTTAACTTTAAATATATTTACAATTCCACAATAAAATGATCTCTTTTAATAAAACCAAATAAGTAAATATAATTTCTTGAATAATCCCTAAGCAATATTGCGTATCGCGTACAAAAAGAAGCTTTCGTTACCGAAAGAAGGAAGTTAATTTCGAAAGCTTTGTTCTGAAGGTAAAACGTGATGCGAATGATATTGTTTACTCCATATTAATTTTCAATGTGTTGGTGTGAGCCAATATTTGGCAAAAATCACGTTTATTGTATGGGAGCCCCCCATTAAATATTTATTTCATGTGATACAGACTGGTTACAGACAGACGGACGATCGGACAGCAGAGTCTTAGTAAAAGGGTCCCGTTTTTACCCTTTGGGTACGGAACCCTAAAACGAACTTTTAGGTGGTGCGTAATAACATACGTTATGGACAGTGCGAAATATTGTATTAAATTTCATTTCGTACTTGTTAGCTTATTTTTAAAGTAGATTTGTGTGAGCATTTTATATTCTTCTAAAAAACAAGTGTAGTAAACATATTTTTAGAGAGCAGACATCAAAAAAATGAAAGCTTAATTTGGAACTAAATACCACAAGAGGGGTTATTTTTTACTCATTACAAAATATACTATGTTGATCATATATCCGTTTTTTTTATTATACATAAGGTGCAAACGAGCAGATAATCCAGCTGATGGTAAGTGGCCACCATCGCCCATAGACATCGACAAAACTAGAGATACTCTCGTTATGTCGATGCGTTGCATCATCGAAGGTAAAGTGGGGAGGGGGAGTGAAGAAAAAAATGATGCGGTTTCAGCGAACCCCGAGAGCCTAGAGTCCACTAGATCCGCAGCATTAATGGGATGGGAGAGGGAGGGGGTAAGTCTGGCCTACATGGGGCTCAACCGGAACGCGTCTATGACACTTGGCGGTCGGATTCGCATGCTGGTGGTAGCAAGCCAGTCGGGGAACAGATCCCCTACCACCAAGGGAGTGCTGGGTTACTCGGCTCTTACGAGATGCTCACCCAGCGGCAGAAGGGAATAGTATTCTAACCCGTCCCCTCACTTGTAAATTTTTCTATATAATATTGCAACTCTTTTGTAGTCTCTATGACTTACAGTAAATCGTTTTTAATCACCAACGGATTATTTCTGCGTTAACGAACATTGTTGATGTTATTTATTAATTGGACGTATTAAACTCGACTGGTTTTTAGACCAGAGGTAGACGGAAAACGAATTTATATGCACTGTTATTTAGTTCTATTATCTTCAATTTATCTTTATTTACTTATAAGTCTTTTTATTACCATTTTCCATGTTCAATAAGTTTATAGCAAAAATCAATATTGACCTATAAAACCGTTCTCTTAATAGTGCCCCAACGACAATTTGAACTTCACAAAGTTTAGACCGCAAGAGTAATTAAAGCAAAAAAAACATATTGAAGTGCCCTCACTAAATAGTATAGGAGACGAAGGCCATTTATACGTTTCTATGGTATTCTTTCGGTTGCCTTGGATTTTCGACCAATGACCTAAACCAAGAAACTAGACCATTTCACTAGCTCTTTTTTAAACTATCGTAACAGCATCAAATTACTGTATATTATTTATTGACGATTAATTGACGTATACATAATAAAGCTTTTATTTTAACTTGTTACATTTGAATGCAGGGTGAAGCACCAGACACAGAAATTGGTCGAGTTTTCGTGAACGATCCAGACGATTGGGATTTACCTGACAAACGGTTTATGTGGCTACCATCCTATGAGCAAAGAAGTCCATACTTCGATGTTCATAGCAACACTGGCATGATCACTATGAAGGAAGGAACACCAAATGGAACTTATTTATTACATTTCAATGTGAGTATTCATCTACTATTTTATTGCTAGCTTTTATTTAATTTGGGGGTCGAATTTGGCATTATTCTAAATCCAAAATGGTGGATGGCCCAAGATGGCGGACTAGTAATTTTTTTTACACGCACATGACATAGGTATCAAATAAAAGAGTTTCCTGGGAAAAATACGAGAAATAAAATAAAATTTTTATAAAAATAAAATAAAATTCACTCTATATCCAATATGGCGGACAAGTTATCCTAGCATACGGAAGTAGGGACTGAAACTGCCTGGACCTGGTAGAATAGTCGAATTTAGGCTAATGTATTTTGTTGATCAAGTTGTTGACATTAGCAGCATATTCTATTATATTAAATTATCTTAACTCAGTATAATTATTCTAAAGAAGGATTTGGATATAAAAATTTTCAGGTATACTCGAGTGCCTCTTGAAATTTTTGATGCTAAAAATTAAATCTTCAGTCATAATTACGAATTTAAAATCCTCCAAAGAAACTCGAGCCGACAAAAAGACCGTTCATACTAAAATGTTTCGAATCTTGGCTTGGCTTATCTTTATGGTTGAAAAATTAATAAAGGTTGAAAAAAGTTTGTCGGTTCCCGTTCTATTTGTTTGCAGTTCTCTTGAGTTTGAAGTTGCGGGAAGTTAATAATTAAATGTTAAGCATTCGCGTGACCTGACCGACTGAGGACGGAGCTATGAGCTAGGAACGTGCCTATTTCTAGTCTAACTACAAATTGTTGGCATTTACTTCGAAATAACTGGCCTGCTTTTGATTATATTTTGTTATATATGGCCAGTTCGTATTATATTAAACATACATCGACCTCTATTCCCCTATTTCTTCAAACAAATATCCTTCTAATTCCTGTTTGGGTATTTGTAGGTTTGTTATTTAATCACATATGAATGAATAAACTGATTTCAATGAAATATTGAATTCAAAACTGACTAAAGTTGGATTACTTTTTGTGTTTTTGAACTCTTAAACGCCGATTGTAAGTCTCTAGTATTAGTCAATAAATACTATTTAAAAAGATATTTGAATTACAATACCCTATTCATACATAAACTAGGTAAGTTTATAACTCAAAATATCTTCAATATTTCAGTTTAGTTACTGAATACTGAAGTATATAAAGTACTGATAGTGGAGAACATCAACGTCCCAACGACTTTGCGACGTCAATCTCGAAAGTTGGAAACTCTTAAGTAAAAAGATCCGAAGTTCATGACGTTGAATCTAATTCTGGGTTTACAGGAGCTTACACGTCTCATCTCTGGAGTTTTTATAAAACTTAGCGATGGATCGCTTTCTTTAAATCATTGGGGAAATTGGAAAACATGTAACTTATCGAATGTCTATAGTTGTACATGGAAGATATTTAAGAAAACTTATAACAACAATGAAAACCAAAACAATTAATTATCTGTCCTTATGTTTGTACGCGTATTACGCCAAAACTACTTCACAAAATGGGATACAGTTTTCATAGTCGTATTGCTACAGACCTAACGTTTAATAGGCTTTGGTTCATTTAAACCCTACAATATTTTTTTGATCATTTTTTTCTTGTAAATAGGTGACAGAAGAAAACGAGCCCCTAGTACCTTTCCACTGGGTAGAAGCAACTGTTAATGTGACTATAAAGGAGATTCCTGAAGAAGCCGTCGACAAATCTGGTTCAATCCGCTTCGTGAACATCACTGCTGAGGACTTTATTATACCTGAAGAAGATGTAAGTAACATTATTTTTAAGGAAACCAAAATCATTCTATCTCAATAATTCTATCGGGTATCATGCCAAGTTATCCCATCTTTATAGTAACTTAGCATCAAATAGTTTTACAATCTTGATTAAATGTTCTCAAACTTAGTTTGTAGAGACCACGTAGGGGTCGCTATATCATATTATATTATAAATAATTTCGAAGCCAAAAGACATCAAAATGTACTTCACTATCATAGATCTGGACTGTTTTTGACTCTTGAGTGGTACTGAAGAGAAGGCAATCAATGCTACTCATAATTTATTATATTAATTGTCAATATCATTAAAAAAAACAACATGTAATTGTACGTGGGATTTAAGCGTAAAGATTTCCAAGGAAGCGGTCGACAAATCCTGTTCAATTCGTTTCGTTATCCCCAAGCTGAGGAGTTTATTCTGGGGACGTAACTGATATCCTCTTACTGTTAGTATATTCAGAGTTGTTTTAAATCTCATTTCCTACAATATACAAAAGCAAAAGTATACAAATATGATTAAAAATCTCAAAATATTATTACATAACCAAAAAGAATCAAACGAAGTTTTAATTCTATTCAAATATCAACGTTAACGTGCAGTTTCCATGTTATAAATAAGTAAAAAAGCACTAAGAAATAAACAGTTTCTGCATCTGCGTTGCTCTAAATTTCAGAGTATAAAATTTTAACTAAATAAATCTTTAAGCTCTACTTTAATCTTTATTAGAAGTGCATTTACACATGCAACCGCTAACCCTAGAGGCTCCTTTGAGGTTTCATTCGTTCTAATTTACTCGTTCAGGTATATGATACTAGCTTTATAATATTTCTTTGCCTTGTGATTTCAATCTACAAATGTTGTTCCTAATTTGTTAAAAGTATTAAAGCGACCCGAGTGTTTGTAAAACACTTTAATTCTTTTTTTTAATCTTTGTTATTACTGTTTGTTGGGATATCTACCAAAATGATTAAAAGTATTCCTCAAATATTCAATCGCCAACCAACCAATGATTATTTTAAAAATACAGTAAACGTTAATTCCAGTTTGGTGAAAAATTTCGAACAAAAAAAAAAGTTAGATAAACAGAGCAGTCCAGTCATGTTTGCCGGTTTTTTTGGCTATTATGAAAAATTCTTACAGTTGTTTTTTTTTGCTGTATTTTACCAACAATATACTAAGACTCAGCGCCCATACTTACGAGTAATGTAGTCTATTAAGTAACTTAAACTTTGTTCTCATTATACGGGTTCCAAGAGATTACAAGATTACATCCATTTATATCTTAAACACCCGTCTGGGTATTATACGGGACGCTGAATAGTATAAATAATGATAATATAACTGAGCTCCCCAAATACGGGCAAAGTAAGATTTAACGACCTTCTTAGCAAATGTTTATATGTATAGTGCGAGTGCTTTCGACATAAACTATGAATTATTATGTATTAAAAACTTTACACAAATATTGTAAATGCTTATCAGTTTTGCACAATCTTTGATGTGCCTAAAATAATAAATCACGCATACATACTAAGAAATAAAACACACGTCCTATTACTACTGCTGGACAAACACGGTTGTCATGCCATCGCTGATACGGTAATATTTCTGAATACCCACTTAATCTAAGTATAGTTTACACTACACACACTACATACACCAAATACAACATCTTCCGCAAAAACATACTTAAACTAGGTTTGGATGATGAATAAGTTCATTTTTAGGTTAAAGAAGATTATTCGAATATTGAGCCATTCAATGCGTATCCTAAGGAATGAATTGAAATTAATATTAGATAGATATACAATAAAAAAATAAAAAAAACTATGTTCTCAATTTGATATTATATTATTGGACAATTTCTATGTTTATGAGGATGTTGAAGAAGAAACTCCTCAATAAAAAAATATACTAAGGTATCGGGTAGGTTTATCCATCACACACAATCCATTCGAAGTAGTTCTTTTTTTGTTAAGATTATATAATTATTAAGTAATAAAGACCTGCTGAGTGTAAATAATCCACGTTGCATAAAATCTTGTGTCGGCCCTGGTAATTATGAAAAACGCGATGTAAAAATATTAAACATATACGGTAAAAATGTTATAATTTTAAATTCCGTATATGAAAATATTTTCTCGAAAACCCCGCTAGAGTTCTTCCGTAGGCGTAAATGCGAATGTAATTTCGATCCACTCGTTACTAAGTGTAATAAATGGCGGGAAACCAATAAAATTGGGTATTTCATCAGTGGGGCTTCAATTTAAAATGCTTTGTAGCTTTCGTACTGATTATTATGAATAATTGGTACGTTTAGATCAAACGTTTTCAAATTTAATTGATTCATAGATCACTCAACATAATTATTATATTATTTAGATAGACCCCATTTTTTATATTGCTATCAAAAGAAAAAGAAATGAAGTATCTAAAGATTGTTGAACAATAAAATCTTTATGAAATTCTGAAATTATATGTTGACTGGAATACAAACATTAAATACACTACCTTGACCACAGACAGGAGTATTTTACGTGAATACCCCCTAGGCCTACCCCTATAACGCACACACAGCAGTGGTTTTTTAAGCAGCATCTTTCCATATGTAATTGGGCAACATTCAATTTCATAACTTTTTAAAAAACAGACAAAATGTTGTCTGTTTTTATGTAACAATTTCTATAAGTTTAACAAAAGTAACCCTTGAATAATGGTTCCTAAGATATAATCATCATCACGACCATTCAATGGCCCACTGCTGAGCCGGGTTTCCTCCTCAGAATGAGGAGGGTATTAGGGTTACGCCATAGTCCACTACGCTGGACCAGTGCGGGTTGGCAGACTTCACACACCTTTGAGAACTTTTTAGTGAACTCTCAGGAGTGCAGGTTTCCTCACGATGTTTTCCTTTACCGTTAAAGCAAGTGATATTTAATTGCTTATATATAACGACAATATTTGCCACAATTTAAGGACCATAGGTGCAATGAAACTATTTGTGTGAAATACAAACTTAAATCTTTCCAAATCTTTTTGTTCTTTTACTCTAATATGACTTTGTGTTGTAATATGTAAATGAATATTGAATAAAGTTATTATTTAGTAACGAATTCTTTTATTGACGGTATTACGTTAATACAGCAGATTATAAGCTAATAATATTAAAATAAACTTTAATTCTATAAGTCTAAGGTAGTTTTTCGACTGTATAGAGTTTGCTTTTAATATTAAGCCCAAACTAAGTTGAGTAAAGTTTATATTAGGTTGTGGGGTAACATTCCAAGGTCAGTGGAAGTTACGGGTCTCAAGCGATTGTCGGATTTCTACCGCGCTAACATCTCTGCAGTATTATAATTAAATTTGAATTATGTTTGTATTTCTTTCATTATAATTTGGCAAAATACTTCATGCTGTATAGGTTACTATCATAGAATTATGATTCTTCCTCTTTTTTGACCTAAGAATTCCAGTGAAAACTACGAACTCAGCATCAATATGGTTTCTGGACTACTACATATCTACATATTAAAACGATTACTAATATGAAAAGACGCTAGGAGATAATTAAGCAATAATTCAGAGATTACATCATATCATGTTAGACAGTTTATGCAAGGAATGTATTGTTAGTAACATCTATTCTTAATATACATATTATGGTTTTTAATGTATACATTTCATATACAATTTTGAAATTTGTATATGAAATGTATTCTTTGACTCTTTTTGAATTTTGTTCAGTGTCTTTTTTTGAAATTTGCTGGACAATGGAGCTGGTTATAAGTAGTTTAGACAAAAGTCTAGATTAACTTAGGCATCTTTAAACTGCGCATACCCAATTATTGACCTAAGAATTCCAGTGAAAATTACTTTTCCCTCTTTTATTCATTTAAAATTACTTTGACTACAACTATTCTAATGTTGCATATTTCCCCAGGGCACCAGTAAGAAGGAAAAGCTGCACCGTCGTCTTTCCGAACTTTACAACAAGACTATGGACAACGTGGATGTGTTCACGGTGTTCAGCAAAAATACTGTCAAGGATATGTTTTTGGACGTCCGGTTCTCTGCCCATGGGTCTCCATACTTCGAAGCTGAGAAGCTGGATAGCATGGTCATTGGGATACAGGAAAAGGTATTTATAATCTTTATATTTATTGACATTGTAAATTCAATATCATGGACTAATTATGTATGTGCGCCCTCATGATGTGGATATCATATGAAAAGATTTGCTAAGAAGAATAATATATGTGTAGTATGCTATTTAAACAGCAGTGCTTGGAGCTTGAGGCCTAGGAGGAGGGTTAAAGACGTGTTTCATTACCTGTAAACATTTAGATTACATTTTTTAACGTCGTTACTCAACGGCTTGACCGATTTTTATGATTTTTTTGTGTATATTTGATTGGTCTGGGAATTCTAGGGTATTTTTATACCCCTATGTGAAAAGGGAGGATGGGAAATTAACCAGAATGTTCACTTACATATACACAATACAATTTTCCCCAGAAATTTTATAAAAATATACATCCCACAGTATTTTGATACTATGTAGCAAAATACTCAGAACGAAGTTTTGTACCTTTGTTCCTTTAAGTTTGACATTTATACACACACCACCCACTTAATCTTGATGAATTATTGGGATGTCTTTGAATTAATTCTACAACGGCAATGGCGACGTTCGTACGGGTGTTTTTGTCAGCAATTAAGTCTATAAAGATCTTTGTTAGGGTTTTTTAGGTTTAGATTTAACTCACAACTGTATTTTAGACTAAGATTAATATAAATTCTTCTTTATTAATAGTACCGTCGCGACTTCAAAAATAAGTGTATTAGTTACTGGCGTCAATAACATTTGTGTTAATTGGCTCCATTATTTGGCTTGAATGGCCAAATAAGATACCTAAAAAACCTTTGACCATAGCATTTATTATCGTCATAAAATTATATCGAAATTTATTTGTCATGTACTTTGTATACACATCAACATATATCACTGGCTTGATAAAGCACAATTTACTCCTAAGGTATTTTACAGACTCGCTTAAATAACTTAAATACATGGACAGACAGCCAACACGTTTACTCTCAAATCAGTGAACGAATGAAGGTGTAAATGTAAATTGAAAAATATTTATTTTTCCGATGAATCAAAAATGCGTATACTACACGGTCAATATAAAAGAAAATCTATGATCACATCGCACCGGATTCGTTATAAAAACGTAGTACGTTTTAACTCTAGTGCGAACTATTCGGGACCTTTAACCTATAAGAACAACGTTTAGTAGCGTACATTGAGGATTAACTCAATTCTCATATTACGTTACAACGTAAGTCTACTAAATCTTGACAAATTATGGATATTATTATCATAATACATAATTACTAGCCGAAGTAACGTAGTAAAATGTTAATGTAAGTATTTTAGGGATTTGAAATTTAATTTTCAACACCAACGTAATTTCAACCCTTTCAAGCATTTTTTTCGCGATAAAACATGCCTATGTCATTATCCAAGTTCTAGACTATCCCTGTGCTAAGTTTAATCAATTCCGTGAAAGCGTAAGATAGACAGTCCATGTATCCATCGATAGATGGCGTAAGTAGTGTATTAAATCGCACATTAATTTGTTTAGTTTGTATTATTAAGTTCTTTTAAGAGATTGAATTAAAATATATCTTTGCTTAATGTTGTAAACTGCTTTTATTCGGCACGGAATCTGAGTAGGCAAATATTAATTTTCAACGGTATATATATAATTGAAGCCAAAACAATTTGTTTTTTAATTTTTGTTTTCCTATCTGTTGCACAAATACTGCTTTACTACACAAAATTTGATACAATTTTTTCAGTTGTATTGCTGCATCTCTAACTCAAAATATACGCTTTGTTTCACTTAATCAGATGTAAGTTAAAAGTTATTGTTCTTTAAAATGTTTTTTCCCAGCAATGTATTGACGAATTCTAATGACCTCTTTAGTGCAAATATAGCATTTGATATCTAGACTGTCTCGAATTTCGTAGCCATTATGAATCTGTTTGTACATGTAATTATCATACTGAGTATGGAAGATGTAGTGCAATGTATGAAGGATATGCATGGCCTAGTTAGATAACGTAAATTGTGTCACTGTTATTATATTTAAGGAACATTCTATAATGCGTAGTATGCCACTGATTTGTAGTGGACACCATCATCTCACTACCTGTCTCACTCACTTTTTCTTTTATAAAAACCTCGTCCTGATAATAACTGATACAACAAAAAATAATTATCTGATGTTATGCTTACATACATAGGTTATGTACATAGGGTATGGTTTTTTGATCAGAAGCCCCAAAACGTCTATAGCAATGGGATCATGTCCCTACCTACAAGATGGCCAAAAGTTATAGAACAAAATGATACCTACATAAAGTATGTTAAGTTAAATATAAATAAACTATATTAAAAAATGTTTTGAATTTTCTTAAAAAATGCGAAAAAACTTTTTCCACTGTTCAATAGGTTTCTTTCAGTGAGCTCGTGAGGTACCCATATATCGAGCTTTTTTTGTACCCAGCCTTTCCAAATGCGCCAAAACTGTTTTGCGGTCAATTCCCAGTTCTTCAGCTATGTCGTAACAACTGATATGCCGATCTTGCTCCACTTTTTCAAAAATGGCATCCATTTTATCCGTAATAGGGCGACCAGAGCGAGGTGCATCTTTGACATCAAAATTTCTGGATTGAAAACGCTTAAACCAAATTTGTGCTACTCTCACAGACATTGCACTAGGTCCATAAACATCGCAAATTTTTTTCGCGGCTTGCGTTGCATTTTTACCTTTTTTGTAGTAAAGTTTTAAAATGTATCGAATTTCTTCATTAGATTCACTCATCTTCACAGTACGAAAAACAAATAAAAATCACATTTTCCTAATTTGAATTTGAAATTATCTTCTTTAAAATGTAAACTTTGAATGATACCAAAACCAGCCAGATACAAATAGCCAAAGAGATTTTATTACAAGTTCATACATACTATAATGCGAAAAGACTTTATCCCCAACCTTTGCAAGTGATATTATAAATAATGTCACTTGCAATGGTATATCGTTTATTTCTCTTTTTAACATAAATAACTCTACTTTCATTTTAGTGGAATTAAATAATATTCGATCTAGTAAAAATCGGAAACGTTAGTCTTTATAATCTGTTCGTTCGAAGTATTCTGCTTCAATAATACAGATAAGCTACCTTCGATAAATCGTATTGTGAGCCCCGAGTATTATTCGAAACTAATGAAAAGAAAACCTTTTATTACTGATTTTCGCTTGTATGGGGGAATTACAGTATTTCTTTACTATTATTCATTTATGATCCCCACTATTTTATTGGTTATTTTGCTTTTTTGTTTTATATAATTACATTATGTAGTCAAATATAATTAGGAATCTAAGTTTCTGAGGCAATAATGTTTAGTCGCACTAAATAAAAAAAAAACTAAAAAAATTATAGTGCATCATATTTTTTGGTAATAAAATATTGCTTAGTCATCATTACCTTTTAATGGCCCACTGCTGAGCCGGGTCTCCTCCTCAGAATGAGAAAGGATTAGGCTATAGTACACCACGCTAGCCAAGTGCGGACTGGTAAACTTCACACACCTTTGAGAACATAGATAACTCTCAGGAGTGCAGGTTTCCTCACGATGTTTTCCTTTACCGTTAAAGCAAGTAATATTTAATTTAATAATAAAAAACAAACATTGTTGCCGTTGTCATTTATACTGCAGTTTCCAGAAAGATACACTTCCTAGAGAGAGTTCGTGAATCTCTAAAACAATACGTCAATGTTTAAAAATGAAATATGATTTATTGAATTTTGGTTTTTAACATATATAATGTAGTTTCAGTTTATTTAGGTACGCTCTGAATTCAGTCCGAAGTTACTTGATTTTGCATCAAAAATATTTTCCTCATACGAATTCATATCGACAAATCAATTTTCTTACGGAGTCTGTAGGTTTATTGGACATTTGCTTCGTTTGCCAAATTCAGAAGATTTTTGGATAAAACGGAATAATACTAAATTCTATCTTTTAACCTATATATTTGTAACTTATTATTATTGCAGGAAAATTTGTTTATGTGTAAGTTTCTACATTTACTATTGAATAAATCTTCCGCTAGATTTGATATATCAATTTCCAATAGTTCAACGGTATGTAAATTATAATCGAATGTTAGTCATGATCCCGAGCAGTGACGGCAAGAGTTTGTGCGAAGTAGAAGACCTCATTTAACTTACTCCTTGGTCACAAGCCCTCACTGCATAGTTTATCGTCTAAAGTACATGTTAGTACTCCTCATTGAATTTTGATTTGTGAATAGTTCCTGTTTCTGTTCCTAGAATAATTTCATAGAGTGATTATAATTGGGCTTATAATTAGGCTGAATATTATGTTTATTAATGCTAAATGGAGGCGAGTATTTATATCTATATCTATATCTATACTAATATTATAAAGAGGAAAGATTTGTATTTTTGTATTTTTGTATTTTTGTATGTAACGAATAAACATAAAAACTACTGGACCGATTTCAAAAATTCTTTCACCATTAGAAAGCTACATTATCCCTGAGTAACATAGGCTATATTTATTACAAGAAAAAATTAGAGATCCTTAGGAAATCTCACGAAAACCAACCCAAGGTGCCAAAAAATTAGCCATAAAATATCTTTCATCGCATGCGCTGCAAAAAGTATTGATGATAGAACAAAAAAATGTTCTACAATATTATAGAACGTATCAATATCTACAAAAAAGTCCGCGAGACCATATGTCCAACTATTATAGTTACGTCACTATAACTACTTTTTTACATTTAAAAAGTTGATAAAAATGCCTATCAAAATCAGACCATGTTTTCTATAACTTTGTATTAATCCTTATCCAAATAAATTATTTCATATTCAAGACTATTTCAATACCTGTAAATTACTTTTTGAATTATTAAAATCGGACTTTCCATTCAAAAGATATTACGAAATTAAAAATATCAATATAAACAAAAAATACACGACGACGCGACGGGCCAGTGTAGCGACGCAGCGCAGCGAGTAAAGCGGCAAGGGAGGGGGCACCGAAATGCGGGAGGGCCAATATATTTTTAAAAATAATATTCCACCCGCGCGAAGCCGGGATGGGCCGCTAGTCTAATATAAAAGAGCTTTAAATCTGCTTATGGGTCACGAAACCCCGAGTTAGGCTGTAGTATAGATAACACATAGTTAATTGTACTATTTTAAGACGTTTTTATTTTGTTATTGTCGTGTTTTTTTCAATAATAATATAATATTGAAGCTCTACATATAAAACAATGGTAAGCACTCGATATTGATTTCGACTTCTGTTATACATAAAAAGTAATGACCTGAATCGTTATTGGATTTACTCAGCGTGGATAATTGAAAATATGTCCATGAAATTTTACTTACATTCAAATTTGAATTAAAATTTAATTTTAATAAACTATAATAAGCAAACATTATCGAGATAATATTTAACACGTTTATTTTAATATTTTATAACAGAAAATGTTAAAGATCATGATAACAAAATACATTAGCCTAAATTCGACTATTTTTTCGTATTCAACCTAGTAAACCCTTTCATTTGATACCCATATTATGAGTGTGTTAAAAATAACTTGTACGCCATCTTTGGTAGTCCGCCATATTGAATTTTAATAAAGTAATTTATTTTTCTTTTTGTTTTCATCTCGGCAAACTCTTTGTTTTGATACCCATATCATGAGTTAGGAGAAAGAAATATATCTCAACATTTTGGCCCGTACGCCATCTTGGATTTACAACGATATTATTTACCTATAGATGGCTTTCATTTCAATCGTGTGGATTCAAGTTTTTATGCCTACCTAGTATATAAAATTCTAATAAGATATAAAAATTATCTTCATAAACACTTGCCATATTTTTCAATGTTTTACTGTCACGGTTTTTTACAATGTTATGGTGCGAAGCTTATTTTTCTACCTTAAAAAACATAATTAATAATAATAATAAGCGATGTTTTTATTTTTTAGCTCGAAGAAGAACTCCAAGCAAAGATATACATGGTGAAGATTGATGAATGTTTAATAGAAAAAGAGCAGTGTGAAGACTCCTGTAGGAATGTCCTGATGAAGAACAACGTTCCTCTATCCGTATATACAAATACGACAAGCTTTGTCGGAGTGTCTGCAAGAGTTGAGTCCGAATGTACTTGCGATGTTGAAGAACCACTTATTTGTTTGAATGGAGGTAAGTAAACTAGAATTTTTATTTCTTAGACTGCTTAAGAAAAAAGGAAATAAAATACCTACTATCAAACAGTCAAAGTTATTTCAAAAGAATAAATATAATCTGTTGTTCATTTCTAGAAAAATAAATCTACACGTCTCTCACTCGTAAGATAAGCAAAGCTAAATGAAACACAATAAATACAAAATATTTTAGTCGTGCTAAATAAATTATACCACTTACGTACAAATTAAAAAAGTTTAAGCATTAATGTTTTAAAAAGAAATCTTGATTGTTGGGTAATTGCCTTACTTTTTCGTGATATGAAAGGAATATGTCTATTTATAAACATCTTATGATCTTAAATAGAAACTGAGATATTGTGACTTAGGAATATTTATAGAATTAACAGGAAGAATCTCACCAGTGAGGTGACGGGTTAGAATACAATTGGTGGTAGGGATCTGCTTGCGACCACCAGCATGCGAATCCGCCCGCCAAGTGTCATTGACGCGTTCCGGTTGAGCATGTGAGCCAGACTTACCCCTCCCATCCCATTAATGCTGCGGTTCTCGTTCAGGGTCTACTGAAACCGGAGCATTCTACTCTTCATTCCTCTTCCTCACTATATTTTCGAGGTGGCAACGCATCGGCAAAACAAGAGAGTATCTTTTGTACTGCCGATGTCCATGGGCGTCGGTGGCCACTTACCATCAGCTCGTTTGCCTCGTTTGCCCAAAAAGAGGAAAATTATTTATAGAATTAATAGAAAATAAAAATATGGAATGCAACCATATACCTATATTAATCGATTCAGTAATATGAAGATAAATAGAAAAATATTCTACACACCGTCTAGTGATTAAATCATTTGCAACTGTCCCATTAATTCCTTTGAAGCCACCTAAAATACAGGACAAAGTATATCCTTGTTAACGTTTAGCGAAGCTTTAGTACAAAGCGATTGTAAAACTATTATCGGATTACCGATTACCGAAATAGGTTAGTCGAAAACGTAGAATTGACGACATAAAATTAATAGTGAATCCACCAGTTATGGACATGGAATTAAGAATACTCTTAGAATATTAACAGAAATTGGTTGTCCAATAAGAGAAAAATTAAACCCTACACTAATATTATAAAGAGGAAACATTTGTGTTTTTGTATGTAACGAATAAACTTAAAAACTACTAGATCGATTTCGAAAA
The DNA here is from genome assembly GCA_905147385.1 of Limenitis camilla. Taxonomy (NCBI): domain Eukaryota; kingdom Metazoa; phylum Arthropoda; class Insecta; order Lepidoptera; family Nymphalidae; genus Limenitis; species Limenitis camilla. The sequence continues at coordinate 5,554,518 of LR990245.1, read as the reverse complement.
TTCTTTCACCATTAGAAAGCTACGTTATCCCTGAGTAACATAGGCTATATTTTTTAATAGAAAAAATTAGAGATTCTCTGAAATTCTGATTAAAACCTATCCAAGGTGAAAAAAAATTAGCTATAAAATGTCTTTGATCGCATGCGCTGCAGAATGTATTGATGATAGAACAAAAAAATGTTCTACAATATTATAGAACTTATCAATATCTACAAAAAGCTTTGCGAGACCATATATGCAACTATTGTAGTTATGTTACTATAACTACTTTTTTACATTTCAAAAGTTGGTAGAAATGCCTATCAAAATCAGACCATGTTATCCATACCTATGTATTAATTCTTATCCAAATAATTTCATATTCAAGGCAGTTTCAATACATGTTGATTAATTTTTGAATTATTGAAATCGGACAATCCATTCAAAAGATATTACGAATTTAAAAATGTCAATATAAATAAAAAATGCACGCCGACGATCCGGTGTGTTAAATCGCTAGTTTGATATAAACATAAATTTAGAACTTCTACCATATAAAAATACTTTATTTAGTACATAGCAATTGGTAATCAAACTAAACAGAATAATTATCGGATTAGCGATTACCACCGAAATAGTTTAATCGAAAACGTAGAATCTACGTGTCATATGACCTATACACATACACAACATTATTCATGAATAGAATTATTAACGTAATTCCGTAAACTGATAGATAATAGCTGACCTTTGTTGTCTTTAATAATTGATTGAAGGATGGGCTCAATTTTATTTTAATGTAGCGTGACCTATAAATGTTCGTTAATGGTTAAGTTAGTTAAATATTAACGGTTTTAATAAACATTTGTTATGATATAAACACTGACTTATTAATGCACAGCTGAAACCTCTAAAATCTAGAAACATGAATTTTCTATAGTTGTAGTAGTTTAATTTTATGACGATCCAATGTTGTCTAAAGGCCCAGACATCCACTTAACACTGATTTTATGGATTTTACTAGTGTTTTCAAGAATAGGTTGAGCTTGACCTGTAACACAATATAGACTTTATTTCATTTAAATCAATTATAAAAGCTCTTTTCTCAATAATTCCAAAAAAGATTAATTTAAGTAATGTCCGTTTCTTCATCAGGTACACCATTTGCTGATAAGTGCGAGTGTCCAGAAGGCTGGAACGGACCCCATTGTGAGCAAACCAGTATTGGCTTCCATGGGGATGGGTGGGCCATGTACCCAGCTCCTCCTGCGTGTCACGAAGGACACGTCACTCTTACTGTCACATCACACACCAGTAACGCACTTATATTCTACGTGGGGCCTTTGAAGTTCAATCCTTTATTGGATGTACAAGGTAAGTTCAATAATAACAATTAGAAATATGTTTTACATTAAAACTTTTTTTATCTAAATGTAATTAAGTTTTGGGTCAAATGATTAGTATCCATTAGAGACTTAGATAAGCCAGTATTGATTGGGTAAGGAATCAATAATGCTTTACTTTATACAATGGATCTTTATTTAGGATTCCTTAATTTTGGTGATTTATTCACGTACTTATCTAATCGCACAATCACGTTTCATTGAGAAAATATTGATCTCAAGTAAACCATAACTGGTGCCTTGTTCTTTGTTTATTATTACTAGCATTATGGAATGCATACTACTGGTATTCTTAACCCCTCCAGCTAAGCTAAAATGCTTGTGTAAGGAGTGGGCCAAGTCAGCAGTCCAAGAACTTGGATTTGAACACACGACTTGTCGATCGCACCTTACTTTACATAAAAGATATAAACATTTTGAAAGGGTCTTTAGTCAAAGCTTTTAAACTATTTAAATAATTATTCGCAATAAACTACTATACAGAACTGTTGAGTTTAATTTTGTAAGAGAATTTCGTTTAGAAGTAAATCAATCAAACAGTAACAGTTTGTTGTGCCTGGCCTAGTTGTAGCAATATTAATATTAACAAGTTAGAAATTTGCTTTTTCATACTTAATTAATTTAAAGTACTCTACATTTCGATACACAATATTTTTATAAAGGAATGAAATATTTTCACTGGACAAAGATGAATTTATTCTTTCCATGTAATATTCCTCTTCATCTCTAATTCTACCATTTCTTTATTTCGTGATTTTCCATGTATCTATGGAAAAATCCAGATTATGAACACCCTAGCAATGATAAATTTTGAATGGTTCATGTATTAAGCTTTGTATACATTACAAATCAATGATTTATTTTTTTAAATAACTTACAGGCAATATAAATATAGATTTACAAGTTATCTATACTATTTAAATGTATATACTTATGTTTAGGAGATGTATAGGCTTTTCTTCAAGGGCTTTCCTTTGGAAACATTATATTTGAAGTTCAAAAATCCACACGTGTTTTATATATTAACTTTATCATTATCTCAATTCTTATTGAAACATATTAATACATATACGAATGAAAAGATAAAACGAAATATGATATGTAGAAATACCGCAATGCGATATTACCTGGGGCTATTTGCGAAAATATATATATATTATTATATTCTCGTCTACCCACGCGATGTCTTGACCTTGTGTCTCAACGTTGCATTAGTTGCTTTGTTCATTCTGGAGTGTGTTTACGTAAATAATATACAAGTGACTCAGAAATTCTCTATGATGTCAAAGTAAAAAAGAATATTATGCTTCTTGAACTACAACTAGTAAGAAAAGAAACACTTTAGACTTGAGAAGAACGAGAGCAAGGAACTTAACGAGATGTACAACATTATCATTACTTTAAATATGTAGCAATCTTTTTTTAAAAATTGTTCTAGAAATTTAGCCAAACCATTTCTTATTCATTTCCAAGTTAGGGCTTAAAATGACATCTTTTAATATTCATAATTCTTAAGATATTGTCTCCTTGTTAAAACTTAGGAAAAGAAACTCTTTAAAATTAAAAAGAAAGAGAAAGACATAACTAACTTTAAGTTTCTCTTTTGAAGCATATTGAGTTTACCCTCAATTTTGATAAACATTAAAAAATATATGAAAGGAAATATTTGTTTTGTAACGACGTTTAATCACTACTATGAAACATAATTCCAAGTCGTGTCTTTCTGTTTCTGTTTGCAATAAACTCAAAAACTACTGGATATATTTTCATGCTTTTTTTACTAATATAGTATATAGATAGAGTGATTCATAAGAAAGGTTTAAGTCTATAATTTGGTATAAATTGGTTTACAAAGACGACAATTGTCAAAAATGTCAATACTTTTATAATATTTGGTTGGTAAACAAAAAGCTATTGATATACTACTTCGCATAACATTAAAGGTGTATTATATGGGAAATTAAGGCGGTACCTTTCGTGTTCAAATTCATGCTTATGATTAATGACCGGCTTAAGTAATCCAATAATACTATCTTATAAAGGAATCTATGGGAATTACACCTATATGGTGTATTTCGTGGGAGTAGTTGGTATACCTACTGTAATGATACTCAAGAATTATATAAACATAACTTTTATCAATACAGAATGTATTGATAAAAGTTAGTTTTCTCGTTTTCTCAAAATAATGAAGATACTAACATAATCTTTTTATTCTATATTTTATAGTGTGTAAGATATTTTTGAAATTGAATTCAGTCACCATCTAGACCAGATTTATCCCCATCAAGTGATCCTTAAACTACTTAATGTGTTAAACAATTTGGTAGATTTTTAGGGCCTGATATAATAGTCTATTTTGAAGGGTCAAAAGTACTTTGTTAAAAAGGCTACTTAAAATAAATAATTTCGAGTTTAATATGAGTCCACTGTTATTTATTCTCTGGTGCTTTTTATTATGATAAATAAGGGGATAAGTTAGGAGGGGGAGCTAAGAGAAGCATGCTGCTGTTTCAGTGATCTCTTGAAACTTGGCAGCCTGATTCGCATGCTGGTGGTCACAAGCCAGTCGGGAAACAGATCCCCTACCACCAAGGGGTGATGTATTTAAGAGATGCTCTCCCAGCGGCAGAGGGGCATCTTGACTAATCAGTACAATATAGAAAAATGCGTTTTAAAATCTTCGTAAAATGTATGTCTAAATCACAGATATAATATGTAAAACCATTTCACAGCACATAGTAAAGTATCGCGATAAATATCTTAAGAGAAATATACACTTGCACTTTGGCAAGGCTTTCGCTAGCGAGCAAATATTTCTTCTGGCGTTGCCAAATTGGCAATACAGTTAAGTGGATTGCACACACTTGTCGCTACAGATACGTCAGTTAATTTGTGTCGAATGCACTTGCGATTTCTGCAATTGGGATCCACTGATTTTCAAAGGATTAGATTGATTTTACGCTTAGTTAGTGTCCTTTTGACGTTATCGTGTAGATTCAATTTAAACACTGAATATTTGGATATACAAGTCGATGAGTAAATTAATCTTAGAGAATCCTATGATGTCTAGATTTTGACGTAAAAACTTTGAGAACCTAGGTAGAGTTTGGTTAGTATTCATAAATAGGGCATTCATAAACAAATCCATTTTTTAATAGAATTTTAATTCTACTAGCTCGGGCTCCGCAGGCCCCGCGTAGTTCAAAACGTCATGTCATCAAAATGGACAGTTCAATAAATACACAACATATAGCAATAGCTTTTTTTAACAAAAATGATTGTGATAAGGGCGAAAAAACAACATTTTGGTCTAATAACATTGCAGGGGTCTAAAAAATCCCACATTATGTGCGATGTAATATTTACACAGGTGGTTCAGGGAGGGTTAAAGTGTTTAATGATAACTATACGAACTCTGGGCGACTTAGTATCATATTGTCCACTAAATAACAGTTATTTCGAATCGATCGTTAAATAATAAATTTGTTGTCTGATGGACAAACTGAAGAAATAATTATGTATGTTTCAATTACCGCATACTAAATGGACCTCATACTGAATTATAGATATTTTCAATTTCATTATTCGAAGTTTTTTTTTAAACGATGGAAAATGCTTTTACTCTCTGAGGGAGTAGAGGTATGTGGAACTTAAACACACACAACACTAAAAATCATAGAAATCAAAGCTGTCTTTTGATTGGATCTCTTATATGCACTTAACCGTGGTGAAGGTCCAAACCTCTTCAGCTCGTTGCGGAGAACTTGTCCGAGGCTTCACTAGGAAGCCAGGGCGGTCCTTAATACCTTAACTAGTTAGTAAGTTAATATTCTTAAATTGTATATGATAGTAAGTTACCCACGCTAGCTTTGCTTTAAAACAATGCCTATATTTTAAATTATATTTGCAGCAATACAGCCAATAAAACTATAACCAATTTCGTTCAATTTTTTACGTTACGCGCATACAGACTGACAGTTGGCTTGGTTGGTTCTGTTATGTTAGTGTTTTCTTAAGTACATATATCCTATATTCAATATTTTTATTATACTCGTATATATCAATGTTAAATCGTTTGACATTTATGACACAACGCCTACATAAAAACCTTCATAGTAATAATAACAAAGAAGTTTTATATGCGTAAGTTGAGAAATACCTTCAAAGCTTACTAAATAAAGCTCAACAATGTAGAGCAGGTACGATAAAAATAAATATGTCAGAGTTGATTGGCGTAACGGTTTGAATAATGATTTCAGAATTCACAATAGCGACTTAATACTCCAAGATGTTTTTATTCGTATTTGAATAGCGACCGCTAATAACGTCTTTTTCAATAGTATTCCGTAAAAACCAAGTTTTCAAGCTTTTAAATAGAAGTAGACGGTCCGCTTTACAATTGTTATCGACGACAAATCTAACTGACGTCATCATTGTAATAAAAATGGAGGATATAAAACTCTACTTACCAATGAAGTAAGTATTGTATGGATAATGATATAATAGTAGTAGCTATGTTTGTCTCCGCTCATTCCAATATACAATCTACACGTCTCTTTCACTCTTAAGGCAAGCAAGGTTAATTAAACACAATACAAACAAATTATTTTTCTCACTGTACACTTATGTTATGAAATAATATTTTTTTTCTTCTGTCATGATATGTTTCTAAAAGTGATGATAGCTGATGTATGAAAGATTGGATAGCGGGCAATTACTATACCCTTATTGTTATTATCATCACAACCTTCAATGGCCCACTGCTGAGCCGGATTCCCTCCTGAGAATGAAGAGGGTATTAGGCCATAGTCCACCACGCTGGCCCAGTGCGGGTTAGCAGACTTCTCACATCTTTGAGAACTTTTTGGGAACTCTCAGGAGTCAGGTTTCCTCACGTTGTTTTCCTTCACCGTTAAAGCAAGTGATATTTAATTGCTTAAAACACACATAACTCAGAGTCAGAGGTGTGTGCCCAGGATCTAACCTCGGACCTCCCGGGTAAGACTTGAAGTCTCAACCACTGGGCCATCACTGCTTATATTTCAATAATATTTTATACCTTATAATATGTATTTTAATAGAGGTAAAAGAATATGTTTTATTATCCCACAGAAACTATGAATTCTGCTGGGATAAAAAGTAGCCTGTACTTGTATGTTATTCCAAATTATAATGTATCTTTTTTCGCGTGATTGAGTCACAGACATCCAAATATCGAAACATACAAACTTGCACATTAATAATATTAGTAAGATACAGTAATACTTCAATTCAAATCATCATAACCTTAAATATATCCTATATGTATACTTAAATAAGAATAATTTATTTCAGAATTCAGAACCCCAATTGGCAAGATGTTTTTATTCAACTTGAATTGCTTTTGCTAATAACGTGTGGGTTTCTAAAATAGGATAGAATATTTTAACCTAAATTTCAATGTTTTCTTAGGAGAACAAACTAAAATAAGTTTGGAACCAATATTATAATTTGTGCCTTTGTTATCTTAGCTAGCTAGTATTTCCATTATATAAGTAAATTAACTAAATATTAACTTTGGTCAAATGATATTTTTACTTGAAAATAAACAATAATGAAAATCCCATCCATCAGTTTTTTATTTGTGTTTAATTTAAACAAAAGGCAGATAGAAATATTCATTGAATGTTCGTCAATCTGACGAACGATAAGAAAACAAAACCACTTTTAAATGTTGATGGTAATTTATTGTGAGACCTACATAGTAATTATGAATATTAAAATGTAAGTCTTATCAAATATCACGCTAAGTTACCTAAAATCACGTGTTTATTGTACCTTGGTTGCCACATTTTATACATTTTTTTTTATAAATTCTTTCCGATTTCCCCTTCACTTTGCCCTTCGGGGATTTGAAAATAGTTCAGCTAATCTGAACATTTTTGATCCACATTAAAATAAATAAAGGAAAATTCTGAATATATTTGTAACTCTCGCGTTTTTGCTTTTTGAATAAAATAATTCTCATGTATGTGTCACGCGAAAGTGAATGAATGTATAGTATTTTCTCTAAAAACAGTAACAACCCTAAACGTACTTAAATTATAAAAGCATTACTAATGTAATTAACATGTTAAAGTTAACATTAACACTTTTTCGTATATTTTAATATAAATTATTAACTATAAGCCGACACGCGCGACTTCGTTGGCGTGGTATTTCGTACTCTACATGCTCACTCACTCTCTCGCACACTACCCTCACCCTGGCTCAGACGCTCACCTCCACTGACTCGCTCACTCTCTCGCTTGCATCCTCTCTTGTTAAACTCACTAACCGACATTTGCGACGACAAACGACATTTGCGACGCTCAGACTGTCAAACACGCGAAGGTTCAGTAGTCGTTAATTTTTCTCAATTTCCCTATTTGTGCAAATCTCTTTTTCCTTCGTCTTTCCTTTAGAACCTTCTAAAAAGTTTTAGAAAACTTCTAAATGAGAAATATGAGAGACATTCGCTTCGCAATGGTATATTGTAATCGTTCACTAACTCTCTTCCTTAAATACTCTTTACCTTCTCATTGGACATCAATTATTACAAATAAGAAGACATAAAACCTTAACGAATTATATACCTTACTCTTCCTCACTAATCACTCTATGTATTGGTGAGAACCGCATGTAAATCTGTTGAGTAATTTTTAGATCCAAGCGTACAGACAGCGGCAGCGGACAGAAACTTAGTTTTGTACTACTTAATTATATAGACGTAAAATTCCCTTTCTACATAAAACTATAGAAAACGTGTTCACACAGTTCCAGCTTAATATAGCTTATGGAAAACCTGTATTTTCAGTGTTTCGTTATATGAACGAGGTACAATAATGATTTTTTAATGATCACGTAATGACTGACAACCGTGCACGGCGCACGGCTTTATGATTTATGTAAGTTATTGTCGCGTGATGAAATACCTATTTTCCACACCGTTACGTACATTTCGAGAATCCATTTAATTATTAAATGATTTCGAAATAGTAGTGAGGTTTTTTAATTCCAATCATCCAACTCTCAAGGTAACTTTTCGGAAGAAAGTTTTTTCTAGGGTACTAAATATCTCATACAACTAATTCATATTCTTCATAAAATCACAATGTTTTGTAGATTAATTCATTTAAAGTTATACATTAATCATCTATTAAGTCACCAGCTGATATTACGACAAACAAGAACTTTGATAATTTGTGAGAAACATCCTAAAACTTCTAAAATTTAACTATTATTATGAAATTATATTGTTATGAACTTATTTACGGAATCCCATAGGGATTCACTGGCTTAAGATGAATTATTTACTTCACTATTCACTGAAAAACATTTCTTCAAATTTAAGCGTCAGTAGCTCAATGGTTCAGGGTTCAAATACCAGTCATTAGACTACTGACGATTCTCACTCCTAGCAAAAGCATTTTAGCTTACTTTGAGGGGTTAAGAATACTAGTAGTAAATATTTAAATTCTTCTTCCCTTATCCCTTCCCCATTTTCACACTTTATTTTTTTACTTATACCTTTTTTTCATAAAAGGGCAAACTTGTTTGTTAATAAGATGTCGCTCTAACCCTTTCATTTATATAAGAATATTCCAGTCACTGTTTTTATCTAAATTTTAGCTCTTCTTATATTATTATTTATTTATTACTATACTAGTTAATCCCTCCTGTCTTCGCACGGCTGCAATTTACCATGTTTGATGCTTAAATTCATTCAAAAACATTTAATTTTCAATATATTATTAGCAAATAAAAATATTCAAGCGCTTACTACAGTAAACATATTTTATGTTATCCCGCAGGTACTCTGAATTTTTCCGGAATAAAAAGTAGCCTATATGTTAATCCAGGTTATAAAGTATCTGTGTGCCATGCCAAATTTGCCAAATTTAGCTATTTTTGCGTGATCGAGTAATAAATATCTAAACTAGTTTCTAGTCAGTATAATATAAGGTTTACACTTGGGTTTACTGTAATGTTAATAAATCGCGGCATATTTTACCAAACTTAACCGGTAACAATATCTACAGAATACTTACTAATATATAAAGCTGAAGAGTTTGTTTGTTTGCTTGAACGCGCTAATCTCAGCAACTACTGGTCCAATTTGAAAAATTCTTTCTGTGTTAGATAGTTAATTTAGTGAGGAAGGCTATAGGCCATATATCATCCCGCTAAGACCAAGAGGATAGGAGCATCACGGTCACGAATTTGGCACGCGCGAGTTGGCTAGTTACAGTGTAAAATTTATATTATGGTTTTGATAATATTTGAATATAATTAATACAAATATAATAACACTTAGGAATTGATGTTTCGGGTTAGACGGTTTCGTTATACGTATCGGCTTACACAATTAAGACAATTGACGTGACATGCTTACATAATGTGATATGTTGCTGTCACGTGATATCATGATATATCATATACATTATACATGTAGTAGAATGACGTATGTATTCCTGTCTAAGGGTGCGTTTCTACCAGAGAAACCACTAGAACCACTAGAATTTGGTCTAGGTAAATAAAGCTTCTATTGGTTTTTAACAAACACATTTCTGGTGGAAACGCAGTCTAAAAGTTAAAAGGTTAGGTTAGACTCTATTGATTAAGGATAATTAGCTAAAAAAAAGTGCGATACGGATTTGCGCACTGCCCTTCAGTTGCATAAAAAAATGATTTTTTTGGATAGAACTTCAATTTTCCACTTTTTGTATTATCAATGGACTCCAAGAATTAAAAAAAGACTCTCAATTCCGTTGTATTTTTTTCTTGTAGTACTTTGTCATTTCTTTCCAAATTTCATACCTTTTAGTTAAAGAGAAGAAATCCTAGTTTTTGATTACAATGGGAGTTTTTGGATATGTGGAATAAATTAACGTAATTTTTGACGACTTCAAATAATCGCATAAACCTGATTATTTGAAATTAAATATCGGCTTGACACTTCCACATTTGACCTCAAGTACAGAGTAACTTTCTTTTTAAAGTACAGACCCTTTGAAAAGAAATGATTATGTATAGAGAATTAAGACCTTATTAGCGATACAATTGATAGTCAGTTTAACTAAACTTGGGATAAATGGGATAAGGGTATTATGTAGTAATAATGAGTCGCCTTACAGAAGTCGCTCGCTCGCCAAAATACACTAAAAGCCATATAATCCTTGAACTTTGGCCAAGATTGTTGACGCTGAGGTTATTTGCACATTTACATTGCGGTCCCATAATAGTTTCACAACTTCTAAGAAATGTACAATAGTGTTAATTAAATTGAAGTAACTGCTTTGCCAAACTTGGGATAAACATCATTATATTATTCAATAGACGGATTCTGTAGGAATCCTTTTAGACTTCAAACAATTATTTTATTAAATTAATGGTATTCCTTTTCTATCCCAAAAAATTACACTATTGCTCTTTTTTAAACTTGTACACCAATAAGAATTTTATTATTATAACTGTTTTATTTCTTTGGTAAAAGAAAGCAATTCCATTGAAAATAATATTATAGTTTTTTCAGCTTTGATATGTATTGCCTTTTACAAATCAAAACTGTAGAACCCATTTCCTCGTGAAATTTTATTATATATTCTACTCAATAAGTCAATTGTCATCAATTTAGATTTAACTTTACACACAGATACTGATATTCAGACACAAGTTCCTTGCTGGTAAACCGATTTGGATGTTTTTTTAGGGACTAAAAGGTTGATCCCATTTCAATTTCATAGGAATTTTAACAATAACAATTTTAATTTAAGCAGACCTGGCATACCTTGAACTACAAAGGTCCGCTCAAATTCAAATTGGAAATGTGTACCTAATTAAACTATTTTTTTTTGTTGCAGATTTCATGTCACTTGAACTTGTAGAAGGTTATCCGATTCTCCTAGTAGACTATGGATCAGGAACAACTCGCCTTAACAATAGTGTAGTCCACGTAGCTGATGGTAAACCGCATCTCATCGAGATCGTCCTGATGAAGAGTTCCATAGAAATGTTTGTGGATAGATGCAAGTTATCAACCTGTATGAGTCTTGCTGCGCCTACTGGACCTAGACAGATATTGAATGGTAAGTAACTTCTATTAATTTTATAGAAATGCCAATCAATGGCCTAATGGCCACAGCCTTGAACTACATTTCTTGAGGTTCTAGGTAGACGGGTTAAAGGTCTGCTGCAGATAACGGAACTTGGCAAAACTTGATATATCGTTCGCAATTTTATGATACCAACAAATAAACTTCTGCATTTAAATTTAAATGTGGGTGTACTAGCCAAAAAATTTCATTATTTATTTACGATTAATGTCAGTAACAATAAATTTGTAAGTATTCCATATCCTATAAAAATATCCATTACAATCTGAAATCTGTCAGAGACCACGCATTTTAATTTCCCTAAATGACAGATAGCAAAAAGCATTGACCAATTTACAAAATGGACTCTATTTTTAGAAAATAACTTCAAAAATGTTCACGTCAACAGAGTTTAGATAAGCTTGTTTTTCGCGTAGAATAGGTAGCCATAGAAATCAAAACATCCTTTGTGACAAACATCCAGAAGGGATTAGTTTTAATTTTAAGCCTTTTGATTTTTAGAAATTTCGCAGATATTTTTCAGGCTCTATTTTAACAATTCAGATACTATAGTGTCTGAATATGACATATATTTTTTTCTATTAGAAATAAAAATTGGAATAAACAGTATTTTATTTAAATTGGTTAACAAACAAAAAAATGAAATTTTTGGGAAACGACCAAGAAAGTCTTCAAAAGATAGAAAAATAATATTTTTGGTTTATTTAAATGTTTCTCTGAGGTTTCAAAGATCATTTTATGGCAAAATTAGTTTTTTACTATTTTGCGTGCTACGCCAAATATAGTTTACCTATTAATGCATTGCTATTTGGATTGATGTTTATTACCAATCAGGCTGTAACGGTTGAACAGCCTCCAATGAAATTCACAATAACTACATAATAATATATCATTGAGGTTAGTCGGGAATTTGGAAATTTGGATTTATAGAATGCTTATAGTAAATATTCTTACTTAATATATTGCGGTAAGAAAAATAATAGTTGATATCCTCTTTTAGTGATGTGTAACCTATAAAGTTATATTTTGTTCACAGTAAATGGACCATTACAGCTCGGAGGAGCGAGTGTGGATCTACAAAGTCTAGCACGGTCGTTTGGATGGCAACATGTACCCACGAACCAACACTTTATGGGCTGTATCAGCAATTTTACGTATAACGATTTTGTAAGTTTACCTTTTTTTTATTTATTTCCAGATGATATTTTTTGCAGCGATAGCATATAATATTTTATTTGAAATTCTTTCCTAGATGTACAACTTGGGCAGACCATCGGTAGACCATAATGCAGATCCAGGATGCCAAAGGAGCGTTTTTACTGCAGTCACTTTCGGAATTGACACTAACTTTTTAGTTGCTATACTTGTCTGTATAACTATATTAATTAGTGAGTATTTTTATAATGTAATAATATTTTTTATTACCAATTGAGTTATAATATTAAACATCACTTTTTTCTCCTTCCTCCTCCTCCTCAGTCCTTCTCTTAGCAGTTGTAGTCCACCGGAAGCGTGCAGATGCTTGGGCAGAAAAAGAACTAGACGATATAAGAGAAAACATCATCGCATACGAAGATGAAGGTGGTGGTGAAGGAGACGCTGGATATGATCTCCATGTACTAAGACAAATGTATGATGGACCTCCACCAGATACTGATGCTACATTCATGCATGCTCCAGGTAAAGTTCTCACTAGAAATGAAATATTTGAATCGAAATTTTAAATGTTTAATGTAATAGAAATCAAAAAGTGGCCTATACGAGCACTTGCTGCCTCATTGCATGAATTAATAAACCAAACGCTGTAACGACGCCATGTGTCACATAACCTTAATTGAAATACATTAAACCTAGATTGAATTTAATGGATTCCTCGTCGATGCACTTGAGAGGTTTTGAATCATTGATTATAGTATTTTTATAGGAACAAATTACTAACATTGTTGACAAATCAAACTTAAATAAAATTTCCACTTGTATTTAGCTGAGTAAGTCACACAGCTAAATACTTTAATGTTTTAAAAATTCGCATCGTTTTGTTCGCGTAAACATTGATGAGTATTCTGAGCAGGGATATTCATGCACGTTTGCTTTTTATCACAGATGTAATCATCATGCAAACCCCCTTATCCCCCATATCATGAAAAATAAGCAAAGCAAGGACCCCCCGCCCACCTTTCATGTTTACGTAATACTTGAATGGCCCTTAAACAAAAAATGCAAGAATAATACACATGAATAAAAAAATAAATTAACAATAATATATAAGTCCAAAAAAATAAAACCTATGCCAACTAATACGCTGTTAGAGCTTGTTTAAACATTTTGTATATATTTTATTGTATTAACTTTCTATCTTTGTTAATAGGTGTAGTAGGAGCAGCTCCAGATATTTCCGGATTCTTAGATGACAAAAAGTCCGTCCTAGATCGAGATCCAGATATAAATCCGTACGACGACGTGCGACACTACGCGTACGAAGGCGATGGGAATACAAGTGGATCACTATCATCGTTGGCTAGCTGTAAGTTATTATTACTATACAATACTTTTGTTATATTATATCCTTTCTAAAAATCACAACCATATAACCGATGTACAAAATGGCTGCGAATGATAGAAGAACATCCTTCGTAACAAGTTACAGATTAGCTTTTATTTGAGCCTTTCAGTATTTAAAGGAACAAACTTGGACTGGTTTTTTCTACTAATCGGGATATTTATATAATACATTCTTTGTGTTAGTTATAAAACTTGAACTAAACGGTATTATTGATCTTGCAATTTGAAATTGCATCTTCTAGAAAATGGTTAAAAAGTTTTTTTGGAAATTATTGACTGACGTTATAAAATTCAGATACATTACCATAACAGTGGTTTATTATACGTTTTATAAGGTCATTGATATTTATGTAGCCTTGTATATAGGTTGTAATACTAGTATTAGAAAGAAAACAGACGGTCTAATTAAGTGAAGTGATAAATATTCCTGATTCATTTAAATAAAACATTTAATAGGTTTTATTATGTGTCACGCCTAAATTGCCTTAAGTAATTGAGGGTGACAAAATAAATGTTTTATTCAGTCTACACAGGTCTAGACATACCAGAGGTCAGTGCTCTATATTTAGCAGGCTATTAATAAAAATTACAAGCAATTTAGGTTATAAATTACTATTTTTGTTGGACTAAATGCTTGTGCTAAAATTTCACGTCAGTATTGAAATTAATAGGGAACTCAAAATATTTTGATCGCAAATTCAATCTCCAACTACTAATATTATAAATGCAACACAATTGAATCGATTTTGATAAAATTTGGTACAGAGATTGACTAGAGCATGGGAACATTTAGGCGAAAAAAGGTTTCAAGTCTTAAAATAGGGGACGAAGTGGATGTCGAGCTGTATAATCGTATATATTAAACCTATATGTGGTCGACTAGTGACCTTTTATTCAGAGAATATTAAATCAACTTGTAAAGCAAATAGCAAGAATTCTAAGAATGCGCTTGTTTTGTAAAATGATATCTGCTTCCTAAAGCATATTAATAGTAAACTATTCTAGTTAATATAAAGAATTCAATTATATTTTTCTATAGAATTGTTGACAGATGATATGTTTTTTCTCATGAGCATCCAATTAGTTGGTTAGTAAGGAAATATATAAAATGCTCGACGTAATTTCTTTGATGTTCTGCGTCAACTTTTTGTAAGGATGAAGGAAAACATTGATGGTTTTCTAGTTATCAGAAAATTAGAAGTTGTTCATGTCTTTCATCAACTTCTAAGAGAACTCTTATTGAAAGCTTACAATTTAAATATATAAAATAATTATTGTCAAATAACATTTTGAAAAAGGTTTATTTTTACGAATTTTTTCACTCCTTAAATTCTTAAGAATGGAACTTGAAATTTTTTTTTGCGCATCGTCTAAAACAATTTTGAAATATCAAATTCCAACATTTATGAAATCTGCTTCAGTGTTAGATAATGCAAAAAATTAAAAAAAAATGTTTCTGTTTAAATAAAATTTACTGACACGTATTAATAGTTACTTCCGTTTCGGTCCCATTTAAATTTCATACAGATTGAATGAATACATTTGGTTTACATTTTTAAATAATGATGTGGGAAGTGTCAGTTGCAGTTGGTTTACGGTTTTTAAATGAAAACAATTATTTTTGTTATTTGTTTTAAAACACAATGAACAGAAAGTCATGTTTATATTTTCTGATCCATTAAAGACTTGTTTGAAAGCTATAAACTAGATTTTTACTCAGAATTTATTTATTAATGTTCAGGCTTCGAATATGACTTGGAAGGAGCTAAAACTATAGACATATTGTTTTTATTTTTAAAATAACATGAATTTTGTGGTTTTAGTCTACTTTTCTTGTATTTTTTTTAGGGACGATATATTTATTAAATAAGGCGTTTTTAACAATTATTCGAAATCCAGTGCTAAGATGTTTTGGCTCGACCCCCTCTTCCTGTTCCTTAATCTCACGTTAGAATTTTCAGACAGTTTATTTTAGTCTAATGAAAGATTGGATTTAAAACTATACTTTCGTCAAGAAATGTTTCACGTGAGATTAAATGATTATAGGGCATCCCTTTTAATATTTTTTTGTTCACAGGTACTGACGACGAAGATCTCAAATTCAACTACCTATCCACATTTGGGCCTCGTTTCCGCAAACTAGCGGATATGTACGGCGATTCTGATGATGAAAGAGCACCCCACGAGGAGTCCTGGTGCTAGCGCCACGCCTGGCTCGTGTAGCCGAATGATCTTATTTAAATAGCATAAGTGTGATTTTGCCGTGGGAGGATTGAAATTGATAGTCAAGTTTGTGAGTTATGTGAATTTGGTTTGCTAAGATCTATAGGTGTGACCACAATTTATTCGTTGGATTTTCTTTGGCAAAATAGAGCTTTTCTATCTAAATTGTCACATCATAATACCCAGTAATTATTGCGTAAATATATAGGTAGGAAATAGGATACATTATACAATGTTTTTTATTTGCAATGTCGTCTTTGTTTGAATGTTTCACTTCTGCATCGTGAATTGGACACATCATTTTTATGTTGGTATTGAAGTACTATAGTAAAAGTTTTATTTTGTCAAAGATAATCTAGCTCTAGGCAAATTACCTGTGCATCATTTTGAACCTTATGCTTATGTAAATAAGGGTGGAGACTTGGCAAGACCAAGTGTGAGATGCCTTATTGTGCGCGCATCGCGAACCCACCGGACTTTATAGCCTGTGATAATTGCGATGGATCGAAAGATTTGATTTTTGTGGTACTTTGGAATTGTTAAATTTAAGAGTGTGTTATTTGGTAAGTGCGAGGAATTTGCAGGTTTTAGGATCCATCCAAAAACTTTGAGGTAACGCTTGACATATTTTTTGTGAGGGAACAATTAGACCAAATACTTCAAAGTTATCCCAGATTTTAAAAATATTTCTTTGTAAGTAAATTTCTCAATTCCACAACTACCTAAGAAAACATCCATATTAAGTTCCACAATGCTTAGAAAAAGCGGTTTTAAAAAATTAGGAATTGCGATACTGTCCTTAAAGAATGATTGTAAAGATACAACCTTTACTGTTTTAAGAAATGACTGATTTGTAATCGTTTAGGCATCGTTGTAGATACGCCTAATTGTAATTTTATATAAAATAAGGTAAAGCTTAAGAATACCTTTTGTTTCTTTTGTATGTTTGTAAATTATTGACAATTTTTTTAGTATTATGATTGGCATTTATGACAACTAAATTTGTTTGGAAATGAATGTGCGACAGTAGAATTCAAGACAAATAGTTTGGCTAACTTTTTCAAATTAGGATATTCAAAGGCAGCATCATTTTTGTTATTTTTTTCTAATATTTTAGTGATATTGAATTTATTGTCGCACAATCATTTTATTAGCTAAGTGCCATTATGTTCAAGTGCTTATAATTTTAAGTTTGTACAACCTATCGTGACCAGTCTAGTCACTTTGGCTTCAAGATACTAAATTAAATTTAATCCCCCTTTAAGTACACAAATTAGGACAAAATGTATTTAATATAAAATAACTAATATTTGATATATTTCTTTGCGGGAATTCTTTTATAATTTTTAGCACCCAATATACTTCTAAAGACTTCTTGAAGAATTAAAGAATAAATTTCTATTGAAAATACATATTTTCGAAAAGAGAGAACGAATCTTCAGTGTTAGAGAAACATTTCCAATTTTTAATCAACGATGAAAATAACTTTTTTATTACTTTTTACCAAAAGTGTACTTGGGGTTAAGCAGCTAAAGTGAATAGGTATCATGTTAGAGGTAAATTCCCGCCCATTTTGTATCTTTCGTGACATTATTGTTAAGTTAACTTAAGTTTTTTACAATTTATTTTGTTATCGTACTTTTTTACCTAATAATATTTACAAATTTTGTAAAGCGTCCAGTTCTAATTAGCAAATAAATAAATTAAATGAAACATTTTTCGTTTTTTCAAAGCCATAAGTTACAGTACTCTAAGGCAGATATCAGTTATTTTGCATAGCTATTTTTTCATTGGATATTTAATATTATTTTCATATATATAGGTCTATGTAAATATGTACATTACTTACATTTAATATTAACTTTTGTATGGTAAATTATACAAGGTGTCTTATAATTATGCATATCAACGAATTGTAAAGAATTCAACTTCTCATCTCTATCTGTCTAAAGTTTACTGTTAATAATATAAACTAATCATACAATTAAAATATATTATAACAATAACATCACATATGACAAATTTAGATTTTCTTAAACTGAAAGGATCTCGTCGTATTTCTTTATAAAATCTGCATTGACATCTTTGACATTTTTCTTTATATAACAGTATTAAAAATTTGTCTATCGGATAGGTTAATAACTCGCAGAATATGGGAAGAGAAAAGAGTTCCAATATTGGAAACAAATGAATCTATATATTTATCCTTCTCTTTATACTCCATAGTGAATTAGTTAAAAATATACTTACATGCATTTATAACGTAAATTGATCCGAAAAATTGGAAGACGGTGTAGTTTTTCTATAACTTTCAAACAAAATTTAA
Organism: Limenitis camilla; assembly: GCA_905147385.1. Taxonomy (NCBI): domain Eukaryota; kingdom Metazoa; phylum Arthropoda; class Insecta; order Lepidoptera; family Nymphalidae; genus Limenitis; species Limenitis camilla. Next base: position 5,535,889 of record LR990245.1, on the reverse strand, counting down.
ACGTATTTAATTTTGTTTATTTGAGCCTTAAACACTTTTTCATGAAATTTGTACGAAGATCTTACATCGATATTAAATATAGGTCTAGGATATAAAGCTAATGTGTAAACATGGTTAGCCTATCTCTAAAAATTGGTTAAAAAACTGATCTTTAAATATTTGAAATAAGTTTTTAACAATATAATGAATTGGAAAATTATGAAAAAAAAAAATATAATAGCCGGCAGCTAACTTTAGGTCGGAAAAAAAATAGTGGTGTAAAGTTGCGTATTGTGAGCGTGCTGCGTGTCCGTATTTGTAGGTCCATTCGTGACGTAGCAGACGCTCGGGAACTGAAACATAATAACCAATACCGTGTGACGCGTTGCTCTCGCTCCTCGGTTTCCGCTAAAAAGGCCCTAATAGAGACTTCTGCGCATTCAAGGTCAAACCTTTACTTACGTGCCGGTAGCTTTTAATATCTAAATTAAAATAACTATAATGATGACATAGAAAAACGATCTAATATTGGGTTACTTATTTTTCAAAAACAGTAGCAATTATTTTAAAAAATGTCAAAAATACGCCAATACAGATTTCATATGGAAATATGTAGAACCTTTTAGACATGAAATGAACACTATCTTTCAAACATAAAGGTGTCCACTTAAGGGTGTTATTTCAACTAGCCTAAAGTCCCGCGATACTAGGTCAAGACTTACTAACATCATCAATCTTTTTGATTTATTACTCTGTCCTGAACCCTTGTGTGGGTATAGATATAGTTAGTTTAATTTTAGCCCGTAATTTAGGACCCATGAGCTTAAACGTTTTATCCTGCAAAAATATATTTATGTGTAAGCTCGACCCTTCATACAAGATAATTTATTATAAATTAAAAATCCGGTTAATGAAAGATTATTTTTTGTAGAGTCTGCTTACGAAACTTCTGACCAGTGTTTATATTTTTTAAAAGCCATTTTGTATTTGTTACAAATGGTATTTTTTCTAATATCTGAAATCAAACTACTCAACATTCAGAAAAAAAAACTATATATAGAGCATTTTTTTTCATTTCAAATCGGTCTTTTACAAGACCTGTTTGGTGTGAAATTTATAGTGAACACAATTGAGTGCGAAATGAAATTTTAATCAGTATTTTGTACTGGAGTCAGAAATCACGTTTTATATTCATTTCAAAGTATGTCTTTTTTCATCCACTTGAGGCAGCTAGGTCATTGAGAGAGCAAGAAAAGCCTTTTCGTGCTTGCTGATAAAATCGTAGTTTTGTACAAGTACACTGCTATGAGTAGGAAATAAAATTTTATACAGTATTTCGCACTCATTAGAGGCAGTAGAAAAACCATATAAATATATATACACTCTTCCTAGATAAGTACATTTTTATTTTTTTAAATATTTTAGACAACATATTACTTATATACGATTTTAGTTGCGCAACTAAAAATTGCAACAGGTAACCTGAATTTGTGTTGTGTAAATCCTCAATTTGATCAAACATTTGGTCAACTCTCGCTCAAGCGATAATCTGAGCTGTTGACTGTTTAGTATTCGTGTACTTCACAAATACTCTACATACTCGTACGTGGATTACATTATTATTTAGAACTCTCTCTTAATGTGAACAGGGTTTCTTTTTCTAATATTTATTTTAGATTATTGACCTATAATAATATCGACGTTGCGCGTTTACCTAATAGTGCAAGTTTCCACTCGTACGTAAATAAAAAATATCTGTACATTTTTTAAAATGTTTTCAAAATAATTAAGACTAAATATATTTGTTTATTTAAGGCAAAAGTCTCATTTTAAAGATTTTCTTGGAATTGTTTGAATGTAGGTAAAGTAGTTTTATTCATTACATAAAAAACATTAATAAAATGATTTTACGCTGAGCTTCATTTACCTAGAGCAGGCTCAGTGTATCATTAATGAAGCGATTCTATTGGTTCTTAACGCTACACATCCTCGTTCATCTCTGTGGGAAACGCAGTCTCTGTAGGTAATAATTCATTAATAAATAATGTTTGAAAAAAAAACAACTTTCTTGAAGCTTTTGCGTTTTGACGCGCTGATTGTTAGTCTATGATATTATAGGTCAATATTTCAGATCAAAATGGCGGCTTTATAAATTGTTTAATATTGTACCGGAATGCGTACAAATAATTTAAGGTTAGTCCTAATTATACAACAGAGAAGTAAGTTAAGATCTATGCCTACATTCCAATAAAGACAATTTTATTATAACTGTTGATGTATTTAATTGATAGTGTTATTGGAGCAATTATTCGTACTTAGCGATGGTCATCATTTTATCACTACTCCGTTTTTTTAAACTTTTGACAAGCATACGTAAAAAAATATTTAAGTTTAAGTTTGCAATCTAATGAATAAAAATCGTAGAAATCGTATAATAATTTTTTTTATGTTAGATAAGGTGCAAACGAGCAGATTGTCCATCTGCTAGTAAGTGGTACACCACCATCGCGAATTGATATAAAGATACTCTTTTGTTTTGCTGATGCGTTGCATCCTCGAAGATAGAGTGGGGAGGAGCAGTGAAGAAAAAAAATGCTACGGTTTCAGCGGACCCTTAGCAACAGCCCAGAGTCCATTAGATCCGCAGCATTAATTGGATGGGAGAGGTAGGGCGTAAGTCTGGCACACATGCGGCTCGACCGCAATGCGTCTATAACATTTGGCGGTCTTACGAGATGCTTTCCTAGCGGCAGATGGGAATAGTATTCTATTATTGTTTATTGTAAGCTTTTTATACAACACTGTTGCAATAAAAATAGTTTTGTTTAATTCGATAACTGACATTGGAAAAAAGTTTTAACCATAATTCTTTATGGGAGTTTATTCACATACATTCTTCTGTCACTTCTAACTCTTTTTCTTTCGTTGGATTGTAAACTATCGTATATATATTATTTAATATCGATTGTTAAAAGAAATCGACTCAGTAAAGCATTAGAACATCACTAATACAAGCTGTCAAAAGTAAAAACTAACAGAGTATGTAGTAATGTCAATTTCTGACATTCAAAAAAATGGCGACCATCAGAAACACACTGCCATTAAAATTTCTTAGCATTAACCGTTTATTTTCTCAAATTGTAATAACGACTTGAGAATATAAACTATTATAACTATAATGTAATTAAGTGTATGTGTGTTTGTATAATCTATGACGTGTGCTCTGTTGTCTATGATATAATATTGCAGTAATTGTAATTATTGCTTATAAATACTTATTTTTTCTAATCACATTAAAATTTGATACTAAATTAGCATTTTTTTTATTGGCAACAAATTTTTTTAATACGTTTGCTACCAAAAACTGCCAAGGTTTTGTGATTAGAAAAAATAAGGTTATTCACACTTAACGTTGTAAGATAAAGAGCGTTTTAGCGAAGAGAATATTTAAGAGGTCTAAAGAAGACATCAAGAAGAGTCCGACTGAAAGATTGTCATATTAATTGCGTAAGTAGGTTAAGGACGTATAATTTTTAAATTGTTTATATAGATAAAAATATTCAATTCATTGAAATAAAGTGATGAAATTGACTAAAATGTGTTTTTTTTATATAATACCACAAACATTGTTATTATTTTTATTATCACTTAAATTTTTCAATTCAATTCATAAACTATTAAATTAAAAAAATAAATTACCCCAGACGGAGAGTCTAATTAACTCCAACACCAAGTATCGATACCCACACGACATCGATCTATACGAATCGATATTAACTTGTATAAATCGATTTTTTAGTTGAAAACAAAATATTAAATAAAAAAAATTACAAATATTTATATCGAGAGATAGAAATGTTACCATGGTTACAAGATTGTTATAATTATCAATATGTTATTATTGTCACGCAGCTCTCAAGTTACAAATGAGCTGATAGTGTTCAAATGGCTGACCAGATCTTCACAAATTATAGCTAAGAACCATCTCGATTAAATTACCTTTCAAACAAATAAAACTTCATCAGAATTGGAACAATTATTCGATGTTAAAAAACAAAAACTTCTATTATCGTTATATTCGATATTATAATAGGTCTCATAAACTTAAAAACTACTGGACCGATTTCAAAAATTCTTTTGCCGTTAGAAAGCTACATTATCCCTGAGTAACATAGGCTATATTTATTATTAGAAAAACTTAGAGATCCTCATAAATTCTTACTAAAACCAATCCAAGTTGTAAAAAAGTTTACCATAAAATGTCTTTCAACTATTGTAGTTGTGTCATTATAAAACTACTTTTTTACATTTCAAAAGTTGATAGAAATGCCTATTAAAATCAGACCATGTTATCCATACCTTTGTATTTATTCTTATCCAAATAAATTGTTTCGTATTCAAGACTATTTTAATACCTGTTGATTAATTTTCGAATTATTGAAATCGGAGATTTCATTCAAAAGATATTACGAACTTAAAAATGTCAATATAAATAAAAAATACACCCGTGCGAAGTCGAGACGGGCCGCTAGTTTCCTAATAAAACTCATTTATATTATAATTACAGGTTATTATCATTTATTTTTACCCAAAACCGTATTTAGTTAAATATTTAAAACAGTTGTAATGTTCCGTAACTAGTAATGATGCCACAGAAGCAAATTAGCTGTTATTAAATAGTTGAGGCCTGAGGAACTAAACTGTAATGATGTTTCATTATACTGAATAATATATCCATGTTCTGTAATACTTGAGAATTATGAAATATCATTTTACAGCTACAATGGTCACCAGGCGAGCTCTGTTTGCCAATTGCCACAAATCTGTCGGAACAGAGGTTACATAAAATATTATACCTACTTACTTAACAAATTTTCAAATTTAATAAAAAAAACTAGAGTTAACTTAACGTTATCCTTTGGGATGATCCTCGTAAATGTGGTCTTCTTTAAAAAAATGTTACTGAATATTATTTTTTCGCATTTAGAAAGAACCCGTATTTATTTATTTACAGCAAAACTAGAGAGTATCTCTTGTTTGACCCTGAGTAAGAAGCCGTTATACACTGGAACCGCTGCATTAATGGATTGGGAGAGGGAGTGGGTAGATCAGCCGCACATGCGGCTCGACCGGAACTTCAGAGAGAACATACAGTATTAAAAAAACTAAAATTGGGGAATTGTATGAGAATGAGAAAACTGGTATAATCAAGTTGTGAAGTCCAAAAGGTTCATTTATTGAGAAAATAGCACCTCAAGTTTTCGAGGCTGGTAACGAAATATGAAAAAACAATCATGATAGAAGGTGATGGTACTGACAGTTCATTATATAAGTCGGCGCGTAAGTTAAGCTTAGGTTAACCTAACCCTTGGGTTTATTCATTCAGTGATTCAGTTTTCACAGTGTTTCATATGAATAAAAAACATCTTTAAGCCTACACCCTGGTCACAAGTCCAAGACACTGCTTAGGTTTCTCTCGTAATTAGAGATAATATTTGATTATTTATCGGTTCAGTAGGAGTGTCTACGTTGCGTTTACCTAATATTCTATTTAATACCACCTATCTTAATGTTTTCAATATACCCCCTCTCCTTCTTATTTTTTCTTTGAGTTATATATGACACATATGTACTGTATCCTGCAGAAAGGTAATGAATAGTCATTTCCTTCTGCACGAAGGTAAAGAATTTATTAGGAAGGAAATGAATTTTATTGTAAAACTTGGATACGAGTCTCCGTGTCTGTGAGTTCGTGAGTATCCGACTCGTTGTTGGTCAAATTTCATTTTGTTATAAGTTTATTACGCTAACTTACAGTTTGATTTAATCAAAAATTGTGGTTTCTAAAGGACTAAATTAAAAAGGAAATCAAATCTTTTTATTAGATTCCAAACGATACTTACATAAAAAAAGTATTAACCCAGTAATAAAAATTTGTTATATGTTAATGATTGTAAATGAAAAAGAAACTTAGCATATTTGATTTTATTCTAGTAACCATTAAAATTCTTTTAAAGGTATTTAACGCGCGAAACAGAAAAATCGTGGCTAGAAAACTATAAAAGTAAATAATGTTCTTATGAATAAGTATTTTTAGAATTTCTTGTGAACCTCGTTACTATTGACCTAAAAATACTATGGACTCACAATCAATGCTTAAAAGTTGACTAAGGCAAAAGATTTCCATTTCAGTCACTTCATGACAGTCTCTATAATTTCGAACTTATTTTTAGGATTCGTACTTTAAAAGGAAAAAAGGAACCCTTGTAGGATCACTTCGTTGTCCGTTCGTCTGTCTGTCTGTCCGTCTGTCAAGACCCTTTTTTCAGGATCGCGTGGAGTTTTCAAGTTGAAATTAATATCAAACGCTCATGCAAATAATCAAACTTCTAAGTCCAGACATTGAAAAGTTATGATCATTAAAGTGTTCACTCATATAATTATAGGGTACTTTCCAATGGCCTAGCGTGGTCAAAAAATCATAGCAGAAATAAAGGAAATAATTAAAAAACTGTAAATTTTTTTACTTCACTAGAAATTTAACTTTTTGAGACTGTCACGCAAGACCCTTTTTCTCAGAAAAAAGTGAAAATATCAAGTTGAAATGAATACAAAATATTCTAATCTCTAGTTCCTAAAATATGTAAAAATATCAAACTGCTAAGTCAATTTAATGAAAAGATACAGCCGCTTTTATCTCATGTATTGTAATTTTGATTTTCGTGATAAATCAAAATTCCCAAGCTTCGTCTTTTGACCTAGGAACATGATTTTTACCAAGAAGATTTTTTTTATCAGAGCACTAGTATGGGAAAAAATCCTAAAAATGGCAATTTGTTGTTAAATCACGAAAAAAATGATCTTTTATATAATTTAGGTTTTGACGCATTATTTGAAGAATACGTGAAGTTATCAAATTGAAATTTATATTAAACATATAAGTCTATAGTATTCTGGTGCTGTAAAAAAATCAAACTTGTGCAAGGAATCAATAAATGTGGTAATTTATACTGAAGTCATAACAAGTAGTTTTTCTATAGGGTATTCGACAGACGCGGACGTGAAAAAAGTAGACGTTTGCGATTTTAGTAATATTCGAATATGATTTACATTAAACCTCCCCTCGCTACATATCCATTTTTAAACTCTCTTTTTTTCATTTTCAGAGTTAGAAGTCCGGTAATTTCTTTATGTTAAAATTATTTTATCATGTTTTCTTATACATATTACATATTTTTGTAAGTAATTATAAATATGTCAATTAAAACACGCAATACTAATATCCAGATTAAACGCCTTCCAATAGATTGTACTTTTGGTGATATTTTGACCCAGAATTGGGAAAAAATATAGTGTATCGTATTTTTAGGAAGTAGATTATTTCGTGCTTACATATTTTATTTTTAGGCTTTGAAAACCGGATTAATGTGCAATAGTTTTTCGTGATGCGTGTAAAAATAAAGTGACTGACTGACTGGCTTCTACCAACGTTATAAAGATCCTTCACATTTAGATATTTCTTAACAAAGATTTGGCATCCATATTACTATAAATCAATGCTCTTGTAAGGTTTTCCTTAACCAGTTGTCATTAGAATACTCACTTCACAGAAAAATAGTTCAAAACAACTCTTGTAAAAACCTCGTTAGGCGCCTTATTCATTTCCTATTTAGATTTGAAACTTAGATTACATAAGTCGTATATCTTATAACGGCACGCTATTGTGGGTAAAAAGAGCAAACAAACAAGTAAAATTAGACTGAACTAGTTTCTAACCAACTCCTTGAAAGTTACATTGTTTCCTTCGTAACAGCCTGTTAAATTCATTGCCAATATCTATAAAATGGACGTTTTATGAGATATTTTGCTCTTTATTTAAATAGTTTTAGTTTTATTACTAATCATAAAATAATGAGAAGATCCAGCTTTTAAGTTCTAGTAGTTGATAGTCGTGGAAGTATATACTCGTATTATATATAAGAATAGTCAAAGCACTTAGTAATTGGATTCGTTTAATAATTCTAGTTTTGTTGATATTTATAAAACAATGAGATAACCTCTCTTCTAGAACTCAATCAATGATGACAACCAGGCAAATACAAAGTCAAAGCACGTAGATGTCGAAGTTGAGCAATAATTCTAGTTTTATAGAACAATGAAATGATCTGTCAACTAGTAGTTAATAAACGAACGCAAGTAATAGTGAGATTGGGATAGTGCTAGTTTTATTACTAGTTATAAAACAATGAGAAGATGTATCTGCTACTAATTAATAATCGTGGATCTTCAACCACGTATAAATGAAGTCAAAATACATTGTAACCATATTTGTACATTAATGCTTCTTTTATTACTAGTTATAAAACAATGAGAAGATGTATCTGCTACTAGTTAATAATCGTGGATCTTCAACCACGTATAAATGAAGTCAAAATACATTGTAACCATATTTGTACAATAATGCTTCTTTTATTACTAGTTATAAAACAATGAGAAGATGTATCTGCTACTAGTTAATAATCGTGGATCTTCAACCACGTATAAATGAAGTCAAAATACATTGTAACCATATTTGTACAATAATGCTTCTTTTATTACTAGTTATAAAACAATGAGAAGATGTATCTGCTACTAGTTAATAATCGTGGATCTTCAACCACGTATAAATGAAGTCAAAATACATTGTAACCATATTTGTACAATAATGCTTCTTTTATTACTAGTTATAAAACAATGAGAAGATGTATCTGCTACTAATTAATAATCGTGGATCTTCAACCACGTATAAATTAAGTCAAAATACATTGTAATTATATTTGTACATTAATGCTTCTTTTATTACTAGTTATAAAACAATGAGAAGATGTATCTGCTACTAGTTAATAATCGTGGATCTTCAACCACGTATAAATGAAGTCAAAATACATTGTAACCATATTTGTACAATAATGCTTCTTTTATTACTAGTTATAAAACAATGAGAAGATGTATCTCCTACTAGTTAATAATCGTGGATCTTCAACCACGTATAAATGAAGTCAAAATACATTGTAACCATATTTGTACAATAATGCTTCTTTTATTACTAGTTATAAAACAATGAGAAGATGTATCTGCTACTAGTTAATAATCGTGGATCTTCAACCACGTATAAATGAAGTCAAAATACATTGTAATCATATTTGTACATTAATGCTTCTTTTATTACTAGTTATAAAACAATGAGAAGATGTATCTGCTACTAGTTAATAATCGTGGATCTTCAACCACGTATAAATGAAGTCAAAATACATTGTAACCATATATGTACAATAATGCTTCTTTTATTACTAGTTATAAAACAATGAGAAGATGTATCTCCTACTAGTTAATAATCGTGGATCTTCAACCACGTAAAAATGAAGTCAAAATACATTGTAATCATATTTGTACAATAATGCTACTGCTATTACTAGTTATAAAATTCTCCCTATATCTAGACAACATTTTTAGGTATCAAAGACCTATAAGAGATATGACTATGTGAGCAGATAATATTATTTTAAACACCGTATATTGATAAATATCTCGTCAGTTTACTATTCAATTTGTAACCTTCCTTGTTATATAGTACAATCTGTAAGATGGTGTCCGACGTATCTCAGGAGCTAGGATCAAAGCTCTCGTAAATCCTCTAACACCACCAAATAAACCCACCTACCCACCTACACGCTGTTAGTCATCTTCAGTAATTAGAATGTCTAATCCAATAAGGAAGTAATTTGTAGTAACAGGAAAAATGTTGTAATCATTACCGCTCTTTTATTTTCACTCTAGACACTATTAAGATCTGTGTCTCAAGAGTATTTAACTTATTACCTATTAATCCCACTAAAATCCTACTAGTGTTATAAGTGTAAAAGTTTTGAGTGTATGGAGTTTGTTTATCAATCACACAGATAAGCTAAACAGATTTTAATTACTTCTGGCACAGATACTTTTTTATCCCAAAAATTGGAGTTGATCTATTCGTCGTAGTCGTTCGTCGTATTTAAATTAAATATGGGAAATATTGCACAAGATACTTTTTATCCCGGAAAGACTACTAATCATATTATAATTTTTAAATTATGTTTGTTTTGAAGTTTATAACCTTAGCCATACTCTTTAATCCAAAAAAAGTTAAAGTTCTGTAAGAAAGAAAATTGTTCACACAAAAAACTAGAACTAACTTTATAAGTTTATGCCAGATTTATATCCGGAATACTTTTTATCCCGCAAAGGAGCAGCCATTTTATCATAAAATTGTCTGTAAGTACCTACGTAAGAGAGTGAATCTTTTCGTGGAAAAAAAAACTTTCAATTCTCTTTGGATACAATTCAGATGCTTTCGCGAACGAAGTCGAGTGCAGATAGATACTTGTAATATTGTAAAAATTTGTATGATTGGATATTATTAGTTCGGACGGGATAATAAAGAAACAGATACTTTTTGTTATTGACTAAATCCGTTTAGTGAGTGAGTGTATGAGTGATTGAATAAATAAATGCAATGAGTGAATGTTTTGTTAAAGTTGTGTGTTGTTTCATAAATTTTACGATCTTCTCTGGACCCAGCTCTGAAGTTTCCGAGGAAAAATGGTGGGAAATACAAATATTATTCAATTATTTTGAACATGATATTATCAATTCAAAATTAAATAACGTTTAATAGTCATCACGACCTTTTAATGGCCCACTGCTGAGCCGGGTCTCCTTCTCAGTATGAGGAGGGTATTAGGCCATAGTCCACCACGCTGGCCCAGTGCGGGTTGGCAGACTTTACACACCTCTGAGAACTTTTTGGGAACTCTCAGGAGTGCAGGTTTCCTCACGATGTTTTCCTTCACCGTTAAAGCAAGTGATATTTAATTGCTTAAAACACACATAACTCAGAGTCAGAGGTGTGTTTGACGTTTAATAGTAATTATAGACAAACTATTGGGCACTACATTTATTATCGGAAAACAGTTAAATTGGAGCAGCTAGTAAGGCCAGATGACGTTTTGGTGAAATTTAACTCAGTTTTAATTATTCTGGACTGTTGAAGTTTCCGAGCTTTCCCCTCGAATGTTTCTGTAGCTTTGTACGAAAGACTCAGAATCGAATGCATTTTAGTTACAAAGTATATCTTGGATTATTTAATTCGTTTCTTATAAAATTATAATAAAAATAATATATATAGTAAAATAAAAGAACTAATAATTTAAATGATTTCTTTATATATTATTCTTTATATATTAACTTTTAAAATTTTCTCATTCATTGAAATCACTATATATTTAATGGCAATTACTGACGCGGTAAATTATAAACTCTACCCCGATAGTCCAGTGGTATTTTGTCGAGCGATTTCATAGAGTGAATATAGCTAGGAAGCGAGAATGAGCAGTGCGGAGTTTACTGATAATGTTAAGGGAACCGTAAACTTAGACCTGAAACATGTTCCTGACTGTATGTCATTGGCGAGGAAATCTTTTTCGCCCTTGCACAAGTAAAGCAATAAAACCATTACTTAAAATTTAAATATATATAAATATTTAAATTCTATTAAATACTATGTAGATACAATGTAAATAAAAATGGCGTCGAAATACGCTAGATATTTTTATCATGCCTCAGCGTATTCGAATGAATTACTCAATCGCTAAGTCAAAGTTGGATTCCAGGCAATGATGTGTAAAAACTATCGTCCTGGCGTCCTGGATAGGGTTGCCAATGATATGATATATATACATGCTGTGATAAACGCTTGTTAAGCGTGATATCATAAGCATAAATAATAAATGAAATAATAAATTAAGAAGTATGTTTTGTTGAACTTATGAAATGTACTCTTACTTATTTAATTGCTTATAAAAACATTTAAATTATATACAGCCATTTCTGGCATGCAACATTTACATGCTTAAAAACTATGCAATTAATAAAATGTCAAGAAACATACTTGTTTATGTATAATTTAATAGAATTGTTTATTAAATATCCAGCAATAATTTCCTTTATTCAATTTTAAATAACGGCTTCAATTGGTGTTATGAAGAGATTTCATATTAAGTTTTCTCCAAGTAGCAACCCGCCACTTCTGCGCTAGGTTTTTCTTTTATAATATACACGTATTATACATTTAAATCTTTCTCTTGAATCACTCTATCTATTGACGAAAAACCGCATTAAAATCCATATTCATTTTATGCAAAGAAGACGTACAAACATTTTATTAGTAACGTTTTTATTATATTTTTAGATGAAACATCATCACAACCCATTAATGGCCAACTACTCACTCACTCCCGAGTTTCCTCCCCAGAATGAGAAGGGGGTTAGGTTGGTTTGGGTTGGCAGAGTTGACACACCTTTAACAACTCATAGTAGTGTAGGTTCCTCACGATGTTTTCCTTCACCGTTAAAGGAAGTAATAAGAACAAATTTGTTTTAATTTTTATAAAAATTAATTCTTATTTTTTTTTTAATTTTTCAAAAGGTGCCAATCCTATCTATGGCGTTCTGGCGCCCCGCCAGTCTCTCAAATAGGTAAATGGATTTTTGCCACGCTCGCTGACAATACGGAAGCCAACTTTTGTTTTACTTATACTTTAGAGCTAATGCTTTTATATTTATGGACTAAATAACTATAAACATGCTGGATGTACGTTTAACTTTGAATTTAGTGTTCCTTCATACTCGTAGATTGCCTTTTTATTTTTATTTCATCATAAAACTCTATGAATAGTATAATACGGTTTTATATTAGAGATTGTTATAATAGATTATGATTGAACAGTTTTCTCTATTTATATAAAAGAACGGGCGTGGGTTTTAACTTCAGAACAAATCCTTCTGTTTCGATAATGAATTTGCTAGTGCTACCTCTACCTAAAGGGGTACCCAAAGCCGTCCAAAAAAAATCCTACTAGATTTTTTTGATACTGTAATGTACTAAAGCGAGAGTTTTAGGAAACGTGAAGTGTTTGTGTGGTTGGATGATAAAATTTTGTATGAAAATGCGTAATTTTTGAACTCATTATAGTTTAACTGTTGTCAGGGTGACCAAGAAGTTATATTTAAACAACCTTAATTAAAAAAAAAAATATTTATAATCTCTTGTCATCTACATGGGACCGATACCGCGAGTAACACGCACAAGACAATAATAATATGCACTTAAAACGGAAACCGAATAACCAATATTAAAAACTTACTCCGAACCTTAGTAATGCAGTCCCAGCATCACGACACCGCACCACAGTACAGCCACAATTGTTGCCAGACAAGCTCCGTTTGAAAACTGGCTCAAGTATATGGGAACAGAGGTTATATACAGTCTTAGTTATTAACGGTATTGCTAACTCTCTTTAATTAGATAGTCATCATCATCATAATCTCCACAACCCATTGCTGAACCGGGTCTTCTCCTCAGAGAGAGGAGAGGGTTAGGCCAGAGTCCATCACGCTGGCCCAGTGCAGGTTGGCACACTTCACACACTCACCTTTGAGGACTAGAACTCTCAGGAGTGCAGGTTTCCTCACGATGTTTTCCTTCACGGTTAAGGCAAGTGATATTTAATTGCTTAAAACAGACATAACTCAGAAAAGTTAGAGGTTGTGCCCAGGATCGAACTCTGACCTCCAAGAGCAAGATATAAGTCTGAACCATGCAGATTGTCATGTATCTATTTAATTTTTAGGTTTATCCTTGACGAAAATGAGGTACCATATATTCCGAAAAAGATTCTTTATGTTATATTACTTTATATTTATTTTCTTAATTGCAATTTAAGCAATTTTCTTTAATAGTACACAATTTTTCTGTCCGCAACAAATTATGCACTAATAAAAACCTCACAAATCAAGCTGAAACTGCAACTTAAAGCTTTTAATGCAAGAATTTCTTTTTCCAACTCTATGATTATGAAAATGTGTTTATGCAAAACGCTTGGATTGTAAAAAAAATAAAAAAAATGGTGCAAGTGGCAGTTTGCGTGTTGTCCTTAATTGTGATTAATACAGCGCCACCTTGCGGAATGGCTTCGAAGAAATGTTTCTGATGTGATTGTGTTCTACAATACAAGTTATTAACGATGGAAGGAAATTAGTGGGGTTTTGATTACTTAATGTTTTTTGGGTTTAATGTTGCTGGTACAAAATACAAACGGACAAATTTTTTTTTCTAATAAAATATAATTTTATTTACTGTTAAATAAGACCCCAGTCTGTCTGTGACGTCATTTTTTAAATACGTTTTTGGTCCCTTAATATAGTATATATAAAATAAAATATAATATAAAAATAAAAATGCAGTTTATTTGAAATCAAAAATATTGTTGTATCTTCAAAGAAAGAAAATTGTAAGTTTTAGTAAAAAACCTAAAATAAATACAAAAATAATTATATCATTTTAAAATGTATTAATTTTACAAAAGAAAATAAAAGTGTATTTGGAGGTGCTGGGATTTGAACCCAGGACTTTCAGCATGCGAAGCAGACACTCTACCACTGAGTTACACCCCCGATGTTAAACTGTACTAAAAATACATTCTTATTCAAGCTTACACAGTTAAGCTTCACAACATAAGATTGAAAATACTACAATCTTATATGTATATAAATGAATTGACGTTTGTTAGTCTTTCTAAAACGAGAATGGCTGAACCAATTTGCCTTATTTTACGAAATAATTATAGTCCAAGGAAAGTTTAAAGGTGAGAAACGTAACGTAAAGTAAATAATAAAACTAAAATTGGTATAAATTTTCTAGCTGATTTACAATTTGTATATTGGTAACAAAAATCTAATTTAGAAAAAAAAGACATTGGTTAAACTTTAACCCACTTTGATTGATCTTACTGCAAAAAAATCTACCAAGTGTGAGTCGTTTTCACGTATTGAGGGTTCTGTACAATCTAGCGGGACAAACTTTAAATATAAATCGTAACTACAAGACATTGCTTAACTAAGTCAACGGGAAGTTTCCGTAAGCTTTTAATTATTTAAACAACAACGATTTTAAAATTCAATACATTAATTCTATAACTATTTAAAACAAGAGTATATCTTTTTATCCCGGGAAAAGGACTATTCCTATGTTTGCGCCACGTAGAAATATTCCTGATATATATTTTTAATTATGTCAAAATCTTTCATCATTTCCAAATCGTCGAGAAACATATTTTTATGTTGTATCATATTATTTTAATATCAATGTAAATATTCAATATGAGCGCCCTGCCCTCGCTTCGCTCCGGGTATTTAAACCACTAATGATTTGATAAAATTTAGAAGCGTCAGTAGCTCAGTGGTTCGGGCGTTGGATTCACGATCGATAAGTCGTAGGTTCAAGCATGCAAGCTTACTAGGAGGGGTAAAGAGAATACTCGTAGTATGTGACCCATACTGCTAGTAATCTTTCTAAAAAAAAAATTGATGTCCTTAAATTGTCACTCTGTAATTGTGTAGCTTTTAATTATTTGAAAAAAGAAAGAAATAGGAAGTGAGAAAGAGAGAGAAAAGATGATAAAAAGAGACAGATAATAAAAGAGCGAAAGAAAGAAGATGAGTGAGACTGAAAGTACAAAAGAAAGTATCCGATACATTAAATTGGCCATATCTTTTTAATTAGAATATTTATGGCAACACCACATAGCCTATGTTACCCGAATAAGATGTAACTTTCTATTGGTGAAACAATTTTTAAAATCGGTTCAGTAGTTTTTTAGTCTACTCGCAACAAACATACAAAAATGCAAACAATCAAATCTTTCCTCTTTATATAATAGTGTAGGTTATACCCATTTCAAGATGCTAAGAAAATCCTCAACATATGGAAGATCATATTTTCATAAAACTTCATAGAGTGAAAGCGCCTACCTGAGAGACTAATTCTTTAAATGGAAACGTGAGCAATCGAGTGAATGTCTATCACTTTAATTCACTATTCTGAAGTTTCAGTTAATTACGATGTTGGTAATACTAATAATTTGAGTAGCATTGTGTTACTTGATATTGGTAGCATTGATATGAGTAGCATTTTTACTTTCTTGAATGTTGGACAACTGATAAACATAAATCAAAGAAGTAAATACGCCGTCACGACAGAATAATGATTACTACTTCGCGAGCGAGCGAGAATTCTAGCAATAACGCTGAAGCTCTGAGTCTAAAGTATAACCCCTAGAAGGATATTCTTATCAAGCCTTCATACTGTTAGTCTGTGAGTGAGTTGAAGTATGAATGAACGAATAAGGGAATGAAGGGATGAGTTAGGCAAGAGAGTTAGCAAATGAATGTGTGCAATGTATATAGCTCAGCGAGGGCTAGTCAGCTAGATAATAAATGGTTTTTAAAAGTAAATAACTATAGTGAAGTAAAATAAAAACAGAATTCAGAATCCACCTCACTCAGTCCTGAGCTGAGTGAGGTCAAGCAGAACATTTTAACGAGCGATCCGACAATCGTCGATAGGATTAACAATTTGCGTGCACGGTTCCGCTCACAACGACATTGTTTGACGATTCTTCTACTTTTTGACCAAACGAGGACTTTTGAGAAGGGTTTCTTTATCTTAATCATGTTTTTAAAAGTACCCTACCTATATAAAATATTGAATGTGGCTCGAGAGTATTATAATGTGAGGTTTTATTTTACACAAAGAACTAAAGTATCAGAGCTTATTAACTAAGCACATTACTACTTATTCGACTACAAAAACTCTTGCCAAATCAATGCTGCCAATAACTAATAAATAATTCTCTACTTCCCATCGGATTCATTGTTTTTTTTTTTTTTTGATAAAAAAATTAGCCTTTGTCTCAATCTAGGTTAAAAATATCTTTGTGCCAAATTTTATAAAAATTCCTTGAACCCTTTTTGTGTTATTTAATAAGAAATATTTACTCCACCCTTTTCTTTTAAGAAAAATCATTTAGGTAATAGTCGTCCATATTTTTCTGTTTATAATTATCGATGTTAAAATGTATTAAAAAATAATTGTAAAATTCATATTTATTTTACTAATGTACGTATATTTAGATGTATGGATGTCTGTTACTCAATCACGCGAAATCTACTGAACGGATTTCAATAAAATTTGGCACACAGATTCTTTATAATCTGGATTAACTTAACACTTTTATTTCGGACAATTTACAGTCGAGATAATTAAAAAAAATGTTAACGCCTGAATATAAGTAGGGGTATAGGTTAGTCTTAGGTTAACCTAACCTTAGGTTTAAACAGAGAGCCTGGGCAGTGGAGGAAATTGTTTTAATTGAATAAAGGATATCCTTAACGGCACTGCTTAGGTTCCTGTCGTAATTGTAAGAGAGGTTGAGTAGCAGTATCCACGTTGCATTTACCTGGGTCTGGTAGTCAATCAAAATCGTTCATCCTAATGTTTTTAATATACTTTCTCTTCTTATCCTATTATTCTCCGAGTTATATATGTATTGAATACCTAAAACAGTAGGTACATGTAGTAAATTACACCTGTGTTAAGCTGGAGTGGATCGACTAGTTAAATAATATTTTGTTTACCCAAATTAAATAGTCCAATCCAGCAATCCATTAAAGTTGAACACTCGCATACATTGGAACTATTTATTAAATTGGAATAACAATTTAGAAGCGTTAGTAAACTCGTTAGGTCGCCAAATATGGGCAGTGGGCTCCTCGTAATCCGATTAATACTTTCGGTTTAACCGAATTGTGGTATTGGATAAATAAAACTATATACTGGCTGTTTGATTGTTTAATATAAAAGAAAAATATAGAAAAGAGATATTTTTTTTAATTTAGAAAATTCAACGTTCAATATGGAAGAAACGGTGCCATAACATTACAATTATCTTACTAATATTATAAATTTGAAGGCTTGTATGAATTTAAATAACACTTGGCACACACAGATGCTTTGGGATCATCCATAAATTACGTCACACGAATTTCATGATTTTTCTACCCCTCTCCCCTCCTTGTCACATATTTTGTAATTTGATATTTAGAAATTATTAAAGAAAAACAAAATAAAAAACAAATAAAATAAATAACAGATCAAACATCTTAAAAAACAGACATTCCGTTAATTTTTTAAGTTTCTGATTCTGATATGGTTTTTTTTTATTTTTGAAATGTATGATATTTTGCACACTTTCCAAACCGTTGTCACACTTCGTCAATCTCTCCCTTATTGTGTGACGTAATTTATAGATGGCCCCTTTATAGTCAGAATGAACAGAAAGGCTACTTTTATCCCGAAAAAGTCATAGGATGTGGGATATAATTAAAATATATTAATTAAACTTGTGAATATTTTTATGTTGTAATATATAGAAAATTAATGTTTTTTTGCTAAATCTAAGTACACAGGTAGGCCGGGACGACTCGTCGAGTGAATTATAAAGATAATTACAATAGGCATTTCGTCACAAGATGTGAAACACAATGTGACGTCACGTCGTGTGGGACGAAAAGATAATAATTGCTACACTACTCTTAGACTTCATGACATTGAGCGTTTTTTAATCAATTTATAATTTATTGAAAACGCTTAATTTTTATGCTATGGGGGAAGGGGAAGGGTTATTTAAAAAAAATACAAATTATAATATCTATTGTATTGAAATAACATTTATTATCTATATGTTTTGTTTCATACAGAAATCAATTGATACTATAAAAAAAATGTCATCAATTTTATTATCTAGTACATATCTACCCACGCGAATTCGTCCCGTCAAAGTCGGTCCAGCCATTTCAGAGATTAACCGGAACAAACAGACAGACAGACAAAAAATGTAAAAAATGTTTTTGCATATATACCGTGTAGGCATCCATATGCGCTTAGTAAAAAGCGGTTATTTTAATATTACAAACACACTGCAATCTTATTTATTTGTATGGATAAAAAATTAAAACAAATGTGTAATAATTCAAATATTATGAAAATCATAGAGTATTATAGAAGTCTTAATAACCGACGGTAAAGTAACCGGTCCAGGAAATTCCTTCGGGACCAAACTTTTAATGAAAGGATTCGTATATAATCATTGTCCTTTTCCACAAAAGGGTTGTGTCATACGATGCGAGAGGAATGATTCCTATTACTGTACAGAGATTTATCGTAATTACAACACTAACTACAATAGATAATAAAGTTGACTTACGTGGACCTCAGGAAGGATGACCTTAACCGCGACACTATAATACTAGTTTCACTACTTCCATGTACACTGCGCGACAACACCAGAGAGACGGACACTAATCTATTGCAACAAAGATTATAATAAAGAGAACTACCCGCGAATACTATATAATCTTCCATAAGCCTCCTATGTGCACAACGGATGGCCTATCATATAAGCTACGGGCGCAATACAGTCAGGATATAACTAAACATTACGATCTCGTACTATTCTGACAGGAACCCAAGCAGTACCTTGGACTTGTGACTAAGATGTAGCCTTTATTCGATCGAGACACTCACCTCCACTGCTCAGGCTCACTGTTTAAACGGTACAACTACATTGTAAGGTACTTGACCTTAATCGGACAGTACTAAGACAACACTGCACTTAACACTTCACTAACACTATCTAGAGATACTTCACTCCTTGGGACCACGAAAGAGTAAGACTACAGTCAGACTGTCGAAGGTATATAAAGGGTCGAGACTAGCTCGAATTCCCCTCCACGGGTGGGGCAAACAGAAGTGATTATTATTTTACTCTAGCGCCATAGATGGCGATGACGATTCAATCATTCGATAACCGTTTACTCGATCCCGACACATATAATTAAAGGTACATACGCAGACACAAATAACAGCCCTTTTTTAACAGTCCTTTGATAGAAACATATGAATTAAAGTATAAAGTAAACATGTACCTTAATAAATAGCTGAGACCTTAGGGGTCTTGTAGGAGACCTTTATGGTGCAAGATCCCGCGACGCGAAGTCTTAGAAGACATTAAAAAGTATTACCCGCGAAAATAAAGTTATCAATGATGTTGTTCTTCTTCTTCTTTTTCAGCCCATCGCCACCCAATGCTGAGTGTAGGCCTCTTCCATTGCACTCCATTTCATGCGGTCTTGAGCCTTCCGCATCCAGTCCTTCCCTGCTATCTTAACCAGGTCATCGGTCCATCGCTTTGCTTGCCTACCCACGTTTCTGTATCCAGATCTTGGTCTCCACTCTAGCGCCTCTTTGGCCCATCTGGTGTCATTCCTGCAACATATGTGGCCCGCCCATTATTTCCACCTCCTAATAGCTATGACTTTTGCTATGTCTATAAGTCGTGTTCGTCTCCGGATCTCTACGTTTCTTATTCAGTCTCGGGGAGAAATACCTAACATGACCCGCTCCATAGCTCTCTGGGTGACTTGCAGCTTGTTGATGACTTGCTGAGTGAGCATCCAAGTCTCGGCTCTTTGTCTTGAGTGAGCATCGGACGGGGAGGATGCATTGCTCAAAGGCTCTGCGTTTGAGGTTCATAGGTATGCCACCTTTGAGCACGTCTGACAGCTTACCGAACGCACCCCATCTTAACCGAATGCGGCGGTCAATTTCATGGCCTTGTCCGTTCTTTTCTAGGCTCATGTTTTGTCCTAGGTAGATATACTCTTCAACTCTTTGAATAGCTTCCCCGTTAACAGTTATGTCGTCGATATCGGTGTTTTTGCACATGAATTTTGTCTTGGATATATTCATCTTTAGACCTACCATGACTGATACATCGTACAGTTCTTCAACCATTTCTTTCAAGTCATTCAGGTTTTCAGCGAAGACTATAATATCATCGGGCGTTTCCCATTTATATTAATGCCTCTTTTTGTCCAATCGAGAAGCCTGAATACGTTTTCTAGGCAAGACGGTGTGTTGTGTATGGTGTTGTTAATTTATTAATATTAATACATTTAAGGATGTCTGACAGGGGGTTGCAACTATACTATACTGGCTGACAATGGAAGACGTGACGTAAAATTCAATCTTTCAAAGCAACCGTGATCCAAACTTGATAGTTGAGAAGCATTTATATCTCTATTACATACAAAGTGAGTTTCAGGTTTTAAAAAATAACTAAAGTCTAAATGTCGCGGGATCTTGGACTATTAGGGTGATATAAAGTAATTCAAACTAGGTTATACATGACTTAAGAAAATCTTGACATACATAGAAAAAATTCTAAAGGAAAAACTTCATAGAAACCTCATCTGTGGCTTATAAAATATTAAAACTACAATGTTACCCTTTTCATAGTGTTAGGGTGTGTATACATTGCTTTTTCGTTTTTTCTAAGGTTTCATAATAAACGTGGCACTAAAGTTTGTATGTTTGTCCTCTAGTTTCAAAATCTATTCATCTCCTTTTTTCAGGTCTATTTTTTATTTCCTTTTTCTTCCTTATACATAAATATCTGACGGAATTTTTAATATCACTTTCATTGCGTCATTACTACACTCAGCAATTTTTGAGAGCCTCTGATTGGCTGACGATTTCCGATTGATAGATTTTTTCTACCCCCACCAGTGTGTAATGCAACCACTGTCTTATGCCATTATATACCCTGTGCTGACGGGATAGAGTTTAGTCTCACGAGTAATTTCTTTGAGTGAACATTACCGGGACTGGTGTTAGTGGAAGTGTAATATTGTTTTGTTCTGTTACGGATATTGAATCATGTAAGTCCTTAAGTTTTATTTTACGTCTAAGTATATATTTTTTTTTGATACAAAAGTGTTCATCCTGAACACAGATATAATTTATTGAATAAGTACAAATATTTAAGATTTTTTTTTCATTAAACATGCTACCTATAACACTATGGACACACAGTGAGCATTTAAAAGGTTTCGAGCTAAAAGAATTTGAGTTAAAAGAGATCTTAATAATAACTACGTAACATCATTTTTATATGTTAATTTCATTACTTTTATTTGTAATGTAAGTCTCTTATATATTGTTGTGCATGTGTACTTTTCTATACACGGATCCTAACACTCGCAAAATAGTTAGATTATGCAAACGCCACAGCCCAGCTGTTAAGATGCCTCATCGATTGTTCTATATTCGATTCCCTGGCGACGCATGTTTGTTGAATATTTATGAAATCTATGCCTACAGGAATCTGTTTTGATAGATTTTGCACAGATATTCCTCAGAATAAATTGTAAGACTAGTCCACCCGCCCTAGCTTCGTTGGGATTTTAAATGACGATTACTTTTTCTGTATTTTCAGCTATTAGCGTGATATGCGTTTATACATCTAGATAAACAAACAAATATGTGATACCGACATTCGATAACTTAGATTTTTATTATATACGAAGTGAGTAAAGCGGATTTTTTGGGTTGTTTTTATTAATTTTTAACTGTGAATCCATTGTATTTTGAGTCAACGTGCCCACATTATAAGGAAGGCTAACAATATGACTATCCCATAAAAAATATAAAAATGAAATTTCTTGAAAAACTTGTAAGAAAATAGCGTTAATAAGTCCGAAGACGTAACGGTCCAGCATCTCAGCATCTGCATCATCCTGTCATTTTACGACACCAACTTTTACTGAAACTCATGAGCTCGTTAAAGTTTTATGTATTTAATGAGATCGTAAAACTGAGGGGCTTTGCTTAACTCGGTTATTATTTTCAGAATTCAGGCCCAAAATTATTTGTCGTAATTTCATTTTGGGTTTTCTTATTATAACCTTACCATTTTCTGAAAAAGTCGAGATTTTGGTATTTATGTTTCGAGGTTAGTCGAGAGGACCTTTAGTAAATGTCTGATAGAGACTGAAATACTTAATTAGGTCAACAAGTATTTGAATTCATAGTAATAATAATTTTCAGACGTTTTTTCCTGAGGATCCTACGTTCCTTATACCTCAATGGTTAGAACCTTGTTACTAATTTTAGACCTATAGTACCTAAATTATTATTAGACCATCTTAATCCACACACAGTGTGATGTTTACTGTTTACACCAAACATCACATATATAGCCCTTAACGCGTACGTCCGTAAGTCCGAACAACAGATGATACACAACTGATGCAATTTTGTATTTATCAATATACCACAGACAGTATACCAAGAAGAAAAATATTAGTAGTAATCTTAAAAAGAAAACACCAAATCATTTAAATAATTGATTTATTATTCCAATTTTGACCAACTATTACCTGTAGATAGCGAAGAGATCAAAAAAATGTTCGGTTACGAAGAAAGCGCCGCCATTGATATATTTTATTGTCATGATGCTCCACAAACTCGAATCCACGACCTGCAAACAAACTCAATTATTCAACGACCCTGTTAATTGCAATTAGGAGTAGCAAAACAACTAAATATAATTTTCCAGATATTGTGAGCGTGAATTTCCATCAATAAACTGTACAAGCCATTTCAATATAACTATAACTAAATTCGTGTTGCAAATTAGGTACGATAGCTCGTGATATCGGACGACTGTTCTTGAATACAAATTAATAACGGCATCAGCACTAATGGATGCATCGGGCATTTGACGTATCTGGAGGCATGGTAGTCCCACAACCAAGTTGCGCAAGTAATCAAATCACCGGACAGAACCCTTAACTTG
Source organism: Limenitis camilla (assembly GCA_905147385.1). Classification (NCBI taxonomy): domain Eukaryota; kingdom Metazoa; phylum Arthropoda; class Insecta; order Lepidoptera; family Nymphalidae; genus Limenitis; species Limenitis camilla. Next base: position 5,512,298 of record LR990245.1, on the reverse strand, counting down.
CTTGCTAAGTATTTTAAATAAGTACTCTCTGTTGAGGTCTTGCTCTGGACTGTATTATTAACAAATCCGAACTTTTTATTGGATGAGTATATAGTTAGCTTTTAATGCTTTAGAAGACACACAAGTATTGGTTATTAATCATACATCAAATAATTCATAACGTCGTATATTAATTCAAAAGTAAGAGCTTATAAATGGGTTACCAGTATATTACATTTTTCGAAACCAGCCAGCGAGAAATTTCCAAGTTATCCTTATTACAAGAATAAAGATATCTTAAATTGATCCTTTTACATTATTTGTATAGGTGCTTCAATAGATACTAACTAAAATAGTTAACTTGGTTTCAAGTCAGAACTCACAGCTTTTTACAGTAATATTCATTGCGAGAATTGGCTTCTTTTACAGTTTATGTTTTATTGAGATCTCTACTACAAAAACATTACGTACGATGTTACCAAGAGTGATCTGGCGAAATCGGTGAAATTGATTTCAGAGGTTTTAAGGTCTGTAGCAGTATCTAGGACTCTTTGAAGGTCGTAGAAGGTATAAACCGCCAATGCCGTACCAACTGTGGCTAATTGTACTACTACCTTTCCTGAGCAATAAGAAATTTGAGAAAGAGTAGGCCATTTAGGAATTTATCTACTCTTGTAATGATTCGGTTATATATATTAATTGAATGAAAATATGTATAGTAGTTGGGTAGTTACATTTTTTAATAAACAATAAAGGGGCTCTGGTGTAGGTACTTATGGTCTTTAAAAGGCTAATTATATAAGCAAGTTATTATATCAATTAATAGCATATCTAGAAAATATTCCTCCAAATATGTGAATATAAATTCGATTCTAAACGGCCAAAAAATAATTAGAACAAATGTCGTAAATGTACATTTTCCTGAAGCAATTAAAACCCCATTTTATGTTGGTTGAATTTTTTAACGTTTTCTCGTGAAGGTACGCGCAGCGGGTGACGAATTAATACGTGTTGCTCGTAACACCAAAACCATGAGTTTTTAATAACGCTGAAACACATATTTTTACTTTGATTTGTTATGGAAGGAATTTATGACACCCTACTGCCTTGATCAAATATAATTTTTTTCGTTTGATCTAAGACAGTCTGAAAGTGCAATTCGTTGCAATATAGCATAAATTACGATACAAAGGTTCAAAATCAATATGAGTAATGGTATCTTACATTATATTTATATCTTGTTTAGCAATTAAAAAAACTAATATTAATGTATGTCGATGGCCGACGCCTGTTTGTATTATTGCGATAATTTTCATACAGGCGTCGGCCATAGACGGACATCGTACGCGAAGTTTAATTAACTCTTCAATGCTTTGTTAACGTAGTTCGTGTGAGTTATAACAGATGGCGCTGCTAATATTTGTCCATAAAATAAAATGTGAATTAATTATTTGATATTTGACATACAAATCATATGTGACTAATGTTTATATATGTATTATAGTTAAAACTAAATTGAGTTATTAAAGATATGGATATGGACGTACTTCTCTTGGATAGCGTTCTTGAATGCAAATTATGGACACCGTCTGCGCTAATGGATGCAACGGGCCACCACTTGCAATGTGAAGCCATTAAACGAGCTGTTTTATAACTAACAAGCTTAATTTTAAATATCATCCATGTTTTAGTTTCGTGAAAGATATGATAAGTATCACAATCGCAAATATAATAAGATAAAGTACATTAAAGTGTGAAAAGCATTTCTGAAGATTATTTTATATATTTTAATAATTCGTGCAATGTCTATAATATCTTTTGATAACTTCTGATTAGCTAATTTATTACTTTTTTTAAAATATGCTGACTCGAAAACATAAAACGTTATATATAAATAAATAGTTATTTTTGTTACTCACTGTAGTAGAATGTTAGTGGCAATATAGAATAGTCTCCTACCCATTAGTACCCAGAGGTAGGCTGGTTCATGACCCACATCTGAGTTATAAACCTGGCTACCTCTCATCTACAATCAACAGCATGTATCTGTCGCAGTCATCTGGTTGAATCTGCTATTTGATTGAATGACTAACGCGTTCATTAAATGACAACATTCAATTGAATGACTAAAGGACAACTCGTCAAGTTGTTTAATGTAACGTACAACATCTTGACTGAACGTCATTTAGCATAGTCGTTGAATGGGATATAGCCGACTTTGTAATGTTTGGTTTGGGTGACCATAAGTTCGCAACTTAAAAGGTAACTTACTTTAGATAAAAAAATGATGACATGACATTCAACACCTTATTATGATTTTAAGTCTTAAGATACGCAATACTGACTATTTTTTCCAACTAATTCAAGGAATTCAAAGAATCAAAGTCTAGGAAAGATAATATTTTATTTAAAGTAAATTTAATTAAAAAAAATGTCAACACAGTGCTATCTGTGCGAGCTGTTTGATGCCAAATGTGTTTTGGTGACTATTAGCGCCACAGCGAGACAAGAGTGAACTAAATTTCAATCACTTGAGTGATTTTACGTCCGCTCTGTTCAAAGGCCTATGTTACAATCCGCTAACTAGTTGGACGTTGAGTGACGCTTGTTCAATCAACGTTCAGCCTAGTCATTCAATTGAATGTTGTCATTCAATCAAATAGCAGATTCAATCAGATGACTGCGACATATCTACCAGCTGACTTCAAATTTATACATAATATAATCTTTGCTCCTTAATAATAAATAAACATATGAAAAAATAACAAAAGAGTAAAAGAAAAATCGGCAGTATTTATTTACTTCCCCATCCCAAAAAAAATATGAAAAGTGAATAAGTAATCTTATTTCATAGCCATACACTAAGACATGACCCTCTCAACACCTTACTAAGCAAATAGTAAATAGAGCAGAGTAGCCTTAGTAAATACGTGTTATCTTAATCTAAAGCAAACTTAAAAGACAACCTTACTCTCCAGTATTCTGCTTTAGTATAAAGGTGTATATTAGTTAAAGAAAACCTTTTTAAAGATAATTTAAGTAGTCCTAATATCTCTAATAATCTGGACGTAAATTCTTTGACGCCCAAACTGACATATTCCACTCAAATAAAACTAAAATGAGTACAATATCAAATTTATTCTAAAGAGGAATCTTTTCTAGTCAACTTTAAATTGATTAAAATGAATTACAATATTAAGTTGGGAAGGATTAAATTGTTTTGTGTACATTATAGTGTGGAATAACTAATGTATCATTTAAAGCATATAAAATCGATCGATACCGCACAGTACATTAATAATAAGGACTAAAAACGGAATCCGAATAACCAATATCAAACACTTACTCGAAACCTTAATAATTGAGACCCATCACGATGACACCACACCAATACAAGCCAAGCCACAACAAGGATAATAAATGATCTTATTTTATTTGAGACTAGTCAACCTGCACGATTTTTTTCGTGTGGTGCTCCGCCCCTATTGGTCGTAGAGTAATGTTATATAGCCTATAGTCTTCCTCGATAAATGGGCTATCTAACATTAAAAGAATTTTTTAAATCCGACGTAGTTCCTGACAAACAAAGTCTTCAGGTTTATATATTAGTATAGATTTAATTTCTATCATTATAGCGAGCGAGGTTATTTACAATTTTGGAATAAAATAAAATTAATAATTAAATAATTGAATAAAATAGTTTAATATTTTATTTTAAGCAATACATTTTATATTTTTTACTATTAAACACTTGTACCTACTTAGATTTAACAAAAACCCGTTTAATTTTCAATATATTGCTATTGCTATATAAAGTGTTCAGGCTTTCAATACACATTTTATTATTATCCCGTAGGAACTATGAAATTCCGGAATATAAAGTAGCCTATGCGTCAATCCAAATCCGTTCAGCCGTTTTGTGTGATTGAGCAACAAACATCCAAAGATTAAAACATAAACTTTACATTTATAATATTTTAGTAAGTTAAATACACTAAAATGGTAACAATTTTAAATACAAAAATAATATGAACTACTAAGCTAAATTACTAATTTAACCTCTTTATTTGAGTGCAGATTACAACTACTCTGTTGATTAACAAATTAATAGTAAACTAGGCCAAGTATGTAGACGTTTCTTCTCATGTCAGAAGTAACCCGCACGGCTTTTACATATTTCAACTGAAAATTACGTGTATACAGTTACATGACATCTACATAAGAGACCATTTAAATAGAAAGTATCATTTTCTAAAAGTTATATCTGCTGATATTTTTGAAACTTGTCCTACTTATACGATATCAGATCCAGAAAAACTATCTGGCAGTGGTGAAGTGTAAATAACTATTCAATAAAAAATTCAAAATATGTCCGACTGAAACTCTAATTAATACAAAGTGTAAGTAACTATTAAATTAATTTTTTTTTAATTACTACAAAAACTAAAAATTCTTTCAAATTTTTAAAAACATATTCAATACCTTATAATGTCGACCCATTTTCAGCGTTAAATTAACATTATTAATAATGGAGATAGAGTTCCGGGAGTACGGAGATTATTGATAATTACCTACTTTTATGAAATCTTTATTTAATTTGAAAAGTCTTTATTAGTTTTGACCTAAAAAGCACTTGTTGACTAGACTATTAAGTTAGAAATGAGCTGACACTTCAAACGGCTACCAGATCTTGACAATTTTTAGCTAAGAACGATCTCGATGAAATTACCTAAAACTTCATCACAGTTGGTCCATTATCTTGGGTGCTACGATGCCACAGACAGACATACAGATACAATTAAACGTACGACATTCCGTTGTAGCGGGTTAAAAAAGTCTTCAAAAATAACTGAAGAAACTTTGAGATGAAGATCTGAAGGATTCGTTACAATAAAACTTCTGATACTATTATTGTTTTAATATAAATATTAAATATTAGAGATGGCAAATCATGTGGTTCAGGCAGTTATTCATTTAAGATGTATGTTTATTGTTATCGACACAATCAAGTCCTTACACGTAGGCGTCAAAATTCAGAAAGTATAACGAAACGAATCGAAACACTGACTAAAGTAAATACGATATCGCATAACCGAAAACCGTAGATAGTAAAATAATACGAGTTCCTCTGAATTTATATTCACGAAATATTTAAGTGCTAGAGAGTTCGCGGTATGCGACTAGTGATTGATCCTTGGCTTACTCTTATTGAATTAAACTCAATTATTAAAGACTTTCATTAACACATTATAATTTATTGTAGTATTACAGTCTACTCGCTCTAGCTTTTACCCAGATTTTCCAATAACATTAATTTAATTTTATGAATATCTTCCTCCAGACTATTCATTACCTTACCTACCTGCAGGATATCATACTTAAGTCATATATATGTCGGTGGGGTGTACAGAACCCCACACACGTGGAAGCTGGCTGGGCCCGGATTCAGCTTCTTTAAAGTTATGATTCTTGTCAGTTAGGTGATAAAGACACACAGTACTCACAAGTTCCTGATGATCTTGAATCTTCTTTGGGCATGCCCGTCGCATCACAACACAAAATAGCACTAAATAGTTCGCACTTCACTACCAGCCTGTTTTCGTCAGGGAAGAGTCAATTAACTAACGTTTAGGAGATAGCACACACAGGACACGGGATATTATCAATAAATAAAGGGATTCAGGGAATGACACCACGCGCGTGCGCCGCTCTCAATACGACTACCTCTACCGGCGGCGTACCCAACACTACTCGCGCGCGTTTTATAAAAAATATAGTAAACAGTCGGAATCATAAATTCGGATAAGTTAGCCTTGTTATGAAAGCCTAATCCTAAGCTTAGATGGAGAAACTATACAGTTAAGGTGAGTGTTCACATAATATGTGCTTGGGAAAAAAATAAGAGATCGTAACGTTGTTATCTCATGACCATGCCGCGCTCATAGATCCATTGTGCACTTACGGAATTTATAAAAGCTTGTTTATTCCAACTTTCCCTTTTCTTTCTAATTTCCGACATATATAATGAAATGTCATTATCATCCCCTCCTATCATGATTATTTTTCGTATCTCATTACCATCCTCAAAAATGTTAGGCGCTACTTTCTCAATAACGAAGTGCTTACAGATTACATAAATCACGTTAAAATCTTAAGTCTGTAATTTGGATATAGATAGCTAAAATAAATAGATATGTTCAACAAACAGATGTAACTTAATAAAAATTTTATACTATCAAAAATATTAGGTACGCGGAACTTCATAAAATTTTGTTTGCAAGTTATACTTTATGACGTGACAAATACGGTAGAAATAAAATAGAGAGGTATTGTTCATACTTCATACGAAACGTGTTGAGTGTAGACGGTAAATATTTTGCTTAAAATTCAGGTCACGTGGAGAGGATATTTATTTGCTTTTTAAAATGAATTTCCTATTTCCTTATGCGTAACTTTGGGTTTATTTATGTGGTAATAAAAATAGTTTTTGAATATATTTTTGACACTTCTAGCAATTGACTTTGAGCGCATAATGCAATAAATATTTATTGTAGCTAACGGCACGTAAGTATAGGTTTGACCTCGTACCTATACTCGAGAGCTGCGCGTGACACGCAATTGGTTCTTATGCGACGTTTAAGTTCCCGCGCATCTGTTATTTGTCAAAATAGTAAACGACACGGATAGAACTGCCAATACAGGCACGCAGCACGCTCACAATGCGTAACTTTCCTCCACTATTTTTTCTTAGACCTAAAGTTAGTTGCTGGCTACTATACCTTTCTTGATGAATGATGAATTGAGATTAGTGCTTTCAATCAAATACAAACTCTTCAGCTTCATAATATTTTAATACATAGATGAAGGAAGAGTCCCATTTCTAAAAATATTACATGATCTTATTTTATTTGAGACTACTCGACCCACGCGATTTCTTCTGTATGGTGCTCCGCTCCTATTGGTCGTAGCGTAATGTTATATAGCCTATAGTCTTCCTCGATAAATGGGCTATCTAACATTGAAGAATTTTTTTAAATCGGACGAGTAGTTCTTGAGAAATAAACAAACAAACAAACTGTTCGTCTTTATATATTAGTATAGATTTAATTTCTATCATTACAGTGAAAATGATTAATTCATTTTCTTTCGTATTTAATACGGGGGTATTATCCTCATTGATTAGTGGCATATCGTGCAGTTCTATATACGATAAATATTGTCTAAAGTAGTGTATGTTGTTTAGGGTCTTATTTATGCTCTAAGAGCTACGTGCAAGTATAACGATCTTATCTTTTAATTACAAGTTTGTCTTTTTTTTTAATTCTAAGGAATGGAGATCTTAGAATTACAAAAAATCTCTTTATGCCTTCATGGCTTTCTGAGAAAATTGTCGAATTAAAACCTTAAAAAACACAGTACTCTTCACAAGTGAAGGCATTTCGATAAAATTCTAAAACATATTAGTAAATAAAAATATACTAGTATAATAACAATAACAATATGTTTCATACAAAGCAATATTCCGAGCATTTCTGAATTCCTGCTTAAGACATTGGATGTCTAGTAGACATGTAATGCAATTGCTGTTGTTATATTATCAAGAAATATTCTATTTCATGTTAAATTGAATTTTAAATATGTCGTAAAACTACTTTTATGTTAACAGATCTATTGTAATAGTTGAAGAATTTTAACTGAAATGGAAACATACTAAATTGTTTTTAACTCAATAAATGGATTTAATAGGTCTTAAAGTCTATGTACGTAAAAGAATAGTTAAGTTACTAGATATAAGTACAGCCCAAACTAATGAGACTAGAACCGTAGGCTCTTTCTTTGATACATTACAGTCAACAATATCTACAAACATAATCACAACAAGAGTTAGTATATTGTTTTTGTTGTTATTTAAACTCTCTTAATAGTGGCCAAGATGGATTTTTGAGACGGGTCAGTGAAGGCAGGTACCTTAACCGTTAAACTCAACTCTTTTTAAGATATTCTGACCCGCATTCACAGATTTTTGATAAAATGTACGGTCAGCGAAAAAAATGCTAAAACCCAAAAAAAAAAATTTATGTCTATCGATCCTACCTCGTATTGGTTATCAAAAGACTCTATGAGACCATTTAAGATATGAGTACTAGAAATTTCAGAAATCGCCAAAAACAGTTTCCATACATTTTGTACTATAAAACGATAAATCAACTCGTAATACTGTTATTGCCAAACAATCCTATTTCTTACTGTGATTCAGAGATTCTTTAAGGCCAACTGAAATTTAAATACAAAAACTACGGCACGACACAACATGTCACACAAACTTAAAAATAGGTGATCTGTATTATTATGATGAGAGAGAGTGTGGGCTTTGTAATAAAAGTCCACCTTCATCCAAAAGATAAGATAATATGTGGTGTTCCCATAACATCTCTATGATCCCAATATAAACTAGGTCACATGAGTTCCCTGATATTTGAGATCCCTCTTAGGTGTGAATTCACACATTTTGCTTTAAGATGATTAAATTAAATTAGAATACAGTCAATATATAAAGGTTATGGGAGCTATAATGCGCAGAACACTCAAACGACAATATTAACATGTAATCTACACTGTAGCCGAGGAGTGCCTGGGGCTTAAGACCTAGGAGCAGGTTTAAAGACCTCTTTTATGAACGTAAAACCTTATCTTCACCGCTCGACCTCGCTACCGAATATTAAAATAATAAAGTACATTACTCACGTGCTCCTCGATAACAAACCTAGCACCACGCCACCAATGAACATTACACTATTAGTCTCACTACATTAATATTTACTACGGAATATCACTTGACATACTTACCTCATTCCTATCGGAAGGAAAGTTATACATTGTCTACTTTACATAACATAAAATAATTAACAAAATATATTGTAACATTATGACAATGTCTGATTTCGTTTTGGTACTCATCGCTTCCCCTAAACCCATGACTTAATTGAAAGCCTTATATGATATGTTGACCCATCTAAACAGCAGATAAGGAATACATATTATAATGGTAATTAAAAGGTTTCTGTATAACTTATCTTTTAAATCTAATTTCCTCCAGAATAATTCGGTCATCTCCATCAAAGAAATCGCAAAATTCAAATCCAGCTAAATTAACAGTGCCTCGAAATTGCGTCGTTTCTCAAATAAAAAGCTTTTTAGGTTCTCCATTAAAACGGGATTAGAACCTTTTAACATGTAAAAACATACGTAAAAGGGTTACAAATATAATACTTATTTGATAATCTTCTGGATACCGTTTTAGGTTAATTAAAATTTATTTTTAGACGGTAGTAGAAATCTTCGCAATCTTTACATGGTATTAAAAGTCGCTTCCCGCTGTCTGTACGATTAGATCTTTTAAACTGCAATGGATTTTAATGAGGTTTTCATCAAGGATATGATTAAAGAGCAAGGTTATATGTATAATACATGCATATTATAGTATCCGTGCGAAGCCGAGGCGGGTCGCTAGTAATAAATATATTATTTCACTGTAGCCAATATCTAGATAAATAAAAAAAACAATATCTATAACATGACTATCATTGCATAACAGACAGCCTTACTACAGTAACTACATTGCATAAACTTAAACTTTATTTTTTTTTTCCAAACTTTAGTGCTCAATCTTACTAATATTATAAATCTAAAAGTTTGTGTTTGGATATTTAGAAGTTTGTTACTCAATCTCGCAAAAACGGTTAACCGGATTTCATTGATATAACAACTTACAGTAACATGTTATTCTGTTATAAACGATAAACACTGCCTTGGCTCGTTCTACCAATAGTCTAATATGTATATGATTATTTTTAAAAACATGAAACATATGGATCGTTTTAAAAGTATATACACATTTTTTTTGTTCATATTGTAATTTGCCATCAGCCCTTGACTCCTATCAGATGAGTTATCTGGTATGGTCTCGTGTGTAGGGCATCGACTCCATTGAGAAGACTACCCATCTGTGTACTGCTAAGTTACATTTTGCAGTTTCAATATGTCGTTCCTTTTGAGGCGATTCTGGTAGCCTCGGTTGAGCAGCAGAACTGCTAGATCGTTTGGATGATTTGACAGCCGTTGTTTATATTTTCTTGCAGCACAATGGATTTCTTCATTTATGGTTTAGATGCTTGTGTATTTCATTGTTTGTTATGTACCAATGAGCATTGCTTAAGGATTTTAGAATCATATTTTGCATGCGTTGGAGAATGGCGATGTTGGAGTTACTGGCAGAACCCCACAGTTGTATGCAATAAATCCATATTGGTTATATACAAAATAAAATAAAATGAACTTCCCGCGAGTACTATTTTATAAACGGTGTTGTTAACATAATGATTTTTAAACTAAATTTTTAATCATGCAATAAATATATATTATAGATGCGGGATCTAGTCTGATGAAAGAATTACTATTTTCTCACAATATTTTTAAAGAGGATCATAGTTTAGTAGATAATTATGTTAACTAATTAATGTGTCATGGATATACTTGTGTAGAGGAAGGAAACCACCATGGGGATTGACTGCCTTATTAAGGTATAATTTCCCTAATTATTCAGACCCTTTTTGGAATAGAATACATTAATAGATAAAGGTTCTACGATTTTGTAACAAATGCCAACTATTTTTAAGTACTAATAATAATTATAGTTACAACAATATTTAGGAAGCATGCACAGAGATATGAGGTATTTCAGTGCTTGTTTCATAAGCTAATGTTATAAGGTAAAAATACATAAAAAAATTAAAATAAATTAAAAGACAATAAATCAAGATATAGCAGGCTATAATCACTAACTTAAGATAGGCATATTAGATATTATATTTTTAATGATATATAAGTGACAAACGAGTAGACGATCCAACTGATGGAAAGTTGCCCCCATCACCCATGGAGATCGGTTGATAATATTAAGTAGGGATATCTAAGTATATAATGATAAAGGTTTACGAGATTGTATATATGCCAACAGCTATAAAGTGTACTAACTAATTATAGTTTATCTAAGTCTAATCACGTTTCTAGATAGAACTTGTGTTATGTAGGTAGCATTGATTGCTTTCGATATAAGTTAGAAACTTAGAAACCGAGTTAGTGACTGTATAATTTAACTATATTATAAAGTAAACATACTATATACTTACTATACCTAATCTATACGATTTAAAAACCAACGGAGTATTGTAGTTAAATGTCAATGAAGTTGGTTATGATTCCTAACCAACAAAGCCAGGAAAAAACAAGTAATAAAAAGTATTTTAAACGAAATATTTTTAAAGTCTTCAGTAAAGTGTGTTAATTTATTCTCTAAAAAATAATTGATTTGTCTTAACTACTAGATATCGTTTTTTGCACCATTTCAAAGATTACTGATAGTTTCTGATCTATTAATGTAGCAAATACATAAGACGATGTTGACAACATTGAATTGAGAAGCAATCTAATTTCGAAGTAGGCACAACTGCGTCAGTTATACCAACAGCCATAACAGAAATCATTGCGAGTAATCTAGCAGTAATGCTATGTCATCCCGTGATGGAACAGGTTAGAATACTATTCTACTCTGCTGCTGGGAGAGCATCTCGCAAAAGTCGAGTAACCAAGCACCACCTTGGTGGTAGGGGATCTGTCCCCCGACTGGCTTGCGACCACCAGCATGCGAATCCGACCGCCAAGCATCATAGACACGTTCCGGTCGAGCCGCATGGTTTACCTACTCAAACTTACCCCCTCCCATTAATTCTGCGGATCTCGTGGACTATGGGCTCTATCTCAGGGTCCGCTGAAACTGCACTATTTTTTCTTCACTCCCCCTCCCATCTTCGAGGATGCAACGCATCGCAACGCACGTAAGAGATATCCTATTGTTTTGCCGATGTCCATGGGCGATGGTGGCCACTTACCATCAGGTGGACCATCTGCTCGTTTGCACCTTATCTACCATTAAAAAAAAATGTAGGAGTATTATTCTAGTCATCAAGGCGTGATACTGTTTATCGCCTTATTTAACAGTGGTTTATTTTCTAAATAGTCTAATATGGACTTTTCGGTCTTTAGACTTATTATTTACAGTACACAAAAACATAGGAAAGGATTCTTTGACCTTTTTAAATAAATGTCCTGTATAACAAAAGGCAGGATAAATAAGAAATACAATATCTATGAAAATGTAATAGAAACAAACGAATATAATACCGAGTGCCGCCGGCGATGATCATGTCGTCCTCATAAATAGAGTATCATTGTTTTCAATACAGTAAAGGAAAGTTTTTTATCATGATCAGAATTGTTTCAGTGCCAAATTGGCAAGGCCGCCATATTGCATTTACATAATATTGATATGGCATGATAGCTAAACATGCTACTGCTACAATATAACATAGTCAGATAATGTTTAGGAAAATGTCATAATTTTATCGCGTTTTTTTATCACGCTCACACGTTTATATTAAGTGATGTTCACGATTCAAACATAATTACTTTAAAATTAATACTATATTAATTCAAGTGTTTGTCCATCACCAGCATTCTCTACCTCCATTACTAGTCGACAGCTCTTGTTCAAGTAAGCAACAACTTACATAGATATCGTTTTTATGTTTGTTTAAAGAAAATATAAATAAGTACACCAAGTGATTTCCAAAGTGGTCTGCCAACAAGTTCAAAGTAAAAAATTAAATTAGGTGTCGGAATTATTATAGAAATATAGAGTATTTATACTCCCCCAATTATCTAAATTTTTATCTAGTTTAGGTAGGACTCTTATTTTAGCGATATTTGAAGAACCCTTTTTTGTTAGATATTCTAAATGTATTAGCAAAAAATATCAAATAGTTTTGGGAACCTAGAGTACCTATTAATATATATAATTAATATGTTAAGAAATTATTATTCGGACCAAATTTATAGTTCAAATATACGTATTGTGCTAGCTAAACAAAAATAAATGATTAGAGGCACATATTGCATGATAGTAATTAAAATATGCTAACTAGAGGTTTGTCGCTACGTGGAAGTTATTAGCGATATTTTATAGCCAAACTTAAAATATACAGTAGACTGTAGAAACAATATAACTACTAGAACTTCGACATTTTATATGTTAATCAATCATTGAGGAATTATATAATACAAAACAAATTACACAACACTATAAGATTTAATAAAAAAACACTGTCAAAATGAATCTAGTGCATTTCCGATTTTCAATTTTTTTGATATTTTAGCTGCCTGGTTTCTTCATTGACAAGTAAGAGTCACACTTTCCCATCAAGACTTCCGTACACAAACATTAATAAAATAATCGGTATAATATGGTAGGTAAGTATTTCTTAATTTTTAGAAAAAAAAATGTCCAGAAAAAATATATCGACAAACCATAAATTGGCACCAATTTATGGTTTGACGATAGGTTGCAAGTAGGTTTTACTATTTAAAAGACTGTTTAAATTGCACAAAATAAAAAAAAAACAGTTTAATCAAATAGTCTTGTATCTATTTAGCCTTGTCACTCAATTGCAATTTTTGAAAAAAAATATAAATCTAACCCATGGGATTTAGGTTTTAAAGTGTTACAAAAATATCATAGATATTAATTTACATGTGCTGGCCTTAGCCAATTTATTGGTGATATTTGTATGAAGATCCGAAGTCCATAATCAATTCACTCTAACTATCCCTAAATTATCGTATTCCACATATCTTTACATACAAAATACATTGAAAACACTCAGAAAGTCTAGCAAAATATCCTTAATTCAATTCCCGACCAAAATTGTTTTGTAGAAATGTACTCGACAATTTTCCTTTATCATAGGCAAAGTAGTATTGCCTTCACGATACAATTACCTTGAGTAAGGCTTTATTTTGATACAGCTTACTATTAAGGTGTATTATTCAAAGTACTTTTATAAACGTATATATTTTCGTAGAATTCTTACGTTTGTTTTTAGGCATACTTTGGTAGCTAGGTAACGGTCTAGACTGGAATAAAAATAGAGATATGTCTAATATTACTGAGATAATAAGTTCTTTCGTGAAGTAAAAAATGAAATATTATGTGTTGCTAACTATATCATTCATAAACTGTGCGAGAGTTATTTTTACTAGATAATAAGCTATTCTGAGACGAAAACCGAACAAATACTGACGACGACCAGAATATTGTCGAAATCCTTTACAATGGAGTCACCACCTGTACATCCACGATGGTCACCTGGTGAGCTCCGTTTGACAACTGGCATAAATTGTCATGTGAGTATAATTGAAATAAAACATTTTTAACAAAAAATTGAACCGACTTCAAACTCTAAAAAATGCACTAAAAAGTAAGAAATAATTAGCTTATTTACTAATCTCCCTTTATTAGGACAATAATATACAATAATTGATATTTTTGAAGTCGGTGCCAGCCAGCCCAGCCAGGTGAACAGACGTGTAGTGAGAGAGAATAGTAATAGGTATATCTATTGAACGCGTAACGAAATAGTGAGTATTATACCACGTTCTGTACTATTGCTGGCACCGACTACAAAAATATCAATTATTGTATATTATTGTCCTAATAAAGGGAGATTAGTAAATAAGCTAATTATTTCTTACTTTTTAGTGCATTTTTTAGAGTTTGAAGTCGGTTCAATTTTTTGTTAAAAATGTTTTATTTCTTGGTTTTTAGTGAATATGTTCTGAAACTCATTTATCGCTCATCCACTAATTCACTCTCTCATCTGTTTACTTATTTAATCACTCACTAAATCATCAATTCATCATTTACAAAGTACCTACTCACTCAACCATCATCTCAACTACTAAACTGTACCACTCTACTTACACTTCCATCTCCAATCTACTGCACCCACTCAACAGATAGCCTTCAGCTCTTCAAGAATTATAGCTAAGAACCATATAGATCATCTGAAAGTCGAGTATAAACAACCGCACCAAAATTGGTTCATTTATAACGTTATTACGAAGTCAAAGACAGGCACACAGGTACACTGTTAAACTAATAAAACAATGTCATCTTGATCACATTTGTTTCACACAGAAAACTCTGCATCGAAATCAGGTTAGAGTTCCGGTAGCTACGATGTCACAGAAAGATACACATATACACTGTTAAGCTAATAAAACAATGTCATCTTGATCCCATTTGTTTCACACAGAAAACTCTGCATCGAAATCAGGTTAGAGTTCCGGTAGCTACGATGTCACAGAAAGATACACATATACACCGTTAAACTAATAAAACAATGTCATCTTGATCCCATTTGTTTCACACAGAAAACTCTGCATCGAAATCGGGTTAGTGTTTCGGTAGCTACAATGTCACAGAAAGATACACATATAC